>OX297863.1:7510000-10010000 GCA_946478455.1 Eupithecia vulgata
TGCATGACCTCACCAACATTAATCTAATATCAATTTCCGTCTAGGGACGACGGTTATTGTACAGATAAGTAAATTCATTGAATAAATACATAACGTAGGTAGAAGGTACCTACTTTAAAGATGCTTAAAATATACTAAAGAAACATTTACATTGGCTTGAGTGTTTGCTTTAATGTAATTTATAGGATCAACTCAAAGATGTTCAACATTACCTTTTTGTCTGATGGCTCGAATTATTAATACACTCACGTTCATGTCATTTCAAATACATTTTCACCACTCCCGCACTAAAACGGTGACTTTGCTGATCAAAAACAGTGCGTAAAATTGGTTTTTGCCCATGTGGAATAATTGTTAAATAAGTGGGCAAAACGATTTTTATAGCGTTCTAAACCTTGGTTGTTAACCAAAATGAGTTTCTGACATTCGACCTCGTTTATAAAATCAAAATATTTTCTCGCTAGTCGAGGTAAAACTACTGAGCTCGCTAGCTTATACTTACTGCATACTCGCTGCACTCTCTACGCCCGTGATTCTACTCTTGACTGCTTCGCTAGCTCGGGATTCAAAAAAATTTTCATTTGTCCTATATTGTTTTTCTTTTAATCAGTTATAGCGCATGAATTTTATTATTATTCAAAAGTTTACTTTCTAGCTGCAGTAGTTACTGAGTTATTCAAGAAAGAACGGGGACGAACAGAGCGAGACCATAAGGGTTTCGATAACGATCTCGTAACCCTAAAAAGAGGTCGAATGTCAGAAACTCATTTTGGTCAACAACCATAGAGGGTTAAAATGTGGTTAAATTATAAACGTCTTTCAAACCACGAACGAACGAAATGGTTTGTATGTATTATATTATAAGCTTAGCGAACTAATTACTGATCGTTTTATCTACCTAGGTCTCTCGTATTTCTTGCTTTCTACCAATACCTACTGAAGGACCATGGAAGATTAAACTGTATAGAAATAAAATTAGGTAGTTATAGACTCGAAAACACCAATAGATATATGCAAAAAATACACGCGAAGTATTTGATTTTCAAATAGTGTCATTTAATTAGCATGTGATGACGCATTTTGATAACATTTGTATAAAATTAGCTCAATTTGCATAAGAATCTATGAATTAATTTATGAATATTTTCCTGTGGATGAAGTATTTAGTATAAAACACAAAAATAACATCCGATATTATTCAGCAGATGTTATAATTCATGAACATGCCTGAAGCTTCTTACCTTCCTTATTTTTACTTCTAATAAGTGAAGCCGGAGTGTAGGTACACTCCGGTCAAACTACAGATCTAATGTTTGCAAACATGTTTTAATGTCTTTTTTTATAGAATTTGCACTGCTTGTCTATTTGACCCTGGCTTGATGGCTTGAATAAAAGTTCTAGGTGAAGTTCCTCAAGCACTGAAATAATGATGAAATAATTTCACTATAGGTAATAATTTCAAACGACAAAAAAAATTACAACCCTACTATGGACCTAAATGGTTCTTTATGTACCTATTCTGAAATAAATTTATCATTTATTATATTTATTAATTGGAAATTAGTTAAGTAAAATTTGGTAATAATATTTTTATCTACCTCATTGATATATAACCTCATTGACGTCAAACAAGCAAACTGGCAGGTATATCCGATGAGATGAAGCTCGACTAATTATCGTAACTCATCTTATCATGGTCGTAGTCAAATTAATGAAGTTTAATAAAAAACCGGCCAAGTGCGAGTCGGACTCGCGCGAGACCATGAACAAAACCATGAGAAAAACATACATACAAACTAATATAGAACATCCTCCTTTATTGAAGTCGATTAAAACAAATAAATAAATAATGCTGGACAATTCACACAGCATTATCTAGCCCCAAGCTAAGCAGAGCTTGTGTTATGGGTACTAAATAACTGATATACATAATACAATACAATACATAGATAGTTTTTTTTATTATACATGAACGACCAGAACACCCGGAACAAATACCTGCAGATCGTACAAACATTTGTCCCGAGGCGGGAATCGAAACCTCTTGCGTCGCAGGCGGACCTTCGCCCACCGCGCCACAGAGGTCGACAAAAATGACAACTAATCTCATATTATTTATTTTTATTTATTTTTTATTTATATTTATTTGGGAGCCAGAGAGTACATAGAAATATAAAGAGATAAGATTATGCCTGACACTATCGTAACTCATCATATATTTTCATGGTTGCACGTAGGCTTTGATTCCAAGGGCCCTGATGGGCAAGTTCAATCGCTGGGATGTCCCTGCCTACATGTAATTATTTGTTCTAGTGTAGGGGACGCTTTCTATTAAATATTAAAACGTACTACATAATTCAACACGACCTCGGCCATGGACCGGTCATTCAGCCCGTGTACGCTCAGCCTAGAAACTGTCGACCATCTTTTGGTTACTCCGACGTCTGACAGCATATGGGTAGGGAATAAATAGTAATTTGTGTACTATTAGTATCACCGCCACCGCCGCCCTTGTTGCTCATTATTGATTTAATAAGACCTACTTACAACAAAAGGATAGAATAGGACATACCTACGGCAAAAGAAAAAACTCCGAAATCTAAAAAAAAAAAAAACCTAAACATAAAAATAATAAAAGTATATAATATAATGTACTGTTAAATATTTTAATTGTTGTGGAAAAACTAAAATATGACTTTAATGCCTTAGTAAATACACTGTTTTTTTAAGTTTTTCGGAAAAAAACCCTTGAAATATTTTTTTATGTTGCCACTTCGAGATCATTCCTCACACAATAGACAAATAATTTTCCAAATCGGTCCATAATTCTCGGAGAAAACGATCAACATCACACTAATATTATAAATGCGAAAATCTAGATATTTGTTAACTCTTTACGCCAAAACTACTAAATTTTTTTTTTTTATTTTTTTTTATTAATTATCTACTTAAATATATGTTACAAAAAAATCTTATAATAATAAATGGATCGGGCTGAAATTATGCATACAGGTAGTTCCAGGCCTGGATAAAAACAAAGGCTTTATCCCAAAAATCAGTTACCGTAGTATAGAAATAACCTTAAAACTCTTCCATAGAAACAACGCGTGCGAAGTCGCGGGCAGAAACGAGTAGTCGATAACGATTAGTAGAGAGTCAAACGACCAATTTTCTCAAAAACGTTTTAATTGACCCCAGTGTAACCTACTATATAAAAAAATACATACAGCCTACAGGAAACCCCCGCCTTTTTGAAGTCGGTTAAAAATTATCAAAAGGTCCTAAAAGCTCAAGAGTAGAGCTTTTAAAGCACAAGCTTTACGTACCTATAACGTAGAACCGCCATGTGTTTTTGTGCGTAGATGCCAAGTTGTTGACGGAAGTGTAAACTATTCAGATACTTGAATGCTGAAAGCATCATTTGCATTTACTACGCCAGTTGTAAAAACTGAGTTAGCAAAGAATTCAGCCAGTGTTTCGTAAAATAGTTGATGCATTAAAACCGGTAAATACCAGTTTATATGTGTAATATGAGATTATTCTCGAACTATGTAACTGTTAATCTGTCTTACATATATCAGCTATAGAACATTAGTTTTTGCTCTCAACTCGATAAAAAAGGTTATTTCACTTAGCTCAATATTACTAGCAAATATATATATAATATATGTACATTTGGGATGTTTGTGGAAATAATTTCTAAATATATGAACTCTATGTGCTTACGATTTTTATTAATAACCGTTAGCCCCCAGTTACAGAACTAAATTATTTTTACATAGAAATTAATATTTTTATTTCATCTACAACAACACAATGTAGTATAAGAACAGATAAATTTGTTTTCCGTTTATGTTAAATTCAAATAATCTACGAATACCTAAATATTTTGCTTCACAAGCCACTAAACGAGATGGTGCATTATTCTGATTTCGGATTCGTTTTTTATTTATTGGGATATGATTTGTTTCGGATACCTAAGGTAAAAATATTAAACCGGCTACCAGATTACAGCAAAACACGCTTCGATAAATCATAATGTCACTCATTATGATATTTTAGTAACATTCACATCTTAATATCGAAATATATGACGTCAATGAAACCATTTAATGTGCCAAACTTGCGTGGAAGCTCATTAACATTAAGGCAAACTTTAAGCCCTGTTCAATCAGGATTTTCTAACTATTGTACAGTGTAATTCAATAGTCTGACAATACTGATTTTCAGACTATAGGGGCTATAAAAGTTCCCCAATGCCAATCATCACACTTGACTAAAAACCCAGAAGAATTCCCTGCTTCCGCCCATATAGGTGCATTCGCGTCACCTAGGCGAAACCTCTATTTCTTGTAGCATCTGGCAACCGCCCAAGCCGAGGTTCGCACCTTAGTGGTAGCCCTTGTGCGACGTGTTGACCCTACCTAACTTTACTAACTCATTTCATTTCTTATAGCATATTTGTCTATTAGGAAAAACAGTTCAACATTTCATCACACAATGCTGAACGTGCCTCTCCGAACGCTTGACAGGCGCATCGGTGACTGCAGTAGAGGTGCTAAAATACGTGGAAGGAAACTTCTGTTCTTCCTCTGGTAAGTTCCTTGTCATACGATATCTACAGGCTGAGTTGGAGGGGTCGATTCTAACGCCGCTACCGCCATGGCTATATCTTCCCTCATACTTTGATAATTTAGAAATAGTTAAGGCGTCAATATTTCTAGCTCTATCATTATCATACTGCCCTATCTCATTTGTTTACTTCTGTAACAAGATAGGTTTTAGTAACTTATTAATTAATTCAAGATAGCTATTTCTATTTTTTTATTTCTTCTCTTTAAACGGTATAATGAGTTGTTTTGATATTAACTGGCATGTTTTGAATTTCGTAAACTTCGATTATGCTCAAATTTTATTACGGATGTAAACGGTTAACAACGAACCTTATTTTTGTTGTTCTTCCAACACGAATATAAATCTAGTTCGTGGCTTACCCGGGAATATTTAACTAACAAACTACGTAGTTTTTGTAGTAAAATATTTCCTATGTGTGTTTAGTAGATAATATATGACGCGACGTGTTTGCGCCCAACAAGAATAACATCAAAATAGCATAATTTCGTATTCTACCAGCTCGCGACGAAGTTTCCATGTGTCCCGACTTCTATAAATAAAGATGACGCATCTCCAAGGAATTGTGAGCAACATCTAATCAACTTAATCGCCGCTAAATCAGTGAGGTCGAGAACAAAATGGAACGCTAACTTGAAAAATATATTTGACAATTTGCAACCTTATTTTGGTAACACACAGTTGATTTTCAGTTGGTAATGTGTCGACACCCATTTACAGATGTTGAATGGGTTGTTATAGTAGGTACTTGTTCGCTCATTGTTTTATTCTTTGAAGTTTTTATGACCCATATAAACTTTCTTGGAAAATGATCAATATCCTCAGATTTCGTTTTCCTTGTGCTTTATATAGAGTTGGTGTACCACACACGTAGATTCAAGAAGCCATCGAAATTTTTTAGCATATCTTTCATCTAGTATCCATAACACAAGTTGTTCTTAGATTGGGGCTAAATGATGCTGTGTGTGGATTGACCAGCATTATTTATTTATTTTACATGATTTCAGAATCCGCTATATTATTATGTAAGCTCTTTCTGAAGCATGTATGGAAACTTTAAGATCAGGTTGGATGTTCCGGTTTTCACCTAATCAGATATATACCAGCTTATCTGTTGTTTTTTACCGTTCAAGGTCGAGATGTTTCGGTAACGATATTCCAGGTTTTACGGTAATATATGTATAACTTAATCAAATATCAATGACGTTTATTTCTTTAAGCTTACAAAATAAGCACGACAATAAAAATAATATTTTAGGTATTTGTTATTGTAAGCCTTCGCGCTCGTTGGAAACTTATTTATCTTGTATAGAGTGCTGGTGAGTATCTGGCACAGCGCATCAGCATTGCCATACAGCGGGGCACTGCAGTTTGCAATTGCCTTGCAGCCAGCGTCTTGGGCACGCTTCCGACTGGTATTGATAGGGATCAGTTGAGCTACCTGTAGGTTGTTTGCAACAGTCTACAGTTAGCTTATTGTTTCAATTGTAAATACTAGTTTTAATTTAATTCTATAATTGTTTGTTTGTTAATAGAGACCCACTTATATAGATAGACATATAGATAAATATTTCTTTATTGTAAGTACCACACAAACACAGAAAACAGTACAGAAATAAGAGCTACAAGTAGACGAAGTACACAGGCGTCCTTATCGCTATGAGCGATCTCTTCCAGGCAACCATGGGATGGACTGGACGAACTGCATATATTACTTTATATACCGAACTACCTTTTGTATACCGACTTAGTTCCTATATCGATAAATTGTTCCATCAGCTTGTGAAAAATAGGTAGGTATTGCATTCCGAATGCCTCATTACAACCCACGACTATAAAACTATCGGCTTTGATCAATGGTCCCACCACGGTGGGGCCACCCATGAGGTCTATTTGATACAATAGGTATCCTTTGGTGGTTTGGTATTGATCGAGGCACATTGTTGCAATACGTTTCAGTGGTGCTGGTGACTCAAAGGGAAACTCCTAATGTGCTTTGTCGAATAGTAGTTAACCTTAAGTTATCTGTAACTAGTTTCTCTTCGCGGTTTCGTATGTATTCAGTATTCAGTATTTCATTGCTTAACAAAAATAATACAGAGTTTTGTATGTATTCCTGCACCCTGTCAAATAGGGTATGGCAATAGTTCTTAAAAGTAGGACATATACCTGTATTATGGTATTTTGTATTTTATACAAAATTACAGAAATCTTTTATCCATCCATGCATCCAAACTTTCGCATTTATAATATAAGTTTGATGGATTTCGGTGCGTATATAGAAAAGAATGCGTAGGGAGTGTTGCCAGCAAAAAGAATAATGTATGTTCTGGTTGATATTGCCCTGCTAAACTGCTGTAAGAAGCGAAATTTTCTTACAATTTTGACAGTGTTAAACTCGACTTATGTAATTAATGACTCAGAGTGTGGTTGTTAGATTAGGTAGGTACGTAGTTATAATGATGGTAATCATAGGTCAAGATAAAAATGATTTAGTCAGTTTTTAAAAACTATAAACCGACCCCAAATTTTCGGTAAATATATTTTTTTCGGTATATCATCGATGTCTCGAACTGTCTGTCACATTACGTGGTTCCTAGGGTGGTTTTTAAGTTTTACGGGATAAATACTAATGTAATTATTTATATTTATTCCCTCGGAAATAAAATTTATATGAGACCACCTCGGGATCATTCTCTATTCTATACAAAAGTGAAAGAATCATCAAAATTGGACTACTCTGTAAAGAGTTATGCGTGGTCTAACATAATATATAAAGACGCGTTGACTTAAGAACCTCCTCCGTTTTTTCGTCCGTTGAAAATCAAGTTTAATTTACCTATGGAATTAGCCAGGCCACGTTATGTTTCTCTGATTATCTCTCATCGTCTACTCTACTTAAATAACAATATCGTGGACCCCAAAACGGTACAAGATGGAATCGCGGCAGACTAAGACTTAGTTAATGACGAGCTAGAACTCTTGGCAAGAATTAACATCATAGGTTTACAAGACCGTGATATCTGAAGAGGGAATAAGAAGGCCTTTGTGTTTTTCATTTGTTCAGGGTGTTTTGGTCGTTTTCTATCTAAAATAAAAAATATCTAATTATGTAATGTATTATGTATATCAGTTGTCTAGTAGGTACCCCATAACACAAGCTCTGCTTAGCATGTGGCTAGATAATGCTGTGTGAATTGTCTAGCATTATTTATTTTATTTATTTGTTTTGCCCTGGCAGTGGTATGTCAAAATCCACGCTCATAATAATAACTAACAGTCGTACAAGTACGGTTAACAATTACTGGCTTTCATGAGCATCGCCTATATCGAGACAAATCTGGCAAAGTAAATCATAGTGCACACCCTCGGTCTAGAATGATCCAAAAAACAGATAATAGATCTGTTTTTTGTGGATCAGTAGCCGGTTCGAAACTTATTTTTAACATATGTAATTAATGGTTTCAGTTCAGATGCTATAAATTATTAGGATACTTCTATTAACAGTGTAAACGATGGCAGATGACATTTATTTTAGTTGATTTAAGTATCCTCAGTTTTATAACTAGATCTATTTATACTATCAAGCGACTTGAAATATAATATCTCGAATTAAATTACTTAATGAGCTTTAGTTTTTTCTTATCGTCGTTAAATTTATTAATATGATCTGTGATAGTTATAGCAAAGCACCTACTAATTATTTAATAAAATGAATCATAAATTAAAAGTGTTTAATTCGCAAAAAATGTGAGAGGCTCCTTTTATAATATACTAGCGACCCGCCCCGGCTTCGCATGGATAGATAGATAGATGGAAAATACTTTTATTGCACACTTTGGCTAAAATTAATTTACAAATGAAACACATAAACAACAAGTGACATTTGGCGGTCTTATCGCTCAAGAGCGATCTCTGCCAGACAACCTGGTATGGATAGGGCACTATATTATGCATGCATTATACATATTAACCTTCCTCATGAATCACTCTAACTATTAAAAAAACCGCATCAAAATCCGTTGCGTAGTTTTAAAGTTTTTTTTTTATTTATCTAAGCATACATAGGGACAGACAGACAGCGGAAAGCCACGTAGTTTTTTACTATGTAGGTAAGTGACAATACAGTCCTTTATAAAATGTGCTATGAATTTGCTAAAGTTTCATAATGGTTATCTATAGAAGACCATTCGCACTAGCAGTTCAGCCATGTGATTAGCCGTATCGGATTTTGATTATTTTAACCATGGTTAAAGATTTGAACCGTATCACGCAACGGATCCGCGATCGCATATAAATACCTATAGAAAGAACACCAGCAGCGGGTCAAACACTACTGAAAAAGGATTTTAGAGGAAAGCATTCTTTCACATTTACTATTTAAACCTTGTTACGACACCAAGTACCCCATTACATAACCATCTAAATAGCATAACATCGTTTTCACAAATATTATCGTTATTTCTCACTTGACTAATGGATGGCGTCTAACATAATTCCGATATAAAAGTCGGCGAAACACACAAACAGTTTCGAAACCGGCTACCTGGGTGATTGACGTCACAAACTAGTTATGATCCGAGGACTGTGCATCCACTAATGTTAAAAATCCACTAAATTACCAAGAGTAGAGTTTATTAGATTATATGTTTCGCTTTCAAGCAAAAATATTGCTAGGAATTGGATGAATTTTCAATTTGGTATTGCATGTTACCAAGGCTTCCATTTCTGAATGGCGAAAAATTAGACTAAAACAATTTGACTAGTAACAACTCGTCTAAAACAATTCGACTTAAACACGCTTGAACCTTCTAACCTACAGTATATCCTAGTATTCTACCCGTGTCGTGTACCAACTCTGTGGCGCGGTGGGCGAAGGTGTGCCACCTTCTGCGTCGCACGCAGGAGATTGCGGGTTCGATTCCCGCCTTGGGACAAATGAGTGTACGATCTGCAGACATTTGTTCAGGGTGTTCTGGTCGTTTTCTATGTATGATAAAAAATATCTATATATTGTATTACGTTAAGTATATCAGTTATCTAGTACCCATAACACATACTCTGCTTAGCTTGGGGCTAGATAATGCTCTGTGAATTGTCCAGCATTATTATACTATCTTTGTAAGAACGTTTATTTTTGAACAAGACGTTTTACGAGTAGTTAAAAAACCATGAATTTTATAGCAAGGAGCTCCGCTTCGGTTCGCTTCTTACCTGACCTTTTAACCTAACCTATCCATGTCGGTCCTGTGTCAATGTACCATCCGCATATCGTTTTAGACGAGTTGTTACTAGTCGAATTGTTTTAGACGAATTTTCCGTAGACGTTACACGTCCGATTTTTTTGTACGATAGATAGTATATACGACTATCCGAAGACGTCTTGTGTATTTAATAATGTATGGAACGATCGCTTTCGGATAGTCGAATACGCCTGTCTATAGACATTTTGGTCCGACAATCAGACAAAAAATCGGACTTGTGCAGCCGCCCTTAGATACCTACGTTTACCTAGCAGTCCGTTTTACACGACCGTCTTATCCTATGCGTTTTATTCGGTGATGGCGGATATAGTTGTATGGACGAGTTTACACACGACAGTATTCTGTATCCAGTAAAAATATCGATCCGACAAATTAAACAGGATTCGTTTAATTTGTCGGATGGATTGAAGATGCGCGGGGCGTGGCAGAGTCACATCCAGTATTACCTCCAGTAGCGACGGATTTAAAACGGTCCTGTAAATACGGACTTTCTGTGTGAACGAGCACAAACATCAGGTACAGTTTTCCCACGTGATGTCAGATTTCAACACTGTGTACCTACTCGCATCGTGTTCATGGAGAAAGTGCGATCATCATTGACGTCAATGACTAACTGCAGCTCTTGCGTTTCATAATTCACCAGCTCATTCACACTCGGGTCACATGCACGAGCAAATGATATTGATAAAATGAAGGGTTTTGAATACTTCGCCTACAATTAGGTACCCACAACGCCTAGACTATCTTTAAGAAAATCCCTTACTTCTATTTCATACTTTCGAAATAGGCCAAAGGCTTTCCCCATTTCTCTTCCAATTATTGTTAATTCAATTTCAATCAAATTAAATCGCCAAAGACTAAAATTTGTCTAGCATTCATCATCATCATGCCAGTCTCTTTAAATATGCCCGTTTCAATCTTGTAGGTACATAGCTGTATGCGAATATTTTTGAAACTTTAATGATTTCCGATTAGGAGCTTCTTGGCATTTGGTATAAAATTTCAATTTTCTGCTGTTTACGTGGGAAAAAAAATCAGCACCTCCTTGCCATGACTTAGTTAGTTGAGAACTGCTTTTGCTTACATATGTAGAAAATATGTAGTTCTTACGTTTTCGTGTCGTATTAGTGACTAATGCTCAGATTTCAAAGAGTTCAAGTAGGTATTTGAGTTCGGATGACTGGCCGAAAGTGCAGCGAACTTTACGACATTTTGATTCAAATATGCCGGGTTTTTAACAATGGTAAACATGCCTGCCTTATTCTGTAGCAAAGGTGAGGTAGGTACGCAAAATATTCATAGATTCTAGTGTCTGGTGTACCAAAGAAAAGCCATAACACCTGGTTTTATCAGACGAAGAAAACAAAAGAGAAAGAGTTCCTATTATCGGCCGTAGGTATTTTATGTTGTTGTCGGCTATTTCTCCGTCAATTATGGACTGATTTGAAAAATTGTATGAAGAATGATCCCAGGGTGGTCCCATAAAAATGTTTTTCCCGATGAATATGTATTTGCTCCAAAAACTTTAAAAACAGTGTAAGCACTGAGAAATATAAAGACGGTTTTTAGTATTTCGTAAACAATCAAATTACGAAATGACGAGTACCTACAGTCGCTTTGGTATGATCAGGAGTGATATTTATAAATGTTCCTTGTTTATCAACGGCTTAGAAAACTTTATTACGAAATAGAGTTGTTTAATGTAAGCAGTAAAAGTTCTTCCTTGGCTGTGCAAACGTCAATACTGCATGAATAGGTTGCGTAATGCAACGTGTACGTCAAATAATGATTTTTATTAGTCAAAGCACGTTAACTTCCTAGCTCCTCCGGTGTGAAGATTCATACAAATCCAACTGTAATGTATGCTTGTGACGTGCGAGACCATCGTCAACTTGATCGTTTCGCGTTTTTTTCGCTTCCAAATATGGATTTTTATTGGGGATCTGTATGAGAAAGTTTTTCTCATGGTCGGCAACAAATACTTAGCAACAACACAGATTTAATAATAATATACGCAACAGTGTAGTACGGACTGAGGTCTTAACTGCTTGGGCCATATTTTTCAATCTTGAACGATTTATTAGTTTACCGACTTATGGTAGGTCAGCCAAAGTTTGCTCTGTGCTGAACAACCATAATGTATCTTCTTAGGCTTCATCTAAAATGAAGTTGGTGATTTCTTTGACAATACTGATGCAAATTCATCTCGAGGCTTATCCGTCGCAAGGATTTCGTCAGACTTGTCATTAGCCTGCGGTTCAGTCTTATATCATAAAACAACTCTTTTGCCTGTATTGTTCGATCTATGTTTGAGAAAACGATTTTCTATGAAATAAACGTCATTAAAGTATAGATCTATGACTGTGCAAGCTTTCATAATACGGGTCTTATAGGTGAGAAGGCCTAAGAGCAACTCTGACCATGACCACATCCTTCTGTGTCTACGACACACGGTAAACTTGTGCAAAACCTGACGCAACCGACAAATCAAAAAAATGCAGTCAATGTATGAAATTTTGCATGAGGTTTACATACAAAACATATTAATCTCATTACATTCTATAGGTTCTTATTCAAGCCCTTTTATAACCATATAAAACGACTTTAGATTTCTTCGTTTAATACGATTATAATTGGGTCGTAAAACTTAATGGGCCTAAACTAAATTGTAGGTAAGAACCAAGAGTAACTTGCAATCACCTCTACATTTTAATTTATTCAAACTATTACGGCTTTGTATAAAATTTACGCTTTTTTGTGTATTTAATATTTTATTTTGACATGACCTACCTCATTCAACCGTAATAATAAATCACCTAATTTCTACCAACCGATTTGTAATTCGGAAAAAAGTCAATGGCATAATCACAAACAATGCTTTGTTTTCTGAGTCGCATAAACATGACCTATTGTTTGTATCGCGACTCGGTGGGAATCAGCTCTGGGCATGCTCTCAAAACAAAGACATCCGTCTATCTTCCTGTGTAGGTACTCATCTGAAACTACTATTAAGGTAAAGACTAGAGTCTCCTGATATAGGTACGGGTCAAATCGAATGACTCCAAAGTACCTAATATGCGGCCTAGCAATGATTTTGTTTTGTTATCCTGATTATTAAGGCTTTTCAAGTACTTATCTTTCTATCTGACCTAATTTAGTTTAATTTTACCTATAACTTAATACTACGTACCTTAGGCTTAGTTCCAATAGACACAAGATTACGATTTATATATCGAGAACCACTGGCGTCTTATACGAAAAAGGCTTAGAAGTCTACTACCAGACATAAACGACGACGTGCCCCCTAAAAATGCGTCAAATACGTCTCATTTTCTTATGCGTATTCATACGAAAGCACTGAAGTTAGAATTACATTTGTCAATTCACACAGATTCATTTTTGCCATCCTGTATGATTGACGTATTTGAGTTAGAGTTGGTACGCTCATATCATAAAAGGTCGCAACGGAAAAACTTACATTCGGTGCAAGTAACGAGTGAATTGTTTACCCGTGTGTTCTTATTTTTCTTAATCTACCAATTGAATGCCTTACTATGACCAAACTATGTTGGTAGTGTCCTATCTATTTTCTTTTATAATATCAATGCCACAAACGTGACTGCCGCTGTCATGTCAAAGTGCGCATTATATCACTGAAAATTCATTATCTATATATATAAAAATCAATTGCTGTTCGTTAGTCTCGCTAAAACTCGACAACGGCTGAACGGATTTATCTTATCTTGGTCTTGAATTATTCGTGGAGGTCTAGGGAAGGTTTAAAAGGTGAGAAAAATTCGAATAATTGCCGGGAAAATCCTCAAAACCCGTGCGAAGCCGGGGCGGGCCGCTAGTTATTAATACAATTATTCGAAAACTATCATCGAGTTTGTAAGAAACGATTGGATCGTTTTCAAAAGTAATAGGTAGTCCTCGATCCGGTAAGGGCGTTACAAGGCGCTAACTCAAAGGTCAAGCTACCTTTGAGTTGAGTCATGGTACTTTTTTTTTGTTTTATTCTAAGTGTGTGCAAAGTGTCTATGTATTTTTTTAGTTTAGTTTATCTTTGTATCATGTTTGGTAATTTATGTTTTTTGTTTATAGTCGTCCATTACTACTGAATGTTAAGTATATAAATATATTTTGCTACTAGTGGAAACTCTGTAAATAGCCCTCAGCTTAAGTAGGTATATGTATTCTCATGTGCTTACTAAAAATAGTCTTCTTTATTTGTGATTTTTCTAGCTGTAAGTTTTCCGAATATTTAAAAATAAAATAAATAAATAAATGTATGTCTTAGTGTAGAAGTGAGGGACTCGAAAATATGGAAGATTATGCTAACTAGATTAAATTAACTAAGTATATACTTAGTTCATTTAATCTAGCTACAACTGTAATAGGTTTCTGGATTTTTTGTTATGTTTTTGACATACTGCGATCACAAATAGTTTATTTCAAAGATGGTGGTCAAATATCCACCCTGTAAAAATGCGAGACTCCTTTAGTCTTCGACCCATCTTGAAGAAGTTTAATTATAAAAAAGAGTCGCCTTAACTTTGTTCGTTTTAACACTTTCATAGCCCAAGCGCACTAGGACTCACATGGTCCATGTGCATTTCATTTTCAAGTGCGCCGCGGCGCGCAAGAAGATGCACGCGCCGGCTTGCAGCTCCAGATTGCGCTGCCGAGGTTGGGCAGTGAATGCGTTTAGATTCTAAGCGAATGGTTTTATAAAACTTTAGCATAAATAAATGAAACATTTCCTGCTCGCGGGGACAGGAAGAGTCTGGAAATTCGGCCTGCAGTCGTTGGAGGTAAATGTCCTTTTGGGACCAGGCTTGAACTGACTGTGGGCCCTCATCGTACGCGCATGGTTGACGTCAATACATATCCCGATACGTTCACTTGTAATATATTTACATTTGTAATAAATAAACATAAAGTAATAAATAAACTGTCAGTAACAGGTATCTATAAACTGCGATGAAGAAGTTTCATATTTGAAATTCGACATCTCACGATTTTTGTACTCCTTTTTTGATTGTTTCGCTTTATCTTGTCAGTTTTGACGAGTAGCTATGGAGCTGAGGTTTGTGCAAAGGAAACAGGGAAAAATTATCTGACTGAATAAAACTAATCTGTCCATAATTTAAATACTGCTTGGATATCAAAAATACTGACTGCGCACCAAAAATGCTAACTGCGTCACAACATAATACAAAGAAACAAATACCTACTGATTGAAAATAGGCAAAATATTTAGATGACGCATTTCAATATCAGATGGGAAGATTTTGATAAATCACGCTACTGTAACTGGTTTTGCAAAAAGTAGGGAAACCAAACAATACACCTATAATATTGACCGGAAGAACATGTTTTTTACCTTAAAAGAATAACTTACGTGGTCGTTACGTGCCATTTCGTAAGTCAGCTCAATTAACGTCATAAATTGCTTTTGTTTTCACTCCTTCTAAGGTATTATTTTGAAAGAGCCTTAGTAATCATAAAAAATCGCGAAAATTGCTGAAGCGATGGGTTTTAAATCTTAATTATTAGGTGAGCCTTTTTTGCCATCTATTTTCTATTCAAGAGCTAATTAATTTCAGCAAAGTCATTGCCATTGTGACTGTCGAAATTTTTTCACATAATTATGAATAATTATCTAGATTCACATTTTATTATTTTTGTGCGTTTAAATTCAAATATAAAAATATACTAGCTGATCCGCCCGCGATTTCACTCGTGTGGACTTTAGAAATACCCCAATACATGTTTGGTGCAATTATTTGATGCAAAAAAAATATATTATCACCAGTTCATATCATTTATTTCAGCCTCGTAAGTTTCGTAGTTCCAGAGAATAGGATATGATTTGAATAATTTTCTTTATTGATTTATGCTAATCTTTAAATACGCGCCAAACCCGTTCAACCGCGAGTTTCGTTCAGAAATTTTTATAATGTCATGTCAGTAGTTGGTCTGGACCGGACGTGTTGGTCGGCACTAGGCTTCATGATTGAATGTGATCCCGTGTTGAACAGTATTAGTGTTGGTAGAAGTAATTCAAGTACCAACTGCTTGAATTATTTCTACTAAATACACATTATAATAGTATTTATTATTGTAGGATAAGTTGTATGTATTTTTCTGTTTTTTTTTGTGTTCTCTTTTTTTTATGGCCGTGTAGACACGCGTGCACCAAGGTTCTGCCAGAAAACCAGCGTTGCTCAACTTCCTGTGGAGCAACATTAAGCTGAGGCAGGACCTTATTGGTTCACTTAACTATTTAAGTACTATTAATTATTTTTATGTTTTTTTTATATCTTTCTGTGTACTGTGTATGTGTGTGTGAGCCAATAAAAAGTATTCTTCTTCTTCTTCTTCTTCTATTCTTTACAGATTTCAAAAACGTTCGACCCGCATTAGCAGCCAGAAAGAGAATTTAAAAAACATTTTATAATGGTAGCCTATGTCCTAAAATAAATCCTCGTGAAAAATTTCTGCTTCGTTTATCTCAGAGATTTCTTCATGAGTCCGACTTTTCTCTTTTACATGCAACTAAGTATGTACAGGTTTAACAGTTGATAGGTAACTAACATACTTAATAATTATGTTAGTTACCTACTTACAAGTAAGTATTTCTTTATATATTTTACGCAGCATTGACGTCAATGTTTATTTATAAATGCTGAAGCGATAAAATAACAATACAATTCATGTACTTAAGCAAATCTTATTGCTATATGTATAATGCAGTAGGTATCTACTGAAAATTAATTACAATATGTGTCATTATACTGAATAAAACATTTACTAGACGCCGATGTTCTACAGTCAAATGAGTAATGTTTGATTTCCACACTTAAGTATTTAAAATTATTAAATTTACTCGCAGTTTTGAAGTTCTTGCCATATTTTTCATTTTAGTTTTTCGTGCGTCACGTGCATATGGTTTAAATGAACTTGACAGAAAGAAAACAAAATAGTACGCAAATTGAAATAAACAAAACAAAACAGAAAAAATGCTTGTTTGTTGATTATTATATTGTAAAATATACTTTATTCTTTCTTTATTTACTTTATTGTAAAATAAAATACAGGGTGTGTCTTTGTAAACGAAGATTTATTGAGTAACGTTTTTTTGGCATGATTAGTTTTTTTGAACGTTTTTGCTAAAAACAAGTTTAATAGCGCAGGTAGACTTCAATCTAAACGTAAAATACAAATATAAAATACAGCCTTAACAATGTTTGGTCAAACGTATTAACGATTAAAATTTATAAAAAAAAAATAGAACATTAAAAAAACTGACATATTCTGTTTCCTACTTACTAACATAATGTTGTCATCAAATCAAACGCAACGTTGGTATATGTTGGCTACAAATTAAAACTAATTATCATTTTCGAAAAGTATAAAGCGAAATAATCTATTTTTATCTACAGGAACAATAGACTCTAACACCATTGTAACAAGTAGGATGTCATTATATTGCTTAGGCTAGAGACGCACTAAAGCTATTAACCAAAATAATAATAAATATAGTCTAGAGTAGAGGAAGTGGCTAGACGGACAGTATTTTGTATTTGCATTTCTTTATAAATCAAAAACTTGTACTATTTTATTTAAAAGACATAAACCATAAGTTTGTCTAGTGTCTACGGTTACAGCGTGTTGCCACACATTTGACATGAAGTTTTATATAAGCCCAAAAAGATGCCAATGACCACTGGCAGAAAATGCTTGATACTGTGAATAATGTAGCAGTATGGCATAGCTGCACTCAAACAGACCTTGACACGCAATACACACTGTAATATTTGAACTTGAGACGGTGCTGTGGTGTGGAGTGTATATCAGTTATCTAGTACTCATAACACAAGCTCTGCTTAGCTTGGGGTTAGATGATACTGTGTGAATTGTCCTTCATTATTTATTTGTTTAGTAAAGCTACACTTTTCTAGATGTAGATAACAGCTTCATTTATAACTCATATCATATACAAACTAAATATAAGTAAGTACATAACATTGTGTCATCAAGTCATCCATCAGTGATGAACTTGATTAAATAGCCCTTTAATTACATCGTAGAAGTTTGGATAAATAATTATCTTCAAGAGTCAGTCCTTAACGCATTCACTGCACAGCTTCACGTTGGTCCCGAGGGACATGTGTGTCGTGTGCCCTGAAAGAGTTAGTAGTAGTGTAGATTTCTGTTATCGGTCCTTGTAGCTATATTCACGAAGTACCTAAATACGATCTAGTGGACGGTGGGTCTAAGTTCGTATGATGCAGATAGATGTGTGGGCCATCCATATTAGGGGCTGCCTTTAGTAGATTATTAAGTATATGTGGTTCCTTTTGTAATACAATGGCCACCTACGTCACTGGTTACTGATGCTGACCGATATTTATAAGTTAAATATTTTCCATAGCCTTAAACATCAACAAGTTCGAAAACAACACTACAATGTACGAGTTGACGTCACTGAAATTCAATTTTGTCAGTTGCTAAGTACGAATGAACCAAAACTGGCGCACTTAAGTACCTAGCACAGATTGGTAACTGCGCGATAACATCTATGGTTCGAGCTATTATTAAGATGATAGATGTGAAATAGGCAAATTTGGGTAACATTAAACCAATTTTTCTCCGTCATCTTTATCGATAAAGTTTTGAAAAAAATATCTAAAAATTTATGGGATGCAAGGCAGAGGCAAAGGAGCGGGACGGATTTTCGAAACGACCCCTTCGTTTCGAAAATCCGTCCCGCTCCTTTGAACTCGATATCCTATGCCTATCCTATTCACAAAATGGCGTCATATATAGCCCCCTTAAGTTGTTAAACTCCTCAGTAACGAGTCGCAAAGCGTTCACACTGAAGCTGCATTTTACAATACATCTAGCTATGACTTTATAACACTCGCATTAGTCGAGTGGGCTACAAGTTCTCATTGTGACAATTATTTTTATTTGAAAGCAGTAGAGATGTAGCGGATTCTGTGATAGCTGTATAACATTGCCGTTTCTAATCTCATACATACCTAGAATAGAAAAGAAATACATTTATTTAGACACAGGTACACAAAAGTATAAAATAAAATAAACAGACAGAAAACAATAACAATTTAACATGGAGGTACGTGATACAAAAAAAAGGTGGTGAGTGACTCTGCCTCCATGACCCTGCACCGAAATAGGGGTTGGCTCAGCGTGTGCTGAACAAAAAAAAACACAAGAATTAGATACAGTTAATTTGAGATGAAACATCAAGTCTATTTTATATGAATATGTTAATGCTGCGTACGGACACGGTAACATATTTAGTAGATTAGCACCAATGAGTAAAGCAGTGTCTTATGTGTCATTGAATCCTGAACGCAACTCAAGATTCTAGAGCAAAGCGAGGAAATACTAGAATCCTGAGTGAGAGAAAGATATATCATGCAAGACGTAGATCGCTTTAAGCATGAGGAAAATACTCTATTTCTCACACTTTCTGCGAGAAAATAGTAGATAGTAGTATAGACTTTGGTAACTTGTTTCGCGACATTATGTAGTTTTTTATTTGCTACTACGAATTTTGAAGAAGATCGCATTGAACAGATCTCCTTGGTAAAAAATGCAACTCAGATTTTGAAGTTCTAAATTCAATCTTGGGATTATTATTGATTAGTCCCAAGAGAATAATGAGTCTTGAATTTGGAACCTCAAATTATGTTTAAAAATTTAGACCAAAGAAACTCGCATTAAGATATCTCATTAGATTTGTTTGAATTTGGTAAAACCTTCACCTTTTTCAGCTACCATGGCTTATAATCAGCTCTTAATTACATCATAATCACTTGCTTTCGGTTAGGGTTACATGAAGTTTCAAGTGCGTTTTATTAACATGGAGTGCGAAAAATATATAAGATTATTTGACTAAAAGTATTGGGTATCGTGGTTATGTGGTTGAACGAAAATGTTGACGGCCGCCACACGTGACGATCCAAGGGTTGCGGACTGTCTGGCTTGCAATGGGCGTTGTTTTATATATTTACATCCGAAATAAAGTCCTCACTGTCACATTTTTCTGATTCTTTTGATAGCAGTGGATGCTTTAGATCCGCCATAACCTACGGAACGTAGGATCCTAGGATCTTTGGCCATAACTGTATTACGGCTTCTAAGTTCAGTTAACGTGAGATTAAAAACTAATTTAATTTTGTTTCAATTTGTTAATAGTTACTGCGTAAGGACACGCTTAAAATAAATATATAATCTTATTTAACTGAAAGTATCGGGTATCGCAGTCTTGTGGTTGAATGAGACTGGTCAAGGCCGCCGGGCGCTGCGCATACGTCGATCCAAGGGTCGCGGCCTGTCTGCGAAACTGTCTGGCACCAGCAACGTACCGCGTTCTGATAAGGTGTGACACAAATCGCTTATTACAACCCGCCCCTTAACCTTTACGTGACGGGAAGCTTAAATTGTGATCAATATTTCTAATACCTAACGAACGATATGGCTATGATAGTAATGATACCTACCTCTTTTGTGCTCTACCTTATTCTTTTTTGTCTTTGTCTATAGCGGAGTTATTATATTGAGCATGAGAACGCTGTGTGGTAGCTCACGTGCTACGAACGATGCAATTATGAACTGTATAATAAGCGGTTAAAGATTATTTGCGTCACATTGTTATACGAATTGATAAGTATAGATGAAAGAATCGCCCTTGGTTCCTATTCACGCACTTTCAGCGAAATAGAAAAACTTTATTTTAAGTTGTCTCGTTTTGTTGTAGAAAAAAACACGTAAAATAATTTAAACCGTATTTGTAACTGATGTACATAATTGATCAGTTTGATCACCATTTGGTACCCCTTAAAATATTTTTTTGGATGATTTGGCAACAAAATTTAAAATTACCTTTAAAATCATTTTAGGTTATAATCGTTACATTGTTCACTCACGTACATGTATCAACAATTTCATACTCATGAAATTAACGGAAATTGTTGGCAATTTCTGCTAATTCTCTGTATTTTAAAAGTTCATCTCCGCTTATTATTAAAATGCTTTATACCACGAAACTTGCTGTCTCACGACCACGGCAAAACACACGTGACTCGGCATGCGATTTAGAAAATTATAGCATAAAATAATAAGCCTATGTGTGTTATTAAAGAGACATCGTGCTTGTGTTTACGTACTTATTAATAATACGAGTATCTATTATTAACGAGAATGCACGTGTGTAGGTAGGTATTCATAAATCAAAGAGATTAATATAAATAGAAAAATAATATCCTTGATGCACTACATGCAGGAATGTTTTTGCATCATCGCACTACAAGGAATGAATATCAACAAACTCTGCCAAGAGTTTTCTAACCGACTTCTCCCTTTTTTTCTGCCATATTATGCTTTAATTATGACAGACAATCGTAATAAGTATTTATTTGCTTATGTTATTACTAGCTGACACTTTGTTCCGCCTATTAGAGACTCGGAACGGACCCAATTCAAAAATCGTTATAATCGGTCCAGCCGTTCTTGAGTAATAAATGGTCTAACTAACACGACTTTGGGAGTATTTTTCGAGACTTTGGGAATAACTCAGATAGTTTTGATAATATACATTTGATATTTCTTTTAATAGGCAGCGGTCTGGAAACGCTTATTCTTCTCGTTACAGATACCGAGACCGCAGAGTCTCAAAACTAAATTCTTTAACAAATATGTGTTACAAGTGATGTGATGACTTACGAATTCGAGACGTGGTCGCTGACTAAAGGCTTCGCACATAAGCTCAAAGTTACACAGCGAGCTCTGTAGAGGGCTATGCTTGGAGTTTCTCTACGCGATAGAATCCGGAATACGGAAATCCGTACCAGAGCCGAAGTTACCGACATAGCTCTCAGAATTAGCCGGTTTAAGTGGCGATGGGCAGGCCATTTAGCTTGCAGAGCCATTGGGAAGTAAAGGTTCTCAAGTGGCGAGCACAATGCAATGCGAAACGGAGTATTGGAAGACGTCTTTGTAGCGGTCGCAGGGATTCGATGGATGGAGGCCGCTCAGGACCGCAATCGGCGAAGTTTGTTTAAGACTATGTTCAGCCGTGGACGTGACGGGCTGATTCTAATTCTAATTCTAAGTGGGGGAACTGGGATCTGCACTGACATCTCGCATAGGAGTGTATTGTGCATTATCCCCCTGCCTAACCAGGCCCTAACCAGCCCAGCTCCTTGAAGTACCGGAGCAGGACTTTTGGAGATTGACAGCTTCGTTTCAGCTTGCCTATGGGTGTGGACAGGTTTGATGTCTCTATGAGACTTTTCAATCCCGTTTTCTGTCTGGCCTCCTCTGTGGCCGCGCAGTGTACCACAACGTGTTCCACAGTTTCTTCTTCCAGGAGGCAGCCACGACACAGGCTGCTGTCTGTGGCTCCTGTCTTAAAGAGATGGTGGTTAAGCTCACAGTGGCCTGTGATGATACCCACCATTGTTCTTAAGTCCGCACGGCTCATCTTGAGCATCGTGTTTGTTGTTTTCCTATCTTTGACGTGTGTGTGTGTTTTGTATGACGGGCTGATGATGAAGATGACTTTTAAACTGACAAGTACTTATAAGTTATTATGAACAATAATACGTAATAGTAAAAAAAAATAACGAGGCTTGATCCGAAAGCTACTGAATCTCGTAGAGGCGCTACGAAGTGCTACGAAGCAGATGATGTAAGAATCTTGTTAATTGACGAGTTCAATCGTTTATTTATTTGTTTACATTACGCTGCTATCTTCGTGAGTGAACGTGCATTCGGTCTGGTGGTGATAGGAAGAATTCTACTGGTGGAAACAACCAGTGCGATAACCCGGAAGGCGACCAAACATTAGGGACACCTTAAGATAATGTAACTTAAAATTTTTACGTTAAATTCACTTGAAAGTTGACAAGAGTACTAAAAATTTTGAGAATACAATACAACAGAAGAATAATATACTGAATCGAATCACGCATGGCCTTCAAATATTAAGTCAGGTTAAGACAAAGGAAAAAGGTGTATTTTAGTTATATATTCGAAGTGTGGGAGAAGGCTTTCCTCATATAACACAGCTACATTTTGTAGTTATCACAGGGGGCAGAATTCTAACCTAATCGTTAAATATTTCTAGTTGAGTTACATCTAGATTGTTTGCAATAGTCCACAGTTAGCTCATTGTTTCAATTGTAAATACTAGTTCTAATATGTTTCTATTATTTGATTGTTCTTCTCTTTATTATTAACATATTTCTGAAAATATGCTAATGTTCTTTTTTAATGAGTAAGATTTAATTTCAGGCACTGTTAAATAAGTGTGGAGGGAAGGAAAAGCCTTAGCCATGCAGTGGGCTACTACATAATTATTCGGTGTCACATATAATTATTTAAAATTTTAAAGTATGGTGGTAAGTTACGTTTGAAAAAGGTTACTCAGATTTCTTACAAATCAATTGGCCTAGTCAAGCCAAAGTCCCACTATCTTCAAGAAACAAATCACCTTTGGTCGAACTAGCACCTTATCAATACCTACTCGTTTAATTAATTGTAGACAATTTTTAGATAAAACGGCATATTTAATAGCCAGGTCGTCGATAATGCGTAACATAAATCTTTTAACCTATGAGTGATCATCACGGACAGCTAACATGCTCTTTTTATTTTACTGGCAAGCATCTGCGTAGCTACACATTCAATAGGTATATAATAAATATGAAATATTTTAAATCTGTAATTATTTCAACAAAAATACAATACGATAAATCACAACTAGATACACAATACTACCGAAGTGGTTGTGTGTTGAAGTTTGCACATAATTTATCAATTTCCTAAAAATCTAAGCCTAGCGAATTCTGATGAAAATCTGGAGACCAAAAGTGCCCAGAATGCCGGCCGCAATGCCACGTTGAAAAGCTAATTCTGTAATTAAAATATTTCTTTGTTAGTCCAAAATAAACAAAGTCTTACCTAGCAATCGTTTTCTGTTTTATGGCTAAACATAAAAGTTATTTTTGGAAATATTTTCACACGCTCTTGGAATCTTAATTGGTAGTACTACCTGGTAATTCTAATTTCGATAGTCATTTGCCCACGTGTTTAGGTGGCTATAAAATTGAGACGGTTAGCGACAATAGCATACAAAAAACCGGCTTCTCAAAATGTTGCCCTTTGAACACTGTGCCTATTCCTTTGAACACTGAACCTATGGTATTGAAGTCAGCAGTACCATGGATCAACTAAGGTTACTTCAGTAGTATTAGTATTGTGTATTTGATCTATTCATAACAACACGTGACGGAGCATCTGGTGTGAAGTGATCAAATTAGCGACTTAGTGAAATGTAACATTATCCTTGTCTTATATTATATACAAGTGCACTAAACTTCTATGATTAGAAATCTTGATAACAAACAACCAAGTTATATCATCCGTCATGAAGTTAAGTGTGTTTTCTTCGCATGGTTTATTAATAGAGTAACTTTCCATAAGTGATAATGAATATTACCTTTAAAAATAAGTAAAGTACACAGTTACGACTGTACCATTTCATTAGACTGCTGATAAGTTGTCTACATTTGGTTTACTAATCGTTTTCAAACATGAAGTTTACAAGAGCGTTATGGGTAAGGATTTTTTTTACTTTGTAAATAGAACTAAATGAATAGGTACTTAGTTGGTCTATTTTTGGACTCGGGTTTATGTGAGTGTTAGACATTTCTTTTCTTTGTTGAATTATGTACTATTGGATAAAAAAAGGGAAATATAAATTATAAAGAAACCTACTACGTTTAGTTGGCGTAACAGCAGGGACCTGTTGAGAGTGCAATAAAATTAAACCTTGCCACCCGTAATATGCATACATATTCTTAGTTTTAAAAATCTTCCTAATTTCCCTAAGTAGTTGTTCTACAATTTGCTAACGAAAAATTGCTATTAGGTTTTCCAATTCATCAGTTATTAAGTAGATATAGCTTAGACTGGGTTTTCCCAAATCTTATTTAATAAAGACGAGGCAAAAATCCCGATTATTTTAATGGGCGATGATGATTTGCGCAACCAATCACGAGGGGTGATAGTGATCATAATATCATATTTTCATAATAAAGTACGTAAAAAATACAAAAAAATGGCTTGATCTAAACTTTACCTTAACCATGTAGGTTCAAAAAAGGAAGTATAGGTGCATTTTTCTTTTGCATATTATACATACATACATACATGTGTAGTTGTGTTTCATAGAAAAATAATTTACCACATCAAATCTCAGTAATAATATAAAAGCGAAAGTTGGGAAAAAAAAATCGCGCATAAACTACTGAACAGATCGGACTGAAACTATCTATATCCTTATCCTATATCCTGGATAAGGATATAGGTAGTTTTAGGCCTGGAATAAAACATTTAGGGTTTATATCTCATAAATCAGTTCCCATGGGATAGAAATAACCTAAAACAACGCATGCGCAGCCGCCGGTAGAAACTACCTAGTGGTTTTATAATCATTGTTGTGCCTTGTGTCAGCGCTGCCCTGCATCTTAAACAGATAAAGCAAAGTCGTGGCGCCTCTGATAATGACAAACCGGTCAAAACTGCCCCGCATCGATAGGCACATGCAAATGTTCTGTATAATTATTATGTACGCATATAATGTAATTACTTCCACATTTTAATGGATGTTTTGCTTAGATCACATCTGAGTGACCTTGTATCCTGACTGATGTATTTCAAGGGGTAATCATTATATTAATCGACTTGTGGCTTGTTACTAACAAGATTGTAATCGCAATCATACCAATCACCGGTGTGTCAACAATAAATCGCTATCATAAAAAGCTGCGTGTTCAAAACGTTATAAAGAAACTGAAAACATTTTGGAAATAGGTTTAAACGTGCATTAATTTTGGCCGTGGCGGCCGAAGCGTAAAACCGACCCGTCTAACTCAGCCCGTCGTTTTCGGAAAATAAGAGATTTTGTGCTGAAAATCAACATTTTCTCAAATGGCCCCAAATTTCAAAAGAATCAAAGTTGGTTTTATCTTGAGTTCATAGAAAATGGTTTGCAATTTGCGGCAAATTTACTTTTCTGATCGTTTTGTTTGCTTGAACTGCCAGTCGAAAGCGTGCTCAAGACACTGGCTGCATTGCATCCTGTAAGTATGGCAATGCTGATACGCTATGCCAGATACACACCAGCTCTCGGGTCACGCGTCGCTTCGACCAGACGCTCAGATATTTTTTTAAAACTTTCGGAAAATCCGGAAAGCCTCGGTATCCCACGTCCATCCATGATGGACTTCCTTACGCAAAAAAATGTGTGTAGATACTTAGTTCGAACTTTGAGTGGATAAGTTCTTGAACCTATATTTTTATTATGAAATGTTTATTTACATTTTGTATTAATAACTTGGTAATTTTATCAAATATTGTGACGCCAGAGTCGGCCGAGGGTGGGATGTGGTCATTGCGCTGCGATAATTTACTCGAATGCTTTAATGAAAATTGGAACTTCAGAAACGACCATACAGTTTCGAACAACATTTGAAAAAAATAATGCTAAAAATATATATACAGTACCCAATGATTTGTTCTGTTATATAAAAACATCCCAATATTCCGAATAACGTTTGTTTTTCTTTATTTTTTATCTTCAAGTTTTTAATAAAAGAACATCCCAATTAATCACCCCTTATAATAAAACTACAAATGATTACGCCGCGCGCCGTTTTAATCGCTGTTAATATTTTTTTATCACATCAATACGAAAAGATCGAAGAATAAAAAGATTCGCAATACGGTCTAGGCTATGGCACGATACATTAGGTTTAAAGAAATTTTATTTTCTCATTAAAACTTTACAGTTCACTTATAATGAGATTAACTATACAGTAAGCGTGTACTAAATTAGGTAAGAATTAAGTGTAAATAACTTAAATTCATGTTATACTATATTTATGTGGTTATATTATTCTATTGAGTATACATTTGCTTTAAACATATTTTGTACATGTTAATACTGTCACATTCTATAATGCTATTTGATAGATTATTAAAAATACGTGCTATATACGTACGATTCTGAAAGAATCGTCTTTTTTCCGTAGTTTGTGCGTATATTGGGTAATTTAAGTTATTACAATAAGTATACCGAGAGGTTGGAAGAGAACAGGTGCCTTAGGTATTTGTTTATATAGTGCCTTACGCATTCACACTCAGGGTAATTTCGAAGAAATTTAATAATATCTAAAAAAAGTTTTTCGGTGGGATTTGATCTTACGACTGCCATCAGTATGGGATGCGCTGCCAATCGCACTACGAGGTCAAGTGACGAAATTATGTGTTTGTGTGTGGTTAAATTTTTGGGTTAATTTATTTTCAGTAATACCTTGGCCTGCCTCATAAAAACCAAATAACTACTTAACACCGCCGTCGGCGATTTTAACCCTTTATATACCCTTTATATATTTACACCGTAGAATGTACTTAGACAACGAATTCTAAAATAAGAGAATTCTAAATTACATTAAATTAAATTTTTGTAGAAGAGAATTCTAATGCATAAGTATCTTACAAATCTTGTTCTGCCTAGCGAACTCGGAGGCTTATCAATAAAATGCTTAGCCAATGTTAAAAAATAAAATGTCGAAATCGTGACCAACATTGCATTGAAGTTCTCGTTAAAGGCTTCAAGTATAAATGAATCCAATATAGCACTTATTGCGACTGAATAGAACTTAAATTTTGAAAATAGTTTCCTACTTTAATGTTTTCGTAAGTCTAAGCACATCTTATCTATTGTCTGACCACGATTGACGTATAACATCGTCACGCCTAAATACTTACGAGTTTATATAAAAAAATATTTTGTGTCAATGATATGTAAATTTCAATATTAATTCAGCAACTTAGGGTACAAAGTCCTTTGACTTTTCGCCACATCTTTACTTGAAACCAGTAAATAGATAACACGAGAAACAAATGAGATTTCATACATTTTACCTTCGATGTAACTACAATTCATATCCTATAATAGGTGCTCAGGATTTTAGGAGTGTTGTGATTGGCAATTCATAAAACCTTTTTTTATTGTGAACGGTAAAGCCAAGACCACTTTCAGGTGGCTATGTCACTGGAATATGTATCGGAATATGTGTACCTGGGCCATATCATCTCATTTAAGGACTGCACAGAGAAGGAGATCAACCATAGAGTGAAAAATACATGGAACAAATACTGGGCCCTGAAAGAGTTCTTCAAGGCAAATATGCCCTTAGAACTGAAGACTAAGGCAATGAACATCTGTCTAACACCATGTCTCACTTATGCCTGCCAAACATGGCCACTCACAAAAAAATATTTGGAAAAACTAAGAGTATGTCAAAGGAGAGAAGCTTCGTTGGGTTAAAACTAAAAGACCGTATCAAGAATAAAACCATCCGAAGCAAGACCCGGGCTAAGGACGTGATCCAAAGGATACTAGCCTCAAGTGGAGCTGGGCTGGTCATCTCCAGCGGCTAAACGCGAACAGATGGTGTCAAATCACAACGAATTGGTATCCCCGCAACTCAAAACGGAAGAAAGGGAGGCCGTTAACCCGTTGGAGCGACGACCTGGTAAAGACTGCAGGAAAGATCTGGTCTAGGACGACTAGAAATAGAAAAGAATGGAAATGCTTGGAGGAGGCTTTCACCGCCACAGGCGGTCCATACACTAACAACTAGAATAAGATACCTAACTAATTATAAACCTACTAACCTACACAACCTTTTCTAAATTATATTTTGTAATCAGTGTACTGGAAAATAAAGCTTTATTTATGTCACTGTTAGGCCCAAGAAAATATATAAAATTATCATTCAAATTAACGTAAAAAGAAAACATAATTGACATGCTACATGCTTCATCTAATAATCACTAAGTAGCCACTTATCTGTTTGTTAAAATTTTAATGGGCTTTATTATCTTCCTTTTGTTTAATCTTAATGGTTTTCACTTTTACTGCCTATCTATAATCACCATTAATTTGGGATGGGCGTCATAGTCTGGAGCCCATGACCTACCCAACTATAATGTTTAAGAAATTTAACTAATGAAGAACCTTGGCCCAATGTTGGGCCCATTGGGTACACTTACGGAAACAAAAAGTTACACATCTAGTCAGTTGATTTGTAATTGCTAGGTTGGTATGGAAGGTTTGGATAATATAATTGGTTGGCGTGAGTCAGTAATGTGCCTATAATTAAATTATAACTAAACTATAATATAATAGCAGGTTGTCAGTGCTAGACAATAAAAACACAAGCAAAAAGCTAAAATAATTACTTTATAAAAATCCTACAAAAGGTAGTTACATTCTACGTAAAGTTATATGTTAGGTGCCTATATTATATTCGTGTGATGTTTTGTAGGTAATTATTTCATTTGTTCATAAACATTCGTAGATAGGCTATCACAAAAATTGCTCCCAACAATTATCTAAAATTACGTGCAATTATCTACAAACTTAAACAAAGAGAAGTTTCTAAATACAAAATCTCCAGAAAGTCTTTTCACCGCCATGCCGGGGGTGCATGCCTGAGAGCTCTACTAACTTCAATGCCAGTCGATTACTGACTGTATCTCTGTGTATTACTGGTGGATTTAGCTTTTCTTTGTCAGTACCGCTGCATGGAGCGAACCCGTCTATAAAAAGAATACCTAACGGTTAAATCGAGGGTCGCTTTGGTACCGGGTTCGGTGTATGAAAGTACAGTGCAACTTATTTTATGAGTTTGTGTATTCTAAAACGGCTTAAAAGATAAAACCACTGATTTATTTGAAGGTCAAGTGTAAATAGTGTTTTAGGTATTAATTGAAGACTCTGTTTTGTTTATAGACTGTGTTTTGTTTTATCAATCGAATACAATCGAGTTGAGGTTATGTTGACAAAAGCTTGGACTCAAGTAAGTAATTAACTTCTAGAATAACTTTTGGTGTATTTCTTCTCGCATATTAAGAATGATTATGAAAATATATTTATTGTGTAGGGCAGAGCTTATTACAAAATCATCAAAAAATAACACGCATTACGCAACACGCATTTAGAGAACTCTACATGAATTTACCCAGTTAATATAATTTTATAGGGTGTTTACATATATTGTTATACTGTGAGACTCTTTTGTAGGTTATTCGCATTCTGTGATGATTTTATTTGAGGAATGGAATGTGACAAGAAACTTTAATATCCGGCATCAATTTGTAAAACGTTGCTTAGAAAAACAAATATTTGTTTAAAACAGAAGGTTTCTATAAATTAAAATAACTGGTTTTTATGGTCATTATCATGGTATGTCACGTAGGCACTGTTTATTACATTAAAACAATATAAAAGCCTACATAATATTGAGGTCATTTGCCTGCCTTGGGACCCTCCGCCATATCTTACCTCTATATCCACTTATAATTTACTAAATCTAAAACTTATCTACATAGATACCTGAAGTCAACATAACAAAATACGTGACTGTTAAGTGTTAGAAAAGTTCTTAGCATAAACACATTGCTGTCGTGTAAAGTCGAATAATACAAACGAAGTTTATTATCAAACTGAATTTCATTTTATTTTATTTATTTATTTAACAAAATCCACAGCCCTTATGATCTAAAATTAACATATGTACCTACTTATTGACTAAACATAAGGCCAATACAGGATTTACTTTTTGTACAATTAAAAACAAATTGACTATCACTATAAATCTACATATGAATCTATAAACGCTAAAACAATTTTGAATAAAATATTTGCACAGAATTAAGAAAATAAAGACTAAAATACAATGCTCTTTATTTACAGTGTATAAACAAGTAAATTACTTACTACTTTGAACCTAATTTCAAAGTAATTTAATTTAATATGCATTTATTTACAAAATTAAGAAATCTTCAGACAAGGATGGAACAGGTCTTCGTATGCTGCAGGTGGCGATTCTCCTTTATGCATAAACCATTTTCCGGAGACAATGACCGAGAATAACCAAAATGCAATTTGTTATATTGACAGACACACAGAAAATGATGTCCATTTGTTACGTCCATGTGTATCGATGAATATCCTTGAAACCATCTGCTTTTCGAAAGAACTAGATTGAATTTTTGCTGTGAGGTGCGCATATTTTCGTACATATATATTTTTAGAATTGTAGATAAAGTCATTTGATAAAAAATAGAGAAACTTTATTTACTTAAAATATCTGTTTTATAGCTACCGGTTGCAGCGTTATACATATAGGTATTTTTAGAATTGTAGGTAAAGTCATTTGATAAAAAATAGAGAAACTTTATTTACTTAAAATATCTGTTTTATAGCTACCGGTTGCAGCGTTATGTCGAACTGTTGTTGGTATAATCGGTAGGTACCTATTTAGCTACAGTGTGAGAAAAAAAACAGGTATTAGCATCATGTGAAATGTAAATTACATTTTCACAAGGACTTTGAACGTCAAAAGAATGTTAGGTGCCATTTGTTTTCAAACAATCAACAAGTTTGAGTAACTTTCAGACTGAAGTTTGGTACCTACGTAAGATACAAAAACGTTAGGTATTCAGCGCAATATGAAGTTTAACAAGGCTGTTTTCATTGAATAGGTTTTCTAATTTGATGGTAAAAACCGTGACAGAACAAAATTATAACTAGATTGTGGCAGTTATAGGTAAGTATTTATTACTTTTAGTAACCTTGGATACGTTCTACAAAATTTGTGTTCTTTACGTGGGGTGGCATCTTTACATGGGAATGTATATCCAAATCCGAAACTATTGGACTTACCGCCGAATACACAAACGTAACTCACATTTAAGACTCAAGTATCTTCAAATTCAAGTCGCGATTCTTTGACAGTTTTCAATGAAAATCTGTTGAAAATTCGTCACTTAAATCATCTCGATATCTGAGTTGCATTTGAGTATTTTGTTTGTTCGGTCGGTCGATTATATTCCCCTGTTCCACATATCCTTACTGCTCTATTTCTACTGGTAGGGAAGAAAGGATTTTTTCGGTTACTCTATCAGTAAAGTCTCATAATCATCTTAGGTCTCATTTTGTGAGAACACCTTTTATTTAGATTTTTAATCTGAGTTGATTTCTAACTCTGATTATTATCTGATGTACTCTTTATGAACGCGTCATTTTATGGACGTCGTCATAATAATCTACCTCCTCGTAGTAGGTAGATAGGTACCAATTTAATAATGCTGATGTTCCGGCCAATTATAATACCTCATCGATAAATGAGTGAGTCCAATTATCAGAGGCTGTGGCGTGACTTTGTCCTGATGCTGGGGCACAGGTACCCGGGTAATTATATTATGTATGCGATGTAAATGCATTTGTTGCATGACAATAATTACATCTCATATATGTACTAACGATGACACATCGAGTTGTTTTAACCATAAAACGGACTCAGTCTACTTTTCCACCGATTTCTGGCATGCGCAAGTCTTATCTTTAGTAGAGTCGCAACAACGCAGCGCACGTTAAAAACTTTCTTTTTTTGTCGTAAAATGAATCAGTACGAGCGATGCGCTCCAAATAGTCTTCAAGTCACGAAGCAGAGACTAAGGAACCGTTTATAGCAGGGTCCATTATACCTACCGTCGATTGACGTAGGTTGCAGTGCGGTACGTAGTCTTCGCATACCTATATGAATTTTATAATCATTAGTGTTTCAATTCCAACCAACCCGTTTGTCCACCTAAGACGTAGGTTCGTAGAGTAGGTTGTTTAGAATAATCGATATCAACCTCAAGCTTTTTAGATAGATAGTAAAACTTGTATGTAGAATTGACGTATTGGTTCAGTTCAATGCTATCAGGTTCTTTTGATTCTTTGATTTGTTAGGTAAACAAAATGATGAATCTTAGAAAATTGGATTTAATTATTTGTGCCATTAACGGCGCCTTGGCGCGCGTCCTAACGAGTCTGCCATGAATGAACTTTGAAAAGCTCTATTTTATATAACATGGTGGTATGGTATGTGAGGTATGTGTGATCCGGTACGGTTCGCAGTAGTCGGTTGCAGTAAAAGCGGGTCAGGTCGGTGGCCGTCGGCGGATGAAGCAGGGAAAGTCACTCAAGCATGGTCGGTTTCTTTTTGCAACAGTGGCAGGACGGGTCCGCATGCGCGGAGCTGCTCTAGTACGTCAGTACCGTCTCGAACCTACGTTCACTTCGGACGCGCGAATAGCGCTCGTGTCCATGTCGTTTGGTGTATGAATAAACAAGGATTTTGGATTGTGTGTGGTGGTGTGAAATGAGCGGCGCAGGCGTGGCGTCCCGGCCTTCGGAGCCCCGGCCCACCGACCTGCCTCTACGCCTCTACGTCCGGGCGCTCCGACAGTACCAAAAGCTGCTCGACCTCAAACGAATATCGACTAAAGATAAAGTAAGATTCCTGGCAACATACTCTTTATCTACAAGCTTGGTAGTTCAAACTACATACATAATTTATAAACTTTTGCTGCGGTGACTTTTATATAACAGTTCGCTGAAGTTGGCCGACCTTATTGCAATTATTCTTTTATGTCCTTAGGAAATTCTAAACGGTGCACCAGTTGAACTTTAAAATATGGATGCACACCATCTTATGCAAAATTCATTCTGACGTAAAATAGAGAGTTTTTACCTCTATGACTTAATACTTATCGCACATAAATATTTCATTCGTGTCGAGAGCACAAATCGGTCTTTTAAAGGTTAAAAAGCTCATTGAACGTGGCGACTAGAAGCTGGACAAATCTACCGACCATTTACATTTGCTATGTTTGGCATGCTCTTAATTTAGGTAAGCAACCCAATTTTGGGATATGAAATTAATCAACGTCTGTTTTTATGTGCCAGGGGCTATTTTCGGTTCTGGACGATGTTTCGATGCGCTGAACTTTGTAAAAACTCTACCTAAACTGATGATTGAGTTAGGTAGCCATGTCAGTTCATTTATAAATAAAACATAATCCAGCCAACATTTTCCTCTTAGTTTGTAGCTAACTGATTTAACATTTTGAACATTATTAAGCTACAGAGTAATACATGGCTAAAAAAATGTGCTTCAAGTATCATTCTTTAATTGGGTCTCGCAACCAAGTAAATATTTTATAATCAAAAAATATTTTTTTAATTGCGCCATGTTTGCCATACAGTAATACGTATCGTAATATCGTCATGGGCCTGCCAAAATTTCATTTGTATGGCCGTATTTATTTATGAATTGGTTATCGCTCCCAGTTTTAGTTATCGTTGGTACAATTGTTTTATTATATACTTAGTTATTTCAAGAGATAGTTCTCGGAATCTCACGTCATTTCGCATCGTATGATGTGGGTCGAATTATCGCATGTTTTATTTTAAACGTATACTTACTTATCAGTTCATTAGGTCTTCAAAACCTCGACAGCGCCAATCGATTTAACAGTCACTTTATTATTCGTGATATCTTTGGATTGATAATTAATGCAAGGCCTTCAAATTCGATTTGCAACTCGTCAAAAACTTATAGGTATCGACCAGACACGCCTATTGTAGATAAGAACGGGCTCTATGTATTGAGTTCAATTGATACTTCATTTTCAGTCAAGCAAAACCGTTGTAAATTCCCTTCAAGGTTAAGAAATAAATATTAAGAAATTGCTGATAAGGTATACGTGAAAATTCTTACAAAACTATACAAACGTGCCTTTAACACAACTCGAGCATGAGTGTAAAAAACTGTTCCTTTTCTGGGGAATTATCATGATTGTAAAACAACTCGAATCTCTAACTATACACGTTCAAGTAACTTCTTAATAAACGTATTTCCCCTCCTATTTTATTCTATGGGTTTTACTGGTCCCTATTAACCTCACTGTATGTGTATACTCTGTCATGGTCACAGCTTGATTTTCCTTTTATAGAGTCAAGTAATTCAGCGACAAGGTGACTTGTGGGTCGATATCTAATAAAGAAGTCCCCTATTCTGACAATGCGTGAACAAAAATGTGTTGTACATACTTGACAATATGAATAGGTAAGGTTATCTATTGCAGCACATTACTAGAAAAACAAAGATTTCCAAATCTTATGCATACAACAAACTGAGGTGTTCTTACAGCCGCAGTACCTGCGTATCGTTTTGTCAACGGACGGTTTAGGTAAAGTCATACATAGTGTTTAGAAATCTACTGTAAATAATAAATTATGTTTGGTAATAACTGCGATGCTAGAAACTCAATCTACGGGTCACAATCTCAACCGGAAACGGATACTTGACGGATGTCGTTCCGCAACCGAATTCTGTCATGTCGGCATTTCCGGCGCTCTTATGCTGGTCTTACACTTAATATTAATAATAATAAATAATAATAATAAATAATGCTGGAAAATTAATTCACACAGCATTATCTAGCCCCAAGCTAAGCAGAGCTTGTGTTATGGGTACTAGATAACTGATATACATAATATTATACAATTCATAGATAGATATTTTTTATTATATGTATATAGAAAACGACCAGAACACCCTGAACAAATGTCTGCAGATCGTACACACATTTGTCCCGAGGCGGGAATCGAACCCGCAACCTTCTGCGTCGCAGGCAGACCTTCGCCCACCTCGCCACATCGGTCGTCAATTCGACACTTGAGCGCAAGAATTAAATCCTCGCGAGGGTCTTTGCTTTAATTAATGTAAACTCGAGGCAATATCGAGGATAATCCCCAAGGCCCATAATGTTTTTATAAAAAAATATTCCCGAATTATGAGTTGCTGACGATTCGGACAAAATTTATTGGGACACAGTGTCCCAATTGACACTTTTGATTTTAATACTTTTTTTACTGTCGATTCGGACACCATCAAATTATTGAAGCTGTTGAGTACAGTCAGGTAAGTAAAAGTTTGTGCAAAATATAATATAATGTGATAAATCTAATTGCTTTGTCCAATGTGTTGCTCCAGTGTGTGGATACAATTATTAATTCATTTTATGTCAATTATTATTACTATTTTATTTTATTATTATTGTAATCTTATTTGTATTAGCCAAATCAATGTTATAAATTCGCTAGTCTAAATTTAATTTAATTATAATCACTTTTTAATGTTAATTTTATGATATGGATTTTATTATCTAAAAAAAAATTAATAAATAAATGAAATTTGCGAGCGTGTGGTGACTTACAATAATGTTAAAAAATACAACAAAACTCATTCATAGCGTATATTTAGTATAAATCAACATCTTGTATACTTAGGTATTTATTTAAAATATCTCAAAGATATTTTTTTATTATTCTAAGACAGTAGTATTATGATTTGTAACGCGACTAAAACGTTTTTACTTAAGTATGTTTGTACGTATATCCTAGAATTTAATTTACACTAGTAATTGTACCAGACTTATGTTACTTGAGGTCTTAATAAAGAATTTTTGAAATTGAATTGAATTGATAATAAGCTTAACAGGCAGAATATACATTTTGCGTGCAATCGCTTGGCTTCAGTTCTTCCACGAAACTTATTTCAAATCTTTTGTTTACTGATTTTATGAATGCTATATCTATTGTTTATGAAAAAATATCTTAATCAGATCTCATTCTCACTAAATTTATTAGTCACGCGATAAAGCCATTTAGCTTTAAGTAAGTAGGTACAATTTTTTACTAAAACTAGTACAGAAATCAATATACTTAATTAACATTTATCAGGTAGTAAACACAATGAGTAGGTACGACTAATACCTTTACGTATTTACGTTATTATTATATGAGTATTAAACTAAATTACATTATTTAAGTAACCTCCAAAAAACATGAAGAACAGTAGAAACTGCCACATAATTTCTTTAACTTTCACACTTTAACGATGCGTGTCTTTGTTTGCACTGACCTTCACTTACTCGCAAGACGAATTGTTTTGTTGCCTTGCTTGATGCAAAATATAGCGAAGTAGAGCAATAAAGTAAAGAGATAGAGATAGTGTGGCCTTGCTATGCATCTATTTCGTCATCTTGCTGTGCCGCCGCACGCGCCGTCGTCGCGCCGCGGTAAAAACCTGTTTTTTAACTGACTGTACAATGCAGCTATTTTTAATGGTGTCCGAATCGACAGTAACTAAAATATTAAAATCAAAAGTGTCAATTGGGACATTGCGTCCCAATATATTTTGTCCGAATCGACAGCAAGTCCGAATTATTAGTATTTGTCCGGAAAACGTAAAAAACAGTGTACATAATATGAAAATTGGAGTTCGGTTTAAAAGAAAAAAAGTATCAAATTGTTGACGGAATACAAAAAGATCAATGGTTTACATTTAATTGATATTCGTGTAACCTGTAGTAAACTGTGCCCACGCTAGCAGAACTGAACCAACAAAACTGGTTACGTTGACGTGAATCATTGTCAAGGTAACGATTAAATGTTGTACCTACCTATTATTATTAGTATTAATTAAAGTAAATAAATAAATAAATAATAAATAAATTATAATATGCAGGACAGATAAGATAAAAAGAAATTGCCGTATAGCCAAAAGGGAAATCTCTCCGGCGGTGTCGTCGGTCAGCCGTCCCATCGAATAATGAGAGTGAGGGAATAGAGAGTGTACCTTACCTACATGCGTTTGCGCACAAACATGGGCACTATGATTATGTCCTTCGCACCTGGCTAGTCTCCGTTGAGACTGGCCACCGTGGTCGAAATTCGGCTAGGGGGCATAATCAACGAGCAAAATACATAACCTCAACCTCAACAACCTATAATAGTCCACTGCTGGACGCAGGCCTGCCCCTGATTTTTTATCTCGTGGGAGGTAATGCCCATAATCCCCATGCTGGGCATGCGGGTTGGGGATCGCAGTTCGGTGGTAGATCTATTCCGCAAAAGGCGCTGCTGCCCGCCCTCCGGTGTATGTCCCTTAGTCGCCTCTTACGACACCCACGGGAAGAGTTGGGGTGGTGCAAATTCTAAGCCAGCACCACACGGCTAAATACATACCAAAACCGTAAAGTACCTAGGTAGAGATTTTAGAATAGGTGCCTACATACATAATAAATAAGAAACCGATTTCAATGCAATTAAACTATTCTCGATCAAAAGAATCAGTTATGTTTCCATAAGAAACTGAAAGTATAAAATCTTAACCAAAATAAATCATATTTTTGCAAATAGTTACATAACAATTTATTTATTATTGAAGGTGTTATGCTTTGTTTTTTTCATGTTGGTTGTTACATTGAAAAATCGTACAACTCTTAATTGGCTCTTGATTTGAACACGTCCTTTAAAACGGTGAATGACTTCCTTCTACTGAATATGCCTAAGTAGAATTCGGTATTAACACTGACTGCTCAGTAGAGATAAAATAAAATGAGATAAATGGTACGAAGAATTAATGGTTTCAATGTTGGTTTTCGATGGTTTTTTTCTTCGTAACAATCATAAAATTTAAGGATTTTTGTTATAGTGCTTACCCGCACTCTGGGCATCTCTAAGAAATGATATAAGTTCCCAAAATTTTTCAAAAGTCGAAAATTTTTGGGAACTTATTTCAATCATAAAAATTGTTTTTATAGTGTATCCACACGAGATACTGATGGTGGAGCAATCGGCGCTCGAATCCGTAGAAAGCCCCAATGATTTTTGACTAGTCGGATGCTTGACTTTGTGGCGTAATGGTAGCATGTTCCCGTACGTAGAGGGAAATCGCGGGTTCTAGTCCCGTCTAGATCGTAAATTTATTACAAACTAGATGACCCTGTGAACTTCGAATTACCTACATTTTTCTGCCCCTTTTGCCCAAAAGATTTTGATGTTGATGAAATTTCATCCCTGCTCAAAGATGGTCGAGGTTGAGATGGAACAATGTTGGCATAATAAATAAATAATGCTGGGCAATTCACACAGCATTATCTAGACCCAAGTTAAGGAGCGACAACCTGTAATGTTACGTGCTTTACCCAGCGAAGGATACCAAGTGAGGAAATTGGTAATCCCTTCAAATTATCGCAGAATCTTTTCGGTTTATCGTTGTTAACTATCTTACAACCTAAATTAGGGCTTATGAAAGCTAAATCATTTCTGAACTAACTAAAACTATTTCAAGTAAACAATTCTTAATTTTAAGAAACAGCCAGTGTGTCGCTAGTGTTGCGGCACTCAATTATTTCTTCGAATAATTCTTAAAATATTAAGACTACAAACAACATTTCGTATTTTGTTTGTAGGTATTCTTCTGTCACCGTAAATCAGAATGAGTGAAATTACTGATTACCCATATTGGCTTTAGCCATGCCGTTCACCGCTCTTGAAACCGCTTAAAAATTGCTCCAATCAGTTGAGAATAACAAGTACCAACACCTACTAACACGTTCAGGGCCCCACGTGCTATACAGCTCTGTGGACTGCCGAGGCTGAGCAGTGAATGCGTTAAGAAAAATGCAGCATGCATCTCACACTTTAGAATTTTGTTATAATCCTACGTAAGCGGATAGACATTCCTAAAGATAATAGCATTCGTACCACTTTCGCCGAAGCATCGATCGACTCATAAATAAGTAGATGGTTCTTTGTTCGGTATAAGCCTTTAGGTGTTTAAAGTAGGAGCTTACTAAACATTTAAAAAAAGAATAACCCTAAAAAGTAGATATTTAATAAATTAAAAATGTTAATGATATTACTATTTAATAACAAAGAAAATTACAATTACAGAATAAAACAATTAGTATTTACACTTCTACATATTTCTCAAAAATGTGATCCGTGATCTACAGTCTATCAATATCAACGATAGAAAGAAACATTCGGGTACGAAAGATAGGTACCTATAGGTTGCAAAATATATGTTATAAATAAATAAATAAATAATGCTGGACAATTCACACAGCATTATCTAGCCCCAAGGTAAGCAGAGCTTGTGTTATGGGTACTAGATAACTGATATACGTAATATTATACATTACATAGATAGATATTTTTTATTATAATTACATAGAAAACACCCAGACCAACGGAACAAATTTCTGCAGATCGTACACAAATTTGTTCCGAGGCGGGGATCGAACCCGCAACCTCTTGCGTCGCAGGCAGACTCTCGCCCGCTGCGCCACTGAGGTCGTGTTATAAACCACAGAAAAAAATATAAAAAAATTCAATCGAGAAGTGCCATAAAAATGCATTTTAATTTTACATTTTCTGGTTTCGCGCGTAATTTGACGAAAACACTAGACGTACTAGACGTCATATTGCTCTGTGGTCATGACGTAAGTTGTCTGTGTACAGTAAGCAAATACGCTGATGTTGCTGATGACGGATGACACTTTTTAGATGACGGACTCAGCGGTATTACTTAATAACTTTGCGGCGACTATTTTATGGTGCTCAAAAACAGATTAAAAATATGGAAAATGTTGAATTGAATTTCTTTATTTATTTTATTATTATCTGTAGGTACCAAAACTAAGATTTATAGGGCTTCAAAACCAAATAAATATTGGTAAAATTATTTTATAACTTTGATATAAGGAGCACATTGCAGAAGTTCGAAACAATTTTTGGTTTTGAAGTTTTCTTGTATTTGTATCACGTCCGTTTTGCAACTCGAATGAAATTTTCAGTCTTCTGCGTTAAAAACTCGACAAGCAAATTTACAGCTAACATTTTATCAATTTAACATCATGCAAGTTATTCTTATCTGAATTGTAAGTCATTGTACCCAGTCAGTTGTATGACGCAAATCCTTTACTGCCGACCTAAATACTTTAATGCTCTACGTAAAACTTGTTCGCATTATAAGTACCTTTGTATTCGAAATTTAAGGTTTCTTCGTTTAAAGTGTACATATGCAAAAACTAAGGCAAGAGTTCTATAAAAACTTGTTTAGGATTAATATTGGAATGGGGCTAAAGTACATTTTGTTAGTAAACAAAGGGCTGGAGGGTTAGTTCTTAATACCTACTAAAGACGGATTTTGTGCTCTGATGTAGAGTATACATCAGAGGACAATCACATTCGGTGGACATCTCAGTCAGGATGCTGTTGCTGCTCTCGCGGTATCTGCTGAACAGGGAGGAAGAATTAAATCACTTCATCTGTCTTACTTTTTATCATGGAAAAACGAGTGTAATTCCGCGGGCAAAAACAAGTAGCAAGTATAACAATAAAAATAATACTATGTTATTGTATTGGATACTTACTTGAATTCCAAAAATTAAGTCATTGACGGCTTGAGACTCTTGAGTATAAATAAGGACGTGAAATAATACAAAATGTTGTGCAAAAATACTAAAATCAATTACTACTTCCTCATAAACAAAATCGATTGTTATCAAAAATCGAATTTTAAATCAAATCAAATCAAAAAGTCTTTATTTCCATAAATACAAAATGTACACTTAGTAAAGGTCAAACTCTTAAAATAAAACATTGACACGGAAATAAAGTGATATTTTTTATTTCGGTCGCTGCGTTATGTAGACTAAAGTAAAGAAGCGACGAAGAAGCCTGTTAGTTTTTATTTTTCGAGTTGGAGCAAAACCCGTCCCAAGCTTTTTTATCTTCTAGATAATCTGATATTACGTAGTAAGTAAGCCTTTTTGCAAAGAAAGGTTTTGACAATTTTGACAAAGCATACTGACTATTTTATTGCCAGTCAGCAAATACCAAATAGAAAATAAGAGCGTGGAATGAATGAAGGTGTAACTACCCAGTAGGCCCCTGATACTACTCCAAGCGAATTAATAATGCACTTTTTACATCACATAGATAATAACGGAAGTAACATGTTTACTTCCTCCTTGGCACTTAACCCAGGCTTTATCTAATAGAATGTTGTCAACATATATTATAGCTTAGTAAATTACAATAATCTCTGACGCATGTTATAAAATACGTGTCATGAACGGTTATAGAAGCCATTGGATTGATTGCATGAAGATTTCGGTCAGAAATTAATTAAGCCTTGGTGTCTTGTCTCTCTCTCTCATTACTTGTGTATTGCTGGACTTATTTGCTGGACACATAATCGTATGAAAAAAGTGTATCTAGAGTAATCTCGCACAGATTTTGACGTTTCCGTCGAAACTGTCGAAATGTCAGCGGGCGCGGTGAAGTGCGAAACTTGCTACATAGTGATCAAGAGAACCAGGCTTTAGTTAGCTAAGCGGCTGTTCTTATCCTTCATAAATAACTACTACATTAAAATAGTTTTATGAACATAAGCACCCCAATCCTATCCCACTAATATTATATCGGCGAAAGTTTTGGAGTTGTGTAGATGTTTGACCAAAACGCCAAAACTACTGCATAGATCAGTCTGAAAGTTTGTACACATAAAGGTCCTGACCTGGAATAACATTTAAGTATCATTTTATTCCAATAAACACGTGGGAAGCTGCGAGCATAAGCTACTTATTAAATATATTTTCCTTTCCAACAAGTGTACGCTGACGTTTCACCCATCTGATTGTTCAGGGTACCAACATTAGGTAGACCGTATGTTTTCATTACTTTTATTAAGCGTGGGTAGACACTGCACATATAGACCGTCTCGAGGTCAAACAAGTTTACTTACCTACTCCACTCCTTTTATATTTTTACAAGCTTTTATTCTAATTGCCTTGTTAGTATGGGACAAATCTGGCAACTTCATTTTAGGCCTAACCTCAACCAATTGAGCTGAAATTTTGAATACTTATGTAAGTTCGGTGACAATGCAATGTACAACCATCGAGCTGGTCTGATGATGGAGATAGATGGTGACCATAGGAACTAAGAGGCGAACCTAGCGTGTTTGCTTGTCAAACTAGGACTAGACCTCAGTACTCGAATTACATAAAATTCTATTTTTTTTCTTTGGTTCTTTCAAATCGAAAACACGATTAAGAAAAAAAAAAAAAGATAATAAATAAATAAATAAGATAGTAAAAATAAGTAATAATAAATAATGCTGGACAATTCACACAGCATTATCTAACCCCAAGCTTGTGTTGGTAGGTACTAGATAACTGATATGCATAATGCAGTACATTACATAGATAGATATTTTTTATTATACATAGAAAACGACCAGAACACCCGGAACAAATACGAAATAAACGAAATACCTGCAGATCGTACAGATATTTATCCCAAGGTGGGAATCGAACCCGCAACCTCCTGCGTCGCAGGCAATATTGTAAGCTTATCATAAAAAATATGTATTGTGTTATATTATGTATATCAGTTATCTAGTACCCATAACACAAAGCTCTGCTTAGCTTGGGGCTAGGTAATGCGTGTGTGAATTGTCTAGCATTATTTATTTATTTAATATCAGATATTGTAAGTTTATCATATAGCAGTACTCCTGATCTTGTGGACCATATCAGAAACAAAGCCTACAAAAATCCTGGGCTTTGCTATCCGCACATGCAAACCTTGCACACGATCTTGCATTAAATCTATTTATTTTACCTCCTGTAGTACTCTAGAATACACCAGTTGTATCTGGTCACCGATCTATGTCACTTATAAAAATAAATTTGAGAATATCCACAATAAATTTATCAAACAGTTTAACTATAAAAAACTAATTTATTGTAACTATAAAGATGGAGCCTTCATACACTTTTGTCTCTAGAAGACAGACGCACTAGTAGACAGTGTTATTTTATATAATGATGACTACTTATAAGCTATAGCTCATCTTTTGGTTCCACACTTGTCGCTAAATTAAACTTTAACGTACCACTTAAAATAACTCGTCACACGAAATTATTTTCATTGTCCACTCGTTTTACTAATTATGCCAAAAATGCCGTTATGTATCGAATTTGCTCATAATATACCAAACTTTTTTCTTCCAATAACCATTAATGCGCTCATTTGATATAATTATGTATACAAGTCTAATATTATTTATAACTCTCTTATTTCGCTACTCGAAATTTCAATCTAAATAATTTTAGTTAACAACGTACATGTGATTAATGTGCAGTTTTCTCAATTTTGTAATAAATTGAAGTTAATTATAGTAGGATAAGTAAAAGACTTTTTTGCACTTAATTTGTATATTTCTCTGAATAATGTATTTATTTTGTATGGAAAATAATTACCATATTCTTAAAGGAATCTATAGACTGTATAAGTGTAAGATATATATTATTTGTAAACCAATAATATTATAACTGTTGTTCGATAAATAAATGAAATTAACAACATGCGCTTTAGTGCCTGAAACAACGTGATTCCATAACTGAGCCATTGTTGGACCTTATGTGATCCACCGAGCGAAAGCTATTTGAAATAGAAAGTAGAAAAGTAAAACACCTACGTAAATCAGCATTGCTATCTGCCTCTACCACGCCTATACATTGTCTCTCCATCACTTGAGTAGGTTAAATCGTACTTTTGCGTACGAAAAAAAAACGATTCGACCAGATATTACTTATCCACTGGAGTGACGCAGTGATCCGAAGTTGGCGACTTGGCGTCCGATACAAAAAATCGCCTGTTGTCCCGGCCAAAAAAATAAAGTGGCAAAAATCCTTTTATATCAGTTTCAGTTGCTTGTTTCATGATTAAATTTAAAAGAAACTCGTAAATAAAACTTGGAATAAATTCAAAGAATTACAAAGAAGCAGATGCCGCCATAAAACATTTAGTATTCCATAAAGCTGTAAAACTGTAAATAACGGACATGTGGCCACTGAATGATCACGTAGAGATAAAGTACGAGATTGTAAACAAAATAATAAGAAACGTCCGCACTTCCATAAACTTTGAAAAAATATGCTTTTACACTTTGTACTTACCTACTCGATTATAATGCGTAAGTAACCTTCACCTTAATTGTAACTCTGTTGTTGAGTTTTCCATGAGATTTCTATATTCTGTAGGCACATCATCATAATACTATATCCATACGTAATATTATATATTCGAAAGGAACTCTCTCTATCTTACCTTTTCACGCGCAAACACCGAACCAACCAATTACAGTAACTACAATAAAACCGGTCAAGTGCGAGTCAAACTCGCGCACGAAGGGATACGTACCATTATAATCTATAAAACAAAAAACCACGTTAGTTGTATGGGAGCCTGTTGATTAAATATTTATTTTATTCTGTGTTTTAGTATTTTTAAGTAGGTGGCGGCGCTAGTTTGGGTAGGGTATGCGCCTTAGTAGGGTCCCGTCTTACCCTTTGTACGGAACCCTAAAAATGGCCAATCCTCAGCGGATGCTATAGAAGGAAGAACCTGCCATAGCGCTAGTCTTGCATGCCATCCAGAATAAATCGATTGTGTCGACGCATAATAATATAGCAATAAACATACTATGACCAGGTTGAACCTAGTTGAACCTCATAATGGGAGGTGACTTTTGCATTATTATTTATTTATATTGATGAAAATTTCCAATAAATAAATTATTAATGCTGGACAATTCACTCAGCATCATCTAGCCCCAAGATAAGCAAGCAGAGCTTGTGTTAAGGATACAATACAATAACATTGATAATTATTAACAATATTTTTTTACAAAATTGCTAAAACAACACTTGTACTTTTCGCAAAATTTCTAACTATGAACTCACCGTTCACCGCATTCACATAAAAGTTTTAGTGGGATATCTTTTTTTGAAAGAAAGAAACAGAATTATTTAACAGACACATGACAAAACATGATGGTTTTTACCATTTATTTGGTTCTAATTTTATTTTGAATAAAAAATCAACGAAGGAACAGAAGCACTTTGAGTTGAAAAAATGAACGGTGACGTCACAAAAAATCGGAAGCAATTTTTATAACCAGAAAGTGAATGTTTTATTTTTCGTTTTATTTTATTTCAGAATTTGTTTTGACTTTATTTATATTTTTCTGGGTTATACATTTATTTCGCTAAAGTTACAATATAACATTAACAATCGATAAATAATATGCATATAAAAATATTGCACGGTGGCTAAGGCTAAGAGTCCACGTCATAGGACTTGGTCTCTGGTTTTTTATATGAGTACCTATATAGATACTCAATAGCCTCTGGTGGTAGAGCATATCGTAGAGTCTATCTAGATAGTAATCAGATGCATTCAATTGCTTAAATAATCGTTAGAAATGAAGCAAGTGAAATGTATAAATAAATCGTATTATTTATGAATGGCGTAATACATGATAACACATCTCGGTTACATAAGACTCAGCTCTGAAGGACGCCTCGGTAACACGATACGAGTAGCTGAGGTGAGTTCGTTTATTATTCAGTAACCCCCCAAATTTATTGACGTATATTTGAAGAAAAACATTATTGTTATGTAAAAAGAAAGAATTAACATAATCGAACGATAAAGAAATTGTAATCTCACTCAGACTCATGCGGAGTTACGAAATAGGATAGCTACTTGTGGTGGAAATTGCCTGAAAAACAAGCTTTAATCAATTTATGAGATTCCATATAAGTAGGAAATTGGTATCCTGAATTATTCTGTTGGTACTAAAACATCCTATCCTACCTTCGATTCGAATTATAAGCAATTTGACCAAAAAACAACCATATAATTTGATCGAAGTAACCTACTTTAAAAATGCCATGGTACCTACTATTGCTTAGAAAACTTGAAAAAAAATCGCTAATCTAAAGAGATATAGGAAAATGTAACATTTTAGTTAAATAATTAACATTCAACTAAATGCTGTTAACCAAGTACTTCACATTTGCTCACTTCTAAAAAACTTGTACTTTTATAAAATCGGTAAGGCTAATATTTTGATTGTTTAATTGCACGCAGGTTAAGAACTCTAACATATTTTGAAACAGCTTTTACAGTTTAGATAAATAGATACAATAAATTATGTGCATGTGTATAATTAATATAATAAATAGATACAATTTTGATAAAAAGTTTGACTATTAGACTTTAAATAAAATGCCGTTTTTCTGCGAAGCAAAATGAAATAAACGAATTGAATTTAAAGCGTCTATAGAAAGGCTTTAACCGAGTGAAATGATTTAACCATAATAACTGAACATGTAGGTAGATAAAATATCATAAAAAAGCCATCCGTTTTAGGAACGTGTCCATTATGTCATTGAAAGATGCAAAGTTCTTAAGGCCTTGAAGTTAACCGAAGAGTTCATGGCAGGTTCATATCATACGACTTAGAATTCAAAAAAAATATTCCCTCTACACATTTGGAGGATACCCGAATATCTCAAAGAGTGTATTGATCCTAGTACCGAACAAAACAATAGAAAAACCACGCAAAAAATCTGTATTAATATTAATGGAGCAAGACTTGGAGATAAATTTTAAGATCGGTTTGGAAACGATTTTTGAATAATGTGAAATGTGACGTAGGTTTTAGCCTCGACAAGATGCGCCCTATTTCGTAACACGTTTGTAACGATGGTGAAAGAGAGCTCATGAAACAACTCTACCTACGAAACAACCAACCTACCCACAGACACAGTCTTCTTCTTTACCCACCACAAACCCACACATTGTTCAAATACACAATGAGAAGGGAACCTACGTTCTTTACTTAATACTAAATAGAATACAACTTATCTACGTAACTTATTTTTCTTCTAGTTGTTCTTCCACAAAAAGATTAAGTTTTTTTTTAAAATTTTATTTATTGTAAAGGAGTTTAGGATAAGATTAAGATTTGGAAATTACTATAGTTAAGTAGGTTCTCTACTTTCATAGGTAATGTTTAGGTACGCAGTTTTCAGTTATTTTCCTAGAAGTTAGCTGCTTTGTATTTCAAGGAAAACATGTAAGTACTTATCTTACCTTTGTCAAATATTATGTGAATGAGGATTAGACTTGTGGATTCAAATCTGTGCTATCTGCTATCGCGAAGCTAAATATTGACTCTGATTAATTTACGACTCTTATGAGCTTTAACTATAACTTGCAAAGAATCCGAAAATTAGAGTTTTTTTCTTAAATTTAGAAGGTACTGATGAGCCTAAAAACATACAGCACATAAATAAAGTGAAAAGTCAATTTTAAGCTAATTTGAGGCAAAAAAACATGAACAAATTAATTAACAAGTATTCGAAAACTGACATTAACGGTGATTAATGTGGCTGGTGTTAGTTTAGATTTGTTAAAAACAAAAACTTACCAGCAGTTTATTAAAAAAGAGTTCGACTTAAGAGAAAACTTACGTATGGGCGGGCACATAATATGAAATTTGTAAATTACTATAAGTACCTACTGGTACTTGCATAGACGGAGGAAACCAGATAGTGATTTTTATAAATTTTACAAAAATGTTCGGCTGTCCATCTTCTCTCACAACTATTGTGATCACACTAAGTCAAGTCAAATAAATTGGTTAGGTGCTTATATAAACTCTTTGCAGGATACTCAATTCGCAAGGATGGCATGCTGGCATGTTATTTCCCCCTTCCGCTATGTATCCTGAATTTTATATTTATTTTACGACCTGACGGTTGACTTCTTCGCGCATATTATCTACAAACTGCTGATTTTTTTATCATAAGTCATTTAATTTTATGTGTTTATTCCTGAGACAATTTAACCCACTTAATTAAAGGTTTATTCGAGTGTCATCATTACAAACGTTATTATAGCGTAGGTAATTTAATTACTAATTAGCTAAGATTTATTTCTCCGCGTGAACTAATGAATAAATAATGCTGGACTGTAGAAAAAAATAGTTATTCTATTTTATTTTATAGATAATATGCAATTTGAATCCATACTAAAGCAAAAAATATATAATATATAATGAAATAAATCTACGCAGTGCTGCCGCCGAGCGAAGGACAGCCATTAGCTCTATAAATATGTATGTATTTACATTTTGTCACTAAGTCGCATTCTTTCGTTTTTAGGTAGGTTCCGAAAGGATTCGGTTTTCATCGTTCTTTTTTCTTTTTTCGTTATCAGTGCAGAGCAGTTATACCTACTGCCAAATAATTAATCAAGGTATGAAAATGAAAACATAACTTTTTGCGAAAACTGCGTAAACTATTAGATGTAAATTGTTTAGTAAATTTCGCTCAGTTAGTTTGTTGACTCATGTTCAATAACGTGAAGTTGACTCATACAAAACTGCTCATTATTAATTTCCGGTCCCATAGTGTCTGGCATGCTTGCAACGGATATGTTGAAGATTCTAAATAACAACCTCTTCTTGTATCCGCGAATCTTTTCACACGAATGCGTACGCCTATTATTTATTGATTTGCTAAAAAAACTCTTCCAGCATTTAGTTCTAATGTCCAGAAAAAAAATGAATATGTATCTGAATTCACAAATGAATATTTTAAAATCAGTTCACTAATAGAGATAAATTTCGGTGCTTTTTGCTATCTGTATACATCTACATAATATTAATATTACCTATAAAGAGGAAAGATTTGTTTGTTTGAATTGAATAGGCTCCGAAACCACTGGACCGATTTGAATTTTCTTACCACTACTATCCTAAAATATCTCTGATGAACATAGGCTATAAAATATACCTATACGAAGCCGGGCAGACCTCTAGTATGTATATAAAAGTTGCTGGTATCTATGAGTCTCGCTAAAACTTAGTGACTTGACCGTTTTTTACGTTTCGTTTCTTCTAACATAGGGTTGGTTTATAAGAAAATTAGTAGAAGCAAATTGTAGGTGATACGAAGTTCACAGGATATAGTTTACTTTATAAAAATTACTAGGTGCTGCCCGCGGATTCGCATGCGTTGATAAAGGTAATTTATATTCCCATGGGAACCGATTTCGGATGCCGAAAATCAAGTCGATTGGTTGCTCAAGTCGATTGGTTGCTTAGTTGTAGCGTGAAGGAAGAATAAACAACAATATAAGTATGTTGTAATGTAAAGCACCGCCATCCTTTATTTTTTCCCCAATTGTTCCGGTTGCCTGAAAGAAATCGCTTTAAGCGATAAAGCCGCCAAATCCATTGCTGTCCTATTTAATATGTTAAATTTAAAATAATCTTTTATTTTTTCTTAGTTAATTGGTAATGAATAAAGTATTCTCTATCTATCTAACAAACACACTTTCGCATTCATAATATTAGTATAGATCACCCAACAGACTAAAGTGCTAGGTAACCTAGAAGATGTCAAGCACCTCAAGAGCTCCCCTTGGCCCTGCTGCCTTTATCCTCAAGTCCTGCTTCCGCTTAGCCCGTTCTAGCGGCATGTTATTTTGTATTCGCGAGCACAGATTTCCGCTTGCCGATATTATTAACATCTGACCCCGAATTGTTGGTATCTTATGTTCTGTACAGACCATAGCTATATGTACTTAGGTACCTCTATGAATTTAAATGTTATTAATAGTTTCTGCCCGCGGCTTCGCAGTCGATATCTCTATATATTTATTTATATCCTATGAAAACTGTTTTACTGTAAAAAAACTGTTTTATTATAAACAAGGTTCGTAGTTAACCCGCACATCCGTAATGAATTCTATGAAAACTGATTTATAAGACAAAACGTTTCAGCCTGAAACGTTTTGTCTTATAAATCAGTTTTCATTACTACTATACTAAACTAAATATACTTATACTAGAAACTAATATATACTAGAACTCAAACTATACAAAATTTCAGCCCGATCCGTTCAGTTTTGGCGTGAAGAAGTAACAAACATCCATGTGATTTCGCGCTTACGACTTCCAAGACCAATGAAGTAAGACAGCCAAGACATAAAGAGACAACTTATTTATTATGTAAAAAAAATAAAAACCCCCATTTTTTATTTACTTTACACATAAAAACGCGTTTTCCATTTTTAGTAGTTACCTATTTGATTTACTCGTTTATGTTGTAGGTATTTGGGTAATGTACGCTAGGCGCCTATTTACATTAAATTGTTTTTCAATTCAACTATACGGCACAGGAGGTATTTTTCAGCGTAGTTACAGCAGAAAATAGACGCAGTGTGTTGATGACACAATGACATTGCATGAGAATAGTTACACAGGGGTGACCCTCAACCAAACTGGGACCGAATTCCGCTAACTACTCACTTTAATATGACAATGGAATAGAAACTCTAGAAAGTGCGTGTGATGCTTTTTGCAGGGAGAGATTGATAAAATGGTCCCAATCTTGTCACTTTTGACACGTGTCACTCCATAATGTGTACTTTCTTTAATCAAAGGTAAAATTGAAGTATTCCCGTTTGAGCACCTATTTTTTGGGCACCTATGCATTGAGCACCAAAGGTATTCCCATTTGAGCACCAATCAATATATTAACGTGGTGCTCAAATGGGAACCAGAAATAAAATTTGATTCTATTCCCCATTGAGCACCTACGGTGCGGTAGCTTCTAGTGAAGGGGTTTACCCAAGTAGGTAGAATGAGTAGGTCTTACGTGTGTACATAATACCTAACCTTCTTAATATCTATGAAAATAATACTGGCCGGTACTTAACGTAGAGTACGCGCATAGATAAAACTTCTATAGCTTTGATTTGTCACTTCGACATTTGCATTCTGCATATTATTGTGAATGAGAGTAATAAGTTTTTTCATGTCGATAAGTAGTATTTATATTCTGTTTGGTCAATAATTTTACTGAGTGTGACATGTGAGTGTAGACATATTATATTCTCTTGGATGTGAGTGACAAATTAATGAAAACAATGGAGCCCAAACCTGGCCCAAGTAATAAAAATGCAGCCATAAGCTACATATACATATAAGCTATAATTACGAAAATAAACAGTTCAGAAAGTTCAAAAATTACAAAGGAGGAATTGTATTATAGCGGTGCATGGAAAAATCTTGTCACGGGTTCTTTCTTGACTATCAATGGAAATGAAGATATAATAAAAATAACAGAACACAGCTGTCAAACCCTAAACAGCGGCGATTTACAAGTAAATGAAGCTATAAAGGACCTTTACAAAGAAGCTGCATCTACCGATGAGCCTATTCCAACAATTTACAAAAACAGTGCAAATATCTTGAAAGATCGAGGACTTGATTTAATCACCGATTTGCCTAATTTCCAAAATATAAAATCCAGTCTCTACAGAAAGAGAAACAAGGTTCATGGAATTGACCGGCTATTTGCAAGATCTGCTGGAGATGTACAAGTGGGTAACTTTTGTTGTTAATGGACTTTTTAATTTAGGTTTTTTATGCTATTTTGATCTTTATTTCAATACATGCACGTTGTAAATAGCTTCATCAATATTGAACTTTTCATATACTTGTTTTTACAGCTTGTATATATACATAGGTATATTATTATAATATTATATAAAGCTTATTTATATTTGTTCTCCGTGATGGTGGAGGGGGAGGTATGTTTTTTTTTTGCGGAAATGTCTAGGGGAGCACACCTAGGGAAAATTCCGACTTTTTTAGATTTGCCCCCCCTTCTGCTCCCCCCTCATAGGGGGTTCGGCAACGGAACGACTTTAAAGAAAAAAAAATTGGGGGTTGTATAGAGGGGGGCAAATAGTTTTTATCGAAGTAAACATTTTGACCCACCCGACCCTTCAAAACCCCCCCCTTTTTAAGTTGCTCCTGGAAGTCGTCGTTTGAAAGGGGTTATGTATAGATGGATGTATTATGGTTTAAAGTCGAATTTGAACCCCTTGAACCCGTAGACCCCCATTTTTAGTAAAAAACCGAAAAATGGCCTATTTTTGACCTTTTTTTTGGGCAAAGTTGGGGGGAGCAATGCGACCCCGGGGAACGGCACGGCGAGCGAAGCGAGCCGTGCCGTGACATAATGAGGCTATACATAATGAGTGAGAGTCCACAACTCGATAACATCACAAAGTTTAATGATTATATGATAACACAGTGGATAGAGCACAGGCTATGGTCAAACAAATGGAATTGTTATGGTCAAACTCATAAAACTAATAATTTTCTTGAGAGCCACTACTCCACTCTTAAGACGAATAGTGAGGCAAATGACCTTGGACCTTTTCGCACGCCTTTATGCAGCAAAGAGTGCTTGTTTTCGGTTCAGCATACTATGTAGTGCCATAATCAACCAAATAATAGGATCCTCTGCGGTTGGACGACGTGTAACTGGTCAGGTTTGAATCACAGACTTTGTAGGTGCAAATACGTTTTTACGTTTCATTTCATTAATTTGACTGCTTTTCGAAGCTAATGGACCTCCAAGCGGTAGGTATGAACTATGTGAATCACTATACTGAATTTGGTACTAATCGAATTTGAGACGCCAACAAAAAGTGGGTTCGAAGCCGCTACACATACACTATAACTAACAGTATAACAACTACACTATGATTAACAGCAATTATTTGGAACCTCCAAGGGACCTTTCAGGATGTGTGTTACAGGATATATAAATTTCAGAGCTCCACAATCAATATTTTCGTCGGAAAACGGGTTCGAAAACACCTAATTTTCTTGTTTTTGCCTCACTATGCGCCTTAACAAGGTAATTAATAAAAACAATAAAAATTTAGCAAAGATTTTAGGTGTTTTACAACATAACTGTAACAATTACAGTGAAATTCGCCAAAAAATGGGACAATCAAAATCCCAAAAAGATGCGAAAAGAAGGAATCTACTGATCATTTCAATAGATGAAGAGTAAAAAAGTGGGCTTATTACAATCGGCCACTGCTTAGAAAAGCTGCGATTTTAAAATAGTAAATTGGTGTTTTGATTAATGTGGGATTTGTAAGTACCTAAGTACCTATAAAAAAAATATTTAATTAAAAAAATAAGCGTAAATACTACTGTTGTTACGAGGAATGTGATGTATTTTATTTGTCTTATGTAAGTGAGGTACCTAGAAAATAATATAAGGCTGATTGTGATATTAATAATAATTACTTAATTTTCTAAAATTGATATGATAATAAAAGTACTGCCAATTTTTACCGATATGTTTTATTATACACCCCATCACTAGAAGCTGGTGCTCAATGGGGAATAGAATCAAATTTTATTTCTTGTTCCCATTTAAGCACCACGTTAATATATTGATTGGTGCTCAAATGGGAATACCTTTGGTGCTCAATGCATAGGTGCCCAAAAAATAGGTGCTCAAACGGGAATACTTCGTAAAATTCAGAAATGTGTCATTTTGAGACGATACCATTGATAAGGTGCTCTCGCACTGAGCGGAACTGCACTACAACGGAACACGGCGCGGCCAGTTATCCTTTGTATGAAATCCTATGAGACTGATCGCACTACGCGTCAGGGGAACTGCGCGGCCTTTTTTGGTGATTTGTTCTCATTTGACGCGGCCGCGCAGTTCCGCTGTCGCGGAGTGTGAGGGCACCTTTATGGTGACGCGTTTCATTATAGTGGAATTAGGGCCTTGAACTAAATCATAGGCTTAATTTATTATATCAAAGATTAAAGAATGGTGATACTGTCAATCACATGAAGTGGGCAATTAGCGTTCCATCTACCTATCACAAATAAATATCCATCAATTTTGATGAAATCCGTAAAGCATCATCTTTTTGAAGTGGTATTTGATTGAAAGTTGGATGGCTTTTCCTTGTTAGTTTTTTTGTTTGTTAATTTTGGTAACGCTTTTAGGTAAGTATAATATGTACTATGAATTTACAAGAAATTCAAAACATAGAAAAATCATTTCATAAAATTGTTCCTATTTCCTGCCGACAGCGAGCATTATATACAGGATATAATATATACAGGACATTGTATACTTAAATTTTCAAATTAAATAATTTTAGTTAACAGGTTTTTAAATTTTGTAATAAGTTGAATCAAATACATTATATCTAATCATACATATTTGATTCAACTTATTACAAAACTAAAAAAACTGCATAATATGTAACAACAAGAGAGATAGGTATAATGTAGAGGTTTTTTTTGCACTAAGCTTGTATATTTCTCTTATTAATTAAGTATTTTGTTAGGAACATAATTACGTCACCACCATATCTTGTAAGACCTGTTAGGGCTGTGTAATGTAAGAAATTATTTGTAAGTAAACCTAAAATAATATATATAAACAGTATATAACAGTTATATAAATAAATTATTTACCTCTAAATTGTCTGAAGGAAATAACCGAATCCATTCCACCCAACCTGTAGGTAACAATTTAGAGAAACGTTCAAGACTACGAGAACTAAGCAAGTATTTTGTTTAACCATTCAAAACTAGGTTAAAACATGATTCATAGCCCCGAATTGGTAGTTTACTATTTAGTACGTTGTTTTTCTAATGTTTTCGTTATTTTCGTTCATTGCACGCTGAGTCATCCGATAAGGTTAAATTCTTGAGTACTCATTGCTGAACCGACTGATCGGCTGAACTAACAACCTGCACCTGCGCAACGAACACCGTCCTGCGTCATGCAGCCAATTTCGACACCATATTAAATAACATTACGTTCATTATAGAACTAGCTTCTGTCTGCGGTTCAGCACGCGTTTTTGTAAAAAAAATAGCTTTCTGCATCTGATTTGGAGTTGTTAGTGGTTATTTTTGACATGTACTGAATACAATTCAGAACAGACAAACATAGACCTAAAATCAGATTTCAATAACTTTATTTCTTAGGTTTACAAAATAAGCACTTAGAGAAGTTAAATTTTATACTATAAATTAATAACAAATAAGAAATAAGGCAGTCATGAATTCATGATTTTCTCTTCACTTCATTTTTTGTCCACTAGTGGAAAAAGTGAAAAAAGAAATCATGGTACCTACATTATTTAAGCTACAGAATTCAATGTGAGTGACTGATATAATAAATTCTTTCTATTTTCCCCATGTTCGGTAGATGTCTTTCTCATTGAATTATCTAACACCCTCCCAAGTTAAATACTTTTTGATTTTAGTTCTCCCGAAAACCCACTGTATGAATTCGAATACACCTCAATATGTAGACGATCTGATTTTGACAAGAATGGTCGTAAGTATACGCGATTGCCTCAAACAAAGAGCTATGACGTTGGTCCCATTGATGAATCTGTTTGGTCGACATTTACGTAGGTTAGGTAGTAATATTGAGCGACATTAAGCTGGTTTCACAATCAGAAGTGCTAAAATTTTCCTTTCTTTGTGTTTTGCACACGGTTTTAAAGCATCATAAATAATTATCTATGCACTTGAGTTCATACACACGCAGACTTGTGATAATGTTACTTTGTAACAAATAAAACATTTCAATAATAATAATTAGGTATTATGTATTACATATCTAGAAGTAAAAACTATAATAAAAATTTAAATAAATATTAAGGTATCAGAGATTTTACGCCTGATTTTATAATAAACTCATACACGGAATAAGTTACGAGTTCTTCTTTCAGATTTCTTGATAGACAAAGAAAAATTAGAACTTTATTAAATAAAATGTCAAGTGCGAGTTGAACTCGCTCGTCAATGATTATGTACAACTCCTAAGCAAAGAAATCGATTCAGACGCACGCAGTTCACAAAAAAATATAGAAAATTTATTATAAATAAAATAAAAATGTTTTAAGATTCTTTCCTTTACTTGTGCTACAAGACCTTACTTCTTGCCAATGCTAATCATCATTCTGGGTCATCAGAAAGTACCTACCTTTTGGTTTTGTGTGCATGTGATTCCCTTACAAAATTAAAAAAAATTGGGCATAAAAAACGGTTGTCAATTTGATTGCGTTGACTTAGAAGTTAGACTTATATCGCGGCTCCAAGAGGTTACGAATCTGAGTAGGTATAGGATGTGAATTTCAACTCGATACCTCCACGCGTTTCTGAGAAAAAAAGGTTGACAAACGGACAGACGGACAACAAAATGATCTTATAAGGGTTATTTTATCCTTTACGGAGGTACGGAACCCTAAGAAACAATCTCTTGAAGTAAACATTATGCTGATTCGGTCGGTACCAAGATGAAATGTATTGGTGAGCGCGTTGAAGTCTTTAATAGGGAGAGCTTACCTAAACTTTGCAAATTCAGTTTAAGTATGCCTTGTTCTAAAAACGTACCTAATTGTAACAAATATTAACATATAATATAAAAGTAATAACAACTAATATAAAACAACAGACAACAGCCAGAGTTTTCTTATAAATTAAGGAATTATATCATAATTTATTATTAATACGCCTGTCTTTTTTAGGAAAAAAAATATTTAGAAGGATGTTCAGTAGAGCATTGTTTTCAAAACTGTCCCTACGTCATTAATAAATAAACAGAAATTTAATTAAATACACAAGTATACAAATTGTATACTTAAATACAAACTATTTGTACTTTAATATATTCTTTAAATATACATACTATTTGCGCGTGTTTGTGTGGTGCTAGCGCAAGCCGAGGGCATTAGCGGCTGTTGAACGTGCAGAAACTTATTTAAGGGGAAGAAAACAGTAAATAAAATCTAAACTGTTGTCCAAACAATTGTTTAAAATAAGAAGATGACAACAAAATACAATAGTTTTCCTAAACTATAAAAAATAAGATGTTAAATTATAAAAATAATTAAGTAAATGACAAAGGGATCGATGAGCATTATCAGAAAGGAAGATTTTCCTCTATGGCTTCGTAAAAATAAAAATATCAATATCAAATATTTTTCGCAATTTATGTTACCAAATCTAAAGGTTTTTGTATTACAGTGCGTAAGCCCTCGCACTCAGGTTACTCGCACTCTAAAATGAAATAATTCTCAAAAATTTACAATTCAGGAAAGTTACTAAATTATTGCCATTATACCATACCTACATCTGAAATTCGAGATTCGGAGAGGGTTTTTGGTAATACTGTCACAAAATTGTTTTTAGTCTATGCGAGAAGAGTGAAGTAGTACCTACCTAGGTACCTTGAAAATAGACATGTAGACCCTGTAACATGTATATTTTAAGACATTCTATGTACAACATGAACACAATAACCTATCTGGAATCTTTAATCTTCGCGCTTTTTCACTTTTTTATATGTATATGGCCTATGACTAAGCCAACAACGGCTGCAAGGTAGGCCTTAGCCCTAAATATTACTCTAAGTCTTTGTCCGGTTGTGGGATAAAATGAGCTGCATCAGAGGATTGCTGGGAGGGATGCGGATCGCGCGCGCCTAGAACCGCACTCACCCTGAAGAAGTCCCTCGTTAAGGGATGAAACGTTGGTGTTCTTCCAACACAAACAAGGTTCGTAGTTAACCCACTTACAACTGTAATGAATTCGTCAAACTAAGATAGTTTTTATAGTAAAATAAAAGAGCTGCATCAGATTACATTTAGTAATAAGTTAGTATTATTGAGAAAATCTGACAAAAAGATGTGTCTAAAATCCGCGCTTATCTGGCTGGCCCTTAATCTGTAATCATTAACATGTTTGATTTGGACGTTACACATTACCTACCTAGTTACTATAACTACAACTGGTATGCTAACGCAACGGTATGCTAACATAGGAAAATTACATCTCAAGATACCGAAGTCATTGTTGACTTAAAGTGAATTTAAATGAAAACACCAACTATATGACCCGCGACGCAAATGCATTTGTTCTGTAATATCTTTGTTTCGTAATGTACAAATTCAATCTTATCTCCAACGCCAAATTGCGCGATTGCCTTGTACAAGTAATCTTAGTTTAAGTAAACACAAAATTGAGTAGATATCTAGCCTATTTTATAAATAACTAGCGGACCGACCCGGCTTCGCACGGGTATATTCTATCGCCTATGTTCCATCAGGGATAATATTGGATTCTATTGGTGATTTTTTTTCAAATCTGTTTAGTAGTTTCGGTGCTTATTCAATTCAAACAAACAAATCTTTCCATTTTCATAATATTATAGTGCAGATTTAGAAGATGGAATATATATTTTGTTATATAGGTAGGTACTTATATTTACTTTGCGCGCTGCTCTATTGCTGCGCTGTTCATTCATCCGAGTCTTGGGCCATAAAACTTGAAAGTTTAAAAAAAAAAGAATTGGTGGAGATTTAATTATCATAATCCTGTGACACAACATCATATTCCTCAGCCTCGCTCAGCTTCAGATTATAGAACTTAAGTATGCCTACATCCGGGTGATTCGAGATGAGTCCCTCTAAAGCCTTTCAGAAACAAAAAATTAAGCTGTTTTATCTTGATAGATGCTTTGCTCTGTCTTTGCAGTCATATCTATTGCATTTTTATGCACCAAACCTATTCGCTATTCTTTTGGCCTTGAGACACCGACCGCATTGAAAAGCCACGAGTCGTCTGGTCTCCGCATTAATATGTACTATTTATGCACTGCACCGCTGCAATGCCCTGCTCACGTATAAAATAGGGTTGGATAGCAATCTGATCTAAATCGCAGATTTTTCCTGGATAAAAAAAATCTATGCTCGCTCTGCGCACATCTGGTCAAATTCAAATTACGAAAACATTGTCATTCCAATCCTCTTGCTAAAATTCTGAATTCTGTGATATTTGTTATTAATCAAGTATAGTCACATAGGTTTAAAAAAAAACATGAATACCTACCAACCACCCGAATATCAACAAACATGTAAACTTAAACGCCTGAGCACAATCAACACCACCGCTATCGCACATCACAAAAATAAGCATTCAAATTAGTAAGCATATAAGTATTTTGACCGGAAGCCGGAAATAATATTCCGACTTTTGGGAGTGCCCGACATCATATCATTAGGTAGGTACATCCATAGCAGAGTACCATGACCGACTTACAACCTATCCAGAGGGGAGAACGAACATTTCTCAAGCAATTTGTGACAGAACCAGGAGCATAGAAGTTTACGTTTACTAGTAAATAACTAAGAAAAATATAGAATAATTTACCTATCTACTTGTGCTACAAAATCTAGTTAGGGAACTTGTTCAGTCGCCGAAAGAATTACCTGCCATGTTTGGTTTTATTTAGGTACTATGACCTACCAAGTAAGAAGGTAGGTACCTACCTACATGTATTATTTCATTGTTTTCAATTTACTTGGTCTTTCATTAATTTCATCGTGTCTTAACCGTGATCGTCCTCTAGGTAGGTACCTACCTGCTATGATAGGATCATTTTTAATGTACCTACCTACGCCAGTAGTACGCTACGCACCGCTTGGAGCTGGATAATACTTGAATTTGAATAGGGTATTTTACTCAACTCCATAAAATAGTAGACGCAATGTTATTACGACATACGGCATACGGCTGAGTACGTTAACTAAAAGTATGAACTGTCATCAGAAACATCAGCGCATTCTCTTAGGTACTTAAACAGACAACTGACGTCATGAACACAGAGCAACATGGCATCCACTACTTCCAACGTTTTAGTCAAATAACGCGCGAAACCTGAAAATGAAAATTTTAAATGCATTTTATGGCACTTATCGATTGTTTTTTTTTGTGGTTTTTAGGCACTTTAGAATCTAATTGAGAAACTTTTCAAAAATGGGTATATACCCTATTCCGTACATACTAAGGCTAAGGGCTAAAAGACGTTGGTCCTTACGTCAAGGGAACGTAATACGAATGAGTTGGACGACTTCACCACATCATGAATCAAGTGAGGACGTCGTCGGCTGGTAGGTAATTGCGTCACAGCTGGTTTCAGGATTACACGTGCCGTAATCTAATCTGCCTTCCGTATTAGTCCTACGTAAAATGGTTAACCTACCTAAGCGTTGTGTTGGGTTGCCGCATTGTATAGTAGAATTAATATAAATGAATTATTGTTATTATTATCTTAATAAATTATGAACTATATTAGTTAATTATCAATGTAGTTTGGGTAGAGTAAAAGCATTTCATTTTCATTGCGGACTCTAGTTAAAGAAATTAAGTTAACATTTCCCCCAAACCCTTTAAAAAATACTACAGGTGCACATAGAATCTTTACCTTTTTTCGAAGTCAGTTAAAAATCACTTTCTTGTTGTTGAGTTTTTGTCAAAGTTTGTACTATACTCTGATTCAAAAACCTGGATGTTTTGTATAGGAAGGTACAAAGGGATTACAAATATTTAACGACATTAGTATCATGGGCGCAGCCGCCAGTATAAGTCTGTGGGTATCATCGAAGCAGAGCACAATAGTACCTAGGTATATTTTTTTAACGAGAGACTAAGTAAACCACCCCTTTATAGACGAGATTGTTTATACTTCCGAGCGTTGCGAGGGAGGATGGCAAGACCGAGTTAGAATGGGTGGTTTTGGCTCGTGTTTTCACTTCGAGTCGAGTGTGGGAAAACAGAACAATCAAAACTTACTTACCTTCTCAATATTGCACACCGATTTCACTTCTCTACTCCATAATTTTCGTGGTTAGTCTCTTTCACGTGATTTCGACCGCAATAGATAGAATCAGATTAATTATTTCTTTGCCATTCTGTCCCATTTGAATGTTATTTTAATTATTTTTTGTTTGATTGCATTTTCAATCAAATAAGCAAAGTTCATTCTTTGCATTCTACCATGGAAGAAGAATCACCATACAAAACATCCAACAATAATCAAAAAGGCGCTTTTAGTTCCATTTTCAAAAATAAACTCAAATGAAAATGTTCTTTGTACTTAAATTGAACACCAAAAAGTCTAGTCTTTATGCAAGAGGATGTTTGTACTGCTGGCTGATGATTTTAGACAAAAATAAAAATAATACTTTTACTACGGGCGTATTCTCTTTTACGCCCCCCGCAAGTGTGTCATTATAGCCATAATATGCTATGATGAGTATGATGATGATTGATGACACACTTTTTGAGCAAGACAAGTGAAAAAGCTCAAAACAGTTTTTGGTTTTGAAAGCTTTCATTCATCATTATAGTTATTTAACTACTCTCTTTCGTTTTCGAATTCAAATACGAATATTTTTCGCTGCATATGTGCGATTAGGTACCTATGCCTTGTTGAAGTTGTGAGTAGGTATTAGTTCTTAGTGATGATAACCTTGATGTTACCGTGTAGGTATTTTTCTATTATTGTTATCCATTTTAGTTAAAATTTTATTCAAGACATAAGTACCTAACTAAATGTCTTTGTTGACATAAAATATCTTACGTCGATTTGAGCACTTTAAGGTTAAAGACATTTATTTCTCATAAAGAATATTACATTCACTTACATGAGAACCAATCTTAAATTCTAAAATTTTTTTTTATAAAATTCTTTACTACAGTGTTGGCGTTATATTGTATTCCAAACTCGACGCCAAAATGAGAGTTTTGGATTTTTGTGTTTTAAATTGTATAAGTACAAACATTATTTCTTGAGAATAGCTTGAGTACATATAGGTAGTTATTACTTTGGAACTAGGTAGATACCTCTTAGATACATTTGGAAATAATGTACCAATTAGGCGATGAGTTCGCTCAGCGACGTCGTCGTGGAGAAAAAAAATGCCCTGGTACCGGGTTCCGACGATCTACCTATCTAATATTTTGCTTTGAATAAATACCTTAGTCATGTCATGATAATCTTAAGGACACGGTAATGTTATCTGGTTATCTGTTAGGATAACGGCTCTATGTTAGCCAATCGGAGGACCAAAGTGGTCTGATTCTTTCATCATCATCGGCCCACATATAAATACCTACCTACAAGATAACGCTAGGTAGGTATAAGTACCTACTAACTTAACGTTAAGCATGGTTCAAGTTGGCTCTGATTGATGATTAGTAAGATTATCGTGCGAGTGCGTTCAGCCGCGTCCAATCAAGCACTGCAGTTCAAATACATTAAACCACAAGTTTCGTTTGAAAAAAAAATTAAGGCGCTGTGAGGTGCGTTGCGCGGGTGAGCGAGGGGCCGCGGCCGGCGCGGGCGCTGCCGACGTCACGAGAAACCCGAGGCCTCTATAAAACCACCGCCGCCCTCCCACCGCCACACTCGCAGGCTAGCAGCTCTCGTTGCCTCACGCACGATCGCTCGCCAATCCACGCGCTTACCTAAACTTTACTCGTTATCGCTCACTTGCGCCCGCGCTTCCTACGCACAAACTCGTACAACATGACTGTCACCAGCAAGATGAACAGTGTTTCCCGCCAGTCGATGTTGACTCGCTTCGGTCCTGGCGGACTACTCTACGCCGCAAATAAAATTTTAGCGGTACGTCATCGAAAAAAAGTGTCTTACCAAATCTTGTGAAAAATATCTTGTGTACAAATGTTTTAAAATGTGTTGTGAATTCTGGTGTTTGACCGTATTGTTTGGTTGTCCACAGGTCGCTGTGCCTGGCAAGGAGGAGGAACGCTGGCGCGGCAAGGATGAGGTCGCGCTGTTCAAGCGCTGGCGGCGCACGGCCTCCGTCGAGCCTGCGCCCGCTGCTCCGGCGCCTGTAACTCCTCCAGCTCAGCCTTCGGAGCTTCTCAAGTTCTTAGCCATTGTAAGTATCAAGATAATGACAATGAAGTACAAGTACCAGCAGCATGCCAAAAATTATATAAATACTTAAACATTTTTTTAACTTTTATGCCAAGTGACAAAAACGAAAAAAAAAATTTACAAAAAAATAAGTAACTACAAAGCATTTTACAATTTTCTTTTCTTTGCCCACAGAATGCATTGGAACTATCGGCCCCAGCATCGGACGCCCTATTAAAATCCCGCTCGTCGGAATGGTTCCAACTGGCGGGGCACCCCGGCTCCCTAGCTCCGGCCGGGCCCGGCACGGTGTGGAAGCGGCGCGCGGCCGGCGATCACCCTGCGCATCACCCCGAGCGTGAAGCCTACGAGGCTCTGGCCTCCTGTCCGCACATGCGCACCGCCATCCCCAAGTACTATCGCGAACTCAGCTACGCCGGCGAGAGCTTCATCGAGCTGCAGGACCTGCTGCACGGCTTCCGCGACCCCTTCGTTATGGACGTCAAAATGGGCACCAGGACGTTCCTCGAGGACGAGGTCAGCAATGCGCGCGCCCGCACGGACCTGTACGAGAAAATGGTGCGTCTCGACCCCTCGGCGCCGAGTGCGGAGGAGCACGCGGCCGGCGCGGTCACCAAGCTGCGCTACATGCAGTTCCGGGAGCAGAGGTCCTCGTCGGCCTCGCAAGGGTTCCGCATCGAGGCAGTGAAGCTGCCGGGCCAGCCGCCGCTGACGGACCTGCAGCAGGTGCGCGAGCCGCAGCAGCTGACCGGCACAGTGGCGCGCTTCCTGGGCCGCGACGAGCGTGCGCGTTGTGCGGTCGCAGCGCGCCTCCACGAGATCAGAGACCTCTTCGAGCGCTCGGACTTCTTCAAAACCCACGAGATCGTCGGCAGTAGCATTTTCATCATCTACGATGACGAGCGCGTCGGCGCCTGGCTGATCGACTTCGCTAAAACGAGACGTGTACCCGAGGGAGCCCAGGTGAACCACCGCGCGCCTTGGGAGCAAGGGAACCACGAGGAGGGCTTCCTGTATGGACTGGATAGACTGATAGATACAATAGAGAGCGCCCGGCTGCAGGACGAGCGAGACGTGTCGCGCTGAGCGCCGGCGAGGGGACCCTGGACTCGCCTCAGACCGCAGGCCTCTTCTGGTCTCGCCGCGCCGCAGTGCCTCCGCCGCCCAAGTCCTTTCGCAAGGACTTGACACGCATTGAACGTTGTTGTTGAACACGAAACATTGTTTGTGCTTGAAAGAGAAAATGCGATTAAGTCGCTTATTTATTTTGTCTAGTCTTAAAAATAAGTAATGTATGTAACTAAGTACTTTATTGTCTAATTTAATACAAAAATGAGTAAATTGTTTTTGATGAATTTTTTTTTGTTCCTCCCCTAAGGGTACCACCTACCACACCACAGATGAGGTAGCTTATAATAATATTACTGCGTAAACAATAGTCGCATCTCACATCATCATCACCCTTTATTTGTCCACAGCTGGACATAGGCCTCCAATAATGAGCGCCATAGCGCCCTGTCTTCAGCTTGCCGCATCCAGCATCTACCAGCAGTCTTTCGCAAATCGTCATCCCATCTGGTCGAGGGCGTCCTACACTACGTTTGCCGAGTCGCGGTCGCCACTCAAGAACACGTTTACCCCAGCGGTTGTCGGTTCTTCTCGAGATATGGCCAGCCCACTGCCACTTCAGCTTGCTAATCCTTTGAGCATCTCTAAAAGTGCAAGTTTGGATGGATATTTGTTACCTCTTTACCACATCTTTACGCACTACTGAATAGATCGGACTGAATTTTTTCATACAGGTAGCTGGTATTAAACAGGCCACTTTTAATTCCATAAATCAGTTCCCATGGGATAGAAATAACCCGTGCGAAGAAGCGTGCAGAAACTTACAATAATACCTTTATTAAGAAAGAAAATTACAATCAAATAATAAATTAAAATTAAAACTAGTATTTACAAATTTTACAATAGAAACAATTGAGCTCAACTGATCCATATCAATACCAGTCGGAAACAGAATGGAGAAACTAGTTACGAATAAAAAATATAAACGACTGATTTCTGATGAGATAGGCTTACGAATCTAGTGCTATTTCAATTTAACTTGAGAAGTAAATAATATAGGAGAAAATATTTTAATAAAAAATAACTATATTTTCAAGTGTATTTATTTGTTGATGCACACAACTATTATAAATCATAAATGATAAAAATTAAGACTATTAACATAATTATAATTAATTAGGTATGTACGTAAAAGTAAATTATAAAATTACTATGTAAGGATTACAAATCCGTTTTAGCTGATAAAGAGACAATAACAATCAACGATGACAATAACAGATAGGAAAGAGGTACGCCAAAGATGGCTGATAGAGGAGAGTGGATGAAAATACATACATGTGCTGACCCCACCTAGCGTGGGATAAGTCCGTGAAGATGATATCATTAATAGATACAATAATTGAAATAGGCCAATGGCAATTAAATTAATTATAAGAAAACAAAAATTGTGACTTTACATTTACAATAAGTTAGTAAATTAGATAGCAGCTATTGCTATTATTATTTTTAAGGGACCAAACAAGCAATCACTATGACAATAGTATTGTTACAGAATGAATTTTGGTATTCTATCTCAGATGAAAGAAACTAGAAATAGAAGGAAAAAATCGTCACAATAATCGTCATAGTGTCAAGGCTGAAAGCTCATCTCTCCGTGCAAATGGCACACACACTTATTTGTTTCTTTCATATAAGTGGTCTATACATAATGGTTCTGCGATACCATTGTCATAGTAAACCATTACAGAATTAGGCCACTGAGCTTCTTACTTAAACTTGGCTTACCTTTCTTTTCTAAGTTATTGTCGATTAGTAATAATAATAAGTCATAAAATACAAGTTAACTAAGTACAAAGACATTAAACTACAATGTATCAACCATAGATAGATTTTTCTTTGCTTTTATTGTCCTGCAGCTGTTGACTTTAGTAGCAAATCGCAATGAGTTAAGAGTTTCACCTAAGCATTCATCAAATTGATTAATATTCACCAACATAAGGGTTTTTGAGTTGCCTCCAAGGCTGGGCATCAAGAGATGTGTAAGCTTGGAGTTTCTGTAAGGGATGTGGGACTGATTAGTCTGCAGAGATAAAATTACTTTGGAGAGCTCAGATAATGATCTGTTGATGTGTTTTGTCTCATCCATTCTCTGCGTCGTCTTCCCACTCTCGGATCCAGCCAAGTCTACTAAATTCAGGTTGCTCGTGTATTTCTCTTTGCGTTTTTCGTTGATTGCCGATATCTTGATTTGGGCAACAGAATGCGATCGCGAGCTACGTTCGTTGTTGAGTGTAGCGGCAGTTTGTCGATTACGTTGCGCAAATATCATCAACCTGATAAAATCATGTGAGCTCTTAACTTCCTCTTCTTTTAGATTGGAGACGTAAACATCTGTACCTTTAGAGTTGACCATTTTAATTTCATGAGCAGTTTGGTCTTTGCTAGAGTTAAGCAAGTCATAGATTATTTCATTATAAATTTCAAGAAATGAAGCTCTTATTGTCAGCTCCCAGCCCATTCTCTTTAAATCTTCCATGCATGTAAATATCATGTTGAAGGCACGAGGGATGATCCCATATTGCTCTACTCCACACCCTCCTTCCATCGTGTATGTTTTACCAGAACCTGTTTGTCCATAGGCAAAGATACACACATTGTAGCCATCCAAAGCAGATTGCACCATGGCTGAAACTTCAGCGAATACATCTTCCTGAGTTGAATGCGGAGTAAAAATACCATCAAAGGTGAAAGAATGTTTTCCTTTGCGAGCAGAGTTCAATAATTCAATTTTCTCTACTTCTATAGAGCATGCATCTAGCACATTCAAGTTGAATAACGGTTTTGCTAGCTCCGATTGTAGGGGCGGGCGAACTCTGCAATAAACTCTGATGTTGCCTTTTAGGTCTTGAATGGTGTTTCTCAGGTCCCTCTGTTCTTTGTACATGGAGGCCAAGATATTCTGAAGAGCCTCTGTATCACCCTTGTTCTTCATAATGGATTCCAAGGCTTCTTTATAATCAAGCTGTAGCTTATCATGTTCCACAGATATTCTTTTCAGGTGATCAGATAGCACCCGTAGAGCTTCAGTTTCCTCTCTAAGACTTGTATGGCGTCTCGTCAAATCATTAAAATCGGATTCAATCCGGTCCAATTCTGAAGTTTTCTGCTTCAGGCTATTGGTAACTTCTTCAAGAAGTTTAGTTTTACGATGCAAGTCCTCATTCTCATGTTTTTGAATGTCAAAGTCAAGTTTCAATTTATCATGTTCTGCACACTTATCTCTTAATTCCTGGAGGCTCTTCAATAACTTCCCTTTTAGTGTATCCCGTTCACTGGTACAGCTATGCACAGAGTCCTTGATCTTCTCGTAATCTTCAGACACTTCTCCATGTTTCTCTTTTAAATCATTAAAATCGTTTTTTAGAACTTTGTGTTTCTCAAGAAGGTCATTGAACCTTGCCTTGTAGTCATAAGGTGGTATCTTTGGTGGTACAGTTGTTTTCTTCTCCACTTTATTTTGTTTAGCAGAAACTGAAGGGACGGGGACAGTTGCTGCCCGTTTGAGCCGAGGGGCTGGTGCTGATGTCACAAGGGCACCTCGTATTGGTCTTGTATGTTCTAAAATCAATTTTCTTTTGTCGACATCGCTCATTCCCTTACAAAAAGTTCGTCCAACATTAAGAGCTGATGGTTTATTCTCTTTAGAAGTAATGGTAGGCAATTTTGGTATTCGGGACATCCTGAAATATACAAATACAAGATTTGCAGAGCCAACCAACTAAATCAACTAGGTTATAATCATTTAATATAGTAACTAATTGAAATATGGCTGAAATAAGGCTTTTTAAGTGATTTTGCGCTTGCTTTAAGTGATATTATAAGTGATAAATGGTTGAGATTGAATTGTTTTGAGAGTTCAACAGGGAATAATAAATAAACGTACCTGGAAACGAGTTAGCAAAACAGGATGCAGTAGATTTTATCCTGAAAAAAAAAGAAACAAATGTTAGTTTTAGCATGGTTGACATTGATCATGAGGGGAAGCAGAGGTCCAGCAGTGTATATAGGTATGTAATAAGAAAGATCCTAGCATAAAAAAGGTAAATTTTATAATTAATTCGGCAAGCAAATAGATAAATAGGTGCCAACGGTTTCCCGACAGTACGCAGCTTTGTAGTGGACTTGACTGGACTGGACCTTCTTCAGAACGTTATCTGTGGTTACATCAAACTAATATTTTGGGTACCTTTGACTGGCTATACATAATTCATGTTAAGTTCGAAGAAGCACAATAAAAATGAAAATTTTAGAGCATCTATCACGAAACAAGATGCACCTACGTTTGTTGATCGCCACAGGTAGACTTTCACAAAACATTTGTCGAGGAACACAAGCAAGTCAATAATCCACACACTTATTGAACGTATATCGCAATCAAGATAATAAATAAGTAGTAAATTTTGAATTATTTTCATGCACTATCCGTTGCGCTGACTTTTGAATGAATTTTCAACTTTTGTTGCCTGCCTTGTCAATCAAGCCAACAAACGGAAACGTTCAAATTCAAAATTCGAAAAAGTCGCACGTTTGGATCGATGTTGCAAGTATCAAATTTTTTTTTTTCTCTCAAGTCGATGCGAGAGGGCCTACTACACAATAGCCAACACGCAAGGTCACCACCTGTCACGGAAACGTGTTGCTTGGAGCATGAACGGCGTAGGTAGATGGATAATACAGGTACAGGTTGACCACGGTAATAAGTCGCATCGGCAAAATTAGTCTGCACTGAAGAGAACATTGCAACCCGATTGAATACGAATTCCAACGCCGCCGTTGAAATAATAGATTTTATTGCGTTGGGGCGCCTAGCGCCTTCTGAGCAGGTTATCGCATCGGTGTAACTCGTGTAACATAATAGAGTGGTACTACTGTACCTAGATGGTTAGTAGCATGCGTGGCTGAGAAGAGAGAGCGAATAAAAAGAAAAATATTGACAATGAATAAATTAACATTTTGAACCTTGTCTCAATGGAAATCTGATTGTATAAATATGTTAAACCTTTTTGTAGAAGAAAGAGGATCTAGTACACGAGGGTGGAATCAATAATTAGGCACTTTTCCTCCACTGTGTCACTTTTATACTGAAAAACACTGCTCGCACAGGCTCGCACCATTGTTACTTCATTTCTTATCATTATGAGTTGGAAGAGTGCCTGGACAATCACTGTAAGAAATTTCAATAATAAAAAATATAATTTTACGACAAAAATTATTGTCTCCAAGTTTTCCAAGTCCGTCGATGTCCCAGCTTGTTTTTTAGGACATGACATAGGATGTGCTGAAAAACCAGTAACGCAGGATGAGACAGAAAGCCATTTCTTCTATTTCTTTTCTTCTCAGACTATTAGTATACCTACCTACGTTGTTCTCTCTCTTGTGTGAATGAGGTAGCATGTCTACTAGCTCCCTAAAGTAACTTTGACTAGGTGACGTAATCAGTGGTCAACTTTAAAAGCTCCTAGCCAGCGCATTTTTTATGTTAGAACGTAGGTTTTTTTTATTTAAAAGTTATTATGATAGACAATAATAAAAAGTCATAAAAATATCTAGTATTATAGGCTTAATTTTAAGATTTTTGGAGATTTTTGGAAAAAAACAGCATAAAAAATGTAATTTTAATACAAAAATTAAACTATAAGTCACGATAGCCACTCGTTTGTGAGTTATTTGTTATTTTATCGTCATCGTCACATATCTGACATGATTATGGTTTTTATTTTAACAAAATAGACCCACTACTTTAAAAGAAATCATTTTTTTATTAAATAGAGTCAGTAGTGAGTAAAAAAAAATTTAATTCATCAATAAAGTGGGTAGACACGATTTTATTAATTTTTTTTTTCTATTTTTTTGTCGATAATTTTTGATCTAGTTTCACCCCCTTTCGGGGTTGCACTTTATCCAGGGACACACTCTATATCTACCTGTATAATTACCACGGCAATGAGTGGAATGAGCTTTCAGCGTCTGTTTTCCCGCCAGAATATAATGTTGGAGTCAAACCCAGGGTGACCAAGTTCCTTCTGCGTAACCGTGCTCTATCTAATAGGCCATATCTTCACATTGTCATAATCACATAGACTTGTAAGTATACTACCATAATCAAGTGAGATCGTGGTGGACAAATGCTTGACCATCACCAATAAACAAATGCAGAAAAAACTTTAATATAAATAATTATTATTAACATCAAGGATGAACAATACCAGAGAGTTTTGCCTATAACGCGAAAACAGGGATAAATAAATATTATAGCAGTTGACTTTGGTTTGACATGACAATGGTTATCGGCAGTAGAAGCAGGTGATTTACCATGATATACTTGAAATTGTCGGTCTGGTCGTATTCTCGTGCCTTGTGCTCTTCAAGAATCGGTATGTATCGAAAGGGGAGTCGGAGGGCTACATTTTATTTTATTTTTTATTTCTGGTAACATTAAAAAAACACTTATGTTTTGATTTGTCACCTAATCGACCAATCAAGGCTAGGGACTTGTGATTGGTGGGTCGAATTGCAGAAGGTTTCTTTCACCCAATCAGAATCAGGCATAGGGATGTCCCTCTTCCAAAATATAAATCCGATTATTTCAAATCATATCGTCAGGCGGTTTCTAAATTAGTAGCTGGTCAACTCGATACATTGCGATTTTATTTACCTTCTAGCTTCTGCCCGCGGCTTCGCAAGTGTTTTTGCAGTAAGTAGAAACTCATGAAAAATTTAATACATAATATATAATGCTCTTTGATCACAAGCCAAGATCATGAAATGTATTTAACCTATAAAATAACATCACCAGGAGTGTAACTACCGCCGTATTAGCGGCCCCCGAGTTACAGGAGCCCTGTCACCGAAGCAACCAAATTTTTAGGTAGGTACCTTTACTATTCCAAAAATGTACGACCTAACTATACATATTCAACAGATTGCGTGCTTAGTAAAATTTTCACATTTTCTTTAGGTACTACGACTCATCATCATAATCTTTTGGTCCTTAACCCAGGGTCCTAGGTGGGGTGGGCATAATATGATTTTTTCTATTTTCATAGAACTGCAATTGCTATTTTTATGGTTAGGCATATGTTTGGAATAGTCCAATTCCAAGCACAAATCTAACGTTCGTTATCATTAGATTCGGAGAGCTTTTGACTCTATCATTTACGTATGACAAACAATATAATATAATAAACTTAGTTGGTTTCTTGTCCTAAAACTACAAAGATTTGGTAGGAAGGAAGGTAATAAAATAATAAACTATCAGTTTACGACTACCTATTAGCAAGCGTTTCGATTAATCTTCGATATCGATATCAACATCGATGTTCTTACAGATTTTCTGTAGAGTAAGCACTTCACTAATAATACCTAAGTAAAAATAAAAAAAAACTCAATCAAATTGCCATCTTCCGTGTCAAGAGAATGTGATGTTCTTCGAAATTGTGTAAATTAAACTTGTTTTCTTTGCAGATGTGTTGTGATTGTGGTTTGAATGCAATAAAGTGTATATTCTTGATCTTTAATCTATCTAACTTGCTCTATAATTAAATAACATACTGCATTGCTAACCTGTTTATTATCACCATTGGCGGATGTCCTTGTGCATTTTGCAAGAACCAAAGTGGCGGCAAATTTGATTTTTAAAAAGTATTCGTATTTACCATGTAAGTTTTAACATTTTATATAAGCGTAATGGATAGTGCTAAAGAAAATGTAACTGCTTGTCAAAGCAATCAACATGATAAAGAGCTAAATGAGCCAAATGATGATGAAAAACTGAAGAGTCAAATCAGTTCTGAAAATGTTACGGAACCGAGTGCTTTTGGTGATACTAGCGCTTGTGTGGACCCTAATCTCTCGAAAGACAGTGATGGAAGTGTATCGGTGAACTCTAAAAAAACAAAAAAGAAATCTCGTCATGGCAAGAAAAGTCATGCACCCTCTAAAGAAACTTCAGAAAGAAATGTGGTGCGAAGAATTCACCATGTTGGGGCCAAATTCAAACAGGCCCAAGGAAGGAAAAGAGCTCAAAGCTTTCCTACTATGTCCAAATTTTTCTTGCCTAACAAAAGGCCCCGTAAGGATGTGTTTATTCCACCAACAAAGTTCTTACTTGGAGGAAATATATCTGATCCTTTGAATCTAAACAGTTTACAAGATGAAGACGTTAACAGGGCCATGAATGCAGTTACACCTGAATCATCACCTCTGCCTACACCGCCACGACACAAAGCCAAAATAGATGTTATAATCCCTCCTAACATCAGAGATCCGCTCAATCTGATGGAGCCTCTGGATAATGATGAATATGAAAAGAGGCTAGAAATGCAGCAACGCAAACCACGCAAGAAGGCGAAGCTTCGGCGCCGTACAACTGATAATACAAGTCCATCACAAGAAGAGAAAACTGTTGAAAAGGCTGAGGGAATCAAGGAGCCACTGCCGCCTGAGCCATCTACCTCCGCTACCAAGTCTCGAAAAAGGTCTTGCAGTGACAGTGATAATGCTTCACAGAAAGGCAAAGATTGTAGCAAGAAGTTGCGGCGGATGGATTCATTAGATAAGATAGTGAGTCCTGTAGTGCCTCAGCCGGGGGCGTGGATGCGAGCGCGGCAGCCCCGTGCCGGGCCATCGGAGCGCCCCCCCTCTCCGCACCGCACCAAGAGCTTGTCTGAAGGAGACTCCAAGCTGCCAACATTTCATGCCAAAAACTCAAAGTATCAATATGGGAACTATGACAGGTGAGCCTATTTACTTAACAAAATTAAAGGCATTATAACTGTTAATATCTTTCATAATTGTTTTATCATCACAAATATAACAAAGCGAGTGGCAGGTTTTTTTTAAACTTGATTTGATAGGTGACTTTTTATGTAAGTAAATATGTTTTTATATAACAATTTCCTGAATTGCAGGTATTATGGCTACCGGAACTTGAATGCAATGATGGACATCCGTCTGCAAGTATTTGAGATGCACCGGCACCTCTTCCAGCACAAAGATGTTTTAGATATTGGCTGCAATGTGGGTCATATCTCTATTGCAGTAGCTAGAACCCTTGGAGCACGTTCCGTGGTGGGCATGGATATTGATTCAGTTCTCATAAGTAAGTATACATAAAAGATCAATGAATTTAATTGAATTTGTTTTATAGAAGTTCTCCCCTTCAATATACTAGATGTAATCATAATATCATAAGTACCCTAACTTATTAATGTCCATTAGAAAAGCAATATCCTTACCAGTCTTTAAATGTCGCGTCAAGGAGTTTTTCCTGTCAGAATAGTGAACACATGTTATTTATTTATGTATTTAAGTAGTGTATTATATATGTATATATTATTTTTGTATATGTATACATGGGTAATTTGTTAATTTTATCTTTTGTACACCCCTGCCTTTCTTATATTTATAAAATTCATTCCATCCAAAGGTTGCCTGGAAGAGATCGCTTCTAAGCGATAAGGCCGCCCATTGTACTTGTCTCATGTAAATGTTTTTTTGTAATGTTCTTTTCTGGTGTACAATAAAGCATTTTTGTATTGTATTGTATTGTATTATTATAACTTTAAAAATTAAAATTATTTGAATTTATTTGATTAGTTCTTACCTTAGATTACTAGAGGTAATCATAAGTTGCATTGCATTAAGTTGTGTAATGTAATGGTGACCTACATAAAATATTAGCTTGTTTAAACTTGTTAGAATTTATACCCTTTTTTTGATATTATGAACAAGCTGTTGTTCATAATATCCTAAAATAATAACTGCGGGAAATGCATAGCAAACAACATCATTAAAATTCATGATCAATATTCATAAGCTGTTCACGGGAACTTGTGGCAATTGTAGAGTACAGATAATGTAGATAAACATAGTAAAATTAAGTACTTGTTTGTTTCAGACCGTGCGCAGAAGAACCTTCGCTCATTCATACCAGTTCCAACAGAACCGAAAATGGATGAGGAGAAAAAAGAACCAGAAGTCGATAAAAAACTAGAATGTGATGAGTGTAAGGAGGAGAAATGTGAGGACTGTGCTGAGAAACCAGATGATGCCAAGAAAAGGAAAATAAAAAGGCCAAAAAAGAATAGAAAAGGGGTGGTGAATAAGGAGCAAGGACAATGTTTCTTTCCAGTGTCAATGTCAATGCTGTTTGGGCCCCTCGGCGCGCTGGGCGATAATGTGTCACTTCCAACATTCCCATATAATGTTACTTTTAAACAGGTAAGTTTTTTGTAACATTCTCCAACTAATTACAGTTCACTAGAAAAAAGGGCTTTCAAACCTCTTACACATAGATAAAGCAGTTGACTGGTTTTAAATGAAGTTCCTTTGAACTCAAATGCCAAATGAAAGTAACTATTTAAATCGCATAGATAGATGGATTGCTAGGTATTTAAAAAAAGCTACTACTATTCAGTCAGTCAAAAACAGAGTAAGAATTCGTGTCATAATAAATAGTCATAATAATAAATAAATGTTGAAAATTATTTCTTTAATATAAGCATCGCCATATAAGAGAGCAAGGCATCACAGCGTATTGGGGACACGGACACATCCGATTGAATATAAATCTTATTTTTTTAATTTCTCATTATTTCTTATTTCCAGGGAAACTACGTCCCCCGCGAGGACGCAACTGTGGGTTCCGGCGACAGCGCACAATACGACCTGATCCTCTGTCTCTCCACCACCAAGTGGATGCATCTCAACTGGGGAGACGCTGGCATGAAGCGAGCGTTCCGGAGGATGTTCGCGGATCTGCGACCAGGGGGAAAGCTCGTGTTGGAGGCGCAGAACTGGGCGAGCTATAAGAAGAAGAAGCGTTTGACCGTAAATGATTATTTATTTATTTTAACAATTATGTTACCATACAGCGAGCACACCAGAACTTTTACGGTAGCGGGACCGCTGGCGACACTATTGTGTCCCAATGAGATAGGGTTCCTAAATGCAAAAGTTTGGATGGATTGATGAAAGTCTCTTTACGCCAAATCGGGCTAAAATTCTGGATACATTAAGGCTAATATACATCTGATGCTAAAATGAATATATGCTGTGTTAAAATTCTGTGCGAGGTCCACCAGCCCATTTTTTTTAATCGTCCATGCTTGGAACCCCCTGTAAGTATTTAGGAAAATAATTGTTGAAATCGACCGGTAGTTACGGAGATCATTTCCTTCATCCGAACTTTCACTCTTTATAAAAAATTGAATTTTCTATAGACTGTAATCTATATTCATGGTCAGACCATTTGCCCGCACGGTCGTATATTAAATTAACGAATTTATCTCTTGGCGCAACTCGCACAGTTTTCGAAAATTAATAATTAAATTGCAAGACTTCTTTGAAATGAGCTTTCGTCTGAATCATCACCTCATTTCATTGTAACAACCATTACTGTGTAACTATACGATGATTGAGTAAACAATAAAGATGTAGGTATGCATAAATCAACAACTTCGATCAACAATATAAACAACGTAACTCCTATCTTCTACATAAAACTTAATGATAAGAAAGTTAAGGCTACAAACAAACAATACAAAGTTTTAAGGGGGTGCAATGTGCGCCATTTTGTGAAAAGGATAGGCATAGGATTTCGCATTCTTAGGAGCGAGACAGAGCATGTTTTTGAACGGTGATATCAAGATTTTGCTTATTTATAAGAAAATTCCACAACTTATCAAGAAACTGGTTCAAGAAACCAGACAAGTAATTAATAATAACCTACGAATCGAAACATAAGTCATTTCAAGAGTTTCCCTGGGTTCCTGAGATCTTGACCAAATTATGTGCAATGCAAAACAGTGCATTTTCATGTTTTTTTTTTTACCGTATTTTTTTGTCATTATCGTGTTTTCAGGTTCAAGGAACTAAAGATAATACTTTGATTTTTATGTCATTCGATTATTTTTTATACCATGGATCCCGGGGACATATACATAGATCCTAGTTTGACAAGCAAACCCTAAAGAAGTACCAATATTTACGGAACAATGCGATTTATTTGTAGAATGAGCATGTGTTCCATTGCATCACAAACCGCGGGTGGTTCTTTAGTTTGTCTAATTTAGGATGATTAGTCTCTTAGTTCACAGTAGGGGAACGTCTGTTTATTGATTAAAATGTACGCAAGTCATAAATCTATATCTGCTCTCCCGGCTATGCCTATTAATGTATTGTGGCCATGCTTGAACGAATTTAAAATGGTGCAAACTTAACTTTCGGGAAGAGTTGGGGTGGTTGCTATTCTAGGCTGGCACCACACGGCCATATCTAGGACGCCCTCCGACCAGTTGGGATGACGATTTGCGAAAGATTTTTGGCAGATGCTGGATGCGGCGAGCTGAAGACAGGGCGCTATGGCGCTTATTAGGGGAGGCCTATGTCCAGCAGTAGACTAGTATAAACTCTTACAAATCAACTTCTACTTTGTTGAAAATGTTTGAGTGTTGGCTAAAACATAAAAATAACTTTTTGGCAACAAAGTGGTGCCGAACTTTTTTCAGGATATTTCCAAAACAATGGTTGTCTGTGAGTTGATTGTGTTTTTTTTTTGTTGCGTAGCTTTGTGTATAATTCAAATGGGACCTTGTATACACCAAGTTTAAATACGTACATTACACATACGATAGTGCTTTGGGCCGTGGCTTGTCAAGAAAACGTTGAATGAAATTCTTTTTGTAAAGGGGAATCTATATAAAATTATTTTTGTTGTTGCTCGGAACATTTACTTATCATTAATTTTACTTCGACTCCACAACATTGACCTTTTGGGAGCGTATTTCAAAAAACGCTGTAAGGCGTCTCTGTTTATTAGGAATCAACTTCCCACGCTACAAATGTTGATGGATCAACATAACAGCTACGGTTCTGAACTTATTATATTAAACGACATTTGACGCCATTTTGACCACCTTACAATATTAATTTCCAAAAATCCGTTCTTAGTGGGTGTTTACGATCTAAAACAACTACACATGCAAAACCTACATGCAAAATTTCAGCCTCGTAGCCCTTATAGTTCTAGATATAGGTATATTGAAGTGCCCGTTAGTTTTTTCTCTTTATAAATATAGATAAAATACCATTCAAGTAGGTACTTAATTATAATGTTTCCGTTTTCAGCCAACAATCTACGAGAACTTCAACTCAATAGAGATGTACCCAAACAAGTTCCGCGAGTACCTTCTATCTCCGGAAGTGGGCTTCAGCAAGTGCGCCATCCTCGGGATCCCGCAGCACGCCAGCAAGGGCTTCCGGCGGCCAATTCAGCTGTACGTCAAGGGGGATTTCACACCCAGCAAGGCTTGCTGGTCGGACGCGCACGTACCGTCGTCCCACCACCGGCCGACGGAGACAGAGCCGCCGCGCCGGCCGGTGTACGCTCCCGTGGCGCCGGCGTACCGCCCGAGCGACGACGCTCCATCCTGCGGCGCGGCGACCCCGTACTCTCCTAACCTGGACTGCTGCCTGGACGATTCCCCGTTCTACAACCCCCGCAGCGACTCGTACGCGCCGTCGTATCAGCCCCCGCGACCCACGGTGTACGCGACACTGCCCTCGCCGCTGGGTAGCGCGTCCCCCGCCGCTTCCCCGGCGGCCTCGCCAGCGCCGCACGCTGACCCAGCGCCCGACCCGATATCGGCGCGCGGCTTCGCGGAACCCCCCCGCCCGCACGACGATTAGAACACGTTGGGGACGTCGTCAGAATACTTCAAAACAAGATCAACAAAATGAAGTCGTCAAAGAATGCAATGTAGGTGAGCCTACTTTATAAAAGAAGTAAGCTTTGCAAGAGATGCAGCTGTCTGATTTCATCAGATTCGTTGATAAGTCGAATGAACTAAAGTGATCCGTAATCATTGACGAGCATGAAAGTGATAAAATCTCCGCAATTAGAATTGGACCAGCACAAAGTGATTAGTGAGAGTAATGAATATTATGAAGTGTTTTCGACGGCATCGTTTTAGTTTAAGCGTAACGCCGCAGAGCGGCACTTTGTCAATGAATCTAGAAATGGGGATGTGCTTTCAGATCATGTTGTTATTTATTGTTATAGCTCCGCGGAGCCCCGACGGCGCCTGTGTGTTCTGAGCCCTAGAGCCGCGCGCCAGCAAAGGACCTGGGCCGCGCGGCGTAGCACAATAATCCTCTTCTATTCACTTATTATCTCGAATTTGGACTGATATTATAATAGTAGGTGTAAGCATAATATTAATCGCAGGACAAATTCGCAGGACTCACAGGCGGGGCACATCGTTTCTCATTTCTGGGTTTATGTCTCCCGCCTTTCGTGTTTTTATGTAAATATCGTTTTAGAACCCATAGAATTATGTTCGATAGGCTGAAAAATATTTTATAATATTATACTCGTGCATTAGTCTATTATCCCATGTATTTTATTTATTCTTCTAAAATGAATCGGGCGATAGTTCACGTATTAGCGCAACAAGAGTTACTTGGAAAAATTAAGTAAGTTTCTAAAAATGATTGATTTCGGCAGGAATAATATAATGCAATAAATAAATGAACCTGCGCATTTTAGGGAACTTATTTCTTAGAGATTACAGGGCTTACGCACTATAAGACAAAAACCTGAAGTTGCTCGCTTGCGTATACAGGGTGTCTTTTCATAACTATGAGATTTAGGGAAAGGTCGTGAAAGAAGGCATAACCTCAATTTATAACAATAAATAGGTACAGTATATTCATATATTTTTAAATTTTTCGTGAGATTTCTCGGAGGATAATCCTATTAAAATACAGAAGTATCCTCGCAAGTAACAAGCACACCACACCTTTGTTCGAAAAGATTATAAAAATACTCTCATTGATGCTTAGAGTCGGTCTAACGAATGATGAGATCCAAGGTAAATGGAAACTTTATGGCAATTCTATTATGCATGACAACTCGAATTCTATAAAACGAATATGGATGATTTGGGTTTGTTGTGTTGTGATTTTAATTTTTCATTTTACGAGTACCTATATAATTCAATAAAACGACTTAAAGTATGAGGTTGGCCAAGATTTATAAATGCCACGAAAAACAACTACAACTGAGCGGGAGAAAATAGTTGATTGCGAGGTAAAACAGGTTTGTTTACATTCTGTTGGTTAGTATGTCACTATTATCTTGATACTTTGAATAAACAATTAAAATTCTTCGCAAAAAAATATTCTGTGTTGCACCTACCAATATTATTTATTAGATTCAGATGGGTATGGAGGACTTTAGCCTTTGGGACAGTAAAAACTGATAAAAACAATCACATTCATACAATATTTACTAGCTGACATGGAGGACGGTATCATGTAAAAAGTATCTACCTAGGTATATTGATCAAAATTTAATAAATAACATATATACCTTACCTTAACTATTTCCATGAAAAGCTTAAACATTATCACAATGTTTTTTCTTCGACAGGTGAATGCAATCTTCCTACACCATAGTACTCTACACTACATAATACATAACCAATTAAAAAATTGGAAGAAAATAAGAAATTCATTGACACATCTGAGAACAAGAAGAAGAAACCATGGCGAAACAAACAGAAACAAACATTTTAGATTATTCTGATTACAACCACTTAAACAATGACAATTTAATTTTAAAAATTGATACCTATAAAGTTTTAAGTCCAACCCAATCACAGAATTAAGGTACCTAACGATTTAAAGTAAAAACAACTAGTATAGTATTATATTATCTGTGGTAAAGGTATCAAAGCGATTATTCCAGTTTTTGCCCTGTAGGTACTTTTGGGGCTAACACCTACCTACCTAATAATATTTTGAAAATTTCCCTCGTTTTTCAGTATCATCCCTAGGTAGGCAGTCAGACTCTCTCCTCACCTCAACAGGCTATGATGGTCCGCTGCTGGACGCAGGCCTACCATTATTTTTTTGTCTCATGGGGGGTAATGCCTATAATCCCTACTAATCCTATTTTTGGAAAATCAATCGGTCCGATTTCCTACAAAAGTAAGCTTTCAAAAAACTAAAGATGTAGGTCTTGTTTTTTAATAAATTGAGGTCATGACTCTTTTCACGACGTTCCTAGTGGAAATGAAACCATGAGAGTTAGTAATGTCATGGTTTCGCATTTGGCCATCCACTCCCATCTCAAAAGCCACCCTGACCCTGTATTTCTTGTTAAAACCTACATGGTTCAATAAAAAAATACAACACAACTAAGGGTCTTCGTCACATTCAGAGGCCTTTAAAAACTCCTCAAACAAGACAACGTCGGTCTAAACTTTTAAAACTATCATGGATCGAGTTACACAATCCACAAGTAGGTAAGTAATTTCAACAGAGCGTCATTACATACCAAGACTGGTACAGGGGGCCATTGAGATTACCAAACACAGAAACTTCAACCGAGAAGGTTTGGAGGAAGGTCCAATTATCTGGAACCTAGAACCCTGTGGTGAGAATGTGTAAAAAACGAAGAAGTGATGAACCAACCAAGCCGTGTTCACCGTTAGTGTTGTGTGTCGTGATCCAATTGCGTTCATAAATGAAACCGGGGTGGTTCGGTTCATTTACGAACAAAAAGACAAAGAATGAAGGCAGATCGATATATCTGCCAATAAAAACCAACTCGCAGTGACTCTAGTTCTTCCATGATCATGGCGCATGAAACTGTGCCGAAATATTGGAAAACTCAAAAATCGAATCATGGTAAATATCCCGTTATAAATGACTTTAACGTCGGATTAAGTCAATAGGCAGGCAGGAGGCCAGGAGGCTCTCAAGAGCACTTATGTACCTACTCAAAGACAAAACATACACAAGCTGCTCTATACTTACCTATACAATCAGTTGGGGTCATTTGATTACGTATTCCAACTGTGCCGTCCCAGTACCACTGATATCATTGGCTAACAGAACCTTCGAACTTTGTTTGCGGTTAGTTGGCTAAGTGCCAACTCTCCACAACTCAAATAGATATATACTTGCATATGAGATACGAATATAACAATAGCAACCCGTTCCAGAAACTTAAATGCCCTTGTTCGGTTAAAGTCAGATTTTGATAACGTCATATTTGATGTGAAACTTGTAGGTAGGTACTCTTCAAGTATCATGTCCGGTATGCCGCAACACTATTTTGAAATACGCATGAATCAAATCAAGCTATTTTACAATTTCAATAGACTTGTGTCTTTTGAAATTGTAAAATTGTGCTGGTCGCTGATTGTACATAAGCGACCAGCGGTAAAAATTGTTAAAGTGGGTCATACTAGCGCAGCGGGGCACGGAGTACCTACCTATCAATTTAGCCATGTATGAATATGAAACACTTATAAAAAAATTGCGTTGACTGTACTTAACAACATAATCCTGTAGTCCTGACCAAAGAAGTAGGTAATAAAGTTTTTTTTAAAAGTAGGTAGTATAGTTACGAGTATACTTTGTACTTTGGTACTTAACGTGTTCGCTGCCCGCGTTGGCCAGCAGCGAGCCCCGCAGAGGCGCGCTCCGCGCCACGGGCCGGGGCCGACGTGTGTGCGTTACCCCAGCAGAAAAGTAAGTAGGTACATATCTTTCAGAATGAATCGAGCTCCACAAATAATTAAGTTATAATTATGCTATAAATAACATCACGACCGCTTTGTGGCGTCGTATAGGGAAGGCCTATGTCCAGCGGTGGACGTGTATGGGCTGATTATGATGATTGTATAAATTTTCGCCAAGTAAACAATTAGTATACGTTGCCGTTTTGAAATGAAACGCAAAATACACTTATTTCAATTAATTATTTAAACAAGATCATTACAGATAATTATCTCCAAATCGTTATGCCTATTCATCATCATCATCAGCCTATACCAGTCCACTGCTGGACATAGGCCTCCCCTAATGAGCGCCATAGCACCCTGTCTTCAGCTTGCCGCATCCAGCATCTGCCAGCAGTCTTTCGCAAATCGTCATCCCACCTGGTAGAAGGGCGTCCTACACTACCGAGTCGCGGTCTCCACTCAAGAACACGTTTACCCCAGCGGTTGCCGGTTCTTCTCGAAATATGGCCAGCCCACTGCCATTTCAGCTTGCTAATCCTTTGAGCTATGTCGATAACCTTGGTTCTCTGTCGGATGTATTCGTTGCGAATCCTATCCTTCAGAGAAACTCCGAGCATAGCTCTCTCCATAGCTCGCTATGCCTATTAGGTACATTTAATCAAAGATATAAACATTTCATTATAAAATCTTAACTAAAAATAATCAAATTACCCACAAGAAAAAATAAAAGAAAATCACAACACGAAAATAATTTTGCATACCTAAGGTTGCACATTCAATGGTTTCGGAGAAAAAAGCTTTTGCAAAACGTTACCCGAAGAGCAGATAGAATATCTCAAAAAACTTTTTTGTGCGTAATCCAAGCAAAAGTGACATAAGTACAAGGCCAGATAGCCTTGTACTTATGTCACTTTTGTCTAGGATCATTCGTTTAGAATCTTCCTGCTGGAAGAACGTTACATCAGAAAAAGTTTTTTTGCGTTTCATTCCGAAACGGCAACATGCACTAACTGTGTTTACATGACGCTTATGTACTTACCTACACTATAACGCGCGAATTTTTTGTGAAACTTAATTCATAGCCAAACTCGATGTCGAATGTTTCTAAACAAATCGCCCATAGGTAGGTACTCGCTCTGTTGTCGCGTCTTTTTATACGGCATTTGCATTAATTGTCAATTTGTGATCCTTCCTTCAATAAATTTTGCTTACATTTTAAGTATATCTGAAAGTCAAGGCCAAGCAAGTAAGTTTTAGTTTTTGTGAAATTTGAACGATTGTCCTTTTTTTACCCATCGAACATGCATGAATCTTGATATTCGCCACGTTCCGGGTTTACCTCCTATCTAAAACACAAAGCCTCAAGGCAAGGTATCCGCCTAAGGAACTTTAATTACCCGTAAGATAGTAGGTAAGGTACTTTGTTAGGTACAGTCAGCTGCGAAAATATGTAGGTAGGTATAATACACCCAAAATTTCAAAGATATGTATTATACTCGTTATTTTTCAAAGATAAGTACATACACCAACTACAGACTACTGTAGACACGGTTTCTATCAGTATGTAAATAAATAAATCGAAAAATAATGCTGGACAATTCACACAGCATTATCTAGCCCCAAGCTAAGCAGAGCTTGTGTTATGATAACTGATATACATCATGTATATGTATCATTGATTTATTAATAAGTCATCAATCATCATGATAATTTCTATATGAAATCAACAACATAGTCCCAATAAGGTACCTACCTACATGTATACGGAAATTTTGTATGTTACTTAAGTTTTGTGGTGTGCACATGCACATATCTTTGAAAATAATGAGTATACAAAAATTGAAATCCTCGGACAATACGACGAAGTGATTTTTTATTTTTATTTTGAAGAAGTGGAAAAACTTGTTTTGACGTATGGGGCTGGCCTGGCTGGATGCATGCAGTGGTCCCGAAGAGCTGGTTTGAGATTGGTACATTATTTTTTTATCCAATGGTATACAATTAATTGACTAAAATAATGTATACAGTAGGTATTAAGATAAACTGTAGTAGGTATACGGCGTTTGAACAATTGCGATGATTACATAATTTAAAAAATTTAGTTGTTTACTATTTGTTAAAAGTTCGCGTGTACAAAATTTGGTAGTGTATACATATATGAGCAGCTGACTGTACCAGGGGTCGTAATAATAGTGGGCTCGTCTTATCTCTTATTTAATAAAGCGCACGGGAACAAATTTATTGCGTGTCGACGTTATACCACCGACGAACACAAATCTGGTGAATCAGTGAGTGAACTAATGAATAGGTACTTAGTGAAGAAACTTTCCTACCATAACAATTCTGCAAATTTTGATAAATTTCTATTCGGGATCTACCGAGCATAAAATGAATAAAGAAATTTATAGCCACACACAATATGTTGTAAAAAAAAAGGGAAATAGGTACAAGAAACATAGGTACATGATAATTAATAACATAAACCTTAGGGATCAAAACTTTAAACATAGTAGAGCCCCAAGAGTAAGAAAAAAACTTTAGTTTGGTGCATTCAATACGGGAATGAACAAATAGAACGAATGATTGAGTGAACAGCAATATGGTCAGTGTTTGGGCTTCAAGCATTTCTGTTCATTCGAAATGTGGATGGTACACAAAAGGTTATAGTTGGTAGTTACCAACAAAGGTAAAGGTTATAGTTGGTTGTCCTAAATAGTTATGAAAAAAACAATTGGTCGTTCCCTATATTATGCGCGGCTAATCAGGTCCTGCATCAGCTTGTTGTCATTATCGACCGACTACAATAAGGACACTGGTTTTCAGTCAGAACTTTAATTGGGTGACGTCACGTCACGAGTAACAGTCCACAGATTAAACATAACAAAGACTAACTTATCAAACCCAAAACACCCACATTAAGTGAAGACCACAAATGAAGTTGAATAGTTGAGTTAATACTGACTAGGTATTGAAAAATCGTCGTGTAAAACTGAACTGAACTTAGATGTAACCTAATTAAACGGACGGATGTACCGGCGTAGGTCTATCACTCCTAATTTGGTAACTCTTTGTTCTGGTGGTAGCAGCGGGGTCTGAGATACGGGCGTCGAAATTATGTACTTCTAAGCTATATTTTCTACAGTTATGAGCCGTTGAGATGGCACAAATAGCGAACCATTATGAAACGGAGATATTAAAAATATGTTCCAAATAGTAGGTAAACTGATGACCACACTAAATCCAGACGTGACCAACCACACAGACCGACACAGTATGCCTACCTACATACCTAAGCAAAGTAACCTGACCTTTTTATTATTATTTTAATTTATTATCCTATTTTTATCGAACTCCAAGCCTGCTTTATATTAAGCTGATATAACTCTGGGCTGCGAAGGTTGTCAACTTTATAATCCTGTCGTACATCTCGAGTGAAAACTCAATTTCATAAAATAATATCAAAAGCAATCTCATTATAGAATTAAATAATACATAATTCTTATTTTTGCGATGTTTCATAATTTAAAATAGCATTTGGAGGGTTGTTTTTATCTTTTACGAAATAAAAGCATGTTAAAAAAATGCATTTTGATATCAATCACGCACGGACAAATAAAGTAGGTATTTATACTTAGTTAGGTAGTAGGTACTAAAGTAACGGAAGTATAGTTTTGACTTTTGTATGTATACATAAATAAAGGTAGCTTCTGTCCAAGGTTTCGCATGCTTTTATCCAGTATAAAAATACCTAGCATGTGTCCTTCTTCGGGATATTATTTATCTCCCTACTTGCCAAGATCCGTTGAGCCGTTTGCTGTGACAAGATAGGAGACAGAATTACTTTCAAATTTATAATATTATAATAAAAATTCAATGTTCTTAAAGGTATAACAATATAGGCGTCTTAAAATTTGCCGAATGTGACGCGCGGAAGCTTCGCCTTTGTTTCATAATAAATAAACAAGATCCGTCAAGTGCGAGTGAAACTCGCGAGTCGAGGGTTTCGAACATCTGTCAATTATACTAACATGTACTATAGTCTATAGGTACCAGTTAGAGACTTTGCAATTAAATTAATACCGAAAAATAATAGGTACCTTGCAGATAGATCGCTCTGAAAACTTAGGAGATAAAGGGGTGGTGGTAATTTTTCTACTTTTTTCAACGTATTTCAAAAATTATGATACGTCCTGAAATTTAAAAAACTGGCCGCGCTGTCGTCGGTCTCTAGGTTCGAGAATCGAAGTGTTGTAGGTAAATTTAGTTTATGTAAGGCGCCTTAAAAGTGATGAAGCCACAGATTAGGTATTGTTACTTACAAAGCTGCCAGTATTTTTTACTTTGTCTCCCTCGCGCCGCTTCCATAACTTATATGTTTATGAGTGTCTACAGCTCGTGCTAGCAATTTCTATAAGTAAAGTACACAAAGGAAGTAGGTAGTTCTATCTAGAATTCTATATGAATGGAGCGATACAAATCATAAATCGGAAAATCTGCAGGCCTCCAATGATGGATTGGTAAACGTGCGGTCCGGGCAAAACATTCATCCATCTATGTCCCACAAAAATTGCCAACTCTGAAAAAAAGAATCGTGTAAATAGAGAAGAGACATCAAGAATTGTGTAAAGATAAACAGTCAAACAGGGGAGTAGGTCAGGCCTATGTCCAGCAGTGAACAAATAATGGCTGATGATGATGATGAAACAGTCAAACACAAAAATATAATTCAAATCAACAAAAATTTTGGAAAATGACGCAGTTCGTCGTTTTTTGTCCGTACAATACGGTATTCAGTGTTAGTGAGTTTGATGTCATCCGCCAAGTGTTTTTTTAACTAGGTAGGTACAATTGGTGCCAGATCAAGTAGAATATGGCCTGAAAATAGGTTTTCAGATACATGCATCGAAACACACACTTGGTCATGTCTTACTCTCTCGGTAGACATCAGTACAACAAATCGCAGGTATTAAACTACCTAAACGGTTCACTAGAAAAATGAGCGAGTTACGTTTGTAATACACGATTGGGCGGGCGGGGCGCGCTCGTGTGGGCGGGCGCGCGTATTAACATGATAAATAATTCAAACGTGTAGCAAATCCCTGCAAATGACATTTCATCAATTACTATTATGAATGTTCTGTGCGTATCTATCTTTTATTTTAAAATTATTGTCTATCTCAGTACGATCTACCTACGTTTTACGAAGAAGGTAGATAGGTAGAGATGTTACTTGTAGGCCATAACAATACACCTTTAAAAGAAATAGTTTAGTTCAGTATTCCTTTAGTTTTTTTATACCTATAAAAGAAGTAAGTTAGTTTAGTTGTCATAGATAAAGCAATCAACTAGGTAAGCTTCTTGATAAAGAGACTGATTTGTTTATATTTGTATGATACACAATCCCAACTCTGATTTCCAATCTAATAATAGCATTTCAATCGCAATCCTAGGATTGTGTAGGTACCTACATTGTGTGATTCGGAGAAAAGCTGCTGAGCTTAGGGTTTCAGGCGGACAATCTGCCTATAAGTTTACGACATAGTTATTTACTTAACTATAGGTATATACTTCCATCGAACTTCATTCATTAGATTGTTTGCAACAGTTTGCAGATAGCTTAATTGTTTCTATTGTAAATACTAGTTTTAATTTAAATTTGTTATTTGATTGTTATTTTCTTTCTGAATAAAGATGTTCATTAAGAACCTAGATACTCGAATAACATCGAATAACTTAGTCTATGGATAGCAAGTAAGTTTTCTTAAGCAATATGTTATTTTTTAAGCTTGACCGGATAATAAATAATAATCCTTTTTATGGGACTGATTCGGGACCTATAATTTTGACGGAGAAATCGAAGAACGTCACATAAATAAAAGCCAAAAGCGAGCCGGAGTCCCGCACGAAGGGTTCCGTACCATTTATCTATAAAAACGGCAAAAAATCACTTTTTTTTATGGGAGCCCCCTAAAATATTTATTTTATTCTGTTTTTAGTATTTGATGTTATAGCAGCAATAAAAATACATAACCTGTGAAAATTTCAACTGTCTAACTATCACCGTTCATGAGATACAGCCTGTTGACAGACGGACAGACGGACGGACAGCGGAGTCCTAGTAATGGGTCCCGTTTTACCCTTTGAGTACGGAACCTTAAACAACATGCACCCGAATATAGAACCTCGTCTTCAAGTCGGTATTAAAAACATACAGTTGAACTTGTAACCAAAATCATCTATCTTTATATCCATTAATAAAATACGTACACTTAGAAAAGGTGAAATTCTTTATAACACTGACACACAAATAAAGTGGTATTTTTCATTTCTGTCTCTTTGGTATAGGTATAGACTAAAGTAAAAAAGCGATAGTTGATATTTTTAAAACACTCCTACTCGAAAATTATCAACTAACACAAAACTCATCCGAAGCTTTTTTATCCTCCAGATAATCAGATATTTCATAGTAAGCCTTTTATCGAAGTCGGTTAAAAATAAACAATAACAGTTAGGTGGTTTGTGCACAGAGATAGAAGGATTTCACTTTATTCTAGCGGGATCCTTTAATCAGACTGACAGCTGAACACGGGTATGGGTACAACTAAATTCAAGATGCGGTTTCAAACATCTCAAGTAACACAATGGAAAGCTACCTACGTCAAGGACAAAGGAAAAATGTCTTAACCTCTGTAATATAACGTGAGTAGCAGATTTACATCTAGCAAATAAACTGTTATTAAAAATAAGCCACATCGCGACGACTTGCGTTACTTTTTTTACGGAATGGTTGATATTTTTAATGATGGTAAATATAATATAAAGCAAATTGTATGTAGTAAAAGTGTATATGTCTTTGGTTTAGATTGTTATGAAAAAAGATGTGATTATCTTCCGACAGTCTCTAGTCGTTAAATTCGGTAATATTTTAATTATAGGTTTTTGCTTTTTTACAGTGCGTATCTCGGGTTAGTCACGGGTTCGAATCTTGCCGGAATAGAAAAATAAGTTCAGACAGTTTTAAGTATTTCTATGAAGTATTTTTTTTTGACACAATATAAACATGAAGACAAAAAAAGGTTTACTAATAAAACTCTTATTTAGGTAACCACCTAATTGACTAACTAAGTAGAATAAATTATATCAGTTCTGCATATTTTATTAAGCTCTGTATAACTAAATTACGTAAGTTATTGCCTAGATAATAAGGGAGGTACGAATTATAGATCACGAAGCCTGTGGTTAATTAAATTACGGTTATCAGCAAATTAATATCGTTAATTACTAACCTAAAGTGGGTAGATATAATACTTACTACAAGGTTTAAGTTACCACAATATTCTCTACTCTGTCTTAGTTTGGAAAGATGATTTACTGAGATTCATTAAAATGCTAAGAAAAGGTAACTTTTACACTCCATTGCTTAGGCCTATTTTAATTCTTCCATAGGTACGCAATTGCGTATTTCGTTTCGGCCAATGTTGGTACTCTAATACACCGAAGTAGAGTACCAATACCATAAATTAATACAATATGTATTAATTTGGACTGTTTAAGACTGCTGGCAGATGCTGGATGCGGCATGCTGAAGACAGGGCGCTCATTAGGGGAGGCCTATGTCCAGCAGTGGACTAGTATAGGCTGATGATGACGATGATGATGATGTATTAATTTGTGTTTTTTTCTTGGCACCCTACTTTTAATGGTCAGTGATGTTCATATTCAATGAAACACACTGGAGCCGAATTCAATACTCAATAGGTACCTACTCAATGTTTTATTGCTTGCACGAACGTCCAACATGCACCCTGCAAGAGCTATTTGATTATTCTACTATTCTGAGGCCTACTCGTAAAAACGAAAACGAAATTTTCGATTTCATTTTGTGCAAACTCTGTCTTTATGTACGAGTATGTGACATAAGAGTAGGTTTTGCGTGTCAACGAATCAGAAACTTCGATTTATGTTTTACGAGTACGCCCTCTGATATTTAGTCACTTTTCTATAACAGTAGTATTGTCGCAGAATCGCCCATAGACGAAAGAAATTCTAGACTGTGCGTGCGGTTCTATTTTCACGGAGAGATTTATTAGAATGGTTTCAACCTTGACGCTTTGATACTTGTCAACCATCTGTAGTTTTTACATCAAAGGTTAAATGCAAAATCTATCACGATATCCATGGAGTTTTCCGTCCCGCTTTTTAGTAGGCTTGCAATGACGAACTTTAAGTTACGTTTGGAACAGGAATAATCAACTTTCTGAGTAGGTGTGTGTAGTGTAAAATAATATTATACGATTTAGATATCATACAGCGTTTCACATGCCCGAGGGTCAGCAGTTTGAGTTATGACGTGTTTCTAAAGCTTGTCGCACAAACATCTCCTTTCAAAAGCATCGCTGCAGCGTAGCAGAAAAATATTCATTCGGGAATGGGCTCTCGTAACATTTAGATGTGGTTAATACTAGCTTTTCCCCGCGGTTTCAACCGCGTTAAATTCGTAAATCTCCCAAGATACTTTCAACTAACTATGCTGAATCAAGTCGATTGGTTGCTTAGTTAGGGCGTGAAGGAAGGACAAAGAAACAAACACATTATAATAGGATTAGTAGGTTAATAGTGGTAAGGATTAGTTAGAATTGACGACATCAGATGACAGAGTATCTACTGATGAAAGAGCTTAAGCTCTTTAAGTAGCCCAAGCCTCAAGCCCTTAATAGTATGCACTTTTTTGTGCTGGGTAGCTGTACGCCTGATCTCCGACAAACTTCAGGCTTATTACAGCTAGTCGTAATCAAAAAACACTTAGGGCAACTCACATGGTGTAGGTACACTCGTGACCATTAATTACTTTCAACCATAGACTTAGATTTTTTCACTTTTTTCACTTGATTTTTTGATTATTTCAAAACCCGCTGGAAAAAAATGGCTAGAGAAAGCCAAGGACTTGAAAAGCTAGGAGTCTAATTAGTCTAAGGGACTAATTAGTGTTTATGTCATAATGAGTTAAATTAAGTCTTTTATTCTGAAAATTTGTTTTAGAAATAAAAGGATTTGTTATTATTATTAACAGTCTACTCTAAGAAAATGTGTAAGAAGGCGTTTCTTTATTGTCTCATGCTAAATATAGTATATTTTTTAGATGATTTCAGAATAAAAACTAAAAATAAAAAGTACGTTGGGCCCTAGGCCCTAGGCCGTATAATCGTGCTTTACGCCCGCTAAGCTACGCTATTACTGACACACTTTTAAAGCAAGAGAAGTAAAAACAATTCTGTGACTGTAACAACAATAAGTGACTTAGGTACGCCAGTTAGTGGTTCTCTCTTGCCCTCAGAGCAAACTAATTAAATAGTTTCTGGCTTTCAAATTAAATCACGCTTGCTAGTGCAGACGAACAGAGACCTTAGTATGAGTTTTGCATAGTGTATGAAAATTATAAAAGTTTTACTTTCTTTCCTTAATGTAGCGCCTTACAGCACTCCTAATTGATACTGAGAAGAACGACTTTTCATAGTACGAGTATAAGGGCTTAGCAATAGTTTTATACGATCGTGATTTGATTACAGTTTTTCGAATGATTTTGAGTGATTTGTTGAATTTGGCAGTTCCGCTTTGACAACTTTGACTACTCAGCGGTAGTAAACTATCACGTTCTAGAAAACTTTTGAGTTTTTTAGTAATTATACGCAGAGCTCAGTGTAGATAATGAACGAGAAAGCATAAAATAAAACCCTGCGCTAAGTTTCAAACCACATCAACTACGCTAGAACAGCTACTTTGGAAACTTTCGCGTTCGTTATTCATTTGTTTCTTGGGAAATAAGGCTTCTCTCATTGTGCAGCACTTCTCCGATTGCTTGCAGCTCCGCCGGTCGAGTTGTGTCGAAAAACGCGACAGGTCGGTCGGCCACCGCACACGGCACAATGAAACCCACTAACGCCGTTTGTCCACCGCCACGTCACCGTAACGTCAAAGACGAGACAGGGATGAGAGGTCAAAGATCAAAGATCAACAATATTTTTTAAGACGAGCAAAAGACTTGACCGATTCGATTGTCCACCGCAACGGGATGTCACCGATAACGATATCACAGTAAAGCCTGATCACAACAACGATTTGCGCGCGGCGTGCTCTCTGAACAATCGCTTCGTTTTGTAATCACTCGCAAATCGCCAATATATATTATAATACTCCATGTATTTACCTATATCTTGAAGGTTTGCCGATCAAAATTAACTAAATGATCACGGACGATTATGTGGATTCTTGCAAGATGACGATCATACGAGTAACGATAATCGCTGATAGTGAAGACGAGGGTTAAAACTACAAACCCGTCTGTTAAAATCTTAGATGAAGTTCTAGCAGTCCGCCGAACTACTTATTTCTTCGGCAGCTGAATGACGGCGCTCGGGTGACGTACGTGCGTGGAATAGCGGAAAATACACGTAAGTATGTACCGCTACTTCATCGCCGAAATCTCGTCATCGTTGACGTTTCGTCGACGTGTTGGGCGGACGGCGTTAGTCATTATACAATTGCGCCGGTCGCGTGCGCACGGAAACGCCAACACGCTGCAGAATGAAAGGGGCCTTAAGGATGTGGTGTGAGAGTTGTGCTTGAAAAGTTACCTACCCTCAATAATACGCATAAAGAGTTACATTTATCTCTACCTATACAAGATTAAGAGCAGGGAATGTTTGCACTTCTACAGTAAAACTGCGAGAGAGATGCAAACATTATCAGTAAATAAATTTACCTACCTACTATACTATAAAATATTAGATTATGTAACTTAGACTAAGAAACCTAGTTTGTTAAATGTAATTTTTCTTTTGCTTGATTTTGTTTTAACACGAAAAATAACAACTAATCTAAAGGTTTCTTACTTCCCCTCTTTATTAAATTTAATCCAGTACCTACAAATTACCTTCTTTTACCGCGATAACCTGTTGTCTACAGTCGCCAGTCTTAGCAGACCAGAAATCAGGTCTGCTTTAAATAAAACGACGCATGATTTTAACCACCACTCTCCTCACCAACACAGACCTGGTTTCTGGCCTGCTCAGGTTCCGGAAAATTTCAAACGACATTTAAGATCGTTCAGGCTTAGTCAAAAACAAACTTATACCTGTTTGAAAAGGGATCGCTTGTGCTTACTTTGTGAACTTTGAGGAAATAAAAGAAATAAGAACTCTAATTGGCGTGGGAAACAACTTGGCTCTACATTGTTTCTTGAAATGATATCACACATATCACACATATTCACATGAAAGAAACGTATCCTTTCCAACTTTGTTAAGAGTTATCGTAGCAAGTTTTCCTAGGTATGTAAGTATTTTTGGCACAAAAGTAACTAAGTAATACGAAAGAGAGATAGCGAACAAGCACACAGTAGTTTTTTCACAATTTGGCGTTTTAAAAACTACAAACTGACTTTAAATTCACGAATAATGAAAATAGGCGAAAAGAGCTTTCAACTCGAAACCATTCGATAGCGCGATATAATTTTTTAAGTGGCGACAATTTAAAAAAAAAAAAAAAAACAACTGGACAATTCACACAGCATTATCGAGCCCCAAAAACAAAAGCTCTAAGCAGAGCTTGTGTTATGGGTACTAGATAACTGATATACATAATATGATACAATACATAGATAGGTATTTTTTATTATAAATAGAAAACGACCAGAACACCCTGAACAAATGTCTGCAGATCGTACACACATTTGTCCCGAGGCGGGAATCGAACCCGCAACCTTCTGCGTCGCAGGCAGACCTTCGCCCACCGCACCACATCGGTCGTCAATTAGTATAAATTCGAGTCTAAATTTGGTTGCTGACACCCGTTGTTATGGAAACAATTATTTATTGTCACCAGTGATTGCGAAAATTATCATTATGCTGATGTTTTAGATACGTTTTACGGCACACATATAAACTCCTCCCCTTTTATGAGACCACCTTAAAATCAACTTTTATGCAACAACTCATCAAAAACTATTAAGAATTGGCGGAGATATCGCCAAAAATTTTGTAGCAGTCGTGACTGTTCAAAAGAATATGTTGTTTTAACTTGACGGGATAAGTACTTAACGCTCGGGAATTCATCTATATGGGACCATTTCAGAATCATTTCCTTTACAATACAAAAAGATGGAGAAATCTACGAACATGGTATATAAACTAAAACAGACCTAAATAAGCTTGTTTAACTGGTATACATAATATAGTTTAACTTCCGAATAGAATATGACAAGTTTGTAATACTGTATAAAGTACTGAAAACCATTGTCGCTAGCTGAAGCAGAGTCCCTCGTGTCTACAAACAAGTTAATACTTAGTTAGAGCGAGGAGTCTATGTCTCACTACACAAGGTTTTATCAAGAAGTAGGAAAACTTTCTTAATATTTAAAAAACACGTAGTTATTCTATAAGTCTATTAAAATTAGATATTTTGTTTCCTTTAATTGCTAAGATTGTTATATAGAAGCCGATTTATGTTGTAAAAATAGTACTCAGATTTCGATCTTAGCTTCTTAGTTCTTAATTTTATTGATAGATAAGATAAATAATAACTCCTACTTTGTTAAAACCTATACTGAAATAAAACTTTTTATTATTATAAAAATATTATAGCCTAACATAAAACTTCAACTTCGTAAAAAATTAAATGGAAATTTCTCTAAGAACACATTTATGTAAGGCTTTAGAACATTATAAATTACGTATTTTTTGTTAATTAGAACTTTGTTTCAATATTCTACACCCAATAACGGTTGCAAATTGGCGTTGATCCTAATTATTCGAACCCCAATTTGCCCTTTTACTCTAGCTATCTACGCATTAATCTATTTAATAAGATCCCTGCCAATTTGTCTATTTTAAACTTGGTGAAATTTGTCTATTTGAACCTGAATAGCTTTATTAAGGTTTGTTAATTCAAATGCCTATTAAATTACGCAGTTTTTCAACAAACATTTTTATTTATTACCAGCGCCTCGGTTTCACGCGCTTAGTTCCTGTTTCCGTGGTAATTCTGGGATAAAATATAGCCTATATGCTATTCCCGACTATAATCTACCTCTGTGCTAAATTTCATCCTTATCAGTTCAGTCGTTCTGGCGTGATTGAGAAACAAACATCCATCTCCATCCATCCATCTAAACTTTAGCTTTTAGCATTTATAACAATAGTGTGTCTCTAGTGTGTCTCTAGCAACCTAGCTAGAGTTATTTTTCTGATAAATGTTCGAAAGCTCTACTTCTTTACAGAAACCAAACATGGAAATAATAAATTTGTGGAATGGGTAGGCCGATTGCAAAACAAACTTTGATTTTTTGGGATAACCTTATCTAGTAATTTCACTCAAATATATATATTTGCCTAGGCAGTACGTGAATTGCGCCATTTTGCAATTGGCCTAGCCACTCTACAAACGGCCTGATTCTGCAATCCGGCGGCGACAAATACATAGTGTTGTTTTTGTATTCGTTTTCGATAAAGGTATATTATAAACTTATTTCGTTATTGTCGCGAATGGGAAAATAGTGATCGATGAGGGTAGATTTCTGTGCTTTGCTAACATTGCCAGATGGCAACCTGCGATTACATTGTGTAGAATCTCGAATTACTAAGGGCTACAATGCGACGCCATGATGTGATAAGGATAGGCATAGGATTTCGCGTTCATAGGAGCGGAACAGAGAAAGCGCAGGTGCAAAAATCAAGTCAAAGGAAGAAGGCAAATATGTACAAAATTAAGGTATATTTTCGATATTTTTTTACATCAAACATATGCAAAACTATCTTGGCGCTTTTGTACAGAATGAAAAGGAATATTAGGTATAGGAGTATAAGAATCCTAGATTTCAGTTTTGAACAGCAGTAGGATCTCAGAGATCATAGAAATGCTATTTTTTAGCGTTGTTTCTGAGTTTAAGTTGTAGGTACTCAACTCACATTATACAGACAAAACACAACTTTATTTCACATCATCTTCATTTGCTATGTGTAATTAAAATCAAATTTAATACCTATTTATGCTTGCTCAAAACAGCGGTGTTGTAATCATTTATAACGAAATTCTTGATTAAGAACAAGGTCTATTAAACCTCTCAAAAGCCAACCAATTAGTATTAGATAAAATATAACTCGAAAGGGGTTAAATTTACGTTAGAGATTTTAAAAATGAATTCATGTTTCAAGATTAATTTATTAGTGCTTCATCATCTAAGCATAAAGAATAATAACTTTAGGCCTATAAATTACTCTAAGCTAATGTTAAAGTAATCCTAGGCCTTCATAAATTATTTAGGCAAAAAATAATTGAGAAATGTCTGTAAAATGTTTTTCTGTGCTCTGAAGAGCTCAGGTATTTGCAGATTGAGTCAAAACGTTGAAAAAGTAAATTAAACAGATTATTCTGCCATGTTTTTTGGCTTTCTGTGTAGTATCAAAGCCAGTGCCAAGCTTCAAAGCGGCTTCACCACAACAGCCCTTGACTCCTTTCAGTCTGTGGACATGAAAAGCTGTAATACGGCCATGGAATTCAAGTTTGGGCCACAAGCGTGTTGTAGTACCTATCAAATGTTTGATTGGAAATGCGAGCAGGTTTTCAAGGGGTTAAGTCTTGTATTTTTTTTAATTTACGATGAGTTGATATTGTTACCTAACCATACAAGGAGAGCAGTAGATTACACACCTACCAAAAAGGTAGGGACCATAAAAACATCGGAAGGGATGTCGTCGTGGAATAGCAAAACAAGTAGGTACCCTTTTATAAAATATCCAAAGCTTGAGTACGAGGGAACATGTGTACCGCGTGTAATCCGCAAAAACAGCACCCATATTCAAATGCAAATTGCTATAAAAAGGATTTAAATTCAAACGGGGCTTTGCTTTTTATCTTTTTCGGTTTGAAAAAACTCGCTCACGTAAAAATATTGTTAAATTATGATCTACTATGTTGGGTAGATAATAAATCATTATATTTGCTAAGGCGACAAACAAAACCAAAATTAGTTACAATGAAGTCACCGCTGCGTGCACACGCGGTACACGGCCACGCGGCGCATTTCAGCTGCGTGGGTTCGTTTGTTTGTCATCGTGGGTCTACGTTTAGCCGGTGTCTCAACGCCACAAAAATGAAGCGAAGTTATGTACGTGTGTCTAGCTTGGCTTTGCAAGAAAATGTAGGTGATAACGTCCATGGTTCAGGTCATGGTCCAGGTTCGTGGGTTGCAGTTGCAAACTGAAACCCACGAACCTGCTACACACGTATACGAGATTAATGACGTCATTGCTACACGCGTGGCTTGCTCGAATATGGCCCCCACACAGCTCAACGCTCTCAAAGCACGCGATATATATATTAGTTTTATAAGTAATTTTTTTTATTTACATGACTAATAAAAACGAAATCTATGTTATTTCGTATAAATAAAGTTGAGCACTAAATAGTATAAATTTTGGAAACATTAAGAAATATTTAGGCGCATATGGAGGCCTATGGGAGGCCTATGTCCAGCAGTGAACTAATATAGGCTGATGATGATTAATAAGAATCATTATAAAATTCTAAAAATAGCCGAGTCAATATAAGAGTCTTTTCAGGGTTAAAAAGCCGCCACCTACCCACAGGTTTCATTTAACAAATTTTTTGTCGAACACTGTATAAATAAGCTGAAGAATCCTTACAATGGTGAACTTTGTTCTCTCACTGACCGCGGCCATGTACATGTAAATCTAATAAGTTTTAAGGGCTTTTAGAAATTAATGTAGCTATATGTTTTTGTAGATATAGTGCGTAAGCCCTCACACTCTGGGTGATCTCTAAGAAATGAAATAAGTTCTCAAAAAAGTTCTAAGATTTCGGCGAGTCCTGCCGAAATCGAAAATTTTCCGGAACATATTAAATTTCTTAAAGGTACAACGTCACATTTCAATAAGTATTATTAAAATTTTATGAATGTATAGTATGACAAAAAGCAGGTAGGTAACTTCTTCTAAAAAGTTTTATACAGGTTTGCTTTTTGAAATGTCAGTGGATGATATAATCCGAAATTTTATGAGAATTAAAAGAAAAATCCGGAAAGTAGTCATCATCATCATCATCAGCTTATACCAGTCCACTGCTGGACATAGGCCTCCCCTAATGAGCGCCATAGCGCCCTGTCCTCAGCTTGCCGCATCCAGCATCTGCCAGCAGTCTTTCGCAAATCGTCATCCCACCTGGTCGAAGGGCGTCCTACACTACGTTTTCCGAGTCGCGGTCTCCACTCAAGAACACGTTTACCCCAGCGGTTGTCGGTTCTTCTTGAAATATGGCCAGCCCACTGCCACTTCAGCTTGCTAATCCTATGAGCTATGTCGATAACCTTGGTTCTCTGTCGGATGTATTCGTTGCGAATCCTATCCTTCAGAGAAACTCCGAGCATAGCTCTCTCCATAGCTCGCTGGGCGACTTTAATCTGGTGGACCAGCCCTACCGTGAGTGTCCACGTCTCAGCTCCGCTTTAGCTCAGCTGAAAGTAGTAATGAATGACTAATGAGTTATTCATCAAATATGAACTTACTTTTTATTTTAACTCACTCACAACACAAGATGTTTGGTTTTAAAAAGAAAAACATATACCACACACACATACACATGTTTCTATTTATGTGCAAATGTAATTCCGTTTGGAAAATGTTACGATTCAAGTATGTCTCCTTCGCTCCAGTGTGCTTGTGATTTGATTGCATCTTGCGCCGGAAAACTGGTGTTACTAAGAGTCCACTCCTTGTTTTAATTTGAAACTGATTTTAATTTGACGACCTCAGTGGCGCAGCGGGCGAGAGTCTGCCTGCGACGCAAGAGGTTGCGGGTTCGATCCCCGCCTCGGAACAAATTTGTGTACGATCTGCAGAAATTTGTTCCGTTGGTCTGGGTGTTTTCTATGCATAATAAAAAATATCTATCTATGTAGTGTATAATATAACGTATATCAGTTATCTAGTACCCATAACACAAGCTCTGCTTACCTTGGGGCTAGATAATGCTGTGTGAATTGTCCAGCATTATTTATTTATTTATTTATTTATTAATATTGACGCTGAGGAAATTGTATTGTTTCTTGTACAATATCAGAGGGAAAACTTTGCATAGGGACACATGTATTTAGGATAGCAAGCCATTTATTTTTAAAAAGTATGTTGTGAATAAAATGGGACTGACATATTTATTATATAACAAAAATCCTTACAAATAAATGGGAATAAGGGCCTACCTCAAATCAACTCCGTCAGACCTAAATATCTTCCAAACGACTAAATATTTAACTTTGAAATTTATACGTGGTACAGTTCAGGACTTATTCTATCGATCATTTGTTTCAAAAACACGATTTCATCAAATTTTCTCGAGAGTAAAAAATCGCAAAGTTACCTCAAAATATTTACTAAAAACTTAATTTCTTACTAAAACCTTTTTAAAAATACAGAAGTTAAGATACTGAAAATAAGCATAGTAATAGAAGTAAGTATAAAGAACATTAAAAGTAAAAAAAAAACTATCGAAAAAGTAATTTGCCGCAAATCGTAATCAATGAAGTCATGATAGAACCAACTTCTACTCACTGGTATTTTTGGAGCATTTACGAAAATACGAAATTTGTGCTAAAAATATACATTTTCCCAAATGCTCCCAAAATAGAAAAAAATCGAAGAAGATTTTATTATAACTTCAGAGAAAATGGTTGACGATTTGCAGCAAATTAACAAACAAACATTTGAAACAGTAAATTTTAAGATCACAAAAAAATTTAATCTCGCGCTCTGAATCACAGTAGTTCCCCGAAATATAAAACTCAGTTTTATAACGTGCATTGCTAACCTATTACCACTGTAGCTAGGAGCTGTGCTAGAAGTTAGGTAGATATATTATACGGGCACATTTGTCATACTCTACCCAGAGCTTACAATGAAGAAAAGCTATGTAGTGAAGAACATTATCTGCCTCGGTCGGTTGGTTTTGCAATGCAGCTCTCTGCGCTAACATCACCACACTTATGCATATAATAAACACTATTTAAATATGAATGCCGCATACCGCAATGCTTGAAAACGAAAGTTTTCAATCAGTGCGTCCTACCCGTCATGACCTACGGAGCTGAGACGTGGACACTCACGGTAGGGCAGGTCCACCAGTTTAAAGTCGCCCAGTGAGCTATGGAGAGAGCTATGCTCGGTGTTTCTCTGAAGGATAGGATTCGCAACGAATACATCCGACAGAGAACCAAGGTTATCGACATAGCTCAAAGGATTAGCAAGCTGAAGTGGCAGTGGGCTGGCCATATCTCGAGAAGAACCGACAACCGCTGGGGTAAACGTGTTCTTGAGTGGAGACCGCGACTCGGCAAACGTAGTGTAGGATGCCCTCCGACCAGGTGGGATGACGATTTGCGAAAGACTGCTGGCAGATGCTGGATGCGGCAAGCTGAAGACAGGGCGCTATGGCGCTCATTAGGGGAGGCCTATGTCCAGCAGTGGACTGATGTAGGCTGATGATGATGATGATGAAATATGAATGCGAAAGTTTGCATGTTTTAAAGTTTTTTACGGACTGATGGTTGGTCTTTACGTCAAAACTATTGAATAGATCACGGCGAATTTGGTTGTAGATGGAGTCGTAGTTCGAGACCTGACCTTATTAACTTATAATTATTTTATTTTTATTTAAATGGAAAACAAACAGCTTGCAAAACTTAAAATGTGTACAGTACAAACAAATGGCGGTAAAACTTAATAGTTTTCACTTTTGAGCTTATTCTTATCCCAGAAAAAGCATGCGACGCCGCAGACAAAAGCTAGTAAAAAATATTTGTAGTTTCATCTCAAATGGTCAAGTGTAGGTACGACGTAGGTAGGACAGCTTGAGTAAGTGTCCTTTAATAAGCCACGCAGACGACACGTGTCAGCCCGAAGAAATACACTTTTAATACTAGTTCAGTGCCCTAGGGAGAGTAAAATATACCTAAGTGATGTCTACGTGACATTTTTAGCGAGAAATTAAAAATCCTATCTGAGACTTTAGTACCAGTTTTCCGTAGAATACAGTAAGAACAAAAAAAACCCCTTCAAGAGTCCAAAACAAATTTAATAAAGTTTTATATCACTATTCATATTATACTTACAAAAGAATTATTTAAAAATACTACATATAAAGCAACATTATGTATATTTTTATAATACATGTCTTCGAATAAAAAATATTACTTCAAAGTCCATACAATCTAATCTAAATAAACAGAAAAAAAGACGATTCTTTCAGAGGGAGCACGTATTTTCAATTATACTACCAAATATCATAAAAAAATGTGACAGCATTAATAGGTACAAAAATATGTTGAAAACACATGTCTACTCAATAGAATACATCTACATAAATATAATACCTATAACACTAATTCAAGTTATTTGGATTCATAATTTAAGTTATGCCTCAGAGCCCCGGAGTTATTTTCCTACTTGAACTTAGATTAAGTATACATTTACTGTTTATTTATGTAATTTAAAGTGAACTGTAAGAATTTTATGAGAAATAAAAATTCTTTAAACCTAACTATAAAAGTTTTTATTTGATTTCATACATTTAGCGCCTTGCAGCTCTGCAATAAATTAATGTTATTGGACAATACAGCATCGTCTAGTCCCAATCTAAGCAAATCTTTTTAAATTGCAGTTGGGGCAAAAATTTGCAGATCACCTAAATATTAATCAAAAGGCGGGTCGAACTCGCAACCTCCTGTATCGCAGGCGGACCATCACGCGCCGCGCCACATCGATCGTCCTGGACTGAGAGAGAGGAACCACATCTTATAATTATTATATTAATATCTAATAGTTTTGTGATTTATTGCATTTTAGTAATACAACTTTGACAACTTGGCAGGTCAGCTGTAAAGGAACCTTTTTTCGTTTTGGTATATTATGCTAACCCATAATAACCTTCTCAATTTGTAGTAGCTATCTGCAGAAATGCGAACCTGGTACCTACTACATATTTGGTGTAAAAAAATAACGCAAAAGGGGTAAGGTTGCTTTTCCACCAGAGATGTGCTACGTTGCTGTTTCCAACCAACCAATGAGATAGCATTATCGCGTCATTTTTGTCAGCCATGAAAAATACATTGGTTTAATGAATACCGCCAGGGGTGGCGAGATAAGGATAGCGGTTGGTTAGATTTTTCTTCTTCTTACTCGTTACACTCTTGACAGAGTGGTAGTCGTCATATCAGAGGTGACGGCACGCCTCTGCGATCTTCTGGTTGGATATATGAAAATGACGCGAAAGTCATCTCTGGTGGAAAAGCACCCTTATACAAATGACAGTGAGCTAGCTCTCGTAGGTATACGGATATTATACCAGGCTAATTAGACGTAAAACTTTATCCAGAGCTGTAGCCCAGCTTTTAGCGCGAGTTGCGACAAAAACGATGTGAATTATTTTAGTATAAATAAAAAATTTAACAAGATTATTTTTCATATAAAATAGTATGCTGGCAAAAAAAAAATTTAATTATCTAACTCTCTGTGGAAAGCTCTCTCTTATTTCTTACTAGATTCTGCCCGCATTTTCATCCGCGTTGTTTTTATGGATAGTTAGGAGCTTATTTTTATGTGAACTGATTTATGGGATAAAAACTATCCTATGTTCTATTCCAGGCCTTGGACCACCTGTCTGTATGCAATGCAGTGTATTCCATTTCAGCCCGATCCGTTCACTAGTTTTTTCGTGAAAAAGTAACAAACATCATCTAAAAATAACTACAAACTTTCGCATAGGTATATAATATTTCTTGTATAATTTTAAAAGTATTGAGTTAAGTATAAATATTGTATAGTTTTTTTGTTCATCTATTTTATACTTATGTTATAAATGCCAGGGTGTGTTTGTTTATCCTTCCTTCACGCCAATCGACTTGATTTTCGGCATAGAATTAATTGAAAGGATGGACACTCCCTCCAACCATCCCATGGTCCTGCCAACCTTGCGGAAATATCATTTTACTCACCTTTATATAAAAAAACATACAATAGTAATGTTTTTAAATTTCATTTCTAAAGCATCTTTCTCCGTCAAGTCTTGTGCTGTAATGTGAAAATATAAGAATTAAGAATCTATTTAGTTCTAAACAGAAAACTACAAAATTTTAAGCCATCAGATCTAAAAATAGGTAATGTTTCAAAATAAATTTAATATTACTATATTCGTCAACTCATACAACATTGGACAAGTTGGATGGTGTGAGTTGACGAATGACTCATTTGCAGATGACATAAACGATTTCTATCCTATTTTTCCACGATATCGACATAAATCGTTTGTGTACAATTATACCTCATCTGAAGTTTTCGCAAGGTTCACTGACATCAACAGAGTATTGCAACCGGAAAGTCATTTCTTTGACCTAGATAGAACGAAATGGCTTCTTGAGTCGAGCACAGCTCGCCATAGTTGCCACTAAATTTTGCAGTATTATGTTCATGCCGGTATTTTTGCAATGTAACTGAATTTTGATGAAAAATTCTGATGTTCACATGTGTATAACCGATTTCGGTAAGTGTATGGACAAATATTAAGTTTAATAAGTATTTTCTTTCAATAGACCTATTGAAAGAGAAATCCTTACGCTATCTAAGCGAGATGGCACCATTCCGAACTGAAACAAAGCGGTAGGACATTTACTTTTTACTTTAACAAGGTTCCATCCTCAACAAGGCCTAGTTACCGACCACGACTCGGATCATTCTTTACCCACTATAGTTTATTAATTGACCAGCTCATCGATCAAAGGCGTATGAAATATTTGCAAAATAAACAAATACTCAATCACCGGCCAGCACTATGCACGACACAGCCAAGTTCATCTGAAAGCATTGACTTTCAAAACAACTCTGATAAAAATAGCTCAGCTAAATTATTCTTTCGATGATTTCGCTGAGCTTTGAAAGGTTTATATGAGTATGGAAATTTATATTTTCCGACGTCAAACCACCTACTTATAGTAAAGGTCACTTAGCAAGATTCACAAGCAGATTTAGCTGTAGAAATTTGGTGCAGGCACGCTGATTGTTTAGGTCCCTATTCCTTAAGTTTTCAAAACAATACTATTCTGATTTTAATATTCATATCTGCCTGCTTTTAACAAAGACTTTTAGCAGTGCATTCAACTCTATTGTTTCGTACTCAAAGAGATTAGCCCAGCGGCAGGTTAGATCAACATCTCAATGTGACTGGTGAACGATACTCAGTTTTTTTTGTTTATTTTTCAATAATCGAAAGCAACTCTTTGTTTTCGATCTAAAAACAATATCGCTAGCACATTCAACTCTTGTTTTTCATCGGTCATAGAAAGCAGCTACCTACGCTACCTGTTTTAATGTTTCTGCTTTAATATCTACCTTTTTAGATCTTCAACAGTGCTTTCTGATTCTGGGTATACAACAAAACTCCAAGTGAGTTGCAAAAAATATCAATAAATAAATTCAAACAAATTGTCAAACATATCCTTTGTAAAAAGGTTTACAATAAAATATCAGATTATCTAGACGATAAAAAAGCTTGGGACGAGTTTTGCTCCAACTCGAAAACTAACATTCTAACAAGGCTTCTTGTTCGCTTTCTTATCTTACAAAGATTGAAGTGGACAAAAACTCAAAGTGATCACTTTATTTCCTAGTTTTACTTATGCAATCTAAGTTTTGTGACGTGTCCAAGAGTCCTGCAAGGTCTAAAGGAAGTATTGTGATAGTATAAAATCATCCACTCACTGCGCTTACGAAGACACTTTTTGTGCTCAGTTGCTCCCACATAACACATAAGTACTTACTCAAAGTTTTCGGTGACTGCAACTGGAAACTTAAGTGTCTAGGTTTGCGCAGCGCCTTACTCGATACTCAATGTTTTGTTGTCCACATGTGTACGATAGGTCTTAAAACATACCTATGTTATGTAACGGAATGGTAAATAAATAAATACAAATAAAATAACAAAAGTCCAACATGCCTGTAAGGCTACAGAAATAGAAATGCTAAGAGGCTAAATAGTTATTCATCGGCCTAATTTACTTATTAAGTAATTAAATCTTAAGTTATATTTGACACTAATTATTCACTTCTAAAATTAAAATCATTTAGAAACAAGATTATACCTAATATTCAAAGCTTATATTACCTACCCCTTAAAACCAAAATATGGAGAGAACAAGGAACATCAATTTAGTGCTTCTTTTTTCAAAATATTCTCCGTGGTTATTGTTCTTACAATTTTTTTCCGGTTTATTAAATCGGTGCAAATTATCATAATCGATTGTTTTTATAAAAAAAAAATGTAGATTTTTACGCACATGGCATGAGAGCCTAAAACCACAAAATTTCATTCTAATACATAGGTCGCAGGCAGACGTTTAGCTTCAACAATTATGTTTTCACATTTGATCACTAAATTCGCATTTAGTATGTTACTCGTCCATCCAAAAACTTTAAAACTTAGCTTTATTCATGATCTCGTAGTTTCGTAAACAATAAAGATCTCCAGCAATGTTATTTCCATGTTTGGGTTACATTAGGTACTTATCTTGCATATTCCAAATATTTGTTTAACAAGTTCTTAAATCTTGATAACAGATGTGGAGCGACGTGTCCAAACTTTGGAAGATTAATGGCGATTAAGTAAATTAGTTTTCGGTTATAATCACATGCCATGGGTACTTACAAGCTGAGTTGTTTTTACTTACTGAGTTGTTATTAAGTAACCGAAATGAGGATTTGTATAATTAGATTGCGAAGATTAATTGAAAGTTATAAATATGTATGCGTACGTTCTGTCGTATGATAAACATCAAATAAAGCTTTTTAGAAACCTATAGACACTCATCTGCGTCGCAGCTGGACTGCCTGCTTATGGCTTATAAGTAACACGGATACCGGGATCAGTGGATAAAAATATTTAATCTTTTTTCATTGGAAACCGATCCCGGTATCGGTGGATAAAACTTGGCGGTATCAGTGGCCAATTAAATCTGATCCCGGGATCCGTGGACACAAACCCAAATTTTATTCCCGAAATTTGAAGTTGGTAGAAAGAATTTCAAAACATGCCAAATTATTAGTTGTAGAATGATAGGATATGAACGAAAATAGTATTCTTGACGGGTAAAACAGGAAGTACCTACTAACGAATCGCTTCCGGTCAACCCAACCAGCAAAACAGTCTCAGAATACGCACTTTATAAGAGTGGTAGGCTTAAAGCGCTCTTATAATTGTTTTGGAACATGCCATCGATCCTATATTACTTTTAGACAAGCCGGTATGGCCTCAATAACGCTCAGTCTCATAACCAAGTCTCATATATGTATATAAGAGTATATTTCTATGCTATTGTAAGCCACTTACTCCTATAAGAGCATTTACTAAGATTAATTGTACTTGAGAAAACTTACTCTTATATGCATATTTTCTAAGCTCGTTTGATTTTCTATTAGACTTGCTAAATGCTGTTGTAAGAATGTCAGACTAATATCAGCATTGCATAAGAGCACTGTGAGTACGTGCATTTCTGATCTTATTTGAAACTATTATAAGATCAATAGCACTGAATAAGTATAATATTAGAGTGATTTTGGATTAACATATTTACAATACAAAAGACAAGAGGAATATAAGAGCGTTTGATCTTAGATCGATTTTGAGAATACTAATTTTAATCAGTTTAAGAGTAAGATTTTGCTGCCCGCATATTTTATTTAAAATTTAAAATTTTATTAATAAATAAATAATGGATTACAATAAATGGAAAAGATTTAAGACCACAGAGGTCGTCAAAAATTGCGAGGATCCCTAATTTATTTCAATATGGAGTTATCTTTAGTATTCCGAATGCTAAAATTAGAGTAAACAATCTTACAATAGTCTAATATTGCGCTTGTAAAATGCAGCTATACTAATGGCGACACTATCAATACAAATTAACAAATAATATAATTAAAAGAGAACAGAAAACACCATATTTAATAAGGCGCATGAATTTTGAAGCGTAAAACGTGGTCTACTTAACAGTAAATAATATATTCCAATACGAATAAGTATTCGTATTGGAATATATTATTTACTTAAAACTTAAATACATGCACTTGATAATAACGGCACTTTAGTATAAAAAACTTCACAGCAACTTTAATTGTTTTCATTTATTAATTGTTTTTTCTTTCGTTGTAATTTTGAAACCTAGCCTATGCATGCAGGCTTACTAGATACTTAGGTACGTAAAAGCAATATGAGCCTAAGTCGGCTTAAATTAATTTTGGCTAGATTTCTGTTAGTTCAAACAGCATTCAATTAGACTGATATTAAAACGATATTAAACTAAATATGCTTATAATTGGTGCCCAAACCCAGGCTTATACGATTATATAGGAGTGATGTAAGAGCAAAAGAACAGTAGTCTTGAGTTTGTTATAAGCCTAGTTTTTGCTGGTTGGGAAGGATCATGACCGCAAGACAGCCTCTGAAACGAAGAACGGCATTACAATACATATACTTGTTTTTATTTCCGTCGAAATTGGAAAGGACTCATCATTCTGCCATATTATCTAAGCGGTGAGCTCATTGCTTCACTGAAACGGTTAATGTTATTCATGATAGAACAAAAAACTATGTGGTAAAAAAATTATTCTATTTAGAAAATTAAAAGTAAGGTATGAATTGTATGGCGTGATCGGACAGCACTAATTCGTTATCTTGTTTCTTATCCTGACCGATCACAATATCGGATAGCACCTTTTGCCGTGATCCGTCAGGATATGATCGGTTTTTGCGTGATCCGTCAGGACATACCCAGTTAGATTGGGGTGTTCCGTGTTCGTCCCACTAGCCTCGGCCCAAAGCAACCTCGTTTTTCATACGCATACGCAAACTCATACGTCGCAGCAGGCACACTAAAGTGTCACGACGAGATTATTACCATTACCAATTATCTCGTCGCACTGCTATGGCAGTTGTGGGCATTACCACCCCATAGGAATAAATTAATAATGCTGGACAATTCACACAGCATTACCTAGCCCCAACCTGTAATGATAAGCAAGATGTATCACGGCGAGAGAAGGTTTGCGACGTAAGAGATTGCGGTTTCGATTCCCGCTGTAGGACAAATTTTTGTAAGATCAGCAGGTATTTGTCCCTGGTGTTCAGGGTATTTTCTATGATGATAAAAATATCTATCTATGTAATATATTGTGTATTATACTAGTCAGCATAACAAAAGCTCTTTTTAGCTTGGGGCAAGATGACGATGTGTGGATTGTCCAGCATTATCATTATTATTTATTTTGACGACCTCTGTGGCGCGGTGGGCGAAAGTCCGCCTGCGACGCTGGAGGTTGCGGGTTCGATTCCCGCCTCGGGACAAATGTGTGTACGATCTGCAGACATTTGTTCAGGGTGTTCTGGTCGTTTTCTATGTATAATAAAAAATATCTATCTCTGTAATGTATTGTATTATGTATATCAGTTATCTAGTACCCATAACACAAGCTCTGCTTAACTTGGGGCTAGACAATGCTGTGTGATTGTCCAGCGTTATTTATTTATTTATTATTTATTTATTTATTTGTCCACTGCTGCACGTTGAGATGGATACAGTACCAGTAGAGATAGTATTTTATATCAGTCTAGCATGTTAATAAATAATCTTATATCTGAAAGGACCGAGTTGATTTTAGTTAATTGTTTACAAATACTTGGAAGCTATTGTTAAGTTCATTTATCATTAGTGAAACTATTGTGTTGCTTGTTAATGAATTAGTTAGGGGTTAGTGTTTCGTGCAAATTGCTCTCTTGTCCTTTGTGGTGTGAGGTCGTTATAATGTTTTGATGTAAACGTGATACAAAGCTAAATTATATATCCTTCACTCTATAATAGAGTAAACAAAATACTTAACATCTACCCCCTACCTCGATACAAAATGAAACAAAAGTGCCTCCAATGGCTTTTAAACCTCTCGTATGATGATACCGAAAACCTATTAAAAAGTCCAAGCTAGATAGATAGCCTCTCACTTATTTCATAGATGTACCACAACTTACACAGCCCACGCTCGGGACCTCTTGTTGCCCAGACTCTTAAGAGACTGGTGTCCTCAGGAGGCCCAACACATGACTCACCCTCTCACACACACACACCCTGGCAGCCTCGTTGCCCGGACTCTCAAGAGACCGGTGTCCTCGGGAGCACTTTACACCACCCTTACACACGCACCCTCACACACACACACACACACACACATACACACACACACACACACATACACATTCACTAGACAATCACACAAGACACAGCACTCGCGCATACTCAAACATACCAATAATACTCTTAGAAACCTAATCATACGAAATTTGCCTTGTATAAAGATAATTAGGTATTAAGTAACTATTAAAAATACCTAGTTTAATTAATATTTGTCTAGTTATTAATCACTCTTTTACTTTTTATTTCATAACTTTGCTTTGCATGTTACTTAAATTATGTAACCTCAATTTAATTAATTACCTATATTTGTTAGTACCTATTGTAAAAACCTAAATTTTAAGTACTTTTATTATGCTCTACTTTATTATATCGTGCCAGGAGGCGGGCGATGAGACTACGTCGCAGTTTTTAACTTTTGTGGTCTCTCCGTTCAACTTGTTACATAAACCTTTATGTAATTGTACAAATAAACGATTTGTATTTTTGAAACGATTTGTATATGACTAGCTGTTTGTAGCTGTTTCCACGGTTTGTACGTACTTTTCAAGTAGTCTATGTCCGTCCTGGATAACATTAGGTAAATTTTATCCCGGAGACATCGGCTGAAAAGCGCGTCGGAAGCCTACACTTATAATATAAAGAGGAAAGATTTGTTTGTTTGAATTGAATAGGTTCCGAAACTACTGGACCGATTAGAAAAATTCTTTCGCCACTACCATCCTATATTATCCTTGTTGAACATAGGCTATACTATACTGTGCCCACAACTAGGCTACACAAGATTAATGTATCTTTTAAAGGTCTTTTAATGTATACGTTTCAACAACAAAACTCCAAGTGAGTTAAAAAAATTATCAATAAATAAATTCAAACAAATTGTCAAACATATCCTTTGCAAAAAGGCTTACTTTATAATATCAGATTATCTAGACGATAAAAAAGCTTAGGACGAGTTTTTCTCCAACTCGAAAACAAACATTCTAACAAGGTAAAGGTTTACCTTAAAAATATTGAAGTGGACAAAAAATCAAAGTGAACACTTTATTTCCTAGTTTTATATATGTAATCTGAGTTTTTGTGACATGTCCAAGAGTCCTGTAAGGTCTAAATGGAATAAAGCACTGTGAATTTGGAATTTTATAGAATATGCGAAGTTGGGGTAGACGACTTAGCCCCGAGTTCACCAACAGAAGGTTAAATTTTAAACAGTTGTTTTGACGATTTTGACACCAATTTTCATACATCAAACATCAAAGTTAACCGACGAAGCTGCTAATCATCCGATTATCTGTTGGTGAACATCAGCCTTAGTGTAAAAAACAAAAGTAACTCTGTCTGTCTGTTCTCTTAACGCCTAAACGGCTGAACAGACCTTAATAAAATTTTGCATGGAGGTAAATAGTACGCCGGGAATGGGCATGGGCTACTTGACAAGCACGAGCGAAGCCGCGGGATTCAGCTAGTATTGCTATAATTCACTTCATATAAAGGTCGGGACTCTTTTTTAAAAGGCTATAAGACTATGTTACCTTAATAGGTACCTAATTAAGGAGTAAGTTACTCGCACATGCGAAACAGGATCCGTCAAGTGCGAGTATAACTCGCGCGCCGAAGGTTTCGAACATTTGCCAATTAAGAAATGAAATAAGTTCCCAAAAATTTTCGACTTCGGCGGGACTCGAACCCGCGCCCCACCCTTAGTACTAGAGTCCCGCCGAAGTCGAAAATTTTTGGGAACTTATTTCATTTCTTAGAGATGCCCAGAGTGCGGGTAAGCACTATAACAGAAATCCTTTGAATTTGCCAATTATACAAATAATTAGGATACTCTATTTTAGGTACCGGATGGAAACTTAGTTATTTCATGAATACCAAAAAAAAGTAGATATTTCAGATGGATCGCTCTGCAAACTGAGGAAATAAGGGTAATACATGTAATTATATCGATTTTTTTTATATATTACAAAAATTTTGAAACTTACAGAAAATTACAAATATGTTTTGAAATATACAAACCGATACCTTTCATTTGATAACCCCATTTTCCGTCCTAGGTCTCTTTTGAAATTTCAGCATCACAATTAATTAGTATTGAAAAAATTCATTTCCATTTTTATATATATTTCTTTAAATCAGTGATACAAAATTTATTATTATTTCAAATTTCAAGTTAATGGCTGCAGTAGTTACTGAGATATTAAAGAAAGTTCAGGGACGGACAGAGCGAGACCATAAGGGTTTCGAAACCGAAAAAACACGCAATCCATAATCGGTTTAACGTTCTATTTCTTTGATGTTACTTCAAGAAAAGGAAAATCTGAAAATCTCTTATTTAGGGGTTCGTAGTCTAATTAGGAACCTGTGGTAGAGCCGGTGGTATGATCATTTCCTTTTTCTAATTTAGAATTCAGAACATTGTTATAATAATTGATGTTTACCAATAAATTGATTAAACTTATTGGTAAAAATCAATTAAAAATATAATAAATAATGCTGGACAATTCACACAGCATTATCTAGCCCCAAGGTAAGCAGAGCTTGTGTTATGGGTACTAGATAACTGATATACGTAATATTATACATTACTTAGATAGATATTTTTTTTATTATACATAGAAAACACCCAGACCAACGGAACAAATTTCTGCAGATCGTACACAAATTTGTTCCGAGGCGGGGATCGAACCCGCAACCTCTTGCGTCGCAGGCAAACTCTCGCCCGCTGCGCCACTGAGGTCGTCCAATTATTATAACAATGTTTAGTAAATAATAGAATTATATTTTCAATTATTAGGAATTAAATAAGATTTATTTTATATACTATCTATACAATAAGCAAAAATAAATTTATCCGAAACATATTACTTTTTGCAAATACAAATAATTAATGATAACTCTACCCTTGATTTCCTACGGAACTCTGTACGAAACGTTTTAGCGAATTCACTCACTTGAAACGAATTTTCACTCATTTAAAGTCAAATAAGACAAGAGATCAGTGAGACAATGGCAACGACGTAATTACGCAGAGATTTGGCGGAATCCCCGTCAAGATTGAAAACTGTTAGGGCTTTCAAATGCTGAGGGAAATGGCGGATCCTGGTCGCGACTGAAAGAAAATGACTTCCGTCGGATATTTCTGCGGTTTGGCTTTTGCTACAGTGATGATACAAAATAGCAAAGTAAGTAGATATTGTACATTATCATCTATATACCTAATCTGTTAGGTACACTATGTTTTTTTTCTTGCGGAGGCGTTCCGCTGTTCGTTGAACTTCCACACGCGTGAATACTCAGTTTTGTGGTATGTATTAATGTATGTATATTTTTTACTGTAGAATAGTTTTATAATATTATATTCTCTATAGTAAAAAAAATATTTTTTAACGAGATTTAAAATAAATGAAGTGTCATAATAATAATGCTGGACAATTCACACAGCATTATCTAGCCCCACGCTAAGCAGAGCTTGTGTTATGGGTACTAGATAACTGATATACATAATACAATACATTACATAGATAGATATTTTTATTATACATAGAAAACGACTAGAGCACCCGGAACAAATACCTGCAGATCGTACAAATATTTGTCCCAAGGAATCGAACCCGCAACTGAGTCTCAGACGGACCTTTAGGCGGGGTCGCTAGTTTTACTAGGTATAAAAACTATTATCGTTTGACAACGCTCTTTGCGTTGACAGGCGCGCGTACCGCATTCCTCCGGTAAGTACTCACCCTGAAGAAGTCCCTCGTTAGGGTATAAAACGTTGGTCTTCTTCCAACCCAAATAAGGTTCGTAGTTCACCCACTTACATACGTAATGAAGACTAAGTATGTCTGCGTGATTCTATCTGACGATATAGGTAGTAACGAGACGTGATCGTAACGTTTCCTTTTCCATAAGTTTTAGTGCAGCGCCTCTATCGTGCGCACAGAGAACTACGCTAATATACGAGTAAGAAACGTTACGAAATAACGATCATATCCCTATATATATGTACAGGGTTATTTCTTATTAGCTGATATCCTTTTGCGCGCTATTTTTGAACATGGCAACGAATTAGATTTCGGTTAAAAAAGGGTAAAAATCTCAAAAAAAAAATTGATTTTTCCCTAATCCGAATATGTTACGGTACCCTAAAAAAAAGTTTTTGTCGCATCACAAGGATCCCTAATTGCAGAGGGCGTCACGGCCACGCCCATGGGTGGATATCAAATCTAGTAAAGGTTTTGTCACATTTGTGCAATACCGTGGGTATAGCCCAGTCGGGTTAGAATTACAAATAGCAATAATTACCATCCCGTTTCTAGAATACTTAGAGTAGAACGAGAGACAAGTAGACTGGGGTGTTGAGATGTCTCCCACGAAGATGCGACCATGAGTTTTTAAGTAAAGGGCCAGCAGTCTAAACCATTGCAATTACGCAGAGGAGTGAGACAGGGGATGACTTATCACCAAAACTATGGAGAGAGCTATGTTCGGAGTTTCTCTGAAGGATAGGATTCCTAACGAATACATCCGACAAAGGTGAAAGTCATCGACATAGCTCTAAGAATTCGCAAGCTGAAGAGGCACTGGACCGACCATATCTCGCGAAGAACCGATAACCGCTGGGGTAAACGTGTTCTTGAGTAGAGACCACGACTCTGTAAACGTAGTGTAGGACGCCCTCCAGCCAGATGGGATGACGACCTGCAAAAGACTGCAGATTTGATGCGTCAAGCTGAAGACAGGAAGGCGCTATGGCGGTCATAAGGGTACGCCTATGTCCAGCAGGGGATTAACATAGGCTGATGCAATAATTTCTGGAATAGTCAGCATCATCAACATGATGATGTCGATGAGTGGGAGTCTAAACTCAATGGTGACTAAACTCAACGAGTACGTAAAAGTGACGGAGAAGTAGAAGAAATAACGGAGTACCTGTGTAAACATTTTTCGTCAATAAAGAGCCATTTTTAAAAATTCTAGAAAAATCATCTTGATTGAAATTTATCATTATTTTATTCTCTACATTTAGTTCCTTGCTAATAAAATATTTCCGACCGATATCTCACGTATTACGCGATATTACGCGTGTTGAATGTAATTATGAAAAATATCAGTTAATATGGGGAAGGCCTCTGTCGTCTAACCCGACTGCACTAGTAAGTACATAATACCTTTTCAAACGAAAAGTACATTACAGATAGATGGTTACAATAAATCACATAGGTAGTTCTTGGTCTTTCTAGTGTTTTCAGGGTTAGAGAGTCACAAATATGCACATATGTTCAATTTAGAGACAATTTGATCGCACAGCGATGTATTTTTTTTGTCGCGAACTCAAAATTACAATTACAAAACAGTTCGTTATCATCTTTTACTCAAAAATGCTCTTAATAGGGTCCTTATTTTAATAACCTTATTTAACCTTCTTTAAGCAATGTCGACCTTTCCTAAATATGTAAAAAAACCTAGAGATCCAGGCTGTAGTCGCGGTGAAAACCCGATGTATTTGTTTCAAAGCCAGTGCATGAGTTTACCATTTAGTATTGGCGAACACAAAATAGTCGCCTGCCGTAGAGTTGCTAAGTCAAATGCTACCTCAGATCGCCCTCGGAATATAATTGTTACTCTATCTAATTCTTGCCTAGGAGATGAAGTAGGTACTTTCAGCTTTCAGTCGCTACAACCGCTCTAACCGAGAGAATGCCCTGAATACCACGCACACAACTGCCAATCGAAAGGCGTAGCATCTACGTTAGTTAAAACTGACTCCCGAATGCATAACTCTACACGCAGCGAGACACACACAATGTAGGTGAATTATAGGCGCGTCTACTTTACGTAGAAAGACGGTGATGATTCTTTGTTAATGGCAATATGAGTCTGGTTGGACTCTTTTCTGCCAGTGTCAAGTAATGGAAAATAATAGTAAAATATGAGTTATCCAGTTATTTTATTTTATTTTAACAATATTCAGGAAATTAACAGCTAACTTAAATATTAGGTAAACAAATAGGTACTAAAGGCTAATTACAAATTTCCACAAAAAGATGATGATATGAGAATGTTGATATTTTCACCAGAGCCTGTAGAAAGACGGCCGCACCAAAAGTATTCATCTCAAAAACAGGGACTGCGTGAATGAACTCGCGTAATTATTGTTATTTACCATATTATTCCATTGCTGTTTGAAAAATATTCTCGCGTGTGCTATTTCATATTTAAATTTACCAGCACTAACTATTTTATTTTCTGTAGGTAAATAGATTTATTTACTGCTTTAATTTTTCCGGTTCCTTAATTTATTTAACCAACTAGCTTTTCCCCGCGGTTTCACCCACGTTACATTCAAATATCACGTTTTTAGGGCAAACCAAAAAGTAGCCTATGTTACTCTTCATCCTTTCATCTAACTCTATGCCAAAAATCAAGTCGATTGGTTGCTTAGATAGGGCGTGAAGGAAAGACAAAGAAACAAACACACTTTCGCATTTATTGTATTATTAGTGGATTTTGTGTTTCTTGTGCAAACCTAGTTTTAATTACTTATCAAAAAATGTATTTTTTTTACTAAATTGTTAATCGACTGAAAACAAAAACCAAAGATTTTTTCAGAATATTCTAACATTTAATTTGGTTTACAAAAACCAACCTGGACGATGGTTTTTTTGATGCTTGTGTATGGTGAGCTTAAAACTACGTGTTTTTGTATTTTCCAATTATTGATCACATCAACGCGTAAAAACGTATATTCGTGTTTAACTAACACTATTTTGACTGATCTAATATTTTTTTTTACATTTGGCCATTAATTATCTTTATCACTTTTGTTTCCCAACCCCAACTTATGTTTTGTTGCATTATGTGGCACCTGGACAGTGACGTTGTTCATGTCACTCCGGGGAGTCACGTCGAATTTTCTTTGACCATTGACTTTGACTATTATTTTGCAAAAATATTATCCTAGCTAGGCTCAAAGGCTATCTATGACGTCACCAGCTGGGCTAAGATGCGCACCACGAAAGTCGTCGCGCACGTGACGACTTTATTAGTCGTCGTCAGTTGTTGAGGTGCCCATTCCACTCATCCAATTTCTTTGTCCAATGTACATTTGATCAAAGAACTTGGATGTCTTCATCCAATTTACTGCAACAGCGATACTTGAGCAAAGATTTGGATACTAGTTTCTGCCCGCGGCTTCGCACGCGTTGTTTCTATGAAAACGTAAATTAGGAATCTTGTACAAAGATTTTGGATGAGTGGAATGGGCATCCATCCAAGTAATTTAAAGTAAAAGATAAATTTGACCAAAAATTGAACAAATCACTTGACAAAGATATTGGATGCGTGGAATGGGCACCTTAGTCACCCCTCGTTTACACCAAGAAACATGTTTACAACTCGTTGCATGCAAAACTGTTATTCACTAGTCTCAAACACTCTTTCGTTCACACTGCGTAGCCAACAAGAATTACTTTACTACTATACTTATAAATCTGTGACAAGAATTACACAATATAAAACACTGCTGCGTTTACACCTAAGCTTACGACATGTTCAAAACATTGACAGCGTTCTCACTGCAAAAGCAGTCGTGTTTTAGATATAAGTATTGTCTATTGGTGGAAATGTAAACTATTTAATACTTGATGCAAACACGTTTTACACTTTATCCATTTTTGTTGGATAAAGTTTTAAACTTTTCTTGTTTTGACATGAACTTTGTGAAATCCGAAACCGTAGACCTACCTTAACTTTACTTAAGTAATACATATTTTTAGATACCAATGTATACTCATTTCAAGTGAACTTGTCTGTTATTTTTTGAGTATAAATAAAGTTCTTTAAACCGAAATCAAAGGAAATCTAATGTAATAAGTTGAAGGGGCCACATTGTTCTCGATGATTAGAATCAATAAAAAATCAAGAATACAGCTACTTATTGGAGGATGGAGTGGTCAAAAAGGACGACTTAAGATCTTATTGAGATATTGTACGTTCATAATGCTTTTGGAATAAGCACGAAAAAACTTGCTTTGCTTTGCAAATGGGCAAATTGTTATTTGATTTAAAAGAAAATATTTACAACTTGCTAGCTTTATGGTTTTTACCTTTGAACGAAACAAATTTCTTCCAACAAGTTGATAACATGTTGCGATAAATAGGTATCAATTGACATGACCAAAACATGCAGCGCACAGCGAGAAGTTTACAAATAATTTTATCCAACAAATTCATCATGTTTTAAACATGTACCTATATCTACCAGTGAGAACGTAAGACGAAAACATTACACAAAACTTGCAAATACCTGTTTTATACCTTGGTGAAAAAGAGGGGTAAGATGCGCGCCACGAAAGAGTTCAAATTCGTTGTCGAGTAGGTACTCCTTCTCGCGTAAAGCCAGCCACCTAGATGAACACTCGTTTATTTATTCAAATTGTCTTTGGTTTTAGTAAACTGCATATAAGAAATAAACTTCTTCGGTTCTTAGTTTTCGTCTCCATACTGGTAGTTGAAAATGAATGATGAAAATGTTCATTTCATTGACAGAATTGTTCCGAATAGTAGGAAAAGCCACGAATAAAAAAAAGAAGAAGCAATTCTATTCGCGCAGATATCAAATAATAACTGTTTGTTTTTATCATCTAAATTGTTAATTCCTTAGCAACTTAATATGAAAACACTAGTACCTACTATGGTATGGTACCAAAAGAAAACGATAAGCGCCAAAATTATTGTGTCAATTATTTATTATGCACGATTATTATGTGCCGTGTGGTGCCGGCCTAGAATAGTAACCACCTCAACTCTTCCCGTGGGTGTCCTATAGGAGGCGACTAAGGGACACAAACCGGGGGGCGGGCAGCAGCGCCCCCTGCAGAACAATTCCACCACTGAACTGCGATCCCTAACCCGCATACTCAGCGTGGGGATTATGGGCATTTCCCCCTCCCCCCAATGATGCAAGAAGACAAAAAATGGCCCCCAGTTCGCGGCCGCCTTGCTAGTCCTGGCCATGGTAACGGCGGGGTAGGTGGTGCTAGAAATCACCGGGCTACCTCAGGCTGCCACCAACAATTGACTCACGGTAGGGCAGGTCCATGAGTTTAAAGTCGCCCAGCGAGCTATGGAGAGAGCTATGCTCTGAGTTTCTCTGAAGGATATTATTCGCAACGAATACATCCGACAGACAACTAAGTTTATCGACATAGCTCAAAGGATTAGCAAGCTGAAGTGGCAGTGGGCTGGCAATATTTCGAGAAGAACCGACAACAGCTGGGGTAAACGTATTCTTCAGTGGAGACCGCCACTCGGCAAACGTAGTGTAGAATGCCCTCCGACCAGGTGGGCTGACGATTTACGAAAGACTGCTGGCAGATGCTGGATGCGGCAAGCTGAAGACAGAGCGCTATGGCGCTCATGAGTGGAGGCCTATGTCCAGCTGTGGACTGATATAGGCTGATGATGATTATCCACGAACCGACTATTTACGGGTGTTCAATGTTCTTGTATCGAGAGTTTAGGCATGGTCTGCACCATAAGCGCTCAAGTTCATCCCGCTGTTTATTTCACAGTATTGATAAATAGAAAGAGAGAGAGAGAGCGAAATAATTTTTTTTCCCAAAGATACATACTTATTAAAAAAGTCTTACATACTAGGTAAATAGGTTCCTACTTACTGTTACTTGCCTACCTACCTATTAAGGTAGGTTACTAATTTTAACAGCCGTAATCCTGCCATTTGACGATTCTGTTGATCCAGCAATAATTGTCAAATCAAGTACTTACTGCACATACATAGGTTCCTTATACCTAGTATAAGTCATTTTTTTAAAGATCTCTCACATTGTATTAGTTTCGCAAAATAAAATACTTGAATATTTTTCTAAGCCAGGCCACGAAGGATGCCTTTATATCCACGCAGGATGGTTTTCCACACCTGTCTACCTACTAGAAGAAATAAATCTATTTTAGATATGTCAATAGCATCGCACTGGTAGCTTTCTTTTATTTATTAGTGTTTTTTCGCTTTCGCAAATGCGATTATTGCAAATACTATTTATTGACTTGAATTAAATTATATTTTGTTCAAGACTCCATCTCGTCACATCTTGTCGTAGAATAGAAAGACCAGAAACTACTCGAGTAAAACTGTCAAAAGTTGAGAAAATTAGACGCGCATCTTAGAGTTTGACGAAAAAGCTTACCACAGATAAGATATAACTTCATTAAAATCGTTCACGTGATGAGACGTGAAGACTATTGGTGTTGCATGCTAGCATCTGTCGAAAAGTCGACCGACAGATTTTGTCCCTACCTATCGTTTTTTTTATCTGAACATTTATGTTCGCAACCATAAAACTAAGTGTTTAGAAAAACACATTTGCTTGACTTTTGCATTAACACTCTTATGGCCTACGCTCTCTGCGTAGGCCTTATAAGAATGCGATAACGGTAACGGCCATAAAATGTACTAATAGTAATCTAAGTTACTGATAATTTTTCGCGTAAACGCTTTCTTAAATATGCAAGTGACATTAAAGTATGATTTGTTCGATATCAAATAAAAAAAATCACTACCCAGAGTGGCTGTGAAATCTGAGTGGGTATACAGTACACATACCCGGCAGTTTTTGCCTGCCGCTTTGGTTAGCGATAACCACATTAGATGTGAACAGGCCCTTAAGTAACTAATTCACTTTTGTGCTTCCCAGCTCTGTACCTGAGAATTGAGAGTTTGGAAGGCGGTATCCAAACTATTATTATGTATTAGAAAGTAAATCTGTCTGTCTGCAAGTTTTCACGCCTAGACGGTTGAACGAATTAATGGATATCTGTTATTATTAGTGCATCGGCCCTCTCTCTCCAGCATGTAGGTAATCGATTTCGCCAGAAAAAAACGTGTAGCATATCTTACCTATGTAAGCAAGTTTATGGTTTTTACAAAAAAAAATATGTAGAAACGTTTAATAAATAATGTGTAGGTATTCTGGATGTTTTTTACTTTCCTACTGAACTACCTTATCTGCCATTAAAGCCGTATCACGGTAGGTTAGTTAATAAAGGTGGTCTCTTATTGTCACTGGAAAAGTTACAAAAATACAATAACGAAGTAGCAGGCAACAGCTAGTTTTTCATATCATAAGAATTAAAAGGGGTGTTTTAAGGCGTTGTTAGAATAACTTTTATGTGGGATGAACTGGGCGGGGTGCCTTAAAGTGTTTTGATACAAATTTAATAATTGGGTTTTTCTTTTTTATGATTTATCAGCCTATCAAAAAAGTTAAACACTAACTTTAAATAACAACATTCAAAGATGCCATACCTAGATAGATTCGACACATAAGAACTCAAAGAATTTATTGTTTAACCATAGGATAGAGCAATTGAACCACCAGTACCTACAAATACGGAACGCCACTTTGTCTTTGCAAATCACATTGACCGAGAAGCCATTTAGTAAAATGAAGGCTACTTATCCAATACGTACTAACCTCTTTGTTGTATCCAAAAACGAAAACCCTCCTTGAAAAATAAACAAACTGACTTTCTTACTGACAAGTGTCAGTATGTCAAAGTAATTTGATTTATCGAAATGTATTTTCGTGCTTTGTTTTGATAATTTTGATATGAAATACTTAATTTTGTTGCGTTAAATGTGGATTTGATTTGTGAAATCTGTCGATGGACCCTCGATAGGGCCAATAATAATCAGCTCCTTAATAATTTGTGTATGTGTTTGATAGAGAATTTATCAACTAGTGACCAGTTACTGTAGGTACCTTTCGTATTTGATTTTTTAACTAACAATAATAAGCTTATTTTGATTCTCACCAGTGATTATTAATCTTTTGAGAAGTAAATAAATATCTTAAACCATACTTAGTTTGTTGCGTTCTTGACTCAAAATAAGCCTAGTGAAGCCTTTTGCTTGTTCCAAACATAACGGGAGTTTTAAATTGTATTGACAATCGTTTCCATAGATTTATGCGTCAATTACCGTTTAAACTTTTAAAGTAAACCAGTCTCTACTTTAAACAGTACTTGTTACAAAGGACTTACCTGAGTAGGTATGTAAGTAATGTATCCATTCTGCTTTTACTTTACCAGTATGAAACATCTTAAATCCAATCATAATAGGGGCTTTATTTATTGGAACTAAACTTAAGCAAATTGTGGATCAAATGATTTCGGCAAAATTCATCACTGATACTTTGTAGGCATCTTTTGCCTCAATGCTTGGGTCTACACTAGTCTCTTTACTGAATGAACAGTGGGAGATTCAAATAAAGTGGGAGGGGTAGATCGATCTTTATTATATCCTAGGGTTCCGGACTAAAGTGCTTTTTTAGTTTGTATGGGAGGTGGATGTGATCAAATTTCAAGAATTAGGACCTGGCATCCTCACGAACGTCTTCGTGGTGATGGGCAGAACCTGCAGTTCGCGTAGTGTTACTAACTTAGCAGTAACCCTGTATATTCCCTTTCAAAGATAGGAAAACAACAAACACGATGCTCAAGATGAGCCGTGAGGACTTAAGAACAATGGTGGGTATCATCACCTGTGAGCTGAACCACCATCTCTTTAAGACAGGAGCCACAGACAGCAGCCTGTGTCGTGGCTGCCTTCTGGAAGAAGAAACTGTGGAACATGTTGTGGTACTGCACGGCCACAGAGGAGGCCAGACAGAAAACGGGATTGAAAAGTCTCATAGAGACATCAAACCTGTCCACACCCATAGGAAAGCTGAAACGAAACTGTCAATCTCCAAAAGTCCTGCTCCGGTACTTCAAGGAGCTGGGTTACGGCCTGGTTAGGCAGGGGGATAATGCACAATACACTCCTATGCGAGATGTCAGTGCAGATCCCAGTTCCCCCACTTCGAATTAGAATTAGAACGATCATATCTCGATACGTACTACGTCAAAATGGTGTCGGGGCGCTGCTGAAAAAAAGGCCCGTGACGTAGTCGTTTTGTTTAGATTAGGGTTGTTTGTCGTGGGGTAAAGCGTCCAGCATTATTTATCCACACGAGCGAGGTCAAGGGCGGAATCACGCGCTCGATCTATGCATAGTTCAAAATAAAGCCACTTTCTCGTCTGTCTGTTTATCTGCTAACATCTCCTTAAGGCTGGTATTTCGAAAAAATCAACATTTCCATGTTCTTTGAGATCCTACTGTAGTTCAAACATGAAATTTAAGATTCTCATACCCCTATACTTAATATTCCATTTGATTCTGTGTAAAAGCGCCAAGATATTTCTTTGTGCCGTATGGTGACAGCTTGAGTTTGAGGGTTTTGGTCTCTTCTATCCTCTCTCTCGTTAGGTTAGGTATTTTTTTTCCTGTCCGGGAGCTTAATGTCCCGGCCCGCGAGCTATCCTACATTTACCTCTGATATTAAAATTCAAAATTCAAAATTCAAAGTGCTTTATTTCCTTTAGACATTACAGGACTCTTGGACACGTCACAAAAACTCAGATTACATAAGTAAGATTGCCAGAGTCTTTCTCTACTTTTTCTCATTTCTCTCTCTCTTGCTATTGTATTGCAACATCATTCATTCTCTTTACAACATTAGGTACTACATTTGTCTTCAAATAGACTCACCCTCCTAGATCGCGCATACGAGCTAAAACAAAGGTTCCCCAGTTTCTTCTCTTATTTACTTTGACAAAGTTCCATCCCATTTTGCGACGCGCGGATTTGGAGTATTCCCATTAAGAGCAACAACTCTAAAAACAACACATTTAGTGCAACAACTTTAATCCCATTTAGAGCAAAGAAGTTTTTAAGTGACGTACCTAAAAAAATACTTTCACAATCCGTCTCATTCTGATGAATTAATGGTGCAAATAAACATGAATATATCTATGTATCTGATCGTGCGCGGACAGTACCTACATACCTACAGCTATTCAATATTCCAAACTGCAGTTCAAAGTTTTATTTTATCTGATCATGAATCATTGCGATTTTATTTCCACTTCGTACAATACAATACAATACAAAAATTCTTTATTGTACACCAGAAAAAAACTTCGTACTGCTCACCACGTAGTTTTCGTCTTAACCATTATTCTTTAAGTGCGTCGTATATCTATATAGTAACTTGTGGATTCTGCTCCTCAAATTGCTATAAAACATTAAAATATGGGTTCATAAAACTAAAATATGTTCTCGATTCTGCTCCAGTCCGGTCTTAACGCAAAACTAATTATAAGCCATCTCTTATAGGTAGGTTGTTGTTCATTAGAAAGTTTTTTTTTACAAAAAACAGGAAGTGCTGCTGTTTTTTTTTTGAAATAAATACGGTCGCTCTCAAATAAATAAATGTATATGAGACCAACCGAGATTATTTTATAGACAAAACTAAAATCATCAAAATCGGCTTACAATTGATGGTGACCAAACATAAACAAGATCCGCCAAGTGCGAGTGTAACTCGCGCGCCGAGGGTTTCAAACATTTGCCAGTTATTTGGACAATCAATCAAAATTATCTGAAATATTTCAAAAAGTATGAAACTTACAGAAATTTCAAAAAGTGTTTTAAAAAGGCCAAAACGATACCTTTTATTTGATACGCCACATGGGTAGGTACCCCCTTTTGAAAAAAAATCCCCCTTTTTGACCATTTTTCAAAAACTATTATTATTACAGACTTCTCTATATTTTTCCTGTAAAATATAGATATCTACAAACGCCTAATACATTGTACATGGATCGGTCTGCAATCTTCGGAGATAGGGGGGGGGAATGGTCAATTTTCCGACTTTTTTTGAAATATTTCAAAAAGTATGAAACTTACAGAAATTTCAAAAAGTGTTTTGAAATGGTCAAAACGATACCTTTCATTCGATACCCCATTTGCCTTCCTAGGTCTCTTTTGAAATTTCAACATCAAAATTTGTACTGAAATTATTCATTTTCATTTTTCATTTATTTATATATTTTTTCTTGAAATCAGTAATGGCGCACGAAATGTATCATTATTTTAAATTTCAAGTTAATAGCTGCAGTAGTTACTGAGATATTCAAGAAAGAGCGGGGACGGACAGAGCGAGACCATAAGGGTTTCAAAACCGATGTTTGAAACCCTAAAAACATACCTACATACAGGCGTACATAAAAGCTCCTTCTTTTTTCAAAGTCTGATAAAAGTGAGGAATATAATATTGTCCTTTACATAAAACTTTACTTTTAGGTTATACTGTCCTATTAAAACTTTTTAAACTTTCGCGATTTGATAACATGTTTAAGATTATTTATCGGGTATTTATCGCGTACCTTTTGCTTTCTTTTCCCCAACGTATGCTGTCCTATTTCCGGTTAAAAAGTATGTGAGTACTCGTATTTAAGCTTAAACGCAGATACATTCATGCCTAAACTTAATTACTCACAAATAATAAAAATGCGAAAGTTTAGATGTATTGATGGATAGATCATAATAATATCAGCCTAAGTATATTTGTCCACTGTTGGACATAGGCATCCCCTAATGAGCGCCATAGCGCCCTGTCTTCAGCTTGCCGCATCCAGCATCTGCCAGCAATCTTTCGCAAATCGTCATCCCACCTGGTCGGAGGGCGTCCTACACTACGTTTGCCGAGTCGCGGTCTCCACTCAAGAACACGCAATAATATAAAATTTCATACTTTACGACTCAATGGCAAAAAATTTAAACGTGACGTCCGTCACCGTTCACAGTATTTCCATGAAGCTTATCGGAATATTTTTTTAAATCAGAAAAAAAAACTAAAGTTACGTATTAGACACGAAACAAACATGATAGTTTTTATAGTTAATTTGTTTTTAATTTTATTTTGTTTGAAGAAACAGAAAGACTTTGTACTGACAAACTGTGGGTGACGTCACTAGCAACGAGCCGTCATGATCACGTCTCGTTGCCATCGTCAAATAGGCTGCACCCATCTGAACAGTGACGTCACAGAAAAAGGGGAGTGTTTTTATCACTGATTTTTTCCTGTGCATTATGTTCAAATCTTTAACTACAATAGAACGTGTTGTCCTTTCGTTTAGTAAACCCTGTACAACAACATACCGTTGTTTCTATAAACCCGTTTCAGATGGAGCTCTGTAACGTGTGCTTTGTTCCCTCTTTAGTAGGGGCTTTACGTTCCTTTGGAAACATTTCATTTTAAAGTTCTTCTAATATACCGTATTGTATGGAAATAGTGTAAATAAGTCTAGACAAGGTTATAAAAATGTGATTGTTTCATGTCTGTCGTGTAGGGCAGCTCACACTGAGACGCGATGCGACGCGTCACTGTGCGTATTTTTTAAGCTAGTGATTTCAAATATAACTTTATATACTCTTCGAAAAGATACAAATTTCATTGACTTAAGTCGAATACTCCTCGCTATGACGCCTATGCCACGAGATACAGCTTGCACTTTATCATAGTGGTTCAAAATATACTAAGTACATTAAAGCCCACAATAGACGGAGCTATAATGTATATTTATATAAATCATAGCAAAGTATAAAACGGTATATTTTCTAAAGAAAACATTCGATATGTCGACAAATATAGCACTAATTCTATTTTTGCACTCATTAGCTTTGCGCTAATGAGTGCAAAAATAGAATATACTATAGTATGGCATAGCCACCATCTGTGGCAGCTTGCTATATCGGAATATGTGTATAAAAAAGTGAAAAGGTTTTATTTTTGTCAAAATAACACAAATTAAAAAGAAAAGACAAACAAAGAAAAAGATAAATGAGTGTTAAAAAAGGGGGCATCGCTCAGCATACCCACTATAACTTACCGTATTCATATTAAGTATTAGAGGTCTGTTGGCTTTACTGCACAGAAAGATACAAATTTTATTGTCAAAATACGAAAACAAAACTCACCGCGCCGCCGCTGCCACGCTGCGCCACGCTACGCCGCCGTCGACGCGTCGGGTCACTAGGTATAATGCACGACAATTTATTGTACGACCGAATAATGTACACCTTGATAATCCGTGTCATGAGTTCCAAATTTCAATAGGTTTTGATAGGTTTTGTCGCGTCGTGTCTTGGTGTGAACTGACACTAATAGTCAACGTAGGTACCTACCAAAAGGTCGTAGCCAAATAATAAGTCAAAGTCAAGGAATTAATCAAAACTTTTTGTTTTAGTGATTGCCATCAGTGATTACACTTTGGCGTGTTCTACCTATTAAGGCGCTACCCGGGCATCGCCAGAGGAATATCAAAAATCCGTCGCACAGTTTGTGACAGGTACCTATTACAAGGTTTTTTCTTTTTTAAATGAATCTGTAATAGTTTTATTCTGTATAGTTTAAGCAGGGATTAGAAAATACATAGATTTTGGTATCCACCAAGGGCAACTTCTCATCTCTGTCTAAACTTTATAAAATATAACTATTACAGATTTGATTTAACAAAGTTAGGACGAAAATCGAAAAAAAAAATGATTTTGTAAAATCTTTATTCTAATCTCTGCCTAATTTAACTATTGCAGAAAAAAGCTTGTACTTAATAGTTATCAGAAGCTATGGGATGGATCTTTGAAATTTCCTTTGTTTCACGTAGGTAATAATAAGATAAAATAGGTAGCGGCGCTAGTCTGAGTGAAGGTAGCGCTTTATATTCGCTAATGCTCTCACCAGGTGGCCAAGTTACGTTTATCGTTGATGTAAATGTACCTGATCTACACGAACGTCCATAACCTGAACCTACGAGGTTACCATCACCTTAGTTACCATTACCATAGTACCTTAGAAGTTAAAGATTTACTTCTTATTCGCCTGAAAATCTAAATTCACCTCTGATTGTAGTCGTTACCAAAGGCACTTTAAACGGAGCTGTTGTCCTATTCTAGAATCATGTCAATGCTTACTTTACCTATTCTGAACAATAAATCAGTCTCGAGGTAAAGCGATTGAAAGTACGGTGACTCCTTACGTATTGTTCCTTATAACTTGGCAAAGCAATTGCATTGAAACCTAAGGTTTAACTGTATATAATTACTAAGTAAACCATAAACTTAGTTATTTAAACAGTAACTGTTAACAACGAACCTTATTTCTGTTGGAAGAACACCAACGTTTCATCCCTTAACGAGGGACCGTAACGCGAGACCCGCTTACATCCGTAATGAATTCGTCAAATTTGTTATTTTAAAGTAAAAAGTACCTAACTGTTAAACTAAGTAAGTACCTTATACTTGGTTTATAAAAAAAGTTTTGTTAAGTAAGAAAACTCCACCCAAATAATAGAAATTAGAAACAAATGAGAACTAGAATTTATTTACAATTAAAACAATTGATCTAAGTGTTATGATATATCAACAGTCTATGATATCAATCGCTTATCGGAAGCGTCCCCAAGACACTGGCTACATTGCCCCGTTGCATGGCAATGAGGATGCGCTGCGCCAGATAATCACCAGCTCTTGGATCACGCGTTGCTTCAACCAGACTCTCAGATATTTTTAAAAACAGTTTGCCATTTGAATTGGTAAAAAAATACAAAAAATATTAATTTCAGAACTAAACTAGACAAAATCGTTGATTTCTCAAAGGGAAAAGTTGTGTCACTTCTTCTTGTGTCACTATCAGTTGTACTTCTAAGTAGTAGGTAGGTACTTGGCACGGAAGCAAGCAACGTCGCTTTCCGACTTCAGGTTATAAAGTAGTTTTTATAAAAACAATTTTTGTTCGGAACAGCTTCAGAAGCCAGCCGTTTCCATTACGAAACAAATGGAGGTTTAGTTCTAGGTACTTATGTTCTTAGTAGCTCGGGGGCTGAGAGAATATTCATAAAAGGTCGTCAGGCCGCTTCCATCTGTCTTTGGGGTCCCTGAGAATTTCATATCTGTAGTTTGTTATTTGTAAATTATGAAACAAACAAGTTTTACCATCAAAGCTATTTTTGAGGTGAAACGAGTTAGATATTATTTCACCCATGCATTTTCAGATAGTCTATTTTAGAGATCTATTCCTTTCTAAAATCCAAGATAGTTATTTTGACTACTCGTATTATCCCAGAATAATATATCCTAAGTATTATATATTGCGTAAGTTCACACTGTGGCAATAGTTTTAGGGACATTATTTATTTTGCCAAGGTAGGTAAGAAAGAAAATAAATTTATTTGAACTCACAAACACAAATCACACTATTATTATATACTAGCAACGCCTCGCGGTTTCACTCGCGTAGTTCCCGTTCCCGCGGAAATTCCGGGATAAAATAAGCCTATACGCTATTCCAGAGTATAATCTATCTCTGTGCGAAATTTCATCCAGATCCGCTCAGCCGTTCTGACGTGATTGAGCAACAAACATTATCCATCCCATCTCTCCATCCATCCATTAAAACTTTTGCATTTATAATATTAGTGAGATCGTCGAAATGGCAGCAGGCGAGAGAGGTAGGTACCTACAGCTTTGTCTCGCTGTTTTACTGTTTGAAATAAAAAACAGTTATTAATCGACAGGGCTGTCCAGAAGGTAGCCGCTCGCAATTTTTCATCTTAGTCACGTGGTTTGGTTGTTTGTGGTGGTTTGGACAAGAAGACCGACGGTCATTATATAAAAATTTAAAAATTGTTGTGTTAAAATTTTGCTTTGAACCAGAAAATACTGTCGGAACATTAGTATGTTTACTTTACTACTTAATTCAAAACTAGGTACTTCATAAACCTCAAACATGGATCACGTGTATCGCACATGTGATCTTCATAATATAAACACAACGCATTAATGTACGAACTGTGGCTGCGAACAGCGTTCAAATAAAATCTTTCCCTAACCACGAAATTACGGTTCAAAATAGTTGCAGGTACAGTTTGACCACTTTAATAAGTCACATCGGCAAAATTCGTCTGCACAGAAGAGAACAATTTCAACCCGATTGAATACGAATGTCAACGCCGTCGAAATAATAGACTTTATTGCGTTGCGTTAAGCTTTTATGTCAACAAAACCAGAGGCAAGCATGCTATCTTGCTCATAAGATATGTACACGGGAAGACAAAAAAGGACCAACGTATTTTCATACGTAACCACTCAAAAACGACTCGCGGATGTCGAGATCGCGCGGACATCATACGCGTAGTCATCACACAATAGCAACCACACATAACCACACATGTTTCGAGCGCATAGGCAGAGCGTTATGATTGGCTATGATTTTTTCGCGACTACCAAAATTAAGGCTTATGCTCAGTACATCGTTGTAACTTATAAAATGTGGTCAAACTGTACCTATGTGTAGCGCAGATGCTGACCGCCGATCGCTACAAAAATGTGTCCAAACGACACCTTACCGTTTGCGATATTGACCCGGGGTGCTGGGAGATGCTTGCTTCCCGTAGGTCTTTTTGGCGATCTACTATCTACACCAGCATTTGACATTTGAGGACAAACGCCTCGAAACAATAGACGCGAAACGCCAGATATGAAAAGAGACCTAAGCGTGTATAAGGATACACGTAGGTACACGTATGACTCCGTGGACCAACTCTAGTTAGTATTCAAGACGAAGTTCGGTCTAGCGAGTCACATTAGGGCTCATGATAGAAAGATGAGTCTGTAATGTCTAGGGTCGCCGTCAACGAAATCGATGAGGATGCATGTGTGTATAATCTATACGACCGATGTGGCGCGGTGGGCGAAGGTCTGCCTGCGACGCAGAAGGTTGCGGGTTCGATTCCCGCCTCGGGACAAATGTGTGTACGATCTGCAGACATTTGTTCAGGGTGTTCTGGTCGTTTTCTATGTATAATAAAAAAAAACTATCTATGTATTGTATTATATTATATATATATCAGTTATCTAGTACCCATAACACAAGCTCTGCTTGCTTAGCTTAGGGCTAGATAATGCTGTGTGAATTGTCCAGCAATATTTATTTATTTTTATACTAATACCTATTATAAATTCGAAAGTAACTCTGTCTGTCTGTCTGTAACCTTTTCACGTCTATTCGGCTGAACGGATCTCAATGAAATTTGGCAGGTAGGTAAGTAATATCCCAGGGACGGATAAAGGCTACTTAAAAATCGCGTGTGAAGCTGCGGGCAGCACTAGTATAATAATAGCTGGTATGTAGGTGACTACACTATGAAGGCATAGAGGGGTTTTGAAGTTCAAGCTTTGGTAGCTAACGTTCTTTTTATAACCATCCGGTCCCCCTACTCCGCATTCAAACAAAAACGCGCCTCTAATCGTTGTGGGTCATGAAAGTGTTAGTTGGCTGAGCGCAGACTTGAGTCACTAGTTTTTAGATTAAACAGACTATTGCTCTACAGAAATTACAACTTAACAAAAGCAATAGGCACAGTATACTCAAGGACAGTATGAAAACTAAGCCTAGTTGATGAAATAAATACCTACGCTCCACAATATAGCAATGGGGTTGTAGCTTTTCTTGTTTTTGATATATATTATTTTTTATAAAGACGGTTTTTTCAATCAATGGAATTGAAATAATTAGCTTACAAATATGTGGTCCGATATAATAATAATAATATATTCGTCTGGTCGAAACGACGCGTGACCCGAGAGCTGGTGAGTATCTTGCGCAGCGCATCAGCATTGCCATAGCAATACAGCAGCGTGGCAAAACAGCCAGCGTCTTGGGGATACTTCGGACTAGTATTGATATGGGTCAATTAAGCTACCAGTAGATTGTTTACAACAGTATGCAGTTAGGTCAATTGTTTCATTTGTAAATATTAGGTCTAATTAGTTTCTTTTCTTTTTTGATAAAGTATTTGCTTACTTCGGTTCTCACTTATGTTGTCTATTTAAATAGATCTCTCTCTAGTCTTTATTTAATAATATATGTATGTCCCTAAGTAAACATGATATGAATAACAACCATGGATTATTTTCCCTTAGTAAAATATGCATTGTATAAATCTAGTGTTTCTCGTTTTAGGTAAACACATGAAAGAACGAGAAAGTTTTCTTTACGCTTTTTCTTGACTTCACTTATTTTAGAACATATAAAAACGTGCACTGCGTCTTACTTTCAGCCCACTCTCTAACTATATTTTACTTAGGCAGATAATCCATAGTTGATATTCAGAGATTGTACCTGGAACAGTAGCGATGTTGTGTGGGTTGGCATCCAGGGCGAATTTCCTATCAAGCACCCTTGTATTTATGCTTGATTGAAAATCCGCCCTGGAAACATAATTGTGGGCGAGGATCCAAACTTATGTTTTATCCATAAAGTTCATAGCCTTTAAGATTTAGAAGTTCATGCCTTTACAATTGTTAAAAGTAGGTACCTACACCAAGATCTTCTTCGTTATTAGCCGAGGTTAAGCCGAACCGGCATTTGCAAAAATTTTATTTGGCCTAAGTTACGCCCCTTTAAATAAAGTATCTTAGTAGGTTCGAAAAATTTTATATCAGCCAAAACGCGATAAGCTTTGTTATTTTTTGCGACAGTTGGAAAAACATGTATCCAAACAAAGGGAGCCAATTGCAATGCGAGACCTGAGGCCTAGCGATATCCATAACAAAAATATCGGTGAGTGCTTTTTTGTTGTCATTCTTTACTTTGGCGGTGGGTAAGGTGATCAGATCGAAATAAGGGCCGATCTGAGATTTAAAGCAACATTTTCAAATAACTGCTGTTGAGCAGTTATTTGAAAATTATCAAGCATCCTTTAATTTAATATAATGTAGTCGAATATTCTCTCAATTTTGGTCTTGTTTTGGGGATGCTTGTTTCGGCAAAACAGGTGAGAGGTTGATTTTAAAATTTGCTTCAAATCTCAAATCGGATCTTGTCTCGGCAAAACAGTATGGTTGAGTTGAGAAGTTGTTCGGAGAACTTTGTGTATTTATCGAAGTAGAAGTTTAAAGTTTTCAAATATTAACTTGGGGGTAGATGATGATGCTGAGTGGATTGTCAAGTATGATTACCACATCACATTATCAAAAATATAATATTAGTATTTTTTTATTAGCTAAGTACTCATTTGTTTTTTTATCTTTTGTATGCTGTAAGTACTTACTTTTAAAAAATGCTATTGTATTCCTACCTATTGTACCAAAAGTATATGTGTTTGATTTACTTTTTTGTTAAGTGCTCCTGTGTTTGTGAAAAATATCTATATATGTATCTATATAATATGAAAATACGAAATTATTATTAATTAATTATAATATGACATCTGTGGCACGGTGCTTCGCCCACCGCACCCCTCTGCCTGCGACGCAGGAGGTTGCGGATTCGATTCTCGCCTTGGGACAAATATTTGTACGATCTGCAGGTATTTGTTCCGGGTGTTCTGGTCGTTTTCTATGTCAAATAAAAAAAATATCTATCTATGTAATGTATTGTATTATGTATATCAGTTATCTAATACCCATAACACAAGATCTGCTTAGCTTGGGGCTAGATAATGCTGTGTGAATTTTGTCCAGCATTATTTATTTATTTAATTTATGGATAGATGTAGATCTAGACTCTAGACCTGGCGAAGGTGACTATTTTTTTCATTAAATCATTTTCGATAAGATAGAAAGAACCTTTAAACGTTTCTACATAAACAACGCGTACGAAGCAGCGGATAAAAACTAGTTATAATCCTATTCGATGTCAATTCTACCCTAGCTAGACAAGGCTGTGTTTTGACTGTCTTGTCCATACTAAGCTCACAAAATACATATATAAAGTTCCTATTCGATGTCAATTCTACCCTAGCTAGGCAAGGCCGTGTTTTGACTGTCTTGTCCATACTAAGCTCACAAAATACATATATAAAGTTCCTATTCGATGTCAATTCTACCCTAGCTAGGCAAGGCCGTGTTTTGACTGTCTTATCCATGCTAAGCTTATAAAATATATCCAAAATAAAAGAGTACACAATATAAGTAGGTACCTAACTTAATATTCATCAATTACGAGCACGAATATCACGGTCCTTTAACCTTGCTTATTTTATACTTCCAATACGTGATGGATGATGAGTGATTGATACTTTGTATTCCCAAAATGCTTTGAAATTTACCGTCGCTACAGTTAGCACGAATAGAACATTAGAGAGACACTCCTGTATCAAATAAGATGGATCACTATCTACATCCCTTTGTTTTTGTATATCTTTACTTAGATGGTACCGTCAGCTACGATAAAAGTTTTTCATGTTAAAATCCCTTTGATAAAATTCCATAAAGCTATTCCTGGTTTTCTTTTGATATTATAATAATGCTTATGAAGAGCAAAAGCAAATTTTAAGCATGCTTGGCAGCCCCAACTAAAGGGTTTAATAGGATACCGAACCGAAATGTTTTTTCAACTGATACCTAAGTTGTTTTCCTTTTTGATTTCGGTCTGACAAGACAAGTTCCTTTGTAGTACCTACTTTGTGCCTCCTCGTCATCTTGCTTTGTTGTTCTCTTGTTGTTCTGAATCTTCTTGTTGAAAATAATACCTAACACAGTGTTTTAGTGTGTGTGTTTAACACACAACACTCACTAAATAAATATGTAATTTTATTCATTTTCTGAAATGTCATAATCTATTTTTTCAATATAAACAAATATTTTGGATTATATAAAAATATATACAGCGGGGCAATGCAGCCAGTATCTTGGGTACGCTTCCGACTGGTATTGGTATGGATCAGTTGAGCTACCTGTAGATTGTTTGCAACAGTTTGCAGATACCTCAATTGTTTCTATTGGAAATACTAGTTTTAATTTAATTCTATTATTTAATTGTAATTTTCTTTCATAAATATAAAAATTCTATTTTAATAATATTAATACAAAAATGGATTTGTTTTTCTTTCCCTCCTTCACGCCTTAACTAAAGCCACCAATCGACTTGATTTTCGCATGGAGTTAGTTGAAAGGATGGGGAGTAACATGGCTATACTTTTTTTCCCATAAATCAGTTCCCATGGGATAGAAATAACCTTAAACAACGCGTACAAAGCTGCGGACAACAGCTAGTTGGTTAATATATCAAAGATTCTTTAGTTACAGAATATTCATGTTTCCATGATGTTACCATGTTAGATATTTCTACGATAGTTACAATGTTGTGAATTCGCTTAACCGCAGAATAAACATCAGCAAATATTTCCAGCTTGAACTTCGGTGTAGCCTCTGCAAATCATGTTATCTATGTACATTACACGTACAGATGCGTTTAAACATTTACATAAGTATCTTAACGAACGGTGTCGTTAACCTTACGGTAAATAAAGCCTAACAGTGAGTACTCAAGGGGCCTAATTCTGTGTTTCTTATCAGTGAAGACACAGAGCGTAAACAGAACACGCGCGTGTTGACGACCTATCCAATAGTGTTTTCAGAGGTTACAGACACCTTGGTGACTATTATTTCGGAATAAAAGGGGCCTGCGGGTAATGATTTGCCCATACAAACGTACTACCAAAATGATTTGTAATTCGAGCATATTTCCACCATGTTGTTTTTCGTATTCGTATAGTATTTATCTAGGTCCCTGAGTGTTTTTTTTTTCTTAACATACATAGGTACCTCAACCTCAACAGCCAATATTGGTATACGTGCTGGACGCAGACGCCCTGAAAAGCGCCTCATTGGCTTTCATCTCCTGGTAGGAAATGCTGCCCGCCCCCCGGTGTATATCCCTTAGTCTTACGACACCCACGGGAAGAGTTACATAGGTTCATTATAATGAAATGTAAGCAAAAATATGCAAAATGCGATTTTGCATAACTTTACGTCAAAAATGAGATGTTTTCGTCCTATTTTGTATTAAAAACAATAATATCTTACGTTTTGTTTGATTAGGAGCTGTACCTAATAAGTGTAAAAAATAATTTTTAAACCTTTATTATTAAAACTGTTGGTAATTAAATAAATAAATAGCTTACATTGTCTAGTTACAGAATAACAACACAACGTCGAAAATATAAAAAGTTTTCAGTCATCAGTTTTGGTATTACGGAACACAATAATTTACGAATTGAAGTAGAGAGCAGCGTCGCCGAATCCTTAACATAACATCAATGATAATTATGTCATTGGTATTTGTTTCATGGTAGGTAGTGATGTTGAGTTGAATGGTAGAATTAATGGTATAATAAAATAACAGAAAGATGGCGGTGATACACTAAAACCCATTAATTCCCACTAATGCCTCTAAGAAAGCGTTAGGCCGCTGTTCCTACGCCTGAAAAAAAAAATGATCACGAAAGAACTCAAAAAATCAAATCATGGTAAGTATAAATGACTTCTGATGAAAAGGATCGCGCCATTATCGCGTTATTTTCATAGCTGACAAGAATAACGCGATAAAGTAGCATAGCAACCCTCTTGATCGTTTGGAAACTTGGCAACGTAGCACATTTCAGATCAGAATGGGATGGACTATTTCGAACTGAAACAAAAGCGATCGGACATTTCCTTTGACTAGGTTTCATCCCGATAACAATGCGCGGATTCTCAGAAGTATGACGTAAATTTTAATTTGATAAGATTCGGTCCCATTTTGATCGCGCGCGGATTATAGAGAGTACCTTATTCATGAACTGTAAAATTATATAATTATTTTTATTGGTAATTAATCGCCAATAACGTCTGCTCTAGACACATAAAATAATCAACTTTAAAGTATTTCCTAACTGTTCGCTACCTACTTAGTGAGTTATTGTGTCGTGTTGAAAACGAAGTCTTTGAAACTGTTGGTCGCAAACGAACTTTTCCTGCGACATCGTATTTAAAGTAAGTATTTTATTTTCAAAACTTTCCCAAGTTTAAAAATTGTTTGTAGGTATTTAAGTTTGTAAGCTCGCTAATCCATTGATCCGCCGCGCTGAAATGAACTTTTGTAGATTTATTTTCCGTTTAATTCAAGTGGTCAAGAGAAATAACACTGCAGAGGGAAAAGCAATAAAGGTGGCTACTGACCGACGGCGTTACGGAGTGTAATGTAGGTAACGTAACGTGTTACGCAGCGATCTTTAGTGCATGAAGTCACTCGGAACGAGCAACGAGGTGGATTAAAAGATGAACCTAGCTTATTTGCTTCTTAAACTAGGGCTAAATCTCAGTACACACGTGATTCCCGTGGTTAAAAACTCGAACCCCATTTAACTTTTCATTTTTTCATTGCTTCCTTCACAGTGAAAACATGATTTAGAAAAAAAAAACATGAAATTACACTGTTTCGCACATAATTTGGTAGAGATTTTAGGATCCCCGCGGTCTTTTGACTTATGTTTTGATTCGTAGGTTTATTACTAATTAATACTTGGTTCCTTCAGAAGCTTTTTTCAAAAGTTGTATTGGTTCTAAGGGGTAAAACGATTACAAATTACAAAGACTCCGCTGTCTGTCCTTCTGCCTGTCTAAAACTTTTTAAATCCCGTTATAAATGACTTTAATGTCTGTCTGTCTGTCCGTACGTCACACGAGGCGGTATATCATGAACCGTGATAGTTTGACGGTTAAATTTTCACAGAAGATGTACATATTTCTGTTGCCGCTAAAACAACAATATTTATTACAGATCTAATAAATAAATATATGGTGGCTCCCATACAACAGACATGATTTTTGGTACCTACCTACATAGTGCCGGATTTCTTCTCATGGCATACCCACGGCACGGAATACGGCAGAATAAAAAAAAACACTCCTTAGCCATAGCTTTTTGTCATATTTATATCGAGGGTGGCACGAAACTTGTGTTGCAATCCGAAAGGGGATAGAACACGAATACGAAGAAAAATATCATACCCTTTCGGCTTAGTAGCACACCATGTTGCTCCAAGCAACAAGCCCTATATATTCATATGGGTGGTAGAATATGAAAAATTACGTTTTTTGCTTCATTGTTAAGGTGGTTGTGTTAAGTTTCGTAGTAAACGAGCCTTCTAATGGCCTAATCTAAAGTCACAACCATTCCGGTTGTCGAACTTTTCAATATTTTATATTGCGCCCGATAAACCTGATAAAATTGTGTCACATCACAATTTCATGACACGAGTAAAGTATTATATTACGGCTATTTACGTGAAAAAGTCGCTTAACAGTCGGTAGGGGGTGGCACTGATGCGAATCTCGTTCATTGTATTGCTAGGTTATTGCAAAGGCATCCGATATTGGTTATTTAAGAACAACGCTACGTAATAAATTCTTTGGTATAGATTTATTCCAGGCCAATTGTCACTTAGTTTATATTGTCATTTGTGTAAACTGTATCTATAAGATCGTGATCTTATAGAAACTATACGAAATAAATCATCTTACGAAATAATCTTATAGAACTTTACTAACTATACTAAAATATAAATATCTTAGTTATGAATGAAAATATAAACTAAGTGACAATTGGCCTGGAATAAATCTATACCAAAGAATTTATTACGTAGAAATGAATTTTCTATTCATAATACTCCAGCTATTGAAAAAACCCCTTTTGAAAGAAAATTGGAGTGTCACAAAATGATTTTCTTCCATCCTAATAATTTATTACAGAGCGTGACATGTCGTGTATTCATTCGATGTCGAACGTGACGTGTTGTAAATGAAGCTGGTCTTTTATTACTCTCAACCATATAAGGTACTTAATGTACCTAGAATTAGACGGCCTATTTTAATTCTCCAAAACGAAATTGCTTGTTTCGTTCCCGCCAAATACCGTACTTAAAAAACACCGAATTAGAGTAGATATCAATTTGAATTATATTTTTTATTTAGCTACTAAGAATGACTTGGCTACTGAGAGTTGAGACTGAAAAAGCGATAACTCCAGTTTTTTTTACCGTACGCACTGGAAATTTTAGCGTTTGCTCCAATTTCGTACTTGTAAAATGGTAAAACAAGAGCACCACAAAACCAAATCAAAGACAAATTTGTTTTGTGCATGTTATAATTTTAATAAAGAGTCAATTCGATTCGAGCGATTAAGAGTCGATGTGGCGCGGTGGGCGAAGGTCTGCCTGCGACGCAGAAGGTTGCGGGTTCGATTCCCGCCTCGGGACAAATGTGTGTACGATCTGCAGACTTTTGTTCAGGGTGTTCTGGTCGTTTTCTAAATATAATAAAAAATATCTATCTATGTATTGTATTATATTATGTATATCAGTTATCTAGTACCCATAACACAAGCTCTGCTTAGCTTGGGGCTAGATAATGCTGTGTAAATTGTCCAGCATTATTTATTTATTATTAATTAAAAAGATTGCAAATATTTCCAGTCAAACATTCGATAGCCAGACTAATTATACCTATACCCTTTGTTATACTTATACCATCTTTTTCTCGTTATATGTTGTATTACAGATGAGTGAAATTGATACCTATATGTACGTTAGCCGATCAGTCAATATTGAATGTTAAACAATGCTCATCCTCTCTCCATTCCAATATTACGGTTCTACTTCTGTGAGAATGCTGCCGCTACTTGATAATAAATTTGAGGAAAGGAACAGTACATAAACAAAGTATTTTTGTTATAGTGCTTACGCGCACTCTGGGCATCTCTAAGAAATGAAATAAGTTCGCCGAAGTCGAATATTTTTGTGAACTTATTTCATTTCTTATAAACATTACCTAATACAAATTCAAAGATTTTTAAAACAGCAGTTTTAGCATTAGTTACACGTTATTCATAAACGCTTTCATGAAATGATATCTTGTGTTGTGACCTTAAATGCCTTCGTAATATATTCCTTCTCAACAGCCTTAACGGTCCACTGTTGGATACAGGCCTCTCCTATAAAGCGCTTCGTTGGGTTGGAGATAGCAGTTCGGTGGTCTACAGGAGGTGCTGCTGTCCGCTCCCCGGTGGATATCCCGTAGTCGCTTCTTACGACAACCACGGGAAGAGTTGGGGTGGTGCAAATTCTAAGACGGTACCACACGGCTGCGTAAGATAAAGCTTATTAATTAAAAGGTACCTACTATGTATGTACGTAGAGTTTGGAGGCCTATACCTACCCAGCAGTGGGTGAAGTCGGGATGTTGATGATGATGATGACTATGCACCTTTAGTAATTATAATGTAGGTATCACTTGTAATGTTTCGATTCGGCCCAACATTTTTGTCCTTGCGAAAGAATTAATTACTCACCTCCTATGTATGTGTGTGTTTGTGTGTATCTTATGAGTGTGAAGGATGCAAAAGACGAATGAAGGGTGTATGATAGAAAAACGTGTGTTCACAAAAAAAAATGTAATTATTAACCAAAGCACTAACTATCTTAGGCTTTAAAATTCTCACATTAAAAATGTTAAAACAATCCGTAACATATCTATATCATTATCATCATTAGCCTATACAGTCCACAGCTGGACATAGGCCTCCCTAATAAGCGCCATAACGCCCTGTTTTCAGCTTGCCATAATAACCCAATTTTTTTATTGAAATCGTATAATGAATAGGTACCGTAGCATTTAGAAGATAGAAGAACCTTTACTTTAAAATAGTATTCAGAAATAAGCTTTTCAGTGTCCCTCCGAGGTAGGCTGAGCAGAATAACTGAATTCAAAACTGGGTTCTTAGTACATCAACTTACATTACTTCAATCTGATTTTAATAGATTCAGAAAGAGATTTATGCAGCCCAAATCCCAATGACAAATTAAATGAGATAACAAAACCCTGTAACTATTATTTCGTTCTTGGCACGCCGGAGAAAATAAATCAAAATGTTATTTTAAGAAAACTATTTTAACTTGATCGTGTATTAATTTGTAGAGTTTCGTCTAGCAAACATTACTTATACTCATAATAAAACTGTAGCGGGTCCAATTTTGTACAACGAAGACATTTTCTCAAATCAGTTTTTTCTGTGAACTGTGCATCTGGGTCGATTTCTTTGCTTATGAGTACAAGTTTGTACGGAACCCTTGATGCGCGAGTCGCACCAACTCGCACTTGACGTTTTATTTTCATTTTTTTTCAGTCTTCTGTTTATTCTTTGGCCGCTTTTCAGTGCGATGCCGAAACTACAGAATTCAAATGGAAATTGGCATGATTTGACTTCATACCACGACGAAGTACCTACATAGAATACTTTTATCCCGAAATTCTGTAACGTTACCTGGGAGAGATGATAAAAGTCAAAATCGTTGGCAGCGCACGACGCTGAAATTACTAAATGAATTCAAATAAAACTTTGCATGATTTGAGTTCATACTCCGACGAAGGACATAGAATACCCAGAATCCAGTATGGTTCCCATTGGAGAGGATGAACGTGAAATTCAAGAAAAAATTTCAAGTTTTGAGTTTATACCACTACGACGAAGGGCATAAAAAACTTTTTATCCCGCAATTCAGTACGGTTCCCTTAGACTTAGAGGGTATGAAAGCCAGCCACTTCGTTGGCCGCGCACAACGCCGAATCTACTAAATAGATTCAAATAAAACTTTGCAGGATTTGAGTTCATGCTACGACGAAGCCAAGATATAGAACAGAACACTTTATATCCCGGAATTCGGAAAGTATAATCCCTTGGGGATGGGATGTTATATAATATCAGTAATAACTTCCCAAACTAGATTATAGTAGGTTACACCATAACAACACTAAACCTAGCTACTCTTCAATAAAAAAGAAAATATAATACCTAGAGACAAATACGAAGTAGTAGGTATCTATTTCAAATTGAAATATTATGTAGTTCAGCTAGGCTACTTAGATTCGAAGCTGAAATAGATTTAGTAGTAGATAAAGTACTGGTAAGCGTTTTCTATGATGTTAAAGTATTTTTATCCAGTAGCAAACTCACTGAGCTATTCAAACGTTTATGTAGGTACTAAACTGCTACGAATTATGAAGAACAAGATTCTATTTTGATCCAGAATGTGAAAAAAGTGTATAACTACTGATTAGGTAGGTACTGGCACTATTGATGTAGAGACAGACATCATAGTTTAACCGACTTCTAAAAAGAGGAGGGTCTATGCTCGGCTGTATATAAGTTTCTTGTTATCTAATTATGTTCGTCGATTTCTCTGTAAATTATGGACAAATAATGAATTTTCATCGATAGAGAATAATTCCGTGGTGGTTCCATAAAACTTTTATCCCTGAGGGTTTCGTACTTATCCCGCAAAACTTAAAACAGTCACAAACAGTGTAAAATATCCCTTTATTTAATTGAAAACACTAAAGACCGAAGTTGGTTTTAGCTCTTTCAATACAATATTACTTTAATTGTAGATTATCATGCTATGGCATGTTGAGACAGATAAATAACTCTGCATCCGCACGTGAAAACAAAACGTGGAAGCATATGGGGCTAGTGTGAGCCGAATAGCTTCATAGTTTCCTGGAAACGTAAGTGGTTTCAGCTTTTAGCACTTACAGTGTACACGGCATCTATTCGAGTATTGTACTGGAGCGAAGCGGACCCGAGCGCCTGGTGTGGCCTGGCTGCCAGACCCAAGTTCCCTCGGCAAAGTCGACAAAACGCGGCAGTGAGATAAAAGTCTCCGCGTAGAGATATCGTGCGCGTACTCTACATTTTCCCGCTCGTATTTTCCGATTTTCTGTCCTGCGGCTAACTTCACAGGGATCACAGCTGACTGGAATAGGTACTTCAACAAGGGAGTCAAATTATTCCTGGTAAGAATTAAAATTTTTTTTGGTTAAATATTAGATTTGCCCAAAATTTCAGCAACATAGTCAGATACCTTTATTTTATCAAACTAGGAAGGCCTTTGTCTACAACTATAATCCTAAGTGAAGATAAAAATGTTTATGATTCTGTTATCAACTGCAATCGTCTCAAAATTGAATGTAACTATGAAAAACAAGAATAAATAAAAAAATCCTTGAATACAATGAAACGAAAAGAAATATTTTTTTCTCGTTTTGACTAATCGCATGAGCATCATGCATGACCGTCATTTGTTTTATAAGCAAAAAAAAAACATAGCCGCTGTAGTTTTTGTCTGTTTTTGGGTCTGTACTTCTGTAGGTTCATAAATAATGGTTTTGGACGTTACTAACCGAAACAAATCATTTTAGATCACAATAAGAAATCTTTACTATATTAAGATACCCTATTCAATATTAGATTTGAATAGGAAAGCCTTGGGTACGATAAGGCTATGTTGCCGTCCCTGAGTTGCCAATATAAACTAAAGCGATTGTTACCTACTATTTAATTAAAGTAATATATTTTTATTTGTCCCCATTTCCAGACAAAATTGCCTGAATCGCATAAATTGATCCCTCTATTATTGTAAAATAATTATTTTCCCAGTTTATTTTCCCATCATTGTTCAATACGAATTTGAAAACCAGGCCCCAATTTTACCTCAATATTGGATAGGTACTTAACAATTTACCACGATAACCGTTGCTTTTCAATACCCTTTAGGGGATTAGTAAAGTTCGAAAAGCAATATTATTAGGTGTCAATAGTGCGTGAACTGCGTCCCAAATTAACGCGATGAAAACCATAAGTAAATTTAATTGTACCTACTATGTTAAAATATCATGAAACTCGTATTACGTTCAGTAGATATGTACTACTTTTCTGATTGATTGTTTCAATCGAATGCTTGACATAGATTAAAACTTGAATAGATCATTATAACTTTAAATTGAGAACTAAAATTTAAGCCGAAAAATTAACCTTAGGGTCAGTTCACACCGAGACGTGACGCAAAACTACGACTACGCAAAAAAAAATGCAAATTGGCACAAGTGCGGCGCGCTGCGCGGCGCCGCCGCCGCGGTAAGTTTTCCTATTATGTCAATACAATTTCGTACCTTTTGCTTTTGCAGAAGTAAATAAATTTACATGTAGGTATTTTCGTTCAATTTGTGCGTTTCAGTATGCGCTGACCCTTAGAGTACTAATATTTACACCGTTCGCTCAACTATACAACAAATTAGAACTATTGCAAATAATTGAAATTTTCAATTAAGTACTAAGTAGTTCTAATTTATTACTTTTCTTTGATGTGACTTTCTTTGTTCATTAACAAAGAAAGTCACAAGTTAAATCATAGATTTTATATATGTTAGGTACAAACCAAAGACTGGTTATTTGTTTTTTTTTATTTTGAGTCACCAACCCGTAAGTTTCCTTCGTTAAAAGATACCCGGAAAAAGGTTTGGGAATACCTGATCCAGAACAAACAGGACAGACGCTGGTTTACAATAAATTAAGCCACATTAACCCCAGAATAATGAATTGGTCAGAGTCCTTAGTATGGGTTGCGCTTGGTTAACAAAAACTATGTTAAAATTTCTCATGATTTCTTCTGCTGGCAATTTCTATGTACCTATAGGCGTATTCGTCTATCCGAAGTCGTTCGTTCCATACATTTGTAAATACACAAATCGACTTCGGGTAGCCACAATTGGACGTAGTTACGCTGAAAGGACTCAATCCACAAAATGTCACTTCGGAGATATGGCATTTTAAAGTTTAGACGATGATTCAATAATGTTAATGCATTCGAAAAAAAATGAAATTATTGTGTCAGATGACCAAAAATACTGTTAATTTTATGAGCCTATTTTTATTACACAGACTGTCGTATTTTTTCAGTTATTGAGGAAAATATGGGGTTGAGTCGTTTCTGCTAAATCGGTTTTGACATTACGGAGTATTTTTTTTAATTTATTTGAAATGACCTAAACGACAAAAAGTATTAATAAAAGTTATATTTATATAAATAAAAGAGTATTCATCAGCCTATATTAGTCCACTGTTGGACATATGCCTCCCCTAATGAGTGCCATAGCGCCCTGTCTTCAGCTTGCCGCATCCAGCATCTGCCAGTCAGCAGTCTTTCGCAAATCGTCATCCCACCTGGTCGGAGGGCGTCCTACACTACGTTTGCCGAGTCGCGGTCTCCATTAAAGAACACGTTTACCCCAGCGGTTGTCGGTTCTTCTCGAGACATGACCGGCCCACTGCCACTTCAGCTTGCTAATCCTTTGAGCTATGTCGATAACCTTGGTTCTCTGTCGGATGTATTCGTTACGAATCCTATCCTTCAGAGAAACTCCGATCATAGCTCTCTTCATAGCTCACTGGGCGACTATAAACTGGTGGACCAGCCCTACCGTGAGTTTCCACGTCTCAGCTCCGTAGGTCATGACGGGTAGGACGCACTGATTGAAAATTTTCGTTATCAAGCATTGCGGTATGGCTGTGTGGTGTCGGCCCTAGAATAGTACCAACCAACCCAACTCTCCCCGTGGGTGTCGTAGGAGGCGACTAAGGGTCACAAACCGGGGGGTGGGCAGCAGCGCCCCCTGCAGAACAATTCAAAATGCCCATTGTGGGGATTATGGGCATAACCCTCCAATGGTACGACGCAACAAAAAATGGCCTCCAGGTCCCGGCCGCCTCGCTATTCCTGGCCATGGCAGCGGCCTTGGTAACGGTGGGGCAGGTCGAAACGCTGAGGCACGAAGGCATCAAGTTTTGTAAAAAGCAGCGTACTGGCAGGAAATCCAAACTCTCGGCCGAGACTCTCGGGTTGATGACAAGAAGACGGGAAACCACCCAAGCGACTTTGTCTAAAAGGTCAGACCTGAACAAGCGAATTGCGAAGATGGTACGGCGCGACCTTCGGGGCTCCAACACACGCCTCAATGAAGAGGCGATAGAGCGAAACCGAGGGTCCAAAGTATTCACTCAGCAGCTTGACATGAGCCACCTGACGAAGCTTAAAACGCACGATTGGAGGACCTTATTGTCGAAGCCGGAGATCTCTGCCAAGATAGAGGGTTTCTATGGCCGTTTATACGCTGCACAAGCCACTCATATCCAAAGGGATGACCATGCTTCCAGAGCCACCCAGACACGCCAATACACCGACGAACTGCCAGACATCGGTCAAGACGAGATCGTGACACTGAGGCACTGACACTGGGCACTGTGGCAGCTTAAAAATGGAAAAGTCCCCGGTGAAGACGGCATTACTTCAGAGTTTCTGAAGTCCGGAGGAGCCCCTGTTATACAGGAGCTGCAGAGCCTGTTCAATGCCGTCCTTCACAGTGGGAGAACTCCAAAGGCAGGAGCTTGGTGGTGCTCTTTTTTAGAAGGGACATAAATAAAACCCTTCTTAAAAACTACAGACCCATCACACTCCTGAGCCACGTCTATAAGCTTTTTTCACGAGTAGTCACGAATCGTCTCGCCACGAGACTCGACGAGTTCCAGCCACCGAAACAGACCGGGTTTCGTGGAGGGTATGGTACCATAGACCACATACACACAGTGAGGCAGATTATACAGAAGTCCGAAGAGTATAATCAGCCCCTGTGTCTGGCCTTTGTGGACTTAGAAAAGGCCTTTGACTCTGTCCAAACATGGGCTGTTCTGGAATCCTTACAGCGATGCCAAGTAGACTATCGTTACATCGAAGTGCCATGTGCCGAATTGTGATGTCTCTATGATGCCGCCAGCATGAGTGTCCAAGTACAGGGCCAGCAGTCTAAACCAATCCAACTGCGCAGAGGGGTGAGACAGGGGGATGATATATCCCGAAACTGACCACAAGCGCATTGGAAGATGTGTTTAAGACGCTGGACTGGAAAGGTAAGGGCATCAACATAAACGGCAATTACATCTCACACCTGCGATTCGCAGATGACATAGTCTTGATGGCGGAGTCGCTGGAGGAGCTGAACCTGATGCTGGACGGCCTAGCTTCAGCCTCACGACGCATCGGTCTTGACATGAACTTGGATAAAACCAAGGTCATGATAAATGGCCACATTGATCCGGGACCGGTCGTCGTACCTACATGGCCACCTTCTCGAAATTATTTCCGAATACACTTACCTTGGGCAGATTCTGCAGTTGGGTAGAAACAGTTTCGAGAAGGAGGCCAAGAGGAGGATCCAGCTAAGTAGGGCAGCGTTCGGGAAACTACGTCAAGTCTTATCGTCATCCATACCGCAATGCGTTAGGATTAGTGAAATCCACATCAATTGTATTTTACGTGCAGAAAATGCAAAGCAAGATTGAAAACAAAGTGCAAGTTAAATTAAAAATCGTTCAGAATTACAAACATCTAAACAAATAAACCATTAACTATTTAAAATATTGGTACCGCCTAGTGATAAATTAATTGCTACTTAAATACACAATTTATAAATAAATAATTAATTACCAAGTATCAAAATATGTTATTAAAATTTTGTCATAGTCGTTTTGATGTTGCCATTCTAATATTTTTTTAATTTGCCGCGATTTTTCAGTCTCTACTTTCATTTGACAGACTATAAAAAGCAAAATCGATTAGTTTCTTTTAAAATGAATTTATCTGAAATGACGCACACCGATTGAGTCGTTTTAGCTAAATGATAAATGGGTTTGTTTCATAGTAAATCAGTTTATTAGAAATAACCCATATGGTTTGAGTCCTTTTAGCTAAATGCAAAATCGTCTTGTTTCTTATTATAGTATTTTATCTGAAATGACCTATACAGTTTGAGTCGTTTCAGCTAAATAAAAAATTTACTAGTTTCTATGAAAGTAAATTTAACTGAAATGATTCAGGTGCTATGAGACATTTCTGTTAAATTACTTAAATACACACTTCTTTGAGATTGGATTTCTTAAAAAGGATCCATGTAGCCTGAGTTATTACAGTGTTTTAGAAAAAAATACCCGCCATACATGTGGCTTGGTTCTCGTATTTCAAAAAACCACCTTAACGTTATCAGATTACGGATCTTTTTTGCGAGGTGATAGAACCGACCTTTAGGAACATTTTGGTATATTTAACTCATTTTTGACCAAAGTGTGGATTGAGTCCTTTCAGCGTAACTACGTCCAATTCTGCTAATGTGGCGATTCCCAAAAAAGAAACAAACAACTCTATTTACTTAGATTGAACTCAATAAGGGGGAGAGATCTTTCGCGTAAGTATAGAGGCTGTAACGTCAAACTATACACGGTCAAAGAAGTATGCCATTTTACAGGCCCAAACGTAAGCACCATCGTTTCAGTGTGGTCGAAAAGATTTTTGACATTAAGAAAACGTCTCATTCCATTGTACTTTTCGAATTGTTTTCAGTAATTAGTTGTACTTCACCAGTATAACATTGACAACTTTGACAGTTCAGCGCTAGTGGACGTAACCTTTTTTCGTTTTGGTACTGTACTGTGCCAACCCATACTAGCCACTCAGGTTGGAATTACAAACCACAACCACAACGAATTTTCAGTAACTTTCAGTGTTCCAGAGTAAATAGTTTCCGTAATAAAATAAGTTGGCGAAACTGTAACCATTATTAGCGGCATCAGCGACACACGATGTAGTTTTCCTTTCAGTTCTTCAGTAACTATTTGCAATAAGCCGGTCTGTTGCTAATGTCGGTTCTCGATGTTGAGTACTTGAAGTTCCTAGGCAGATGGTTATAAATCAAAATAAATATAAAATCACAATGTTCCAATACCGCTACCACACAGCACAAAAACGTGCAATCAATAAGGGCCTAAACTTGTTATCTTGAGATGCAGCTGTTTTGTGACATTTACTGACAAGTAGGTATCTAAATCATGTTTATTCTCTGTCATTATTTCTGTAATTTTTGTAATTATTTTTGTAATTTTAATAATCATTAGGCCCTTTTACACACAACCCTTATTATTTATTATTAAGTTATTAGGTTTAACGTACCTTACATATCAGAAACCGCTATCATTCTGTTTTTCTTGATTTGTAAAATCCGTTATGGAGTTTCCCTTTATAAATGAATAACTTGTGTACCATTTATACAGGGTTCTTGGTAAATTAGTAACACTACGTGAACTGCAGGTTCTGCTCATCATCAATAACACATTTGTGAAGGCAGGTCTTAATTCTTTAAAATGACTATTAACTACCTCTGATTCAACATGAAAAAACACCTTTGTCTGGAGCCCAACGAGTAACTAAAGACCGATCTTCCACTTCCATACCCACTGTTAACAGTGGGTATGGAAGTGGAAGATCGGTCTTATCGATATCTATCGGTCGATTCGGTCTCGGTCTTTTAGTATGGGTTGTAAGGGCAGAGCCGTTCTTAAGTTGAATTTCAAATAAAACCGATCTAACGAACGATTATTGAATAGGGGGTACTATTATTCCCAATAACTAGTTTAAGAATTAAGAACTAGCGTCTTCACAAACGTGTTTGTGATTATGGTCAGAACCTGCAGTTAACGTAGTGTTACTAATTTACCAATAACCCTGTATAGTACCTACACAAGTTATTCATACTCAAGTTAGAATTAACGACATCAAGTGTATAATGTAATACCTACGGTGGAAATAAAAATGAAATACATTTTACAGTTACAAAATTACTTCCCATAAGCTTCAAACGAGTCCGCGAGCTGGCTGTCAACTAATGCTGTCAATATAAAATACATCTAAATGTTATTAGTTAAAACACATATTTGAGTGCATATTTTTATGCAGTGCTGCAGCGGTGTTTTTCAGGTGTGCGAAAAGCTTAAGTTAAAAAAATAAAAATATGATAATGCTGGACAATTCACACAGCATTATCTAGCCCCAAGCTAAGCAGAGCTTGTGTTATGGGTACTAGATAACTGATATATGTACGTACCTACATTATACAATAAATTACATAGATAGATATTTTTTATTATACATCAGAATGAAGATGTCTGCAGATCGTACACACATTTGTCCCAAGGTGGGAATGGAACCCGCAACCTTTTGCGTCAGACCAGGCAGACCTTCACCCACCGCGCCACAGAGGTCGTCACTTATTATTGGTAGTTAGAGAGTAATCATAACATGGAGTGGACTCCAGCTGCAAGTAATGCTTTTTCTGCTTTCACTGCAACTTCAAAAACAACTATAAATAAACAGATCCAAAATTTTACCGATAATTTTAATTAAACGTATTATTTCCTAAAAAGCGGTAATGGAATTGTTTGAGTAGCGGTAACTTCATTAATAATTACGTTGTGTGCCTGAAAAAGTAATGTTTATTCGAACTTCAACACGAGAAAAAATCTTCAAAAGGTACAGGTTTTACTGAAGTTTATTGAATATAATGAGTATAATAATGGTCCTTGTAAAATTGGACCGTAATCACCCTCTTTAGGTAGGTATTTGAAAGCGAAGCGACAAATTGGTGGGCTTTTATCACATCATACACACCTGTGGCTACCAAAGCGGGTAGTCGACTATCGGGTATGGACATTAAAAGTTGGATATTCACGTTTTACTAATATGCGATAGCCGTGTGATGCCGGCTTAGAATTTGCACCACCATGTTTGTTTGCAACACTTCCCATGGTTGCCGTAAAACGTACAAAAGGACATAAAGTGGAGGCGGGCAGTAGCGCCTCTTGCAGAATAGATCTACCGCCCAACTGCGATCTCCAAGCCACATGCAAAGCGTGGGGATTATGGGCACACCCCCATGAACTAAAAGCCAACAACGTGATCATGGGGAGGCCTACGACCAGCTGTGGACCATTATTTAATTATTTATTTATTTATTATAAGCTGATGAGGTTGACGTACATGATATCCCGTTCGTCATTGCATGCCTATGTAGTTTCGAGTTATTCCTGAGTCGTCCCACTGGATTCGGCCCAATGAATTAATGCAAAATTTAAGACTGTTTCTTTTTAAAAACAGTAACAGCCATTTTGTCGACTTGAATAATATCGGGACTTACGTTAGCTTTTATGTAGGTAAGGAAGACTATTTGAGTTTATATTTTAATGAAAAGTTAAAAAAATATATAAAACTTAAAGTTTATTCAGTCAGTAACTCCTTCTATCTTACCTTTAAACTGAAAACGCGTGTAACCTTATTGCGTGGTATGTCCTACGGCCAGAAGCAAGTAGGTAAAGCAATAATAATAATAATAGTATACCTAATAACAATAAAACTGAAAGAAATCTTATTATTAAAAGTCTTTTACCATAGTGGACGTATAATGTTTGTAACGAGAGACGACCGGAGAGGGCCCCGGGCAAGCCGGAAGTCTCATTTAGGCTCCTTTGTACTGTCAAGTCTCAGCTATCCCATCACTTCCTTGAATGTGTTCGTTGAATAACATTTATATTGTCACTCACTCTTTTAGTTCCTGTCCAATGATAAGTAGGACGGATGGTACTCCTTGCTTTGAGGCTGTTGTACCTATTGGATCAAAAACAACAAGGGCTCTTATAATGTTTGACATGTGGTACAAAAAAAACGCGTTAATTACAAATAATAACGTAGGTAGTGGTTTTATTCTCTTTGTTACAAATCAACTGTCATCGCTATTGCAAGCATTATATTACAGGCATCAACTTCTTTTTTGTTGCGCCACTTGCTTTTCGCGGCGACGCAGCCAGTATCTGTGTCTCAGAGAGTCATTTTCACCGAACCAAATTCGGCATCAAATCAACAACCGAACATGTCAGACGCGTCAATATTCTATGTCCATCAAGAGTGGTCGTGTCAGATATTTGGTGCGCACGATTGGAGCGAACCACTTGAAAATTCTGAAATCCTCTTACATCAAATTCTTGTGAGATTTCCGAGCCCGAACCTTTGTCTGGGATGAACGGAGGCGTGCTGTTCGAATAAGATTAGTTTCAAGGCCCTATCAAACTTGAACTGGAACAAAAGTGCTATTACGGCAAATAACGAACAATTTATAAGCAAAATAGGTTCTCGCTTGTCTTCAAAACAGTTTCTAGCAGTCTCAAACGATTTCCAATTGCAATAAATTTTTATTTCATAAAGTTACATAAAATGATATGGGCTTTAGGTGATAACGTCTTGCTACGGTAGGTACTTTGGTTCTTTCTACCTAGATATAAATTGATACAAACTTTGCATAATATGAACATTTTACAGAAAATAAAATTTTAATACACTTTAAACCATACCATTTTATAACGCTTGCGTATGTTATTATAAAGTCAATGTTTGGACAGTTTGTGATATCTATCTATCATAAGCTTTTTAATGCCTCTGTAACAGTTTTATGTTTTCTAGTTTAGGCATTATGCGTTACTCTTGGTGGCCACAAATTTCTGTTTTCGCATCTCTGCCTTTAACTATACAATATAAAACTATTACTACGAGCATAGATATAATAATACTACTGCTAGTATAGTAATACTAGCTACGAGTAAGGCTTGCATGCTTTCACCTAAAAAAAATTAACTCTACCTGCTTCTTAACCAGCTACCATTCTAAATATATGAATCTATGAAATAGGACAACGTGACGAAAAAAAATCTAGGCTGAGAACCCTTAAATCTCGATTCATCGAGTATTATTTCTGTCTACTCAATAAATAAATAATACTGTAATAAATAAATATTGTGACAGATTCACACATTCTGTAATGTTTAGTTTGGGACGAGATGATACTGTCTGAATTTGAATAAAATAAAATAAAATAATGCTGGACTATTCACCCACCATTATCTAGCTAAGCAGAGCTTGTGTTATGGGTACTTGATGACTGATAAACATATTTAATACAATACATTACATAGATCGATATTTTTTATTATACATACAATGTAGCATATATATAATGCATATATAATGCAATGTAGCATATTTATATATATAATGTAGCAATGGACAGACGCAAATGTTCGAGAACAAATGGATTCTGAAATTTGATAGTCGATGCGCACCCGTGCAATATCAATGAGGTTATATTTTGTATTCCATGTTTGGGAGATGAGGATGGCAATGGCTTTGTGAATTTTTTTATCTGTGTCCACCTTTTTCAGAATTTTCAAATTATTGTACTACGTATTTCGTTTACGAACATAATGGTTCATGGAAACGAGTCTAAAAATATGTCTTTTACCTACGGTGTTATTATCGTGTTTTGGTATAATGAGGTTAATCCCTTATTCCCATAAGCATTTTAATAAAATATGCTCCCCTGGTACCATGAAAATTCCTGTCTAATATTCCAACGTTTCAATGTTATATTTTGATATATCTACCACATGTGGCGTTAAATAAATAATGCTAGACAATTCACATAGCATCATCTAGCCCCAAGCTAAGCAGAGCTTGTGTTATAGGTACTAGATAACTGATATACATAATACAATACATTACTTAAATAGATATTTTTTTATTAAACATAGAAAGCGAACATAAAACCCGGAAAAAATACCTTCAGATCGTACAAGTATTTGTCCCAAGGCGGGAATCGAACCAGCAACTTCTTATGCCGCAGGCGGACCTTCGCCGACCGCTCCACAGAGGTCGTCAATGCTGATAAATATCGTTGATTATTTAAAATTAATAACACCATTAGATTACATTTAAAAAACTCAATTAAACCCAAAGAACTAATTACAAAGTTTTATTGCCATAACAGTTAGTGATATTATTATGTGATAATGATAATGCTCTGTGAATTGTCCAGCATTATTTATTATTTATTTATTTATTTTATAAGGATTTATTTTATAATACATTCGGCAATAGAAGTTTTAATTTGTTGTAATTCCTCTTGGAAGTGTGTGCCTTATTAATACTTATTGTCAATTTGAGCTCATAAAAGCTTTCAATTTAATTAGGTGCCTACTTATTTATGTACCAAGGTACTTATAAACGTGATTGGGGTAGTAATGGTAAAATTATTATGATTTACTACCCGCTCACCTACCCACAGACTCTATCGCAAGCTACGCGTTTTTTTCCTCGAAAAATTCTCAGAAAAACATATTTTTCTCATTAGCATAATTGAATGAACAAAGCAATGTTATAGATTTACATTCAACTAGAAGGTATCTTTACATATGTATTTACTTCAACTAGGAGTCTAGGAGGTATCGTTTTATATGTTTTTACATATTCATTAAAGTAGATGATTTCAAATCTACTTTTCAATTACCTATTGTAGTGAGATCGTCTGTCATTATCAGAGATCGGAGTAGGTAGAATGATTTAGGACCAATGACCTCAAATGCTAAGTTAGTATGGATATGCCTCCGGAAATCCGGTATTTTATAATTATCAAGCCATTTTTTCCGTAATTTCATTGATATTACGTGGAGGCGTAAAGTGAGAAACATATCAATATCATCATCATCATTCGCAGCGTAACTTCACCCACTGCTGGGTATAGAGGAGGCCTATGCCTCCCTTAGCATGTGTCAATCTCCACAGTGTTGTGCTTGTCTCATCCACGTCCCTTTCGCGATGGATGCTATGTTGTCGGACCGACGCGCCGCTGCACGAGCGACTAGTATCAATTTAACCATGTATTTTTTGCTTTAACATCCTAGGGGTGGCATAGGTGATCGGCACTCGGTAGTTAAAAACCTGTGGTATTGATAGACTTGAAGTTTGACTTTTTTTACCTACACTTTTTGGGTAGACCATAAAAAGGTTGTTTATGTAGACAAAGTATCCAATAGACAAAATAATGAGAATTAGGTAAATTTTCAAACATTGGTATTTTTGTTCACAAAGCCTCTGAATAATTAATGTTATACAAAACTATAGCGAACCATCAACTTTATTTAGCAAAGTAGTCCTGAACATTTTTTCATGGGAAACGTGTTTTCCGCGATTATATGCTTAGAAAACGTCACAAATTTGCACACATCAACTCAACAAAGCTTCAAATCAATCGGATGAATTTTATGGAATCGTATACGGCGGAAACAAAAAAAATACAAGTCATTAGTCGACAGTAATAAAAATCAATTAACCTTTAAACGTTTAACAATCGCTTCCGATAAGTTTCAAATGTAGTAGTTACTAAATTACTACTTTAATTATAATATTTAACTGAATCCGGTAAATATCGGAACATTCCGGAAAAAAAGCCATATCCATGCTATAAAACCATGATGCAAGTACGTAAAATCATTCTACCTACTCCGATCTCTGGTCATTATGCTTAAGGTGCATGCCCAAAGACAATATATTTTGGTGGCCACCAAGGGCAACTTCGTATCTCTGCCTAAACTAAATAGAATAAAACTATTACAGAGGCATTAAAAAAAGCAGATAGGTATCACCACGGTATCACAAACTGGAAGATGGATTTTTGAAATTGCCTTTGTTAAACGGAATAATAACATAAAGTAGGTGGCGGCACTAGTTTTGGTGGGGTATGTGCCTTAATGTGAATAACACAAAATCTTTCGCTTACATAAATATCTTCAACTAGATAAAGGCTATAATATTGATTTTCTAAATACAATTACTTACTAACATAAAGATTCCAATACATTCCTCTTACGACAAACCCCACTTACCCTATCTTGCCCGATACGAGTGCTTACAATCACGCCTGCCCATTGAATGGTCTTAATTGATGAGGTTTGAGTTCTCTCCCCTGCAAAAACCCTCGTATTCGAGGCAAAAGCGTGGGCTATTTTCTCGAATACAATCTCTAGAGGGAATTGGTTAAAAAATGAAAGAATCTTCTCCAGGCACAACATAAATAATGAAATCCGAATACCCGCCTTCAGCGACACAGTATGACCAAACGCCTGCGTTGACATGCTTATTGGTTCAATTTGGCATACAGCCATCGAATAACAAAAGGTCTCGAGTGAATATTATATCAATATGGAAAACAAAAAACCCAAGATTGTATGCAGAAGTTCTGATATTGCAAACAGAATTCTTGAATTGTAAAACAACCGTAGTACACTGAATCAGTTCAAATTTTATTCAGTGAGTTGAGCTTGTTCACGCTTCTTGGAGCTTACGGTTTTAGGGTTTATCAAACTCTACCATAGCTAAGTGCCCTTTTAGGGTTTTGTGCAAATGAACTAAAGGTGCCGTGGTGGAACACTTAATGTACCTTGACCACAAGGCGGTTCTGGCTGCTAGAGTTGTCTTTAGGGTACATGACATAGATGTCATGAAGAATACATTATTGAGATAGCTTATGCAAAAAGAAGACGGTAAATGTTAGTTTTAGTTTAAAAAAAAAGGCATATTACGTCATACGGTAGGTACGTAAACTAAAAAGTATCAATTATCATCACCATCAGCAACATTAACGCATTTGCTTAGGTGTCAACTAGAGTCATGATATATGGCATTGATACATGGCGTCAACTACGTCCATCGATTTCGTCAAATTACGCGCGAAACTGAAAAATGTATATTTTAAATGCATTTTCATGGCAAGTGCCATGCTTTGAATAATTATTTTTTTCTCTGGTTTTTTAGCACTATAGAATCTGATTAAATAAGTAATAAATAAATAATGCTGGATAGTTCACACAGCATTCATCTAGCCCCAAGCTAAGCTTTTTCAAAAATGCTTTTTCAAAAATGTTTGTATTGGATTTCCTTTAGACTAGATAAAGATCTAATGACGTGGCAAACTACAAATGTGTTGCAAAATTAAATCTCGTCGTAGGTACCTATTCAATCAATCCGAATCGTAAAGAGCATGCTCCAATTTATTAATTTGTGTTGCTCACTTATCGCGCAGCCCAACACAATCTCCCAAATTAAAAGGGTTTTGTGTCATTGGCTTGGTCGATGGCTGTGCAAATATGTTTGCAGTGGAACAGGGCTACAACCAAATTAGTGGTCAATATTTCACTTTCCGAAATTTGTGACGTGTATGATTTGATTAGTATAACTGTGCAAAAGACAAATGAGAATTAAAAACATTAGTTTGGCAGACTATAACTTTTATGTCCGCATACATGTCCAAAAATAATTGACGCAAATAGGTAGAATCTCTAGAATCTCTCCCAATCCTTGGCTAGGCTCTGGTAAGAATATCAAACAATCTTCATAAACTCGGTTATTTTATTACACGTATTTTTTACAATCAATCAAGAATCATCATCAAAACTGACTCAACCGCTGTCAAACGACGAAAAATCAAACAATCTTCATAAACTCGGTTATTTTATTACACGTATTTTTTACAATCAATCAAGAATCATCATCAAAACTGACTCAACCGCTGTCAAACGACGAAAAATTGTTCTTCTCTACCCGGTAATTTGCTAAATGTATGGAAAGAATAAAAACTTTTTACATTTTCGTATAAGCTCACAACCCTCTCTCTCTCCTCTCTAAGGACTCTAAATTATTTAGTTTTCCGCATTGCTTCTTATATTACGTCAGTCGGTAGTTACGTTGATTTTCTCAGCAGTACCTATGACAAGTTTTTATAAGAAAGTGACGTGTAGGATTATGAAACCGATAATTATCATCTATCATCCTATTTCATTCACGTCACGAAACAATGGTGCGACGTAGTCAATAAAATTAACGGCTGACGGGCAAACGACCTCGTGGAGTCGCAACTTTGCAAAACTAATTTATAAAACAAGAATAAAACTCAAGAAACTCTTCATACTTCTAAGCACGTAGATGTTTGGTGGCATTTCTTAGTTTAGATTAGTGACTGGGTACTTTCGACCAAGCGCTACTGTCCCTACCCTTTTGAATATTCCGTGAAATGAAACAAATAAAGACAGTTTGTGTCAGTCGTTTCTATCGTCGTAAACATTCCTTTTAACATGACAACGAAAAACAGGACAAAATTCTTTAACACAAGACAATTTAGTTTGATTTGTTTAGATGTAGGTAATCTTTAACCATTTGGTTTATTTATACAGGGTGCCACAAAATATGTGTACTAAGCCGAAAGGGATCCCAAAGGGGATGAACTTTTCTACGTTTTTTTAAATTACGATCATTTCTGATTTAGAAAGTTTTTTCTTCATATTTATGTTGTTTTACGTTTCACTTGAGCTATCTGTAGATTATTTGCAGCAGTCTGCAGTTAACTCAATTGTTTCAATAGTAAATACAAATTTTTATTTTATTCTATTATTTGTTTACATTATTACTGTTGTTATGAAATTTCAACAGATTTGGCAAAAATTTCGTGCCAAAACACTTGTTAGCCCAAACCAAGCTAATAACAGTAGTTACTTACTACTGTTAACTAACATTTGTATTGGTATAAATTTTATCAAGTAAAATAATACTACAGTGCGTGTAAAAAAACATGAATATGAAGAAAATATACCTAACTAAATTTAAAAAAAGATATTACAAGATGGTCCCCTTGGGGTCCAGAATCACCCACTTTCGGCTTAGTATACATGTAACGAGGCACCCTATATATTTAGCATACCTTATCAAAATATTAAACTAAGGTAGCTACATTTTATTAGGAACAACCATTGTAAGAAACGGGATTAATCAAAAATTTCAGCAACCAATTACAGGGAACATTAATATTCGTTAATGTAGAAGAAATTCGAGGATGACCGACGGGAATTTTCCCCTTTTCGTGTTGTAATATTTAATTTCGAATCGCTTTATTTGACAAATTGCGCGTTTTATAAGAAAAGAGATTCAGTGGTTTCGTTTTCCAATTTCCAGCGCATTTATCTGGGCAATACATATTGAAAATTTAATAATGTCCCAAAAACTTTCGATTTCGGCAGGATTCGAACCCGCGCCATGATTAAAATTTCGTGTAAAATTTGCCCAGTGCGAGTAACGTATAAAGCAAAAGACTAAATACCTATTGAGATATTTTGTAGAGCTCTGCTGAAGAAGAACGGTGGTTTGCAACGTACCTACTTATCTATGTAATTATTGTGATTAATAAATAAATAATAAAATCTAAATGTTTCTAAAAGTTCAATTGTTTCAATTGCTAATACTAGTACTACTAGTACTTAATTTAATAAGATTATAAGATTGCCATTTTCTTTGTTTACAAATCTTAATACCAATTAAATACAATGGAATTCATGGGTACATGGGTACTAGGTACTTTACCTACAAAAAAACACAGATAAAGTTAAGGTGAAGTAGGTCCCAAAACTCAGGTTTTGCCTAGACGGAAAATCAGTTTTAAGGCAAGAAAACACAATTTTTCAAAATCTTTTTTTATGAGCATCGAAAGTTTATGATTTTTGTTAGTAAGTTATGGGAGCCGAAACACGATTGACTCAACTTGACTCGATAGAAAAAAATCGCAAAGTTTCCTCTAACTTTTGCATTTTTACTACGGAAAACCAGTTTCATTTGTTAGTTTCTTAACATATTTGCACGAAATATCGTCTAAAAAATACTTAAATAAAAACTTTAGAAGATTATGGTTTTAGTTTTTTGCGAAAGATTGTTATTTTAGAGCAATAACAAATTTATAAATAAAAAGCAGGGAAATTGCGCGCGGGCCGGCTCTTGCGTCCCTTTCTCGCTTTCACTGCGCGGTGTTCGCTCGTCCTTGTCTCGAAAATACGAACGTACTTCGCCTTAATCAAGGAGTTTGTAACATTTGACTCATTCTAATACAAAATGTATAAAATGGCTTGTTTGGTTAAATAATGCATAGATAAAACTTTTTAAACTTTCGCGATTTGATAACATATTTAAGATTATTTATCGGGTATTTATCGCGTACCTTTTGCTTTCTTTTCCCCAACGTTTCAACCGCGTTTCAGCGATCGTGGTCACGGGGCGACTGGATGTACTCGGAGTTACAACCGAGAATTGATGGCAGTTTCCACGACTACCCTCAATTCGTCATCAGAATCAGGAAAGTCCACGTTCACATTGCGACACACTACACTGACCGTGTCCGATTGTTGTACAGACGGGACACGACGCACACACTTATTTAACACAGGATTCCACGAGGAAGAGAGACGAAAACCATCTTCACGATTAAAGTTCGGGTGTTTTTTGATCTCAATCGCCTCTCGAACCATCCTTTTGTAGTAGTGGCGTTCACGGGACAGAACTTTTGGGTCATGTAGCTCAATCCAGTGGTTGGTTCCTGAGTCTAGCAGGTGTTCCGCTATCGCCGACTTGTTCATCTGCCTATTTTTGACCGCAGCTATGTGCTCTTTCACCTTTTCGGCAATGGTCCTTTTAGTTTGCCCTATGTATGAGCGGCCACAGCTGCAGTCAATCTTGTATACGCCTGGCATTTGTAGAGGTATAACATCTTTAGGTGTCCGTAGTTGCTGGGCAACTTTTGTATGGGGGGTGAGAACCGACTTTATCGAAAACCGAAAGTCAAAGCTACCAAAGTCAAATACCACCCCAGACGAGCAGACAGCACTCAAAATGCTTAGAGCGAATACCGACATACTGGTGCTCAAAGCCGATAAGGGTAATGCCACTGTGGTGATGAACACGTGTGACTATGACGAAAAGATGCTAGGTTTGTTGAGCGACGATAAGGTGTACAAGCCAGTGACCTACAATCCCACTGCAAGAGTGACGAAGCGTATTAGATCACTTTTATCAGACCTAAAGGACCTTTTTTCGGAAGATGTATATGCCCGTCTACACAAACCTACAATAGTGCAGCCACCGAAGCTATATGGTCTACCAAAAGTACACAAGACTGATGTACCTTTGCGCCCCATTGTGTGTCAAATTGACTCACCTACGTATGACCTGGCGAAACATGTTGCTTCGGTGTTACAGCCCCTAGTAGGAAAGACGTCATCCTACGTAAAGGACTCTCGTCACTTTGTGGATATCATCCAGACTTGTAATGTCCAACCAGACGACCTTATGGTGAGTTTTGACGTAGAGTCGCTTTTCACTAAGGTCCCGCTTCAGGACTGTCTTGATGTAGTGAGAGAAATGCTTAAGGACAACGAACTCCCAGACCAATATGCTGTTTTACTTCAACATTGTTTGGACGGAAATTTCTTTTTATACCGTGGGCAGCACTACCTCCAGATTGATGGAGTGGCCATGGGGAGCCCAGTAGCTCCGGTTCTGGCCAACATCTGGATGGAACATTTTGAGAGTAAGCTGGACTTTACCGCCAACGGTGTAAAGCTATGGAAGCGTTATGTTGATGACGTTTTCTGTATAATGAAAGGAAGCGAACAGGAAGTACTGCAATTGGTGTCAATACTGAACTCCATACACCCGAACATCCGGTTCACACACGAGTTGGAGGAAAACAGGACCTTAAACTTTCTTGATGTCAAAGTGATGGTGAGACCAGATGGTTCGTTAGCGCACAGTGTCTATCGAAAACCCACTCACACAGACAGGTACCTGAATGCCGCATCACATCATCACCCGCACCATTTACAGTCCGTTGTGTCCTCACTCACGAATAGGGCTCATGCTCTATGTGACCCTGAACATCTCGAGAAGGAACTCAGCCATGTACAGAAGGTTCTCAAACAGAACGGACATGTAAATACTGTACACACAAAGCGGAGAAGCCGAAGAACGCCGGGGGTCAGCAGACAACCCATCTTTTTACCGTATGTGAAAGGGGTGACGGATAAAATCGAAAATATCCTGAAAAGGTTTTCGATAAAGTCGGTTCTCACCCCCCATACAAAAGTTGCCCAGCAACTACGGACACCTAAAGATGTTATACCTCTACAAATGCCAGGCGTATACAAGATTGACTGCAGCTGTGGCCGCTCATACATAGGGCAAACTAAAAGGACCATTGCCGAAAAGGTGAAAGAGCACATAGCTGCGGTCAAAAATAGGCAGATGAACAAGTCGGCGATAGCGGAACACCTGCTAGACTCAGGAACCAACCACTGGATTGAGCTACATGACCCAAAAGTTCTGTCCCGTGAACGCCACTACTACAAAAGGATGGTTCGAGAGGCGATTGAGATCAAAAAACACCCGAACTTTAATCGTGAAGATGGTTTTCGTCTCTCTTCCTCGTGGAATCCTGTGTTAAATAAGTGTGTGCGTCGTGTCCCGTCTGTACAACAATCGGACACGGTCAGTGTAGTGTGTCGCAATGTGAACGTGGACTTTCCTGATTCTGATGACGAATTGAGGGTAGTCGTGGAAACTGCCATCAATTCTCGGTTGTAACTCCGAGTACATCCAGTCGCCCCGTGACCACGATCGCTGAAACGCGGTTGAAACGTTGGGGAAAAGAAAGCAAAAGGTACGCGATAAATACCCGATAAATAATCTTAAATATAATGCATAGATGTGTTGATAGTTTTGGTTTACAAAGTACCTTCTTACCTCAACTTAGACTCAGTTACTTACATACACACCTATTTGGAGTACGCACGCTCGTCACCAAAAAAAGTAGTTCTAGCTAGCTTGGGCAGCGTTTGGAAAACTACATCGAGTCTTCTCGACACCCATACATACCGCAATGCTTGAAAACGAAAGTTTTCAATCAGTGCGAACTGAGACGTCACGTTTGGGCTGGTCCACCAGTTTAAGGTCGCCCAGCGAGCTATGGAGGGAGCTATGCTCGGAGTTTCACTGAAGGATAGGATTCGCAATAATAATAATCGGAATACATCTGACAAAGAACCAAGGTTATCGACATAGCTCAAAAGATTAGCAAGCTGAAGTGGCAGTCGGCTGGCCATGGGCTCTCGAGAAGAACTGACAACCGCTGGGGTAAACGTGTTCTTGAGTGAAGACCGCGACAAAGCAAACGTAGTGTTCCTACACTACCGTTCCGCCCTAAGATCAGGTAGGATGACAATTTGTGAAAAGACTGCTGGATGAAGACAGGGCGTTATGGAGCTTATTAGATTAAGACATCTCCAGCTTTGGACTAATATAGGGTGACGATGACGCTCGTCACCCAAATGTTATTTACTTATTAGCAATAGCGGTAAGTTCTCAATTTAAGTTATTTTCTTATAAATTTCTTAAACTATCATGTATTTTCAACTTCCAGTCAGTTTACCGGTTTTTAGTTGACCTTGAATAGGAAAAAAGCAATAAACAGGTCCGGCTGTTTATTGTAATTAACTTCACGAATTTGCTTTTCAGCTTTGAATTTCAATCCTATTATCATCACTACATTCATTCCTAGTGCACAACACAATAAAGATTTCACAAACTGGGAGCTAAGCTGCAACACATTCAACGTTTTATTCGTTAAAATTCCAGTCGTATAATCTTTTAGTCTAACACCACATGGAGCTGTCCCTGTGGTGTAATCACGGAGCGGTTTGCTATTCTGGGTTATTCGTAGGTTGTTCGCTATCTTTCTGTTGACAACAAAAAAAATATTCTATGCTTAGCAGCGTTTTCCGGCTTAAGGCGCACATCCCACCCAAAGTGGCGCCGCCACCTAATTTATCTTATTATTAACCGTTTAACAAAGAAAATTTCAAAAATCCATCACACAGCTTGTGATACCTCTTATAAGCTTTTTTAATGCCTCTGTAATAGTTTTATTCTATTAAGTTTTGGCAGAGATACGAAAATAGATTTTGGTGGCCACCAAGGGCAACTTCAATTCACTGCCTAAACTGTGTTTTAATAAAAAAAAATATGCTGGACCTTATTTTATTATTATTTTTATTATTATTATTACTGCCTAAACTAAATAGAATAAGACTATAATAGATGCATTAAAAAACGCTTATTATAAGTATCACAAACCGTACGATGGATTTTTGCAATTTCCTTTGTTAAACGGAATAATAAAAATAATAAGATAAAGTAGGTGGCGGCGCTAGTTTGGAAGATATTTGATTGATTACATTAGTATCCAATTGAGTAGGTAATAAGCATTAAGCTAGAGTATAACACCACAATAGTTACACACGAACAGTGAATTATTCAAAACATTTAGTATAATTCAAGCAAAGCTTCAGTAAATTCCATTTCGACGATAATAAGTAGAGCTAAGCTTGATAAATCTCTATTGTTACGAGCAACCCGTATTTTAAGCGCAAGTTCATTACTCACACACAATGCATTAGCAATCAACCTGACAATTAATGTTATCAACTTATTGAAGACGGAAATTTTAATGTAGGTAAGTAAATAATTTCAAGTGGATTTTAAGAGGAGCGTTATTCGACGTTATGTTCAGTGAATGTAACTGGCATAGCCAGTGGAGTGAAAACCGTAAATTACGTGCTCACAAATAGTTGAATATAAGGAAACAAAAATACACCGTATATTCCCATTAGGTAAAGGACACCTACTTATTACTAAGGCTAGTAATAGTTTCATTTCGGGGGTGGTCGAGTTTGTGTTATTTTCTTGCGGTGATGGGTAAAAAGACCTTAAGGCGCATACTCCATCCAAACTTTATCTTGTTATTCCGTTCAACAAAGGAAATATCAAAAATCCCATAGCACAGTTTGTGATACATATTATAAGCTTTTTATAATACCTATGTAATAGTTTTATTCTATTTAGCTTAGGCAGTGAATCGAAAATATATTTTGGTGGCCACCAAGGGCAACTATTATTATTTGATTTACTGCCTAAACTAAATAGTTTGGGTGGGGTATGAGCCTTAAACGATGGTTCATTCGGAGAGAAATACACTCTATCTAACAATGTTACCTACTAGATTTAAGTGAATGCGCACTAGTTGGAAATCCTTGAAGCCAGTTTAGCTGGAATGGAATATTCCTTTGAGCTCAAACCGTTTGATTTAATAACAGAACCTCGTGTCAAGTCTTTAAAAGCTTGGGAAGCTCAGGAAATCAAAATAGTATTATGTTATGTAACACCTAATGTCTCTAAACGTGTTCACCATCATAAAATTCCAAGAAATAAATAGTTATTTTCATGAAAAAGAACTTTCACGATTTTTTTGTGTTTACTTGTACTCTGGCGTGGTACTTGAGTTTAGCTTTCATCTATGGAAGGATTGAGGTAATTTCCATTGCCGTTATCATGGCTTTGAGATCGTTTGAGGTTAAAATGCTAATAAGGCTCTTCATGCCAGCCCCTCCCCATCCTTTGAGCCCCACCTTACTCTTGTTTGACTGCATATTGGGTGACGCTTTGTTTGATTGTTCTAGGTAAAGTTCAGAATGAGAATGTTCATAACCTAAGACCAGAAATTAAGGTCTGGTTTTTATAACTATGAGACACTTTAAAAGAATGCATTTTATTTCAAGTTTTATTGTAAACCTAGTAACAAACAAGGATTTATTTCTTTAGTACTAAAACGAAAATTCACAGACTGTTTTTTCCGGTCTTACAAATCGAATGTCGCTCGGATAGCCATTAGATCAAATAACTCTATTACCGTACCCTCAGTGTCTACCATCACTGGGTCCATTACACGCTCAAAGAGGCCCTGATAAAGTTTCTCGGGTACCTGCGTTATAAAGATACCCGTTCTGAATAAACGTGAAATCCAATCTTATGCATGCATCCGTCTTACATTATAACATGAGCATGACGTAAAATGGTTAGTGTGATATTATTACGAGTATGTACAGTCAGATATTGCTGCTTCTCGGCCTTGACGATATTGTAAATTCACGAACACGTCAAAAACTGTGTTGCAAAAAAGGTTAGAAGCAACAATCTCCTAAACATTGGTTGTTGCGTAACGTAACCAAACTCACTGCTAACCACATAACCACTCACGAATTGACCCTGGTATGATAAACAAGTTTATGTGCTGGTATTGATATCAGTAAACTATTAAGTTTTTTCGTCTGACGTAGTTAGACGCGGTTGCATTGAACTTGGACCAATAAATAAAAAAATATGTTTTTGTTGCAGATCATGCCCGCCAAGCGAAAGAAATCCCCCATGAGGTCATGACAGACCGGGACACTATCAATTTTCTCACCAGCGCTGATGCCAGTGATAGCTGATTGTGAGGATGGCGAACGCGACGGACGCATACTGCGTACCAGGCGCCACCAACTTCAACAAAGCCTACAGCCGCCTGCACGGGTACATAGCCTTAGTGATCTGCATCGTCGGCTCAGCCACCAACTCTATCAACATCGCCGTGCTCAGTCGCCGCGAGATGAGCAGCTCCACAAACTCCATCCTCACCGGGCTCGCGGTCGCCGACCTTCTCGTCATGCTCGAATACATCCCATACGCGCTTCACATGAACATCAAGATTGGACCGCAAGTCAATAAGAACACTTACGCGTGGGCGGTCTTTGTTTACTTCCATTCCATCTTCAGCCAAACTTTCCACACTATATCAATCTGGCTCGCAGTCACTCTGGCTGTATGGAGATACGTGGCAATCGCTCTACCCCAGCGAAACAGGACTTGGTGCAGTAAAAAGAACACTAGCTTAGCTATAGTGAGTGCTTATGTGATTTGTCCATTCTTGTGTCTACCTATCTACTTCGCCATGAACATAGTCCCAAGTGAAGTGACCCCTCATAACAATTCAGAGTTTGCAGAGGACCTGTCCCTGCCACATAATAGAACTGTTTACGTCTTAGAGATGTCCAAGAATGTAGAGCTGGTGACTGCAATAATGTGGATATATAGTGTAATATTGAAGTTGGTTCCGAGCATAGCTCTGTCCATATTGAGTACGTGTTTAATAACGAAACTTACAACGACAGAGAGGAAGAGGCAGAAACTGCTTACACGTTCTTCGGTGGGACCGAATGAGGTGAGAGATAAAGCTTACGTTTTGCTCATATACTTTATATGGTTAATTCAAAAATAGAATAGAAATGATTTAAGTTTCTATACTATCTTTCTACAGATATCACAAATACTAACAAAAAAACAATATTTAAGATAACTCTCATAACCGATAGGGATAATGTTAGGCCTACTTATCATACAGGTGACAGAAATTCGATAGGTACTCACTCACATTGGTCCAATCAAACTTTCTCACGAAGGATCTCTTTTCTTTTGAAGGCCCTTGAGATCCAAGGTATTCGTTAAGTTAGAAAGAGCTTCTTAAGAAAACTTTTGCGTGTTGCCGACGTTATTAAAATGGAACAAAAGTATTTTAATTTCTTTTCGATCCTAAGAAGAGTTTTAGGAAAAAAATAGGTTTACTGATAAATTTTTCATATACTTGGAATTTATTCTAAGGTTTACCTATCTTATTAGATTTTTCCTAAAAGCGCTACACAGCCTAGGAAGATGTTCGTTTTACTTAATCTGCCTTATTTTTTATGCGTGTAGGTAGAGGCAGGTGTAGAGAGGCTTCTATCTGAAATTCAAATCGATATTGTAACACGAGTTTAAGGGTTGTACCTTGAGTTGTTCGTAATATAATACAACGAAATATCTTATCCAGATTTACCTGCCAATATCTACTGTAAACAACGAATCAAATAAGTACCTACTATACAAAATTAAACAGCACGTCAATACAGACAGATGATTTTGGTATTCGTGATTTAAAATAGAAAAAAAACCATAATTTGGCATTTTTTTAAAACAATAAAACGACTTCAAATTCTTGAATAATGAAGATGGAATAATTTCGTAGCGCGATCTTATTTTTCAAGTGGCGACATCTAGTTCAAATTCAAGACTAGTGTGTTTACGCCCGTTTCCATGGAAACCATTTGTTACAGTCATTGTGAAAATTATCATGTGATGATGTTTTAGTTACTTTTTACGGCGCACATATAAATTGCCAGAGAATCTAACTTTTATAAGACCACTTTATAATCAATTTTATACAACAAGCAAAGAATCATCAAAAACTTTTTAGAATTGGCACAAGATATCATCGAAACTAATGCTGCAGTGTAGCTAACACTAGTCGTGATTTATTAACAGTATCATGTTGTTTTTTAAGGTTGACCTGATAAGAATTTTAAAAACCGGGGATAGAGAGAGGGAAAGATCGGAGAAATCGACCAACAATAATAAAAAAATACATACAGCCAAACATAGAACCTCCTCCTGAAGTCGGTAAAAAATTAACCAATGAGCGACTTAAGTGTAGATAGTATAACTAACCCGTAAGTGGTAGACTTAAGGACTGCAGGCAGATGCTGGATGCGGCAAGCTGAAGACAGGGCGTTATGGCGCTCATTAGGGGAGGCCTATGCCCAGCTGTGGACTAATGTAGGCTGTTGATGATGATGACTCTTAGGGTGCATTCAGGCATCGGAAAATGCTATGTGAAAGCGCCCTTAGTATAATCCTATTATCTAGCAATCACTTCTTATGTTGTTGTCATTCATATGATGAGAATATGCACACATTACGCCCACAATTTTTTGTGTGATAGGTATTTCTCACCGTGAGCGACGGCTCTTTGCCTACGTGTAAAGCAAAACAGACATTATTGGCATGTCAATCTCATGGATTTATATTTAATATGGTTTTATATACCTACAAAATGAAAATATGGATTCAAATTCTAGACAGACGATAGAGCTTAGCAATATTTTAACCTATTTAATTATATTAAAACCAACAAAACGACTGAAACTTGAGTAAATATTGATCGCAACTTTTTGCAAACAAATTATAGGGGCCTTTCGTTTGTATGTGCAAATCATCGCCTATACAAACGAACTACCAAAATGATTTGTAATTCGAGCATATTTCCAGCATATCATGTTATTTTTCGTATTCGAATAGTATTTATCTAGGTGCCTGTTGTTTTTTCCTATGATAAATGTCAGCAAAAATACTTTAAAAACTTTACGTCAAAAATGACATGTATTCGTTCTATTTGTTTTGTATTAAAAGCAACAATATGTTACGTTTTGTTTGATAAGGAATATAGCTTATTTTGTCTAGTTATAGAATAACAACACAATGTTGCAAATACATAAAGTTTTCAGTCATCATTTAATGTATTACACAATAATTTACGAATTGAAGTTGCGAGCAGCTGTGGCCGAATCCCTACACCGTCTCAAACTAGCGCCGCCACCTATTTTATTTTATTATTCCGTCGAACAAAGAAAATTTCAAAAATCCATCGCACAGTTTGTGATACCTAGTTATTATAAGCTTTTTTTAATGCCTCTGTAATAGTTTATTCTATTTAGTTTAGGCGGAGTTTGAGACAATGTAGAAATTCTTATATAAGAGCAGATCATGAGCAAAAAATAGGCGTAGAAAAATATGTTGCAGTAAGATTAACGTGCAGTCAAGACCAGGGAAATTAAAATCAAAGATATTTCCAATTTTCTTCTCCATAAAATTCGACCCTCGTCGGGGTTTTTAGCGGAAACATTAAATATTGGCATTGTGTTACAATTTATTGTTAGCCAAGTGATTATTTTAATGGATGAGCATAAATATTGTAAGATCTCCACCGTCTATAATAGCGAATGATTTACTATTCTACTGAAGCGATCTTAGCTTTGGGTTTCAATAATTAACGTTCTTAGTTTGCCGTTGTTAGGGAAAAATGTTAGTCTATGAAAATAAGTATTGTATGTATTTTTTTACCTTTTTCATTTAATTATAGTTTATTTCTCGCATGTCTTAGTTTTGAGAGAACCTTTCTTAACACGTTGGCTGCGCCCGCACTTAGCCTTCCGCCGCGGCTACGCTTGCCGGGATGCGGCGGTTCATTGAGCAGCGATGCATCCGGGTGCTACATCGATGATGTTGGGAAGTGAACGCGTTAAAAAAAATGCTGGACAATTCACACAGCATTATGAAGACAGAAGCTAAACAGAGCTTCAAAACAAATCTGTGTATGGATAACTGATATACACAGATTTGTTTTATAATGCATAGAAAACCGTAGAAAACGATCAAAGAAACAAATATCTGCAGATACCAATTGTCTCGCGGTGGGTATCGAACCAACAACATCCTGCGTCGCAGACGGACCTTCGCTCATATATATACAAAATAGATACTAACAGACACTTTATTGCGCAGTGTCTATGCCCTCTATGATCATTTATCCTTTTGACTGAGTACGTTTGACCTGAAGGATGTTGACGGTTCGATAAAACCCTGTGAAAGATTATCCGGCCAATTGATGGGCTATTTGTGAATTAGATACCTACCGATCTCCGCATATAAAATAATTTGGATAATGTGCATAAAGGCTTATTGTTGTATGTATACAAAGAATTCAATAGAAAGAAAAGCTTTTGTTAGCTAATTCGCTTTAGTATTAAAAAATTGACCAGCTATAAAATAATTTATTAATTAATAATAAATTAATTAATATATATAAGTTATTAATAATTCATTAATTATTTTATAGCGGTATAATTCTTAAATACTTACATTGTATTGATCAGAGGATTGTATTATGGAATAAAAGGTATTTTTGTTATTTAATTTATAACTATTACCTATTGTACAGAAGGCTGAGTTCTTATTTTGTATGGGATTTGAGTTCTTATTTTGATGTTAGAAGTGCTGTACGCGCTTCTAGCATGTGGACATTGAACTTTTTTGTAGGTAGGTATATCCTTTTGGTATCTCATACAAAAATAGAACGGTTCTTTGTCGAGACGAATTATTATCAACTCACAGTACCTACATACTCGTAGTGCCTCCTTAACCAAGGGCCCTTGGAAATTCTGCTAGCCAATCGCTTTATGACAATACTAGCTGCGCTCCGCGGCTTCACCCGCTTGGAAATTTATGTGTCAAATGGAGACCAATATTATTATCACTACGTAGTATAAACAAAGTCGCTTTCCGCTGTCTGTCCTTTATGTATGCTTAGATCTTTAAAACTACGCAACGGATTTTGGGTAAATTGTATCCCGGGGATTTGTCACCGGGCTACCTCTGTGGCCCGGTGGGCGAAGGTCTGCCTGCGGCGCAAGAGGTTGCGGGTTCGATTTCCGCCTTGGGACAAATATTTGTACGATCTGCAGGAATTTGTTCCGGATGTTCTGGTCGTTTTCTATGTATAATAAAAAAACTATCTATATAATGTACCTATTGTATTATGTATATCAGTTATCTAGTACCCATAACACAAGCTCTGCTTAGCTTAGGGCTAGATAATGTAGGTGAATTGTCCAGCATTATTTATTTATTTATTTACTTGAAAAACGCGTGCGAAGCCGCAGGCAACCGCTAGTTTTAAATGTCAATTTTTTTTAATCTCGTATCACAAATTATTAGTTTAGTAAAAATAAAAAATACATGATTCATTATTTACTTTATAGTTTATTTATGCCGAGATGTTTGGAGTGAATCGAAACAAGGAATAATAATTTTTAATAGAAACTTTACCATCCCTTTTGACCCCCTCAGAGGTAAAGGTATGCAGGTGAGGTATTGAAAATTAGATTAGCCTTTGTGTTATTCTAGAAACTAAATTATACAAAACTACATCGGTCGAGAACGCGACTCACTCGCAACTTGAACTTAAGGCGAAGTACGTTCGCTTTTTCGAGACAAGGACGAGCGAACCCCGCGCAGTGAAAGCGAGAAAGGGACGCAAGAGCCGGCCCGCGAGCAATTTCACTGCTTTTTATTTATAAATTTGTTATTGCTCTAAAATAATACTCTTTCGCAAAAAAATAAAACCATAATCCTCTAAAGTGTTTAGTTAAGTATTTTTTAGACGATATTTCATGCAAAATTTAGAGGAAACTTTGTGATTTTTTTCTATCGAGTCAAGTTGAGTCAATCGTGTTTCGGCTCCCATAACTTACTAACAAAAATCCTAAGCTTTCGATGCTCATCAAAAATGATTTTAAAAAATTGTGTTGTCTTGCCTTAAAATTGATTTTCCGTCTAGGCAAAACCTGAGTTTTGGGACCTACTTCACCTTAATTATGAATCCTAGTTCTCTCACACAAGCTTGTGGCTTGATAATGAAGGGTGGAGATCCCTGAGTCCATCCGTCTGACAATAGTTTCAAGACTTGATCGTGTCATCTCGCCGATCGGGACTCGCGACTCTGAAAGTGTGCATTGTTTAGTAAGTGTTGTACATATCAAATTAATTTCATCGTGGTTACGGAGATACTTAGTGACAAACATTCACACAAACTTTCTCATTTATAATATTAGTAGGATGTAGGATTGTGTCATCGCTGAAAAGTCACGTAGAATCCTTAGATAAAAGAAACACTAGAGCGTGCGGTAATATTTGCTCGGAGAGGTAAAATGTAATGTTTTTAACTTCGACGCGTGTCTCCATCAATTACAGATGAAGAGACACGCGTCGATGTTGAATGAAATGAAAATATTTTTATTCTGACAGTACAGGTAAAATTATATAATATAAAAATGGTTACGAGATGAGAAAGTTACGAAATGGGAAGGAGCCAAAAAAACTTACACGAGACAAAAAAAACACGACACATGACGTAAAAAAGATATAAGATGAGAGTACCTTTATAAATTAGGTACTTAAAAACTAACATGCAAGTTAAAACTGTTAGAATAGGTTATTGCGCAGCTGAATGTTGCGAGTGACCCCACAACACTGGTTTTCATCATGTAGATACCATTGAGATGATGACGTAAGGAACTGTAAATGCTAAAATGTAACAAAATCCGTCAAGTGCGAGTGTTACTCGCGTGCCGAGGGTTTCGATCATTTTCCAATTGTACAAATATACTACCGGTACCGGTAAGAAACTTTGCTTTCAGTCTGTAAATTTTTCGACTTTTTCCAATTATTTCTTAAAGTACAAAAACTCAATTTCAAAAACTTACCCTTCATTTGATACCCCACTCGGATAGGTAGTAAGCCCTTGTGAGCCCCAAAAATGTCATTCTGTGTATAGTGATATATAGCAGATTTCTGCGGATAGTGTCATTGACATAGTGAAGTGATTGTTTTAGCAGAATAGAGACCTAGAATGCTTACCGTATTTTTCTCCTCCAGACTGAGAAGCAATGCCTGGCGGAAGAGTCGTGCGCGCGGCGATCTAGCCGGACGGACCGCACGACGCGCATGCTGTTGGCAGTTCTGGGGCTGTTCCTCTCCACGGAGGTGCCTCAGGGGCTGCTGGGGCTCGCCAGCGCACTCGCACCGGACTTCTTCAAGAGCTGCTACAGCATGTTTGGTAAGTTTACCTTTGTGACTCGTAAGACTAGCTTCTGCTCCCGGTTTACTCACTTTATTCTAGGATAAAACATAGCTCAGTAAATTAAGGATACTTTGACTTGTTTTTAGAGTAAGAATTAACGAATTACCCCCTTCTCAAACTCCTAGATACACAAACAAATTATATATTGTTCGAAAAGTATAGAATGATTTTTGAAGACCAATTTTACCCATCGGACACGCAGTTTCTACTTTAAAGTTTAGTTTTAAAATTCAATGGCCAGGGGTCTTGTTTTATTTTACTTTTACATTTTATTATTTATTCACTTTCCTTCTATTTTGTGTGTGTGAGTGAGGTGTGTGCTACAATCTTTATTCTTCTATGCTCTGTTGTAGGTACATGAACTAACTTAGAAATGAGTTGGTATCGCAAAAGTCAGGTCGCCGTTTGTTAAAAAAAATGACATACATCGGCTAATACGATCGATAAAGACTTATCGATATCTATTTTTACTAGGTACTGAGCTGATCGAATTCATGTTTACTCTCGTTTATGATTATGATAGACAGTTATTTTCACATTGCGGTATGCATCAACACAACGCTGGCTCCCACGCGGAAACCGCAGAAGCCATAGATTGTGTAACACATCCAGACATTCCTATTCTCGTTTTAAGACCGCTAAACCTCGTCGTAACAGGTAGAATAATGTGGTTTTTTTATATCACATATAGCAAGTTAGGTTTTATCTTGATAATCCTGTAAGCTATAATAATTAGCAAATGCCCTCCTCTTTATACGAATTCGCTTTGCCTCAGCGGGTTGAGTTCCAGTCACTCTATATATGTCTTCTAAACAATCACTTCCCTTTCCCACCCTTGTTTGCCTTACGAATATTTGCTCTTGTTAGACAATCGAAAAAAATCAGAAATATTATGGCAATAAAGCGTCTAAAGTCAACGAAAGACTCCCTGGTTGCGTGCTCAAACGAAGCTATCTTTATGTCGCATGGTGTTGAATGTTCTTTATTAGAAAGGAAATGGTCAATAAAAGTCACCAAATTGTCTGGTCAGCTGTTTCGAACGAAGTAGATAGGTAGGTATGTATGTATATTGTGTAGTCTAAGCAAGCTGAATTCACACGTTCATTGGATGGTATAAAACGTTAATAAAGCCTTTGTTCTATAGTTCCGTAATATACTGGTATTCTAGCTGGATCAACAGTGCAGATTTGATTTTCCATTTAAAGCTCGAAACTATTTCGTTAAAACGATAAACGGAAACAGTTTTCACAAGCGGTTTTTACGTCCCAGTAACTTTTAGAATGAGAATGAATTTTGGAAAATGAATGTCCATATGCTTATAGAAGAAGAAAATCCAAGAGTTTATTAAAAAGAAATAAGAACCTCTAACCCCCGAATACTCAAACGCATCTCAGGTTTGAGCACGTCTCAAGTGAGGATTTTTGAGGATTTTTTGACACATATTTATTCAAATAAGTCAAAAAACAGCTATCTACTTGCGACGAGCTTAAGTGTGAGTTGCGTTTAAGTATTCGGGGGTTAGAGCATAATCTCGTCCTAGCTGAATTTCGGATTTCGGTCACGAGGTTAGCGTCAACGGAGACTAGCTATGTGAGCTGGACATATTTTAGTGCACAAGTGTGTGCGTTAAACACAGGTGCACACTCTATTCTATCACTCTCGTAATTCGATAGGACGGCAGACCGACGCTACCGAGGAGAAGTAAGGCGCAGGGCCAACTTCCAAGATTCACAAACACAGGGCGTAATACAGAAAACTTCCTTACTTCGGGGTGCTACTTTTATTTTTTCTTGCTGGAAAAGAGAACATAGGCAACTACCTACATTATGTTCTCTTTTCTGTACCTTGGTTGGTAATGAATCAAATATGACATCAATATCGAACTTGATTCTGTGGCTTGGTGTGTTTAGTGAATGAATATATGTACTATCAGACCATTCGGGAGATTCCAATTACTTAAGATACCAGCTAACATTAAAAAAGGAGTTTCTATATTAAAAATGTTGTGATAATTATTAAAATATTTCGGGGCGAAGTGATACTAATACCCTTTAACGTGTCTAAAAGTTGAATACGACCCCAATCTCGAAAGTCGTTACCACGTAGGTAAAACCTGAGGTCAAGATAACCCCTAACTTAGTTCAGCAAAAGTGTAAGTGTAATTCGCCAAAAGACCCTTCTGGGAATACTTTGAAACAATATTAGAGACTAAGCCGCCTGTCACTTTACCTCTTATCAAAATGGTAATTTACGTAACCTCCTGATATAGAATTTTATAACAATGTTGAGCTCATTTACATACAAATTCGAGCTACGTTTTGATGCCATTAAGCCCTGAAGCAATGACACGTGATATGTAGAGCGCGGCGTGACACGGGTACCTTACACAAGATTACATAAAATATTGGCAAGTAATATTTCTGCATAATGAAGGTAAAATTTGAAAGTTCTTGTAAAGTCGGCAGAGATTGCTTTAAAGTGATAAGACTGCGAAATGTCACTTAGTATTTTGTATTTCTACCTGCATAGGTTGTACTTAAGTGTCTAATTTATTTATTTATTTTTATAAGGTACACAAATCAAGCAATTATAATATAACACAAGAAAATTAAAGACAATACGAATAAATAAAAGTTGCATTGACTTTATTGGTACTTAAATAAAATCTCAACGGCAAAGGTAGAAAATAAGATGTCTTATGTCACAGGAGGATATTAGATACGAACCCAGTAAGGCTTTGAATTTCTTCGTATTTCAGCGTGGAAACTGTAAGCAAAAGTTTTATAAAGCATAAACAAAATAACCACCTAGGTATTTTCTATTTTAGTGCTGCTTCGCTTCAGTAAAATTCTCAAGGAGACCCAAATATAAGCAAACATCCATTAAACTTCAATAAGATTTATGATTGTCGGCTGAAAAGATTTCCCGACGTAAACGCCGGCCAAATTATGAAAATCTACTGAAAAACGTTATTGTGTAATTAATTACGTAAAAACACCAAAGGAATTCACAATTTATAAGGAATTTACAAAAAATCCGTTTATTTAAATTCGCAAGTGTATGAGAATAAAGTTTGTTTTGCCTGCATTCCATATTAAAATTTACTTACGAACATTATGATAGAAACATCCTTTGTGAAAAATTTGTTAACTTTATAGGAAGCCAATTAGTTTTCTATCGGATTTCGTAGTATAAAATGTTCCATTTCTTTTATTAACTTATCGTCGTCATTTTATCCCAACTGTCGAGTAAATTTCTTCATTAAATCCTATTCTTGTTTTATTCTGAACTTCAATCACTTCAATTGGCGTCTCTTTATAACTTGTTAAATTCCATCTGAGTATCGGTCTTCCAAGAGGTCTTCTGTATGCCACACAAATGACGCAAAAGACCTTCCTCATGTACCTACTCAAGGGAAGTAGGTAAAATAGCAAAATTATCATCAATTTATCTACCAATCTCATCTCACCAAATGCTCCAGGGAACTCTTCGAATCAGCAGCGTTATTAACATTAATGACTAATATCTTGTTGTTTCAATGGAAACTTTAAAGATTACTTAGGTATACATTATTGGAAAAGATTGGTGGGCTTTCATTGATACCAAGTTTAGAACTACCTTTGTTTGAATTCAGCTCAATTTGCTCAGGAGTTTAGGGTGAAGAACAAACATCCATCTATCCATCCAAACTTTTGCATTTACGAGTGTAATATTAGTGTGATTATGCTTTTGTTTAGGTGACCTCATGGACGTGCTAGCCCTGTTCACGTCGTCTGTGAACTTCGTGCTGTACTGCAGCATGAGTCGGCAGTTCCGCTGCACCTTCGCGCGGCTGGCGCGAGGCATGCTGTCGGCTACTGCGGAGCCGGCCAAGTTCGCGGCCAAGCTGGAGCCTACCACGCAGGTATCTTTTGTACCTAGAGGAAAACTAAGCTAGTTTCGATGACTTTGTCCCTACGTAGGCCGAGACATAGCAAATAGCACAATATTATACGACCTCTGTGGCGCGGTGGGCGAAGGTCCGCCTGCGGTGCAAGAGGTTGCGGGTTCGATTCCCGCCTTGGGACAAATATTTGTACGATCGACAGGTATTTGTTCCGGGTGCTCTGGTCGTTTTCTATGTATAATAAAAGATATCTATCTATGTAATGTATTTTATTATGTTTATCAGTTATTACCCATAACACAAGCTCTGCTTAACTTGGGTCTAGATAATGCTGTGTGAATGATGTCCAGCATTATTATTATTATTTTATTATAAGGGCGAAGAAAAATATGGGGGCTTATGAAAGTTTTCATTTTTATCGAGCCAATACGTATGTAACTGAGATTATTCTAGATAAGATAAGAAATACTTTATTTGTAGCTGAAAACCATTCCCGTAATATTTACCTACTAAAATTTAAATTAAGACGATTATTTTGTCCATGTAGAAAAAAGTATTAAAATTTACCACAGTAAATCAGTCTTATATTTTATCGCAAAAAAGCGTGTAATGCCGCGCGGGCCGATGGCAAGTACTCGTAGCAAATGAAACATTAAACATATTACTAACTAGCGGTCCGCCCCAGCTTCGCACGGGTATAATATGCCTATGTTACTCAGTGATAATGTAGCTTTCTAACGGCAAAACAATTTTTAAAATCGGAAATTACATAATTACTCAGTAAAACCCGCACAAACGTGGCGATTTCTAGTCTGTGGATACTGTTATTTTTTATGGGATATCTTCTAGCATACAGTGCTAGTAGTAGCTAAATAAACTGTGACTCGTCTCTAACGAAGAGGGCATATCACTGCACTGTATAAATAACATTTGCCATTTTCATAAAGCAAAAGCAAAATCAAGAAGTGGTTCAGTAACAAGTCTATAAGATTATTAAAGCGACTCGACTTTACTCATTAAGATGAGAACGCAACTAAGCAGAATTCTGTTAATTATAATACTTACATTTTGCTGAAAGCTGGTTAAAAGATTAATAATTTACATTTACGGTAGGAAAGTGCGTGGTGGCCGCTTTGTGAAATATGGGCTATCCATCCATGCCATACCCTGCGAAACCATGCACTCATTTTGATTAAACATTCACCCTTCGTTTCGCTAAAAGGTGGCGAAAAACTTTCACCTTTCATCAGAGAGAAACGCTAAATAAATTTTACAAAAATTACCTCGCTTTTATTAACAAAGTGCCTAAAATAACAACTGTAAGGTCCAACTGGGAGTCAAGCCTTTGTGAAAAAGAATCGAATGTAAAATTATAAGTAACTTTATCAAAATACTGATAGATCAAAGAAAGTCCCGTTTTGATATTTTTCTGTTAGGTACGTAGAATTATCATATTGTTATCGTACTAGTAAAGACAGAAATCATAAATCAATAACGTTTATTTCTTTATGCTTACCAAATAACAGGCTTACGAATTCAAAAAAACAGTCAAATTCTTTATCTCGAATAAAAACGAAGTGAAAATGAAACCACTACTACCTACGTCTACAGTACTACCCGTAGTGAAAAATTATATGTCTATGGTACTACCTAATTCCATTGTGCCTTAGTAAGCACAATGTCTTTTTTTGCAGAACGCCCTAGTGAGTAGAATGTTTTCTTAAAGCGTTGTTTTTCTGTAAATAGACAATAGACAATGTTCGTTTACATACAAAAGTAAGATATTGTTGTATATAATACAAAACAAATAGGACGAAAACATGTAATTTTTGACGTAAAAATATGCAAAATGCTATTTACTTACTCATAGACATTATAGGTATTTTGAAAACAAAACCAACCAGGATAAATACAATTCGAATTCAAAAAATAACATAATATGGTGGAAATATGCTTGCATTCCATTTTGGTATAACGTTTGTATAGGAAATTCATCCGACGCTGGTCTCTGTTAGATTTTAGATCTATATCAATATTAAGTTATTCTGAATAAGATATTTTCTGTAGGTACTCTCCGCCCGCCACGCACCTGCGCCTTTCCCGTTCACATTCAATTCATGTTAACCTAAAATATGAAATTATTAATTTTATCTCATTATGAATACATCGAGTTTACTAACGATTTGATAGAGCCCCGAGCAAAACAACCCACCTGCTACGTATCCATACCTACCTAGCAGGTGGTACGTATAGATACTTGCATTACATACCTCGACCATATTTTCAGTTTATTTATACATAACGATTATACCTATTACAGGTTAAATTATACTTAGGTATTTAATTAAAATTATGCGTAATGTACATATAGTACTATAATTTAATCAGTAAATACACGAAACAAACAATAATAATAAATAATTTAATATTTAGGTACATTTCAAGGTCATATCGCAACCCTAGAACAAGACGGAATTATGGCGAAAAATCTCAAATTCGTATTTTTTGCATTTTGTCAATCGGGAAGATTTTACCACGTATACCAAAAGTACAGTCTAGTATCGTAATTTGCAAGAATTCCTAACTAATTGCTCTTTATGAATGAATGAAAGCAAGTCCATACCAAGAAAACGTAATTATTACTGGTTGCTACTTGCAATGTTCGTCTTCCATGGAAACTGTACGTGATGCGTAAACACAAGGGTGAATTAATATTTAGCGTGAATGTGTTGTTGAAAACTATATTAATTTGTAGGAGTTTTAGTCAAAAGATTTTATTGTAACATGGGACATTACGTATACAAATACATGTCAATGAAAAACATCGTATAAATTGCTGTATATATATGTATTTTTGTATATTGTACTTCATGTATACATTATTAAGTATCAGTCATGTATTAAACTTTATAACTACTTGTAGGATTTTTATGTTTGGTAAAAATCCGTATTTATAAAATGAATATATATATGATGTATACAACATGATAATGAAAAGTATGGCACAAAATGCTGGATGCATTTCTGGGCTACTTTATCCTCTAGACTGTTGACGCATCTTTAAAAGGTCGATTCAAAAAACGCGCATCTGTTTAGCAGCCTTTAGAAGGCGCTAATATGGATGGGTAAGTGATTTACAGTTTCTAATAAGTATTTAGTACTTAGTATTGAAAAAATGATTAAGTTTGTCATGCATGGTTACTCGTGTTGGCCGTCAATGCTAAACATTTTCATGTGTTCTGTTAAAAAAATATACTGGTGGTAGTTATTTAGTGTTTGGAATACCTAAAAAAATCATTATTTTATTCATATTAACTATTAAATTTGTCTAAATTTGATTCTAACTTGTGAAACATTGAAACAAAAACATACGCAACGCAAGTCGGCCTTTTGCAGGTCGACCGACAGACTCGCATTTTGTTTCAAGGCCACCGAGTCGGCCATTTTTTCTGTAGTTTGGATTAGTATGGATATGAAATACGAATCATCATCATCATCAATTTTTCTATTTTTGGTGCATGTTTTTGTTTGATTTTATTTAATTTAATTTGTTTTATCCAAATTAACAAAGAAAATTACAATCAAATAATAGAAACAAATTAGAACTAGTATTTACATACAATTGAGCCAACTGCAGACTGTTGCAAACAATCTACAGGTAGCTCAACTGAATCACTAAATCAAACATCTAAATCACTCATTCATGTTATAAAGATTTTGAAAATTTAAAAATTTATCACTGGTGGTCATATAGTGTTTATATTATTTAGGAATTATCACTATTTCGTGTGTTATTTTTTTTTTGTTTTGTGGCACTCTATTTAGCATACGCGGCGGCGTGGCGTTGTTTGACTAATTATGATAAATGTATAGATTATTATGATAAAATTAATATTGCATTTGAAAATAACGATGACTACATAACTTAAAATTGTGGTGAACAGAGGTGCGATCAATTCATAAATTTAAAACTAACCATTTATCTTATCATAAATTGTAAAAAATATATAATCTCTTCCTCTTCTCCTATATAGTTTTAAAAGTTGATATGGATTGTGCGCTGGTGATAGAAGACGGAATACGGCTGTACACAGCTGTTCCCTTTACATGTAGCAACTTGGACGTCATTGCCAGTCGTCGTGGAAGCACTTACTTCTTGGAATAAATCAAAAAGAAGTATCAGATTAGTCGCATTGTTATAAAATAAAACTTATCAATTTATTAGGAGTCATTAGAACTTACTGTAAGCATCTTAAAGCTCTAACAATTTGTTAGGAGTTTGTGAACCAGCTTTCAATTTCCAATTTCAATAATAGCCGCTTAGATTTTGTCATAGTTGTTACCTAAAGTTCGTAATTAACGAGTTTGCTTTCTCGAGAACTTCCAAATTATAATGAAATGAATTGCAATTAAGTGCCGAAAGGTACCATAACAGCTTAATTTTAGTAAGAAATTCCTCTTAAATCACACAAAACTTGGTGGCTTCGTGGCTTATGAGACTGATATAAAATGTGTAAGGCACGTTCCTTTGCGACGGTAAAAAATACAAAGCACACCTATAACAAAATTATGACGAAAATGTGACTTCTTTTCTCATTTTTGCGGATATGACCGTCTTAAAAATGTACAACTAACAGTGGATAACAAGTAGACTATTTCATCTAACTACACGCAGAGCAACTTTATGTTTCTTTGTTTCGTGTTGATTGTTTTTTTTCTGTTGTGATATTAAATGCCTAAATACCTAAACCACAGATTAAGTACCTAATGTTATTTCGTAACCATTTTCTCGGTGTCTTTTGTGGTTTTGATTTTTTCCTGCTTTCTCGAAAAATCATTTACTGCCTTCAGTATCCGCCGCCACTGGCAGGCGGATACCTTCATCGATGTTTGTCGCAAATAGAACTTATATCATTTTCTAAGGAAAACTTACGGAAAAACGTGGATAATGTCTTAGAAAAAAAATCTAACGAGTCCTTGGGTTTTTTTCCAACTACCCACGAAGAGGTTTCTCATGTATTTCAAAGAAAATCGTTTACGATCCGAAGCAAATAACTTTTCCGTTATTCCTCGAAGGTAAAAACAAACTAAAAATAAAATCTCGCGCCCACACTAAACGATCAACCTTAACTAACTAGACTCTAGAATAGCTTTGTTTAGATTGCTACGTTCCTACAACTGTTGATTTACCCTATGTAACACAACACGTGTACCTACGTGTTACGTTGCCAAAGACGTACTTAGGAATTCGCTACAAAACGCCTCGCTACGCAACACAATGAGAACCATTCAGTCAAAGATATGCAGAAAGAGAGACGAAGATAAAATAATTCCATAAAAATTACTTCGTTTATGAAATAGCACATGAGAATTTTATTTCTATTGTTATTTCAGGAATTCACATAGCTACCGAATTTCATAAAAGCATTCAAAAAACCGTTTCCAGAAATAAAGGTTTTCAGACGTAGGAGAAATGCGAATATGTTTCTTGAAATGGTTTTTCTTGAAGGGTTTGAATTGTGTGTGTATGTTTTCATAACAAAAATGTAGGCTAGTCATGAGTGTGGTAAGAAATTACTAACAGTGACGGTAGATGGTAGGTATCTACAAAATCTTTGAATCCTCCGTGATTTTGTAGTGTACTATCCAGTAGAGTATACAAAGCTTATGTATGGATAATGAAAGATATTACAATTACATCACCCCCACTTTATGTAAACTATTCATCTTGTTCGTAAGATGTCAGTGCTCTTACAGAGCGGCAACATGTCGCCGACATGGATGCCATGGCACTTGGCATTTCACAACAGGGATCTAGTACCTATGTTAGTTATGCCTCTACTAGACACTGAGTAACCACTTGAAATCTAAGTATTACAAACAATTTCGAAAGGGGGAGTCCAAGAAGAGGATCCAGCTCGGCTGGGCGTTTCGGAAACTACAATAGTTCAATAGTTCTTTATTTATAACAAGGATATTACATGTCAGGTGTCTAAGACTTAGACTTAGATTACACATACCTATGTTAAACAGTTTTTTACGCCGAGTCTTCTCGTCATCCATAATAGCGCAATGCTTGATAACGAAAGTTTTCATTCAGTGCGTCCTACCCGTTATGGCCTAAGGAGCTGAGACGTGGACACTCACCGGTAGGGTTGGTCCATCAGTTCAAGGTTGCTCAGCATGCTATGGAAAAAGCTATACAGTTTCTTTGAAGGATAGGATTCGGAATACATCTGACAGAGAACCAAAGTTATCCACGAAAAATTATGCATGGTGGCCGTTACCAACTTAGTTATTGCGTAGGATTTTAGAACTTTTCGTGGTGCTATTTTTTTCCAAACCTTGAGCTAGTTGAAAGAGGTAGTTTTGTTCTTCCTGTAATTTTGTTATTTAAGACTTATCGTCATCTACCTACTGCTTTCGACTGCCTGATATGTTGAGGGTTCTTTGTTAACTAAGAATTAAACAAAAACAGGCAATTGTGTCTGTCGCTTTTCTGCGAGGCAGTGTAAAGTAATGGAAAATCTGAATAAGAGTTATCAAATTATGAAGATTGTATGATATTTTCACCATAGCCTAGTTCGTTATCTATTTATCAGGGTGTACCACGTTTATGCTAGGTTGGCTTGAAAGACGAGATGTTGGAGTCTCTCTAATACTCCACTTGATATGTTTTAGGTAAAGAATTACTTCCGTTAAGAGGTACTACGAGGGACCTGATGTCATTCTCAACGCCGACGTAAAAATGATGCCGAAAAAAATGCCGCTGTCATGTTAACTATACGTACCGACGATGTGCTTTGGAGCTTTCATTGGATAAATCCGTTGATAACGCATCAATTTGTCACGTCCGACGCACCGTGAGTGATGTGATGTATCATTAAATAGAAAGTTGCTCGCTATGAAAGGACATAGAACATAAAGAACCCTCTTGTTTTTGGCGGGGATATTAAATTTGTACTGTATAGATTCTTTACCTTAGTTATTTTCGCGAAGGTAGAGACCGTAGTTCTATCACTATTGTTTTGTAGGTAGCTTTTGTGTTACTAGTTGGCAAAGTTCCAAAATATATATCAATTAAATTGTAGGAAACGGGTTATTGAGTTTCTAGGTTGTATTAACAGTTAACATCCAATTATTATTTAGTTGTCTCTACCTTATTGTTTTGTCAAAACTAAGGTTAGTATGTTCCAAAGATGCAGTCTGCTGTTAGCTCAATTGTTTCTATTGTAAATACTAGTTTTAATTTAATTCTATTATTTGATTTTTATTTTCTTTCTTAATATATTAAAAAAAAATGTATATTAGATTAGATTTTATGTACCTAGTAGGTACAATCTTGAAAAAACTGAATATAACAGTTATTATAAGTTATAACCCACAAAGGCTCTTAATAAGTTATGTAAAATAATTTTTCACCTTTCGAAAACGGTAACTTTGCTGCTCAAAAACAGTGAGCAAAATCGAGTTTTGTCGCATGTGTAATAAACGATTGTATTCTGAATGTCGCACTAAATTTCGATGGTGTAATAAGTTATTTATACTCTATGCATGGCACTGAAAAAAGAAAAAACTAAGCAATTTGCAACAGCGGAACTCCACTTTCTCATGGAGGGCAGCGCCATTTTTTATGTACCTTGACAACTTAGCTTGTGAAGATCATTCTTCTAGGCGGACAGGGCTATCTATAAATAATCTCTCAAACAAAAGGTGCATGGTCTTTATATGGGAGTTGCACCTCTCATTTTAACTTATCGAAGGGAAGAAGGTTAGATCGCATGCACCATAAACAGAAAAAAAAACGTTTTGCTCACGGTTTGAAAGAGGTTTGTAGCATTCTATCCTTCCATGGTGGTTGACCTAAATGAGCACAGATTTATAAGTATAGTACTTAAATGAGTTTCTGACAATCAACTTCTTTTTTATTAAACAAAATATTTATTTTCTCGCTAGTCGAAGTGAAAAGTTGTATGTTTAACTCGAGGGCAAATATTTTTTGTTTCGTGCTCTTTAAATCCCTTGCTAGCTCAGCAGTCTAATTTAGAGCCACTCGCTACGCTCGTGACTACTCTAGACTGCTTCGCTATCTCGGGATATACCTAATATGGGCACGTTCAACAAAAAATCCTTTTCCCCACTTGTTGAACAAAATAACTATTGATTGTTTTGAAAAAACTAAAACAGACCGAATATCTACTTTTTACACTGTTTTTGAAATTTACGGGAAAAATTGGTTTATAGTTGACAGAGAAATATATGAATTTGCATTAAAAATACACACAGCCGAACATTACCTCATCAACAATCAACATTATCCTATTCTGTTTTTTTGGCGGTTAAAGTAGATTTTATGTAGAAGTTACATAACTAGAAAAACCCGATGAAAAATTTCAACCCAAATAAATTAAAAGAATGCGACAGTTTCGTTAATCGCTTATTTACTCCTAAATTACATTTTAGTCTACAAACAAATTTCAAACGAATTAAATAACAATTGTTTTCCTACACAGCCGTACGCCCGAATGAATGATATTACTTTGTACAAAGTTTAAGCCTATTTAATTGTACCTAAGGAAAATCTTAATTGAAATGCTTTTAAAACAATATTTCTGTCCGCAGGTGACCGGGCCGCTATAGCGACAGATTCCCGCCCTCATCAGGGTGGTGGAGGAAAGCATTATTTGAATATGGTAAGGAGATATTGGTTTTTCTCGTTCGATTCGGTTGACGCCATCAATCAAGGTACCTATTCATCCCCAACCCGATGGTTGACGCCTTTTATAATTAAAAACAATACTTTTTTGAATATCAACTGGTGTTTTTAGAATAAAATATTCTTTGTATAATACCTGAATGACCTAAATAAAACCGGTAAAGTGCAAGTCGACTCTCACATTGAGGGTTCCGTTAACCGTAGTACCATAATCCTTCTCCTCGAAAGACGTCACCAGTGGTGCAACCAATCGCAGTCTTTTCGTCAAGTGATTAAACATCAGAAATGGAAAAAGGAATTTTAATCCCTTTTTTGCCTAAAATATGCATATTTTTTAAAGACAAAAAAAAACAGTTTAAAACTATAGGATTTGTTTTTTTTTAAACAATAAAATTATTCAATAAAAGCAAATTTTAATAGTGTCTACAAAAAAGCTGTAGGATTTGTTCTGTCTTAAACTCAAAGAACCCTAGCGATGAAGTCAGAATTTTTCAAGATGAAGCCATTCCAGAATATTATAATGTAGTTACATGTTCGATAACTGGGCCATCTTTACACTAACATACTTTTAGCCAATCGGCAAAAATTTCGGGGTCACGTTTTCCATTAGACGTAGGTACCTATCGACTACATCTGAACATATCCTCGTCGACGTCGGTTGCAGTATCAATTGGAAAAACGACAAAACAAGTAAAAAAAGTTGACACAGTTGTTTAACAGTGGGTAAAATCCGGCTTCGGATAATGATGTTTATACAGTTTTTCTTAGTTTTTTCAGTTCTTTCGACGCCTTGTATTTAAAAACAGTCAGTTACAATCATTGTGCTGTAAATTTTTCAGATTTCTTTAGAAATTATGTTGTAAATGCATATTGCATTTTCAAGAAATCTTGATTGCATAGAATCAAGATCTTGAATAGAAACTCTGCCAGTGTGAACGCAGCCAAACAAAAAGCTACTTGAGCCAAACTTATAATTTGCCAGAATATTGACAATTTAAAAGCTCTTCTGTCAAAAGAAACCCAAAAAAGGTTATAAGCGAATAAAGTTCTATTAAATATATGAAAAATAACTCTGAATGTTTATTTTAAAAAGTAGTATTATGTCAGTTACTCCAATTGGATCTGCAATCGACGATATCTTTTATCATATATTTCATAAGACTCTGAGTGCTTTGAGTGACCCTTACCTTACGTTGAGTCTTCCGGCTTTCTATTTTTAGGTTGCTCCGCAGAGTTACCAAATAATACGTACAAACTAAAGGTAAGGTAAAGGTAAAAGGTAAAGCTTGTAATGCTGAATTACCTAGGTGCATTATTATTAGACGTATATTATTAAAACTACACATATCATATTCATATTAATCAAATGAGCCCTGAGTCAGGTTGACGATCGTACAATTTTATTTCAACTATTTCCACCGTGGGTAACGTAAATACTTGATGTCGTTCTAAGCAATTTGAGTATGTCTATTAAATATGCATAGATTTTTTGCTTTTTTAATGCAATTTTTTTATGTTAAGTTACAATAACAGTTACTCTATAATGTCTCACTGTTGGGCAAAGACCGCCCCTTGATCCCTCCATGCATTGCGGTTCCGAATTCTGTTATGTTTATTGCTGAAAAAAATATATAACACCCACATGTTTTTTTAATATTAAAGAAAAACATTAAAAACAAAACTGCACTCAGTTTCTGATGATAAAAATGCTGCCCTATTTCTATGACGCTAACGTTCAGTTTGTTAATTCAAAGTGTCTCTGTTACTTCAACAAACTACTTAGATAAAATGTGGACAAAATGCTACGGTGAAATTTAAGAAAAAAAATTGCAAGCACATTATATCACTACAACACAACACAACAAGAATTGACGCAACTTGCTCTTTTATTTTTAATTAAAGCAAACGGCTGTGAGACTTGTAGAACATCCAACAGAATTTAAATTAACTCAATGCGACTTGCAGTTTGTATTACAAAAGCTTTGTGCACCGACCAAAGTCTTCATATACCTACCAGTTTCATTTTGACTCAACTTTTTACACTATCGCTCAATGTCACAGCGTAGTGTGTTTATCTTCTTGTTAGACAACTCGGTAATGTATGTATTGTATATATTTTGTTGAAATAAGATTAAAATAGTCCGTTTAAGTTTTGTTTATTATGTTAACCAGCAACTGAGTAGTATTGATTAGGTCCCTACTTATATTTTTTACTAGCAGCGGTCCGCTGTTTCACTCGCGTAGTAACCGCTCCCGTGGGGATTCCGGGATAAAGTAGCCTATGTGCTATTTCAGACTATAATCCCCTGATAAGCACTTTATTGATTTTTAAGTCATTATCAATGTCCATAATCCCCAACCTGCATTTGCGAAGCCGCGGACAGAATCTAGATTCTGTCCGCGTCTTCGCACACGTTGTTTCTATGCAAACATTTAAAGGTTATTTCTATCCCATAGGAATTGATTATGTGGTAAACGTATATCTCGGATTCTAGGCTTAGAGCTACATTTATTCAAAATTTCAGTCCGATCCTTTCAGCAGTTTTGGCGTGAAGCAGTAAAAATATCCATTCATCCATCCGTCCAAACTAGGTGTGGTTTTAGTTCCTTGATTATTAATTTATAGTCTTTCTCGCCGGATCTATAGTCTCGTTTTCAACAAAATTTGATAGCTCAAATCTCTTGAGATTTGTAAATTTTCGACGCAAACAGTCTTAATCCTTATCAATTTGATTGCTAAACGCTTGATAAGGATCAAGACTGTTTGCGTCGCAGTATTCGTGTTGACATTAAACGACAGTACGACACCTCATTTATTTTGTACCTAATCATTTCAGGGCACAGATGGATAGCCATCGGACTGTAGAAAAACAAACTAAAATATTGATTTTTAATTTGAACTAAACCTCTGTCTTTTTATTTCAGGGCTGGAGCTCTCTACAGAACGAACATTGAAACTTATCTGTGTATTTTAGAATAATGTTATTTTTTATAACGAATGATCTTATACATAGTCTTCTTAGTCAGTACATAGATAAATTTAAATAAATGTAAACTTTAGCCTAAAATTTAAAATGACATGGCCAAGATAAATAAATGTGACTGGATATATGTATATACATGTGACTGGATAAATGCAGTGCTTAGGATGACATTATCCCGGACATTCAATCGTAAAATATGTTGTAATCTGCTGACGTGACAGGGATAATGCCTTACCTAATGTGACATCAATTTATTTCGGCCAAGTGTTATACCGAACTTTAGTTTCTGCGTCATATGAGCCATGACGCAAAAACTATTTTCCTTATAGACATACTGTAAATATTTAAATCTACTCTAGTTCCTTGTGTATATTTAAAAATAATACTAAATTACTAGTTAAGTCTATACTAGATTGTCTGTTAACGACCTATTCTAAGCATAAAATGATTTTGTAGTCACATAGGGTCCAAAATGTATTTTTTAATATTACATTTGTTTGTAAATATTTTAATGTACCACTGTTCATAGAATAAGAATGTGTAAATCTACCTGCATGATAACATGAAAGTGCATTTATAATTCAGTACCTAACTATGTATAGTCGACTTTATGAATAATTGTCAAGTATCTGTGTGTTATACATATTTAAACTAAGTAACTACTTAATTGAAAAGATCCACTAATTTGTAGGATCACTTGGAGTATTTAATTATGGTAATTATTATGGATGTTACATAGTTCTAACAGTTATTTTTGCTACCTACTAAAATCGATGTTATTCCCTACGCCTCACGTGAGAGGTTCGGAATGACTCCTGAAATCGGAAGCTTATTTTCATCTCAACATAAAGTTTATTATAACATTTAAATAGTCGCAGTCGTTGGAAATAATGTATTTTTTTCTGTTTCCGAACTTTACTCAATATGGACTTTTTGTAGTAAATACATGAATTTAACTTGATAAAGTTTAGTGTCCGTGTTTTATATAAATATTTGAACAGATTGCACTGTTTTTATTAATAAATGCATTTAAACATCGTAACAGAGTTTTTTTTCCTAAAACCATCACTGTTTATTTATTTATAATACAAAATCTACAGCTCTTAAATCTAGATAATACAAAACTTAATTATGATACTTACAGCCAAAAAGGGATTTATATTTTACAGGATTAACTTAAAATGACTATCACTAACCCCCGAATACTCAAACCACTCAAACGCATCTCAGGTTTAAGCACGTCTCAAGTGACGATTTTTTGACACAAAAACCACATCTTGAGACGATCTTAATTATAAGTAGCTTTTGAGTATTCGGGGGTACAAGTTGAACAAAGACTTAAAGTAAAAGCTAATGCACTTTCAAAATAAGAAATGCAACAGAACCCACGCATTTAAACTATAAACCTACCAATTTAGTATGTATTTATATTTAGTAGTAGTTATAATTTTAACTTAAATTCTTACCAACAATATATTATATTAATCTGCTAGCATGAAAATCATACATGTGTGTTGATGATGACTATTTGATCTGAGTGGAAGATCCTATTTTGAACTTCATCCAATCTTGAAATGCGGTAACACAACAGGTGGGCCCGGAATGTGGCTAATAGACAAAGCAATTAACCTATCCACAAGACCGAAGATCGAAATGAAACATCACGGTGTGCCATTTTGCCTTGGAATTATTGATCGATTTTACCCCGTGCTTCCCTTTTCAGTGGACGGCACCCATTGGTTACAATGCTTGGTGACCTAAACAATTCAATTAAAAAGTACCTTCCGATAATGCTTTTTCTTTTTCATTTTAATGCCCTGTAAAATTAAGTACCTACCTAATTTAATAAGCCCGGTTCAGTAGAGCGCCGCGTAACCTATTTATAGGAAGGTAAGTCCACTACATTAAAAGTTTTGTAATACCTTTAGCTAGGTCGGTATTACCCTCGTAGGTGGCTGTTGTTTATGCTACACAAGTGGACAATACATTCTATATATTTATTATTGCTATTATCAAAAGTGGCTAAGTTAAGTTCAATAGTTATGACGTATTTCAAATACTTTTACCATGCAAATCTTAGAAATTTAAGCTTTTTAAGTCGCATCACGAGAGTCGTGTTTGAATTATACTTTTGAATTTGAATAATAATATAGTACAATTAGTTAATAATGTAAATAGTAAGATACGAAACTCTTAATATGTTTGGTAGGCCGTTGTCTTAAAATTATTTTACATTAAGTAGGTAAGGGGTATTTTTTTAATGATCTCGCATATCCGCATTCCACATTGCTAATCCGTTTGTTAGGAGCCTATAACATTTTAAGAGTCCTTAAAATACTATTATTGAGTTATATTATGTACCTTAAAATATTATTTAAAGTACTATTATTTTGTCAGTTAGTTTGACCCCATTACACTAGTATTTTTTTAGTCGATAGACCCTCGTTTGACCATAAACCCACCTGATAGAATGTGAAGATGTGTTCGACGATGTATCATAAAGGTCTAGAAGATACCTATTCACTCTTGTCTTGAAGAGACCCAGGTTTTAATTGCTCGGAAACACAGCAGCAGGCAGCGTGTTTCAAGAAAAACTCGCTGACGTTAACAGTATCCTGATTGATGCAAAAATAGCTCTTCTACGAGGGGCTACGATAACCAACCTAACTGCTTTGTAAGAACAAACATTATTAAAGCGTGAGTGGGAGGGGTGCAAGGGGCAACTATGAACATCCATCTTAAAAATCGATTTTCAATCAGCGCGTTCCAATCATGTTTGAATATAATTACTTTTTCTCGTTCGTGTTAAATATTTAAATTGAAACTTAAGGAACGTTATAAGTACTACCTCTTTTTAGATAGGTTATAAACTGTAATGAGTAAGAATAACAATATGTGAGAATAAATTCTCTTTTTAAACGACGAAACTAAAAACAAAAGAGAAGCAGATTCTATGTTCAGATTATTTTTTCATGTTTGTTTATCGATTTCTCCGTCAATTACGGATCGATTAGAAAAAAATATTTCGTTTTTGTATGAAGGATGATCCAATTCAGGAATATTTTTTTTTATGAGTCCCTTTTTGTTTGTCCCATTTTTTTGTTGGTCTTTATAAAAAAATGTTTCCCAGAATCATTTTTTTATGAGACCAACTTTCGGTTCATAATATTTAATTCCTGAAGGTATTTGTCCCTAAAAACTTAACAAAAACTGTGTAATTACTAAGGAAATAAAAGCCGGATTATTGTTTTTTCAAAACAATGATATTTATTATCAGTAATTTTCTCAATGGCTTTTAAATTCTTAACGTTTTAACTTAGACTACTAAGGTAAATAACCTACGTAAAATGTAAAACTGAGTAGGTGGTATTATCATGCTTCTTCCAGAACACTCAAAGTAAAGTAGCTAATAGCCCAAACCAATATGCCTTTAGTTAGTCTAGACATGCGATGCCGTTGACATTCGCAATATGAAGGGTTAATTTGTGTGATCAGACCCACCCTGCCTCTGGTCCCTTGTTAATTTACAGCATTATGGCACAGCTAATGGGAAATAAGCCTTCTCACTCTCCCTATAACTCATTATAACCTACAAATGTCTGCTTAAAGACCACTCCCCAAGACTCGTTTGGACCAAAATCAAGGGTTGGTTTTACGACTATGATAGACCCTGATCGGGGCTTATGCGAGTATACCGTACTCAAAAGTTCCTAATCAGGCTTCAAACAAGTGTAGGATTTAAACAACAACAAAAGAGTCCACTGTGGACTAAATAAGCGTCTTATTTTGCTGTTTTTGGCTGAAACCGAAAAAAGTTCAATGTTGTATGTTTTTTTTTGCATATTCAAAATTTTTTTCGATAATTGTAGGCAGATTTTGATGATGCTGTAGGTTTTGTATAAAGAATAATCCCAACGGGATCATTCTTCTGTTTCAACGTCTGTGATAATGATAACCTTATAAATTTTATTCCCGAAGATTAGTATTTGCCCTCAAAATAAAAAAAAACTATGTTTCTTTATAGGCACCTTAGTAAGTTTTTAGTTTTTTTTAGATATCAAATTATTAGAAAGCAATTATCCTGGACATGCGGGTTAGGGATCCCAGGGCACAGCTTTTTTCTCACCACACACCTATTAACAACATACAACACTGTCATGTGGTGTGTGAGAAATTAATTACTGATGGTGCAGAGTTTAAGCCATTCATCATTTGGTATATCGGGATATACAGCCAAACGAATTAGTGATAGAGCGTTCGCGTCGCGCGACCACAGTTTTCGTGAAATTAATAATATACTCTTATACTTAACCGACGAACAGGGTGTACTTAATATTATTTGAAATGAAATGAAATAATTTTTTTGACACTACACATTAGAGTTACTTAACATTACAGGAAGGAACTAAACTAGATTGAGTTTATCAGCCAAGACATACAATAACGGTTACCTACTTAGTACAAAATAAATTGTCGAAAATCTAAAAGAAGTTAAACTTCAACTTCTTTTTTATGGCAACGCTTGCTTTTGCCGCGACTCTGCCAGTGTCTGTGTCAGAGTGTCATAAACTTCATTACCGAAGTTGGTTACCTACCTAGTTACTTCCGCAACCTGCCTGTCAAACCACCGAGTGTCAAGCCAAAAAGGTATCAACTCAGCATGGTGCTGGATAAGTCCAGATTCTACTCAGCGCTGGTGTTATGTTGACCCTTGTAGAGTAAGTATTTATTCTTAGACCTTTAACCTTGTCGTCAAATTACATCATAGCGAAAGCACATCGGCACCATGGCGAAACCTTTGGTCGCCTTTCATTCTCATTGAGCCGTTCCCATCCTGGCTATAAACCAAATTACACGTACAGTTTCGAAACTTTTAAGGCCGCACCCCAATTAATTCAATTTCCATGTTCCTGGGTAGTAAATTAAATGTTAAAATTTTAAAAGGTTTTATGCCGGTTTTGGCATTAAAAAATAAGTATGATACTACTACAGAAAATCGAAAATACTAACATATATTTGCAGATGGTATCATAATTCTTCCCGCGGTAGAAATTGAATCCAGATTTTTCTGTCTCACATTTGTATACACAACGCCAAAAGGTTATTTTAAATATTAATTTATTCTTACGAAAATAAACGCTTACATCCCATTTCATCATTTTCACATTTCATTTCACTTGCCTTCCCCGTCATTATTTAGTTGGTAGCCTTCCATTTGAAAGAGTGTTCAAGCCAAAGAACGTCAACACATTTTTTTTTATTTCTTCTGTTTCCTTGATAATTCTGTATTCTGTAATATAATATGTAAGCACGGTTGTCAGGGTTATATGAATCACTTGCAGATTAAAAGTTATCACTATGGAAACCGTAGATTTTCACGACAAGAAAAACATGTGTTTACGAAGGCCGTAACGAGTCAAGGCTCGAAATGACGAAAAGTCCTATAACTAGGATCAAGCTACTTTTGAGAAAAGCGCAGTAAAAGATTTAATTGTGATTGAATCAGTAGCATTATTCTATGGCTATTTCTTATGTGTACCCGAAATATAATATCAATGAAATAATACTTACTAAAAATAAAATAAAAATATTTATTGCAGTTTAATAATAAAACGTAATATTTTAGCTTACCGTCCTACAACTCAGTTTATTTCACTCTTGATAAGTAAACTAAGACCAAATTTTAGTAATATTATGTTTATAAATATTGTGGTTTTGCTTACAAAAAAAAACTGAATGGGCGATACGTAACAACTGTCTAAGATTTTCTTCTTATACAGTTGTTACGTATCGCCATAGAGCTCGTTTTACTGATCACGAATATTATGTATAAAACTCTGCTCGGCCAAAAAACCGAGTTATTGCACAACATTATTGTTAGGGTTGTGCTAAGGATCTAGCTAGACTATAAGTTTATAAACTAACAATAGTTTATAAACTTATAGTCTAGCTAGATCCTCAGTATTGCTTCATGAAGAAGGATCCAGCCCTCCACGGAGCTGCACAATACCAACAGCGGACGTGCGCGTCGTCCACACGCAGAGCCGCCATTTTTTACTGTCAGTGCAAACACAATGAAGCTTTGTTCCCTTCTACAGTTGCGATTACATTTTCTTTCTTTGTTATGCTGAAATGGTCGTCAAATCTATTGTCCCTTCAATATTTAAAATAAACAAAAAGCTTTTTACGAACATCTTCATTAAAGAGATAAAACTTTTATAAATTCTAGAGAACATTTCTCGGATACTCTCGATTTAGTAATTTCATCAGGGAAAATAAAACAAAGGTATTCCCATTCGTAATGAAAACGTAACATTTTTAAATATTCATAAACATTTACTCGCGTGCAAATTAACTTTCTTTCATTTTATTAAACCCTTTTCCCTCCCTTTGTTCTAGTCTAATGGGGTTGAACGTAGATAAAACAGTAAATTTAATTACTGAAGTAGAAATAAGATTGGTTCTGCGAAAAAACTAATTACGCAACAACCACGTCGTTCCCTACTATCCTACGATATATATCTAGACCAAATGAGCTCAGTCTTACACATGACTGACCCAAATAAAGTGGACTGAACCATAAATCCGCAACACTGACGGAGCCAAACCTTTTACTCATTTCTGAATTGCTACTTTCAAAAATAGAATACTTCGAAACTGATTTTGGGGAAATGTATTTTGGGTTTCAGTCGTATCGGAAATAAGAACATTTCGAATTCAGATCATATTCAGACTGTAGCTACAGCAAACCGCATTTTCTAGCAATGCTTGTTATTCCCTGACCTTACGGCCCGGCACGTCAAGTCACCGGCACGGCACGTCACCGGCACGGCGGCGCCGGCAACCAGAGAAGCTCTAATGAAACTTTATGGCAAGATTTTGCACCCACCGGCGCCGGCACGGTTTCAATACATTTATTCTCTCCCCCATTGCTGGTGCAGGTGGTTGGTAGAAAAACACCCATTACAAGCATGTGGTCATTGTTCAAACTTTGTCAAGGTATGAAAAAGTCATTTGGGAGCCAATCGGATCAAAAGCAAGAGTTTCAAACCTCAGGGAGTAAGTGAGATTTTGGCAACATCATGCTTCATCATGCCACATTACATTTAACTTGGCGACCTTCGTGGCGCTGCGGGTAAATGTCCACCTACGACGCAGGAGGTTGCGGGTTCGATTCACGCCTCGGGACAAATATTTGTACCATCTGCAGATATTTGTTCCGGCTGTTCTGGATATTTTCTGTACATAATAAAAAATATATGTGTATAATATAATGTGTTTCTGTGTAGTGTGTAATGTATTCTATTAAGTTGATAGATAAGTCATCTAGTACCTATAACACAAGCTTAGCTTGGGTCTACACTTTAACAAAAGGTTAAATTGTCTAAGGGTCTCTAGATGATGCTGTTTAGATTTTCCAGCATTATAAATTTATATATTAATGATTATCTAATTTTTTTATGAAGAAATTAAAACTGGTAACCATCCATCTAAAGAGATGCTACGTGAGGCTACGAGTTTCTCGTAGACCTTCGTAGCTAGTTATAGACTAGTAGCTGCGATGCTTTAAAGAATCTACGAGCAAATGGCTAATAGAGAAAAAACAAGAATTTCTAATAACAAAATTTTAAGTTTAATATTTTAATTCCTTTTTATAATTCACATGAAAAAGTATACCATCCATTAATTTTGCTGTTTACAACTGAATTTCCTTAATCATTTCCCAAATCATTTCGCCTGTTCTGAATGTTAACAAATTACCTACCAAATTATATGAAATTCATATTAATTTACTCAAACATAGCTTTAATCTGCTGATTATTTTGAAAACCTTCTTTGAGCAAAGTCGACCTACCCGAACAGGAGGACATTATTATTATTACTGTCCGCTCGTTGCGGTCCGTAATTTATTACGAATTTCGAATTCTATTTTGTTTTGATAATAGTTAGGTACATAAGGTTTTATGCATATTGAGCAGTACAAGCTTCACTGGCTGGTTAGAATGAAAACAAGATCCGCCAAGTGCGAGTGTAACTCACGCGCCGAGGGTTTCAAACATTTGCCAATTATTTGGACAATCAATTTTCTGGAATATTTTAAAAAGTATGAAACTTACAGAAATTTCAAAAAGTGTTTTAAAAAGGCCAAAACGATACCTTTCATTTGATACGCCACATACCCATGCGGCAATCAAATTACCTACCATTTGAATTATATTAAATTCAAGTTAATTCTCTGTAAATTATTTAAATAAAACTGTGAATAACGTCGTACAAACATTAGAAGAACACAAAAGAAGTTGAGTTGGGTGGGACTCAGCATCAGCATTGCCTTACAGCGGGGCAATGCAGCCAGCGTCTTGGGCACGCTTCCGACTGGTATTGATATGGATCAGTTGAGCTACCTGTAGATTGTGTGCAACAGTCTGCAATTAGCTCAATTGTTTCAATTTTATATACTAACTTTAATTTAATCTTATTATTTGATTGTAATTTCCTTTCTTAATAAAGATTTCTCAAGTTAAAAAAATGTGATCGTTTCAAAGGTTTAATAGTAAATTAATTACTTCTGGTATCTTTTGTTATTGTTTCGAGTTAAGAAAAGTTTCTGTACGTATGAGAAAATATTTTTATTGATGAGTAAAGTAATGAAAGTACCTAACTATGAACTTTCAAAGAGCTATTAACGGTTGCTCAGCCAGAGTTTACTAACGTTACTTTGCTTGAACACACAATGTCGTTAAGCTAGCAAACTGAGCTGACAACTTTAAAGTGGTAAGTCACACACCGAACTTTGTCAGTTAACGAAACGATCTCAATCATCAAATATTGAATACGAACTAATTTCTGCCCGCGGCTTCGCACACGCTGCTTCTATAGAAACCTCAACCTAAGCCTGAAAATTTTATAATGATATAATGAAAAAAATTATAATAAATCCACCTGATTTTTTATTTCATAGGAGTAATGCCCATAATCCCCATGCTGGGCATGCGGGTTGAGGATCGCAGTTCGGCGGTAGATCTATTCTGCAAAAGGCGCTGCTGCCCGCCCCCGGGTGTATGTTAGTCGCCTCTTACAATACAACACCCACGAGAAGAGTTGGGGTGGTGAAAATTCTAAGCCGCACACGGCTTAATTAAATGGTTATATGGAATCTTTTAAAGGTTATTCTATTACAAGCGAACTTATATCAACGGACGACCTTAAAGTGGTAAGTCAAACACCGAACATTGTCAGGTAACGAAACGATCTGAATCATATATTCATTACAGTACGTATTCATTTTAAGTTTCAGCCTGCGGCTTCGCCCACGCTACTTCTATAGAAACGTTTAAAGATTATTTCTATTACATGCGAACTTATATGACCCTGACTTCTATTCAAATTAGGCTATATTTGAAGCTCATCTAAAAACGACTGCCCTGAATTACCTATCAGTGAGTGTATCTGAGCTCGTTTGACACCTAGCCAGACTGATAGCAATTATATCATCCAATGATGATGATATGGAATGGAGATCCATTCGTTAGTAATATCTGATCATGGTCAGGTATTATTACCGTCGCGGGGCGAACGGCGAAGAACCATGTGGAGAGGTACAAGAGTTAGGAGGCCTATACCCAGCTGTGGGTGATATTAGTTATTCATTTTGTTTTAGTCATTTTTTTGTATAGAAGGTGATTTATATAAAGTTTTAGGAATTACGACCTGGCGTCTTCACAAACCTGTTTGTGATGATGGGAAGAAGCTGCAGTTCACGTAGTGTTAGTAGACTGAATCACTAATAAGTATTAACCCTGTATATTAAACGTTTATAATTTATTTACATTTTCTAATAATTTCTAATGGTTTAGTCTGATTTAAATACTTTATACCTTATTCTAAAGTCAATTGAAATGTCTTAAGCGATTCATTATAACAAAGGACAAAACCTATTGTAAGCTGTATAACAAAGAACATTAAAGTTCAGTGGGTTCAGTGCTTCATTTATACTGCGATCTGTTATTTACTTATAAAAATCTTCATTATTAAGACACCTAGTTGCTACCTCAATTATAAAATATCTAAAAATAGGTACTGTTCCTACGCATCGTGGACGAACAAAGCTCTATGGACCGTGTACATAACAACGCTATTACACTGTGTGGTCATGCGTGTGATGCAATCGGACAGCTAAATAAATGAGTGCTCACACATAGGCTACAGCTGGCTACACTGACTGACATAAAACTCGCACATTTAGATATTCTGCAAAATTATGTTACACTTTTGGTAAAATTTATGTTGATTACTAGCCCAAAATCTCATAAACTACCAAATTCTTCAATAAATGGGAGAGTTAGTTTTATAATTGGTTCATAGAAAATGATGCTATATGACTATCGGCAAATTACTCACCCGTTAGTATTATTTCTCATAGAGCGCATAAAAATTAAATACTGCAAAAAAAGTTCTCTCGCGGGTAACGTGAATCGAGCCACCACCGTACCTAACGATCATTACTCATATTAACAAACTTCCCATGACCAGCGTAAATGAAAGCAGAAAATTACTTTACACGTAAATTTACGTTACCGTAATAACAATCCATTATTACTAGTCATTCACTCATACTGCATAAACTTTTTCATTTCGTACATGATAGTGAAGACGTCTTTAAACCTATTTTTTTTTAAATCATTTGTAAATCCATCCTTAATGTAAAAACACGTAGGTCCAGAACCCAATGATTTACCAAAGACCAATCTCCCAAACCCACGTCAACTGTTAATTAAGCACAGAGCCGTGTTAAGTTTAGTTTCAAATAAAACCTATCTAATGAATGATTATTGAATGAAGGGAACCTACTACCAATACCAAGTTTGAGAATGAGGCCTGCAGGCCAAGCAAGGGGATTGTTCTCAAGGGTAGAATAGACAATAATGACATCGCATTGTCATACATAGCGTACATTATTGATGCTGAAGAAATTAATTTCAAATAATTTACGCATTCGATGACAAAGTGACATAATTTTTCTCTATTCTGCCCTAGTTCGTGATGATGAGAAGAACCTGCAGTTTACACAGTGTCAGTGAATACGAATAACCTTAAATATACATAAAAGAATCAGATTGAATACCAAATGCCTATCATAATGGCGATTCCATACAGTCTAGTTTAGTCTAGCAAAGCTATGCATAAATTGCATATTGCATTTCTAAAGCTAGAGCACACTACGAACACTCTTGGACGACAATTTTTATCCCATCCTAAATATGAAATTCTGACTCGCCGTAACACACATATAGAGTGGTACTTGCTTTATGCACATCGACAATGTAAAGCTCGTATAACGCGAGTTCCCTTTTGTGCAACTCAATAGTGCAACTCAGTCCCTGGGGACTGAGGGGACCCTTGACTTTGATATGAAAGGGCACTTGGAAAAAAAGGGCCTGCCTGCAGCTGTGTGTGGTGATAAGCTGAGAAAAATTAAATCTAAAAATATCAATAAATAACGCGAGAAATATAGCAGGAGAGTGACTGGACCACTGGGTGAGCTTAGATATAATAGCATTCATATAGATTTATATATTTTACCACAAATTCATCCCAGCACAGACCAGCGGCAAAACGGCGGCAGGTTCGGCTAAGACACCAGCGGAATGTCCTTGATCTTTAGTTAGATCAAATTCCATAGCAAAGTCATTCATTTTAGCGCAAAACAACTGAAAATGTTTTTTTTTATGTTTACCAGTTGTAACCTACTTCTAAACAGGCAGAGCGCAAACATGCTGGAAACTAAATTGCCGACGCGTACATGTTTACAGGCTTTTTTCCGTGTAACGTAGGTAACGACTTAATTAAATGGTAATGCTTGGGTAAGTACCCACCAACCAAAGTTTATGAAGGTCTTTATTAGTTGTAAAAATGGTCGTTTTACGGTGATACGACGACTTAGTTGGATAATCATAAAGTTTACAGTTTTCGTGAATCGTTTTCTGTCAAATCTCCGTTTTCCAGGTTTTTGATGACAGAAAACGCTAGAGAAAATGTCTTCTAGACTTTCATGGTTCATCATCACACTCATCAGTCATCACTCATCAGCCACGCTCAAATTAGTTCTACCTTAAAATAATCACATTTTAAGGTAGAACTAATTAGTTTTTGTCTACCCCGGTTTATGAGAGTGCGGGAATAGACTGTGCACCTATTTTTGCGCACACACATGTGCACCAAAATAATGTCCTGTGCCTATGTCTAGTAAAAGTTAAAAAGTATAAATTGTGTTTTTTTTTTGTCTCATAAAATTCAAATTTTCATTCAATACGATAGAAAGATAGAGAAGACGAAAAAAATAAACATTCAAATATAAAATAGAGGAGATGCGACAAAAATGGTTACCACTCTCTCTAGTCTTCGTCGAGACTGACTGCTGTAGCCAAAATTTGGCAAATAATATTACCATAATGAAAAATTAAATAAAATAAAATTAATAATCATTAAAAAATTTCATGATGGTAATATTCATAAATCAAATATCACTCGAAAGTATCACGGTCTGTCTGTCTGTCAGACAGCCATTTACGGCTGGACGGATCTCAATGAATTTCGGAAGGGAGGTATGGTATGGTACTTCTTATCCCGGAAAAGAGTATGGGAAGCCGCGGGCAGCACCTAGTTAAAATATTAAAGCATTAACGGCTTTCATCTCGATATTTACAGCTGTCCTCCCCATTACTTATTTCGCTTCAGAACCTCTAAAAGCAACGCGCTTTCGAATGTGAGATAAGAAGTGCGTCCAAGCGTACCTACCCACACTGAGCAACCAAACAATGCCCCAGTTTATCAAAGAAAGAGTTAAGCTTAACTTACGCTAAAGGCGACGGGAATAATCAATTTCATCAAAGCAATAGCAGTAAAAGCTTAGCGAAATCTAGTTTGGAAATCCAATTCTTAACTCTTCAAGAGAGTTAGATGAAAAATTTATGTTACCGAGATCAGAAATAATTAATAAGTTTCATTTGTTGCATACTAAGGTGAAGAGTTAGATAAAATATTAGCAATCAAGAAGAACGAAGCGCCAGGTTTTATTTCAAACTTGTTTCTGCCCGCGGCTTCGCTCGCGTTGTTTAAGAATCGATCATACCTAAAGTCGGTTAGCATCAGTGGTCATTATCTTCCATAATACTGAAGCATTTACTTTGAGATTAAAATGTGTTATAATTCAGGATTAATTCTCGAACGCTGGTGTTTCGAAAACACGATTACTTATTTTTTTTCAAAGTTCTAAATACTTTAAAATAACCCTTGATACTTTGTACAGTAAACAAACAAAATATATAGCTGACGGTGAGTGATTTATATTAACAAAATAACTATATTTTTTTTAATTAATAAGCAAAATAAAGTTAGTAAGCTCATTAAATGTCATTTAATATTATAAAAATACATTGGAAATTAAGATTGTGAACGTCTTAATTTTCAATGTATTTTATATAATATTTACCGACATTTAACGAGACAATTATTGTATGTAACTTAATGTGTAACTTTGTTTTCTTTTTAATAACGTAATTGGATTAAATAACCATTTAAATTAAATACATAAATAAAATAAACATGTAGCCTGAAGTCAATCATAGGCTACTTTTTATCCCATATTGGTATGATTAGTGTGAATAACATTGCTTGTTTGTTTATCCGTAAACCTACACAAGCTTAGGTACTTCTTCCCACAGTCACTTTCGTAATGTAATGATGATTAAAGCAGTGACATTAGGAAACACCTATTAACAAAATGTACGTGAGTTGGGTAGCATGGCGGAATAGAGCAATCACGAAGATGTTCATTAGTTAGGTGGATGTGAGCATTGAATATCTGGGTGCATATTTAACAGGCAATTGTACACCAAACTGGAGCACGAAGAGCAATGAATATACAAATGTAAATTAAAGTTCAGCTTCAGCTCTTGTGGAGAATATGCCGCAGGTCCTAAATGAAGTCTATGTCTAAAGATTAAGTGCCGCTTGCACAACGATAATTAACTTTCTTAATTCTGATTAGTGAGTTGTCAAACCATACAAATACGTCTAAGTTAATCAAAATTAGAATTTTAAATATTGTTGTGCAAGTGGGACTAAATGTCTTATAGACTTGATAGATAGTTTGTGTCTATAGAGTCGCCACAAAGTAATGAAATATAAAATGATATTCCTACAACCAATACTTATATTATAAATGCGAAAGAGAATGAGTGTTTGTTTGTTTGTTTGTCCTTCCTTCACGCCCTAACTAAGCAACCAATCGACTTGGTTTTTGGCATAGATTTAGTTGAAAGTATGGAAGGTAACATAGGCTACTTTTTATTCAAATAAATCAGTTCCCATGGGATAGAAATAACCTTAAACAGGGCGTGCGAAGCCGTGGACAGCAACTAGTACAAAATAAATTGTTTCTTTATTTCTTTTTACAAATGTGTTTGACAGTATAACGATGGATAGTTTAAGATTAAGAATTCTAGAAGGTCGGTATTGATAATCTGTTTTGTGAAGACTGGTGCTTGAAGTAAAATCTAAATTAAATCCACTTTGCTTTTGTAATATGATATTTTTTAATACAAATCAGGATTATTTGCTAACATTTCTCAGTGATACATCTGGTATCCGATTGCTACGGTTACAGTGAATGCGCCATCCGACATTAAGCTCAAATCATCGAGGTGTTCCGGGTTCGTCCCACTCGCCTCGACCGAAAGTAATCCGAACACAGGAAAGCAAATTTAAAGCTGAAATAGTTCCAGTTTTGTCCTATTTTCCGTCTGATGCTAATAACGGTCCGATGCCGGCCTGTCGATGCTAGTTATGAAAGAAGGTCTAAAAGGTTTTTTACTGAAATAAATACACAGTAACTAAAAATACAGAAAACTATTTCAATATTATTATCATTCACAACTGTCACAACTGCAAAAACTTTATAAAATAGAGTTCAGAAATGTTATAGGATTTGTACACAAATAATAAAACACAGCTTGTACAATAAGAACGGACTAGCTACCTACACAAAAACATTTAACTGCGACAATACTGCGACAGTGTTTTGAAACAAAACACTGAAATGGGTAGGTATTATGTTTTGTTTGAATCGCTAGAACCCGTAATGAAAATATAAAACTTTAGTCCCAAGTTGATACTTTGAGAAATATTACCAAAGTAAGGCCTAATGTTAGTACGTAAAATAATTTAATTTTCAAGCAAGACATGCGCCTTCCTTATATTTTGCTGCTTGAAACAGATTATTTAGTTAGACCCTTGTACGGTGCCTTTGTTTACAATCTTATTTGCGCTATGTAAATTGACAATAAAATAATTTTGTTACTATGCATTAAAATATAGTTCTTGACCAAAAGGGCAAAAAAGATTGGCGATCTTTATACGATTTAAAGTTTCGTTTGAAATGAAGAGAAAAAAATAAAATAATAATGAGTACAACACTAACGTCATAAAAATAAAATTTAATCTAGTAATAAAATAGAAGGTACAAGTGAGCTCGTAATTTCCTTATCTTATTATTTTATTTCATAATACGTTGTTTGTTTTTACAACGGCATAAACAATTCATAAAGTTTTGTGGGCTTTCCTATTTTGTAAAGCATTTAGAAACATTGTTTATTGTTCAGGTGTTCAGGTATTTCACAAACTTTGGATTAACCGTCAAAGTTTATAAGTACTTTTAATACAAAGTTATTGCTAGAAAACTAGTTTTTGTCCGCGGCTTTGCACTCTTTCTTTCTATAAAAATGTTTAAACGCGTTTTAGAAACGTTTAACACTTTCATGGTCTGCGAGGCACTTTTTAATCCAGAGGTCCTTGTTGCGGCGGCGGCGGGGCACCCTTACGGATTGCACCGCCGAGTTAGGCAGTGAATGCGTTAAAGAGTATTTTTATCCCATGGCAAAATGAAAGGTTGTATATGTTTGGTAGCACGATTCAGTAGTTTAGGCGTGAAGTAACAAACATCCAGCTATCCATGAATACAAACTTCAGCATTTATAATATTAGCTTGATGTTATGTTTAATTTTCTAATGTAGGCAAATCATAAAAAAAAAAACATTTATTCTGAAAAAGACTACCAATAGCTTTGTAACACACATAAATTAATTAGATGAGACTACACACTAGGGTGTTTTAATAATAAAACTCTTATTGTTTAAATGTGTCAACTGAGATGGTGAAGACGAAGCTGGCAACTGGGTATCATCATCACCATCAGCCTATATTAGTCCACGGCTGGACGTAGGCCTCCCCTAATGAGCGCCATAGCGCCCTATCTTCAGCTTGCATCCAGCATCTGCCTGCAGTCTATCGCATTTCGTCATCCCACCTGGCTGGAGGGCATCCTACACTACGTTTACCGAGTCGCGTTCTCCACTCAAGAACAAGTTCACCACAGTGGTTGTCGTTTCTTCTCGGAAATGGCCACCCCACTGCGAGTTCAGCTTGCTAATTCTTTGAGCTATGTCGATAACTTTGGTTCTCTATCGGATGTATGGATGCACGGATACGAATCCTATCCTTCAGAGAAACTCCGAGCATAGCTCTCATACCACCAGCTCCTACCCTGAGTTTCCACGTCCCAGCTCCGTATGTCATGACGGGTAGGACGCACTGATTGAAAACTTTTCGAATTTAAGTATTGCGGCGCGAGAAGACTCAATGTAGTTTCTCAAAAGCCTACTTACCTAGCTGGACGGTAACTGAGTCTATCATATATGTGTAAAATAATCATTTCTTACGAAAAAGTACGTAAACTTTGTTTTATTTTTTCACCTGAGCAAATCTTCTCGTAAAGAACGCAATTGAAACTTTGCTACTGAAATAATAGGCATATTATTTATTTTCAAAGTACTGTAGGCTACCAGCCAGAAGCGTTCGTGTAAGATGTAATCTTGAACTTACTTAAGCAGAAAATACAGAGCTTTTCAATGATTAATTACCTATACCTAAGGAAAATAAGACTATAATTACCTGAGGGTTTTAAGCTCGCAGTAAAGTACCTGGCATCAAACACCAGAGCAAAGGGTACTTACCTTCCGACTTATTGTAATAAAATATACGAAGCCTAAGCTGCTTAGGTATTTGAGGGTCTTATTTCACCAGGTTTCCTAAGGGTCCTTAAGTGTTATCGGATAATAGGCGGCTTTTTATTTTCATATTAGATTTGACTAAAACCATCAGGATAGTGTTTCACAAAATATTTGAAAGTCTTTCAGTTAGTTAGTTAATATAATATAAATAATGCTGGACAATTCACACAGCATTATCTAGCCCCAAACTAAGCAGAGCTTGTGTTATGGGTACTAGATAACTGATATACATAATATAATACAATACATAGAGAGATATTTTTTATTATATATAGAAAACGACCAGAACACCCTGAACAAATGTCTGCAGATCGTACATACATTTGTCCCGAGGCGGGAATCGAACCCGCAACCTTCTGCGTCGCAGGCAGACCTTCGCCCACCGCGCCACATCGGTCGTCAAAGTTAAGTTACTTTCAATAAGTGAGGTTATGGTATAGATAGGGCCAGTTAAATGGTCTAATCATTATACCATTTAACTCGCTGTGGCGACACAGCCTGACTACAGCTGGTTTCACAACTTGGCTACGGCTGGTTTCCCAGTCAAGACCCAACCAGCCATAGCCAGGTTGTGTTTGAAAACTAGTCTAGTTTTTTTGGTCGTTTTCTAAGTAAGCTTAAGTAGCAGCTTTATCATTTTGTATCTGTAGCAGTGGAGATCTTGGGTATATAGTTGGAGTGTGGATGCGAAGTGTTTAGAGGGAGAATTAGGCTGTAAACTAAACAAAGTGACAGGAGACTCCCGCTCCGGGTCGTTCTTGGTGGAAAGGATTACCATCACTATTTAGCGAGGTACTTCAGCGAGTATCATGGGCACCTTTGCACATGGGCACCTTTGGAATGGTCAGGGGCGGGTTATTTTAAAACTAATTTTAATCACTAAGTATTAGATGTACCTATATAAAAATTAAATTTTATTAAGATAGTAGAAGTAAAAACTAGAAAATACTTCCAGACAAAATATGCTGGGCATGTCTTTAGTCGCAGTATCATCCTGGTGTTGAACAAGAGCCAAAAAAACTTTTTTACGTCATGATTAGTAGAAATGAGACACTTCCTACTAACTTCACAAAGCTTTTTACTCTCTTTTCAAGCACGTTTGTTATTAAAACCATGATTGCTTTAGAAGCGCGCTTAACATTGTTCCAGTTGCAAACTTCTTACAGGTAAAACTCATCCCAACTTTTTGGAGCTTATTAATGATTAGGAATGTACTTAAGACTCCAAATATTTGAAGATGAAGTTTGTAGCTTTGACTTGTGAGCTGAACAAGTTTTATTTAATAAAACACACACCATTATTAAAAACTTATCTAACTTTATATCTCTCACATTAAAAATGGCATGAATTGTGTTATTGAAACGTAGATACTGTGTCGTTCATTATTAGCTTACTTACTGTTACGTTTGAAGACAACTTCTATGAATCCATAACTATATTAAAACTAGAATCTTACTGCTTATTGAAGATAGCAAGTCGTTTTATATACAAATTAACAAATTTAATGAAATAAAACCAATGCTGACATAATTATGAGACTTAAAACATACGAAAAATAAATTTGCATCTGCCAAAAGTGATCTAAATTATGTCGATAACTTTAGTTCTATGTCGAATGTTTTCGTTACGAATCCTTTTACTCAGAGAAACTCCGATATTTGTATATATACATAAATAGTTATTGAATTAATTTAATGTAGTTTTACAACATACATACTCTCGTAAATGTAACAATCATTTCTGCGCAGTCGGGTCAATAGTGCCTTTTAAATATCATCATAAACAGCTGTTGCCACAACTATTTTATAATACATACCTACTAAAAAGCCATAAACAATACATTACAAAACACTTTTGTACACCAGAAAAAGAACATTACAAAAAGACCTATTATATGAGACAAGTACAATGGGCGGCCTTATCGCTTAGAAGCGATCTCTTCCAGACATCCTTTGGATGGAAAGAATTATTATGTGAATATAAGAAAGGCAGGGGTGTACAAAAGATAAAATTAACATGAATATAACAGAATATTGAAAAACATATGTAATTATATTAAATGAATAAATATTACAAACTACCTAACTCAATATATTTACATATAAACAAATAACAGGATAAAAATGAGAGAACAATTTTGCTAAATTCTTATCTTCATAATTGGCTCGGAACAAAGATAGCCTCGGGCTGAACTTAAATAACATTTACCCTCAATTCAAATATGTATCTGGATCGGAATGATCTTTTCCAATTATACGGTTTGTTTTTTATCCAAACAAATCTAACATGTTTTCCCGTCTGCGAAGAACCGCAATTTACGGATATACCTACTGTCGAATCTCATTAGCTACCCACTCATCACACGAATATGTTACGTGATATTCTTATTATGGTTCAACAAGTAACAAAAATGTGAATTCTTTAAATATTCTTTATATAGTAAAGTTAAAAAAATATATAAATAGTACAAATATAAATAGTAAAGTTAAAAAGTAAAGTGTGAAACATTTTAAATGTTTAGATCAACACAAAAATCTAATCTGCGTTTTTTGTTACCGTGTTTGAAAAATCGTAGTTGATAGCATTGTGCATTGTACTAGTACCCATATATTATTTTCATCATTGTATGGATGTAGGTAGCTTGGATTTTATTTTATTTATTTTGGTTTAAAGATTATACATATTATGTATTTTATACTCAAAACAGAGCAAACAAGTCCACAGAGAATGAGTTCTTAGATAACAAAGGTCACAAACACGTTGTAACAATTAAAGTGACCCAATGCTACTTAATATGTAATTATATTAAATAAAAAAAAGCTTCTATCGAAAAGTTTTGTTGCAATAAATCTGCCACAAGAAAGAAGAATAGCGATTTTAGTTTAGGTACTTAAGTATGAGGGGCCCTGTTTACAAATATTATATTTTGTGTTGGGCCAGAGTATAGCTAGACTACGTTTTATATGTATGAAGCCGCAGGCAAAAGCTCGTAATTAATTATGCGAAAAACAATCACTATGTCATAAATAAAATGATAGACCGTCATTATTGTACTTTTACAAGTACTTTAAAATTAGTTTAATTATTTTCAAAGTTCACCGAGACGGTATTAAGTTGCAATACTTTGACGACAGGAGCTCAAGTTGTTTATAAACTTCCTAAACTCAGCCTGAAATTTGAGAAGAGAAGTTTAAACAAAACTAAAAGCAAGGGCAACAATGATTATTGTATTATTTTTCCGCTCCTTCTTACACCGGTTTCAGCAAACAGCAACACAATCGTTGGGCATTGATTTGATTACATATACCTACCTAGTTATGGCATCAAGGTCCATATTCAGCGTCCCATAAGCGTTTATAACTACACTCGCCCACGCATTTCTTACGAGCGGTATCGCTGATTTAGCGGCTAGACATTTTTATCAACGTCCTGTGATACGAATAACTTTGGACTTGAAACCCAAGTCGTAATTAAGTCGTCACTGTAAAATCATTGAAATATTAAATTCAACTTCAATTCAATTATTTTAATTGTTTTTAAAAATACGCTCCATGCTTTCCCATACAAGTCTTCCTACCTTACATTTAAAACCAAACTTTCAACTCAGAAAAAAAAAAACCTTGTTCCTGTTGGCTTATTTTTGCAAAGCAGTTTTCAGCGACATCTCTTGATGTTTTAACTAAACTCGTCTTCAAATAGGTTGAGAAGAAAGGTTTTGCTAGCGTTTAGCCCTTGAAAACAAGCGCCATCTCTTCAATATGTCTGTAACTAAAATGCTCACTAGTCCATGAAAAAAGTTCACCTACACCTCACCAACATCGCTAACATGGTGTGATTGGTGCGAGGACCATTTGGTGTGTCACAAAAGTTTCTAGGGGAAATCAGATTGCGTGGATCAGATCGGATGGTGATGATGATGATGATGACACCTCTTCAATTAACTCGGTCTCACAAGAGGATTGCAAAATTGTAACTTCGTATCGAAAGCATTTTAAATACGGAGTAGGAAAATTTAATAATTATTGTGAGTTCAAATTTAATCGTGGTTATTACATTTTTGTCGCATTTGATATGGGTTTTTTGTCTGAAAAAAAAAACTTGTTTATTATAATTTATTCTTACTTCTGCCGTGGTTCCAAGCGCGTTTATTATTCAGAATAATAAATGGCTTCGATGTTATTCCAGGTCTAGAACTTCATACGTGCAAAATATTTTTGCCAATGTCTCGTAACCAACACATGCCTTTACATCTTGTTTTTTTTTTTGCCCTAAAACATATTGTAATAAGGTACGTTATAGGACTACATCAAGCACTTTTGCTACGCTGGCTACGTCGTAGGTTTAATCTCGACCGTAGCCTGCTACGTCGTAGCTTACGGAGCTACGACGTAGCAGGCTACGGTCGAGATCATTTTCTGCTATGACTTGGAAATTAGGACTGTTAATACTTAACGCGACGGAGCAACACTTCCGCGTCTTGGACCATGAAAGTGTTAAAAATAAACGTCAAGTACACCGGGGTCCGTATGATTCCTTGACCTTGTTTCTTGCCAAATATCATGATTTAAGGTCAACGGGAAGTAGGTACTCTATAGGTTTTGGTCACTTGCGAGAATTTATCTTTGTGAATTAACTACAAATTGACATTTCGTCTTACTAGCGCCATAAGATTCTGCTTCTTGACAAATTTCATGATTCCAAAGGGTCATTGGGCCTTTGGAATCATGAAATTCGTCAAGAAGCAGGGTCTTATGGCATAAGAAGCCCTTTAGGTTTTATGTGTATGTGATTTCTTTGTAAAATTGGGCAAACACAGCGAAGTTTGATTTATATCACGGCTCCAAGAGGTTACGGACCTGAGTATTTGATGTTAATTTCAATTCAATTGAGTTGAAATTAACATCAAATACAGACAGACTGACAACAAACTGATCATTATTATTGGTTCTGTTTTTCCTTTTGAGCTATGAACCCTAAAAATACAAATTTCTAGTACCTAGGTATTTCTTAATACTGGGGACAACAACATAAAAGTATTTTACTAATACTGAAAAAGGACACCCGCTGAAATTTGTTCCAAAAACTTGTTTGTGAAACTTTTCACAACTTCCTTGTTTCAATGCACCACTTTGTTTTCGTCATTATTCTTAGATACTTATCTGGTTTCGCTGCAAACTTGGCTAATAGAAAACTTTTCTTGTTTTCAGTTCAAAATATTGGTCGATATGGCACATGGGCTCAATCTTATTGTAAAATGCTTTATGAATCACTAGAAATATCAAATCAATGTAGATGCTTGCCTAGAATTAGTACATAATCCTGGTAATCCTTTTTCAGGAGTTTTATTACACGGTTTGATTCTGATTCAATTGACAATTTAACATAAACCTGATTTACTCCAATTCCACAAAATTGGAACAGAATCGGTCTCTTGACAGGGATAATGAATTCCTGCCAAACATGGATAGAAGAAAAAACCTATTGAAGCTGTACATCAAACGAAATGAATTCGGCAACAAGTCAATACGCGTGTGTTGACCAAAAACTCATTTCTTTCGCTGTCGCTTCGGGTTCTCTGGGTAAAAATTCCAGCCATAATACGAGCTATCTATTTTTCCCACCCACGCATAAAACACGTGGATGGCTCGGGAGTCAGGCCGCCATCACTCTACCTGTCCGCAACTTTAATTTCCTACCTCAAAACAAATAGCTTCAAATACACGAAAATTTGTACAAAACGATGTTTACAAATTGTTGCCTAATTTCCTGAGTGCTGAGCCAAAAACCTTGTGAGTTTATTGCTTTGTTATGTATTCAAAGTAACTTGATTCTAGGTAGCCGACAATGTGCCAAAGATGTCCTTGAGGTTGTTCCTAACTGCACGTAGCTATAATACCCTAATAACTGCAAAAGTTTGTACAAAACTGACGGTGGTGCCTAGACAGCTTAGAGGCGAAGCGCTCCATAATGTTCTTGTGAAAAATGTCGGAAAAATAAATAAATAAATAATACTGGACAATACACACAGCATTACCTAACCCCGAGCTAAGCAGAGCTTGTGTTGTGGGTACTAGATAACTGATATACATAATTATAACACAATACATACATAGATTGATATTTTTATTATACATAGAAAACGACCAGAACACTCTGAACAAAATGTTTGCAGATCGTAGGTACACACATTTGTTCCGAAGCGGGAATCGAACCCACAATTTATATTTCTTAAATATGATTTGTACAACAGGACTTGCCTTGTATAACTTCCTATGTTATAATGGTCAATAAATACAAATACAATACAAATACAACCTCCTGCGTCGCAAAAAAAAGTAACTTAACAGCGCAGCGTTTCAAGAAAAGTAGCGCTACCCAACCCAAAACACAATCTATATGATATCATTCATCATTCTGCAATAAAATAATAACGTTTTAATGATCCCTTAAAAGGGAAACCCATCCAATTGGTACTAATAGCGCAGGAAATGTAATTAAGATCATTTCTCCTAATTAATGACACAATAAAATGGCGTAGGGACGATGATTTATGGCAACAAATCTTTTGTATCCGGTGGTCACGGGTTCCCTACGTTCTGTGGGTATGTTCCTCCGAGTGGGTGTGAGCGCACTGGACCTTGAAAGTGAAGATGAGGGATAACAATGCGACAACAATCCGACACAGGTAGTTGGCACGGTTGTTTTGTGCGAGTTTCCTTATTACGACGATATGACAACCATATTTTCAATTTTTTCATAAACCTGAGATCATTGGTGTGTAAAAGTTTATACCTTAATTCTGTTTTTTAAGCACGTAAACCTAAATAAGGTGCAGTACAACATGAAATCCTGTTACAAGCCATCTATGTGATAAGCTGTTGATATACGAGTATTATATAGCATTATTTAACGGACAACGTTTTTAGAGAATCCCGAAATTATCATTATTCTGCTCCGATCCTTAAAGTGAATACGAGTGCTTCGGCTACACGCCCCTGGCATTCTGAATAGAATCCGATTCAATACAAGTTCTCTGATACAAATCGAAAGTAACAAAGTCGGTACCCCTGAAATGTCGAATCCAACAATAGAATCGTTTATTGCAAATGTACGACGACGAGCACTTTCTTAAGAGTTTAGATGCTTGTCGTCTCTTAAAAGTCGGATCCTGCTTCACCCAGTGCCACTTATAGAACATCGTGGAAATACAAAGGGATTGTACACGAGCTACGGAAACTGCAAGGTATTTCCGTGTTTGAACTACTTTGTGCCATAGAGTAAAGAATATGATTACGATTCTTTGTTAATGGCAATATGAGTCTGGTTGGACTCTTTTCTGCCAGTGCCAAGTAATGGAAAATAATAGTAAAATATGAGTTATTAAATTATGAAGAATGTCGATATTTTCACCAGAGCCTAGTTCGTTATCTGGCAGGGTACACCACGTGCAGGTTAGGTTGGCTTGGGAGACAAGATCTTGGAGTATCCCTATAACTAAGTGCCGAAGTGAGTGGGACGGACACGGAACACCTCAGAAAAATAATGAAGATGACATTTACTTCTATGTATATATACATTGTGTAAATCTCATTTATGTCAACTTCAAAAAGGGTTTGAACGGAAATTAACGTAAACAAAACTCGGTTAGATCCGTTCTAAATGAATTCTAATGCCGCTCTTATTTGTTTAGTTTCTACATATATATGTAACATGTAAGTATGTTATCAAGACCTTTATGAAGTACTGAAGCATTATTGTTTAGTAAAACCTTAATGCCAACACTTTCAAAGTTTAATCGAAACTCTGCAATTAACTATGGCGCTATAACGACTCGATGATTTCACAGTATAGCTTTATTAACCTTCTTCGAAAAGTCGTGTGAGATTTGGTAGTTGTTCAAACAAATCAAGAGCGTTATTTGATAAGACTACATCTATAGATTTGATTGGCCAATCAAGATTCAACTCTGTTTGCATGTCAATATTTAGCTAGAAGTTAATCAATCCGAATCTGAGGTAGATTCGGATTGATTGTTTACCTACAGGTGAAGAAACAAACTTAATGTGTAATTATTAATCATGTAAACAACAACGCTAAGCTCACACACAGCCAATGATTGCTTGATTTTTAAGTCACTGTGGGACTGCACCAAGATTCAAGTGGTTTGAATCCGTTGTCGAAAATAACGTGCCAAATTACGACTATTTTACTCATTTGACACCAATGAAGTAGGTATTAAATTATTAATGGTTATTTGTTCAACGAGTGGGCAAAACGATTTCTTGTTGAACGTGCCCATATTAATTCCCGAGGTAGCGAAGCAGTCTAGAGTAGTCACGAGCGTAGCGAGTGGCTCTACTCTAGACTGCTTCACTACCGAGGGATTTAAAGGGCACGAAACAAAAAATATTTGACCTTGAGTAAAAAATACAATTTTATACCTCGAATCGGTAGTTAGTTGTATTGTATTATAACGAATACATCCGACAGAGAACCAAGGTTATCGACATAGCTCAAAGCATTAGCAAGCTGAAGTGGCAGTGGGCTGGCCATATCTCGAGAAGAACCGACAACCGCTGGGGTAAACGTGTTCTTGAGTGGAGACCGCGACTCGGCAAACGTAGTGTAGGACGCCCTCCGACCAGGTGGGATGACGACTTGCGAAAGACTGCTGGCAGATGCTGGATGCGGCAAGCTGAAGACAGGGCACTATGGCGCTCATTAGGGGAGGCCTATGTCCAGCAGTGGACTGGTGTGGGCTGATGATGATGATGATGATATACTCATTGCTTCGACTAACGAGAAAATATTTTGTCTCATAAAAAAAAATGTCAGAAACAAAATTAGGTCACAGCATAGACTATACAGACTTTATACTGGCGGCTGCGCCCTTTAGGTCAACCACCATAGAGAACACGAAAATAACGAATGCAATGTAGTACCTATTTATTTTATTTATTTATTTATATTAAATTATTATTTATTTATTTGTATTTAACGTATACTTCGATATGCAATGGACGAGTATCTAAAGAAAAGTAGCTTTTTCATCTCCTTTCTTGAGCTTAATTATCATCTTGTCGGAGTTCCCAAACCATAAATGCCTGAGGCATGGCAAGCCATTGCTAGGTAATGTAGGAGAAAAGTAAATTGTGAGAGAAACAACGAGCTGTTTCAGTATTTTATGTTTTGGACTGATAAATGTTTTTCAACAGCGTCAACCTTCCACCCAATAATACCTAAGGGATCTGTGAGCTAATTTAGTCACGCAATTGAAGTTTACTCAAGAGACCAATTACACACGATTCCATCGGCTGAAGCCTAGGTTTTCTTCAGCTTTTCCATTTTATTCAAATTGAGTAAGTTGATAAATGAAGTATGCTAGATTGCCTTTAAAAACTTTGGAAAAAAGTTTTACTTGTAGTAATAAAATTATCGCAGACTTAATTAAATTTGTTCATTTCAACAGGCAGCATAATGAGGTAATTTATGTTCAGCGGAACGTATTGCTACATTAATTAATATTTTCGTAAGAGACCTTGAAAAATCATTACGCCTCGAACAAAAATCTGAATGAAAATGTAATATTTATAATTTAGGCGGGTACTTTTTTGAGGGTTCCGTATACGAAGGGTGAAAAATTGGGACCCTTTTAGTAAACCTCCGCTGTCCGAGCGTCCGTTCCGCCCGTCTGTCTGTCAGCAGGCTGTATCTCAAGAACCGTTAGAGGTAGACATTTTGAAATTTTATCAGAGCGTGTATTTCTCTTGCCACTGCACGGGAAATAACAAAAATGAAATAAAACAGGTACTAAGAAATAGTTTTGTACAATGGTACGGAACCCTCTATGTTTGAGTTGACTCGCACTTGGCCGGTTTTATTTGTAAGTCGTTATGGACTTACAATCTAATAAAGTGGTAAGTGAGTGTTTAAAGGTGCTAGTTCGAATTTTATAAACTATTTACAAATGCCTATTGAATGCCTATTATTAGCTTTCTGTATCTATTTTAATTTCTATTGTTATTGGTTAAGCGACGGCAATCCAAAAAAAAAATTATGGATATTTTTTTTTGACAAGTGAATAATTTGTAAACTACAAGGTCCTTTAAAAAATGGGGCATCTATCCTTTGTTTACCCTACTTAGTACCCGCCGAAATCAATTTTTTTTTGGGGATATTATTTAATTTCTTCCCTATACTCGTAATGTGTCATTTTGTTGTTTTTGTTGAAATAAAGTCCTTTGCCTATTACGTTATTCTATTAAGTTTGTTTTCGAACAACCTTCCATCCCAGCTTACTTTCTAAACGTAAATAACTTTTTTTATTAACATTCTCCGTGATCGTGTTTTTGAATTTCGTTCCAAGTTTGCAAAACCAAAACTTGGTGAAGTAAGCATATTAAACTCCTCCGTCTAGCGAATTCCGGTGAAGAGCTTATTCTATACGACTTGTGATGCGATAATGTGTATTCAACAAATCATTTTACTGTCCACATTTAATAAGATATTCGAACTTTTTTTTTATAATTATAAACATCTTTATTCAGAAAGAAAATAATAATCAAATAACAAATTTAAATTGAAACTAGTATTTACAATAGAAACAATTAAGCTATCTGCAAACTGTTGCAAACAATCTACAGGTAGCTCAACTGATCCATATCAATACCAGTTGGAAGCGTGCCTAAGACACTGGCTGCATTGCCCCGCTGTATAGCAATGCTGATGCGCTGTGCCAGATACTCACCAGCTCTCGGGTCACGCGTCGCTTCGACCAGACGATCAGATAATTTTTTTTTTAAAACTTGGTGAAGTAAGCATATTAAACTCCTCCGTCTAGCGAATTCCGGTGAAGAGCTTATTCTATACGACTTGTGATGCGATAATGTGTATTCAACAAATCATTTTACTGTCCACATTTAATAAGATATTCGAACTTTTTTTTTATAATTATAAACATCTTTATTCAGAAAGAAAATAATAATCAAATAACAAATTTAAATTGAAACTAGTATTTACAATAGAAACAATTAAGCTATCTGCAAACTGTTGCAAACAATCTACAGGTAGCTCAACTGATCCATATCAATACCAGTTGGAAGCGTGCCTAAGACACTGGCTGCATTGCCCCGCTGTATAGCAATGCTGATGCGCTGTGCCAGATACTCACCAGCTCTCGGGTCACGCGTCGCTTCGACCAGACGATCAGATAATTTTTTGAAAACCCGGAGAGCCTCGGTACCCCACGAACCTAGGGTCTCGACTCCAAGGGGAGCAAATGTGTAGGCTCTGTCGAGACCTGCATATTTGCGCCTCTTATTCGAACTTAGTTTTTAAATAAATGTAAATTTTGTATGGGGTTTGCGTAGATTCCTGTCCGCATGATAGAAGCACTGATTCAAAACCTATAAAATTAAAGGTCACAATCACGGTTTCGAATTTCGATACTATCAGCAAATTGACTCAGGGTCTGATTCATTAATTAGTAAGTTCAACAGTGATAATGGGGGTGTAAGGGGGACTCCAACATCTTGTCTCCAGAGCCAACCTAACTTGCGCTTATACACTCTGGTAAATAACGAACTAGGCTGTTGTGTAAATATTGAGAAAATCTTTATAATTTGATAACTCAGATATTTACGATTATTTTCCACCAGGTGCTGCTCGCGGATTCGCACACTTTCTTTAAGGTTATTTCTATCCCATGAGAACTGGGTTAAAAAGTAGCCTATGGGACTCTTTATCCCTTCAACTAACTTTTTGCCAAAAATCATCATCGATTGGTTGCTTAGTTAGGGCGTGAAGGAAGGACAAACAAACAAACAAACTTTTGCATGTATAATATTAGTATAGATTAGGTACTTGACACTGGCAGAATTGTGTCTGCACCTCTCCATAGACACATATTGTCATTAACAAAGAATCATCATCATCAATAGTAATAATGATGGATGCACACAACACACCGTTTTACAGAAACTCGCGTCAATAAAGGTTTATAACGGCTTCAATAACTTCATTTTCCTTTTGAAAACTTTACTCTCCATGTGTCTTTAGATATATTTTTCAAAGCTTCAATATATTACGATTCATGAGCATTATTTCAATGATTCATCAGTTTCATCACTAATGTCATTGAAGAGGAAACAATGGTTGTAGAAAATAATCTAGGGTTGATTTATTGGGTGGCGGCCAATCCGCCGATAAATCAATCGCAGGCTGGGTACGCTCTGAGTCTAGTCATCCTGCGGTTTTTTGATATTAAAAACTAAAGCCATATAAATCTATCCATGTGTATGTTTTCGTAAATAAATTACAGACATTAGTCCAGGGCCTGGTCACGTACGAAACAGACAATGTTAACTCGAGGTAAAGTGCTAGGCTCCGAGTGGACTAGTTTTATTTTACTTGGAGTGGTGCAATGTATCAAGCGTACTTTTAATAAAATTTTAATTCAGTGATAGTTTACCTGAACTTTTGTTTGTATTCGTAACCGTATTCGTTGATATGCACAACAAATAAAACATTGTAACCATCAGTTTTAACTAGCCATATCAAAACAGAATTGTTAAAATCAAAGTGATATGATTGAAGACAATTCTAACTTCTTGTACAAAACGTAAATATTATTTCAGTTCTGTTATTGGTTTCTCCCACAAATTACTTCACAGAAACCGACGGCTACATCTCAAGCTTTAATTATCACAACCAGCCAACCAGTTAATAAAAACTTGTCTTTTTATGGACACCAAGATATCTATGTTTTTGATGGGCTCCAGTACCGCTGAATGGTTTGTAAGATTGTTGCATTGCATTGGTTTGTTGGATTTAAGGCGTCAAAATGATGGAAATACATTTTATTAAAGTTTAATGACTAGTCCACCATTGGATCAACACCCCAACACTTTGAAATTGCGAAATCGTCAGAATCACGTTCAAGATTATTATTCTAATATACAGGGTGTCCGGTAATTAATGGATAACCCCGCAGGCACTTGTGGGGGGCCAGAAGAGCAACTTAGAAAAAAATATAAAAAAAATCTATCTGCAACGGTCTACGATTTTTTTTGATTTTTTTTTAAGTGCAAAATTTTATACCTTTGTTCAACCATTAATTACCGGACACCCTGTATACATACAATTAAATAAACGAACTATTTACCTTCTCAAATAGAATACCTGCAACATTTACGGTTTGGAATTTAAAAACAATTGTTTGAAAAATTTAGTATTTATAAATATGGCTACGAGCGTAGCTGATGCTACGACCGTAGAGCAATAGTGCTACGGGCGTAGCTAATAATGACAGTGTTGTATGATTATGACCGTCGCAGTATGCTACGACCGTGGCAGTAGTGGTACAAGCGTAGTTAATAATGACAGCAGCTTGATTATGAGTTATGACCGTGGCAGTATACTGCGACAGTGGCAGTATTGCTACGAGCGTAGCTTATATAATGACTGCAGTATGATTATATGATAGCATTATGCTACGACCGTAGCAATAAACCTCAAATTGGTTGTACTACTTCAAGTACATATGATTTAGCAAAAAAAAGAAACAATAAAAAGGAATGCTTACAGTCATGTAGGCATTAGCTATGAGTTCTGACGAAAACCAAGCTCCCAGAGTTCTCATAAATAAGCTTAAAGGAATACTATCAAGTCTCCGCGGCGTCAGCTGAATTTACTTAGTAAAATGCATCCTGTACAGACGCCAGGCGAGGAATTTGATCCCAACAATAAATATTCATTGCAAGTTCTATCTCAGCTAGCGAATAGAGTTGAAAGTTTCCAAGAATTTAAAGGAAATTGATTTAACTTTAGTGGAAACTTTTACTAAAACTTAAACTTAATAAATTCTGGTTTAGCTTTGCCTTCTTGTAATAATTGCAAGCGATTTCGTTACTGTACTCCTAAAATGTAGTGTGTTTTCCTACTTGATAAGCACTAAAGTAAATAAGATAAGTACTCGATAATATCCATACTTTGATAAGCAAACCTAACAATGACCAGTTTCGTTGGACAAATATAATAAAAAGATAATGCCTACCCATCACCTTAATCATCATCCGCAACCAGACGTCACCCACTGCTGGGCATAGGCCTCCAAGCTCTAGTGCCACTCCACACGGTCCTGCGCCCCGCAATGTAATGATGCCGTCCGCCTATCTGGCCGCTGCGCTGGACGTCCGACGCTTCTATACAAATACATTATAATGCGCACAGCCAAAAATGAGACTTGACGGTGCCCGTAGTTGCCTACGCAGTAGATAGTTCGCAGGCCATTTGTATATTTATTTAATCTACCGTAGGTACCTATTGATACACTTGATATCGTTAATATTAACAAAATTTGCTTATATTACCATGTTAAATTACTTAAATATAATTATTTTAAAAAAACCAAAAAACAAAGATAAGTAAATAGCCTACAGTCAGATACAAATTGGTAGGAAAGTAAATTAATTAAAATAAATTAATGACAAAAACTTAGCTGCTTTTTGGCGGTATGCAAGGCAAGAGGGGAGGGAGGTTACTACACAAAATCCCCTCTACTAGCATCTGACAGCTCTCATCTTTGTCTGTGCGCATTATACCCAGTTCTTGTACGCCATTCAATTTGCCAAGCTGTGCTGCCCAGCTCCATGTTGCGTTTCCCAAAAGTCTTTCACCTTTGTTTAACATCGGAGTATCTGTCGCCTTAAATAGTTAATAATATTACAATTGTACCCTAGATTTATGTTATTTGAATTCATATTAATGTTAATAACCCACCGGCCTCGGCCAAAGCCGAATTAACCCTCTGAAAGTGGTCAGAGTAAATCACTCGGATTTCACGCAGGTACTTTAATGGAGCTGAGCGGTTTTCTATGCTAATGCTGACTTCTAATTGAACAATTGGACCTCGAATGTGTTCATTATGTTATTCATATGCAAACGTATTTAGGAAATAAAGGATTTCTACAAATGGAAATTTTGTTTTGCTACCACTAGTTCAAACTCTCACAACTCAGGTTGTATCAACAAATTAACGCTTTCACTGCCTAGTCATCGTGGTGTCACATAAGCTATGTAGATTAAGTATGTATCTTTGTGAGAGAAAATAAACATTATTATTATTAAAAAGATTTTTTTAAATCGTAAAGATTTCTGATGATGATACCAACATAGTTAATCTGTGATAAAATCATAGACATAGAATTTTTTCACTACGTGATAAAACTATTCTTATCGACTTCGAAAAAAGGAGGAGGTTCTATGTTCCGCTGTATGTTATTTTAATGTATATTCGTCAATTTCTCCGTCGTTTACAGACTGGTTTGTATGATTTTTTTGCAGTTGTATAGAGGATTATCCCGAGGTGGTCTCATAGTGCTTTTATTCCTGAGAAAATTTCTTCCACAAAACGTAAAAAAAAACTGTTAAAACTAAGGGATTCGAAGTCAGTTTCTATCAAAATAACCAAGTGATTGCTCCATTTTATTGTATTATTTTCTCTAATTTATTGTTGTATTTTTCTACACAGATAGGTACCCTGAAATTGTTGATGATCATGATGCTTTAGAGAATTTTACCAGAGATTTCAGGTATAGGTAATAAGTAACACAGCTAAACCTCTCCAAACTACATTAAGTTAGTACAAATCTGTTATGTATTTACAAGGGATGGACCCAAAACTAAGTTACGTACACCTGCTCGGGATATCCTAACAGAGTATCGCTTATGTTTTGGCTTAGACAAGTAGGATTATTGGAAGAGTAATAACTCTTACCTTCCCAAGGATTCACCGGTAGGTACATTGTAACCACTGGCTGCTGGTAAGGTACCTCGATTTTCGTATACGCGAGTTTTTCTCTGTTTTTAGTATATTCAGCGTATTAAATAAAATAGAACTAGCAAACAAATAATTGCCGCAAATCGCAAACCATTTTTGATGAACCCATGATAGAAGTAATTTCGATTGAATAGCTTGGAAATCATAAAGAATAGGTTACACAAAATCAACATATAGGGTCTTGCTTTGTCCGTCCTCCTTCTTTCTTGAATATCTCTTACAATAATGCTATTGCATTGAAATTTGAAAGAATAATAAATTACATTTCGTGCGCCATTATTGATGTAAAGAATGAATAATAAAAATACTCAGTACAAATTGTGATGTTTAAATTTCAAAATAGACCTATGGGTGCAAATGAAGTATCAAATGAAAGGTATTGGCTTGTAGAAAGTCGGAAAATGTACGGTTTTAAATAGCAAAATTCCTAACCGGTACCTATAGTACCTAAGTATATTAATTTGTAGATTTTTTTTTAGTATCGCGTATTTCGTTTATTTAACACCAAAAAATAATTACAACTAATATTTACACACATCTATTTTCTAATTTGTAGAATTGACTTATATTCGAAACCCTCGGCGCGCGAGTTACAGTCGCACTTGGCGGATCTTGTTTATGAATGTTCAACGGTATGTCCATCAATTTTTAGACCGAATTAAAAATTCTTCATTGTTCATTAAAGTTATAGAGGTCAACATACGAACAAATTGTTTTGTTTATGTTCACAGCCGACTGTGAACATAAACAAAACAATTTTACTTAATCTTTATAAAAGAACCAACCTAGAAACAATATTAGCTAAGCTCGTGATTATGAAAGATTTGAGAATAAAAGGCTGTGTCCGAGGGAGCCCCTTGAGACGGATTTATGACCCTTCATCGCTTTACCTAGCTAGAACAATGCTCATAATGTCATAAGGGAAAATGGAACATTCTAGACTCATCCCTGGAAATAGGAGATATTTTTCGCTTAGTGACGACCACGATGCAGCGTAGTGGCTGTATATCCTCTGTCGTGAACAAGTATCAAATCAAATATCAATAAAGTTTATTTCTTTGGGCTTACAAAATAAGCACTTAGACAAGTCAAATTTTATTCTATACTAGCGATCCGGCCCGGCTTCGTGCAGGTAGTTATTTTTTCGTCAATTTTCCAATGTTTTTAATAGGTACTTCTTATCCTATTCCGGACTAAGAGAAATCTAACAAATCAAAAACCATGAAACTCGGTCTCGTCATTCTTGAGTTTTAAATGGTGTAACTAACACGACTTCGTTTTATAAATATAGATTCCAATGTTTTTAATACTTCTTATCCTATTCCGGACTAAGAGCAATCCAACAAATCAAAAACCATGAAAATCGGTCCCGCCATTTTTGAGTTATAAATGGTGTAGGTAACTAACACGATTTGGTTTTATAAATATAGATTCCAATGTTTTTAATACTTCTTAACCTATTCCGGACTAAGAGCAATCCAACAAATCAAAAACCATGAAAATCGGTCCCGCCATTCTTGAGTTATAAATGGTGTACCTAACTCTAATACGACTTTGTTTTATAAATACATATATGTAGATACAGGTTTATAAACAGTAATTATTAACAAATAAGAAACAAGGTTTTATTGATTTTGCCCACTTCAATTTTTTGTTTACTAGTGTAAGAAATGGAAAATGAACCACTAGTAAGTGTTTATATCATAGACATAGAATTTTTTCACTACGTTTATATAACGTATAAACTAATACATTGTTATATGCATATCTAAGTCTAAATTTAATGTGATTTAGATACAGGTCAATATATATCTATGATTTTCCTTATCTACTATTGTCGGTGCGGAACTGGGCGACATCTGGCCAAGCATTTAGGTACATCATTGATGTAATCATCTATGGAGTAAAATGCTTTCTTGATAAGATTTCGTTTTATGTACTGTTTAAATTTACGAATACTCGTAGTTAGCTCAGTTGCTTCAGATGGTCTTTAAATAAGGAAGATAAAGGTCTAAATCAAATGCAATGTATATCCAGTTAATGTTGAATAAATACAAAAATAATAAATGGATGTGATAAAGCCCGTTTTTAATTCAAAACCATTCGTAATGACTTTTAAATTACGAACTTGTACAATATTTCAAACAATAAATTGTTTGAGTGCTTTGGCTGAAAAACAAATTCGCCAAGTGCGTGTCAGGTCACGCTTGAAAGTTTTCGAGATAAAGCATAATTCAGTTTATATCTCTGATTATACAGGCAAATTAAGATGATATTGTTTCAATTATGCAAAAGCTAAGAGAGGTTTATAGAGATAAGGTATTTCAATAGTGGTGATAATATCTAGTCTACCAAAACTGCTTATACTCATATTTTACGACCTCTGAGGCGCGGTGGGCGAAGGTCCGTCTGCGACGCAGGAGGTTGCGGGTTCGATTCACGCCTTGGGACAATTATTTGTACGATCTGCAGGTATATGTTCCGGGTGTTTTGGTATGTATAATATAAAATATGTATCTTTATAATGTACTATATTATGTATTTCAGTCATCTAGTACCCATAACACAAGCTCTGCTTAGCTTGGGGCTAGATAATGCTGTGTGAATTGTCCAGCATTATTAATTTATTTATATATATTCATGTTCATTCACATTTTCAGATTAGGCAGAGATGCTATAATTGAGTTAGGTGGCCAAAAAGTGCAACATATCTTATTTTGAACAAAGGTGATTTCAAAATTTTCAATGATCAGTTTATGATTCTTGTTATAAGCTTTTTTTAATGCCTCTATATAGGTTGTGGTGTTATATAGGTTGTGATTCTTGTTATAAGCTTTTTTTATGCCTCTATTGATCATTGAAAATTTTGAAATCATCTTTGTTCAAAATAAGATAAAATAGGTGGCGGCGCTAGCTAGTTTGTTTCGGGGTATCGTCTAATTTTAGCCTGAGTAAGTACCTACATAAACTCTGTTGGGAAATCCAAATTAGATTCTTAGTCATTTATAAGAGTACTTTTAATTTCTAATTTTATTTAGGTACCTATAAATAATCTTAAAACTAAGGCAAATAAGTTTAAGGATTGGTATACATACGTCAATATTAAATTAAAAAAAAAAACTTAATGTGTTTAATGAAAAAATATTAGTTTCAGTTAATAATAATAGCGTAGTGGTTTTATTCTCTTCGAATAATATTATAACCAAAATATTGTAACGTAACTCGTTACATATTTAGTATATTATTTTATCATTTTAAACTATTCTAATATCGATTCATAATTAGTCGATTAATCGGTTGCGCAGCACTAGCTAAAACATAAATACGTCCACACGTCGTTACAACCCTACGGCGCGTGATTGTCTATGGTCTCAGCAGAACGAGCGAGCACGGCACTGCGCCGGCGACGGGAGACGCCATCTTGTCATCGGTCGTGACTCCGAACCTGAACGACTACGCGTCACCTCACAATTTTAATTGAAACAATAATTATTATTTCCAATATTTTACTAATTCAATCTGTGATAGTGTACAAACCCCTGTCGGGGTTTAAAGTCCACCCTAAGGCTGTCTCGTCTCCGGCCGGACTTTCAACGAGCTGCCTCCTTTGCGCACCTGGATCTCGCAATTACCGGGTCTTCCGCCGTCGGGTCTCTGCTCCATCCGCGGCGCACTAAAAGGAACGGTACCGAGAAGAAGAAACACAGGAGAAGACCTTATTTTTCACCACCAACGTAGAATCAGCGTTCTGTAGGAACTACCTTACCTACCTTCTGCCCCTCTGGCTGAGCTGGATTAATTTTAATTTAATTTTAACCTAAGCCCTTCTGGCTCTCTATTTGATTATTACTATTAAATTATCATTTGAATTGTTTTGTGTCTTTAATTTTGAATGTCCGGACTTTCGCTCATAAATCCGGACATTCACGCAAAAACCGGGACAATATATTTCCTGTTAGCAATTTGTTTATGGTTTAAGAATTGTTTATTCATTAGGAAACATTTAGTTTATTGGTAAAAATTTGCATTTCGTTGTCTCTTTTATTTATAAATTAATATAATTAAAAAAATAAATAAATATATTTTAACTAATATTTACACTTACATCTATTTTCTAAAAATCTAAGCCGTCACCAGAAGGCAGAGTGCCCAGAATGCTGGCAGCATTGCCACGTTGAATGGCAATGCTAATTCTTTGACCGAAATAAAAAATAGCATTCCGATCATCTGTGGACTCTATTAGTAGTTTTGTAAGATCTTTATAGATAACGTGTGCCCCAGGACCCCAAGGATGTGTGTCAAGGGTTTCCACCCCAAACGGCTCAAATAGGTAACCTCTGTCAAGATTAGCGTATTTTCGCCTTTTGAGGAACTCCGCTGATGTTGCTGCGGAGCCGGCCCATACTGATGTCAGATTAGATCACTTAAATTTTTATAAAATAGATGTAAGTGTAAATATTAGTTGAACTTATTTTTAGCTGTTAAATAAAATATTATATATTTTAACTACCTAATTCTGACCGCAGCTTTCGCACTCACTTTTCAGTGTTAAAAAGTAGCCTATATCCGTCGTTGGGATACCATCTACCACCCTGCCGAATTTTGTTGAGATCTGTTCAGCCATTTAGGCGTGAAAAGATAACAGACAAACAGAGTTATTTTCGAATTTATAATATTTCTAGCTGCTGTCCACGGCTTCTTTCATGTGGCCTATGTCCGGCCCCAAGATATTATATTTTTTTTATATATTTTATATATTCACCTCTCTGCCAAATTAATATTATTAAATTAATATTAATAAGAAGTAGTGATGAACAGACAAAGTTACTTTCGTATTTATAATATGGATAAGAGTGTCTAGATGTATGCAAACTTTCGACGAATGTGCATAACTAGGTGTCGCTAGTGGAAAAATTAGCAGGCGCTTACGAAGCGTTTCGGGTTCAGATAGGGGAACTAGGGGAAGGTACAATTTATATGGTTCACCAATAAATTGCATTTTAACATACAGATCTCACATCGTTGTTCTTTGACATACATAATAGGTACTGATTATTGCACAATGTACAAGACACAGTCAGTTTTCTGTGCTGATGGTGGTGGATTGATCATGGACATTGATCATGACCAATAGGCTGCCATCAGTACATAAAACTATTACATTACTCATAGCGGAGGCCAAACGAAAGACTCATACAATAATCAGTTTACTAATTAGGCTTGTTCTTGCTCGGTCAGTAAAGGGATCGCTCCGAACAAGCCGGATCGCGTGGATCGGGTTAACTTCACGACGCTGGAACAGGTCCAGATTATGATGGGTGAAAAGCGCTACCTGGTAAATGAGTTCGCTTGGCAGCGTCATTATTTTTAGCAGTATGAAAATTTTCCTGCGGGATACATCTTCCGGGACACCCACAATAGCGCGGACAGCCCTCTGCATCACGAAGGCGTGCTCAGTGTCGGCAGGATACCTCTAAAAGCTTCATGACAATACGGTGAACGGTGAGGTCACGTTTAGAAATTTTGCGATTGTATCTGAAAATATCTACTTTTCAATAATTTAATTTTACAATAAAAATACTCAAACAAATATTCAGATATATTTCTATAGCAATAGCGGATACAAATAAAATTATTAGCTTTATTGAAGTCACATGCATTGAGCTATCAGCAGACTTTTGCAAACAACCTAGAGAGAGTCCAACTGACGACCTTTAAAGTAAGTTTCCAGAGTCAAAATTATAAGATATTGTTATATGAACATACCGAGGTGGGTACATTTTCGGGGCACAGAGTTGCAAGTCACATTTTTAACTAGCTTTGAGGAAAACGGCCTCGTCGAATATTCCCTGGGAATTTCAAGAGGCAAGGTCTATTCAAGACTCTACAACATCGGTATTTTGCTTGTATTTGGTACGTAGAAGATTGATCATATTGACAGAGAACTACATATTAATACTAACGTTATATTGATATTGATGCCAATTACTCGCGTGTTTACTTTGCCTATTCTCGTTGGTCTGATTATTGACAATACAGGTATTATTGATTCTCGCTAGTCAAATTTGCTGATCGGATGTTACGTAGGTATCCCAGTTATAGCGCATATCTATAGTTATAAAGATATTTAATGTCAATAAAGACATTTATAAATGGAAACTTAACCATATGACATAATACTGTGGAAGTAGCTGAAATAAACGTATCCACGTCATCAAAGTCTGGATGTATCCACGTCTGTAAGCTGACGAATTTTTTTGACTGCATACGCTGCAGAACTAAGTCTCTTTATGTGTGGCCCATTGAAGTTTATTATCTATGGTGATTCCTAAGAATACGGTACTTTACTCTACAATTTCTAACGTTTCTCCCTTTACGTTTACAATTGCCATGTTAACTTGTTTAACATTAGGTAAGATAAATCTGCCATTATGAACGCATTCCTTCGCCACGTCAGAATAGTAACGTTGAACAGCAGAATCCCAGCTAGTAAAGTATCAACCGAAAGAAAGCCGAATAAAAGATCACTGCCGGCGGAGTCCCCAGATTCATCAGAGTGGATCAAAAACAGCACCAATGATACTAGACTATATGATAAAATACTAGACCGGTAGAATAAAGTAGAAACCGGTGTCTATTAAAAACTACCTGCGACCAGGACAGTTTTCTCCAGTTAGTTTTCTCCAGTTTTTTATTAAATTATTCGACATTTGAATAAAATTGTTTCCAATAAAAAATGAAATCCGTCGTCATATTTCAAAACATAAATCTGCAAAGAGACAACCTTTATAACCAACCCGTATTTCATTCTGCATTTTTGGGACAAAGCGGGAGCGTAACGCTTATTAATTGAAAAACGGCCAGATACCCCAATAACACAAAAAAAACTAACTATGAAAGCGCTAGTTCTCAAATAAGTTCGCCATTTATTTTGGGAATGTGGAATGGAAAGATGATACAAAAATACAATATGGAGACTCCATTTACATGATGGAGATCACGTAAATCCAACTACCTACTGAGAAGATTGGATCATTACTGGCATCTTGTATAAGGGAAAAACAAAATACGAAGGCTTTTATCAAAGCCGCAGGCAAAAGCTAGAACTCAATGAAAAGCTCTCAAATAATTTACTTCGATCGAAAAGCTTACGACTAAAAGGAAACATTCATCATTCACAGAATTCAAAGCAAAGACCCCGTGATATTTGAACAACAAGAAAATTGCCTCTAACAAAATGATTTACATTTCAACGTTGACGAATAAATCGCTCCCTTAAATTTTAATTTATGGAACCAATTTATTCAGCTTTTGATTTAACCTTCCCCGTGTGGTATTTTAATAAAAATGCCTATGAATATGGTATACATAATATTATTTTGTCAGATGTATCCTGAAAACCAAAGACTTTTCTGAATCCTTACGTTTTATCTCAAGAGAAAACAGAACAATAATTCCAATACCTATAGAGATTTAAGCTTTAACCTGTTGATTTGCATAATAAGTATTTTATTCAACACTTATTGGTCTTTAATGCGTTCAAATTGATTAAATGGTTAAAGTCAAACATTCAAAGTTCTTCACTTTGCAAGACCTAGTTTCCTGCACGAAAATCTTGCAGCCAGCATTAAAGTAGTATGTAAACAATTTAGAGGCCGAATTAGCTGAAAGTTTGTTAGGCCTAATTGCTTAAGTTCGTATTGTTAAGGAAAACAATGGCTATAGAAATAACCATTTATCTTTGACAATTTACCAAAGTTGTGATTTATGCATGTTTTCCCATTTGGCACGTTTTGTTTTGGGGGTTATGAATGTAGCCTGTGATTGAAATTTGCGAATGAATCTGATCTGTCAGTGGGTATTCAGACAGCCGGAATTTCACGGAATTTATTTGATAATGATGAAACACCGACCGTCCATCTTTACTACATAATACTTTACCAATACCTTTCCATTTCACCTATTCATTTGGCAGTTTATAAAATTAAGTTTAAATAATAAAATTGAATCGATTAAAACTATAATTATTTCTAAAGACATCAATTCATTAAGGATGCCGACGAGATGGTTATCATATAAAAACATAACCTTCATTCGTCGGAAACGGGTAAATAAAGCTTTCGTTTGAGACGCTCTCTGTTGACTTTGATTACATTATGTAGACCAGAAAACTCCACGATCATTCCGCCTACCAAGCGTGAAAAGCTCAAGTTGTTAGCGAAATTGGGGCATGATCTCATCAGTCTGGCTATAGACCCACTGCTGACTGTAGAACACTTTTCGCTTAAAGCCCACCAGGGAATGGATGCCAAAGAGGCGAATCGTTGAACGACCGGGAATTCAAAACACAAGTGCACACTTTTACCCACATAAGTGCCCGCGCCTTGTAAGCTTATTACAGCTTAGACCACTTTAGAGTCTTTGATGAGATTCACTCCATTACCTACTATTCAACGTTTAATTGTCTGTCACAGTAAACCAACGAGTAAACTCTGAATCAGAAATCCATTAGGTGGGGTGGGGACATTACGTAGGTAAATAGGTACCTACAATCTTAATATACATATAAAGGAACAAGCTATTTTCTGGGGACAACGCCCAGCCCAAACCGCTGAAGCTAGAAAGCTGAAATTTGGAGGGTAGGTACTTCTTAATACACAAGCTCCCGATAAGAAGGGATTTTAGGAAATTTCTAATAAAATTTTCCCTAAGGGGGTTAAACGGGGGGTTGATTTTTTTTTTTTTTTGTATCACTTTAACCAGTGGCCCGATTTGCTTAAAACTTACAGAGAATACTAAAAATACAAAACTGTTGAACACATGTTTCAGGATATTTCAAAATATTCATGAAAATTAGGTTAATGGCTTTATTAAAGTTTAAAATTCGTACCTTGGCTTGTGATTAGTGGGATTAGGTAGATTGAAGAGCAATACAAATCATATCTACACCTCGAGCGAAGCCGAGGGCGGAAAGCTAGTAGGTATGATGTATAATAAACTGTTAAGATGCTTGAACAAAGTAACATTTAATGCAAGTTCAGCGATAGTTCGAGCATTATTCCAGCGGAAACCAATAAAACCCCACCTTGCTCGCCCATTAGGTCTCAGGACCGACCTTTTCCTTTGAGATCCTGACACAAAACGGTTCCTAGTCACGTAACCAAACACATGTACAATTGTTTGAAAATAGTGGGCTATTTTATGTATAAGTGATCAACTTTTAAGTTTCATGCTCAAAACTCATGATCTACTTAATGTTGGATAGGTGGGTACCATGATAATCATTTGATACCATCCATTCTTCTTCAGATACTTCTAAAACTTGCTCCATCATGTATTTACGAAAAGATAGTTGTACGTATATTTTGAATACGTAAATGGAATAACGATTTTCTGTTGAAATTCATTTTTTCCTACAGCCAGCAGGAAAGTAATATGACATACTTTGCTCGTAAGTTTTTTAGGGCGTAGCGTACCTACGTAATCAAATCTATTTTATCGAAAGGGAGGTTCTCCTTCCTTCCGCCAAAGTTCCTCGTGATGCTCTCGTGCTGAGCAATATCCGCCGGAGGCATCGGCTATCGAAGTAACAACATCAAACTGTTTTTGCCCTAAACAAACGAAAACTAGAACTAAGTTCAGTAGGTATCTATCGAAAAGAGATACGCTTTATGTTAGGAATAAGTCATCAATTAATTTAAACAAGGGCCGGGTTATTGTGACGGTAGGTACATGCTGTCAGTAGGACACATCCCGTTGATGTAAGACTGCTTCCGAAATAGCCCTAAAAATCGGAAGACTTTACTTTTTTTTAGCACTTTGAAAGAATAAGAACAAATCAATATGTCTTATTTTCAATTATCACTACAGACAGAGCTATAATATATATTAATATAAATCATTGCAAGGTATATTACGGTGTATTTTCTATACTAATCGGCGAATGACCACAGACGCAGCTACGAGTATAACGTGTATTTTTATTACGTTACCAAAATATATCGACAGGTATAGCCATAGACATAGAATTTTTTCAATGGGTATAGCACGATATATTTTGGTTTTAACAAGACATGACGGCCGCAGAGCTAATGAGTGTAAGTAACGCACATGCTTTGTATGGAAATGGCACTCTGTGGTGTTTCTATAACCATTTTCAAACGTCAGTTTATCTGTCCAACTTACCATCCGTAACTATTCCTCAAACTATTCGTTATGCAAAATCATTTTGATGCAAAAATTTTCGATATTATACCGGCAAACCGATCAAATTCTGGTAATGAAGTTTATGACACTCTGACACAGACACTGGCAGAGTCGCGGCAAAAGCAAGCGTTGCCATAAATTTAAGAAGTTAAAGTTGGTTAGGTGTTTTTTTTTTTCGGAACAAAGTTCCTTATCGCGCGTTGTGAAAGGGGGCTGGACGGAAAAAATTCTCACGAAAAGTTGTAACGACACTTTTTGCTATAGTAAGCTATTGTAAGCCGTGCGGCGTGCGCATTTTTCTCTGTCTGTCTCTCTCTCTTATAGAAAGGAACTTCGTTCCATCCGGGTGTCCCTTGACAGCTTTCAACTTTTTTTTTATTTCCTTTTTTTCGAAAGGACTAATATTATGGTGTTGACCGCAGATGGCCATGACAGCGTTACCGGACTTTATTGGTTAGGTGGAAACTAGTCGTAGCTTTTATACTATGACTGTCCATTGAATATAGGAACCGGGTATAAGCCTCGAAATCTTAGTCGGTTTAGTCGAAAATCTGTGGATAAAAGGGAAGAAATTACGTAAATCGTATATAATCGATACGTAAACGTAGCGGGGAAAAAGTAAGCACTATCTCCCCTTCTTTATTTTTTTTAATTCAAAATCAAGGCTAGAAACAGGCGGATGTCAAAATAAAAAGTTTTTATCTCGAAGCCCACCAAAATGTTACTGGCCACTTGCATTTTTTAAGAGAACTTGGCAGTATGCATTTGCCTCCGAGGTTTTTTCCTTTCATTTGACATTGACATACCCTAATTTCCAGTTAACGCCCCCTGCCACCTATCGAGATATTCGGAACTATTTTTTTCTTTGTATTATAGATAGTAAACGTTTTGGACCAAGGAGTCCGTAAGTTAATTATTAAGCTTGAAAAAATAAATATCTTTCTAAAAATGAAAATCGAAAACCCCTTATTCACGAAATTCAAGAAACAAGAAGTGGTAATTAATTTATTTCGCTCTATGCTCTATGCCAAGCCACAGATGTACTAGGGATGCCCAAGCTATGCATTAATCCCACAGACATTATACTAGCTACGTGTGATTCAAGAATCTTATATATCCTGTTATACATAACAGGAGCTTCTTGGTGTGATTAATCTTTACTTTATCTATGGTGTAGACACTATTATTTTGTTTTCATTTATGTTTTTTTTATTTCTTACAGTAACCGGAGGGCAAAGAGAATTTAACGCTACGCCAGAGGGGTTTTATTCTCTTTCAATGAGTATACAACTTTGTATACAATATTTACTGTTTAGTACTATACTTATAAATCTGTGATTTACTGTTCTCTTTGTTATTAACTCTGTAAAGGAAAAAAATATAAAATGCTAAAAAGTGACTTTATATACAGATAGTTTAGGCTTTAGTCAAAGTAATCATGTCAAACTTTCTCTGGGGTATAAAAGAACTCGTGACCGAACCATCGTTTACTTTCAGCACGTTGCAAAAACACTTCTTCAAAAGTGATTCCAGCCACGAGGATATCACAATTTCATCTAAAGTCACAACAACTAACGCGCCTAGCGGTAATAACGAAGTTAAAATCAAAAGTACAAATGTTCTTAGCATTGATACAAGTTCCACCGAGATATTGTCTTTTGGTTTAACTCAAAGAGAAAATAAACAGACGCAAGTTGGAAAGCGACCTATAAAGCACGAAGAATTATCCCCAAAAAGTTCTAAAATTCAAAACCTGCCCAAAAAAGTCAGTAAAACTACAAGCATTCCTAAAGTTAACTTAGTATATAAATGCACTGGCCCAGAGGTTTGCCCAAATAAAGACTTCAGCTCCAACACGGATAACCTTAGAATATGTAAAGAACACCAAAAAGTGTTTGAGGTTTTGAAAAAATTGCCTTCAGGAAAAATGACAATAAATGAAAAACCCACTCTGAAATCGAAACTGCTCCAGGCATTGAAGGTGCTGAATATGGAAAAAATTCCAACTATACCCCCATATCATAGCGATCATCAAAAGTTTATGAAATTATATAGAAGTGTGAGTGAAGAAGAATTTTACATCGAAAGAAAAAGAAAAAACTAAATAAATCTTATTGGTTAGTACTAACCTAACTTAGACATGGTAATGTACCTACCGATAAAACTTGTACTTAGTTTTACATAATATAACGTAGTACAAAATAAATATTTTGAAATAAAATTAAATGAAAAAAGTTTATTTAACACGACACAAAATATACATACATACATAGGAAAGAAGTTAGCTAGGCACTTACGATTCTACTTAAACAAAGACGTAAAATTATAGCTAAACCTCTGCTACATCTGTCTGCGTGCCTCTTTGGACAAAGGCCTCCTCCAATTTTGATCATTCAACTCTGTTGCCAGCCAATCTAGACCATGTGCCCCCTGCTGTGGTCTTTGTATCGTCGACCCACCTTCTCGATGGCCTACCTCGTCTCCTCTTGTTTCCTGCGAACCAGTACATTATGGTTTTAGACCATTTTTCGCTTCCTCTTATTATATGTCCAGTCCATCTCCACTTCAATTTTCTGATGGCTATCGATACATCTTTTGTTTTTGTGTGTTTCTTTATAGTGTCCATTCGGATTCTATCACAGAGTTTTTTCCCCATCATACTCCTTTCCATGGAGGCTTAGGTATAGATGTTTAAAATACCTAGCTTTATACCACCATGTGTCGAACCAAAAAGGTGCTCAGCATGTTACTAGGTAGATAAGTTGTATTACCTACTCAGCGCTGGTTATGTTGACCCGCGTGAAGTTAGATATGTCACCAACGACAAATCCCCGCTTGCACTGCTTTTTGTATGCTCAGGTGTCAAAAACTAGTGAGTGATATGAGTTCATGTATTATTAAACTTACGCGATCTGAACACAGTTATTTTACCTACTAGCTGTTCCCCGCGTTTTCACTCGCGTCAAGGGTGCGCCTAATGCAAAAATCAAGCAAAATGTGTATATAGTAACTTATGCGTACGTAAATGTTCAGATTAAAAAAAATCTTTAGGTAAATCCTGTAAATCTTCCATGGAATTAGATATTTAACCAGAACAAAAAGTAGGTAGCCTGTTACTTTCCATCCTTTCAACTTACTACGGCAAAAATCAAGTCGATTGGTAGCGTGAAGAATGGACAAAATAACAAACAAATAAACAAACACATTTCCGCATTGATAATATTAGTAAGGATTTATCCCGACGTTTTAACAGGTTTACACACTGTCGTGGTCACGCGATGACTAGTGAAGATTAGTAATTAAACGAGAGAAGTACCGTTACGTTAATAGTACTAATAACTAATATGAAAAAGGATGTGGCGGTCTTGACTACAGAATCAACCCCTCCAACTCAGCCCGTGGGTGCCGTAAGAGTCAACTAAGGGAACCTACCAGAAGAAGGGCAGTAGCTTCCTTCTATGCATTTTGAACACCTCTGCGCATTGACTCATCCACCTGTCAAACTTCCGTGATTATTACATACATGCAAAGCCCTTCGGTTTTGGTGGAGACACACACATTACATGGTAGTACAACCACTTATGGTTATTCTATGATACCCATTGCACCTCGTACATTTATTTTTTATAGTTTATAGACCTTAGTTTGACCACAATATCACCTGATGGAAAGTGCAGATGTGGCGGACGAAGTATCACGAAAGTCTAGAAGATATATACCTATTCACTCTTGTCTTGAAGAGACCCAGATTGCAATTGACGGAAAAAACAGCAGCAGGGAGTGTTCCAAACCCCAGTGATACGAATGATGAAGGTGGAGGAAAACCGCTTAGTGCAAGTGGACGGTATATCCACCAAGTAGGGGTGGTACAGGTAGGTTTGACTCGATAAAGGCTTCATGCAAAGTTGTTGTGAGCGTGACACCGAGGAGCTCAAGTCGGGTCTTTTATAGGTACCTACCGGTAATCTCGGAATACAGGAACACAGGTACCTACTCATGAAACACTGTATACAGTACCTAAGCATGGGCGTATTTTATAATCAAAACTAGACACCAATACACTTCGGGCTATACATTTTATATATACTGCGAGCTTACAAGTTGGTTACAGAATTGGTAACAAGGAAAACCGCTAAGCAAAATAAGCATAGATAAACGAGGGCCGTATCTTCCGAATACAACCCCTTGTCTCGCCTTTCAGCTCGCAGGATCTCATCGATCTTGGTGAAGGATTATTGCTATCTTATCCCTGTCGCTTCCCTAAAGCCACTTGCGTACTCGTATTTAAAATAAAAAATTATGCTGAACAATCCACACAGCATCATCTAGCCCTAAGCTAAGCAGAGCTTGTGTTAAGGGTACTAAATGACTGATATAAGTACTTAAAATAATACTACCACATAGACTACTACATAGATAGATATTTTTACCAACTTCAGGTGGAGGTTCTATGTTCGGTTATTATGTATTTTTTTATTTATTATCATCGATTTCTGTCAATTATGTACGATTAAGACATTCTTTCGTTTTTGAATAGACAAAGATCCTGAATTGGTTCGAAAAAAAATCCCGAGTGTAGTATTTATCCCGTCAAGCTTAAAAAACAATATAATTCAATACAAAATTCATAACTAAACTACAACGATTTTAGTGTAATCTTCGCCAATTCTTTCCTTCTTGTGTAAATTGTAAATTGTTGATTTTGAGGTGGTTCCATAAAAATTTGATCCTCGAGGAATTGATATTGTGCGCAATAAAACGTATCTAAGCATCATCACATGATAATTTTCACATCACTCGTAGATTTGCTACATGGTTTCCATGGCAACAGAGGTAAACAAAATGAGGTCTTTTCATTCGTCGTTTCATCGGAGTTTCGTTCAAAATTTGAAGTCGGTTTATAGTTTTTTTAAAACATGCGAAATTATTTAATAGAGAAAATATCAATAAATAATTCTTATTCTTACCCAGAACACCGGAACAAATATTAGCAGATCGTACAAAGATTTGTCGCAAGACGGAACTGAACCCGCAACCCCTGCAATGAAAGCGGACCTTCAAAACAAAACTTATAAATTAGATGAATTACATCTAATCTATAGGTACATTTCTACTTTTATACTAATATTATAAAGAAAAGACGTAAGGCTATAAGCTTAATGCCAGTAAACCATTAAGCTTATCCTTATAAAGTTACGTCTATAAAGTACACCTTCGACTTGCTCATGCTTAGTGACTTCTCCTAGCGAACAGACGTACATATATTAAACTAATGCAGTGGCCACACTGCGAGCGACGTGCTAGTAGGAGGATTAGTCACTAAGTGAGTCTTTTGGCTCTTAGCCTTATGAATATGATAGTAATTTTTTGTTAGGTAACCTCCAAAACTACTGGCCTGAATAATTCCTTTACTAATATAAGCTACTTTAACCTGTGAGTGGCATAGGCTACGTTTTATACCCGTACTAGATATGTGAGAGAAACCGGATAGAAGCTACTTGTAAATATAGCCTGCTTATTAAATGGGTATTGAAGGTTATTATTACCTAAAGTATACCTAAACTCGTTATTATGGGTAGGTAGGGTGTAATTAGACCCCCTTATAAAATATTCATTTAACCGCCTCATTTCCGAAAGCCACAGTCGCATGTCCGCAGTAGGCCCGAGCATCCTGTGTTAAATATACATATTAGGTAAACCGCACTGTTATTGTTTATTCTCGTAAAAAGGTTAAGGGAGAGGCTCTTGTAACATTGTTAGGGGAATCACGTCTCTGCGCCCTCCAACCTCCCGAGGGCAGGGCCCCAGGGCGGTAACCGGAGACCCGCGTCAAACTGCTCCATTCACCACATAAATTCAATGTTTCACTCAACGTCCTGTTTCAAATTAATTTCTCATTTCCGAAAAACGAATATGTTTTATCGAATAAGGATTCCCCGCTCACTAACAAATTGGAAATTGATACTTAACGTTATTTTCTTGCGAAAAGTATTTTACTATGTTGTTCAGAAAAAATCAACAGGCTCATTATTTTGTATTCGCGTAGAGGTCTTTTGTTTTCCAAATGCTTGAAGTTGAATATCTTGAACTTCGTGTTAGATATTTTTTTCTGCTTTTTCATATAATATAAGAGAATGGTAGTTTTTTCACTAAATAATCTAGGAAAGCGTTTGTTTAAAACGTAGACAGGTAGCATAATAGCATTATATTATTATATAACATATAGGTAACAACTTGATATAACTGGCTTTTGTAATACTCGTACCGCAAAACTAAATCTAAAGGAAAGGATTTATCATTGAAGTAGGAAGGTAAATAAATATGTGGAGATATATTGTAAAGGCCGATATCATGTTTGGGCGGGTCAGTGTTAGCCGACGAAGAATGAAAAAACCTGTATTTATAAAAAATACTCTATAAAAGCATATTAACACCTTCACTTGCTGCCTATAACGCACATGCCAAACTTCTCCCTGGTGTAACTGAGGCGCTACCTAAAATAGACAAATTAATAATAGACATTTCTTTCAGGAGCTGAACCAGATGCTGGACGGCCTAGCTTCAGCCTCGCGACGCATCGATCTTGGAATGAGTTCAGATAAAACCAGAGTCATGATCAATAGCCACATTGTTCCAATACCGGTCGTCGTACATGATCACCTTATCGAAATAGTTTCCGAATTCACTTAGGTACCTCGGTCAGATTCTGCAGCTGGGAAAAACAATTTCGAGAAGGATGCCAAGAGGAGGATCCAGCTAGGCTGGGCAGCGTTTGGATAACTACGCTGAGTCTTCTCGTCATCCATACCGCAATGCTTGAAAACTAAAGTTTCAAACAGTGCGTCCTACCCGTCATAACCTACGGAGCTGAGACGTGGACACTTACTTAGGGCTGCTCCGCCAGTTCAAGGTCGCTGAACCGGTGGAACAGCGAGTTATGGAAAGACCTATGCTCGTATTTGTTATTTTTCGAGTTGGAGCAAAACCTGTCCCAAGCTTTTTCATCTTCTAGATAATCTGATATTTTGTAGTAAGCCTTTTTGCACGGAAAGGTTTTGACAATTTGTTTGAATTTGTTTACTGATAGATTTTGCAACTCACTAGAAGTTTTGTTGTAGAAGCGTCACTTTAAAGATACATTAATTTTGTGAAGCCTGGTTGTGAGCATATTAACAATAAACTTATATAATGGGATTGTCATTATATAAGTGTATTTCTTTGAATTTATCACGTACTCTGGGACCCATATTATAAATTGCTCGAACAGCCCTCTTCTGCAGCACAAATACGGTGTTAATTCTGCAGCGTTCTCCCACAGCACTATACCTACCAGAAGACATAATACTGTGAAAGTAGCTGAAATAAATAAGTATAGATCGATCCACGTCTGTAACATGACAGATTTTTTTACTGCGTACGCTGCAGAACTAAGTCTCTTCGATAACTTATGTATGTTTGGCCCCTTGAAGTTTATTATGATTCCTAAGAATACGGTTTGTTCTGCATATTCTACCGTTTCTTCTTTTACGTTTGTATCAGCCTTAACTTGTTTAACATTAGGTAGAATAAATCTAATACATTTTGTTTTGGTTTTGTTAAGCAAAAGATTATTGACACTAAACCAATGAACTACTTTTGAGATTGCATTATTCACATCGTCGAAGTTTATGCTGTGTCGTTACTTTTAAAAATTATTAAAGTATTATCAGCAAACAGTACAACCTCGTGATTATTCTTTACAAGATGAGGCAGTTCGTTGATATACACTAAAAATAGGAAAGGACCGAGGATAGAACCCTGCGATATACCCATTGTAACTACAAACTCCGAAGACCTTTTCCCAATAATGTCAACTCTTTGTATCCTATCACTCAACCGTTGGGGTAAACGTGTTCCTGAGTGAAGGCCACGACTCGGTAAACGTAGTGTACGACGCCCTCCGGCCAGGTGGGATGACGATCTGCGAAAGACTGCAGGCAGATGCTGGATGCGTCAAGCTGTAGACATGGCGCTATGGCGCTCATTAGGGGACCCCTATGTCCAGCAGTGGACTACCATAGGCTGATGATGATGATGACGATGTCAATAACTCGAAACTCGTTCGGATATTAGAATAGAAATGACGTAAATGTATGTACTTATACGGGTTTAAAGGACAATCAACTTCAACCCCACAAAAGACGACCCTTTGCTAAATTAAATAATGTCCCGTCATACTAGCTATCCCCGCTAATATATTACTCGGCTAATATCACACTAAGTGCCTTTGTAAGCCAACACATTAACAAAGAACAGATCTCCTTGTATCGTCCAACAGTTATAACTATATCAAATAAACTTCCTAATTGTATTAAAGCGTCATAATAACAACGGCGACGGTACTTTACCTCGGAACGTGACTCGACTGAAACCTTGAAGACACAATCTGATTATGGGCCTATCCCTAGTTCCCTATCCCTTACAACAGTCCCGCTAAACTCACAAAGGAAAATGTGACAGTTGTTACCGTGAATAGACGACCCGCCATGCCACCGCGATGGGCAAATGCCAGTGTGTTCCTCTATATTGTCTTTGATAAATATACGTTTTTGAGCTCGTACGTAGTGCTCTATGAAAGCGTTAACTACGAATATTGCAAAGACAAAATTACGAGTCTGGATGGATGTAGCGCTTAGAGTCGCATTGCTTTCATACCTAGTAGATAGGCGTGTCCAGTCCATAGTCATAGAACTTGGGGTGTCGGCTCTCACTGGATTCGTTTGAATAATCGCCTCTTGTAATGGTGTCAAATTTGATATTATTTGATGGGCAGAGCAGTGAACTATAAATAATGGCCTATCATAAAATGTCTAATCTTACTCTGCACCCTTTCGAAATCTCTGAGCTATGTTTATCTTGTTTGCTTAATAACTGTTTATTATTCTGCTATTCAGATATTATAACTGCTATCATAGTGGTTTTGCAGAACACTTAAATCCATTTGTCAATTATTGTCAACGCTCTCTAACAAGTGGTTAGTGCTTAGGTACCATAAATTTTGTACTCTGAATGCTCAATCTTGGGGCTCCTTTAATACTTGACTACCGTTTTTTTTTAAGTCTCAGCGCTATATTATTAGAGTTAGATCATAATACCCTTAACTCCACAAATGCACATCAAAATAATTGAAATAATTTCTGAACACATCTCCGGGAAAAGGTGCGGCAGTGTAAGATAGGTAGGTATAGTTGAATAATTCGAAATATTGTACAGGGTGTAACAAAACGTAAAGACCTAAACTTTTGGGTGATTTAATTTAATTCAGAGTCGATTATGGGACAAAGGTAATATATTTATTTATTGCTTTCGGAAAATAAACGAAAAGGCTAAACAACGGATTGTTGCATGTAGGTGCTACTTTGTATCGGTAAAATATAGGTAAACACAATAAAATTTAACTACGTATGTATGTGCCTTGTGTACCTTTAGTTACACCTGCACGCCAACACCTTAGGACGGGCACCTTAGGGCGGCCGCAGACGTCCGATTTTTTGTCTGATTGTCGGAGGAAATTGTCTATAAATAAATAAATAAATAATGCTGGACAATTCACACAGCATTATCTAGCCCCAAGCTAAGCAGAGCTTGTGTTATGTGTACTAGATAACTGATATACATAATATAATACAATACATAGATATTAAATTCATTTAAAACGGGATATTTACCATGATTCGTTTTTTGAGTTTTCCAATATTTCGGCACAGTTTCATGCGCCATGATCACGGAAGAACTAAAGTCACTGCGAGTTGGTTTTTATTGGCAGATATATCGATCTACCTTCATTCTTTGTTTTTTGCTACGAAAGTTTCCACTACCACCACCGGTTTCATTTACGAACGCAATTCTATCACGACACACAACACTAACGGTATCTGCACACGGCTTGGTTGGTTCACCAGTTCTTCGATTTTTACACATTCTCACAACAGGGTTCCAGGTTCCGGATAATTGGAAACCTTCTTCTCGGTTGAAGTTTCTGTGGTTGGTAATCTCAATGGCCTCCTGTACTAGTCTTGGTAGACTAGTCTTGGTAGAAAATCGAAGAAGTGGTGTACCAACCAAGCCGTGTGCAGATACCGTTAGTGTTGTGTGAATTTAATGTTAATAACCATGATAGTTTTAAAAATACATAGATAGATATTTTTTATTATATTATAGAAAACGACCAGAACAACCTGAACAAATGCCTGCAGATCGTACACACATTTGTCCCGAGGCGGGAATCGAACCCGCAACCTTCTGCGTCGCAGGCAGACCTTCGCCCACCGCGCCACATCGGTCGTCTATGGATATACATATTCGACTATCCAAAAGCGTATCTTCCCTACATTGTGTAAATACTCAAATCGCCTTTGGATAGTCGAATACCACCGTCAGACAAAAATCGAACGTGTGCGGCCAGCTTCTAGCGGCCAGGACACGACCTGAAATTATCCAAAATCATGCCAGTTTTGTACCGTTCTTTAATCAAAGAATAGAAAATAATAGGTTCTGCGATATTTAGTGTTTTCTGGGCTTGCAACTGTCAGCATGTAATTCTGATGTACTTACATACCTTAATGAACGCAAGGAAAACATTTTAGTTAAATTTTAAGAACTATACAGTCAACCTTCTAGTACCATACGATTTCAATTCTCATAGTCATCAATTCATCATAAATAAATAAAATTCTGCAATATTATATAACTCACCCTTAGAAAACCTTCCTTGTCCTTTTTTGAATATTTAAAACAAAAATAATCCTCCAATTCTAAGTTTAATAACTTCCGAATCTCTTCTAAAAATTTTCGCATCGTTAGGATGAATCTCTGCAACACAAAACTTATCTAATACAGATCTGGGATTAACCTTTTTGTAGAAAATACATATAAATGTAACATTATCTTTTATGTTTTGTATGTTCGCAAAAATATGAAGTACTTGAACAAAATACATTCGTACAAAAAATTAAAACGGTAATTTACATTTTATACGATTTGCGTAACGGACCTTTTAACTCGTTAACAAAAAACCTTACTAGCAAGTATATGCTTAGGTCGTATTTCGATACCTTTATAAATTAGGTAGAGGCAATTCTACAGGATTCAAGGCACAGAAATTAGAAGAAGAAAGAAATTAGCCCTTAAACGATTACGGGGCTATAACTTAACCGCTTTCGGGATTCGGCTTATTTATGATAACGGCCGATCTATTAAGACTTGCTTTTTGCAATGCCCTGTTCAGATTAATGTCCCTTCAACCTTCATCCCTGAGTAGTGTTCAGTCCATTGTTCTTATTTGAAGGGCCGAATCCAATAATAATATCGATAACCAATTTAAAATTATTTGTTGCGGGAGAAGTTGAGTCCAGACAACATGATAGGTTTTTGGAATAAGCATATAGAGAATGTCCAATATTTTAACCCTTGAGACGGGATTGCTCCCCTCCTACTCCTTTAGTTGTTGAAGTGAGTACCTACATCCGCTCAATCCGCTGTAATCTCAGTAATAGCCAGCCCTCATCTCCTTTGATAGTCTGGTTATGCTTAAAAGTCTTTGATCGCAAAACCCGAGCAAGAATATTCGAATAACTGCCAGAACGGATGTTTTCAGCGCAAGTTTACCGACAAATAAATGCGAAGAAATGGGCAAGTCAGCTATGGGATGTGGGAATCACAGAATAACCCTAATAATCATTAGTTTTACTGGTAATTAAACGTTTATCCTTTGAAACTATTATAATTAGTTGTCTGCTGGCTGATATTATGATGTAAATATTTTCATAAAATATCCCAACACAATCTGGTTAACAAACCGACAACACATTTTGTAGTTCCTCACTGTTGTTCTTTGCTTCTCTGTTTACGTTAACAGTTTCCACGAATAGTCGGTCTGTTGGGCTCGTTACTTGCTCGCCACATCTACAATGGGATGATCCTCAAAGCCCGAAAGATAAATCCTCAGATAACAAACGTAACAGCAGACGTCATGCACAACCACAAGAGGCAAGGCTCCTAGCTGCTCGGTCTACGAGGTCTCGTAGTTGTTTGACTTACTTTGCTATATATAGGTACCGATGCTGGACAATTTACACAGCATTATCTAGCCCCAAGCTAAGCAGAGCTTGTGTTATGGGTACTAGATAACTGATATACATAATAATATAATATAATACATAGATAGAGATATTTTCTATCATGCATAGAAAACGACCAGAACTCCCTGAACAAATGTCTGCAGATCGTACACACATTTGTCACGAGGCGGGAATCGAACTCGCAACCTCCTGCGTCGCAGGCAGACCTTCGCCCACCGCGCCACAGAGGTCGTCAACCGATACCTATCTACATATAGTACCTATATTCCTTGAAAAGGGCCGCCGGCCTTTGCCTTGCCGCCTCTGCCGCCTCTGCACACTGCCAATATTTACGGCCTTTTTGGAGTTTTTATGGTTGGCTTGGCGGCACACGAGACCTCCATTATTCTCTTTCTCTTGAATTAGGTGCTATTCGCTACAACTCTCGTTATTATCGCTTTTACATCAGACACCCGATTATGAAAGTTCTAAGTTACTACAGTCGATTCGAAGGAAAGATAATTGATTAAGAAAATTGCAAAAACAGAATAAAATAATTACAACTAGTATTTACACTCGTATCTATTTCCTAAAAATCTAAGCCGTTGTCACCAGAAAGCAGAGTGCCCGAAATGTTGGCAGCATTGCCACGTTGAATGGCAATGCTAATTCATTTACCAAAATAAATATAATATAATATTTGAAGGATATTTTATTATAAGCAGCATGAATTTTCCTATGTTCTTAAAGTGGTACATTATTCCTCTTAGTTAGTTTAAGAAAAATCTTGTCCAAGCGTTCATGTCCTAAACCCTAATCGAAATGTGATCACGCAAGATCCTTTGTAGGCTATCAAATACACATTTTTCACGATTAATCTTCTATCTGGCTTAGAGATCCCCGTATATGGCCGCTGTTCTAAATGATAGGTATTGATGGATTATTCAAATTTCAATCCAAGTTTATGAGTCTTTGGTTCAGATAGATAAACCTCAGATTTAGAAGAAATAATAAATATGTTATCCTCTCTTACACCACTTACAAATAGATAAATATAAGTATTTCTTTAGTTTTTAGTAGTCCAGTGGGTAACCGGTAAGATACTGCCAGATCGCTTTCTAATAAAATTAAAAATAAAGTCTTCAATAAACGGAAATTACTTTCGCGCATGATTTACTAACTAACCGATTTTTCAGCGAAAAATGCATAAATAAGCATATTGCGTAACAAATACAAGCAGTACCTAAGTACTTTCATTTAGTCTATGGTAGTATAAATTTTATATAAGCAAAAGGGAATTTTCAGTAGATGCTTTATATAATTTTGCCATGAAACCCACGTAATAAGACTCGAGTAGAAATGCTACAAAATGAAATATTTAAATCACAACCACTTAACAGAAAGAACAGCTAGAAGATGGGTGTTTATTATAAAATACAATAATTATATTATGTTATAATTAAACACCCATTTTCTATGTTATATTTGAAGTAATAAACGAGTTTTTGAAGCCTGAAAGTGACTTGGAATTATTCCCAGTCATTTTCAGGTCTGAAAAACTGTTTACTTAAAATATAATGCTGTAAAATACTATGGAACCCGTTGATAATATTTTATGCGCTTTTTTATTTATGACGGTTTGCGAAGTAAACACGTCATCTAAATAACATGTGATCTCATCACACGTAGGTAACACCGCCTCAAGATGTCGAATCGCACATATGTATTTCTTTTGCTCACTGAAATAGAAGAAGTCAATTTATGAAGAGTTTCTAAATTCTTATACACTTTACTGGAGTGTTGAGATCTCCGTGTGCCTGGATTAACGACGTGGAAACTTTAAATCAGTCTTCTGTTGAAGATTGATTGCTATTTATTTTATTTCCAAGAAAATAGAAAATCTCTGCCAATATTGATAGACATAAGAAAATTCGATTTACAAATCAAATTGTCTTGAAAGTAGTAAAATTAATTTTGAACATATTGTTAACCCTTGAAGACAACCTTTATCTAGTTGAGGGTAGGTATTATTGCTTGGTAACGGAGATAATATTAAGGTTGGTACTTACCTCAAGATGGCTCTAAGAAAAGTAATAATCAGCAGAGTAAAAGACGACCTCTGTGGCGCGGTGAGCGAAGGTGTTTGCAGATATTTATTCCGGGTTTTCTGGTCGTTTTCTATATATTTATTGTATTGTATTATGAATATCAGTTATCTAGTACCTATAACACAAGCTCTGCTTAGCTTGGGGCTAGATAATGCTGTCTGAATAGTGCAGCATAATTTACCTACATATTTATTCCACTCTCATATTTGATGTTTGTTACTTCGACTGATAATCAAATATTCCTGTTCTAATGTGCGTATAGTACATATATATCGATGGTCCTAGTGCTTTACCGATTCGATTTCTTATTACAATCGTTTTTAAGAAGATGTAATCGATTATGTTATTTTTGCTCAACATTTTGATTTATTTTACAGACCTCTTAGACCTCAGGCACAATACTTACTTTAGGAAACAGAATATTCAAATGAATCAAATTTTTCTTTTATTGTTTTCTTTGCTACGACTTTACACGCGTTTTTCAGTGATAAAAATTAAGACAGATTAATGCCCCGTGGTAAACTAAAAAAAATAATCCATATTCCATACAAACAAATAGAATACTTTTTCATGGAAAAATCATCTTGAATAATCTTTGGTACATACTATACTGGCTCGGTAAAAAACTAAACTTTCGTAAATCCCCATGTTTTTTCATACTGCCATTTGAATCTTCATTCACTCACATGTCAACAATATGGAAACTTCGTGGTTGTGCATGTGCCAAAAAGCTAATAAATGAGTGGACGGGGTATGTTACTTTCTGATTATAAAAATTCTTGCAGAATAGATCCACCACCGAACTGTGATCCGCATGTGACCCGCATGCCCAGCGTGGAGATTATGGGCATTACCTCCATGAGATAAAAAATCAGGGGGAGGCCTGCGTCCAGCAGTGGACCATTATAAGCTGTGGTGAGGACTTGTTTATTGGGTGACAAAAGCAGCTACAAAAAGTAATAAAAGTAAAAGTTCGTTTATTGATTGCAAATACTATTCTACTTTTCGCATTGTCTTCGTGTTGCATGTGGGTGTGGTAATGATGGGTTATGTTATAAATGACGGATACTGATATTTATAAAGTAGGTACTGGTAGGTATCGTAGGGAACTTTTAAAAACCATAAGCTGGCGGATAAACAACGATCCATCATTATGGCACATCTTTCAATATGGTTTTAGAAATAGACGGATCATAGAATTTGTAAACACATCGAGTCTTTCTCTCAAGACCCAGTTTACCTCTGATCTAGGTACACACATAACTATATTATGTGGTCTTTAGTTAGGATCATATAATGTAATGATAATATGAATAAATTCTGTATTTCTGTATTTCATTGTTAACGACATAGTTATTGAAGGATTTTTGTTCTGGGCATCTCTAAGAAATTAAAAAAGTTCCCAAAAAAATATATTTCGGCGGGATTCGAACCCGCCCCCCACTCACAGTTCGGGTGTGGTTTAACCAACGAAGCCACGAAATCTTAGTCAAATCTTTGGTACACGTTAATTTTTGGGAACTTATTTTATTTCAATAAAAACAATTGAGCTATCTGCAAACTGCAAACAATCTACAGGTAGCTCAACTGATCCATATCAATACCAGTCGGAAGCGTGCCCAAAACACTTTTATTTCATAGTTATTAAAGTTTAATATTACCAAAGACTCTACCAACTTACTTAGGGTACCTTTATTCCTACATTTTCTGCAAGAGATTGCAGACTGGACGGATTAGTTGAGGAGTCCCTTCAAATCCGGGAAGCAAACCGAGCAATAATGGATGGAATAAATTATAGGGTCCAAGGGTCCGTCTCATTTCTTGTTTGAAATATTATTACCATTCCATATAAGTGAATGACCTTTTGAAGTGACCTATAAGAAAAGTTTATGGCTGTCCTTCCAATTTTTGCGAGGAAAATTATGCTCCTTCCGAATGGAAAGGAATACTTAGATTATTATATTTTATATAGAATTTTTATATAAATGGTCTCAGAACTTTCACGATGTTTGCAAGGTCTGAATGAGGACTCCGATGTTGATTTAACGGTAACACATAATACCCCAAGCGATCTATTAAGCTGCTTAAATATCATACATAATTTTCGCATCCTCGCCTTTCTCCTCTAAGAAAACAATCAATCAGGCTATCATGTCTGATTTCTTTGTTCCGATAATGTAAGCAATGCACCTACATACTCTGTGAAGGTAGGTAACTAAACCTACCTAGTACTTACCTTAATAAATTTTGCCCTATTTATATTTCTTATACCTATCTATAAGAAAGATACCGGTGTTGATTGCACTTATAGAATAACACTTTAAATAAGTATCTATATAATTAGGCTAAGAGTGTAATTGTTTGTAACCCCGAATAAATAAAATAAAATCATTTAGTTTAGCTACCAGTTTTTATATTCAATAGAAAATGGTGTCCATTTTCTCTTTTATATTAATTACTGGTAAATCTTTTTATGAAATCTTTATTTTGTAAACACTAGTTCTAATTTGTGTCTATTCTTTGATAGTAATTTTCTTTTTATAAGGTTGCTATGTTAATAATGAAATCTATCGAATCACACTAATTTAATCATTTTTGTCGACCACTAGATGCAGCTTCATGCATTTTTTCTGGTGGTAAAATTATTTTTTAACAAAACCACTTTATTTTCCTGACCTTTTAAACGATACCCTATCATAAATGCCAAAGTTTTGATGTTTCTTCCTCTTCATGCCCAAACAACTGAATGGTTCGAGCTGAAATTTTGCATACTTGTTTAAAACCTGTAGGTATGTTAACCTATTAGGCTAGGCTGTTTTCGCGCAAAAACGCGCGCAAAGCTGCGGCAAAAGCTAGCAAGTAGCTAGATAAGAGGTAAAAATACTCCAGAACACCAGGGGCTTTCTACTCTTAAATCTGGAGCACCAGTTTGTACGGTTTTAATCTAATAAGAACTGTAATTTCTAATACTGTATCTGCGCAGAGATGAAAATTTAAACAGGCACGTAAAACCTGATCCATAACCATTGGCAGAAAAGTCAACAAACGAGACACATGTCGCCATGCAAACAAAGTGAGTTATTCCTGACTCGTCCCACTTTGGTCCCAATCCAGCGGGACGAGTCAAGAAACTCAAATTTTATGCTGAAACCGTTCCTGATTCGTCCCATTTCATAGTATGTACCTCTAGTCTAACAAAAAATAAAACCACTCGTTTTTTATTACAGTTTTCAAAATCAATCTTTCCTTTTTTGCATTGTTTTTGTTACAAATGTACAATTATTATCATTGTTACTTTAATCGGATGTCCCTTTTAAGAATACCTGAAAGAATTTCCTCTGTGAACAGGGATCTACTTGAATGAATGAATGGAAATGGAAAATTAAATAACAGCCGAGATGAACCTTGTCTTCTTTAAATATTTATTCTTCGTAAAATAAACTAGGAGTTTGAGTGTCGACGCCTCCTTTTGTGAAATTAAGACTGATTTGTTCGTTTTATTGTTCAAAATAATATAATACATTAGCTTACTTTGGACTACAGAAAAAGAAGCTTAATTTAAGTTATTAAATTAAGCTTAATTTAAGTTAGTTAGATACACTGCACCAACATTTTGCTTATAAATCTTTGAATAAAGCAAAAATAGTTACTACCTACATAATAGGATATTACACCCATTTTGTGAAAGTGTCTTAAATAGGTTCTATAGTGTTATTGAACCACTAAAAATACAAAATTTTTATTCAATTGATGAGTGTGATACACATGCAATTAATATTTTTTTTTTTTTTTTCAATTTTTTTTATTTAAAGTTGCATAATTTGACGAGTACGGTGAGCGTCGTGGACGCCGTATTGCTCTGTGGTCATGACGTCAGCTGTCTGCGTAGCTGCTGATGTTGCTGATGATAGTTGATTCATTTTTACTTTGCCTATACAGCCGTATGACATAGCTACATTGCTACTTCTATTTCATGGTGTTTAAAAACAGATTAAGAAAACTTCGAATTTTAAAATTTATTTTGTTTTTCTATAATCTAAAACAAACATTATCCGACTGATTTTGCCTAAGCTCAATAATATATTTTGATATTTTTTCACATCTCGAGGAAAATGTCCTATTCAATTCGCCGTAGTTCTCTTTATGTAAGAACTAGATCTAAATGGATTACCTGATTTCAGAGCAAGCTGCAAATGCTCTGGTCACGTAACCACACACACATGTGGGCTATAACTGTACCTACACAGGTCTCATAATGGCTTGAATACGTAAGAGTGCACCAACCACAAACGTAGTTCACAAAAGTAGCCAGAGAGAGCCTTAGGCACCCTGCTTCGTTTTGATGATTTGAATACCAAAATACTCGTTAGTTTCGAACAAAGACATACAAAATCGAAAGATAAAATGTAGAACATTAATTTCTTTTTGAATTACAGACAGGGGGTATCCTACCAAATTAATGTTATAAAGGCAAAAGCTTGTGAGTTGTGCTTTTGTATAGATGTTTGGCCAAAGTAAACGCAAAAAGTACTAAATGGATCAAGCTGAAATATTGCACTTATTAAGATCTGGACTTGAAATTACATAATGGCTACCTTTTATGCCAAAAAATGCGCACGAAGCCGCTGGTGTAAGCTAGTCATGTATAAGGTAAACCTGTCCCCGCAAAAAACACTATTACCGTTCCATAACCCTACACACCACCAGCATTTTACCTGTATCTGCTTACAATACATAAAATCACTGTTCACATGTAAGCAAGGGATGGATTCTGATTGTGCCCTACATTTTGCATATCCCCAAGCCAGACAGAACCGCACAGATATGCGTAACTCATCATGAATATGAAACCGGAATCGAAAATCGGGGTTCAAAGGAATAGTGATTGATTGCATTCAAATTCATTCAATAACCAAAGTTTGTATCTGATTTGAGTAAAACCACCAAACATTATGACAAAAGTTTTTATTTAAGTATATTTCAACCACATATTAATGTAGATACTTCGTTTTCTACAGAATTCGTGCTTAATTAATCAACGGACATCGAAGTTCTACGTGAAGGTAAGTTACACATTAATTATTATAAATTTAATATAAAAGTATTCGCTATCAGGCTAGGAATACAGGTTGAGTTTTTTTTTCGGTTACTCTTTAGACAAGCTTTCCTTGCGTAGGTATATAGTCTGAACCATGTCTGAACTTTTAATGTTTTTTTTTGTAGGTGTTCCAACAACTTTGGGCACATCGAACAAAGAAACCAAAAATGTACTTCTTCTTCTTTTCGAAAACTCACTTTTCCAGAAAACTAATTAATTTTAATACATATCTGTCACGGTTTCAGACTTCCCCTCAGTGGCCCTGAAAAAAAACTCACTCTGCAGTATTTTGACATAGTTATTTCTATACCACAGGAGACCGTGAAAAGAAAATATGTGTCAACCTGACTATCGGTTGATACATATTTTCTCGTTCTCCTTTATCACTTCTATCTTCGTCTCAGATTTCACGTCTTTCTTTATGTCATCTTTCACGCATCCATTATTACTACCATAGGTCTACGTTTAACCTAAGTAAGTACATCAAATACATAGGTAAAAAACACAAAAAATGATCCCGATTTTTTACCCTAACCTGCTAAAAACATTCGTACTAAACAATGGGCTTAACAGGTATACTTTCTATATATTATATCTTAGGTGCTAAAAAGTGTTTTTTGACAATACTATATAAAAGTGGCTTTATTTAATACACCTATCGTAACCTATGTATATAATATGTGTTTAATTTATTTTTGCTGTATTATCATTCTACCTACCTACCTTACCTACATACATGATCATGAATTAATAATTATTGTGCAATTTAGTTTTATTTTTAGAGTCAATTCGTCTAATATTTATAGTATCTACAACTAAGTTTTACGTTTCACTAATATGTCTCTTTCCTTTTGGGTAATTTACAGTACATTAATTTTTAATTATATCTAATATACAATTATATGTACTTACTTTATTTTATTGGTAACATTAGACAGGCTTTTGTACATCTACATTGAAACTTTTTAAAGTATTTTACAAAATTTTGATAACTTTTCCTACACTGGCAAAAATGTACCCATAGAGAATAAGTTCAGTCGTAATACGACTGAAGTATATAGTACTGACTACCTGCCTGCATTCTATTAAAAGTGTGATTTAATATATTCTATTTGATGACTTTTGCGTCAAACGCACAAAAACACCTAAAACAAATTATATTTGCTATTGACAATTTTGATTAATTTGACTAGTTATACTGCCTACATCTACAGCTTAAGCTAATTCACAGCTGGGCATAGGGTTGACTCTGATAAGGTTAATAAAATCTAATTACAAAAAGACTGTATTTGACCAATTAGGTAAAGCTAATTGGTCAAATACAGTAGTAATTAAATAGCAACGTTCACTCTGATTGTGTATATTAGGTTACCTCAAAACATCGCTGATTAGCCAGGTAAGCCAGGCATTACATTACAATTTAAATAACAACTGTGAAGTAGGTACTATTAACACTACAACCTCGGGTAAAGTCGGGATTGAAGCCCCAAGAGGTAGCCCAAAAGGGATTTGTACCCGACTGCCAAAAATACAATCTAAGAAAATTGCACTCTAGTTTTCATACGCTAACTATATGTGGCTTAAAAAAGAAGCTAAATTTAAAACAGTCAAGTTTCCATTTTCAAAAGTTTTAGTTTTTTCACTTTGCAGACAGAGCAACAAAATATAATGATTTATTATTATCAATAATTAATTTAAAAAAACTTTTAAACTAAAGTTACTCTGCGCTAACTATCGCTATGCCAGAGTAAGCTAAGGTAGCTTAAAAAATAAGCCAAAATTTGAACCAATCAAACTCCTTTTTCAAAAGTACTTTGCAAAAACTTACACCTTACACGCTTTGCAGAGAGACTAGCTGTTTACACAATATACAAAAAATAATAAAAAAAAACATTAACTAAAGTTGTGCTGGCATACACATACGGATTTTATTTTTATTTTTGGACACGACCACTGAGCCGGACTTTTTACCATGTAAAATACAAATAATCGAATAATACTCGCTGTTTAAGAATCTGCACTGTTAGCTCGGAGTCAAATATGTAATGTCGCAATTTTATGGTCAGTTTATGAGGAGCTTTTTATATCCGAGCAATAAATTCAATGTGTGTCCGAGATCGGTTTTCTTTCAACTTTTACAAACTAAGTAAATACATATTTGCTGACTGCCATCAACACCATTAAAATATTAAACATTGTAAGACATAAATATTTACCTAAGTATTTGGGTAATGGTATACGGCCTCCACATAAGGAATTAATGGATTTTTTTTTAACATATAGTGTGCGAATTCAACCAGGTTGAAGGGTGGTTTGTTAAAACAATGTCGCGCTACGATGTGATCCCTGATCAATAATGGAAACCGAAAAAGGAACCCCGGTGGCAGCCGTCCACCCGACCTGGCAAGGCCATTACTGTGGCCTCAGAAAAAACTGTCTGTCATTACTAGTCTAGATTTGAAATGATGGTACATAATGTAAATTCTTTGTAACAATATCTGAAGTTCAACCACTATTCGGTAAACTAAATATTAACAGCGATAAAAGATAAACATAACATCCGAATATAAAAGCAACTACCCACAGCACTAATCCCGTAAATACTGCGTTAAAAGCTTGCGATCTTTTTATCTCGAACTGCTCCCACGGGAGTCAGAGCAAGGAATTTCCATTCTGCCCTTTATATTTTTGTTTCTAAATGTGTTCGTCGTGACATCTGGTTGGTAGTGGTTGAAGTGCGTTAAGCAGAGTGCTCTACCTCTGAACTTTACTGGGTTTTAGCTAATCACGAATAGTTTTAAGCGAACACGTTCCGTTTCACAAGATTGATATTTAATTAGTTTTCGAACTACCCTTCTACTATTTGTCTTGGCAGTAGCTCTGCTGCACTTTTGAAAAATTTAATCTTGAATAGCGTTTGCATACATTTCATTTCAAATTCGTTCTTTAATTAGCTCTGGAACTATCCTCCGGATGCAAATCTCGATTCAATGAATCCGACTCCACGTCTCGAATATTTAGTGAATTGAGTAACTTAAATTGCTTTCCGTTCCCTGATTCGTGACCACGTGCTGGAATTTCTTGATTCATTGTAAATTCTATTCACATTACGATTTTCATGCGAGAAATTTCGTTTCCGCGAAAATTTGCGAAATACAATTGTGATGTTAATATGACATGCAAATTATGTTCTGTTTTGCTTTGAATAATACCATGTTGCACGTTACATGCTCAACAAGCTCAATAACAAGCCTCTGGGGCCACTGGTCTAATTGGCTTTCTCTATCGACGCTTGTTTTTCAGCTTACAAAACCTCCGAATTTCCAATAGATACGCGAGACACAAAATAGTGTTTCAATTCATAAAAATTGGTCGTTCCATTTGGTAGATAAACTTGCTTGGGACAGTAACTCGTTCAGTTTCAGGTGTTTCACTAGATTTATTTTATTATGTAAAAATTGACGTTGACAGGACTGCACAGCACAAGTATCATCAGTAGATAGAGTCTCAGCTACGAGCTCGGAGAAAAGGGGCCATGTATTTACAGTAAAAGCTTAGTATTCTTGCAATGAAGACGCAGTTCACGATATCTTACCGAATTCTAATCCGAGACCATTTCCAACAGGAATCGGGGCCTGACTCTGGGACACCATAAACGAAATTGCCAAATTAATAGAGTATACCAAATACGGAGTAGGTACTTATCTTTAAAAAAAATCGACCAAACTGATAAATAATTTGGCGTGTGTCTGTCAAAATAAAATAGGTTATACAGGGCATAGATCGCGCATATATCTCCTCTCCGCCATCTTTTGAGTTCTAATGCTAATAGTTTATATATTTCATACAAGCGGTCCGCTCCAGCTTCGCACTATATTCTATAGCCAATGTTACTCAGTGATAATGTAGCTTTCTAACGGCAAAAGAGTTTTTTAAATCGATCCAGTAGTTTTTAAGTTTATTCGTAACATACAAAAATACAAATCTTTATTTTTTTAACATTATTGTAGATTGTCAATAACAAAGAAGTCAAGTCAAATAGTTTACTTTTATTTTTTGGAAAACAAACACCTCACAAACAATGCCATATTTTTCCCGGACGGCCTGTCCAGGATTTTATTATGGATTCGTTTGGTATCAAGGCGAGACAAAACTCATATTGATACAAATAAGTACCTACTCTATATCGAAATCGAGTCTCGATATCGAAGCCCAGGATCGTATTAAGCTAAGGAAGCACGTGACCTGAAACTCGAAAATAATTAAACTTAGCTACCTGCTGCTATAACTGGTACTGTTATAAGTTATAACATAACTTTGTACAGGTAACCAATAAGCTACGCGTAGCTACGATTCCATATTTTGTACGTGACTGAAGTTTGTTATTAATTAATTAGTGGGAAAATTCTTTTAATTGAAACAACATCGAGTTGTGTTCTTATTTACTTACTTTTTTAAGAGTATCTTTATTAGTTTTATTGTTAAACGTGTGTTTATCAATATTGCACCATTAAACCACTTAAAGGTAAACTTAGTAGCACAACACTTAGTATTAATAGAAGTACAGGTAGATCTCGTAGTAGTTAGTGATATTATAAGAGCGTAGATAGATAGGAGATGAACTGGTTGCGTTTTAAACTATATAAACACTCACATAAAATTATATAACACATGTTTATAGAGGGGTACCTACAGTTGTAGTCTATACTCATATTACGAAGAGGTAAAAGTTATTTGTTTGTTTTTTTTTAATAGGCAACTTAATTAAACAGGCTCCGAAACTACTGGACCAATTTTAAAAATTCTTTCACCATTAGAATCCTCTTTATCCTTGATAAACATAGGCTATAATATACCCGTGTGAACCGGGGCGGACAGCTAGTGTTAAATATATTTACATTTCGTAGGTACTAAAGTATCGAGTAAACTTATATATATCTTTTGTAGCCACCAAATAACTTTTAATTGGACCTGGGAACTCTACTACGGTGCCGTGGTCCAACTGCAAAGATAGTTGGACCACGGCCCCTAGTAAAGGCCCGTAGTCTAACTAGTTGGACAGAGCAGTTGGACCACTGCCCCGAAACGATAAAATTCGATGTCATTTACATTTTATTAACACATATGTTTTACTTTATCATTATTGTGAACTTAAATAGAGATTGTAGTAGGTATATGCATTAAAGGGTTATTTTTTCTTATTCGATACAGAATGAGCTACTGAGATACCCAATTTAGGAACTCTAATAATGTTCATGGTAATTGTTTTAATAAATTTATTAATAAATACGAACTGTTTCCCACCTGTTGTTGGTTCTAATTAAGAATTTATTGGCAGTTAATTGCTTGATTAGTTTATAACCCCGAGCAAATTCCAGTTTTTACTGCTATGTCGTTTAAATGGGTAATTTACCTACTTTACCCAAAATACCTACATTTTGGGCTACTTAGGATGAGGAACAAAAAAGACTACATAATTGAAATTGAACGAGCAGTAACTAAGTTATGTTTTTTTATTAAAAATCTTTCTTTTGCAGTTCTTTGTGTTCTATCAATGCCCTCAAAATTCAAAAATTCAGAATAATGAAAATGAAAATCTATTGACTGCGTCATGAACCGAAACTTGAAAGGTACAGAGGTGGGCCCTCAAAATTCACAATACAAGCAAGCTTTCAAGTAGGCTTTCGACCACTTGAGAATCCAACAGAAAAAAACTAAAGTGTAATCCAATTAGAACTGTTTTTCACCAAGTAAATTTGCTTAGTGATTTACTGCCTCAGCGAGGCCCAACTCGAGGGAGTTTTTTGCAAATAGAAAACGTATAAAAGAATCACAAAAAGGTTCAAGATTTTCGTCCTATTGTAATTGAATTTTAAAGCTCAAGCAAATGAATACGTGTGGTTGCAGAAACCTAACTAATTTTGGAGGTAACTTCACAGAAATCGTGATAATCGGTAGGAAGGTACAATAATCGTCCCTCCACTCCTCACATGGCACTTAATTTCAGAATCCATATCTACATAATTTAGAAAATTATGCCTTACCTAAAATGTAGCATTTCAAGAAATTGACAATGGCAAGTACCTTTCTAAATTACATGCGAAAATCAAATGAGTCTAAAATTCGTGTATTTTATCATCGATCAAAATTAACCTCTCCAAAATCCACCAACCCAGCCTGAGCTTCGCACTCAGTTATCATTATCGCTGAGTGAATAGAAGCACATCGCACGAAAATACGACCACATGTGCTCGCTCACTTTGTTTACCTACATCAATGGAGCAGAGACTTGGAGACCAGCTCATTTAAAACAGTCTGTTCACTTCACAGTTCTGCGACCGATGTACTAGTGGTCGCTGGTAAGCGCTACGACTTGGAACTCTTGGTAGACTCCTCCTGAGGGCGAGGAAGGGGCAGCATCTTGCGAGCGAGCCGCGTGAACGTGCAGCGGAACTGGCGGCTCATGCTGCAGTACAGCACGAAGTTGACTGCTGAGCCCACCAGCGCCATCAAGTCCATCACCTCGCCTGCGACAAAACATGAAGGATAAATCAATAAATTAATATCATCTCCCATCAGATTAGCCTACCATCATGAACCTTTTCCTAATCTAAAGACAGAGATGCGCCAGAAAACAGAACAAAATCTTTTTATTCATAGGTAAACAATGGTAATTTTTTACCAAATGTCCATAACTGTTTTCTATTATACCGATTACCATTGTAAATGTCATTGAATTCGCTGTATTTTATACAAAGTTATCAGAAGGTCATAGCCTGGAAGAATATAAATTACGACTGCCACCGCAGGGCTTTTTGCGAATTGATGAAGTAGATATGTTGAGGGCTCGAAGCACATGGCGGATCAATGTGGATTTTTTTGGATAAATTGTAAATGTTGTGTCTTCGCGAGCTTTAGCAAAAAGCAAGCAGTTTTTTTTCAACAAAAAAGATTCATTATTTTAGTTACCTGAATCAGAGGGATGAGTCTATTTGACAAAAACAAAACAATGACGATGACATGAGAGACGTGATCGCGTCGTCTCCTTTTCGCATATATTTTGACACAGCAGCGCCTTTATCATGCAAACAGGTAACTACGCAAATTCCTTACAAATTGAGAAATGACGATCACGACGATTACTCTCGATAATATCGTTAAACGGACTCAGGACTCTGATTGTAGCTACAATCTTAAGGCTGGGCTGGGTTCTACTAGGTTTGAACTCCACTCTTCCAGAGCCTTATTCACTGAATTTATTCTATTAATTAGGAATCTTTACAATAAACCCGGCGCTGTGGTTTATTGTTCAAGGGTCGAGGTCTAGTAGATGTATTTTCATTAAGTAGAGTTAGTCTCGCTCTGTTATTTTACTTCTGGGAAAATAAAACGGAGTAAGATAATAATTTTTCTGTTCTCATTCCGTTGTTCGGAATGAAAATATAACAAAATTATTTAGCGGACCCGGAGGATACATCTCAATTATCAAAAACGGATTCCAAATGATAAACAAAAATGTTGTGAACAGTTTGTACGACACTCAGATACGGTAACGAGCTCTACCTAATCGTATTTAAAAGTTATTTTTATGATAATGAATGGAACTGGAATAACAAAAGTATTGGAATAACAAAAGGCTATTCCACAATGTAATAAAAGTTTTCAGAGATGAGTAGTTGAGCCATTCTTTGCGTTCGTTTACCCCACAGTTGAAGTACACAAATATAAAAACATTTACGCATAAATATTATCACAGTCTCTGTCTCTGGTGTAATTAACGTTCATGTAAAAGATTTGTAATGAATGAATGAATGAAAAATATTATTTAGCACGACACAAAACATAGTTAAGAAAAAACTTAGAGAGGAATTTACGATTCTAATTTAACAAAAACGAAAAAAATGTAAAGATGCAATTTTAATCTAAGACCTAATTAATTTAATTTATGATGTATTTAATTGTAAATACTAGTTAATTATATTATTTGATTGTAATTTTCTTCCTTGATATAGACAAGCTGTTAAAAAATCCTATGTTTATCGACTGTCACTATTTTTAGAAAACCACTCGGTATCTGTATCTCTTATTACATTAAAAATTAGTTGCTTGTCTGATCTGATTTCAAGGATTTATTTTACTAAGTTAGGTTAATAAATATATTTTTTGTCTTCTTCACATTCTTATGTTTGTACAGTGGATACCATTAGGGTCAAACTGGTCAGCAATTAAAATATTGTGGACATCGATTTTATTAACCAATCCAGAGTTCACAGAAAAAAAATGCTGAACAATTCACACAGGATTATCTAGCCCCGAGCTAAGCAGAGCGTGAATGAATATGGTTACACGAATTAAAATAACAAAATATTAATCTTAACTCTCACAAAATCATAAGTTTAAAGAATATTTATTTAAGAATTACCTAATAGCGTATGTTTATTGTTTTCTAACAGGATTCAAAAAAATATCACAAAAGACAGTACATGAGTATTTTCTGCGATCATTGTTATGTAAGAGACAACGCAACTCTAGCGGATTCATTTCCCACGCCAAGCTGTTTTGCGTGATTATAAACCTAAAGCAAAACAAGTATAAACATATTTTGATCCACGCAAAGCAGGGCTTAGCATATCTAATGAAATTCAGAACACGATTGAGGCGCAAAACGCTCAGTTGAGAGTTGAATACGGTTGTTTAAAATTAAAAAGCTGCTGCTAGATGTTTGTAAAAGATGCAGTTTTATATCAGCTTCTTAACTGTGCGTCATGCTTCAACCATCCAACCATTATGGTAGCTATTTTTGGTATTTATAAACATTCCATTACGAAATCTAAATCTATTTTTTAAACAGTATTCTTTATTTTCTGCTGGGTTAAAAATGAACAAATTTCAAAATGAGCAAATTGTTTGTTTTGAGTCACACTTTGAAACTGTTCAGTTTACGTCGAGGTTCCTATATGGTTTCCTAAATGACTTGAGTTCTGAATTGCTAAAGTTGTGAAAGGTTGTTTGTTGATAGATAAATCACGTTGAATTAATTATTTATTTTGGCTTGGCTAAGTTAATCCCAGACAGTAAAATTTATTACTAAGGTATAAACCTATCTTAAATAGCTACGAGAAATTACTTTAGCAATATTCAGGGAGGTATTATGAATAATCTTACTTTGGAACCCGAAATCAAAACAACTGTTTTTCAGATACAGACAGGAAAAGAACTGAAAACAACATTTAAGTTAAAATTTAACTCAATACGATTACGACAAATACTCTACCAAATATTTTTCTTTAATCCACGTTCGTAATTGATCTTTGATAACCAGATAAGAACATGGAATTTTTTCTTGCTCGATAACCAGTTCCGAGAACGGAATATACTTACCGTTACGAGCAATTTTATATACGAGAGCTCCTTCTTTGTCCCTATTCATGATTTTACCGTACCTTTAAAAAGTCCCGAACCTCATTTCCTCTTTTCAAAATCAACATAAGAGATACTTTTTATACCTACGTCAATGATGTCGTTATAAGGATTATGTGCTTCGGAAGTGTGAAAAAGTACTTGTACGAGTTCGGTATGTTTTTTTTTCGACACAGGACTTGAATATGATAAAAGTTTACTGCTGCTTTTTCGTCAGATATGTAGGTACTATCAGTTATCTTAGTAATGTTTACTCCAGCTGGCCTCACTAGAGCCCGAGTCCATTTAACAATAGGATTGAGATGTCATCGTGACGTTTCATATATATAACAGCGTAGGTACTTTATACGTCCACTTGCGGGGGCGTATTGAGGTAATGCCAGTTGGAAATAGAGATCTGAAACACAGACCTAGAGCTAGGGCTTATGGCTACACGAATCGCGTGACCGTTTCTACATGGTTTCTAATGATCTGGAGTTCCACTTAGCTGTTTCCATTTCTTCTATCTAATCTCTAATGTCAACAATCTACAACAGTCTAAAATTAAAAATCCACCAATCTTCCGCCAACTCGTTGGCAGTCAAAATTTATAATAAAATACCAGAAAACATCAAATGTATAGAAAAAAATAACATTTTCGAATACAAACTAAAGGCGATACTCATAAAAAAAATGTTTTTACGAACTTGACGAATTCTTCAATGATAATTTTAGCGACTAGTAATATTTCATAATAGGTATATAATATATAGTTTATCATAATTAGAAAGGCATGATACCTCGCCAGTCTTCCATTGCAACACCCTAAATGGGTACATACTGTGAACATTTTATTAACACTCACATAATCACTAAGACCTGATGACTGTATGAATGCAATAAATAAAATACTGAAATACTGAATACGTACAGGACTGCTTAACACATTCACTGCGAGTGGCAATGAGAGTGGTAAACCATCAAGTTAATTTCGATATATTTATTTGTATAAGATTAACGCAGTACGTACCCTGCATGCACGATAGAGGCGCTGTACCAAAACGAATGGAAAAATGAGACGTCACGATCACGTCTCGGTAGACAGATAGGTAGATAGTCATCAAATAGATTAAGGACTCTGTTATCATGATCATCTTTAGCAGAAACCACTTTCTGGTGAATCTGCAGTAAAAAACGTTTATCGATTGTTAAATTTAATCCCAGACACGCCTGTGAAAGTTCGTCAATTTATTTTAGGGCTATTTTAGATTTAACCAAGACCCCTCATGAATACGTAAACAGTTTAAACTGAACATAAAACAAACAATTAATACTTAATTAAACGTTATGAAGTGAAGTTTGTATCACAACTTACCCCAAATTAAACATTTGATATTCATCTGAGATAAGCAAGGCAACATGTAAAAGTCCCTAATTTGTGACCTACCTCCGAAAACAAATATAATGCAATATAAACGTCTGGTGAAAGCGACGCTTGTCCCGAGAGATGGTAACGCATCAGCATTACCATAAAGTGGGGCAATGCAGCCAGCGTCTTGGGGACGCTTACCACTGGCATTGATATGGATCAGTTAAGCTACCTGTAGATTAGTTGTAACGGTCTGAAATGAGCTCGCTTGTGTGTAATACTAGTAATTTGTATATATTCTTAGATCATTAAACATACCTACCTAAATACAGATTGACAGGAGAGTCACAATAATACTATAAATGCGTAAGTTTGAATTCATCTTTGGATGGATGTGTGTTATCTCTTCAAACAAAATCTACTGAATGGATCGGGCTGAAATATTCAAAACATAGGGGATCCCTAATTAATATAAATCAGTTCCCATGCGATAGAAATAACCTTTAACAACAAATGCCAAGTCGCGGGCAGAAACAAGTTTTTAATATCTTTGGAGGCTTGTTCCCCAAAGAGGTCAGTTTCGCTTGTGTACGGCCCGCGCGGGCTCGACAACAATACGCAATTGGTGAGTCCCCGGAGTAAAGAGCAAAAAGACTTTATCTATTAACGAATGACAGGGGTCTTCTAGAACCGCAATCACACTGAAAAAGTCCTTCGTTAAGTGATGAAACGTTGGTGTTCTTCCAACACAAATAAGGTTCGTAGTTAACCCACCTACATCCGTAATAAATTCGTCAAACTACGATAGTTTTTACAGTAGAATAGCAAAAGACATGTTTTCCATAACTAAACATGTTATTCAGACTGTATTTCTGTTGTTACAATGAAACAGCAAAGCGCAATTAGCAACAGCCACGCTAAGACCCTTCCGTGGATCATGTCAGTCATGTATGTGGGTATGTCCAGCACACGGAGAGGATTACCTAGGCACCCAATTGTGCAAAGCATGCAAGGGTATGAAATGACACGTCAGACTGGCACACTGACCCACCAACATTTAAGAACTTTTATTCCAACCTGATCCTTGAGTGCCAATAATATGAGTATGTTCGGCATGGATACGTATTCTTTAAAATATGCGTATAAAATTGACTCTCGAAGCGACAAGCATAAATTGTTTCCCGATAGGTACCTACCTACTATGGAATTTTCAACTGAACAATGAAGGCAATAATGAAACAATGATTCTTTTGTAGTTAGACAGTGATACGTATACTAGATGTAATTAAATAATACTGATATTATGTTTCTTCATTGCTGGATTCTGAGTTTCATAATTATTCATACATGTTCTTTCATTTTCTTTTGATATTTGTTCCGGGTGTTCTGGGTGCTTTCTATGTAGGTAAAAAAGCAAGGCCAGGTGGAATGACTAAATGTAAAAACACCCGGAATTATCATCTCGGAATTATATTATTATATCGTTAGGATAAATTTTTCCAAAACACCATAGGCAGACCTAAAATTTTACATTTATTTAAAATAACTGTTCTACGTTTTGCTTACTAACAATTAATTAATTTCAATTAATAAACAATTATTTTGTCGATTCTGGGTTCGATTTCCGGTTCAGACAGGTTATTATTTAAGAAATCATGAATGCAGTTTAAATGTTTTTTAAATTTAAATGAAGTTTTTTTTTAGATTTTTTCTATCCGTAATATACATACCTATGTATAAGATACTTTCTCTCCATGTGGTATAGCCTGGTACATCCTATGGAGTACCTACCTACCGTAATCTAGTACCACTAACTAACACAAGCTGGAAGTAGATAATGATGTGTGAAATTGTCCAACTTAATTGTCAAATTTCTTTGTCCGCAATGTTTTCTAAGCATTATTCTGAACCACCAAGATAGTCTGAAGAGAAGGTATCAACGAAAATAAATCAGCAGGTCCTTCAACATGGTAAGATTTAATTAAGATTGGCTCGCGATAACACAAAGCAAGCTTACGTGTCGGCCGCACTCACATTAGAACTAATTACGATACCGTCATAGGTCGGTGCGGGTTACGCAGATGTTCACGTGAACTGACAGGCCACACAATCTGCCACTCTACCAATCCACTGTAAATTGAACCAGCATGTGTTTTGGGGCTCGACGCCGAAATTTCATAACAATCCTTTTAATCAATCACCACAGACATGAAAAGACAAATTTTCTGGCCCGAATGCGAGGGGCTAAAAAAGTTTTGTTTGTTCTCAACTTTAAGGGTAAGTTAATCCGTCGATCCGGGGCTAGGTCATGTCGGAACCCTCTAGCAACGCACTTAACTGAACAAATAAAACGGGATTAACGGAATGGCATTGAGGAACAAGATCTGTTTCTATTCAAAACTTCGTTAAATGATTAAAAGAAACGTAACCTTGGAACTATCTCTAACCTATCCAACGAATAGCTAACCGTTCTGATATAATTAGATATAAGAAAGGTTAGCTATTCGTTAAAATCCTTGCGTGACTGAGTCTGAACACGCCGTTGGTACTACATATATACCTTACTTATTCTGTGACAGAGCATAAGTTTTAGCTGTATGGAACTGAGACTTTATTGTCACAAATAACCAAACTCAATCGACTTATCCATACCCCAATGCTTCAAAACGAAAGTTATCAATCAGTGCGTCCTACCCGTCATGACCTACGGATCTGAGACGTGGACACTCACGGTAGGGCTGGTCCACCAGTTTAAAGTCGCCCAGCGAGCTATGGAGAGAGCTATGCTCGGAGTTTCTCTGAAGAATAGGATTCATAACGAATACATCCGACAAAGAACTAAGGTTATCGACATAGCTCAAATGATTAGCAAGCTGAAGTGGCAGTGGGCTGGCCATATCTCGAGAAGAACCAACAACCGCTGGGGTAAACGTGTTCTTGAGTGGCGACCGCGACTCGGCAAACGTAGTGTAGGACGCCCTCCGTCCTCCATCCTCGAAAGACTGCTGGCAGATGCTGGATGCGGCAAACTGAAGATAGGGCGCTATGGCGCTCATTAGGGGAGGCCTAAGTCCAGCAAAGGACAAATATAGGCTGATGATGATGATGAATCGACTTAGATGTGTATCTCTCTGTATAAACCAGTCTCCTATGAGGATAGTAACGAAAATTCTTACCAAATGCATAATAGCAGATTTGAAATAGATGAGGTGCGATCGCGGTGAGAAGGCCGAAGAGAGCTTGCGGCAGCTCAGTGGCTAGGAACAGCCCCAGCAGCGCCACCAGCATCCTCGTGGTTCGATCAGTTCGGCCACCGCCCCCACCTCGCTTGCTGCTTGAGTCTTCGTTCAATCGTGCTTTTTCACCCTGCAGAAAATACATGAAAACCTTAGAATCCATACCAATAATAAAGATAGCGAAAAAAGTGATTTTATCACCTTTTCACACCTAAACGACTGAACCTTCCTGCCAAATATCATTATTTGCCAAATATCATTATTTGGCAGGAAGGTAGACGGTATCCCAGGGACGGTTTTTTTTTTAAGACAGTATATCATCACTTGGGTTATTCAACCCTAAGGCAGGCTTTTATATCAATGGATAAAAGTTTGCAAAGCTGCGGGCAGAAACCAGTGGGGATATAAATTTCAAATGCTTTTTCAAGAAAAGTACCTATATCTAAGTGAAAACAGAAAGTCTGCGGCGAGGTCAGCAATCAGATCAATCAAAAAGTAGTGGACAATAAATTGCAGTGGACAAAATCAATAACACCTTATTTCTTTTTTAACAATATTTACTATTTATAAACCTGTCTACAGTTTAAATTTTATTTGTCTAAGTACTTATTTTGAAAGCCTAAAGAAAATAAAAATAAAAACATACAAATCCGATATTCACCGTTCCTTCGTGGAACAAATATAGCACCTGTTGTAGGGGTGGTTGCTTTACATATTTATCCGTATTGCTCGAGCCAAGAATCCATATCCATACTAATATTTTAAATTCGAAAGTAACTCTGTCTGTCTGTTACCTTTTCAAGCCTAAAAGGCGCAATGGATCTTAGTGAATTTTGGCAGGGAGGTAAATGATATCCCGGGCATAGGTTACTTGAAAAGTAAACCCTCGGGCAGCTGCTAGTTTTTTATAACTTTGTTTTTTTAATTGATAATTTTTTAGTTCTTTAAGAATGTAGAGCCTAACATGTGACCCTACTATATAATACCATAGGACATGCGTAATGATGAGTAGCTAAAAAATCTTGAACTTGCCTCATTTGATGAAATTGCAGACTTCTTTAATAGCTTCTGCCTTCGTCTATCACTCGATTTCATTTTCAAAATCAACAACACACTCAGGATTGAGAGCACCACACATGGAATAAGTTTTATAAACACGCTGTAAATCCAAAATATAGCCGTCAATAAATCGCTATTGTCTGTCATTTGCAGCGCGTATATTGGCTCATCGCTCCCAGATCTATTGTCGGACATGTTCGCCGTGAACGTCTCATTCCAAGTGCCGTTCGCATTGGTGCTCTTTGGAGGCAACTCTTGTATATTCATGGCGAAGTAAATCGGAAGACACAATATCGGGCATACCAAGTAAGCCATGCCTATTGCTATATTCGTGTTCCTTTGATTGCACAACGTCCGGTTTTTCTGAGGGAACTTTATAGCGATAAACCTCCAAACGGCGAGGGTGATTGTCAGCCAGATAGAGACGGTGTGGAAGGTCTGACTGAATATAGAGTGGAAGTAAACGAAGACGGCCCAGGCGTACGAGTTCCTGTTGAGTTCGGAGGCGATCTTCGTGTAGATGTGGAGAGCGAAGGGTATGTAGTCGATCATGACTAGGAGATCGGCGACGGCGAGGCCGGTGAGGATGGAGTTGGTGGATGAGGCCATCTCCTTGCGCGAGAGGACGGCGATGTTAACGGAGTTTGCGGCGCAGCCCAGCAGGCAGATGAGCAGCGCGATGTAGCCATGCACGCGCACGTACATGTGCTGGAAGGCCTGCCCACCCGGAACGCAATACGCCTGCTCCCACCCGCCTGACATCTTCACTCCTCACACCTTAACAGCTCGCGAATCCAGAGTACATCATCTGTAAAACAAATATTATGATTGAATTCACCATTATCTTGTGTAGGTATGTATAAATAAGCTGTTTTCATAGTCATGCCTATCACAATTTATCGGAAGGCCTCACGTGTGTTTATTTTTAATTTTATATCCATCTGCGGCTCGACGATAAAAATCCAGGACCTCTATAACTCAAACATCAATCATCTGAACAATTTCATATTATAGGTAAAGAAATTCGAGGGGCTCTCCCTTATTTCTTCACTTTCTTACAAAAAATAGCGCGTAACAACATGATGTTCGGTCATATTTTATTTTCTTGTCCCGATGTTCCCGTTTATTTATGTCCATGTATGCAAGCAACGCCTTAGCGTGCTATCATAAATAAAACGGAAAAAATCCTTATCTGGTGTTGGCACCGTTTCACTTCCAACCTTCTCTACGTGAACAGATGGGATCTTGGGTATGTTTTCTCTGATTAAACGGGGAATAAAGAGCTCAAAATTTCTTTGTATCTTGGGCTTGAGTAATAGGTACTGGTGAACACCCTGAAAATAATGCAAATATTCCGTTTCGGCATTCGTATGCCGAAACTGAACGACGGACTTCAGAAGTCCCTTTTTGGAAGTTGAAAGACAGGTGTTTCTACGCACAGTAAGACCTCAGAACACCGTTTGAGCTGTACAAAAAGTGACAGTGATTAACGATCTCATTTCTTCGAATCCATATCAACCTTTCGGCCCAACACCCTCATCGAGTCAATACGAAGTTTTCTGAGCAGTAATATTACCTTTTCGCGACTTTTCCAATATCAACAATACGATTGCCTAATTTAGAGCTTCGATGGGCACTACGTTAACTTATTTGGTATATTATCTGGCGTAATAACAATATTGAGTATGTACCTTCTATCTGATAGGAATGATAATTTGAGTTAGGAACTTTTATTTGGTTGGTTAACTTTATTAACGCTGTGAATTGAAACTATTTTGCTATATCTCCATTCTTCATGTTCGTGTAATTGTACTACTGACATACATTTGTATACAGGGTTATTGGTAAATTTGCAAAACTACGGGAACTTCAGGTTCTGCCCGTCACCACGAAAATGTCCGTAAAGAAGCCAGATCATTAATTCTTAACAAAATATATAAAGCACCTGTGATACAAAATTAAAAATTACTTTTGTCTGGAACCCTACGAGTTACTAAAGACCAATATTCCACTCCCATACCCACTGTTAATTCAGGGCAGAACTGTTTTTCAGCTAAGTTTCAAATAAAACCTCTCTAACGAACGACTATTGAATCGAGGGAGATACCTAATACCAATACCAAGTATGAGAATTAAGACCTGGCGTCTTCACAAACGTTTTTGCGATGATGGGCAGAACCTGCAGTTAACGTAGTGTTACTAATTTACCAATAACCCTGCATACAGCTTAGTCGCTCTCTTTTGGCTTAATGTAAAAGTTTGAATTGATCGTTGGTTCCCATGGTCTCATGTTTGGAGAATGAATAATCCTAATTCCTCTAAATTAATGGCTTCACCATATCAATGGTAGGTATCTATCGCCTCAGAATGACATGAAAGAAATTACTACTTCCCATGTGGTGTCGGCTAAAATTTGCACTACCCTAACTCTTCCCTGGAGTGTTGTAAGAGGCTACTAAGGTATATCCACCGGGGAGCGGACAGCAGCATCTCTTGCAGAACAATTCTACCATCAAACTGGGATCTCCAACCCGCATGCCCAGCATGGTGATTATGGGCACTACCCCTATTATTTAAAGGTCAACAAGGTGCATATCAGGGGAGGCCTGTGTCCAAATCCAATCACATCATTTATTTGCAGGCAACGGGTTACAAGTTGTTATGATTATTTTAAAATGTCCCTTGCGATAACTTACCAGCTAGACAGATTGGTGAGTAAAATTATTTAACCAAACTTATAGACATGCAGTTACGGAAAGAAGAATTAAAATAATGTTAAACTATTCGATGCTACTGCTACTATGATAAACAAACTACTATTAAGACAAATAACATTGTTCCATAGCAACATAACAAAAAGATATATTGCTAAATATATTAAAAGCAAATTTCAACGCATACAAATGTCAAATTATAAAATTAAATCTCAGTATTATAAAATTTTAATGTTAGAGTCCGTGAAAAATTCATTGACATGATAGTACCATTTTAATGTCAGTATCTTAAATAATTTTTGCTTAAACATCGTTAGGCTTAGCTCGCGTAGAGCAGCTGGTAACTTATTAAATATTTTTGTAGACATTCCACAAAAGTTTTTACGATGTAGAGCTGTGTGGCCTCCATTTGAGCAAAGGCGGCTCAAGTGACGCCTGCTCCGCGAATGAGTAGGTTTTTGATAGAGCCCTTTGTTAGACTTTTCAAATAGACCCATTTCAAATATAAAAAGGGATGGTACTGTTAACATTTTTAAATCTACAAAGTGGGATTGGCAGCTGTCTGTGCTTGTTAAACCTTGTATTGCTCTGATGCACCTTTTTGAGCCCTAAAGATTTCCCTATCTTTGCAGTTTCCCCAAAATATAATCAAGTAGCGTAATTTTGATGATACATAACTAAGATACGCCGTTTTAGGGCATCCAGCAGACCTGTATTGGTCCTCTGCTGGATGCCCTAAAAGCGTTAAGGTGAGGTAAGAAACAACAGATGGTGTCCATACAGTGCAAATTGCACCGCATGTACTATTTAGCTAGCGATACTTTTATCTATGGACGATTCTGCAACGATACCAATGTCATAGAAAAGCGATTGGTTAACAGCATTTGGCCCCTGAATGTGTGTTAGTGACAATACAGAACAAAAGCTGAATAGAGTGGCGATAACGGGCATGGTAACGTTAAAATAAAGGTCGGGCGGGTCATGGTTACAACTGTTTGCTGAGTTAACCCCTTTTCTGACGACCCAAGACCATCATACACTTTTACTATTGTCAAATATTTATAACTGGTACCTGCCCATGGCTTCGCATACATTGTTTTTATGGATATGTAAAAGGTTATTTCTAACCCATGGGAGCTATTGCAGCATATGTTTCATTCCAGGCTTAGAGCTACATCTATGCAAAATTTCAGCCCGATCTGTTTAGTAGTTTTGGCGTGAAGAAGTAACAACATCCATCACCCATCCAAACTTTCGTATTTTTGAAGTTCGATTTCGATTTGTTTGTTTAAGTAGTGTAGATTAATCCAAAATGCGACTCTTTCAAATAGCTTTTTGTCCAATCACCTGTTCATCAAGATTGTGTTACGCAGTTCGTCCAATTCTTCTACTTTTACTCTTGATATGGCTATCTAGAGGGATTTTAATTTGCCGCATAGCGAGACAAATCATATGTTTAGTAACAAACACGAACAAAGATAGTGAGAAAGAGAGAAAGAGAAGGTGCCGTGTGGTGCCGGTTTAGAGTTTGCACCACCCCAACTCTTCCCGTGGGTGTCGTAAGAGGCGACTAAGGGATTTACAACGGGGGGCGGGCAGTAGCGCCTCTTGCATAATAGATCTACCACCGAACTGCGATCCCCAACCAGCATGCCCAGTGTGTGGATAATGGGCATTACCCCCCATGACATAAAAAACCAGGGTGAGGCCTGCGTCCGTGGACTATTATATCTTTGAGCTGAAGACAGTTTCTGGAAAGTGATATGTGTGTTTGGTTTAGAACCAAGTAGCCTACATGGTTATAGGTAATTCGACAAGATACAAATTCAAATGTTTTACCCAAGTTTTACCGAATATTTTCTCTATTAGATTTGTCTTTATTTATAAAAGTTATATAAGAAACTCCGAAAAGGCATGTTTCAAACAGTAAGTTTCTACCTACGACCATTTCTCAACTGTAACCTGAGATAAACTTACAAGAAATAACAACATTATGTTACCTTACCGCCGCGGTGTAGTCGCCATTTGTTTGCATTTTTGAAGAATGTTCTTTAAAAATAAAAATCCTTCCCAGAGGATTGTAGGTCCCCGCTATAAATTTTCGTAAAAGTTATTAGGTTTTAGATGTTTTCCCATGAGCACCACATAGCACCTCACGATAGGGAAACACGACGACTCACGGCACACGACCTATCGTTTGCACGTTTTCCCACGAACGACGATTCAGCAGCAACGCAGCAGTTGCAATAAACGCACATGACTTTTCAATCAAAACAAACAAACTGAACTGTCGTGTCATGCGGTTCATCGCGTCGCACCGCGCCGTTTACAAACTTCATACAGGTTCTGGAAAGTGGCTATATCGTCACCGCAAAAAAAAAACCGTAACAACATAGCAGCATCTAACGACATACTGAATTGTCGTTTGAAAAACGTGAGTCGTGCTGTGCGGTGTTGGTGCGTGAGTAAAGGGTTCATAGAAATGTATGTCGCCCGGAGTCGTCACCGGATTTTGTCGTGTCGTGCCTCGTTGGCAAACGCCCTGACTATACTCATACTCAGGGCGTACTCACTACCCACGTGTCTTGTCGTGTCCCATTCGAATGATTAATGATAATGACTAATGATTCATGCTCGTCCGACTGAGTCTTACATTGGAAAGCCGGGTGTTGACCGGTGTTACGGAGCGTAATGTTACATTCGCCGTGGCAATGAAACGTTACGATAGCGCTCCTGTACTAAAATCTGTTCGGGTTTAGAAGACGCTCCCTGCTTCTGTTATTCCTATCAATTACAATCTGGGTCTCTTTAAGGTAAGAGTGAATAGGTTTCTTCCAGTCTAGACCTTCATGGCACATCGTTGGCAACATCTTCACTTTCCTTCTGGTGAGATTGTGGTCAAACGAAGGTCTATAAAAAAACCGTCTTGTTGCTCATTACGAATTCCTTCTTTCCATAGAAATCTAAATAATAATATTTGGATTTCTATGCTTCTTTCCCTGTACTGAGCCCTGATTCCATTTTTGAATATAGTATCGAGACGTGATCGTGACGTTTCATTTTTGCATAGGTTTTGGTACAGCGCCTCTAAGGTGCGTACAGGGAACTACGCAAATCTCATGATCACATGTCGTCAAATGAACTCGGGGCCCTCACTGCACGAACGCTCACTGTGTGATTACATTACGCCTTGTAACAATGGTCTGTAATCGGTTTAACAAAACGCTTGTCCATAATGCGATCGATTTCCAATTAATCAGTCTTTTGCTAATACCACACTATTTAGCTAGTGACTCGTTTTTGTAGCTACTCTATAAACTGTAGGCCTATTATCCGGCTTTGGGTTGCCATCAAATTTCCGGAGAGCCAATTAATTCAGTTTGCTAAATTCATGGTCAAATTGAACCAAATAATAAATGATCCTATAAATTACTTACCTACTTAGTTTTATACATGGTCGGCATATATTTTACATATGTATATTTATTAAACAAATTTTGATTTCTGCTTACAATTGGAAAATATATTTTACAAGTTCCACTCCATGATTTCTTGCAGTCTGATCTTTGCTTTTGTTCCTACGAGACTTATCATAAGGGTATAAGCCCGCATTTGATGTAGATAATGTAATTTTAAGCTATCATATCCAACTACCCAAGCGGGCAAAGTGCCTACGATTATAAAGTTGTGGTGTGCACATTATAAACTTTATTCAGTAAGAAAATATTAAAAAACTATTGAGCTAACTGCAAACTGTTGCAAACAATCTACAGGTAGCTCTACTGATCCATATCAATACCAGTCGGAAGCGTGCCTAAGACACTGGCTGCATTGCCCCGCTGTATGGCAATGCTGATGCGCTGTGCCAGATGTGCCACCAGCTCTCGTGTCACGCTCACCAGACGCTCAGATAATTTTTTGAAAACCCGGAGAGCCTCGGTACCCTACGGACCTAGGGTCACGACTCCAAGGAGAGCAAATGCTAATATAACTAATATGTATTTAACTAATATAGATTAGCTAATCATATTTGTCTCAAATGTGTTTGTGGTTTATGTATCGACTATTATTATAAATTCGAAAGCAAGTCTTTCTGTCTGTGACCTATGCGCCTCAACAATCGATCGGGTCGTAATGAAATTTGACAGGGAGGTAAATGGTTTCCGGGGGACTGATATCGACTACTTGAAAAGTGCGTGGTCAACAGCCTGTTATATTTTTTTAGATAACTAGGGACCTTGTGACCTTTGACGACCTCAGTGGCGCAGCGGGCGAGAGTCTGCCTGCGACGCAAGAGGTTGCGGGTTCGATCCCCGCCTCGGAACAAATTTGTGTACGATCTGCAGAAATTTGTTCCGTTGGTCTGGGTGTTTTCTATGTATAATAAAAAATATCTATCTATGTAATGTATAATATTACGTATATCAGTTATCTAGTACCCATAACACAAGCTCTGCTTACTTTGGGGCTAGATAATGCTGTGTGAATTGTCCAGCATTATTATATTATTATTATTATTGTACCTACAAAGCTTTATAGACTCTAGTTCTTCTTTAACTGGTATTCAGCTGCTAAATACTTTAATACTCGATTCGAGATTTGTAAAATGTTATTTTATTTATCAATTCAAATTCAAAACTTTATCAAATTTTCAGTAAAATTTCAATAAAGCACCGATCAAAATGCACTAAAGGTTCCAGTAACATATTTGTTGAAGCAACCTAAGATCAAACGGCCTAGTTTGAAAAAGAGCCTTTTTCAATTATCGATATTCCATTATGCCTTATTTACCTACTCCGAAATAGTCCCGTATTTATATAAAGAACCAAATAGGTAGGTACTTTACGTATCAGGCGATTTTCATATCTCTTTACCATAACAAATGGTTTTTTTTATCACAACCACTCTTTAAAGATAATTGCATGTTAAATCAGGTCTTGTTTACGTGTGAGTACATAAAGACTAACAAATGAGAAAATTAGGATGTTTAAATGGATGGATGTGTGTTACATCTTCACGCCAAAACTACACCACGGATTAGGCTGAAACTTTGCATACCTAAATGGAGTTTAAAGCCTGGAATCAAACATATTCTCTTTTTATCCCGTAAAACAGTTCCCATGGGATATAAAAACCTTTAATCGTTTCTATAGAAACATCGTGTGCGAAGACTCTCACAGAAACTTAGTATATGGAGTATGACAATTGTTTCTCCAAGACACGTTTTGATGATGTCATGGACCCTTTGGAAGTAATGTAAAGCCTACGGGCTTGACATGTAAGTACCAACCAAAGGGAAAGTTAGTATAACTTTAGTTTGAAGATACCTTACTAATAATTCCAGTTTCTTGTTGTTTAAGTTAAATAATTTTACTATACTGTACATATAGGTAGATTGTAACCTAATAACTTCTTGATAGGTAAACCATTTCATTAAACTAGACTAGACTAGACTAGACTAGCCGGGGCCTACTCGGCAAACCAAAGATAATGCATAGTAAGTAGTGTATGTATAATGTCATTCTTTCTTTTCATATTACTCAAATGCCATCGTCTATATTGTTCTCCTATGTCCAGTCCATCCCAAGGTTGCTTGGAAGAGATCGCTCAAAGCGATAAGGCCGCCCTGTGTAGGTACTTCCTTTATTCTATGTATTTAATTTTGTTTTGTGTTTGTGAGGTAGGTACTATAATTTTTTTTTTTTTTAAATTGATTCATTTTCGTGCAAAACAAGCTCATGTCGCTTGCATGATTAGCGATTGCACAAAGACGAATCAGATAAGTTTCGATTTCGTTTTTACGAGTACGGGCCCTAAACCCGGTTTCTCGGTAGTACCGAGACGACATTGACATTCCATTTTTGTATAGATTTGTGTAGTTTTATGTCCATACCGGACTATACCAATACCAACCTATAGGCGCGGTACCAAATCCCAAAAAATAGGAACGTCTCGAGTACGTCTCTTTAATATCGAGAAACTAAAGATTTTAGTTCCTAAAGTATAGTTGCGATGTGGCCGTGGCACGTGTGGCTTAAGTAAGGTGAGCTTCACCTAACTTAGCGTAGGGATGTAGGAAGTGAGAAGAAATATCGATAGGTATTTATAAAACTATCACTTTTGACAATCATATCAATATAAATCTCAGGCAAATAAAAAACTAGAACACTAAGTTTTTTCCTCGTTTTTACTTCTAGCATCTATATCATCATGCATCTATCTAGCTACTTCTTGTATAGAAACCAAACTCAGGGCCCAGGAAAGTTCCAGGATCAGTTCAATTATGTACTACTTTACTTAGGCTTTGTAATATAATCCATTTCTGTAATGTAAAAGTTTTAAAAGCCTTAATGATGAGATCAGTTTACAACTTAACAATGGAGGATGAAATGAAAAGGAAGTAATAATAATAAAAACAAATAGGAAGTCGCTTAGCGTTAAAGAAATAGGAAGGTATATTTTACGCGAAAAGTTGGTAAAAGCTCTCCTGGTGTTTTTATGGCTACCTATTTAAAAACAAAATAGAGCTGGAATAAAGTTAAGTTTATTTTGAGTTTATTCTGAGTCTCAATTAAGTATGGTCACACACATCTTTTTGTGTACGTTCGTAGCTGACCGTTAAGGTTGTTCGGCGCGGGTTGGCGGGAAATTCAAATATTTTTATAGTTTTAAATTTTTTCTGCATTCCACAAGCAATAAATCTAATCTATAAATCTATGATTTGCCGCAAATCGTAAACCAACCGACGAACAACCTTCTTGCGTCGATAGGCCGGCATCGGAAGCGCTTATCGCATCAGACGGTTTTGTTGAGCGTAATGCCGGGAGGTGCGGCTTCTGTAACCGCAGCCACCGGATTTCCGTCGCTACCGTCATTTGCAAACGAATTTTCAACATTGACATCCGGATTTTCGTTGTAGGCGGACGATTGTTAAGAATTGCGACCCGGCGGCGGTGCGTGGAGCGCGGAGGAAAGGCGGACGAATCGGGCGTCAGAGTGCGTCCAATGATCGGCTATCCATCCGAATGACGTCATCCGCACTAAACGAAACGCCGCCGACATTACCAGTTCGATTCCTCCGCTCCGCGTATGGTGCGGATTAGTCGACGCTAGCCTATTTTGCTGTAAAATGGTTCTATGACAGCAATATGTTAGTTTTAAGGTATATGGACATAAATTAAATTAGATCTGTAACTTTTCTATGGTCTGAAATAAATGATTAAAAAATTTTTTTTTGGTGGTTTTGTGGTGGTGCCTACCAGGGGTAGGCTCGTTGGTAGCCCGAGTCCGTAGCGCTTTAAACAAACATTATTTTTACGTATTCAAAAACAGAACTTTTGGGATATTGGCACGCCAACCTTCGTCAACTACTGAACAAGGCTTCTGCAGCCAGAACCCTTTTTGGAAAAAATTACCTCAGTACAAAATATACTTGTAAGATCTGCTTATATTTTTGTTTCGGGTGTTCTGGGTATTTTCTATGGTACGTAGGTATACTAAAAATAAATCTATATACGCAATGTATTATACGTATCAGTTATCTAGAACCCATAACTCAAGCTCTCTTAGGGGTTTGTCCAGCAAAACAAGTTCTGAAAATCACTCATGGTAAGTTTGAAAGCGGATTGGTGATCGCAGCGAAGGTGTTAACAATACTCAGATACATACATACTCATAAGACTTAAAAAGATTCTCTTACATAATACACATGATAAAAAATAGATAAAATTCCAGAATCATAAACCTATGTTTGCTTTGTAGAGCAAACCTTGAGTTTGTATCAACATGAAAATTGAAATATCGTCGATGTTTGCAGACGCTCTCTTTTGTATTTCGGACTCATAAATTATTTCATTAACTAGATATGAATCAGTAATAATTTATTGCATCAAATAGTTACATGTGAGTAAAGTAACAGGTTTGATAGCAAAAAGAACCACAGATAATATTTTTAACTATTAAAACTTTCGTAGTTTGACGAATTGTGTTAACTACGAACCTTACGAACCTCGTTAAGGGATGAATCTTTAGTGTTCTTTCAACACAAATAAGATTAGTAGTTAAACCGCTTTTAACCGTAACAACATCCGTTATGAATATAATACCTATACTTATATTATAAATTGGAAAGTAACACTATCTGCCTACCACTTTTTCTTCTAAAGGGCTGAAAATATCTGAATTAAATTTGGTAGGGACGTAGATGGTATTCCGGGGACAGACATAAGCTACTTTTTATTCCGGAAAAGAGCCTGCGAGGCCGCGGGCAGCACATAGTAATAAATTGTTTATAATCAGACAACACAGTGCATATGTATATAATAGACTTTTTTAATTAAATTGAACATATGTAATTTACAAAGTGAAAGTGATTTTTGAATGAAAAGAGAAATAATATCGTAAATAAAAATCATGTTTAAAATAAATATAGAAAACATAAGTTAATGATTTTTCTAGAGCTTGTAACTGTACCTAAATGGACACTAATTGCAAAGTTTAGGTCACCAACGTAGCTCATTATATTGTCCATAACTGGAAGCAGAACGGATTCTGCTCAGCAATAATGTATGTCTGAGATCCGATCAAAGTGGTCGTACAACATTAACTGGGGCCATTTCAATCAATGCGAATGTGTTATCTATTTATCTATCAGCAGCGCAGGTAAACTTATTATCATTTTAATTAAAATCTATGTACAGTATTGTTCATCAATAGGTAACCCCATGTTAAGTTTAGTGTCAATTTCTATGAATACAAAAATATTCAGGTATTAGAATCATTTTTAGATAAAGATGATGCAAGAGGTTTTATTTCGAAGTACAACAAGTTTATATTATTTATTTTTCAATAATGTAAAACCTTTGTCTACCTGTTCAGGAGATTCAAAATCACAGACAGACATCGGTGGCAAAATGGGACATACTAATAATAGGGCCCCATTTACACCCTTTGGGTACGGAACCCTAAAAACATTATCGCAGGAAAGATGTTTAGGTTACAGTATGGTACAGGAAGAAGTTCCTTAAAACTAACTACCGTATTCTGCAATTGGCGGTATTATCCCTTGCAGAGATTTTAAATAGGCGACCCTAACAAAGAACCTTAAATCTAAGGCCTGACTAGCTACAACCGACTCATTGATACTGGCTTGCCTTTTTTTTTTTTTTTTTTTTTTTTTTTTATCGTGGGGAAATCCTTTATGGATATCTATGAGTCCGGGGGGACCCAAAGATTATGTCGGACTCCGTATACCGACTAAAACCACCACGTGTGTTCTTCTCATGCCTTGTGTCGAGGCCACGGGAACGCGTAAGCACTCCTCCGCAGCCCCAACGGCGGCGGCCTACAACTTAATGCAGGCCCCTCCTCAGTGCGATGGAGCCGGAGTTCTCACATCGCACCCTCTCCGTGGCGCACGAGAACACATGCGCGCGCCACCACGGGGTGTTATGTTGTCGGCGACAGAGTCCCCCGACTCCGTCGCCAACGCCCCTGTTATGGGGGTTGGAGGTGGGCGTTGAAGAGCCGCCTCCTTCGCCCGGCTCTCCGTCTGCGAATCGGGAGAGTTGAGAGTATCTCTCTCTCACGCTCCGCAGACTCCTTCCGTGACATGACAATGTCGCAGAAGGACATCACCGCGCACCACGACCTCTCACTTTCCAGCATTGATTTAATCAATGCTGCAAGCGAGAGATCGCGCCCCACATCTGCGACGAGGGCACGGCGCTCGTCAGCCCAGGCTGGGCATACCTCGAGCGTATGCCGTGCAGTATCCTCGTCACAGCCACAATGATGGCACTCAGTCGTCTGCTCCCTTCCAGCTATACGACACAGGTACTTCCCGAAGCAACCATGCCCGGTCAGCACCTGCACCAGTCGGAAAGAGAGCGACCCGTGTGCCCTGTCCAGCCAGTTCTCGAATACTGGCCGGACAGCCTCGATGGTCCAGCGGCCAGCTTGAGGATTAGCTAGCCGCTCCTCCCACCTTTCCCTCAGGACTCGTCGGATGCTGAGCTTCCACGCAGGCATCACACCTGGCGCAGGAGGCCATTCGCCTCGGATGCGGAGTGCTGTACGCCACACGTAGGAAGTCGCAAGGCACTCCGCCTCCAGGTCCCATGGAGGGGACCCCGCCAGTAAGCAGGCCGCCTCATAGGAGACGGTACGGTATCCGCGAACAACCCCAACAGCCATCACTCTCTGCGCACGTTGCAAAAGAGCGATGGTTTTTCCCGTCAAGGTGTCGGCCCAGATGGGCGCCCCGTAAAGGGCCATCGACCGTACCACTCCCAGATACAGGAGGCGGCTTGACGATTTGGGTCCCCCGATGTTGGGCAGCAGGCGCTTGAGTGCACCCGCGGTGCCCATCAAACGAGGGACCATGCGGGTGAAGTGCTCGCGGAAGCTCCATCTGCTATCGAGGACGAGCCCAAGATATTTCATCTTGGAACCGACCTCGATATTCACCTCCCCGATAGAGATAGTGAAACCCCTTGGTTGCGCCCGCCGGTGGCCACGAAAACATACAGCCTCCGACTTGTTGAGCGCAACCCGAAGTCCCAATCTCTCTATCCTTCGAACGACGAGTGCCACCGACTCCGTGGCAAGACGTACAGCCTCCTCAAATGTCGCACCCCGAGCGGTGACGAGCGTATCATCCGCATAGCAGATGACGCCGGCGCCCGGATTGAGAGATTCTCGAAGCACCCAGTCGTACCCGATGTTCCACAAGAGCGGACCAAGGACCGAGCCCTGCGGAACGCCGCACGACATTGCTCTCCTCTGCAGCGTACCACCCCGACCGGGATAAGAAACAAACCGGTCGGAGAGGTACGCTGCGACTATCCGACTGAGATAGGGAGGCACTTCATGATATTTCAGCGCCTCCCTTACGCAAGCCCACGGTAGCGAGTTGAACGCGTTGGCAATATCGAGTGATACTGCCAACATACTGGCTTGCCTAGTCCAACTACTACACACTACACAGTAAAATAAATAAATAAATAATGCTGGACAGTTCACACAGCATGAATTAGCCCCAAGCTAAGCAGAGCTTGTGTTATAGGTACTAGTTATCTAGTACTAGGTATCAGTTATCTGATATACATAATACATTACATTACATAGATAGATATTTTTTATTATACATAGAAAACGACCAGAAGACCCGGAACAAATGTACCTGCAGATCGTACAAATATTTATCCCAAGGCGGGAATCGAACCCGCAGCCTCTTGCGCCGCAGGCAGACCTTGGCCCGCCGCGCCACAGAGATCGTCAAACAGTAGTTGGGCTAAGTCAACTTCAGTGAGTAGGACATCAATGGTTTTTAACTATCACCCGAACTACAAGTGGCAAGCATAAAATTAGAGTAACTAAGGCAAACCTTTGTAACCAAAGGTACTCTAGTTTCATTAAAAAATTAAACATACCATATTTAAATCTACCATCGTATCATTTATATTGTGGAACAAAAGCTTTACCGAGTAAAATAACATTCATTTTACACGATCCCTGCTCTCGCCACGCACGGCCTTGTCATTTGCCAGACAATCATTTTACAAACACAATAATGCAGAGAAATTACTCGGTTCTTGAATACAAAATATTTTTTGTCAACAGACACATCTTACATCATTTACTGATAACAATAACATAAAACAACGAGAACAGCAATTTGGTATGTAAAAAAACTATAAACCGACATCTAATTCCTGAATACGGAAAATTAGTATGGTAAAAATTTAAAGTATTTAATCAGTAAAAAATTGCTTTCGAATTCTTGCATTTGCTCCGATGTCAGTTTTTAAAATATTATGCACCAATTATTATTTCGTGTTAGCATTCAGTATTATAATGTAGTCATATCTTAGTTATATTAAGGTTACAAAACCCAAGAAATATTTGTGGACATTTTATTGAACGACATTGTATCATCGAAGCAAAGCACAGAAGCTCGAAACAAATCTTTGGTTTTTGAAAGCTTTTATTCATCACTTAAATAATCTCTCGTTCGGTTCCGAATTCAAATTAAAAGATTTTTCGCTGCACATGTGAGATTATGCGTTGTTGAAGTGTGTGTTTTAGTTTTTAGTGATAACCTTGTTGTTACCTTGTTGTTTTCTGTTATTGTTATCAGTTTTTGCTAACTTTTGATTCCCAAACGTCATTCTTGACATAAAATATCTAAATCGAGTATAGGTGAGTATAAGTTATGGCCACCGTATGGTTTTGTAACCCTTTTGTTTACTAAAACCATCTATGATATCAGGATTGAGTATAGACTGTGCATCGTACGATACGCTTACGTGACGTTAGGACTGAATTTCAAAACACCTTGTTTTCGATAAACCTGAATCACAAAAAAAACCTTTTTCCGAAATTCCTGAAAGCCAAAATGACTGAATACATTTGTTTTGTTTGTTTGAAAAGTTGAATGACAGATTGATGTACAGTCAATGAAAGGATGATGCTGGTGGATGGTCCAGCATTATTATTATTTATTTATTTAATGACTACATTAACTGCGTAGATAGGCATGTCAGCTACAACGGGTGTCTTAGATACAAAAGAAGTACATAGCCTCTAGGCCTCTATCCATCCGCTTAGCATCGAAATGAACTCGCCCACACTCCAACCCTCAGCCAACTCGATATAATTCATTTAAAGCTTAGAGAGAGAGAGTATAACTTGATTGCACCCTCAATATAACAATAAAACAATGAACTTAGAACTTATTACTAACTTTATCAAGTGTGGCTTAATAGGAAATATCGCTAACAGCTATCTCTTCCAGGCATCCTTAGGATGGATAGGATCGGTACGTATTAAAAATGACGTTGGCGTAACTGATGACGAATTCGAATAAATATACATTTTACACATAAAAGTAAAGCTAAGCCATAGTATTAATATACTTATCTGTGGTTAAGCTAAATTAAAAATAGATAAGAAACAAAAACACAATCCTTTTCAAAACCGAATTCTTCGAAACGAATACTTAATTGGGGCAAAGAATTATTCACTGAATCCTGGTAGTTACCTACTCTGCTAACTTTTGCAAAGGATTTTCTTGTATTGTTGTAAGGAAGGTTCTGATATCGGTTGTTTTGTCACTGCTTTTCTCAATTTTTATGAGTTAAATGGTAAGATACCTGTTGAGAAAAGTCTGTAAAAGTTTTGCAATTCTGCTCCTGAACAATGTTTTCTAGAAAATTCTTGAGACGGTTTCTTTTACGTCTTACAACTTGTAAGACGTAAAACAACCGATATCAGAACCTTCCTTGACATTTTGACGTAAATTCTTGATTTCAGTAGCCCTTTACCAATAATTAAATTGTGATAAGCGATAGGTAAATATTAATTAATTCGATTCTGATAACTGGCATCAGAAACGTAGGTACTTTATCAATACTATAATAAAGAACGTCGAACCAACTGATTATCATCTTGCCCTCTCAAATAAATATTTTGACAGAAAATAAATCTTGGTTTTGTTATTTAGGTACTGAAAGTGTGCCTATAACGTAATATTTCTACCGTTTTCCAGAATGTTGCAGGAAGTCGTAAATTTGGGAGTCTGAGTTATTATGGCACGCGTCTAGATACTTTGCACCACATGTGACATTCCCTAGAAAATATTGGACGCCTCATTCATAACCCGAAGGTGTCGAAAAGGATTGAAACACGTCACACATCAGGGGTCCTCAACTAGGGTTTTCAGATCATTCTAGAAAATTGCTCGTGATTTATTACTGGTAGGTAGGTACCGTACCTGCAACCCACCCAACGAAGACCAAATAAGAGAAATAATTCGTATCAAGGTGAATTTTGGAACAGTTGTAGGGCATTGTGTTTTAAACGACATACTAAAGGTACTGATGATAAAGTTGGTGGGGATGAAGCTGACGGGTGTGTACAGATCCTTGTACAAGTAATCCACGTAGAGTTCTCATCAAAAAAGAGCCTATATACTTTTTCGCTGTGATCAATATACAGCAAGATATTAAAGGAAAAAAGTTAATTACAATCAATTCTACACCAATAATGAATGGTATAGTTGTGTGGGTTTAATTAATAAATCAGTTAGCGATTACGTACAGAAATATTACAGTCCAAATTGTATTATGGTTTTCGATGGTTACGGTGATGTTTTTTTAAATCATTTATTAAAGGTTTGTTTAACGATTTGAACATACCATCCTTAAAAGTGCACAAATTATAATACAAAGAAAAAGAAAAATTAATAAAAGAAACAATTAAACTAAGCATGTAAAAAAAATGTCCACCGCACAAAAAGAGCCGAGCAGAAGCGACGTAGACTGACAAAATCTTCGGTTGACAACAACTGTAACGAAAATACGATCATCACATCATTGTTCAACAGCATTTCCTCGCTAATGAAAGGAACAAAACGAGGCTGATTCAGCTCCTCACCTAGAAGATGACAGCAGCAAGGATTGAATCAACTGTTGCAACAAGAGATGCTGATAGCACTTGTCTGGAGCGGGTTGGATAAGGCTGCCGTACATCCAACCGTTGTAATAGTTGGGAAGGATTTTGATAGTCCTCATAGGATTGGATCCACCACATATAATTTTTTGATGAAATCATGGCGTGGGAAGGTGGAGACCAAATTGTTTTCATTGCGACAATTTCAACATCTTGCATTCGCAAAGACTACTTGAATATCTTCTCTCTGGGAGTTTACCTACACGGATTATTTCCCCTATTTTTCCTTCGTGAGCTACTGCATAGAAATTTAATACCGGTATTTTTATTTTAGTCTTTGATTAAGTTACCTTAGTACCGAAACATGAGCTTTTTTTCCTACTCATCTCGCTGCCTACAACCTCAACCTCAACACCCTATTTTGATCCACTGCTGGACGCAGGCCTCCCCCTGAAAAGCACCTCATTGGGTTTTATCTCCTACAAAGAGCACTATAAAATACAGTACAGTTAATTAGAGTTTTTGCACCTAATTCATAAGTCAAACATGACAGTTAAACAATGGAAGACCAATTAGAGGTCCCACTCGTTTCTTCTGCTTATTAGATATCAATTCCTGCAATTACCCACTAGTTAGGTTACTATTTACCTTGTTACCTCTTACTACTCAAGTTAACATGAAATGAACTAACCTTTTTACAAGCTTTTATATAACTTGGCATGTTGTCCTGTGTGAGAACAATCTTGTGACCGAATTTTAGACCAGTTATCTTCAACCGATTGAGGTTAAATTTGGCACGCTCAAATAAGTTAGGTGACAATTCAATGTTATGGTACCATTGAGATAGTCTGATGATAGAGACAGAAGGTGGCCAAAGCAATTCCTAACACGAAAAGAGTTTAATCCCGTTGAGTTTGGGTTCGCTGGATTTGTCTTCCCAGAGTCCTAGAATTTAAAAAAAAAAAAATTTAATGTTTTTTAATTTAAATGTATACTTCATATAAGATGAAAGAAACTCATCATCTAAGTCTACGGGCATGGGCGACAAATAAAGTTAGTTAAGGAAAATTATATGATCAAGATGACCTAATCATTAGGTCATAACGTCATTTACTAAATACCAAAATAATGGACGAAGTAATTAATAGAATCACGAGTATTTCTGTTTTATTGGCTGACCTTATCTTACCCTCGATTAAAACGAGTTAAATTCCAATATAAGTAATCAACATTAATCACCAGATTAGTATTTTGTACGCGCTGGAAACTCGTCTTACCTACGTTAAGCCTCGTTTGTCCCTCTATATCTAGAATAGAAACTTTTTACTCCAACTTCGAAAAAGGTTCAACATAGAAAGGTCTATGTAAATAACATTCGACGCGATAGGTAATCCACTGTAAACAGGAAGTAGCTTTACCTACTGACTAGTTTCTACACAAGAAACTACGTAAAGCTACTTCCTGTTTACAGTGGATTACCTATCGCGTCGAATGTTATTTACATAGACCTTTCTATGTTGAACCTTTTTCGAAGTTGAAGTAAAAAGTTTCTATTCTAGATATAGAGGGACAAACGAGGCTTAACGTAGGTAAGACGATAACTAGGTATCTACCTAGTATCTACCCACGGATAATCATCGAGTAGCAGCCAGGTGGGCTTCGTTTTTCCATTGTCATTACAATTTTCCTTTGGCTTTTCTTGTAAAGAAGCAGAGCCATGCGACAAAACTACCTCTCCTAATCGGTTTTCTTGTAATGAAATTAATATGGGTACTTACACAATTAGTAAGACCTTTATTTAGCCAACTCAATCAACTAATCACGTAGGCTTTTGGCTATGGGATTATCTATAGCCAAAAGCCCACTCAAGCTTCTTAATCACAAAGTCCTGCATCCTGAATAATTTGTAAATTTTGACCAACCCTCGCTCACATTAGGATACATTTGTGAACGTATTGAAAATGTATAGGCAGATATATAGTACCTACCTTTTGTGTGTCAGACAGAAGATCCTCAATAAAATTCAAGTCACGTGTGAACACTAAAGTAGATAGAGTGGCTTATATCTATCTAAATATACAAATATACCTACTGTGATGGTTGTTGATAACTACCAAAAGGCAAAGCTAGAACCATTGACGAAGCATAAAAAGCCAGTAAAAGCTTTTCTTGAGTTACAAACTTTAATTCACTAATAATTTATATTAATTTAATTAACGGTCTTTTTTTGTTTTGTTTGTCTAAGGTAAGAACCTATCTATTAGCATTTTAGAGGAGAGGCATTTTAATGGCTTGTAGTTTATTAAATAACTCTTTGCATAATAACAATGAGGCAGACCTCATTTATATTTTCTACTTAGGAGTACAAAATATAAATCCTAAATTGGCTAAGAATGGCTCCGGATGATCATGACCTTGTTGATGACCAAACAATTTTAATTATAAATACCTACTTAGCAGAATTAGAATTAAATTTCCTAAGAGCGGTTTTTATCCGTTTTATAAAGCTCAATCATCTAAAACTAAACTAAACGGTTCGAAATTCTTCTTGTTCATTGATCAAAGTAAACAAAACCTCCCACCAAAATTCCTGATCTTATTTTACTTAAAAAGTTTTACTTTGAATGTTCAAAGTAGAGCAACTCAGGATTCTTGTGAAAATAACTCGAGCACCTCTACCATATATAACCTCATGAATTAGCCAATAATTTGTCGCGCATGCTTTTGATCGGATTCCGTAGCTTTTTCTCTCCAATTAAGTAGATGCATAAATGACAAACCCTCTTTAATTAATAAACCATTCTTAACTTATAGCATTGAAATAATAACTTCGTTATTTTGGACAATTAGTGTTACTAGCACAATTAGTTTAGGTAGCGAGTTTTTTTTTTTTTTGTTTTAAAAATTATCACGGCATAGTAATAAATCTGATGCTTGAAGTGTATACAAGATTTATTTAAGTAATTTAATTTAGAGTTAGGCATCCAAAGCTGGTAAAGAGGTACCTACGAACCACCCGCTGTTGTCGTCGAGTCGTTGTCACCATAATTTATTTAATCTCACAAAACAGAGAAGACAGCCCCACCGCTCTAATTTTAATAAATTAAGTAAGTCTCAGAATAAAAATATCACAGTAAATGTTAAAATTTCTAAAGCTGTAAAATGAATTTAATAAATATATTCAGTTAAATACTTGAGTGCCTGAAATAAATGAGTTCAGGGCCACTTCGTCAAAGCCAAGAAAGAAATAATGGTTAACATAAACGCAAACGACATTCATTTACTTTTTCATCTCTACAATAAACTCTACCTACTTCCATATTTTATAGTGCTTTAAGTTCAGATGGTATTGGTTAACTTTTATCAAAATACAGGTCATTTCTGGTGCTCAAACATATGATTTTTTTCTTTTGGATTGACCCGAAAAGGTGCCATCAAGTTCATTACTGGCTTTTTTTTCGGCCGGTAATTTTCATTGCTGGCTGCAAAACACGATAGTAAGTAATTGTAATTGCTATTATACGGTGTACCTGTTTTTATATTTATTCTTATTTACTATTAGTTTTGCATTGTTTAAGTTTAGCACTATACAAGCCTTGTTCTGCAATGACTGCCAACGCTGCGCCTTCAGCCATCATCAGCCGCGGCCAGCAAACCACCCATTACATTTTATGTAATGTATTCTATTATGTATATCAGTTATCTAGTAAAACACATGCTTTGCTTAGCTTGGGGATATATAATGCTGTATGAATCGTCCAACATTATTGACTTATTTATTATTACTGACCTCGTCAGTAATGTACTAATAACAGCACGCAAGACAACCCTTAAAAAGCGTTTTAAATATTTTACGTTGTACCTTATATTCTTTCTGGGACGTTTTCTTTATTCTGGAAATATACTGTAATCGCTTTACAAATGTTTAAAGAACTTTTAAAATTGAAATTGAACACCCTCTTAAATATTTAAATTATTTTCTTTAGGACTTAACTTTCGATAAAGAACCTTATAGAAACCTACTACTACTACCAAGGGTAAGTATAAATTGGTATACGATGTCATTTCTCGCTACTCGACCCTCAATACACTCTGCCTCGGATCCAAATGGAGTTATCGCTCGAACGGTTCATATGAAGTGCTAGGACGACACCTTGGCATCTCAATAACGTAACCACTTTGATAAATCTTTGACATCAGTAATGGCCAGATTCGCAGCAACATCAGCGGAGTTCCTCAAACGGCGAAAATACGCTAATCTTGACAGACGTTACCTATTCGAGCCGTTTGGGATGGAAACCCTAGGTTCTTGGGGTCCTGGGGCACACGTTATCTACAAAGATCTTACAAAACTACTAATAGAGTCCACAGGTGATCGGAATGCTGGTTTTTATTTCGGGTAACGAATTAGCATTGCCATTGAACGTGGCAATGCCAGCCTTCTGGTGACGGCTTAGATTTTTAGAAAATGCATGTAAGTGTAAATATTAGTTGTAATTATTTTTTGCTGTTAAATAAAGGTACATACTGTATTCACTTTGATAAATCTAGGATAATGTTTAGAAAATTGCCACTAGACTGTAGAAAAAAAGAAATACAAGGAATACATGATTGCAAAGTTACTATATAGTACTTATTCTGTACGACTTGATTATGACCGATAAAAGTCGCGACCTAAATTTTGTTTCGCATTATTATTTTATGATTTTACAGCCTAAGTTATTGGGTAATAATTTTCACTTCCATAAATTTATTTTCTTAGATCAAATAAAAGACAGTTTATGGAGCTGTGTGGCAATAAGGTAAAGTTCTTTGGATTTATAATGTAGATAAGAAGCCATGTTCAGCTGTGGACTTATACGGGCTGATGATGATGACGAAGGCCCAATAATTATATAGGGTGCCCCCAAACATGTGTACTAAGCCGATAAGGAATGATTCTGAACCCCAATGGAATCGACTTTAGTTCTACGATTTTTTATTTTTCTTTACTTGTAAAGCTGAGGCGTTTTCAAAAATCAAAAATAGTAATTTTTATCATTAAGTAATCAAAACAGTTACTTACACAATTTTTTGTAATAATTTAATGTCAAGAAAATGGTGTTCCTGAAAAAACAAGCCAAAAATGACAAAATATTTTCAATATTAAATATTGAAAGAGAGTGTGTATAATAAAACGAATAAGAAGGAATTCTAAAAAAATCGTTATTCACAAGTTGATCCCCTTGGGGTCCAGTATCGCCCCCTTTCGACAAGTACACATATTACCAACGTGGCCCCATGTATAGGCAGAATTAAAACTTAATTTCATTACATTATCATGTTTAGACCACCTACAAGAAACTATGTATATCGACATTTTACGTAAGTAGGTATGTATACAAGCAGCCGTTTTGAATCTGTGTTACCCAGTTAAAGTTTAATAAGCTTCATCGGAGAAAATGGCAATTTAAATTGTCCCCTCAATTAAGCCTTTCAAATCCAAAGGTAGGCAGATATTAAAGTCAGTTCAGTTATTATGTAGGTAATAGGTAAACGAGTTAAGTAATATCTATGTTTAAAGATAGTTTTAATATCTAGATAGATAGTTTTTGACCGCGATTTTGCTCGCGTTGTTTCCATGCAAACGACCAAAGGTATGTGGTATATAGTATATACTATTTACCACATACATATATGTATATAATATACTTTATACATATATGTATGTGGTAGATAGAAGTCATGTGTTATTCTCGGTCTAAATCGAATCATCTATGCAAAATTTCAGCCCGATCCATTCAGTAGATTTGTGAAGAAGTAACAACCATACATCGTTGAAGATTCATCTATCCATCCATCGAAACTTTCGCATTTATAATGAAAGCATTATAGGAACCTAGGTATTTGAGGTTGATATACGAACTAGCAGCCCGTTCCCCTGGGAATTCCGGGATTAAATATAGCTTAAATATATGGTGCTATTCCAGATCTATCTATCTCTGTGCCAAATTTCATCCAGATCCGATCAGCCGTTCTATCGTGATTGAGCAACAAACGTCCATCTATCCATCTAAACTTTCACATTTATAATATTAGATAGATGTACCAACCATCCACTTAGCTTACCACAGCGGGTTAGCAAACTAACAACAGCTCTTTCAGAATAAAAGAGATTCTACAAGTACTTAATTAGATTCTACCGGAACAGAAATGGCACTTTAGGCATTACCGCATTTCCAGATGATGTCGAAAGTACTTCATTAAAACTATATCCATTTCATCGAAGTTGATTTTGTTCTAAGCGGTTAAATCTGATTACGGAAACCAATATCAAGTTATTAGTACGTTTGGAGTGCTTGATTTTTTTCGTAACAATTAATTTTATTATAAACTCCCAATACCTAATTAAATTAAGAGTGCGCCTAATGCAAAAATCAAGCAAAATGTGTATTAAACACATAGATTTATAGTAAAGAATGCAAATGTTCATTTTAAAAAATACGGTATTTAGGTAAAAAAACTGTAGAAGTCGAGCAATCAAATAGAACTTTAAAAAATAAACTATTTTCTATACAAAAAATACAAAACTCTCATCAAAAACTGTTTAATTGAAATGCTCTAAATTATCAGCGACAAAACCACATAATTTTTTACGAATTACATAGCCGGTTCTATTTAAGTAATCGTTTAGCTTTTCTTTGAATGCTTATATTTTGAATTATTAATAGAAAATAAGCAAATCCTTGATTTTTGCACTGACGTTTCCCTTCCTATGAACGCGATATCCTAAGCCTGTCCTTTTCACAATTTTTCACATTAGGCGCACTCTTAATAAGGCAGAAAATAAGGCTTTAATCTTTCATCTACCTAATATCTCTTTCAAAAATATGTACCTGCTACATATTTTAATTTTTAAGTTCTTCTTTTATGAGTAAAAAACCTAAGTATCTAAAAATAAAAATTTGTGAATTTCGAATCCAAATGTTCAATTTCGCAGGTTCGATTCCGGAATCGATCTATTTAGATCGATTTGTTATCTCATGGGTGGTAATACCCATTATCCCACGCTGGGCATGCGTATGTAAATAACTTACCTTCATAAAATATTTTTCTTTTAATCACAATCTCCTCAGAAACATTGAAAACCCGAACCACAATCACTTATTCGTACATAAACAACTTAACTTAAAAACTTTATTTCCCTAACTTTACTCGTCGCGCCTGCTCCGAATTTCAACAACCTCAGAAGGACTAAGTTGAATGCATGGGCATAACTCATCATTGTCACACAAACGGCTTTAAGTTGTTTTCGATATTCTCGCGCTGAATTACCGCAAGCAGGGTGGCGTGCTGCCTGTTCGGCAGTCTCGGTGCGACTGATGGAGTAAACTGAAACACACCAAGCACCTAAATATACCTATACATCTATACATACATACTCTAATGGTAAAACACCAAGGGTTGTGGTCAATCTGTGGTGGTTTCATCATCAAAGATTGTTAGCTGCAGCTTAGCCGTTTGAAGAACTTAAGTTTAAACTAATTCGGTACATACCCTTTTCCGTCTGTACCAGCGCCAGCTAGACGCTTTATAGCAAGTTGTAACGTTATTTGCAAAGTGCGCTTCGACTTTTATTGCACCCAGATAACCATGTTTATAGTGTTTGTTGAAAGTTCTTGAGAGCTCCTTGTCGTCTTCTAAACTCTCTCAAGAACTTTACGCAAACAAATTAGGTATCGACAAATTTTAATATGTAGGTACATATATTATGTAAAGACCTAAATCAAAAAATGGAATTAAATTAAAACTGTATATTTACAATTGAAACAATTGGGCTAACTGCAGACTGTCGTTAACAATCTACAATCATAAAAATATATTATTTGAGATAGCTAAGGCAAAAAGCAGTCGATTCTTTTTGTTTTTTTTTTCATAAAATTGCACAATTAATTTCTAAATTCTATTTTAAAGTTTCCATTTTTATGTGTTTTAACCATATGCTTAGTAGTTAAAAATTCTATGTCTATGAATGGTTTTAACACTATGAAATACCTACCTAGTAGGCGCAATGTTATTACTTTATACGGTTGAGTACGTAAACTAATAAACTAAAAAAATTAGTACTAAGACAAGTGATAGTTAAGTTTGTATTATTTTGTATGGTATAGCATAGTTTTGTATTATTAATAATAATAATAATGTTTATTGAAAAATAATTAAGGCTTAGAAATAATACAATCTTTGATCCCCAAACTAGGATAAACCTGTATCTTGGGGACCTCCTTCCTTTGGTTCTTTATATAATACTTATCAAGCTAACGTTAAAATATCTTACAGTTCGAAAATTTGTGTGAAAATATGTGATGGGTTACCCGAGGACACCAGTCTCAAAAGAGTCTGGGCAACAGTAGCCACCACGAGTGTGCATGAGTTTGTGATGTGACTAGTGCGTAATTTACTATACTTTTTTATTTAGCTAAATATCTGTTACTGCACCAACTTATAAACCTTTAATATTTCTGGTAAGAGCGGTGTCCTCCAATACAAGCAAATTTTGCTTAAAGGGGGACTCCAAAACATGTATGTATAAATTATAAGTTATCGAAATAAACATTTATTATTATTTTTTTATAGTACTCGTTATAACTATTTCGCAAAGGGGTACCCTAAAAACTGATAAATAAATAAATTGCAAAAGCTATCATGATGCAGTCACCCATCCAAGTGACCAGTGATCAACTTGGTATGGACATTATACCACATAACTATTAATTATTTTTTTAATATTTTTTTGTTATAGTTGCAATAGTGATCTACACCATTTCATAATTTCAGCTGTCTACCTATTACGGTTCAAGAAATGCAGCCTCGACAAAAGTAGAGCAATAAATTGCCAAAAAGTTACGTTTTTTGTTTCGGAGCTTTTTTAACCCTTTTATTTTAATATTTATTTTGTTTTTTTCTTGTTATAGCGGCAACATAAATACATGTCCTATGAAAATTTCAATGATCTACCTTTTACGAGGCATAAGATACAGTCCGCAGACGGACAATATGAAATTATTTTTTATTCACACACACGTGGTTTATTAGAATATTTTGAATCTTATTGAGACACTTTTAATAAATGGGTGTAATACCATATTGACAGGCTTCACAACATTTTCTTTGTAGTCCGAAATAACACTGTACTACTAAGGAACGTTTATCCTTAATTAAATTCAATTAAGTAGGTGGGCAAGTACGTACTTATGTTCATTGTGAAGCGGGAAGTTTATTGTGGGTACCGACTCGTACATTTCAGAAAAATAACAAGAATTATTATCTTTGTGGGCTTAAAAGGGCGCTTCTATATTATTGATATCCTAATAATTTCAGATAAACACTAAAATATTATTATTATTGCCCGTAACAAACTACTTTAAAGTGACTTTTGTTATTCTGTGATCCAGATCCATTAAGCATGTAAATGTGCCGAAATCATGTACTAATAGTTCAAACAGCTTTTTTATTTTGTTTCAAAATGTAGAGTGCTTTCTAGCGTAGATCTATAATATGCATATGTAGCACAGGAGCGTATCCAGTTGAAGACAAACAGTTACGGCTACGTAGTGCGTAGAGGACAAGCTCTGACGGCGGCTACGAAAAGCGTAGCACGTTGACAGCAGCTACGGGCACGTAGTGTGTAGATGGAAAGCTCTGACGGGGCGGCTACGAAAAGCGTAGCACGTTGACAGGAGCTACGGCTACGTAGTGCGTAGAGGACAAGCTCTGACGGCGGCTACGAAAAGCGTAGCACGTTGACAGCAGCTACGGGCACGTAGTGTGTAGATGGAAAGCTCTGACGGGGCGGCTACGAAAAGCGTAGCACGTTGACAGCAGCTACGGGCACGTAGTGTGTAGATGGAAAGCTCTGACGGGGCGGCTACGAAAAGCGTAGCACGTTGACAGGAGCTACGGCACAGATGTACTAGGGATGCTAACGCATAGCTACGGCTACGTAGTGCGTAGAATGCAAGCTCTGACGACGAAAAGCGTAGCACGGTGACAGCAGCTACTTGACTTGACTTCTTTATTTTTGGCAATATGTGTCTGGTTTGTCACTTTTCTGCCAGTGTCTAGTTCAAGGAAATTTCATAGTCATGGAATGGAGGCGGGTTTAATATAATAATATGACCGGTAAAACAGCTACATTTTCGGCCGAGTGATTTCAGTAAAATCTCCCATTCAATTGATCGCCATCCGGGGAGACAGGGTGTAAGCTATTTTGGTTCCTATCATTTATGTAACAAAAATAAATACATAGAATTTTCGACGAATTGTGAATGATGCTGAATGTCAAAATATCACAAATTTCAAATCAATTATAATGTTTTTATTTTTACATTACACCTCGTACTAATGTTACTCTCACTTGACTTTGTTTTGCTCGACTTCGTTGCTACTGCAAAGTATTAACTGTTTGTAAATTAGAATCAGAATTGCTGAAATCGAGCAATAAAAAGGGCAAGTGTGACAATTGACTTTTACTTAGGTTAATTCTAAGTAATCTTGACGTTGACGTTACAAATTCCGTCGTCGAACGACGCCCCATCCCGCCATCCTGTATGCATTTTCTTAGTACCAGTACCAACCCAATGGTCATGACGTCATGAGTGTTAGTATTTAAATAATCCATCCTTGTTTTCTTTAGTATACATAAGTACTTCATATCTAGTAGGTACTAAATAAGTAGTCTTATGTTTATATCTATGTACTAAAGTTTAATTTGTGTGTTGTGTTGTCTAATAAATATTTTTCTTCTTCTTCTTCTTCAGTACCATATTGGAAACCGAAATCGATTATGACATTTCTCCCCGGATGGCCCATTCAATGGGAATGGGATATTTTACCGCAATTACTCGGCGTCGTGGCAATGAATAAATATTTTTTGACACGACTGGCGTGTCAATCGAAATTGAAGCTGGTGGCACGCCTATTGTGCCTTCAGCCATGTTTATAAAGTAAAGTAAAGTAAAGTATTATTTATTGCGTGAAATACATGTATACAGAGGTGGTTTAGGTATAAGCATGTTTCAATGTATTTCTACTGTTACGTGTGCAATGTCTGATCTACAATTTTACTCATGATGATTTAAATTAAGGCAAATAAGATAACATTTCAAATCGAATGAGTTAGGTTTTAGATTAGAATAACATTTCGTGAAATAAGACTAGTTTTGTGAATAAAGATTGAAGTAATATTAAAATTTTATAAAATTAATTGAAATAAAATAAAAAGAAAAATTAAATACGTTTGCGATTTTTTTTAACTAATTTAGACTTGAATAATTTCTTTTGACATCAAATTACATAAGTATTGATGTTTTTTTTATTTCTAGAGCCCTAAGTTAAAAATCTTTATTATGTGATAGTAATTTCCTGATCCTTACATATTTAGCCTATATTTCCTTTTTTTCTTTTAATTAATATCATATGTCCTTTTCATTTTTTCAGCATTGTATCTGTTGGGGTGAACGAAACATTAGATTTGTAACTTATTTTGACTTACTACTTACCTTATCAGCATCTAATAACTAAAAATTAAAATTGTTATATATAACAAAGACATGTACCATCTAGCTAAGCAGAGCTTGTATTATATCATAATGTTGTAACATATAATCAGTGATTATATGTTACAACATTTATTTTTGGAGTCGAGACCCTAGGTTCGTGGGGTACCGAGGCTCTCCGGGTTTTCAAAAAAATATCTGAGCGTCTGGTCGAAGCGACGCGTGACCCGAGAGCTGGTGAGTATCTGGCACAGCGCATCAGCATTGCTATACAGCGGGGCAATGCAGCCAGTGTCTTGGGCACGCTTCCAACTGATATTGATATGGATCAGTTGAGCTACCTGTAGATTGTTTGCAACAGTTTGCAGATAGCTTAATTGTTTCTATTGTAAATACTAGTTTTAATTTAAATTTGTTATTTGATTGTTATTTTCTTTCTGAATAAAGATTTGTAATCAGTGATTATATATTTATATATAAAGATATATATCAAAATTATTAATCACCATCATCTGCTCGGCGTATATCAAGGTAAAAACAGTTACCTTACACACATTGGCCACACAAAAGAGCAGTATTATTCGTATTAGGCTTATATTGCCATTCCCGTTTTTAAACTTTTGTAAGTTTAATATTTATGGAAATATTTAGAAAAAAGTCGAAAAGTCGTCCAGTGCCCTCTTATTTCCTCAGTTTACAAAACGATCTATCTGAAATACCTAATAATTTTCGGTATTAATTAAATAGCAAAGTCTCTATCCGATACCTATAATAGTGTATCCTAATTATTTGTACTAGCCAAATGTTTGAAACCCTCAGCGCGCGAGTTACACTCTTACTTGACATAATAATATCTTGTTTTATTTTAATTTACACTAAATCCAGATGCAAACGTTACAAGCTATATTTCCTATTTGTTTTTCTTCTTTTAATTAATATTATACGTTTTTTTAATTTTTCAGTTGCATTCTTTGCATCTGTTGGGGTTAATTAAACATTAGATTTGGAACTTACTTGGAGCTGTACCTTACGCATAAAATAAATATAAATACGATTACAAGATAAATAACGAATATCGCAACCACACAGCTCGATGCTGTCAACGGTCAGCACGCAGAACACGCTATTCACTCTGAACACGTAAACCGGTAACTTACTAGACCCACGTAGTTAAACAAACGAACCCAGGCAGCTTAAATGCGCCGCGTGACCATACTCAGCGTGCGTGTCGATATAGTGTATGGAGCCGTACACCAACGTCATAACATTACATAATAATATATGTGCCAACGTTGTTAAACAAACGAACCCACGCAGCTAAAATGCACAGCGTGGCCCTGCATATCGGTGGTGTGACAGCGGCTGAAAAACCATGTCCGCCTATTACGACCAAGACCTTCCTAGGTGACATGTAAAAGCCCTTCAAGCGAATAACTAGGTAGGTAGCAACCGTGGCAGGTGACGTATAAAGCCAATACAACGAGTATTGAAGGCGTATTTCACGTCTCACGTAACACCTGTGGTTAAATTGCCGGCAATAGCTCCATCAACTCAAAGATAGGGTCTCCACAAGAGTGGTTTATTTACTTACCAGCTGCTGCCCGCGACTTTGCGCGTATTTTTTCGGGATAATAAGTAAACTTTATATTAAAACAGGTCTAAAACTACATTTACTACCTTGATAAAATTTCAGACCAATCAGTCAAGGGTAAAAACTCGTTTAGGCAGTGGAAGTTGGTATAAGTTGATCCCTCGAGGTAAGATGATCCAAACTAACTTTCACTCCTATTGAACCACGTGATGCGAGCCACGCTGTGCGTAATGAGTAATACTGACGGTATCAAGTCATTTTCGAGGCAAGTCATTTCCGCGAAAGATGCTTAGGTACATTTACGCGAAATGGACATTTGCGCGTGTTGATGGACATATCTGTTGGGGTGAACGAAACCTTAGATTTGTAACTTATTTTGAATTACTACTTACCTTACCAGCATCTAATAACTAAAAATTAAAATTGTTATATATAACAAAGACATGTAAAATCTAGCTAAGCAGAGCTTGTATTATATCATAAATAATCATAATGTTGTAACATATAATCAGTGATTATATATTTATATATGTATAAAGATATATATCAAAATTATTAATCACCATCATCTGCTCGGCGTATATCAAGGTAAAAACAGTTACCTAACACACATTGACCACACAAAAAAGCAGTATTATTCGTATTAGGCATATATTGCCATTCCAGTTTTTAAACTTTTGTAAGTTTAATATTTATGGAAATATTTAGAAAAAAGTCGAAAAAACTACCAGTGCCCTCTTATTTCCTCAGTTTACAAAGCGATCTATCTGAAATACCTAATAATTTTCGGTATTAATTAAATAGCAAAGTCTCTATCCGATACCTATAATAGTGTATCCTAATTATTTGTACTAGCCAAATGTTTGAAACCCTCAGCTGAGACGTGGACACTCACGGTAGGGCTGGTCCACCAGTTTAAAGTCGCTCAGCGAGCTATGGAGAGAGCTATGCTCGGAGTTTCTCTGAAGGATAGGATTCGTAACGAGTACATCCGACAGAGAACTAAGGTTATCGACATAGCTCAAAGGATTAGCAAGCTGAAGTGGCAGTGGGCTGGCCATATCTCGAGAAGAACCGACAACCGCTGGGGTAAACGTGTTCTTGAGTGGAGACCGCGACTCGGCAAACGTAGTGTAGGACGCCCTCCGACCAGGTGGGATGACGATTTGCAAAAGACTGCTGGCAGATGCTGGATGCGGCAAGCTGAAGACAGGGCGCTATGGCGCTCATTAGGGGAGGCCTATGTCCAGCAGTGGACAAATATAGGCTGATGATGATGATGATGATGATGGACATTTGCTTTTGACTGTCTTTTATTTCAATGTAGGTACAGTAAGTCAACTCATTAGTATGCTTGAAATTATCATTCATTTAATTTTGTTTTAATCGTTATGAATGCAGCTAATGAGCTAGGTACTAAGAAGTGATACACCCACGTAATCATATTAATCAACCAGCTGACTTTCCCTTGCCCTCTCTCCTCACTCGCAGTAGATAAATTCTTAGACGCATAGCACGACGAGAGTATGCCTTCCGAAGTGACTAGATTGTACGCAGGCATATCCCAGTAAACAATATTAAATTCATTTTGAGGACAGAAGATACGTTAGTATCTCTACCTAGTCTGTGGACAGAAGTGGCGCGGCGTTTATAGGTACAAGTTGAGGTACAAGTCTGAGGTACAAGTACAATCCACGCTCGCTAAGTTTTGCGTCAGTGTGACGTATGACGTAATCGACGCGAGATGCAAACTTGCTTGGTCGAGTTACCTTTTTAATTTTGTACATCGATATTATGTAGGTACTGCTACATTTTGTACGTTGAATAAAATAACAAAGGACATACAGACTTATGAATAATCAATAAAGCGTTGTATCAAACCAATAAAAAATTTGCTCAATAAATAATAAAACCGAGCAACTGATCGTCCTAGCGGATCTACGCCGCGCAGCCGCCGCCGCCTCTCTCTCTGATGCTAATTATACAGCCTTCATGCCCATGATTGTTGGCGTCTTTTAAAACATATCATAACACATGTCACGCTGTCGCCGCAGCCAGGGGCGGCGCGGTGGCGTCGAGCAAAACAAAGGCGTATGCCCTGGGTATGGAGGGAGGCCTGCGGGCCGCGATAGCGGTTATCAGGGAGTGGCCTGCGTCCAGCAGTGGACCGTTAAAGCTGTTGAGCTAAGCTGTTGAGGTTGGGCAGCAAAAACTTGATTTTTGCGCTTAAGCCGCTTTGCTCTGACTCGTTCCAATAAACGTGAAATCCTATCTATGCCTATCCTTTTCACATAACGCAGAAAAAATAAAAACGCGAAATTTAAAATTTCCCCTGCAATGCAAATCGAAATCGAATTGCTTGTAGACAGTCTGTAGACGCTGTCTTATTTTAGGGCCTCGGTCGTCATAGAGTTAACCCAGATTTATCGAGCCGTTTACTACTTTACTTTCGTTTGTATTGTGTTTCGTGTAAATTCGCAAACGCGGGCGGGCCAACCACAGTATACATTATGGACTTTAACTAAATAAAACAAGATTCGCCAAGTGCGAGTGTAACTCGCGCGCCGAGGGTTTCAAACATGTGCCAATTATTTGGACAATCAATTTTCTGATATATTTTAAAAAGTATGAAACTTACACAAATTTCAAAAAGTGTTTTAAAAAGGCCGAAACGATACCTTTCATTTGATACCCCACATGGGTAGGTACCCCTTTTTGAAAAAAAATCCCCTTTTTTGACCATTTTTCAAAAACTATTATTATTACATACTTCTCTATATTTTTCCTGTAAAATATAGATTGATATATACAAACGCCTAGTACATTGTACATGGATCGGTCATCAATCTTCGGAGCTAGGGGGGGGGGGAATGGTCAATTTTTCGTCTTTTTTTGAAATATTTCAAAAAGTATGAAACTTACAGAAATTTCAAAAAGTGTTTTGATATGGTCAAAACGATACCTTTCATTTGATACCCCACATAGGTAGGTACCAACCCTTTTGAAAAAAAATTCCCCCCCTTTTTTACCATTTTTCAAAAACTATTATTATTACAGACTTCTCTATATTTTTCCTGTAAAATATAGATCTATATCTACAAACGCCTAATACATTGTACGTGGATCGGTCTGCAATCTTCGGAGATAAGGGGGGGGGGGGTATGGTCAATTTTTCGATTTTTTTTGAAAATATTTCAAAAAATATGAAATTTACAGAAATTTCAAAAAGTGTTTTGAAATGTACAAAACGATACCTTTCATTTGATACCCCATTTGCCTTCCTAGGTCTCTTTTGAAATTTCAACATCAAAATTTGTACTGAAAATATTCATTTTCATTTTTCATTTATTTAATATTTTTTTCTTAAAATCAGTAATGGCGCACGAAATGTACCATTATTTCAAATTTCAAGTTAATAGCTGCAGTAGTTCCTGAGATATTCAAGAAAGAGCGGGGACGGACAAAGCGAGACCATAAGGGTTTCAAAACCGATCTTTGAAACCCTAAAAATCGTCTACCTGCCAGTTCACCAAACCATTATCCGGTGTAATAACCACAACCTTTTTTCATTCGTTCTCAATTCGTTTTTTATCTGTGCAATAAGTTCATTCATTGTTTTAGGATTGCCAACGTGTTTTGGATTTTGGTCAGATCCAGCCGTTTTATGAGATCAAAACCGGAAAGCTATGTAGCTGAACAAAATAATAGAGGGCGTTTTTGTTGGAATATTGAACCATGATATTAGTACACCATTCAACTTGTCTATGAGATGAGATTAGAGTAAGGATTTTAATTAAGTGTGTAATCATGTAATGTAATTCCTAATTGTTTTCACTAGACAATAATAAATATTGTGCTACGTGATTCTGTTCGTTTATTTTCACTCGCCTGCTGCAATCCACTCATCCACTGCGTGCGTAGGATCGACAGCCAAAGCTAGGCCTACTCACCGCCTGGCTGGCTCTCTGCTCTACAGTTTTAATATTTAAAAAAATATTTACTTTATAGCTTGAAAACCTTTATACTTTACTTTACCTTCGTTACTTTTGCGGAAGATCATTTGAATAAAACATTTGATTTTATTTGAAGTGTTCTTTATTACCGATTATGTATGTCCGTCATGTTAATTTGGCACTCGCGTGCGAATATCACGACGACGACGGCGCGAAACTGTTATGTGGTTTGCGGTGAAACTGCGAAGTCCTTCACACTCACGAGCCAATTACGCGCACCTTACGAATCTCCCTTTGGACATTAAAACGCGACGCGAAACCACGACGAATATGATTGTATACGAATGGGATCCACACTCGTGGTTCGTGACTTCGCTCGAAACTGTGGAGAGCCTACAGTTCCAAAGTCACGTCCAGTTCACGGTCAGCAAAGTCATGGCACTCATTTGGTGTGGTTGAACTGTTTATAACAAATAAGAAAACGCTCTTTCAAGCAATAATCGTACTAAATAATATTTATGTAGAACGATTATTATTAATATACTTATCTATATTATTTTAAGTTAAGTACCTACAAGTTTTCATTGCATATAATATAATTTTATTATTATTTTATTTTATTATTGTTCCATAGATCTTATAAATAGGTTAAAGTTCAACATGAACCCTCTCTAATGGCACTATACAATTTTAAAGGTGGATCTTATTACGAATAATCCAAGTATTAACACGTATACACGTAATATAAGTACTTATCCGACTATATAAACGTCAGCATAGGTAAGCTTTAAAGTTTCTAGTTATTACATGATTGTATTACATGGTTACCTAGTTAATTCTAGACGACAAGCCTCTGGCGCTGGTGATTTATAGTTTTGTGAAACCTTTTTGGAATTGGCGTTCTCCACGTGCTGTGCTGGCAGCACTGTAGATGTGGTGTGGAGTCTGGTGGTGCTGGCTGGCTGGCGGCTTGCTTGCTTTTCTTTCGGGCTGAATGGATCACTGTTGAAATTTAATTGAGTGGGGAAATAAAACTGTTTCGTTTGTTGTGTTGTGAGAAAATGAATACAACTGAAACATTTATTTGTAAATAACCAATTTAATTACATTATTGTCCATTCAAGACTGAATAAAAACTGTAGTTCAAAGGAAAACTCGAGGCAATGATGTTGCGGTCAATAATTTTTACATTTTTTTCCCTGTTGAGTGTGATACATACAGCTACTGGATTAGGTGAAATTATTTATGCTATAAATGCCGGAGGGCCCGCGCACACGGATATATATGGAATCCACTACGAAAAAGATCCACTACAAGGTAGAATCGGCACTGCTTCGGATTTCGGCAAACAGCTGGTCATGATAGGCAGAGTTAATCAAAAAGACGAAATACTGTATCAAACGGAGAGATACCATCACAGCACGTTTGGCTACGACATTCCAGCGAAAAGTGAGGGGGACTATGTCTTGGTGCTCAAGTTCAGTGAAGTATACTTTAACACTCCCAATATGAAAGTCTTTGATGTAGTGCTCAATGGAGATCATACTATTGTAGCCGATCTGGACATTTTCGATAAAGTGGGCCGTGGTGTTGCTCACGATGAGTATATTCCATACTCCATAAAAAATGGAAAGCTGTATTATAACGAAGAAGAATCGGACATAAGAGGAGGTAAAATTAAAGTCGAGTTCATCAAAGGTTACAGAGATAATCCAAAAATTAATGCTCTCTATGTGATGCGTGGCACCGTTGATGAAGTTCCAAAGCTACCTCCTCTGGTTTGGCCAGAGAGTGACACTGAAGAACTGAGAGATGAAGTGGAAGAGAAGAACATTAATTCTAAACGTGCCAGTGGTCCCAAAACTCCTGACCCTTATTCTATGGATGAGAGCACATTGCTTATCCCTGTGTTTGTTACCATTGGAGCTTTCATACCTCTCTTGTTCTGCTTATGTAAGCTTTGATCATTAATACTTCCAGATGGAGTTCATGTCAACATAGGTCACTTGTATTACAAGCACAAAGTCCTAAACACAGAATTATGACATACCCCTTACTATAGAGTGACCAATCTGTTACATGGCAGACTTTCAGATCATAGTTTGATCTTCCAGTAAAAAAATTCAAATTCAGTGTGACTCTAGTTAATTAGTTGAATAATAACATATTTTATATACTTACCATTAAAGAGGTAATTATTGAGAACTACATTATAATTAATAATTTTTTTAGCTTCTAATTTTCAAGCTCAATGATTATAATAGTACAAACTTTGCATTTAGAGAGCCCGTCCTGTGTTAAATTTACACTATTGTTCTGTTGACTGTGCACATTATTATATAATAAATAAACTAATATGTTAACAGTTAATTTTTATTTCAATCAGTCAGTACAAAATCCATCCACAAAACATTTTTTGTCTTCTACTGAGAACATAATTTGTAAAGAATATACAATATTCAAGTTAGTCTATTATGATCAAGGTTTCCTAATTCCATTTCCTCCAGTAGATTTTGATTTCTGCAGCATTTTCAGCAGTCTGAAAAGAAGTATGTACGGAAGTTATAATAAGTAACTTACTTAATTGACCTAAGTTTTTATGCCTACTACATTATGTATGTGAACAACGCACCTACCCTACCCAAATAAAACACCTATTATAACTATAGAGTAGAGTTAGGTCACTAATGTAAATTAGCATATTCCATGTACCTAGAATAGCAGGCATAAAAGCTGTGAAGATATAAGTATAGCCTACCTACTTACAAAATAATAGGGTATGTAGGTAGGCAATTTAGTAGGGATTTCAGCAGAACGGAAAATGAAAACAAAGTTATTATGTCGTGTAAAATTGAAAAACGCCACACACGTGCCATTGTTCCTACCGCGTAAATAGGTAGGCACCACTCCCTTATCTGATGTACCTGTGTAGGTGTATACAGTACAAGGTAGGATAGGTCAAGAATTATAGTTTTAAGCATTAATGTAAGTGTACATGTTAGGTAGAAGGGTAAGTATTCATGTTATTAACCCTTATCAGAATCACACGAAAATTAGGTTTAATTACCTACCTAAATGCGAAAGCCTCGATGTTAAAATGAATTATTGCTTTTTACTCTTTCGATCCAAAACTACAGAACAGATTGAGCACAGATTTATAAGTAGGTATAGTACTAAAGGATTGAGCTGAAGTTTTGCATAGATGTAGTTCCAGGCCTAGAAAAAACATAGACTACGTATGGACTACGTGTTATCCCACGTGTGATAAAAATAACTTTTAACAGTTTCCATGGAAACCACGCGTGCGAAGCCGCGGGCAGAAACGAACACTATGTATGTGAGTTTGAACTTTGAAGGATGACACATAACTTACATGTTAGAAGGGTTTTGTAATTTTAGTTCGCAATTTCCTTTATTTCTGTAAAATCCTTTTTTGCAGTCAGATAACGTTGTGGTGCTATTTTCAGCGGCTGTGGTATTGTTAGGTGTTTCAAGTTTAACAGTTGTACTAGAAGTACCTGTTAACGTCGTTATAGTCGTCGGGTCTACAGTGACCACGTGTTCTGAAGGTGTTGTAATTTTCTCGATAATTCGTGTGGTGGCTTCAAGTTCTGTCACCGCCGCCGTCACATTATCTTTGTTGATTAGCATAACGGTTACAGCCGTGTTAGCCGGTTTTAAAGTAGTGGTTGTACCATTTTGCGGTTTTATTGTCATCTCTGAATAATCATAGGCGTAATCGTAATCCTGAAACAATTAATAATATCTACTACCATAAAATGTATAGGTATCAAAGTACTTTTATGTACCTAATTGGGTAATTAAATTACGTAAGCTTGTTCTGTTGATGGGCAAATGCAAATAAGCAGAGAACCTATACCTACTGATAGGAAATAGCACGACACGACAAAATTAGGTACCTACCTACACTTTTGGATTTACCTTAATTAGTTACAATACCTTTTCAGTTTTAAACTACACATAAAAATCAACAAAACAACGTAAAAATGCGATTTAATTTTGGTCAGAAGTTGTAAGTTTTTAGTAGGTAGGTACTTGAGAGTGAGTGACGCATAGTAACACATGTCTCCAGTATAAAATTTATCAGACCTGTCTAAAGTAGGTACTTACCTACCTACTTTAAACCTTGGACTAGTAATGCTGGTCAATATGCAGCTTGTGTAATGGTTAAATACCTACTAGATAACTGATATTTATAATAGGTAGGTACATTACATTGATATTTTTAATTTACAACAGAGAAAACATCCTAAACAAAGCTGTAAATCTGTAGATTTGTCCAGCATTATTTATTAACGTTAGGTACCTACAAACTAACTAAACGCTCTTATTCTTGTTAGAACTCGATTCATTCTAGAAGACGCTTCTCTGCTGGGATAACGTTCACAACACTCCTGCGCAGACGGACTACCGTCCGCTGCGCCAGATTTATGCGTCGATTTCTGTTGTTTTCGCGTGAAACGCTTGAATTTACACCTGTTCAAAGCGCCCATCCACTTTCACCGAGCGGCATTTAACCGTGACGAGACCCAGGCATAATAATTTCCTAGGTACCTACTCTAAGAATAGGTATGGAAGGAAGATAGGAAAATACAATCACGTCCTAAGCAACTTACCACATATTCCTCCTTCCCCTTAGTCAAAGCAAATATCTTTAAATTCTTTACATCCACCTGTACATTCAAATCTCCGGTTTGCCTTTGGTCAATAGTTCTAGCGGAAACACTATCGCTTAGAACAACTAAACATGTTATTATTGTCAACTTGCACATTTTTAGTGGTTTATAAGTTTGCGATGTAATCCAGACCCGCGATGATGCGCGACTGGTCGGTCCAAAGTGCCCTGCGAGTTACTTCCATCCAAGTTTAACAGTTATATCAAGTAACCGTAGTAGAAAGGTCGATACCCTCAGCTGATCTGATGCACGGCCGATGTCTCGAGCCGGTTGAGGACGATTGGCGCTTATTGAAAATACGAAGATCACCTATGTTGATTTCTACTAGTAACATTTCGAATACCTAAATGTGTTGCCGAATGCTTTAAAATTAAGTACTTATAATTATTACAAGCTAATGTTATGATGACTTGATAGAAAATGGTTTACGATTAGCGGCTTATTACTTTTTTGCTACCTAATTTTATTCCTTATGTAAACGCAGAATATATTAAAAACTGCTAGCTACAGTTAGCCAATAATATCCCACTGTTGGGCAAAGCAAAGCCCTCACTCTGATCTTTTCATGGATCACGGTTTTGAGCCAGTTCGACACACGCTTTATCGAAGGTGTCTCGTTCGTCGCGACATCGTTTCTTCGGTCTACCGCGACACCCTACGTAGGGTGTCGCGGTAGACCGATAGCGTAGGGCCTACGCTATTTATTGGGTTGGGACTTTACTGAGTGGTGATCTTAGGGCATGCGGCAAGCATGGCCAGCCCAGCTCTATTTAAGTTTCGCAACTTTTTGAGCTAAGTCTACAATTTGAGTTTGGGAGCGCAGTGTCGTGTTACGGATACGGTCGGTAATAACTGCTAAATAATTTGAATATCGCGCCAACTTTAACCGAGCTACTTTGAAGCTCTGCCCGCGCAGCTTCGCTTACGCATTACGTCGATAAAACAGATCATGTCACTTAACAGGGAAAATTACATTTAAGTTAATTAAGTACCTACCAATATTAGAATTTTAAAAATCGAGCTATTTCCAGGGTTGGGTACTCTGGAAGTGGCTCGATTTTTAAGGGCACGTATTAATTGTTTCGGGGAATGTGATTGTGAGTAAGTTAATACTTAGTGCCCTTAGTATGTAGGTAGGTATAAATTATGAATAAGATTCGTAGATGCAGGTAGGTACTAAGGTGAGGTAGCTCAGGATCGTGAGCAAGCTTTTACCCAGCTGTGTAATGACTACGTGTAACGTACCGTAGTACTCGTTAAATATCCATACCTAGTTGAAATCGAACAACCTTTTGTGCTCAGAGCCTGAAAACAGAAAGATCCAAAAGCATTTTTGCCGTAGACGCGTTATGTTAGCGTTTGTAATGCTACAAAAATAAAATACGATTTAAGTTAGAATCCGGCATGGTAAGTAGGTATGCTAACGTGGATAAAGCAAATATCTATTATTTATAGATTTTTACTACCTACTGTGTTGTTATTGTCAGGCTGTTGTCAGGTATATTGTTGAAAAATTAGATGTGTAGGTACATGACGTTAAAGATATTTTATTTCCTTTAAAATATCTTTAACGTCAATTAACATTTCTGGATGAACGGCCTCTGGATTTTGCGCGTAATATTTGAATATTGAAAAGTAGGTGTTATAAGACTCAATCGCAATATTTCTAAACGTGACGTCACTGTTCATCGTCTTGTCATAAAGCTTTTAGCGGGATATCTTTTTCGAAAGAAGAAAATGAACTAAAATTAGGTACTTCATATTTGCTGTAGATGACTGTATCAAATAATAAAATTAAATTAAAACTAGTATTTACTTTTGTTAAGTAGATAAAATTCATCTTATTAGACACAACACATAAACATACTGGTTAATATAATTTTTTGCTTTAAATTTTTTTATTGTTTGACGGACCAGAAGCAGTTTGAGTTGACAAACTGAACGGTGACGTCAGAGAACAAGGGCAGCGTTTTTATCACCCGAAATTGAGTGCAGTTTTATTTTTAGTTTAGTATGTATACCTAATCATTTATAAATTTGAGGATGTTAATTTTATTTCGCTAATAAAATAACATAATAATATAATCGATTAAAATAATAAAACAACTACCTATGCATAATATACTATTGGCGTAAAATAAGTATATCAAACACTGCTTACCTAACGTAGGCGTACCTACTGATATCGATCTAAAGTTAATGGGATCAGACCTACTACCCGATTTAAACAATAGGATTATTTTACTATGTTTCATTGTATTATGTGCTCGATCGTTTTATTATATCAGGAAATACGCCACAATCAATAGATCTAGATCTGGTGCGTGTGTTAGAGGTTAATCTTGTGTAGCCTAGAGCCTAGTAGTGGCCACAGAGAGTTTATTCCTATTTCTAGTAAGTATTTAAATTATAGTATTAGTTTATGTCTTATATACACTTACTAGTGGTTTATTTTCCACTTCATCCACTAGTAGACAAAAAAATTAAGTACCTATCTACTACATCTATCAAATGATTGAAAAGACCTAACTTTCGTGAAAAACGTAAATTGAGTTTGGATTTATCCACGTTTGATAATTATACCTACCTACATCTATGTTTTACAGGAAAAACATAGGGAAGTCTGTAAAAACCACATTTATAAAAACACTAAAAGGTGGGGAATTAATTTTATTGGCGTATTCATTTTACAGGCGTTGGGTATCAAACGAAAGGTCTCAAAACAATTGAAAAAAGTCAAATTTAGTATTAGTATTCAGTATTAATTAATATCAAAGTCTAACCGGTACATATAGTAGGTACCTACATTTTTGTATATTTGACAAATGATGAAAGAGAGTTTTACTCGCACTTGACGGTTAGTCGTAACGAGCAAGCAATGATAACCAAGTACAACGACAAAATTATTTGAATTTTTAGTAGGTACCTACCTACCCACCGGTAACTCCACAGAGTCCACAGAATAATTTTAAGGTGCAACGCCATATAATACACAACTAATAACAACCTACCCATATAAATACATTATGCATAGGTGACTTTCCAAGCACATTGAGTGTGTTAAAATCATTTATAGCGGGATATTTACCATGATTGAATTTTTGAGTTTTCCAATATTTCGGCAGTTTCATGCGCCGTGATCACGGAAGAACTAATGTCACTGCGGTTTAGTTTTTATTGGCAGACATACCGATCTACCCTCATTATTTGTCTTTTACTACGAATGTTACCACTACCACCGATTTCATTTTCGAACGCAACTCGATCACGACACCTAACATTGACTTGACGGTATCTAAACAGATTCCCCATTTAGATGGTACATCACTTTTTCGGTTTTTACACATTCTTACCACAGGGACCCAGGTTCCTAATAATTGGAAACCTCTTCTCGGTTGAAATTTCTGTGTTTGGTAATATCAATGGCCTCCTGTATACCATTCTTGGTATGTAGGTAATGTCGCTCTATTGAAATTACTTGTGGATTGTGTAACTCGATCCAATGGTTTGGACCACTGGGTAAGTAAAAGGTACATACCAAGAAACATAATATACCTTTCATTAAGCAATGAAAAAAGAGATCCCCTTGTCTAAATCAATGATAAATATGATAATATGTAACTCGGCGTGTTGTGTCGGTGTGCGTGATCGGGTGAGCGCTTAGAGCATTTATAACGGTGAGCGTCAAACGTCAAACCCTATAATAACACACACAGTACTCTGTGCGTCAAACGGTCATTCGATTTTCTAGTCGGTGGGTGTGTAGAAGACGTTCAGTTCAGTATAAGTTCTTACTATTATGGCGTCTATTATGGCGTTGTAATCATAAGGTTGTAATTTAGTCGTATCCATGGAACATTGATAATAATATATCCTAAACACAGACTAGACTAAGTAGAAACATCCTAATGGCAGGAATTGTATCGTAGAAATAGCGTTTGTCGCGTCACTGTCATCCGTGGATTTTCTTCGGCGCATTGCATGCATTGTACGATGGTATAGCTCAAGCCTGACGAAAGAAAACAAGAATTTTGTGTTTATATTTTGCTAGTTTCTTGTAAAATGCTTACAATTTCCTTTGTTTTTGGTGCTTCGGCAAAAGCAATTATTTATCAATTTTAAAATAACTTCATTCAAGTTATCAGTTCAACATAAACGCTTATAATTGATAGGAAATGATAAAGTTTTGGAAAAGTGCAGGTAAAGTACCTAGTAAAGTACTTACTACGTAACGTAATCATAATTGCATAGGCACTTACGTATTTAGTACCTAGTTAACGTAAAAAACGTTTGTGGTTTTTGTTACAGCTAAGGGTAAAACTGGATGTCCTGTTAGGCCACCAGAATCAGGTTCCAAAGTTCCTGACGTAAGATCTTTATTAAACACCGAATCAGTTAGCGAAAACGAAGGTAAGAAAATGGTCTGATCTACGATAGCGACTGGTTAGCTAGACTTTGTTGCATTGGACAAATACCTACTCATTTACCAGTAACTTAATTGTACTCACTGGCTGTACTTTTTATTACAGATTTACCACTCCTATTTGACAAAAAATCTAAATTATCTCTATCATTACATGACACACTCGTAGAAAAAAAAGCTCTCAAATATTTCTTGCAATTTATGGACACGTCTGATAAACAACACCTAGTTAAATGTTGGATTGACATAGAAAATTTCAAAATAAAACTTATTAACTCTAACCATATAAAAAATAGTGTTCATAAAAAGATTATTCGAACCAGAAGTTATGATCTCCACTGTGAATGTAAACAGGAAGAGGAATATAAATCTTCAAGACTTAGCAAAAACGATTGTGCCTGCTATTCTCCCATATTAATTGAATGCTCAACAAGCTCATGTGGAAACTTTACAGAGCACACAAACTCAGAAGTTTATGATACTGGAGCAAAATCTGTAAATCTAACAGAACAAGCTATAAATATATTCAAAACGTATGTTGCTTTAGAAGCTCCACATCGGCTAGAAGTCTCAGATAACTTGCGGAAGTCTGTTATCACGAACATCTGTGAACCTGAAGGAAACATCAAAGAGGACTGTTTCACACCCATTCAAAATATTTTATTTAATCAATTAGAAAATCACTGCTACAATGAATACATTTGTAGTCCTTACTACATAAAAGCACAAATTGAAATTTTGACTAATAGCTCTCTGAACCTTAATGATATTTTGTTCAATGAAACAATATTATTCTACTTTACTGAGTATCTAGAACAAGAATCATGTAGAATTCTTCTTGAATTTCTTATGGCTGTGATCCATTTTAGAGACAATATCACTAGTGATTCTAAGGTAAACAGTGAACAGACTCAAGCCGATGCCATTGTTATTTATGAAAAATACTTTTCACTTCAAGCCACTCATCCCATTGGCTTTCCTACTGACATCAGATTACAAATAGAAAGTGAGATATGTAGAGAAAATGGCCCTCTACAATCATGTTTTGATACACCCTATAGAATAGTTTTTAAGACATTAACTCAATTTGTTAAAACATTTCTTGAATCTGAACTGTATTATAAATATCTATCTGAAATGGTCCACTCTGTAAATCATATGTGGAATACCAATCATAAATCACATTCTGACAGTAGCAGTGAGTTCAGCATCAGCACTCAGAACACTCTGTTAGCTATGGGCGATCCAGGGTTCCGCAAAAAGAAACGAAACCTATCTGTACCTGACATGACAATAGATTCTAATCAGCTTTATAATGCAGACTCATTGTGGCAAAGAAACAGACATGATGGATTGAGTCTTGGTAGAGTTAATAGCTTGGGTAGATTTGAATCAAAATTTGAACCAGACCCAGATAAGAAAGACAAGTCAGTGCTAAGGAAAATGGTGAGCCGATTTGTTCCGTCAAGTGCTTCCAAAGTTGAAGAAGAAATGGCATGGCAAATAGCACACATGATAGTGAAGGACGTAACAGATCTGACCATGGCCCCACCGGATAGTAACTAACTTTTCTGAATATGTGATAGTTAGGTGTAAGAAACAATATATTTTCTAAAATAAACTAATAATGGTTATATTATGTGTATATCTAGATATTAAATAAATCTTCCACTTACCAACAAAATCTATTTGTTACATTTTACCCAGTAGGTCAATTAACCTGTAGACTCATTTAATTAAATTAATTTGATAAAACACATCATAAAAACATTTATTTAGGTAACTTTAAAAACAAACTTATAAAACATTTACAAAACACTGGTTTAAATACCATAAAATTATAAATAAGCAGATATCAATTTCAAAGTAATGGCAAGAAAATATCACATAGTTGAGTAATTATTTATACTAGGAGGTATCCTAGTAAGCTGCAGTCGAGGTGGTTCTGATCCTAGTAATGGAGATTGTTCATCATTGTGGCTGAATTCTTTAACAGAAAACTTTGGAAATGATGGAGAATACTTAGATTTATTTGCATTCCATTTCCTGTATACTAAAGCATTTAGTAATGCTTGCATGGGGTTCAGCAATGCCTGTAGAAAAAAAAGTAGGTATATTTAATTTTGCCTTAATTGTAACTGACTTCAAAACTAGTAGGTTACAGAGTCAAAGAAGTAGATGTTAATAAATTTTAAGGAGGTAAAGTTTGCAAAGTGTGGATTCATGAGGAAAGCCATACCTATACTTGCATACTTATAATAGGTATCCAATTTTGAAATTTTTTGATAGCTACATTATCTTTAAGTGCGATCTGGGGATGAGGTTTAGCTCACATGCTACCTGGATAAATTATGATTTATCCAGGTAGCATGTGAGCTAAACCTCATAAATTGACTCACCATAATATACCAAATTGTAATTATGACCTTAACTGGCATATGGAACCACATTGTCCATACTAAGATACCATTGATAAGATTTGGTAGCCAGCAGATATAAAAAACTCCATTGATAAAGAAAAACTTTAATCTTAGAGCATCAACTACTCTCCTCTCTTTACTAGTAAACTGAAAAAAAAAAAACAATATTAAAATGTATCTATAGATAATGAAAATGAAATATAAACCTTGTTAAAACATGATATCCAAGACATAAAAATGTTACCTGTGCAAGTGGCAATGCTACGGCCATTTCTACATTTTTACTTGACAATGTATAAATTATAGGATTGGCAACCATCACTATTGCTATAGGAACATAAGTTGCAAAGTAATTTGGTAGAATTCTTATAAGAGCACTTGTTGCTGATGGTAAATTGTGGCACCTGAAATAAATAGACAGGGATTCTGAGAGGGACTCAATTTATCTGATACTATTATTATTTCAAATAGAGTTTGTCATATAAGGTTGAACAATACAAACAAAACATTTTATTGTACACCAGAAAAAGAACATTACAATACGACATAATTACATGAGACAAGTACAATGGGCGGCCTTATCGCTTAGAAGCGATCTCTTCCAGATATAGAGCTCCTACTAGTTTTACTCAGCCACAGATAACAGAAGATACTCTGAAATCTGTGCACTCAGCCTTGAAGCATAAATAAACATGAATGATTGTAGCTTATCACTATTACAACAGAACACAAAGCCCGCAATAGTTATTACTGACTTATAACAAACTAGCTGCTTCCCACAACTTGGCACACAATTTTCAAGTAGCCTATGTCCATCCCCAGGATACCATTCACCTCCCTGCCAAATTTCATTAAGCTCATTAAACTGTTTAATCGTGAAAAGGTTACTGACACAATCACTTTCCAATTTATAACATTAGTATAGATAGACCCATAAAATGAGGAAAATGGTATTCATAAGATACATGAAAAGCGTGTGCAAAACGCGCACGGGAAAAGCTATTACATTTATTTAGTGTAGCTATGGTAATAGAGAGACTTACGTAGCATTAGGTATGTACAGAATGGACAGTCCAATACTAGTTGTGGCAGCTGGCAGTCCCCAGGCAAATGAGTGATAGAGAAGTAAATGTGAATCTCGTCCTTTTATAGTATTCCACGTGTCAACAGCATAAAATAAGGTCCAAAACCAAGTAACTGTATAAAAATACTGTGTCCAAGCCTGTAAAAAACAGAAAGCTATAAAAAACAATTAAAAATTAAATATAACACATAAGGTAGGAATGTATCACTCACAGAAGTTATGCTACAAAAGAGAACACTAACATCATCATCTGGCATAGGCATTATATTTTTATATTTCAGCCAAAGTGAAGATCGTACCATTACCCCTGAAATTTTACAATATATTTTAGAATAACTATAGTAAAAAGAACTTAACTACATAAGGTTTGGTACTAAATTTTGAAATGTAGGTATAACTATACTGAACTTACCAAATGAAGCAAATAAGTCTGCTACTGCCAGCCATATTATTATTCGCCGACTCCGAGTGATATTGAATCTTAATTGGGAATTGGTGATATCTGGAAAAATCTACAAGATAAAATTAAATAAGTAATAGATGATACTTTGTACTGGCTAATTTTGATAAAACAACTTGTAGGAAAGTACTTGCCTGATATAAAGCTCCTAGTATTCCAATAGTGGAAGAAACTAGACAGACAGTATTGTATGTATCTGTATTAAACTCGTCCATAATTCTAGTAGCCATATCCTCCTTTTTACCGGTGTGGTGGCAGCAAAATGTTTGAATTGTTGGATCTGACATCTTTCCATCAATATGTTGGCTTTATGATTATGAACTAAGATGAATCTATGCTACGATAGAATTACTTTACAACAAATGGTAGGAAGATTTTTTCACGTACATGTTTATTTTAAAACTTATGACCCGATTTAACGTCTCCGACGCAACGCAAACTACATATGGGGATACTACGTATGTATCCATCCGCTGGCAAAGTAACTTTATCTACATAATAATTATAAATCTTAGAATTAGGTTTAGCAAACAATTGTATTCTATTAAACCCAAAATCAAAACAAAACATTTAAAAAAAAAACAAATATCACAGATGTAGGATGCTAACCTATACTTCTTATTTTATGCCTAACGCATCTATCATCAATCAATCAATCAGCTTTTCGTTTGACGTTTTTGAAAGACCTCTCCTCCCTCCTAAACAATTTAACCCGCTGTCAATGAAAAAAGAGATGCCATGCCATGCATCATGATGATGCTCCATTGATCTAAGGGGATCTCTTTTTTCATTGCTCACTGACCGTATTTCTCTAAGGTGCCCATTCCACTCATCCAATAATAATATCTTTGTCCTAGATTCCTAAGTCATTTGCGTAGTTGATTTCAAATGAAATCAACTAGGCTAAATTCCAGAGTAAAGAATTAGCCTGCAAACATTTTCATAAAACAATGCGTGCGAAGCCGTAGGCAGAAACAAGTAACTAGTATCCAAATCTTTGACCAAATGTACATTGGACAAAGAAATTGGATGAGTGGAATGGGCACCTAAGTCACTCTATGCCCGACGAAGGAAATCGCATCGACTAATGAAAATCCATCAATGTCACTGTCACACGATATTTGTCGTACTCCCACGAGGACGGAAGAAATTACATCATTCATCATTCACCGAGGCCACATCCTCGGACGTAAGGAATCACCCTAATCAAAAGGTCACAGCACCACGGAACAGAAAATACAAGTGGAAGTGCAATGCATCAAAATTACTATGGGCACCGCTGTCGCCAAACTCACACAAATAAACCCTTAATCTTATAATGCATTACAAAGACACAATTCGTTTCATTGGTAGTTTAGAAGTTTAGTCAAAATCAAAAAGTCTTTATTTCCATAAATACAAAAATGTACACCTAGAAAAGGTCAAATTCTTAAAATAAAACATTGACACGGAAATAAAGTGATATTTTTGATTTAAAAATTAGCCAACGTCACAGATTAGAAAATAAACCTTGAATTCTGCTGCATAAGATTTATTTTTCATTTAGCAGCAGAACGTATGAACGAGCTATACTCACCAAACAGCAACATGACGAGTCAATTCCGCTATTTGACCATAGATGGCGCTATTCTCAGTGCTCGCAATTATAAACTTAATTTCCTTAGTCATATGATTGACGTCGCGGACCTAGTCACCAAACATTTGACTGTCGAATCAATTTCGCTACTTGACCATAGATGGCGGTATTCTCAGTGCTCACAATTATAAACTTAATTTCGTCAGCCATATTATTGACATTCGCGTGATAGGTCGTGACTTGACTAAGGCTGCACCAGGTAGCACCACGGAATACAAAAAACAAGTGGAAGTGTTAAGTGGGCGTGGCACGCGTGCCACAATGCGTAGTTATGCTTAACTGATCTCAGTCACGTTCTTACATCACGTCGAGTGTCTAGTTTCGCGACAAATTCATTTTTCCGAAGCTATGCCGTATTCTTCCATTTTATGGTGTAAAATTGATAGTGTAGGCGAGAAAATATAGAAAACGTGGTCGTTTCATACCATCGATAGGTAGCATTTTCATTGCATTCTCATAAATTCTTATTTTATTAAAATTTACAAATATTCTATTAGAACGGTTAGTAACAATCAACCTTATGCGATTAGCATAAAGTTGGTTTTGGACTGTTTCTATTCTCGAATGTTCTTCGCTACTCGTTTAGTGATGTAGTCAAGACAAGACGGCTGTTGATTTGATTGATACTACAAATCATGTTTACTTGGAGCTTAAACATACCTTATCATAAATAATTACAATATCTAAACATTTATAATTATAAGTAATAAAAAATTTCCTAAAACTAAAACCTTACAAAACTTAACAAGAGACATTTTTCCTTATATAAAAAGGTAAATAACTCTTAAAATAATTATCCTGTTTACCTAATACAAGCTAATTTTAGGCCTAAACATTTCTTTTTGTACTGTTTTTACTACAAAATACCCATAAACAAAAAAGTAGTTTTTCAACTTACGTAATAAAACGAACTTACCAAATTCCTATAAAAAGTGTTTCTATGCTCTAATTAGATACAAACAAACTAAGATAAACTAACCAATAAGAATGTAAATAGATCTAAATATCCTTATACTAGGGTTCCATCGTCGGTCGCCTACAATCTGTGGTATATCTATCGATATCGATCGATAAAGTAGTTCATTGTGCTACCTGGTGCAGCCTTAGTCGAGTCGCGACCTATCACGCGAATGTCGTTATTATGGACAACGAAATTAAGTTTATAATGTTGCGAGCACTAAGAATACCGCCATCTATGGTCAAGTAGCGGAATTGTTTTGACAGTCAAATGTTTGGTGAGTAGGTCCGCGACCTATCACGCGAATATCAACCATATACCTAAGGAAATTAAGTTTATAATTGCGAGCACTGTGAAGTGAATACCGCCATCTATGGTCAAATAGCGGATTTGACTCGTCAAGTTGCTGTTTGTTGAGTATAGCTCGTAAATACGTTCTGTTGCTAAAGTAAAATAAATCATATGCTGTAGAATTCAAGGTTTATTTTCTAATCTGTGACGTCTAATATTGACCAAACTTATAACTACCAACGAAACGAATTGTGTCTTTGTAATGCATTATAAGATTAAGAGTTTATTTGTGTGAGTTTGGCGACAGCGGTGCCCATAGTAATTTTGTTGCATAGCACTTCCACTTGTTTTTTGTGTTCCGTGGGTAGCACATATGGTTATGGTTATGGTGGGTGTACTCCCTTTTCCGCACTGAGACTCTATTGGTCCATTGTGCGTGGTTGTTTTGCTAGCTTAGCCAGCCCAGCTCCGTCCAGAAGCGCAGAATCTTCCTGGGGTCTTCGCAGGCTTCGCGGAGTGACCTCGGGTGGTCGAGGATTTCGTTTCTTTGCGCCGTTAATCCCTCGCATTCCAGGACTACGTGGGCAGCTGTTTCTTCGTTGCTGAGACACCCCCTGCAGAGAGAGCTGTCTGTTGCTCCGATGGTGAAGAGGTGTTTGTTCAGTGGGCAATGTCCTGTAAGTGTTCCCACTAGGACGCGTAGATCCATTCTGGTCAGGTACAGTAGGCGTTTGGTTAGCCTTGGTGATGCACTCGAAAGTGCCGCTCTTGCCTGGCGGCACTCTTGTAGGTGTGTCCATCGTTCGATATGCGTTTCTCTGGTTTTGAGCCTTATCCAAGATCTGAATTGGGAGAATGGTATGGGAAAGAACGGAGGTGGGCCTATTGCCGGCGTCTCCGAGCCTTTCCATGCCAATTCATCGGCAGCGTCATTACCCAGAGATCCGCTATGTCCCTTGATCCATTGCAGGGTTATCCTGTTTGTAGAGGAAATCCTTTCAAGTGCCAAGTGACATTCGTATACGAGCTTGGAGTTACAGCTGTTCCCTGCCAAGGCCCTGAGTGTAGCAGCACTGTCAGACAGGATACGCACGCGTTGGTTGTTTATATCCCTCCTCTGTACAGCGGTGGCTGCCTCGGTTATAGCTACACATTCACATTGAAATATGGAGTTGTGTTTGCCAAAGGTCATTGATACACTAATGTTAAGTAAGATCCAATGAGTGAATTCCTGCTCCCGTGCCCATATCGGTCTTAGAGCCGTCCCTGTATATTCTGACTTCGTGGGTGCCTGATTCATCTCTTAGATCCTCTAATATCTAATTAGAGCATAGAAACACTTTTTATAGGAATTTGGTAAGTTCGTATTATTACACTTTCTTTATTGCCTGAAATAAAGTATTATTATTATTATTACGTAAGTTGCAAAACTACTTTTTTGTTTATGGGTATTTTGTCGTAAAAACAGTACAAAACGAAATATTTAGGCCTAAAACTAGTTATACCGCTTGTATTAGGTAAATAGGATAATTAGTTTTAGAGTTATTTACCTTTTTGTATAAGGAAAAAACCTTCGATTTGCGGACGATTTAGTTCTGGTATCAGACAGCGTGGATGACATGATCTCTATGATAGAAGATCTCAGAATAGAATCGGCAAAAGCGGGTCTCAAAATGAACACTGGTAAAACTAAAATTATGACTAACATGGCAGACATAGGACACCACCAGCTACCTATGGAAACAGTAGCTGAGTACATATATCTTGGTCATAAAATTACGTTGGGCTTCGAAAACCAAACAGCGGAAGTAGACCGTAGAATCGCACAAGCCTGGGCTGCGTTCGGCGCGAACAAACAGACTCTTCGCGGCAAATTCCCACTGCACCTTAAAGTCAGGGTATTTGAGCAATGTGTAATGCCAGTATTCACCTACGGCACTGAAACCTTGACTCTCACCAAAAAATCCGCAGAGAAGTTCAGGGTAGCGCAAAGGGGTATGGAGAGGGCAATGCTCGGTATCACTTTGCGTGACCGAAAACGCAACGACTGGATTCGAAGCAAGACCAAAGTGAGGGACGTGATGAAAACCATAGCAGCGAGAAAGTGGAGCTGGGCAGGACATATCGCCCGAATGGATGAGTCACGTTGGACCAGGAGAGTCCTTGAATGGAGGCCCAGAGCAGACACTCGAGGACGAGGGCGACCACCGAACCGTTGGGTGGACGATATCAGACGACACGGAGGCCAAGACTGGATGCGACGGGCCCAAGATCGCGAGGAATGGAAAATAAGGGAAGAGGCCTACATCCAAGAGTGGATCACGAAAAGGCCGTAATGATGATGATGATGATGATAAGGAAAAATGTCTCTTGTTGAGTTTGGTAAGGTTTTAGTTTTAGGAACTTTTTTATTACTTATAAATGTCTAGATATTGTAATTATTTATTGATAAGGTATGTTTTAGGCACCAAGTACTAAAAATGATTTGTAGTATCTACCAAATCAACAGCCAACTTGACTACATCACTAAACGAGTAGCGAAGAATATTTGAGAATAGAAACAATCCAAAATAAACTTTATTCTAATCGCAAAAGATTGATTTTGACTAACTGTTCTAATAAATTATTTGTAAGTTTTAATAAAATAAGATTTTATGAGAATGCAATGAAAATGCTACCTATCTTTGGTATAAAACATCCCCGTTTTCGAGATTTTTTCGCCTATTATCATTTTTACCACGGAACAGAAAAAACAAGTGGAAGTGCTATGCAACATAATTACTATGGGCACCGCTGTCGCCAAACTCACACAAATAAACCCTTAATCTTATAATGCATTACAAAGACACAATTCGTTTCATTGGTAGTTATAAGTTTAGTCAAAATTAGCCAAAGTCACAGATTAGAAAATAAACCTTGATTTCTACAGTATAAGATTTATTTTACTTTAGCAGCAGAACGTATTTAAGAGCTACACTCACCAAACAGCAACTTGATGAGTCAATTCTGCTATTTGACCATAGATGGCGCTATTCTCAGTGCTCGCAATTATAAACTTAATTTCCTTAGTCATATGATTGACGTCGCGGACCTAGTCACCAAACATTTGACTGTCGAATCAATTTCGCTACTTGACCATAGATGGCGGTATTCTCAGTGCTCGCAATTATAAACTTAATTTCGTTAGACATATGATTGACATTCGCGTGATAGGTCGCTACTCGACTAAGGCTGCACCAGGTAGCACAATAAACTACTTTATCGATATCGATAGATATTTTACCACAGATTGTCGGCGACGACGGAACCCTAGTATAAGGATATTTAGATCTAATTACACTCTAATTGGTTAGTTTATCTTAGTTTGTATTGTATCTATTTAGAGCATAGAAACACTTTTATAGGAATTTGGTAAGATCGTGTTATTACGTAAGTTGAAAATAAAAAAGTACTTTTTTGTTTATGGTCATTTTGTAGTAAAAACAGTACAAAAAGAAATGTTTTTAGGCCTAAAACTAGTTTTACCGCTTGTATTAGGTAAATAGGGTAATTACTAATTAGTTTTAGAGTTATACCTTTTTGTATGAGGAAAAATGTCTCATGTAGAGTTTTGTTAGGTTTTAGTTTTAGGCACTTTTTTATTACTTATAAATGTCTATATATTGTGTTTATTTATTGATAAGGTATGTTTTAGGGACCAAGTAAACATGATTTGTAGTATCGATCAAATCAACAGCCGACTTGACTACATCACTAAACGAGTAGCGAAGAACATTCGAGAATAGAAACAATCCAAATTCAACTTTATGCTAATCGCATAAGGTGAATCGACAAGCTACAGTGCAATAATCGGTGCACGCGTCAGAATTTATAGTATGATGTGTAGTGTGTAGGTACTCGCCGAATATAAATTATCAATGATAGAGAGACATGCTACTCAGTTGCGGTAGGGACCAATTTGATTGATGATGAGGATGATAATGTAGGGTAGGTAAATATTCAAAAGTGATTGTCTAATCAAAGAAAACAAACTAATGCTACACTCTAAAATAACTTTTATATATTATATAAATAACGTTTAATCAGTACGTAATGTAATGACTTACTAAAAATTACAAAATAAACGCTACAATTCAAAATAATGCAAGCAGAATCTTTTTTTAATGCACACTCTATAAGATAGGTTTTAGGTTGGTAGGTAACTAGTGACTGAATATGGTTGATCCTTTCCGTTTTATACCATGTCATGGTTATATTGCCTAATAGATAACAGTTTGTATTTGTTATCTCGCCATAGGATTACTGGCCAATCTTGTCAATGTTTTCAACTGATTCTGTTGTAGGCAACGGAACAACAGTTAAATTATGACTGACAGAGTAACAAGGGTTAATTGGGTCGCGTATTTCTCCCGGCTGGGGTGTACAATTTATGCCCGTGCTGTTTTCACCACTGGTAAGACTAAGATCTGGTGGCTGATTTGGGTCAATCAAAGACGATGAAGTTTGATTTGGGCCGACCACAGGATTCACAGGTAATGGTTGATTTGGGTCGATCACAGGTAACGGTTGATTTGGGTCGATCGCAAGTGATGGTTGGCTCGGGTTAATTACGGGTGATTGCGTTGGGATTACCATCGTAGCATTAACAGTGTCATCCATGCTTATAGGCGGTTCTGTAACATTGTTTTCAGCAGCTGTGTTCAAAAGAATAGAACAAGGTATTGTTGTCATATATTCTTTTCCAGTTTTTTTTACGACAGTTACAATACATTTTGTATTATCAGATTCAATGTTGCCATTTTCAGACGTTTTTACATCAGCATCCGGTGTAAATGAGGTGGCAATAGCACACGGAATGGCCAAAACCTCCGATTTGTCGTCTTTGTTAATCGTCAAACTGCAGTTTACCAAATCGGCTAACATGGCATTAGCTTCCGTTTGTTCGCTATTTTCGGGTGCAACAGCTACCGGCTGGCCCCTGTTATCATAGATAACAGTATGATGCCGATTACCAGTTGATCGCGCTAAATTCCAAAGAGCTAAACCGGTCAAAAGGGTACCTACTCCTGCTCCTGCAATTCCAACACCAGTTAGAGCGCTTCCTGAACGACTCATACCCCTATTGCCATAATTCCCGTAATTTCCAAAGAAACCTGGAGATTGTGGGCTATATCCTGGCATTGGAGCCCCGTTATTTGAATGATAAGAAGAAGGATGACCACCATAATTTGAGCCATAGTTTGAGTATGGAGGAGGTGGTGCTGGATGTTGATAATTGTTCCCGTAGTTGTTGGTTGGATAAGATGCTCCTGGCTTGTATCCGGAGTAAGGAGGAGGGGCACCAGCCGCAGCGTAAGGAGGCGGGGCGGCAGCACCTGAGTATGGAGGGTGGGCCGCAGCGCCAGAGCCAGATAGTCCGCTCCCTGGTTGTTGAGGATAGCTACTTCCCTGCTGGTGTGAGATTCCACTTCCTGTTTGCTGTGGATAACTGCTACCTGGTTGATGAGCAGTTCCAGTTCCCGATGGTTGTGGATAACCACTGGCAGGGCTTCCAGATAAACCAGTTGAAGATGGATACGAATGGCTTGCTTGATTATTAGTTCTCGAAACCCCAGTTCCAGCTTGAGAATTCGTGTTTTGAGCTGCGCTTCTCTGGATGCTCTCTTGATTTGTTGGAGGTGATTTTGCTTGTTTTGTACCAGAGCCAGATAGACCTGTCTGGCTGGTAGGGTATGAATGGGTTTGGGTATTTTTGGGTTTCGATTGTTTAGCACTTGTTTTTTCCTGCCATCCGAAAAGAGAAGGCTTCGGTGCTGAAGGTTGTGGGTAGCTCAGCGACGTTGGTGCGGGATGTGGATTGTAGCTGGTTCTCCTACTGGAACCACGCGCAGAACTTGATCCACTTCGACCACTCAGAGATTTTTTGCCATCAACACAGATTATTATAGCCAAAGTCAAAACAAGCACAAGTTTGCAATTCATCTTTGCTTTATTCCATAAAACTGTTACACTTATCAGCACATAGATATCTTTGCCACGTTACGTTACCGGACACGTTAACACAAAGCAATCGTCTCTCCGTCAATGTCTGGCTCATACAGTATCTCGAACATTTGAGTTAAGTGGGTAAGTGCTGGTAGGTATGAGGTCGATTATTGGTCGCCCACCCTACTGCGCATAATGCCAGACTGAATAAAGGTTCACATCACAACGGATACCTAGGTACTAACGGCCTTTAAGGTACAAAATGGAGCTTGAACCAAAGCAAACACGCTAAGTAAACATTACAGAGAATCAATATCTCTAAGGCAACCAAAGTGAAACATTGTTTGTTCTTATTCTGGTATTAACTAAGTAGTCCTTACCATAACCCGTATATAATGTTACCTACGTAATTAACCTACCTATCGATAATTAATCGAAGTCCACGACAAGCCTATATCATGTAAATATCTACGTACATAGACCATTGATTTGATATACCTATTGACATAATTTTACATACCTTCAGATGATAACAAAATTTTGAATACCCAAGTACTTAGTTACTTCATAAAGTTACTACTACGTACGTAGCATACGTATAACTACTACTTAGGTATGACAACAATTGCCACCGATAATCAGAAATAAGAGAATGATACCCGAGTGCGCTCTGGCTGGATGTCGCAATTCTCAGAAATTATGAAACGCGAAATAGGAATCTATTCTGTTCAAACATAAAAGATACCTCGGTAGAGTAATATTGTTCTGTGAAAGATACATAGATACAAAATAAAATATAGGTACTTATTTTATGTTCTGTTCAGTATGATTTGAGTAGGGTAGATTTGAGAATAATAATTGGTGAGAGCTTGGAAAAGGCAAATACTAATTATCTAAACTTGGTTTCAGAGTCCACGATAATTATTGACTCATTTTGATAGTGATTATTAGGTAAGATACCCAGTTAAGACATATTTTCTTTTGCGTCTTGTTTAAAACTTCAGTGGGAAGGTAATGATTACAAAAATTGTTGTTTTCTAAGTGAGTGTGTGTCTAAGTGTGTGTGTATACACAGTACAGAAGCTAGTATAAAGTCTGTGGTGTGATATCATTAGCATTGTCTTTCTTATCTTTGGATCAGATAGGTCGGACATTACTGCTTGGTACTAGTACGTACTGCCAACAAATAGTTGCACGCAAGGTTTAGGTACCTACCTACAGGTAGGTAGGTAAAGTCTTTCCTTAATTCACTTGGATATTATATTGTTCTGTGGTTCAATAACCTATTTAATTACTTCTTCGTGGTTTTTTATGGTTTCGAGATCAGTTTAGTAACCCTTAAGGTCTCGCTCTTTTCGTCTTCTTTTCTTCTTGAATATCTCAGTAACTACCGAATCTATGAACTTGAAATTAAAAATAATAATACATTTCATGCGCCTTTACTGATCTAGTATAAAGAAAAAAATTAAATCAAAATGTTTGATACAAATTAATTATTTGAGACCTATGAGGTCAAGTGAGGTATCAAATGAAAGATATAGGTACAGATTGTACCTACTTTTCAAAACCGTTTTTGAAATTATTGTACATTTAAATATTTTGAATAAGTTGAAAAATGTACGGTTCCCCCGTTATCTTCGAAGTTTGCAGAGCGAATTATGTGAAATTCGTGAAACGTTTTAAATATCGATCTGTTTTACAGGATAAATAATATAGAACACTTTTTGAGAAATGCTCTATAGTGGGTTGGGGTGATAATTTAAAAAGGGGGTATTAATCTTATCCCTTTTAAATATAAGTTAGTACATCTCAAAACAGTTTTTGAAGATTTGGTAAGTTTCATACGTTTTGAAATATGTTAAAAAAGTAAATAATTTACCAAAATTTAGGTACCCTTAGTCTACTCTAAGTTTACAGAGCTGAAAGGTACAACCAGTGCCTATACAGTAGGTACATACATCATACAGACATATTATGTACCTATAATCAATCACACTAATGTTAAAAATGCGAAAGTTTATATTGGTGGATGGATAGATCGTTTGTTGCTCTATCACGCCAGAACAGAACGGATCTGGATGAAATTCGGCGCAGGGGTAAATTATAGTCTGGAGTAGCTCATAGGATATTTTATTTCGGAATTCCCACGGGAACGGGAACTACCCTGGTGAAACCGCGAGGCACTGCTAGTCGAGAAATATTCGAAACCTTCGGTGCGTGAGTTACACTCGCACTAAACGGATCTCGTTTTATCATGGGTATTTTATACGAACATCCAAACATCACCTAACTAGTTTGTCTGTGTTTGGAGATCTCAAAATAACAATGTCTGATATTATTATACGGCAAATTGCTTTACCGGAAAACCGCTTGTGGAAAGAAGGAACACAAAAAAAAAGCTCGCACCAACCGAAAAACAATATACCAATTCATAAAATTAATATCACTGTTATTTTAATCGTCCGTCTATGTTTTCTCTTTATAGATTACGTTACGACTCTTTCGATATGGACACTAGCAGAGTTATGGCAGCCAAACACAGCGAGCCATGAAATAAGAAGTTGAAGTTGAACATGCCATGTCAGTCTCACGTCTCACTCAAGTTGGAATGAATGACATTCCCTTTTGCCAACGAGCCATCATAACTTGTCCCACAAAGTTAAGTGCTGCCAACGTATCCTCTTTAAAGCTGTATCTAGCCTTTTTTCTGCTTTAATAAGTCCCGAAATATATAATTTAGCCTCCCACTCGCGTGCCCAAAGCCAGGGCCCGTTGGTACTCGCAAAAACTAAATCGAAGTTTCTGATTTGTTTTCGTGCAAACCAAACGCTAATCTTATGCATGTAACTTAAGAGTTGGTATTGCACGAAAATGATTCAAAAACTTAAATTTAAGAAAAAAATAAAATAAAACAAAAATTATTCCTTTTCAGTATTTCCCCAAAAAACGTACGTTCTATTTATGATAAAATTAGGTACTCCTTATTAATTATATCAATTTAGCCCTACTTTGGCCTTTTGGCCAGTCTAGCCGTTTTTAGACTCTAGCCTGAAAACCTTAACAGTAGTTGGCTGGCAGCACTGGCACAAAATCGTAAATAGATAGAATGACTGGACTGACTTACAGACATTCTTTCATTCGGTCAGCACATGCGTTAGCATCCCTAGTACATCTGTGGTCAGCACTTAGAGCAACAATAACGTAGTGAGTGGTTTTATTCTCTGAGTGCAACCACCAAATCCAAATTTCACAAAATAGTGATGAAAAACAGTAGTTACGAATAAAAAGCATCTTCTAGATATTTGATAAATTAAATAGGCTAATAAATTTTTGGTGTACCGGTATCGCACAAAAATTAATCTACATGAAACTTTGCTATATCGACAACCCTTTCATCTGCATTCCAATGATATGAGTTTCCAGACATTGCAGAATAATATAAACTTTTCCCAGAATGTCTGAAAGAAAAGGCACAAAAGCACTAGAGCTATGGTGCAAACGTTTAATCAGGGATTGTCCTGATATACGGATTGAAAACATGTCAACATCTTGGAGAGATGGAATGGCTTTTTGTGCTTTGGTTCATCATTTTAGGCCAGATCTAATGTAAGTCGTTTTATACATTATAACTATTCTGAATACCTCGCTGTTTTACTGTTCAGTATAGATTTCGCAATAATAATTACTGAGATTGTTCACAAATGAGAAGAGCACTTGTCAAAGACAACAAACAGCTGTGCAGACAATTGTAACTACAAAATTCCCCTACAATGTTATATAAATAAAGCCATTTAAAAAACTCAGCAGACTAAATAGTTTCCTGTGTATAATTTCAGTGATATGTCAAAGTTGAAACATGAAAACATTTACGAAAATAATCAATTGGCATTTAGTGTAGCCGAGAAACATTTAGGCATTCCGGCACTCTTGGACCCTGAGGATATGGTAGAAAATGATGTGCCTGATCGATTATCAATTTTAACATACTTGTCACAGTTTTATCAAAGACTTGGTCATACAGGTGAGTAGATTTGTTGTACATGTCATTAGCCATAATACTAAGATGAAGGATGAAGAAGGACGTAATAATAAGGGTATGGGTTGTTTTTATTGATTTTTATTATTTTCAGTAAACACTAAGGCATCAGAGAGTGAAGCTAAAACCACTGAATCAGCATCAGAGGCATCAGGACTCTCAGTATGTATATATGTATTTCCGGTGTGCTTTGTTTAGTTTGTGTTATGTTCAAAGCCTTTCTTTTTTATGATTCTGTGAGTCTTTGGCATGTGTTTTAAATCTTTCTTCTCACTTCATAGGCACCGATAAAATTTGGCAAGACTGGCTTAGACAAATGCACGGCATGTGGCCTGCCCGTCTACTTGGCACAGCGTCTTATGGTATCCCACAAACTTTATCACAGGAGATGTTTCCGATGCTCAAAGTGTTCTGGGCATTTAAACCCTAAAAACTTCCATGTTGTTGAAGGATCTGAGTTTTTGTGTGATAGTTGTAAAAATGATAAGAATTTAATGAAATATCTCAATAATAATGATCATAATCAAATGGGAATGTTGGCATTTAGTGATAATTTACCTGATGCTAAAGTAAACATTTCAACTGAGGAAATTGTTATCTCAAAAACTACACCAAGACCTACATCAATTCTAGGTGAGTAATAGGAATACATACAAATAATTTATAACCAACATGATTTGTTGTGAGCATTTTTGAGTTGTGTGATAGTCTGTTCTGTAAGCACTTGTCAATCACACAAGCACTGTAATAAAGTAGACTATAAATGTTTCTTTATGAGATTTTGGTTAAGAGATTTATGAATTAGTAGAGTATTTATTAATAAGTAAACCAGTGGTTCATGCGTGATTAAAGTACTCGACAATAGTTGAGGAAAAATAAGATTTGGAAAATGTAATCCGGAAATAAAATCAAGAGTTAACTTCAATGTATGGTCACAAGGTCTCGTCAACAAGGATAAAACTATATAAATTTTATTATCGAATAAAACATTTTATGTTTTCTCAAAAACATAATCTAAAGTTGATTTAACAACTAAGAAATGATGGTTCTTTATGTGTTAAAAGCTTTTCTTTGTGTTGTTTATCTAATTTTCAAAGATCTTCTTGTCTAATTTGTAATGTTGATCTCCTAAATATTTTACCGCTAAATATATGAAGTTCATAATTAATTATTGAATGCAAAGAAATCTCACCACTTTAAGCATGACTTTATAATTATTTTATGTCCTTTTAAGTTTTTGTTTGATTCTTGTGAGTTGAGTTAATATTTGTAATATTATAATAAAATTTATGGTTTAACTGTAATACCGTAATTACGTCTCTTTTCTAAATAAATAACACTTCTTAGATATAACTTACAATATAATTTGGTTTTCAGATAAAATAAGCATGTTCGAAAAAAAATCAGATAAAGATATTTGTAGTAAAATAGATAATATTCCAGTAAAAGACAACATAAGCACTAGATTTAAGGACATTAGTAGTACTAGCGGAACTCAAAGTGAAACAGACTCTAAACTAATGCCAGAAAATATTAAAGATAATGTTTATTATAAAAGTTTACTACACAAAGATACTGAACCAAATGTTCTCAGTGAAAAAAATGGTCCCTTACATGAAAGTTCTCCATCTATGGACATCAATTCATTGAAAATCCAAAATAATGAGGATGAAAATTATGAAGTTTCACTGAAAAAAGACATTACTGAAAACCTTTACAAAAGCAATTTAGAGAAATACAATTTTCTTCAAACACAATTAGCAAGTGACACTATTGAAATTACCAAGACTGAGAGCATGGAGCCTAATGAACTAACAAAGCATAAAGAAAAAGACTGCATGAATGAAAATGATGAAAAAATCCAGAAAGAAAACGAAGGGGTTGTTGAGGATGTTAAAGAAACAATAGAAGACCGTAACATTACTGATGACATTAGAATAGCTAAAATACCTTCAAACAATCTTAACAACGACATCAAAGATGTTGAAATTGAACAAGAAACTAAGATAAGTGTACCGCCGCGAAGAAAAAAGCAACATGCAACTGAGAAAAAACCAATAGAAGCTAAATCGGATGTGTCGCCTATAATTTACCCTGACCATCTAAATCCATTTTCTGATGATGAAGAAGAGGTAAATATGACATTACTTGGTAAAAACTAGCTAGCTATAGCTAATTGCCCACGCCTTCGTATGCGTTTTTCCGTTATAGAAAAAAAAGTAGTTTGTCATCCTGAGAAAGACGGACTACTTATTTTTCTATTACGGAATAACGATACAAAAAAGATACAAATTTGTAATATTGCAAATTTTTACCTACCGTCTACATCTGCCAATTTTCATGAAATCCGATCTGCCGTTTAGGTTTGAAAAGTAACAGACAAATCTAGGCTTTTTTAATATTAGTATGGAAATGGATTTATGGACAGTGCCTTCGAAAATGTTGACTATAATATATTGATTTTTAATCTTTTTCTACAGGAGTCACTTGACACAACTAAGAAAGTCAGTACCAATCCTTTTGGCAGTAGCGACGAAGACGATGTCGGGCCTCCTGTGCAGCCTCCCAAAATACCATCCCATATTACATCTACACCTGTGTAAGTAGCTTGTATATTCGTACCTCTATTGTTTGGTATAAGTTATACTCACATCGACAAAACAACAATTCCAACACTATTTCAAGAAATGCCATTAAGACTTAAAAATCCTCAGGAATCAGGGATTCTGAAAGCTATAAATAATGCTGGACAATTCACACAGCATTATCTAGCCCCAAGCTAAGCAGAGCTTGTGTTATGGGTACTAGATAACTGATATACATAATATTATACAATACATAGATAGATTTTTTTAAAATTATATATAGAAAACGACCAGAACACCCTGAACAAATGTCTGCAGATCGTACACATATATATAAATAAAGCCAATCTAACTCACACAATAGCCTTTACCTAGGTGTAGTTATGGCCATCCACCACGGTCCTGTGCTAAGCGCCTCCATTGACGCCCCCCGACGCGTATACTATGTCGTCGACCCACCTTGCAACTGGCGTCCAACGTTGATTTGCCCATCATTGGCAATCAGTTGCTGTTTTGCTCCACCTATCATCACCTCGCAATGTGTCCTGTTATACTCACTCACTTAAAATAAAGTTTAGGGTCAAGACGAATTTTTGAAGTAGGTAATCTATGAGGTTTTTGTCTTTTTTAAATTTCAAAAAAAATTGATGTAACTTAAGATTGCGTTCACTTAGAAGTTTGATGTATATCATGGCTCCAAGAGTTTACGGACCTGAGTATTTAATGTCAATTTCTACTTGATACCTCCACGCTTTCCTGAGGAATATAGGATTGACCGACATATAACAAAGTGATCCTATAAGGGTTCTTTTTTTCCTTTTGAAGTACGGAACCGTTAAAACAAATGCTTGCTATGTTTTCATACTAATATTTGTTGCAGAAAAAGGTTGATTGCCGTAAATCCGTTTTGGTCTGATGGCGAAGAACCTTCTACAGACGATGAAGATGGCAATTATAGCAAAAGGTACCTATTTTCAACAGAAGTAAGCCTTAAATTTTTAAATCAACTATCTACGACCTTCTACCCTCGGCCTGCGTACGCGTTATTTTGGGTAAAAATTTACCTACTTATGTTATGCTAGAATTTTAACCTGATGCGTTTATAGCCAGGTCTAATGGGCTGATTTTTTTAACGCTGATCATGTCTTTATTTAATAAATCAATGACCATATCTCTTCTCAAAAAATCTCGTTTCAAATGAAACGTTTATCCGTTAAACCTATGTTATTCATGGTCTTAAATTGTTATGCCCACAGCTCTCTGAGTGGATACTCATCAATGGCGACCAGTACGCCCAATCTTCGCTCCGGGACGCCGCGTCGGATGAAGCCTAAGGCGCCGCCTCCGCCCGTTATCACCGTCACTGAGTCTTCGCGCTCGCACGCAACGTCTATGGACGACGTCGCTAGTATATCATCACTCGGGTCTTGCAATTCTACCATCAACTCTGAACAGGTAATCCCGTCGAGAAAACTACATACACAGACGGTACATTACACAGATTTATTTCAACGTTCGATAAACTTCTTAAAGAAGGGCTAAGTGCTAATTATGTAGACTAATACTCATTAGATTTTTCCGCCGTAGGAGCTCAAGGCACAATTGAATACTTACTTTGACTTCACACGGACTATGTAGGTACATACTTCGTACTTGTTTTGTTGATACATGTATTACCTACTACATAAGTAATAATTACAGACCGAATTATATATATGCAACTTTTGCATATTTTGCAACTTTTACATATTTTCATTAATAATTGCACAACTTATCTAAAATCTTGTGACGATTCATATTTTCACTATAATTTGGAATTAGTACTTATTTTTGGGTAGGACAGTGAATATTTGCTCCTAGCAAGAGGTCATGCCGCCGCCGACGAGACTTTTTCTCCAGATAAGTTCCATTGTTTCCATACTAATTGAACTTATTTGATTATGAATTTAAGTCTACTATTTTTATTATAATATATGTACTAAATAAAAAAGGAAAAGTGTCAAAATATACAACATTTTGACACATTTCATTTACTTTTTCTTAGTGTAATTTATTTTTTCATAATATTTGCATGCATTTCAGTTTTTTTATGTTGCATAATAATAGTCTCTAGTAATAATAGAAAGAGTTCGTACATTTTTATTACGTAAAGTAAGTATATTATATGCCTGGGTACAGGTGTAAAGGTGTTTAGTTCACTACTTAATGTTAGCTCGTGTAATGGTAAAGGAATGTGATTGATACAGAAATATTTATGCAACTATCATTGCAAACAAAGAATACAATAGCGCTATTCTATCCCATGAGAATGTAAACACTGGTTTTTCTGAATTCTGACTTTTTCTCCAGATAAATCATGTGGTTTTTATTGAATTTAAAAATTTCGCAATCAATATTGCGTATTGTAGTAACCTCAGGCACTCAACTTTCTATAATTATATTCAATGTTGAATTGAATTCATTTGTGATCTACATTTTAGATCTAGACTATATTTCTTTTGCTGTGGCGGGTGCGGCGTAAGAATCGACCCCTCTAGCTCAACCCGTGGACGTCGTAAGAGCTTCCTTCTGTGTATTTTGTCATCGATCGCCAATTCGCCTGCCGAGTGTGGTGACTATGGCAACCCGACTGACAACGACCCAGAGGCTCAGTTCACAAAAAAAAACTGATTTGTTCACAATTACAGGATATTAAAATAAATACGGTTTAGATTTTTTTTCTTTACTTGTGCTATAAGACCTATATTGCTTCTTGCCAAATTTCATGATTCTAGGTCCACAGGTAGTACCCAAATTAAAAAAAACAAAGTATGTAAATTCAAAAGAATTGGGTACTGATAAACTTTCGATCGCATTGATAAAGATAAATTTATTTGGCAAACAGGTACAGGTATATACAGGTTTACAGCAATATTAATGAATAGTTATAAGTAGGTACATTTACATATATTTACACAAAAACGGTATAAGCAGAGAGTAGGTAGGCACGAGTAAATAAGTGAACACAGTTACTTATATGAGACGAAGAAACTAACTTTATCATGCCTGTACTACCACAATCTTATGCCAGTGCTGTGTAATCAATCTATATAGGTCCATTTACTGTAGTGTTTGTAAGTTTGATTTACATCGTGGCTCCAAGAGGTCACGAACCTGAACACCTATGTGAATTTCAACTCGATAACTCCACGCGTTTCTGAGTACAGATGGTTAACAGACGAACTGACGGACAACAAAGTAATCCTTTATGGCTTCCTTTTGAGGAACGGAACCCTAAAAATAGCTGTTGTTTGATTCCAGGCTTAGAGCTACATCATATGTTTTGCTCCAGGTCTATTATATTATGTATATTATATTGGACAGACAGGGTATGAACGTAGGCTACTTTTTAACCCATAAATAAGCTGTCATGGGATAGCGTAGCCCTTTATACGACAAAGCGTTCGAAGCCGCGGTTTGACTCTAGTTTACTATAAAGCTGTAAACTATGACATTACCTACAGACCCTTTAATTTTAGATAATTGTATAGACGTACGAACTAAATTTACCAACAATTCGCTTCAGAGAACGCCGCTGTCGAGGCGGAAAGGACCTGCGCCGACGCCGCCGCCGCCGGACAGTCTCTCAACGGTGTCCGAAGGCGGCTCCATGGACAAGACAGCAGACTCGGACCTGAGGAATGCTTCCGGCTCTGATTGTATGCTTTCTTTTTTAGTTTTACTTACAAAAAGTGCAGTGGCGCTGCGGTCGCGGTTAAAAAAAAATTACGCCATCAGCTCATCCCATAGCATTTCCATGTTATAAGAGTCGACTAATGCCCGGTTTCTATATTCAACGGACATATATATAGATAGTATAAAAGCTACGACTACTTTCCACTTATCCAATAACGAATAGTTACGGATGGTAAGTTTGACAGATAAACTGACGTTTGAAAATGGTAACTTTATAAACACCACACAGTGCCATTTCCATAAAAAGCAGGTAGACGAAGCGTTGACGGTAACCCTCCTTATAGTAACAAACTGTTGGTATTTTATACTACTTGACGTTTATTATAGAAACGGTTTATACTTACGCCTGGTATCCTAATTTACTGTTCGTAGGTAAAACGAACCGTTTTATTTTTATACGAACCGGGCATAAGGGAAGCTACCAGAAGGAATTTTCAGATCTTCCTTCTGTGATTTTGAACAACGTTACTGCGATCAGCAATCCGAATGCCGAGCGCGCTGAAAGGTCATTTCTGAAATGCGTTAACATGACCCCTCAGAATGCTCACGTCTAGGCTCTGCGGTGCGACCCACAGGGTCACGCAGTACTATTTTATATCAGAGCTCGAAATTCCGTTCGCGCTGCACTTCTGCCCCAGGAAGAAGATATCCATGTGCGTCATGGGCAACGAAAGTGTTAAGCAGTGGAGATGTAGGTACTGTAGATGTGTAGAGTACTGATGGGTAGCGGACGACTCCAGCGACCGACCAGTGACTTCACATAATTTGTTTACAACTCACACTCAGGTCTAACTGTAAACAACTTATTATGTATAATCACGAAATTGTACAGTTACATACAAAAACGGATGCAGATAATTTGATGTTCAGTAGAGCAGAATCCTAGTACCTATTATATTATTTGTGAATACGCACAATTACAAATACTAAAACAACATAGAGAAAAACCCAGACATGAAAAATAAAAACATTTATAGTACTTATAAACTAAAAATCCGGGATCGAACCCTCAGTACACTACGGAACGAATGGGTACAGCCAGTAACGGGACCAAACACAAACTGATTCCAATATTAAAAAGTTGGTAGGTACCTACGTCGAATTCAACTTGGATGGGCAGCGTTCAGGAAGCTTCGCAATTTCTTCTCATCACAGATACCGCAGAGCGAATGAAGTGCGGCTCCGAGACGCGGTCGCTAACTATAGGCCTCGTTCATAAGCTTAGAGTCGCTGACCGGGCTATGAAGAGAGCTTTGCTCGCGGTTTCTCTACGTGATAGAATCTAGAATACGGAAATCCGTAGAAGAACTATAGTCACCGATATAGCTCTCAGAATTAGCAAGCTGAAGTGGCAGTCGGCTGGTCATATAGCTCATATGCAGAACTGATAACCGATGGGGAGTAAAGGTTCTCGAGTGGCGGCCGCGATGCATCGCGAAACGGAGTGCTGGGAGATCATCAACTCGATGGACCGACGACATCGTAGCGGTCGCAGGGACTCGATGGATGAGGGCGCCTCAGGACCGCTCTTTGTGGCGTCATATGGGGGAGGCCTATGTCCAGCTTTGGACGTGTATGGGCTGATTTGACGATGATGAGGTACCTGCGTGCCGCGTGGTCAGCGACCCTCAAGTTTGATGCACCATCATTATGTAATAGATAATAAACCCCCTTTATTTCGACACGCCAACATTACAGCTATATTAAAAAAATATATCATCCTTTAGGTGGAAAAAAAGCAAAAGGACCGGCCCCAGGCCTGCCCCTTCCCGAGCGTCGCGAGGTGAAGCTCCAGATGTCTCCAGAAGAGCTGCAAGTTCAACTGGACCTGCTGGAAACACAACAACTAGGCCTGGAGCGGCAGGGCGTGCTCATCGAACGTATGATACGGGACAAGTGTGAGGGTAAACATAGATTTTGCACTTACTTGTTTATATCGCACCATCACTCAGTTCGCTCTCTATGGCTGTACGCACACGTCCGATTTTTTTGTCTGATGAGTCCGAAAGCGTTCGTTCCATTTGTACATTATGTACATACATTTGTAAATACACAATCCGGATAGTCGAATACGCATATCCAAGACAATTTCATCCTACAATCAGACAAACGTGTGCGGCCGCACTATAGCTAGAGCATTACCAGCCAGATATGTTTGTTGAATAACTATTCTGTGATCAAATCGCTTGTCAAATATAATAAATATAACTATCTAGTATTCAAATATCGCATTTCAAATAAAATAACCCATGTCCGTCCGTCTCTAGGGTACCATTTACCTCCCTACCAAATTACATTAAGAACCGTTTTTATTTACCTAAACGTTACAGAATTAATTACATTCTATAATATAAATATTATCTACTTAAGTACCCGGCGATAAATTTTGCACGGCCTTTGGAAAGAGACTAATTTCGGTTTCGTAGAGCGTTGTGCAATATTTATCTTCCGGTCCTGTGTGTAAGTGTTTTACGCGATGAGACATCGCGTAAAAATATACTTTCTTGTGACATGTTTTTCTTGTTTTCTCCCTTTCCTCATTTTTCTCTTCCTCTTGCCGAATTGACGTGACAATCAAAGAGATGAGCAGCGTACCAACAACCGGCTGTTAGTGTAGTTATCAGCACCACTCGGGGTTAAGGCACACTGAAAGCGAATCGTGGGGGAATTTTGAAGATTTTCATAGCATATGCTTAGGTACGTGTTGTTGATATAGGGATCACCTATCTCCACAACACATAAGCGTAGGAAAGCACTAGCGGCCGACCGCTGCGGTTGAAACTTGTGGCGGTTAAATCACAAGCGGTGGGATATACAGTCGTGGTCAACTAATTAGGGACAATCTCTAGTTAGGCCAAATTGTGATTTATTTTTTATTTTTTTCAACGAGTCTTAAAAATATTCCATATCTTTTACATGTAAGTATAATTAGTCATTGATGTGCCCGATTATACAAACAATAACAACTTCTTAAACATTAAACCTCTTTACAGTATAGCTGATAGATTATCATAGTGCTATTTGTTCAAATAATGCTGGCTGGCCATTTAATTAGGGACACTGAGATATTGCGTTCTATTTTCAAAATTTGAATCTCAATACTTTTTTACTTCTTCTCTTATTGTTTCGTGGTAGTTTTGGCGGCAATCCCGATTTTTATTTTAAGTTTTGTAAAATATTTTGAAGAAAAATGGGCAAAAATAAAAGTTGCGATCCAACACTACGAAAAATTATCATGAAGTTTGTTGTCGAGCATGGTTGGCCATACCGAAGGATAGCAGAACATTTAAATTGTTCAAAAACTATGGTATACAATGCAGTGCAACATGTCAGACGCAATAACACAACTTTAAATGTGCCCAAAACAAAAAGATCGAGAAAAACAACTCCGCAAGAAGATAGAATGATAACCAGGTTAGCTAAGAAAGATCCGTTTCTAGGCTCTTTTGTAATTAAACACGAAGTATTTGGTACAGACGAAAGAGCTGGTGTCTCAGCGAGGACCGTTCGACGACGTCTGGTAGAAGCAGGGTTGTTCGGAAGAGTGGCTCGCAAAGTACCGTTGTTGAAGAAAGAACATAGAAATGCTCGTTTGGCGTTTGCACGTAAATATGGACATTGGACCTACGCCCAATGGCAACATGTATTATTCTCTGACGAGACCAAGGTTAATTTGATTTCTTCAGATGGAAGGCAATACGTACGGCGTCCAGTAAAAGCGGAAATGAACCCAAGATTCACAAAAAAGCAGGTGAAACATGGCGGTGGAAACATTAAAATGTGGGGTTCATTTTCTGGACGTGGAGTGGGACCTGTGAGGAAAGTTCAGGGTAACTTAGACCAACATCAATACAAGGCAATATTGGAGGAAACGATGCTTCCCTATGCTGAGGAGCATCTCCCTATTATATGGACGTTTCAGCATGATAACGACCCGAAACATACCGCCCGTTCAGTCAAGTCGTTTCTTACCAGTCAGTCAGTATCGGTGCTAGATTGGCCAGCAAATAGCCCGGACCTTAACCCAATCGAGCACCTTTGGCACGAAATCAAGAAAAAAGTTGCCACTTATCGTACCACAACTTTAGATGAACTTAATGAAGCTTTTTGTGAGGCATGGGCAAACATTCCTGTCGAAACATGCCAGAAACTGATAATGTCTATGCCACATCGGTGTCAAGCGGTAATTACTAACAAAGGTTTTGCTACTGGGTACTGATTTTACACGCAATAAAATGGAGCTGTTAAAGATATTATAATGTTAAAGATTATTAGTTTTGTTTAACTCTATTTTTCATTATAGTTTACTGTCCTTAATTAAATGTCCAGCTACAGAATTATACCTTAAAATTGAATACATGTTCAACCTTTGATATTAAATACTTTTTTCTATTTATTTATTCTTTTATTTACAGCCATTTATAGCATAATAATCGGACCAAATTATGCAAATAATAGGTGCTGAGAAATCAATATGGTTTTATATTTATATGTACATAACCGGTTATTGCTCTTCACTATCTTGAAAGTCCCTAATTAGTTGACCACGACTGTATATTTACCAGTGGAAAAGCGCTTAGGCTCATACATATTTTGTATCAAGATAATAAAGACGCAGTCATTCGAATATCCACGTTGTGCAAGCAAGTTCATAAGAACTTATTAAAAACGCCCCGCGGCTTCGCCCACGTAGAAAATTGTTTTACTTTCATACCCTCTTTTGTATAAAAAAAATTCATTATTTACTTTATAGTTTATTTATACCGAGTTTTGAGTACATCTAACCAAGGAATAATAATAATTCATAGAAATTTACTTTTGCACCCTTTTAACACCCTCAGTGGTTAACACAGACAAAATTAGCCTATGTGTTATTCTATAATCTAAACTATCGATGTACAAAATTTTATCTAAATAGATTAAGTCTCTACGTAGTAACAAACATTCAGGCAAACTTTTGCATTTATAATATTATTAAGTTTCTCTTCGTTTCGTTTTCAGTGTATGACAGCTAGGTTCCACTGTCTGTCTAGGTGCATTAACTGTACATACACCCTACTAAACCAACTGTTTAACGAAGTAAATCAATAATTAAACGTGACTTATCAATTGCCATTGGTTGCACAACGCTTACGTAGGTATTTTCCTACCAGTAACCTTACAGGCATATACACAGTGAATGACTCAATCATAATCTTGTTATCTCAATAGAATTCAATTGGATAGTTATTTCTTAAGGTCTTGCGTTCGACGTTCTCGTTCTTGTTTGTTTGCTGCGTAGATTAAGATGGCTCGTAGCATTTGTAACAGGAATGACCTTATTTCTTAAGATGAAGTTGATAAACTTACTGCCTTTGCGTTTGGCCTGTGCTTCTTGCATCCAAGTACGACTTGCGTATTATCCCGCCTAGGATAAGGACACTCAGGTGAAAGTTCTAAGTTCATCTCTAAGGTTTACTGTTCAGGTAGTGTGTTCAGGAACGAGTCAGTGATAAAATTGGCAATACATTTCCGTACAGAGTAAAAAGGTTTTGGATTTGACTTGCTTAGTCTTTAATTTTTGGGATTAATCCTATAACAGTATTATAAAATTGACACCTAAACGTATTTTAATTAAATTTGGCAGAAGGTAGACAGTATCTCAACCAAGGGCAAAGGTTACTTTTTATCTCAGAAAAGCGCGTGTATAGCCGCGGGCAAAAGCAAGTAAATTAATAGATTGTTGTCTGCAGGTGATGAAGCTTGTACCGCACCCCAAGAGGAAGTTGAAGATTTAGTAATACAGCTCTGCGAGCTAGTCAATGAGAAAAACGATCTGTTCAGGAAACAGACTGAATTGATGTACATGTAAGTGGCATTATTGTATTGCTGAACGTCTCCGCTTGCTTATGTTATTTGTAGATGTTTTTTTCTATTCATAATCTTAAATTGCATAAATGTATGTACAATGTTCTTAATTTTAAACATAACTAAATACAAACTACCTTTTAAGGTCCGCAAAATCTTACGCACTATAACTATTATCGTAAATGTCTCATGTCAATAAAATTGTACAATATCCAATAAGATCCATTAAAAAATGTAAAAAAAAAATATATGAACAAAACATGTAAAAGTGTAATGCGTAAACAAACTTATTTGGTACTCTCATGCATTCTAATTTTGGTACACACCTGTTCACTATGTGCCTTCCAATTCATATGCTGATAGAATGATTTCCAAAACTTTCGCGGGCTCAACTTCCGCTAATGTGCCTGGCCATTGTTAATACTAATAAATAATATCTTTCATTTGTTTATATTATGGCCAAAATGCTAGTTTTATTTAAGAAAAATGTTTATATTATTTTTTGTTAACCATTCAATTATCTTACTAACAGCCGATTTTTCATCCGCTCGTTATAATTTGACAATAGATAAAAAAAATTGATAACAAAAAGTTCAAACCACTGTCAAATTGTAACAAGCAGATGAAAAATCGGCTGTAAGTGCGTCATTGATTTCTCTTTCGAAAGTCATTTTATTTTGTCCTCTAATAATAATAGCAGTGTCATGTCATCTGCAAATAATATTGTTTTATGTTGAGTTATGTTAGGAAGACAGAAACACGACGAAACCGAGGACGATCCCCTGTGGAACCCCATAGTTGCTAGTCTTGAAAACCGACCTTTTTGTTACCTTGACGTATTGTATTGCTAGAGAATAGAACTATTGTTAATTGAATAGAACCTATAGAAAGACATACTTCTGATGACAATATTAATTACTGAGATGAAAATGACAAAATCGAGTAGGTAGTTAGGTAGGTACTTAACTCACATAGATTTTTTATAAAAGAGCACTAACTCAGCATAATGCTGGCTGAAGTCTTCAAATAGATCTAGCCAGCGCTGTTTGCATTTAAAAACTCCACAAAAACCTTACATAAATAAAATAAATAATGCTGGACAATTCACACAGCATTATCTAGCCCCAAGGTAAGCAGAGCTCATTGTGTTATGGGTACTAGATAACTGATATACGTAATATTATACATTACATAGTTTTTTTTTTTATTATACATAGAAAACACCCAGACCAACGGAACAAATTTCTGCAGATTGTACACAAATTTGTTCCGAGGCGGGGATCGAACCCGCAACCTCTTGCGTCGCAGGCATACTCTCGCCCGCTGCGCCACTGAGGTCGTCATACACTCTACATAATACACTCTATCAGAAAAGCTATCTCTACTTATAATAACCTAACAGTACCATGACTAACTTATCTTATTATGCATAAAAACTACTTCTAATATTTCAGACGGAGACAACAAAGACTAGAGCAGGAACAAGCTGACATTGAGCATGAAATAAGAATTATACAATCACGGCCTGCGGTCAACAGAATCGACGCCGATAAGGTAAAAACATGATTTTACCTTACTACTACCTACTACCAATTTTCACAGCTTTCATTCGGCTCAAGCATAGAAATGTTAAATCCCAAGTTTCAAGAAGAAGTAGAAAGAGTTCGGAAAAGACGATCAAAAACCAACATCATAATAACGTCATAACTCGGACTTTTGCCATTTCGTTGTTAAAATACAATTACAAAAGTGCTCATTGAATTGTTGTTTTATATTCCAGGCTCGTGAAGAACAATTGGTGTCTCGGCTAGTAGAAATAGTTCGTCTACGAGACGAGTTGGTGCAACAACTCGACGCGGAGAGGCGCCGCGAAAGACAAGAGGACCTCGCCATCGCCGCGTCTATTGCAAGCAAAAGAGGTAGCTAAGCTAGCTAATATAACATTATGTAAACTTTTAGTAAAATAATATGAAATGTATAATAACGCGTTATGGGTCAGTTACACTTTGACAAATATTCAGTGCGAGTGACAAGTATTACATGTAATCATCAGTCATTAGTAAAATTCGTTCGTTAACTAGACGATTTTGCTAATCACTTCTGTTTCCGCGTTGATTTTCAACAAAATAGTCCCGCCGCGGCAATGCAACATTTTTTTTTCTACATTAAATTCATAAATACCTACCTTCCGTCGCACAGCGCAGTGTCTCAGTCTCACACTTGATACTGAATGTAAATCAGGCATTATGGTACCTAAATAACGAGCTTAACTTGTTAGTTTTTATTTTTCTAGTTGGAATAAAATAAAATCGTCTCAAGCTTTTTTTATTTTCTAGATAATCTAATATTTTGTAGTCAGCCTTTTTGCACAGAAAGGTTTTGTCAATTTGTTTGAATTTATTTACTGATAGTTTTTAGTTTTTGCAACTTAATAAGAGTTGTTTATATTGCCCTTTATAAGATACATTAATCTTGTGAAGCCTGGTTGTAGGCACAGCTAGTTTATTTATTTCTAGTATTTATATTATGTTTATAGCTATTTTTAGGGACACAGACTGCACTTTTTGAAGATTACTGAAACGGATTATGGCAATAATTTGGGTCCTTAATTGGATATCTTACAATTGATTGCAATTTCTTTTTACAGCCCAAAGAAGCAGCGATGCATCATTAAAGTCGGTTGATGCAGCGACAACACATAAGAAGAACAAAGTAAAGGACAAAATGAAAAAGCAATTTAAAAAAGCGAAGCATACCCTTTATTCTAAGAAAAAGGACTCAAGTGACTCTAATGAACGCAAAGAGGGCAAAGAAGGCAAAATGGACAAATCTAAATAATCATTGCACAAATTTTATTTATCTCACTCATTGATATTATTTATTTTAAGTACTGTACATTCCAATGGAAGTTTTTTTTTATTTGGTACTTATTCAATTTGAATATGACAAATTACCTATATACTTAATAATCTATATTTTTATTATAGAAACTAACTATATTTATTAACATTTAAAATATTACATGGTTAATTTTTATTACGCTTTCAATTTTATATAGTCAAACTCTATGTTGAATTTAAAGGTGATCAAAATGTGTAAGTATTAGGGTAAAGTCTAGATCTAGAAGCTTCAGGCAGGAGGAACACATGCTCTGAATTTTTGGAGAATATTCAGAAGTTAGGTTTATGAAACTGGAGCATGCATCTCTTCTGTTGCGTGTATTCCGACTCTACCCTAGTACATTTTGAAACAATTACATATTAGAATGAGATTTTAATGATAAGATAACAGTTGTTACGAGATTGGATTCAACGAGGGTAAGTAGTAAATCGGTCGGTTAAACCAGGGTTTATGTTAGTTACGTATTTACTACAACTCTGCTATCAAAAATTGTAGGAAATAATGATCATAGTCAGGGACATATTATAAAAGATAATGATACCTGTTTTTATGTGCCAGAACTTAGTAAGTAGTTGTAACATTAAAAAGATCTGTGTTCTCAACTGCTAAAAATGATATTATTTTATATCTAAAAAATACTTTCGAATTTTATTTTGTAACTAACAAAAGTAGTTTTAATTTAAGCAAAGCACGTACCTACTTAATAATGTTCTATCGATTAATATAGTATTGGAATCAACAAATCATAAGTATTTATTTATTTCGTATATTTTTTTTTTCACAAAAATGGTTAATAGAATAGAGGCACCCAATTTTTACTAAAAAAACACTCCAATACAAACATAATTTCAGATTCATTTGGAAACTATATCTTCAATTGATGAACATTGCATACATAATCATCAGATAATAAAAAGCTGAACACAAATGAAGTTTTTCAAAAAATTAAATCATTAAATGAGAGTGAAAGTAATAATTTTTTTCTATGATTAATATGATGCATAATTTCATTGCAATAAAGGGTGTAGTTTCCAAACAAATCAGAAAGTATGTTTGAATGGAAGCTTAGAGGTTCGCACCCACCTTAATGCAGAATATTGTCAATAAAGCAGTTTTAATATTTGGTCACTATGTGGACAAAACTTTAGAACCCAGCACTAAATTAAAATGTTCAGTTAGCGCCTACTTCAGAGCTTTTAAGTTCTGTTGAGGAAATGTTTAGAATAAATACATACATTCAAATTATATACTTAGCAATATTTTATTGTACTTAAATTTTCAGACTTAACATGACATGTTCAAAAATTTTCTGTATGTGTACAATTTAAATGAGCAATAGATTTTTTAAGTACATTAATTAACTTAATTCATTGTTTTTGTCTTGTTTTAATAATTAAATATAATAATATTGTCTTGTCAAAATAATACCATCACTATTTTCAAACCTGATTTTCCAAGTATACCTACTGATTAATGAAAGTGTTTCATTCTTTTTATCAAAAGAACAAAATAAATGATCTTTTTAAAATGAATTTCAAAAGTTCAGTGTTACTTAATGCTCAAATAAGTAATTGTAATGTTTTCCTTGTTTTTGAATTTCTATGCATTTATTTGTTTATAGTATAACTGACATCCAGAGCACTTTAAATAGCACAAAAAATAAATTTGATCTAACAATTAATACAAGTTTTATTTCATCTGCATACAATACATCATCCGTAGCATCATCCATAACACAAGCTGTGCTTACCTTGGGGCTAGATAATGCTGTGTGAATTGTCCAGCATTATTTATTTATTTTTATCATCATCATCATCAACCTATACCAGTCCACTGCTGGACCTAGGCCTCCTCTAATGAGCGCCATAGCGCCCTGTCTTCAGCTTGCCGCATCCAGCATCTGCCAGCAGTCTTTCGCAAATCGTCATCCCACCTGGTCGTAGGGCGTCCTACACTACGTTTGCCACGTTTGCCGAGTCACGTTCTCCCCTCAAGAACACGTTTACCCCAGCGGTTGTCGGTTCTTCTTGAAATATGGCCAGCCCACTGCCACTTCAGCTTGCTAATCATTTGAGCTGTCGATAACCTTTGTTCTCTGTCGGATGTATTCGTTGCGAATCCTATCCTTCAGAGAAACTCCGAGCATCTCTCCATCGCTCGCTGGGCGACTTTTAACTGGTGGACCAGCCCTACCGTGAGTGTTCACGCCACAGCTCCGTGAGTGGGTCATGAAGGGTAGGACGCACTGATTGAAAACTTTCGTTTTCAAGCATTGCGGTATGGATGACGAGAAGACGACGTAGTTTCCCAAACGCTGCCCAACCTAGCTGGATATCTCTTGGATTCTCTGCCATATCTCTTGGCCTCCTTCTCGAAATTGTTTTTACCCAACTGCAGAATCTGCCCAAGGTAAGTGTATTCGGAAACAAATTCGAGAAGGTGGCCATGTACGACGACCGGTCCCGGATCAATGTGGCCATCATCATGACCTTGGTTTTATCCAAGTTCATGCCAAGACCGATGCGTCGTGAGGCTGAAACTAGGCCGTCTTGCTTCTTGCAATGCCCTTTCCTTTCCAGTCCAGCGTCTTAAACACATCTTCCAACGCGCTAGTGAACAGTTTCGGGATATAACATCCCCCTGTCTCACTGCTGACCCTGTACTTGGACACTCATGGTGGCGGCATCATAAAGACATCTCAACACCTCGATATAATGATAGTCTACTTGGCAAGGCTGTAAGGATTCCAGAACAGCCCAGGTTTCGACAGATTCAGAGGCATTTTCATAGTCCACAGGGGCTGATTATACTCTTCGGACTTCTGTATAATCTGCCTCACTGTGGTCTATGGTGCCATATTCTCCGCGATACCCGGCCTGTTCCGGTGGCTGGAACTCGTCGAGTCTCCTGGCGAGACGATTCGTAACCACTCGTGAGAAAAGCTTATAGACATGGCTCAGGAATGTGATGGGTCTGTAGAGAAGGGTTGTATCTCTCTTCTTAAAACAGATATATCTTACAGCATACAATACATAATTTTGGAATAATAAAGAGCTGAATCAACCCAAGAAAAGGATAAGTCAAGTCAACCTTAAACAATTTTGCCCTAATGTACCTACATAATGAATGTCATTGGTTTTATAATTTAAGAAACAAATAAACAAAATTACCATTAAATAAATAAAAACTAAGAATTAAATACATAATGTATTACTGAAATAGCGATCTTAACATTAGTGAATATTCTATTCTAGTCATTTCATTCAATTAACTAAGCAGAACAATCTTCAATCATAATCATCACCATAACGGCTATTATCTATTTCTATGCGTAAATTCGCAGGTTTCGAATTGCCTAACCTACCCCTCAAATCATTACTTTGAGATTTTGATTGCTTCGGTCTTGATTTCAAAATTTGTCGCAGATCACTCTGGGTCTTTGTCTGATTCTGATTGCTAGCTAACCTAGACCACACACTACCAGTTGATTTACTATTCACTTTTTGTACCTTACTCATCATGTTGTGATCAGAATCCTCTGAGTCATCACCAACTTTATCACTGTTACTGGAGTTCTCATCAGATGGTACAATTTTCTCTCCTAATCTTGATCGTATACTTGTTTGTTTATTGCTAGTTGGCTTATTGCCACCATGAAACTTAAATTTATCAGATAATTTGGTAACTTCTTTCTTTAGATAAGCTGTCTCTTCATTTACTACCTCTATAGACAGAGGAGCATACTTTTCATATTCATCTTGTTTGGGTTGGATTGGCTGAGAAACTTGCTTCTTCTTCAGTTTGGACTCTTCATCATCTGCATGCATCCTCATTCTGGGAGTTTTTGATTTTGATTTCCATTCAGAGTCTGATCCACTATCATCAGATTGTTCATTTGTGTCCTGGCGTCTTTTACCTAGTCTCATTGCCAGCTTTTTGTTTCGAATATGTATCGGTTTTGGAGGTTCAATTACTTCATCATCTATATCATATTCATAATCATTCTTAGGTAATTTACGTTGAAAGACCTCCTGGTGATCATAAACACCCCATGATTTACACAAATCTCCCCATGGGTTTTTACTGGTAGAATCCATCGTCTGATCATAATAAAGATCAATATTTTTTGATTCAAGCTTTTTTTTTAGCTTTTTCTTCTCTCCATAAGTAGCAAATCGGACAAGAATTAAATCCTTTTTTGGATGTGGCATCCCTTCTCTCCAGTGATGTGTTGATTTATCAGCAAGCATTTCTTTCAAGTGTTCATTTTGTATTTCTCTAGAATGAATCAATAATGCTAATGCAGCAGAAATGTGATCTTGACACACCACATTACCTGAAAAAAAAAAACATTAAATTACATTATTCATAGAAATAAAAGTCGAAACATTTGAAACATGCAATACTAACATGAAACATCATCTATCCATTCCAAAGATAAAGGTTTATAATCCTCCAAGTATTCAAATATTTCCTTTGTTGTGAGACCATCAACACCATTCAGGTAAAGGGCATCAAAACGAAAATGTCTCTCATTGCCTTCTTTGATTCCAAAATTTGCATAAAGTTCATCAATTTGTCTTTGAGTAATCACTCTATTTCCTGTCAGGTTCAAACCAAACCTTTTGGCCCTTTCTTCTAATTTTGCAGCATCTACTTTTTCTAGTTGTTTTACAACCAGGCAGTTTTTTTCAGCTTTGAATAACTGGAAAACAATAATGAACTTTTGTATATACTGAGAGGTCTCAGAATATGGTAGACCAAGTAGGTACTGGTGAAAAAATTGCTATGAGCTCCACACACGCTACATAGGGGATACTGACTCCATGGGCTCGGAGATCTGATCAAAAACTTACCACAGTACGATCATCTTCCATGTTTATTTTGGTTTTCAGCACCGTCGGGATGAGGTCTTCGTTATCGACAATCATTGCGTTGTCGTCACTCATTTCACCGTCTTCTTTATCCATTATTAATAGATTACGTTATGCACTCTATCTTTATGAATTAATCCTTGGCTTCAAAATTCAAGATTTCTTTGTGACAAAATAACTTATCATAGCCACGGTACCTAAAAAGAGTACCTTACTACCTATAACAACCTTATTCTACACTACAACAATCTGAGCAACAATCCGTTTACATAAACGACGGTAGTGTAGATATTACTATATTATCGAACGAACGCAACAATCTTTCATGCAATCCAACCAAATCCAACTCAGCGCCATTTTTATTTTGCTTTGCCCTTTCTTTCTATTCGATGTTCCTTCCAAACAAACCATGACAAAGTGTCTATCAGTCAGTTGAGCGAGGGACGGACACGGTAGTTATCTCGGTAGAATAGTTATTATTTAAAATAATCATTGTCATTGGGACGGACGACCGACAAACAGACGAGATAGTGCGGATCTCTGAGGTGCGGATACTTAGTATTATAAGTCTGTGGGACGGAGCCAGAAAAGTAAGAAATCAATACCGCCACACATATAGTAAGAAGGCTACCATCAACGCTCCCACAAATACCTTAGCCTATGTGCCCACTCCACTCATCCAATATCTTTGTCCAATATTTGATCAAAGTTCTTGGATGAAGGCCCATTCCACTCATCCAATAACTTTGTCCAAGATTCTTGTTATTTTCATATAGTGAATTTCAAATGTGATAATGTAATATGATTTGATAGAAGACATTAATCTATGAATAGGGTATCTCTATAAATTATAGACAGTTTACTAGGTAGGAACTTCTTAGTAGGTAGCACTTCTGTCTTTTCATCTTTATGGTTACCTACTGGAGTGAGAAGTGGCGATTGAACATGTAATGTCATTGAAGTAAGTTCTGTGAAAATAAAAACAGCTGTTTAATTTAATTTTCAAGCGTTTAAAAATAATTACAACTAATATTTACACATATCTATTTTCAAAAAATTTAAGCCGTCACCAGAAGGCAGAGTGCCCAGAATGCTGGCAGCATTGCCATGTTGAAAGAAAATAAAATACCTACGTTATGTTTTCCAAGATTCTATTTTATTATCCAACTATCAGCCATGCATTATTAGGATCTCATCAAAATGAAATTACATCACATCACACTTATATTAAAAATGCGAAAGTTAGGATGGATAGATGGATGTTTGGCTGTTACTTCTTTCTCAAAATTTCTCAACAGATCGAGCTAAAAATTTTATAGGTATGCTAAAATAAAACATAGGTTACAATTTACACAAAATTACCCACAAAATATCAGTTTCCATGGGAAATAATTTTAACCTGTATACGTTTTCATAAATACAACGTGCGCGAAACTGCGGGCAAAACCAGTATCCTATTCTTTGATCAAATATCGGTGTTGGTAGTTAATTGGATGGATGAAGTAATCCAAGTTCTTTGATCAAATGTACATTGGACAAAGAAATTGGATGAGTGGAATGGGCAACTTAAATGGAACTTTGAGGCGCAGTTAGTATAATTTCTGTAGTCTGGTAGGGAAGTAAAACCAACACGATTCTCGCACGTTATAAAAATAATCTCTGGTCGGCAAGATCATGGTTAACGACTATATGTAGCAAGATTGGACGAACGAAATCACCCTCAGGCCAGCCAGACAGCAATCCCCTAGCACGGGGATTGCTGTCTAGGTTAGAATAGACCATAATGACATCGCATCGCACTGCTTTAGTTATTGCTCTGAGCATCGCACCCAATCTTTAGTCATTGACTCCACCCTTAGAGCGTTATAAATTAATGCTCTAAGACTCCACCTTAGACAACAATCCCCGTGTTTTTATTTGACAATAAGCATGGTCAAATTATACGTGACAGTAGGTATGTACCTCCTATTTCTCTACTCTTATTTTTGACAAGCCGAAAAAAGATCCCCTCTAGAGTATATATCAATGGCGGAGACGTTTATTAGAAAGGAGATCTTTTTTTTCATTGTTCCCCTGTCCGTCTTCGTCGCCGCCGCCGCGGCCGGGATTCTCACATTCTTTCTCTACTGTATTAGTATAGCCACAGACCAGTTTATATCAAGCTGGTCTGTGGTATAGCATACTCTTCAACCCTCATACTCCACTATATTTAAAGCGTAGATGGATTATTTCTTAGGTAGGGTAGGTACTCCAAGTTTAAAGGGACGTTTTGAAATTTCTCCATTCTTCCCATGCTCATCCTTCGGTCAGTAGAAAATCTGGTATTGAACATGCCCCTCCACTAAACCACTTTTTTGGCAATCCATCCAGGCCGTAAAGCTGTGGGACGCACTGCCCGAGTCCATTAGGAAAGCCTGGATCTCTACCTGTTTTCAAAGCTCGCGTCAGATTTTTAGTAAAATGTGTGAACCACGTGTGAACAGTGGCCACCTACCTACTACTTTTTTTAGTTCTTGGTATTTATTTATTCCCTATATTCTTTTTCGCCTTGCTGAAGACTAGTTACTTACCTATTAATTATGATTATGTATTATATTATGTACCTAGTACCTAGGTATAGTATAGGTAGGTAAGGAAGATACCACCCCTGCCTTTCTTAAATTTTCAAATTTATCTTCATTTAAAGGTTGTCTGAAAGAAATCGCTTCCAAGCGATAAGACCGCCCATTGTACTTTTATTGTCTGTCTGTTTCTTGATTTATTTTGTGGTGTAAAATATAGTTTTGTATTATACAATTTCTTGATTTTACCTAGGTAGAGATCGAATATACCAATAAACTGCGTAAAGTTTTTTACAGGATATAGCATAAATAAGCATAATCTATGAAACGGCTGGACCTATTTTGATAAAACTTTTACTGATGCTACGCATGTAGATGATGTTACAGCGAGAATAAGGGATCCGCGCAATAAAATAATAGATGAAATGTAAATTTTGCATGGGCCAAGCCGCGCGCGCGGGGCACAGCTAATGCCGCGTACCAACATACCTCATCAATGAACTTGAATGTATCATGCATTATTTATTTATTTTATTACTGGTCGGTTCGTGCTCGCGTGTAATCATCGCACCTTCCACTCTGACCTAGGTAGAAAGAAGGTAGATAGGATAGGAACAGGTACCTACGCAGGTATATTAACCTAGGTAGGTACCTAAGTAATGCGTGTGCGTGCAGATACCTACCTATTGCGTGTGTAGATTAAAACTAACAAGAAGTGTCTACACAAATGTGTTTTTTGGTAGGTATCACAAAAACAGGTAGGTACGTACCTATTTAGGAAGTAGGTACTAACCTTACCTACTTAGCGACTAAGACAAACTTTCACAGAAAAAAATTAGGTGGGTAGGTACTATACTAGGTACCTATTTACATAATAAGGTAGGTAACTATCCAGTACGCTTCCGACAGGTATTAATATGGATTAGTTGAGCTACCTGTAGATTGTTTGCAATAGTCTGCAGTTAGCTCAATTGTTTCAAGTGTAAATACTAATTTTAGTTCTATTACTTGATGGTACCTACTTACTTTATTCAAATAAATTAACCTTGTACCTAGCTACATTCAGAAAAACCCTGTTTTCCCATTCCATCAACGCAAAAAAATCATTGTTCTGCTAAATTGCTTAGGTAGGTAAGGTAGGCTTCCTACTTTACTTTCCGTGAAATGTTCCATTCGCATTATATTTCAAAGTTTTAGGTAATACACTTGATACTTAACTTACAAACAATTTTCAGTTCAATGATTTAGAAACTTATGAAAATATTCAGGAGTTTTTGTCATCAGTTGGCAACTCTATAATCACACGCACACAATGACTCGTCCGCCATTGCTGTGCTTCACATTTGATTCGATAGAACTACGTCCGTGAAATTTCCCTCGTCCCTCCCTGGGATATAGGTACTTACATAACTACTGAAGGTAATTGATATGACATACCAATTACCTTCAGTCAAAGATCCTAGGATCCTACGTTCCGTAGGGTATACTATAATCTTTGCCTTCAGTAGGTCCACGGCGGAACTACATTGCAACGGAGAGTAGTCTTGTTTGTTGTTGTTTAGTGCTCTGTTCCTATGAGAGCAATAATTATGAAATTTTGCATAGCTGAAACGCTATTTATACTCTATTAATGTGTATAAATTTTGTTGCTATAGTTTATGCCGTTTTTGAGAACGGTCGTGTGTACGCTAGCTTGATCGTTATGCTGGCGTACCCACAAACAATGGCCATTATTTCTTAAACCAGGCATAACAACAAACGTGAATTCGGTTATGTGTACGCTACCATCACGGACACGTTTTCTTACGATTTTAATTAAAACGAAACATGACATCAGGTGACCAAAACTTGCCCTCAAAGAAGTGTAAAAACAGTTCTTTTATGTATTTTTGTAGGCGAGTTTTCAACGTTAAAAACGATATTTGGGGTGCGAAACAGTAACATTTTATGACGACTTCTGTGGCGCGGAGGCGGAGGGGTCCGCCTGAGACGCAGGAGGTTACTGTTCGGGACGAATGTTTGAACGATCTGCAATTTGTTTAGGATGTTCTGGTCGTTTTGTAAGCTTAATAAAAAATATCTCTTTAACGTACCTACCTATTTACCTTAACCTATTGTATTACCTATGTTTATCAGTTATCTAGTAGGTAGGTACCCATAACACAAGCTCTGCTTAGCCTAAGCATTATATAGATTATTTAAGGGCATAACCCTACTACCATCGACATCCTACTACCCATGAGACAAAAAAAGGCAGGGGGAGGCCTGCATTCAGCTGTGGACCATTATTTATAGGCTGTTGAGGATGAGGTGAGGTTATGGAAGATAGGTTACACACAATGAAAAAAAAATGTTTTGATTCCTAAAATGTATTTTGAAAGAAAACAGTAAGTACCTACCTACCTACCTGTTTAAAAAGCCTATCTTATTATATTGGCATGTTTGGAAACCATATATTATTTTTTACCTATGATCAATGCTAGAAAAATGTGTCCATTTATGTTCGACACTAAACCTTAGCATATTTTAAGTAGGTCCATAAAGGTTCTTCCTTTGTGACTGATTTTGCAGCCAGTCAGTCTGTGTGTTGTGTACCCAACACAGTGCAGATACAAATGACAATGTACTAAGAGAGAAAATAGTTTGAGTTTAATTAGCCTCGGTTAAATCTAAGACTAATTAAAGACTCAAACAAGGAATATAATTATAATTGTAGTTATGTATGTATTACATATTAATATAGTTGTAAGTGGTCTACACACACGTCATGTTAAGATAAAAAAATTATCAATGCATTTTACCTTCAGTTATAAAAAAATATACGAACTGTTAAAAATAATTGCAAACATTTGCTCAATCTGTGCTGATTTTTCGGGGCCCTATTCTGCTAACTTAAGTATACAGGTATAACAAAAATTAAGGACAAAACTTTCAGAGGCGGTTCAGCTTCAATCACAGAACACGGGAAAAAAATCGCTGACTTAGTTTTCGGAAAAATTAATAAAACTCAAATGATCAATAGACTAGGCAATAACGGCATAAAACCATGGAAATATGGATTTGTGGTAAGTACCACTACCTACCGCATCCAAGGCGCGTCGGTCGCCTGCTACGGCCGGCCGCTACGATGATGACCGCCGCAGTCAACGACCCACGACGATGTTTTTTTTGTGTTGAGGGGATATAAATAGTTACGCAAGCCTTTTTTTATGACAATAAGCAGATGCATTGTTCTAGTTGTAATTTCTTTTTTTTTTTTTTTTTTTTTCAAAATATTTTCCCCCTGTTTTGTTATCGAAGTTGAACGATGAACTCAACAGACCAAATGTTATAAAACGGTCATTGGCAGAATTGCGTCATCAGACGCAGTTCCGTTATACAAGACAAAATTACACCGCTCCTAGGTACTTTTATATATTTAAAGAATTGTATGAGGGGCGATTCTAGCAAAGCGGTTGATTAGCAGAATTAGACCCTTAGCAGTTAGCAACCATTGCGACATTGTTTCAATATGTGATTCACTCATTAAGTACATGCAATTTAACCTACTGATTATTGAACAATACTTTCAGGAAAGTAGTAGCATCTGGTTCCACGTTGGAGTTGGTACTGTATAATGCAGGTTTGCTTGTCATCCTGTAAAATGATTACAGTTAAGTGAGAGCTTTATGTATTCTAGATTTTTTCAATGTAGGTAGTTACAATGTTTGTAAACAACTCAATAAACCAAAAATTCAAATTTCTACCTGTGGCGTGGTTATGCAGAGCTAAAATTGACTAGTAGTACAAATTCAGAGTCATAATCAACATGGATGTATATGTGATTTTTTTTTCATAACGTATTCACTGTCCAGCCTTCACCTGGTGCCGCAGACCAACATGTGCGTGCGGGCCATATAAGTGTTAAGGCGCATACCCCACCCAAACTAGCGCCGCCACCTACTTTATGTTATTATTAAAAAAAGCTTTTGATAGGTATCACAAACTGGAAGATGTATTTGTGAAAATTCCTTTGTTAAACGGAATAATAACATAAAGTAGGTGGCGGCGCCACTTTGGGTGGGGTATGCGCTTTAATATTTTTTTTTATAGTTAAAATGACTGGTTTACAACTAGTGCCTCAAAGATTTATAAAATATATCAACAGTTATTTTATTACTTGTTATCTAAAAAAAGATTTTTATTATTGATGATTAATAGGTACCAAACGAAATTAATTGTGATAAGTGTAACATTTTTCGATTGTTACTATAAAATATAGTGATTATTATTTTCAGGTCGTTGTCATTATAATAAAATGAATTCGACTCCATATAATCCATTCAGTATTGACAGAACTTGTCACTGCTTTACGGAAACTGTCTGCGTCAAACAAATCGTTAAAAATTTCAGTGTCATTTTTGTAAGGTTCCAGCCTATTGCCACTAGATACCGTACAGTATTCGATCAAGTATAATTAAGTCCAGACTTTTTCATATACTTTATAACAAGTGATTTATAAAGTGGTAGTAGGTACTTGAGTAAACAAATTTTTTTATAACATCCTAATTTTTTAAAATTTACTGTGCTTATTCCCTATGCTGATCTCCCATGCTTTTATAACAGTCAGTTAATATCTAACAGCATAGTATACTTAATCTGAATATATTTTGTAGTTATTTAAAATAAAACGTCAAGTGCGAGTTAGACTCGCGCATCAAGGGTTCCGTACAAACTCCTACTCTTTAGCAAAGAAATCAGTCAAATCCAGACGAATAAGGCACAATAATTAAAGACTTGTGTCTAAACACAAGTTTAATCTAAACTTAGTTAGAGCAAGGTGTCATTATCTTTGACCCTGATAGGTTTAATACAAGTATACCGACTTTGTAACCCTATCTTTTTGTGAATAAATAAATTTTATTATTATTATTATAATAATTTTCTGATTTGATAACGATTATGACGTAACTTATTTAGTCCCTCGAACTATTGGCGTCTCGAGACTAAATAAGTTACGTCCAACCCTAGTGTAACAATGTACTATTTTGAATGAATAAACCACAAATTTACGGTTTTCTGATTTTTCCCTTTACTTGTGCTATAAGTCATTGCTTCTTGCCAAATTTCATGGTTCTAGGTCAACGGAAAGTACCCTACAGGTTTTTGGTCCATGGCGAGATTCGAAAATTATTTTTTCTGTGAATATACTAAAAATTTACGGTTTTCGAATTTTTCCCTTTACTTGTGTTATAAGACCTTGCTTCTCACCAATTTTCATGGTTCTAGGTCAACGGGAAGTACCCTAAAGGTTTTTGGTCCATGGCAAGATTAAAAAATTATTTTTTCTGTGAATAAACTACAAATTTACGGTTTTCAGATTTTTCCCTTTAATTGTGTTATAATACCTTGCTTCTCACCAAATTTCATGGTTCTAGGTCAACGGGAAGTACCCTATAGGTTTTTGGTCCATGGCAAGATTAAAAAAATATTTTTTCTGTGAATAAATTACAAATTTACGGTTTTCGGATTTTTTCCATTACTTGTACTATAAGACCTTGCTTCTCACCAAATTTCATGGTTCTAGGTCAACGGGAAGTACCCTATAGGTTTTGTGTGCATGTGATTCCCTTGGAAAATTGAAAAAAAATAGACATAAACAGCTGTAACTTTTGATTGCGTTGACTTAGAAGTTTGATTTATATCGAGGCTTCAAGAGGTTACGAGCCTGCGTATATGATGTGAATATCAACTCGATAACTCTACGCGTTTCTGAGAAAAGTGGGTTGACAGACGGACAGACGGACAGACGGACAGACGGACAGACGGACAGACGGACAGACGGACAGACGGACAGACGGACAGACGGACAGACGGACAGACGGACAGACGGACAACAAAGTGATCCTATAAGGGTTCCTTTTTTCCTTTTGAGGTACGGAACCCTAAAAAATGTGTTACCTTTGCATGGCTGATTGTGAACGAGGGGTCACAAGCAGACAGTTCATTGGCTGTCCATCAAGCTGCCGGTTGTGGTACAGATCCACTGCTTTCTGAGCATCCTCCTGTGTTTTGTAAATCACTTCTGCAGTGCCTGGACGAACTAGACGAGATTCCAACATATTTCCAATATCTCCAAACAATTCCTGTAGAAACAAATAAAGAGTTTAAATAAATTATGCTACATTAATAAAATGTTTCATTCCATTCAGCATTATTTTGCCTAGCCCAAAGCTAAGCCAGTTCAGAAAGGAAGTTATCGACATATTAAAGTCAATTATACATGATTAAACAACATTGTTAATTTGAAATTTTCGAGATTTTGCACCTATTCATTTGTAATAAACTTACTGGTGGGTGGGTGCATCCAGCGACGAGGGTCGCTGACCACGTAGGTACCTCGTAGGTACCTACCAACTTTTTAATATTGGATTCCGTTTGATTGGTGCCCCTCGTTGCTGACTGTACCCATCCGCACTGTACTGTACTGCGGGTTCGATTCCCGATTTTTTGTTTCATGTTTATAAGCACTATAATTGTTTTTCCTGCTTTTCGTGTTGTTATTGTGCGTATTCATAAATAATATTATATAGGATTCAGCTCAACTAGCACATCAAATTATCTAGCGACCGTTTCTTGCCCTACTATGTAACTGCTTAATTAGTCGACAACGGGGCTGATTTCACTTATATTAAGACTACATAAGTTACAAATTGTATTTAGAGTAAGACCCGAATGTAATTGTTTGTTGTCGTGAATAAATAAAAATAAAATAAGCAGGGCTTGTGTTATTAAAATACATTACAATAAATAGATTATTTTTTATTATACCATTATAAATAAATAGGTACTCAGATCAAATATTTGCATCGACACATGTCTCAATACGGGAATCGAACCCGCAATCCTGCATCGCAGGCGGACCTTCGCCCGCCGCGCCACATCGGTCGTCTAATCTTACTTTAATAATAATAATAATCATCATAATTTTTTTCAATTTAGCCCCTAAAAAATAACAGTTTAAGATCAGTTATATTGCCAACACACATCAAGAAAGTGGAAAGCATTTAGATGTCGACCTGTCTGCATCAGCAGTGGACAGCCAATACTAGCAATTTTTGTTTAAATTGATCTTGTGTGTCACTGCTTGCGAAGGTCGCGGGTTCGATTCCGGCAGGGGAAGTAATGTTTGTATCATCTAATAATTTGGCGTGTTTGAAATCTAAGTATAAACGGACTCCGTATTCCTGAATAACGATGCATGCACTACATTCCGCTGACAGATGGACGGACAGACATGATGGCTTAGTAATAGGATATACCGATGGATAAACCTATCGGGATCTTATGCGTACAAACCTTAACACAATCATCAGACGGTCAGGGTCGGTCTTTTTTCGTTTTATGAGATCCATCATCTTTCAACTTTGTAAGAATCTCATTAAACCAATGATTGTGAGAGTTATCATGTGATGATGTTTTAGATACGTTTTACGGCGAACATATAAATTCATCGATAATCTTACTTCTAAGGGACCACCTCAAAATGAAAATTATTTGTCTAGAGGTTACTATATACAAATAATTTTCATAGTCGGTCAATATTTAACGGAGAAATCGACGAACATACCTACCTACATAAAAAACATACAGTCAAACATAGAACCACCTTGAAATCGGTAAAAAGAGAGATCGAATTTGCGATAACTCATAGATAGCCAGCCATAATAAACTGATTCAAAACATAAAATCAAATAAATCAGTATTATGTTTTTTTAAAGGCAAGATTTTTATCAATTTTTCTTAGACGATGCGGTTTGGTACAAGCAGTATTTACATGTAACTCACTTCAATATCACCTCCAGTAACAGTGTTTCTCAAATTGCTGACTATGATTCTATATTCCAAAACAGGTTTCTCAACTTTTGGAATGATTTCTTCACTTCTCAAAGTACTTGGATATTTTTTAAGAATTGACGGTGGTCTTGGAGGACTTTTCTCTCTTGTTGGTGCTGCAGTTCTGTTGTCGAAAAGATATTATATAATGTGAATGAATAGTTACGCAATTTTTTTCATATTAATTATCCTACTAAATATAATACTTTACTTACAAAAAAAATTACAATCAATTAATAGAAACAAACTAGAACTAGTATTTAAAATTTAAACAATTGAGCTTACTGCAGAATGTTGGAATTTGCAACCAATCTACAGGTAGCTCAACTGATCCAAATTTATAAAAAAGAAAGTTTGTTTCTATGGTGAAGTATAGTTTGGCTAAAAAAAAAACTAGACTTGCAAAAACATAAAGCTACTTTCTATACAAAAAAGGTATATTAAGTTGCTGGCAGAAACTATTTAAACAAAACAAATTTTAATATGATAACTTTACCTGCGGCTCAATCTTCTTTCCATCGCATCGTTAGGAGCAATGATTTTAAGCTGCATGCTGGCTTTTCTGTTGTGCAATGTTGGCCTAGGCGGAGAATAATCATCTTCCATAGGATCGTCAATAATTTCGAGATCATTCTCTACAGTTCTCACAATTGGTCTGGGTCTTGGAGTTCTTTCTGTTCTTCCTGAAAATTATGAAATATTCACAGGTTGAGGATCTTCATCAAGCTAATACAAGCCGACAGCTGGACATAGGCCCCTTATCAGTGCCCTGTCTTTAGCTTGCTGCTATTATATATTAATTGTAAGAAAAAACTTCAGGATATACTACAATGTATGTCATATGATGACACAGAAAATTTATTGACTGTCTTAAAATAAGCCAAACTTTAATATTAAAACTAGTTTAGTGTAGGCAGCATAGGTTATTGTTTTATTTAAAGTAGGTACACACCATTGTCATCTTGTATAATTAGGTCTATTTGATTATTTTATTTGACGACCTCTGTAGCGCGGTGGGCGAAGGTCTGCTGCGCTGCGACGCAGGAGGTTGCGGGTTCGATTCCCGCCTCGGAACAAATGTGTGTACGATCTGCAGACATTTGTTTAGGGTGTTCTGGTCGTTTTCTATGTATAATAAAAAATATCTATGTATTGTGTTGTGTATGTGTAACACAAGCTCTGCTTAGCTTAGGGCTAGATAATGCTGTGTGAATGGTCCAGCATTATTTATTATTATTATTGTTGTTAGAACTCTATTTGCCTGAAAAGCAGGTTACCACCTGGTTCAGGCACACGCATTGTTTTAAGTCCATTAGAATGAGATTATGTACTTCTTTGTTATCCTTTCGGTGTTATTTTGAAAAAAATATTATAAAATAAAAGAAATATTTTTTATTTATTTTTATTGCAATATAGCCTACTCTTTCGCAGGTCTTTATCCCATCTGGTTGGAGGGTGTCCAACACTATGTTTTCCAAGTTTACAGGTAAAATAGATACATGAGAATATGAACCTTTTATCACTACTATACAAAAAAATAAATTAAATGACAGAAGTGAAAAAAAGGCTTACCATGTAGCTTATTTCCAATGGTTCTGGTTTCCAGGAACTTTTTGGGATTTAGTGGATGCTTATTTGGAATCCGCGTGGGACCTGGCATTTGGTAACCAATGTGGCGCCTAGCATCAGCAAACACTGTAAAACAATACAATTGCACGTTGGATCTCTAGCTAGATGTTTATTTAAAAGTAAACATGAATGTAATAATATTACCCCTCGAAGGGTGTGGGACATTCCACATTTGGTTGCCATGATTTTGGGCAAATGACCTGCCTTGACGAAATGTTTGCACCCCAGTGGTGGAGTATCCTGCCTGTAAATGTAAACATTCCCTTTAATGAATGGTGAAAATTAAATGTCAATGTTTGAAGTCTTCTTCCAGTGTGTAACTATGGTTTTACTGCTTACTGATATAAACTGCATCTAAAGTTTGGTAGGAACAAACCACAATGGGACTTCATTACTTGGAATTTTAGAGAAACATACCCGTTCTTGTCGAAGCTTATTTAATTTCAATCTGGCATCTTTTTGTTTGGCAAGAGCTGCTAGTTTATCTCTCGCATCTGTGATTTGTATTCTTTTCATGTTTATAATTTTGTTTCTGGCGTCAGTAATTGGAAATTTCTTGGGTGATGTGTTGGGATTTTTCTTAGGAAAAGGCTTTTTATTTTGTTGATTTGCGGCGGTAATGGGTTTACTGTAAGAAATTATAGCGCTTTGAACAATGTAGATATGGAACAATCAGACAGAGCGGAATCTTGAATCTTGAAATGTTTATGATAGATACCGCTTACCTCCCCTTTTCTTTCTTCTTCTTTTTAATGATTTCGTCTAAGCTCATCTCAAAATCTGAACCCATTTTCGACGACATCAGACAATCTGTGATACTCTAAAAGAGTGCATTCACAAGAAAAGATGGTAAAATAAAAATGTAGGTATGCAACCAACCAACCAAAGCAAAGAAATTCGGTGGTTTATTTGGCTTTGGCTGTAATAGTTTTCTGTGGTTTGGCTCACAGAAAACTATTACTTACTTAGGTATTCCCTTTCTACAAGTTATTGTATACTCATTGCAATCACAGATTTTTAAGTATAGTACTAAAGTAATTGCAATCTACGAATAAAAACTAGCCTAGGTTGTAGGTTGGCTTCTCCGGCTGAATAGGCTGAACTGAATTCACGCTGACTGAATTGGGCTGAATGTAGTAGGTATATAAATTCTCTTTGGTTGGCTGAATGAAAGTCGGAAAAGTAGAGCTAGAGATTCAATCAACTTCTTGATTTATGGCTCTGCATCCGAATTTCGGAGAAAGAGGCGTTAAATATGGCTAAACCCTTAGTAGATTACAGCATTTGTAACAGTTAAGTTATAAAAAGTAAAAATAAGTAAGGATAGATGTACATGTTTTTAATAATAAATAAATAAATAAATGCTCTAAGGCTAAACCTCACAGACTTTGTCTTTGAGGTTTAGCCATTTTTAACGCGTCTCTTCTACTGGCGGCTGTTTAATCTCTGTGCTTAAACTATTTTAAACGACAATAGGGCACAGATTTTTCTAATTTTAATCGGTTATTTATGTTATTATTTCATTGCCGTAAAAAAATATGACCACCAATTTTTAATTTAAAAAACGAAAATATAACTATACGTAGGTACTCATTTTCGGGTAGTTACAACACCCTGCCCTTTTTCTGTGACGTCACCGTTCAGTTTGTAAACTCAAAGTGCTTCTGGTTCTCTTCTCCAATCAAAAGAAATTAAGAAACAACAAAAAAAATTACTGAATTTAGGTACTGAATTTCTTTCAAACATTCCCGGGTGCACTCGGTACCTATGGTGTCGCTAATCAAAAATTACTAACGAGCAAAGATCTAGGATCCTACGTTCTATACTATGATCTTTGCTTACGAGTATATATAGGGTACTATAAAGCGAACAAACTACAGACAAGAAGATTTCTTACGATTTGTAACATGCGATTATATATCACATTGACGAGCAATTATTGTCAAGTCGTTGTAGTTGTACACATGACGACGTTATCAAGCCACCTTGCGTTGCGTTGTTTCGAGTATAATTTGATCCCACCTATTGACCAGTAAGTAATATGGCCTACAGCAATGTGCGGGACCAGTCTAAACCTTAAAATTAGTAATCTGATATGACGACGTGCGTACTCATGATATCTAAAACAATTGAACTTTATTTACATCGACATTCAGAAAAATATTACCGGGAATCCCGGGGTATGTCCATAATAACATTATCATTCAGGTTCAATGACCCAAATTTGATGACCCAAAATAGTACTAACCTACGCGGATCCCTGCTAATCACCAATAGCTCGCCACAAGCTGCCTTGCGGGTTTACCTGTTATGCCATTTTGGTCTTAAAAATATCTGCAGAGCATCACAGTCTGCATCCAGAAAAACTGACCAAAAAGATCAGCACCGCACCGGGCGCGGCGCGACGGCGGCGCGCGGCGGCAGCAATAACGTAAAGTGGTTTTATTCTCTTAGCCGGCAACGCTGGTAGCCGAGCCGATCAGCCGACTGCTGCCGGAACGGAAGTAGCCTTGTCTATTCTCATTCACGAACCTATTTCGCAATCTTTACTCTTATCTCGTTCTATTGTTTTCTCGGTGATTCTCATTCATTTCATTCTTCAATCAATCTCTTCCATTCATTCTTTTTCCGTGGCGTGGCGTTCATGTTTTATCGATTTCTTTGCCTTCCTTGAACTTAAATTATTTTTCGTGATAAAGATGGGGGATCGTAAGTGTCTTATGTACGTCTTATAAATCTATACCTTACGTCATAAATGACAATGTCTTTTCCACAACAGCCTTTGCATCTGGAGACTACAGCGGTGGAGGTGGCGGCTACGCTGCTCAGCAGTATTCTGTGCCACCGCCGACAATGGCTACCGGTGGTGATAATTACGGAAGCGGTGGCGCTTCAGGCTACGGGGCGCAAAGCTACGGTGGACAGCAAAATGCAGAATGGAATAGCCAGAGCGCTGCCGGTAAATTCACATTCGCAGGTTTGGTCGCTTTCTGTGTCGATTAAAAAGTCATAACCACAAAACGTCTGCTTTCAGGAGGAAATTCCTATGGAAACAACCAAGGAACACCCTCTGCCGGAAACAGTTACGGTCAGGGCCAGAATTACAGTAATAGTAGTTCGAACTATGGCTCGGGTGGCGGATATGATCGCAATAGCGGTAATGGCGGTTACAATGCTAGCGGTGGAGATCGTGGAAGCAACAGCTATGGTACTGGCGACCGCGGAGGCAATAACTATGGTGGAGACAGAGGAGGAAACAGCTATGGTGGAGACCGAGGGAGCAGTGGATACTCCGGCGGCGACCGCGGCGGTTATGGCGGAGGTGACAGACAAGGCTACAATAGAGATGGGGGGAATAGAGATGGTGGATATGGGTAAGTGTCTCTTCAATCAACACTTATAAGTTTAGTACTACATGGGTATTAAAAAGTATACCTATTCTACTATATGGTATATTATGGTGTTTTTCAAAAGGATTAGGGTGTACCTACAATTTTAGTAAAAGCACACAGGTTTTCGTTAATATTTGGTGCTTTCTGGGATTGGTATACTGATTCTACTGAATACCAACTATAGGTAGCTAGGTGTGTTAAAATGCAATGGTTTTAAGCAGCAATAGTTATAATTTGCTGCACAAAAGTGTTCTTGGTTATATCATCATCTCGTTGAGGTTATACAATTTGGGGCAACTTAACAATGTTTAGGGTAAAAAATACATTTAGAAGTTTTCATTAATTAAAATTACTATAATAAATTGTTATTTTATGCTAAGGGTTAAATCTAATCTTCAGTCAAATACTTGCATACACCACTAGGTACCTACCTAGTCATTGTGATGGTTCTGATGGAGGCTATTCTAATTTTAATTACATACATACAAAACAATAACCAAACTGTTTCCAAAAAGGCTAGTCTTACAGGAAATACCTTTTTTTAGTTTTTCTGTTGCAAGCTGTTTGTTACTTTTTATTTATGTAGCAAATTAATAATTATAATATCCTCCATTCAGAAAGATCTGTACATGTTTTGTGACTTTTTGTATGCAAACCTTTCAGCTCATTTTTTATAAAAGAAACTTCAATACATTCATCATTTTTATGTTTCTATGCAAGTAAATACTACTCTGCAAATTATGTACAATGTTAGGCAAATACATTTTGATTTAAAATTTGTTTCCATCTGCATAGATAGTGATGTATGTAGTGAAGGCAACTTTGACAAACATTTAAATAATGGGACTAAATAAATCTTAGTTGTTAGTTTTAAGTATAATTTTTTATATATTAATACAGTAAAAGCTCCTTACTAGCGGGGTGTACATTCCGTAAATATGCCATGAATACAGAAACCGTGGATACGGTTACCGGGACCAGTAATTTGTATAGTAGTAAGATAGGACTATACGTTCCAAACCTCAAAATAAAAGTACAATGTAACTCGTTTTTTTAACATCTGGCTTAGACAAAAAGGTTATAAAAAAACAGAAATTTTCTCTTGTTTTGCTTCTTTTAAAAGGTTCTTCAATTCGGATTGATATTCGGCAGTGGCGTTGCACTGGTAGTTTTTTCCGCTCAGGAAATGTTCTCTTTTTGATATAACTCGACATTTTAAATCGCAAAGATAACAGAAGAGAGGCGTCTAATTTGATCTTAAATATTACATCACAAATTGAAACATTATCACAATAACCATCGCAAATGCGGCTTTTAGTAAAGGACAGCGGCGGCCGCATTTGACAAGGAAGTTTAGGCAAAGTGGCAATAAGACTTATTTTTATGTGTTCTTTCAGTGCAACCGTAAACACTTTGTAAAAGCCGCACTGGCACATGCCAGTAGTACCTACTCTAAAGGATGCCGACACGTTAGTAAAGGACACCAATTAAGATTTATTGTAGCGACTGGATCCGCGAATAGCAAAATATTTAATGAATAAGGAGCTTTTACTGTACCTAATAAATTTTAATTGACTATCATTTTCAACTTTGAAACTCTTGAACAGAGCTATTGAATAAAAACATGACCTATGAATCTAATAAAATAACATTTCCAGAAATATCCTACAAAAAAATGCTTTCAAATTGGTGGTTTAAACTTTGAGGTCACTTACAGCCGACAGATATTATTTAAAGCTTCGCAATCCATCTATTTTAGTCTTCAGTTAAAAATAAATATTGTAAGGGTCAATGATTTGTTTAGTCCCTAAAATTATCCTGGAAAAGATAAAAAGTCATTGTATTACAGTTACTTATAATATCTTTTTCAAGACTCTAATTATATTCCTGATTGTCATGTAACAAATCCATTCAAGTGTATCAAATGTATGCATGTCCACAAATAAACTGCTATAATGTGTCAACAAACGTTCTAAGATTTTCAAGGTATCAAGGTAGTAACATATTGGTAAAGAAAAGGATTCATCACATGGAAAAGGTCACTAAAAGTGTACCTAGGTGTTCAGTCTGCGTGCTCCGTACAGTGTGTCCCCGGCCTGCCAGTGTGCTAAAAGATCTTCTTATTGTTTTAGTGGCGGCGGCAGGGGGGGTGGTTATAATAAAGGTAAAGCTCCTCGCTAAGCGAGTGGTGCTATTGTCATTATTTTTAATTTGTATTTACGTAAGGGCTGCCAAACCTGGTATTCTAATTGTTCACTGGTAGTGGGTGAAAAAGGCAAATGTTTAAATAGATAGGTTTACTTTATAGTGTTTGTTTGTGATTCAACAGAAACATAAATTAAAAAACTTCAAGGTACAACAAAATTTATTGATATATGCGAGGACAGCATTCAAATTTATCTTTTACGTGGACATGTGCAATTCATCGAACCTTCTGTCCAAGGCATGCATCCTGAAAATAACTAATACAGTCATTGTGTGACTATGTTGAACCAATGTTTTGCAATAAAAGCATTTAATTACGGTTTTAGATGTTAATGATTAGGGGTTGTTTAAGCATCAAGTTAAGAGCGGGCCTAATGCAAAAAATTGTGAAAAGGATAGGCATAGGATTTCGCGTTCATAGGAGCGGGACAGAGTAAAGCAATGTCAGTGCAAAAATCAAGTTTTTGCTTCTTTTCTATTAATGATTCAAAATTTAAGCATTAAATAGAAAAACTACACGATTACTTAAATAAAACAGTAGTCTGGCTATGTAATTCGTAAAAAATAATATGGTGTTGTCGCTGATACTTTAGAGCATTTAAATTAAAACAGTTTTTTTAAAGCGTTTTTTGTATAATTTTTTGTAAAGAAGCCAGTTTATTTTTCAAAATTCTATTCGATTACTCGACTTCTATGGGTTTTTCCCCTACCTATCGTATTTTTTAAATTAGAATATTTAAGTTCGTTACTATAGATGTAAGGGTTTAAAAATACACAATTTGCTTGATTTTTGCATTAGGCGCACTCTTAAGCCAAGAGTCAGATCATGCGCCGCGTCGTAAAGGTGGAGGATTATAACAACAAGTATCAACCCAGAACCAGCGAGCTAAACATTTTCTTAAAAGTGTATGGTCTCAACGTTATGTTCGAAAATATTTAAGACCTACTTTCGCCAAACATATTGAACGCGATCAACGCTCCTGAACTCAGTTAAAACATGGAACTGGCATTTGCGTACTTCAACTTATGGGAACATCGTCAAGCTGAATTTATATGTTGATTTTAGATAGGGTCGTAAATTTGCTATTCTGCGGAGGGCGGTGTCGAAAATATGCTCTTGTCGTGTGATAATGAGCATATTGAACTAATCTACGTCATAAAATTCTTATATTTTGATATATTTTGCGACATACGTGGTATGCTCTTTGAAGCAACTTATGTTTACCAGCTGTATCAAAACTACACGTGTTTTTATCAGGCAGGTGACTACATAAGGTGTAACAAAATGTACCAGCAACAAATATCGTTTTGGCAGCCCTGTGGTTGTGTTATTTACGTTGAATAGTAGGTTATGGTATTGATTAGCGGCATGGTCATAAAAGTACTTGTATATAAACTGATCATCAATGGTTTATCAAAAAGGTTATAAAAAACGTGTCAAGGTTACTGTGTATACAGAGTTTAGGTAATAACTACAAACATAACAAAAGGTGTATTATCATGGGGTCCACGAATGTTTTATAAATAAATACTACGTAACTTATGTGCTACATACTATAAATATTAATGGCAAAATAAGTAGATATATGCAGGAAAGCCAAAACCACAATAAACTTATGCATTGCCATCGTGAAGTGTGGAAGGGGAATAGGGTGACCATTTTGCCCTGCAGTGGGACGAGACAGACTAATTATAAATTAATAATACCTTAGCTGACTTGACAATGGTCTGCATACTATTGTACCTAGAACGCAATGATAATAATATAGAATCTCGTAGGTAAAAAAAGTGAGCGGGTTCGAATCCCGCGAAATAATTTTATTTAAAGCTCTTGATACAGAAATAAATGCTTTTACCGAAACATAGTACTTCTGGTTTCTAAATAAAGTTTGCCTGTAGGTGGAGGCGGCAGCGGTTACAGCAGCGATCGTAGCGGAGGCGGCGGCGGAGCGGGTGACATGGTCACACAGGAAGATACCATTTTTATTCAAGGCATGAACCCAGCCACGTCTGAAGATGAACTATGCCAGCATTTTGGCGCTATTGGAATTATCAAGGTTGGCATAGAAACAAGAAATTATGTTTGCTAACTCAAATTTATTATGTTTGATTTAACTTATTGATTTCGTTATTAATTTCAGATGGACAAGAAAACCCAAAGACCTAAAGTGTGGATGTACAAAGACAAAGCTACAGGATCACCAAAGGGTGAAGCGACAGTAACTTACGAAGATTCTAACGCTGCAACTTCAGCTATACAGTGGTTCGATGGAAAGGATTTCAATGGTTCCGTTATTAAAGTTTCGCTTGCCCAGCGGCAGAACACTTGGGCGGGTGGCAAGCCAGGCGGTGGTGGCGGCGGCGGCGGCGGCGGCGGTGGTGGTGGCTTCCGCGGGGGACGCGGCGGCGGCGGCGGGCGCGGGGGTAGCGGCGGCGGCCGTGGAGGCGGCGGGGGTGGTGGCGGACCTCCTTCCGGCAACCGAGAAGGAGACTGGAGGTGCACCAATCCTAGTTGTGGAAACACCAACTTCTCATGGAGAAAGGCTTGTAACAGGTAAAATATTCCTGCTGGTGCCCTTAGAGAACATATTTTACTGGTGCTGGTGATTTATGAATACCTTTGTTTATATATAGATGTAATGAGGAGAGGGCCGATGGTGGCGGCGGCGCTCCGTCGGGCGGCGGCGGACGTGGCGGACCGCCCGGCCGGGGAGGGCGAGGCGGCGGCGGCCGCGGCGGTGGCGGCGGCGGTGATCGCGGCTGGGGTGGCCGCGGCGGCGACGACCGCGGAGGCGATCGTGGCGGAGACCGCGGTGGCGACCGTAGAGGATACGGCGGTGGCGGCGGCGGAGACCGCAACAGTGGCGGTGGAGCGATGCGAAGCGATGGCGGGTACGTTAGCAATCATTTCTATTTTAGAAGAATACAAACTTAGGCGTTTGATACACATACTCGGTACTAGATTCAATAACCTATTCCCAGGTTCATTAAAGAAACGAATCTTAAATGGCGGCGCTTATCATGGTCTCTCGCTTGCACACTAGTGCCGTCTATACTCACTCACATACAGACTGCATATAAAAACCAGTCTTGATTTGCTTTACGCTGTCTTGACGCGCCCGATGGTCACCGTTGCGAACTAGCAATGTGACGTACTTGTGAAATCGAGTACCAGGGCTTCCAAGTACGTCTTAAAAAACCAGAAAAATCTAAATAGTTACGTATTTATTATTAGTATTATTACGTATTTATTATATATTATATTTATTACGTAACGCGCTGGGGCGGCGCGGCGGGTGCGGGTCTGTATAAATATGACCCGGTCTTGTTTTTATTATTATGAATTTGTAAAAATCTAATGCACTGACTATTATCTGTTGACTTACTAACAACGCAAGTACAAGCCACCATTTTAGATTCGTTTTTCTATTGAATCTGCTTATAATATCATTTAAGAATGTCAACCTACCAAAAACTTATAACAATTACAGTGAACCAAAAGATACTTAATTTCAGTAAGAATATTTGTATACAAAAAATAACTCGCTGCAAAAATCTTGAATTTTAAAACCTGCTTTTACTAGAATGTTTATTCTTACAATTTATTTCACCAGTCTTTTTTTTGTTTCAGCAGTAGGGGAGACCGACAGAGACCATATTAGATGTTCTTGTTCTAATTATAATGTAAGGTATTTTTAAGGTTTATTTTTTAGTTTGACTGAACCTAGGTCTTAGTTTATCAATTTTGTACATTCGTTTCTGGAGTAGTAAACCTTTTTGAGCTAGATAGTACATACAGAAAAATAGCTCTTGCTATGTAAAAGGTGTTTAACTGTCAATTCCATAATATGCAGTACATAAATATAATTTTTCTGTAAAAAAAATTTTTGTACAGAAAGAGCATTGTTGTTTAAAATAAATGATGCTATGAAATAAATCCGTAATATTTTTAATTTAAAGTACGAAGTGCCAGATTGTATTTTATTGAAATAGGTTACATATTCAAGTGTAATAAATCTTACTGACCTATGTTATTTTGTTTGAAATATTTTTAGTCCCCTGTAGTTCATTCCACTCTCTCGTCCTGTAGTTTTTAAGTTTATTTGTTACATACAAAAATACAAATCATTCCTCTTTATAATATTAGTGTAGTTGTAGATAATTATGAATACCAGTCTGAAACGTCCCCAAGACTCTGGCTGCATTGCCCCGCTGTAGGTATATCAATAATATATAATTTCGGTATTGTAATGGTTTCATAGTTTAAACTAAACATTTTCTGCGGAACAAAAAAGTTAAATCGATTCTGTCTAGACGAAGCCTTAACATTGATCAGATTAGGATTTGGAAAAGTTCGAAATTGTAACAGTCGGAAGGGACTGGATACGAATCGAGCGAAATCACGAATCGAATCGCAGATCTCACCCAGATAGCGCTATAATCCCACGCTTGTCTCACTTTCTTTGCTTCAATCGTATCCAACCAAAACGAGCAACTGGCTCATGGGTGGCCAACGGTTCCTCGCCGTATACGGGTGTCATTGCGAACTTTGAATCTCCGGGAAAGTTCTAAATTACGATTACACAGTGGATCCTCGGAATGTTAGTTGACAATAGTATGTCATGGGCTTATACTACCTTAAGGGCCCCCGCGCACTAGGCAGCCTGGCTGCCGCAGCCAGGCTGCGGCAGCCAGTCAAACATATGACGTTGTATGGGAGCCCACGCACTAGGCAGCCACGAAATCTCGGCTGCGGCAGCCAATGAAACGCGCCTATATGCACGGCAGCCAGCTGGCTGCGCGCAGCCAGAACGTGTGTAGGCGAATGTATGTGGCTGCGGTCAGTCTCCGCGCACTAGTTGTAGCAGCCAGACGTATTTTGCGTTCCGAACTTTGATAAGATGACTTTCGATACAGAGAAATTTATTCGGGAAATTGAAAGCCGTAAAGCAATACAGGGTGATTACTAGATTACTACTGACTAGTCGTTGATTGGCTGTTATAACTGGCTGCGCAAATATTCTGGCTGCCGCAGCCTGGCTGCGCAGCCAGGCTGCCTAGTGCGCGGGGGCCCTAAATCAACTTCAGATCTAAATATGTTTCATTCATACTACTAAATATTTAACTTAGAAATGTATATATCGTAAAGTTTAGGACTATCACTATGCATGGTAATAGAGCTAATTAAAAAAACATTTTCGGTTTATTCAAATAAAGTCCTAATAAATTAATTTAATTGATTTGATTTAATTAATTTGTTCCGTTGGTCTGGGTGTTTTCTATGTATAATATATCTATCTATGTAATGTCACAGATAATATAATACTATACTAGTATAATATTACGTATATCAGTTATCTAGTACAAATAACACAAGCTCTGCTTATCTTGGGGCTAGATAATGCTGTGTGAATTGTCCAGCATTATTTATTTATTTATTAAATGGATAGGTAAGCTAAAACTAAATTTTTGGGCTTGGGTGCTATGCCCTGTCTCGCTCCTACTGTCTATCCTTTTCACAAAAAATTGAGGTATGGGCACAGAACAGGTACACCTGTTCTGTGGGTATAGGCCCCGATTAAATTTTAAATGGAATAAAATGGTATTATCGTGTATTTGCTTCTGCCCGCGGTATTAGACGCGTTTTTTCGTGATAAAAAATAGGACAGATAGAGTTAGTTTAATTTATTTTTATATTATTTTTCTTCGTTCTTTTGTAATTCCCTATATTTTTCACATCTTGCAACTTGGTTCTTTTGCCGATCCTTAGGGTATCGGTCGCTTTTACTCCACCTATCACCGACGAAACTCCGGCTTTTGTAATTCGCATCCAGCCAGTTGCAGCCAAATCATGTATTTTTTGGAAACATCGCTGCACATATTCTAATTGGACCTAATTAATTTTCTAGTGGTAAGCGTGAAAGTGGCGCCCCGTCTTTTATTTTATTACTACGTTGAACAAAGGAACTTTCAAAAATCCATCATACAGTTTGTGATACCTATTATAAGCTTTTTTTAAGGCCTCTAATATGTAGTTATATCCGCCATATTATAGGCCACCAAGAGGAAGTTCGATATTTTATAGGCGTTAAAAAAGCTTCTATTAGGTATCACAAACTGATCGTTTGATTTTCGAAAATAAAATAGGTGGCGGCGCTAGTTTGACGCATACCAACGCCTTTAATTTAAGGTTATAAAAATGAAACATTTATTTTGCAATTATTTTTTATTTACAACTGAACACCGCTACAATTCAAAAGAATCTTTGGTCTATAAATAATAGAAGTAGGTGAATTATTTCTTATATACAGCAAAGGCAGCGTGAACTATCGCTTTTGGAAGCTAAAAACTTTGATGAGAATTAGTCCTAGGACTGTGGCAGCGGCGACCCCGAAGCCGGCTTTCCACCACGCAGAGTTTTCGCCGGTGAGACTTGCGAAATGCTTGAGGTGTCTGAAATAAATTAAAATTCATAAGAAATAAATCTTAGCTATTTTTGTACGAAACAAGTAGGTAAGGCTACAGCTGTTTTATCAATCTAGAAGTTCTAATAATCAGGAACCTTTAAAGTGGTGACTGTACATTAAAATAAAAATTTAAAAAAAATAATGTATAAATAAATTTAGGTTGAGAACTATGAAGATAACATACATAATTTACCACCAAAGAGCGAACTGGGTAGGTATAGGGTGCATAAAAATAAAGCTGTACTGACCTGTGCTTGCTGAATAAAATCCAAGCAGCTTGAAATTGACTGATAAAAACAATTAAAACAACTGTTCAGGCAATTTGATGTAGATATGGAGTAGCTATTATAAAACTAGCTCTATTAGAATAAGTTTACTCGGAATTTCCGTAAATCATAAATTAGCACTAAATTTTTTAAATAATCCTATTCGCAATAAACTTGAAGGTGTGCGGTGTAATGGATGTTTCAACATTTAAATTACCATGAGTTTAATATAATGTACATAATGTTAGTGCATTTTGTGTTACGTTTTAATTGCGATGATTAAGATGTATGTTTGTTACTTCTTTACGCCAAAACTACTGAACGGATCGTACTGAAACTTTCCATTGTAGTACACACACACTTGGAATAACTACTACATGTAGTAGTCATTCAAAGTACAAGTCCTTTTCGATCGACCCACCCCTTATCGATGTACTGCTGGGCATAGGCCTCATGTTTATTCCCATACGCCCCTGTCCTGCACTGCCATAGTATCGCAGAAACTAGCTCAGAATAATATCATTCTTGGAGTTTAGTCACCCACCAGTCTTTAAAGAAAATAGGTGTTAGCTTTAGGAAATGGAATACTATGTCTATGCCGCGCCCTTCAAGGTTAAATCTCTCCATTACTACACCATCGGGTACTTACGGAAAAGCTGCCATCGTAGCCAATTTCACGAAGACATCGTGTTTGTTCTCTTTAATATTGAAGAACTGCGGCGGCAGCAACTGGTATTTGTTACAGAACACCTCTGGCTGGAGAATGTAGTCTTGGCGAGCGGGCAGCGCCTCCCCTCGAGTGCCGACTATCAGAACCGGGATTTGACTCTCCGCGAAGTATTTCTGGAATGTAAGTTTAAGGTTCTGTAGTGTCTAACACTAGGTAAGTTACCACTATACTCGGTTCTTATATCCTACATCAGGGGCCACGGCAATGGCCCTGCCAAGTCGAGTAGATGGCTACCCGGTACCAGTAACCCTTTTCTTAACTTTTACAATAAAGTATTATCTATCTTACGAGTTTGGTTATGGTATAGGTGTAGGTAGTCAGTGGGTACACAATGCTTAAAAAAATCGGTCGGGAGCAACAGTATTGGTTAAATAAGCCAAGAATAAATAATAATAGAGTTGCATAAGATTAGGTTTTCAATCTAATAAAACGATCGCAAATTAATTTCGAAAGTTAAATGAATGTAAAAACTAATAAGTTGCTCTTAGCTTTCTTCATATTCTACTTACAATATATATTCTAGCGATGTATTCGAATGAGCGACTGGCGGCGACATCGTACACTAAACATGCGACGTCACAGTTCACTTCATGTGGCTGCAATGGATCCGACACCCGTGTGATGGGTATCTCCTTGAGCACTAAGTACTTCTCCTGCCCGTAGACTAATACTGTGTTGATGCAAGAATTCTCTGAGAGATTACCGTCTCCTCTCTCGTTTGCGTGCGATTTTATTTTCTGTAAAGATATTTAGTGCTGGATATAAAGAATCAATCAATGGATGCGTTCCTGAACATTCAGTGCCAGATACACAACAATTAAATTTAAGGTTTCTAGGATTCTAATAAATAAATGACTAAATGAAAAGCGTCTAAGCTTACTTGTACTGGTGTTGAATATTAATCTACATCATTGTTTATAGCATTAAATGAGCACGAAGCTCTATATCTCTATATAATCCAGGTTTACATCTATGCAAAGTTTCACCACGATCCGTTCAGTAGTTTCGTTGTTTGTAAGGAGTAATATAGATCCAAACTTTCGCATTTATAGTAATACTACTTTCTGCCCGCGGCTTGGCACGCGTTGTTATAATAGAAACATTTAAGGCGAAGTAGGTTCGCTTTTTGAGACAAGGACAAGCGAACTTAATAACAAAAAAAAAAAAAAGCGAAAAATTTAGAGGAAACTTTGCGATTTTTTTCTATCGTGTCAAGTTGACTCAATCGTGTTTTGACTCCCATAACTTACTATCTAAAATCCTTAACTTTTAATGCTCATCAAAAAATATTTAAAAAAAACTGTGTTTTATTGCTTTCTACTAGATTAGAATTGATTTTCCGTACAGTCAAAACGTGGGTTTTGGGACCTACTTGACCTTAAAGGTGATTTCAATCCCATGGTATCTGATTTATAGGATAAAAAGTAGCCCTTGATTCCCTGATTGGAATTATCTGTATGCTTAAATGTCAGCCCGATTAAGTAGTTTTAGCGTGAAGAGGTAAACACACGAACATCCATACATCCAAACCGTATTTTTTTTAGTAAGTGTGATTACTGACTACCTTATGTGCTATGCCGAGAAAGCTTCTGCAGATAGACGTCTTCCCGCACGACCTTGGTCCGATGACGTGACACTGGTAAACATTACGGCTCGACTGTTTCTTGGCAATGTCTACCTTTTTCTCGCGAGTAACTGAAAACATAATAGAAAATTTATTTAGTACAATATGTCTATAAATCTAGCTTGGGAGTGTGGAATTCGTGTTCAACACTAACGAAAATAGCAGAATGACATCAAACATGAGTTTAAAACCATGAGATCATTGACCTTGCGTGATGTGAGCAAACAACAATCTTTATTAGAGACAACAAACAACCTTCATACAACAAACTTCATGACCTAAGCTTATAATGACGACCTCTGTGGCGCGGTGGGCAAGGTTGCGGGTTCGATTCCCGCTTTGGGACAAATGTTTGTACGATCTGCAGATATTTGTTCCGGGTGTTCTGGTCGTTTTCTATGTACTTATACATAATAAAAATATCTACCTATGTATTGTTCTGTAAGTATATCAATTATCAAGTACCCATAACACCAGCTCTGCTTAACTTGGGGCTAGATAATGCTGTGTGAATTGTCCAGCATTATTTATTGATAAGAAACTTAATTAATATAAAAAAGAATTTATTGGACAATCTACACAGCACCATCTAGCCCCAAGCCACAGATTACGTAAGCTAAGCGTACCCAAGCAGATTTCTTCTCGCTATCCATACCGCAATGCTTCCGCAAAGCGCCCGTCATGACCTACGGAGCTAAGACGTGGGCACTCACGGTAGGGCTGGTCCACCAGTTTAAAGTCGCCGAGCGAGGTATGGCTCTCCATACCTCGCTCGGCGACTATAAACTGGTGGACCTACCGTGAGTGTCCACTCTAGTAGCTCTCTAGCTATGCTCGGAGTTTCTCTGAAGGATAGGATTCGCAACGAATACATCCGACAGAGAACCTTTATCGACATAACTCAAAGGATTAGCAAGCTGAAGTGGCCGTGGGCCGGTCATATCTCGAGAAGAACCGACAACCGCTGGGGTAAACGTGTTCTTGAGTGGAGACCGCGACTCGGCAAACGTAGTGTAGGACGCCCTCCGACCAGGTGGGATGACGATTTGTGAACTGCTGGCAGATGCTGGATGCGTCAAGCTGAAGACAGGGTGCTATAGCGCTCATTAGGCGAGACCTATGTCCAGCATTGGACTAATATATAGGCTGATGATGATGATGACCCAAGCAGAGCTTGTATTATGGGTACTAGATGACTGATATGATATATCTAACACAATATATTACATAGAAATACCTAGAACACCAGGAACAAATATTTGCAGATCGTACAAACATTTGTCTTAAGGCGGGAAACGAACACGCGACCTCCTATGTCGCAGGCGGACCTTCACCCGTTGCGCCACATCGTTAATCAATACTAGAACTACAATAATAGTTTTAGTTATTAACAGTACTTACTATGTATTGCAGTTTTTTGAGTATCATTTTCTAAAAAGTTAAAGCCCAGGTATGCTAAGTAGGCACTGGTGTTTTGTAGGTCCTGCAAGGCCATGACAGTCCAACGACACATCCATCCTTGAAGTGTCAGATAGCCCTGTAAAAAAATAAAAAATAAAATTGGACCTGTTCCCCATTACCACGTCAAGTACCAAATGTACATTTAAAGATTGATACTGTAAAAAGCTGCAAGCAGCTACAACTTTGTCAAGCATTATTATTATATTATGTATTTTAATGTATTGTGTCATAGCAAATTTTATTCTATGAAATTTAGGTGAGGTTCATGAATTTTTGATAAAAAGATGGTTCAAAATTAGATTGGGTGCCCCTGTAGAAATAAATAGTACAAAATTATTTCAGAGTGCTTCAGTGTACATTTTATAAGTGATTTTCAAATACCTCTTGACAGAACCTAATCATCAAAATATATGTTATGTAAACACAAGTTGTGGATACCTTATCATTGGTAGGTACAGTGTATCTTAAGTTATGCCATGGTATTCTGGGACAGCATGAGAAAACGTTTTTCAGTTCTGTAGGATTGAGCATGCCATCTTTATCCAGGTCGTACTTCTCAAATATTTGGGTAAGGAACTGCTGTCCTTTATATGACAATTCTGTTGTACAACCCACTGGAACTTTAATACTGCAACAATATAGTATGATAATGCAAAGTGACACAGACATTGGTGTTTTTTTTATTTTTTTATAATTATAATTTATTTATTTATTATTATTTATATTTATATTATTTATAATAGCGAAAAAAAATGGCAGTGATTTCACACTGCCTTTTTTTTCGCAATTCGCATATTTTTTTGCAATAGTGCTGTATTATGAGACGGGTTGCATGCAAAATAGGCTATTGAGATTACTAATTAAGTGAAATTCAGCTATCATTTTATGTAACTCTTACAAATAGTATATATTAGCCATGTTCGTTTTATGTTACCTGGCATACAAATAGCTATGAGTCAATTCTAAACTTTCATCATAGCCAAACTTCCGTAGAACTGTCCATGTAGTCTCATTTCGTCCTCTTTGTATGAACAAGCAGTGTAAGAAAATAAATCCCTTTATTGTAATACAATCATTCTCTATCCCACCAGCAATGTTTTGAGCAATCACAGACTTTACTTCATCTAAAACCTGAAATAGAAAATAAATATTTATCAATGAAATATCTCATTGAAATAAATAAATACTTCATTAATTATGTTGATTTGATACATACCTGTAATTGAAGGGGGGATTCGAAGCACTTTTTTTGAAACATTGTGACTTCATAATCGTCCAATAACCCATCACCATCCAAGTCACATATTTTGAATATCCTTGTAAGGGCTCTTTTGCATTTCTCGGTCAACTGAATTAAATAATATAAAAGTCACTATTTTGCCCTAAATCTAAAATAAGTATTGTACATTGTCTTTACAAACCTCTTGTTCTTCAATAGAGTAAATTGGATTTATTGGATGCAATACTGCTTTTTGTGCATTGTAGAACATTTCAGATACATTTGCTAAGGATTTAGCAGAACATTCAATACACCTGTCAACCTCTGGGTACTCTTCTGCTATATCCCAGATATTCTAAAAAAATAAGATTAAATGTATTATGTTATTGAAAGACTGCTGGCAGATGCTGCATGCTGAAGACAGGGCACTATGGCGCTCATTAGGGGAGGCCTATGTCCAGCTGTGGACTAATTTAGGCTAGTGAAAATGTATTCAATAAATTATGTCTCTTCTAAATTGTTTCTATGTTAGGTATGCTATAAAGTGTTTTATATCCATCTATCTACTCATAGATTGCAATATTTGAAATGAATGAGAATCTTGTTAGACTTACATCAATGATTGAATAATCAATTAAATCTATCTTGTTTCCTACAAGAATTACAGGCTTTCTAAAATCATCATGGCAATTGTCTCTTACAAATGGCAACCAGTAAGAAGCAATTTTATTCAGTGTTTCTTGTTTGTCAACAGAGAATACAATGCATATAACATGGGCTCGCTCGATCTCTTCTGCAACTTGCTCCATTGATTGTTCTGCAACTGGAAAATGTGTAACAAAAACATGTCAAGTAGGTGAGCAAGAACCAGTATAATATAACAATAGGCAAAATGTTGAATTCCCATTCCCAAGCTTTCCAAAGTTGTAAGCTAGACAAAAGTTAATTGATTAAGCTGTTATAAAGTGGCATGCATGATAAATGAAGAGGTTGACTATGATTTAGGTAGGTATCTTCTTGTATCATTTTTTGAATTAAAGGCATATTTTATGTATGATTAACTCACCACAAATATCAACAATATTTGTTGGAACTTGTTCAGGTGTTACATCTGCTGGTATTGTAATTTCTTCAGCTTTTGGGGGCACATGTTCTGTAAACTCTTCAGTGACCAATGAAAGTATGAGAGATGTTTTGCCAACTCCAGGATCCCCCAGCAGCAGAATCCGCACATTTCGCGGAATCGATTCAAATACCATATTGATTACATACAAACAACAGGATGTTACTTCGCGAATTTGTCTGAACCACGCATTTTTACTCGGTGTCTTATCTTCAAATAATAACTTTGTGAGAAACTAAATGGTGACTAAAATCGCGGAAACAAACCGATTTTTGGCCATTTTTTAGTCAACCAGCCAAGCAAGAGAGAATCTTTGCAGTGAGACCATCAATTTTATTTCTTCACAAAATTACATTTTTTTTTAATTATATGGCAATTCTTTTCCTCTTGTGGTTTGAGACAACTTTTGCCAACTTCACGCCAAAATTACATTTCAATGCCATCGAACGAATCGACGAATCGAACAAGCGAGCGAGCGAGACTATCAATCTATCAATCAACCTCATCAACCAAAGAGAATAACTTCAACTTTTTATGGCGCCGTCGTCGTCGCGCCGCCGCGCCGCTTCAAAGAGAAACACAATCATGCTGACTGACCTTAGAGCATTTATAACGGGAGTTGGCAAGCGCCACTTTTAGTACTAAAATCTTTCTGCCGTTTTTCGCGGGAGGCGAGGTAATACGGTACAGCACATATACAAAGTAAAAGCTGTGACACAAACACAAAACAAGCACACAACTATACAATGACTGTTGTTACACCATTATTGAGTTACACACTAACACGCACTTCGCCTTCTACCAAGAAATCAATACTCACCTACACCTCCTACCAAAACGCTTGAAACTGTCGCAACTAGTATTCCATTTAAATTAAAATATAGGTACCTACAAAATTACAAAAACAATTGACAAAAATATCACTTACTTGTGTGTGATAGGAAATACCATGTTCCCTAAAGTTTGATGTCTCTGATCGCCTTTTACCCCAAAATACCGCACAATTCACCGTTTTCACTAAGCACTACTTCGCGACACAAAACGACAGCTAATGGCCGCGCGGTAACGAGTGAAGTAGTTTTGTATAACGCGTATGACCACGAGCGCCTTATGGCCGGCAGAGGGGTACGTCTTACGATGACATCTCCAGTTATAAATGCTCTAAGTGACTGACTGATTGAATGAGGGGTTCTCGATTTGCTTTTAAATAAAATTGTACCAAATTTCTCGATAGGTGGCAGGGGGTGTCAACTGGAAATTAGGGTATGTCAATGTCAAATGAAAGGAAAACAAGTACTGATTTGGAAAATTCCACAGAGGTAAGCAGAGTAAAGTACCTTGCCATTAAAGACCCCATGACAACGTTGAAGTGAGCCTTAGTGGTGTGATGCAAGGCTTTGGATATGTCTTCGTACATATCCTCCACTTCATCATCTGAGTGTGCCGAGGTCGGTGCGTAGACCTGAAAAACCTTCATGCTATACCGTTTGGATAACCGAAGGATCAGGTACGCTAGTAGGTAAGGTTAGTACCTACTTCCTAAATAGGTAAGTACCTGTTTTTGTGATACCTACCAAAAAACACATTTGTGTAGACACTTCTTGTTAGTTTTAATCTACACACGCAATAGGTAGGTATCTGCACGCACACGCATTACTTAGGTACCTACCTAGGTAAATATACCTGCGTAGGTACCTGTTCCTATCCTATCTACCTTCTTTCTACCTAGGTCAGAGTGGAAGGTGCGATGATTACACGCAAACACGAACCGACCAGTAATAAAATAAATAAATAATGCATGATACATTCAAGTTCTTTGATTATGTTGGTACTCGGCATTAGCTGTGACCCGCGCGCGCGGCTTCGCCCATGCAAAATTTACATTTCATCTATTATTTTATATAATAATAATAATATAATAATAAATTCTTTATTTTCAGACACGAGATCCATAAGATTTAAATATAATTCTACTTAAAAATAATTAATACTAAGACATACACGAAGCAAAAAATATACAAAAAGAGGTACATACGTAGGGTACCTACCTACATAAGTCAAGTCAAAAAATAAATAAATAAAAATATTCTAGGTGGCAATAGCCACCCACCGTTTGTACATATCTGACAGGATCAAACGATCTGCCATACTCCTAATAATTGCGTTTCTACACATGTCAACTCTGGACATATTTAAGATTATTTATCGGGTATTTATCGCGTCGTGGTCACGGGGCGATCGTGGTCGCCCCGTGACCACGATCGCTGAAACGCGGTTGAAACGTTGGGGAAAAGAAAGCAAAAGGTACGCGATAAATACCCGATAAATAATCTTAAATATGTTATCAAATCGCGAAAGTTTAAAAACTCTGGACATAAACGAGGCTATCCTCTTTCTCTGGATGGCATTGAAAGAGTCAACACGGGATGTTGTGTATATTTCTGAAGCGCTACAATAGCGCTTCAGTCCCATGAGATGCCTGAAAACATTGTTTTATGTCACTCTGATACCATCGTGTGACTTTTGGGTATAATTTGTCCACAGCTGACATGTGTAGAATGACTGACAATATGATTTATTGCGCGGATCCCTTATTCTCGCTATAACATCAGCTACATGCGTAGCATCAGCATCAGTAATAGTTTTATCAAAATGGGTTCAGCCGTTTCATAGATTAGCTCAAACAAACACATAAAAAAACAAAAATTCAAAATTCGTATTTTGTAATTAAAAAAACTGTTGAATTAACACTATAAACAATCATTCCTTTGTATTTATTTTTACCCATGTAAAAATCATCAAAATGATGACTACATAATTAAAGTAGGTAGGTACTTGATACAGGTACCTACCAACATTATTAATAATTGAACAAATACAAGTAGGTATTGAAACATTTTTATATTCAACACTTACTAGGAAATTTGCTTGTTTACATGTTGGCAACACCGGTGCGATTTGGGTTTTTATTCTTACTTTTCTGTTAATAATTATATTGCGTTAAATCGAAGAAATAAGTTGATAAAATAAGAAACATAACTGAGAAATGTAATTTCGTGTTCTTTTTTGACAAAACGGCTGTGATTTCGGCAAGACTTAGCCGCACAAACAGGCATATTTCAATTTTAAAATTTGTTTGAATCAGTGCACTACAGTAGGCGTCTAAAGTGGTAATGGCGGACGATGGACAGATGATGATGTCAATGTGTGAGTGCGTACGCGTACGTACAGAGCATGGACAGACTATTCAGTGCTTCACTTTATTTCTTACTGAGACTCCGTCCGTGAAATTACCCTCGTCCCTGGGTGCTATCTTCAGATTTGAAATAATCCGTGGGTCGCTGATTCTTCTTCTGTACCTACGTCCTCGGTACCACTGAACAGAAAAAATAAGTAGGCGTGGCACGCGTGCCACAATTATGCGTAGTTACGCTTAACTGATCTCAGTCGTGTTCTTACATCACGTCGAGTTGCTAGTCTCGCGGCGAATTCATTTTTCCGAAGCTATGCCGTATTGTTCCATTTTAGAGTGTAAAAATTATAGTAGGCGAAAAAATCTCGAAAACGATGGTGTTTTATACCATCAATAGGTAGCATTTTCATTGCATTGTCATAAAATCTTATTTTATTAAAATTTACAAATAATTTATTAGAACGGTTAGTCAAAATCGACCTTATGCGATTAGCATAAAGTTGATTTTGGATTGTTTCTATTGTCGAATGTTCTTCGCTACTCGTTTAGTGATGTAGTCAAGTCGGCTGTTGATTTGATCGATACTACAAATCATGTTTACTTGGTGTCTAAAACATACCTTATCAATAAATAAATACAATATCTAGACATTTATAAGTAAAAAAGTGCCTAAAACTAAAACCTAACAAAACGCAACAAGAGACATTTTTCCTTTTACAAAAAGGTAAATAACTCTAAAACTAATTATCCTATTTACCTAATACAAGCGGTAAAACTAGTTTTAGGCCTAAACATTTCTTTTTGTACTGTTTTTACTACAAAATGACCATAAACAAAAAAGTACATTTTCGACTTACGTAATAATACGATCTTACCAAATTCCTATAAAAAGAGTTTCTATGCTCTAAATAGACACAAACTAAGATAAACTAACCATTAAGAGTGTAATTAGATCTAAATATCCCTATACTAGGGTTCCGTCGTCGCCTACAATCTGTGGCAAAATATCTATCGATATCGATAAAGTAGTTCATTGTGCTACCTGGTGCAGCCTTAGACGAGTCGCGACCTATCACGCGAATGTCAATCATATGTGTAACGAAATTAAGTTTATAATTGCGAGCACTGAGAATACCGCCATCTATGGTGAAGTAGCGGAATTGACTCGACAGTCATATGTTTGGTGAGTAGGTCCGCGACCTATGACGCGAATGTCAATCATATGACTAAGGAAATTAAGTTTACAATTGCGAGCACTGTGAATACCGCCATCTATGGTCAAATATCAGAATTGACTCGTCAAGTTGCTGTTTGGTGAGTGTAGCTCGTAAATACGATCTGCTGTTAAAGTAAAATAAATCTTATACAGTAGAATTCAAGGTTTATTTTCTAATCTGTGACGTTGGCTAATTTTGACTAAACTTTTAACTACCAATGAAACGAATTGTTTCTTTGTAATGCATTATAAGATTAAGGGTTTATTTGTGTGAGTTTGGCGACACCGGTGCCCATAGTAATTTTGTTGCATAGCACTTCCACTTGTTTTTTATGTTCCGTGCTCGTTACCTATTCCCTTTGCTGAACGAGTAAAAACAAGAACACAACATGGTAGGAATCAGGCCCTGCTCTGAGCTGAGTCCCACCACGTTGTGTTCTTGTTTGGACACAGAAAATTATTCAAAAAAATGAAAGTGCATGTGTAGATTATTATTATTATTATTTTATTAACTATTCGAATATTCTGATAATTTTAATGAATTATTTGAATTTGAAATTGGAGCGGATATTCGAATAAAATGAATATTCGAATATTCGAATTGCAAACCCTAGCTGCGCCCCTATAGATAGAAGGGGATCTTTTTTCCGTCGTCGTTGGCCTTTTTCATTGTGTCTCAGGGACCAAATATTTTAGATCTATCTATGGTCACTGTTCAAATTGAAATGGCAGTCATACGTAATACCGGAGAAATAGCAAGAGAGACTGCCTCTCTACAAAAGTGGTAAAATAGTAGTAGAGAAAAATATTCTGGATGTGAAGTATTTGCACGAGTTTATTTTGATATATTTTCATAATTAAAAAATGAAAAGAGGCAAGCTGTCCACTTAGTTATTCCAAATTTAACATGGGAGAATTCAATAAAAAATTAAATGATTGGGAGTCAAGCAAAGGCTTAAGAGAACCCATAAAATGTTTGGAGGTTAGTTTCATTTACCTTTTAGCTAGATATTTCGTGATTTGTGCACCACTAGCTTCTGCTAGAAGGCTGCGTTCGTTTATTGGATAACAATCTACCTCCTTGCAAAATTTAATTGTAATACGTTCAGCTGTTCAGTCATAAAAATGTATTGAACAGAGTGACTGTAGTCTGAAATAACAATATTAGATTTAGAGCCATATCAAAGAGAATAAAACCAGTACAGCCATTTTAGGGCTCATGATAGAAATAATAATCTTTAATGAGGAGGCCTATATTTTTATATATTAGATTTAAAGTTTGTTTTGTGGTTACTGTGCAGTAAAATTAAAGTTGTTCTTTCAGGACAAATGGAAACTGGTCCCATCTTTTTTGCAAGTCAAAGGGCTGGTCAAACAGCATATAGACTCATTCAACTATTTCATAAATGTTGAAATCAAGAAAATAGTCAAAGCTAATGAAAAAGTCTTCTGTGATTCAGACCCTTTATTTTACATCAAATATTTAAATGCCTATGTTGGGACTCCTGATCTTGAAGAAGGATTCAATGTATCAAAACCAACAACTCCTCATGAATGCCGACTTAGGGATATGACTTATTCAGCTCCCATAACTGTTGATATTGAATACATAAGAGGCAATCAACGGGTTATCAAAAACAAACAGCTCATTGGAAGGTAACTTAAATCAGGCTAGTTATAATTTGTATCTATATTTATTATCTAATATATATTATAGGTATTATAAGCAATTGTTTTTTTACAGGATGCCTCTGATGCTTCGATCATCCAATTGTGTCCTAACTAATAAATCAGATTTTGAACTTGCGAAATTAAACGAGTGCCCACATGATCCTGGTGGTTACTTCATCATCAGAGGTAAATCATCATATTATAAAATAATAAAATGCCTTATATTTCCTACTAACTATATACTCATCATCCACAGCCCATAGTATGCCACTGTTGGGTATGGGCCCTTTGCCTTAGCCAGCACTCTTGCATAAGTAAAAAAAACTGTTGACCAGACCAAAATACATTAAATTAGAGAAGAGAGCTTTTTCCTTGCAGACTTTTTGACCAACTTTGAAAAAAGGAAGTCCTATGTTCATCTGTATTTCACTTATCTATAATAAGAAATTATTTATTTATTTTTATTTTAATAAATAAAATGTATTCAAAGAAACATGTAAAAAGACATAACTAAGTGCACTAAAAATAAATTTAGCCTGAACTTGGTAATTCTGTGTTTCAGGCGATGGTCTGTATGTATGTTATTATTTGGTGCTTCAGGTCAAGAAAAAGTGATATTAATTCAGGAGCAATTATCCAGGAATAGGATGATAGTAGATGAATTTAAAGGTGCCATTCAGTGCCAAGTTACAAGTTCAACCCACGAAAAGAAAACAAGAACTAATGTGATTGTGAAGAATGGGAAATATGTACTGAGACACAATGCTTTGTCAGATGTGAGTGTGATCTTAAATTATGAAATTAGTGTAGTTAGAGTAAGAATGTACCCCGTCCACGAATTTATTTTATATCTGGTATATGCACGACAACCGCTGGGGTAAACGTGTTCTTGAGTGGAGACCGCGACTCGGAAAACGTAGTGTAGGACGCCCTTGATGACGATTTGCGAAAGACTGCTGGCAGATGCTGGATGCGGCAAGCTGAGGACAGGGCCCTATGGCGCTCATTAGGGGAGGCCTATGTCCAGCAGTGGACTGGTATAGGCTGATGATGATATGCACGACTATGAAGTTTCCTAATTTTTGATAGGTGAATGAATGACAGGAGAAACTATTTCATAGACGCAGTTATTGTTGACAAATAGAGATGCGAATCTATCCATTCCAAAAATATGGGGACAAAAATATGGGTGAAAGTATTGAATTTTAACAAGCAACATAGAATGAAACTAAAAATATTCTAGATGCTTTTTCTATGAAAAAGTATTGAAAATGGTATACAAATTTTAGCTTACTTACAGTAACTCAATCTGTCTTACTTTTATCACGGAAAAACTCCTATGCCGCTGGCAGAAGCAAGTAGCAAATAAAACAAAAAAAAAAAAATATTAAAATTAATATTATTATTAAGACTTTTCCATTTAGATATGGAATTCCCAATAATATATTGCATTTACAACTGCCCAACCTCGTATATCCTTGAGTAATAAACAATATTTTTTTTAAAAGAAATTGTTCGTGCTTCTCAAGTAACTAATAATATATATATCACAAGAACACTTTCATCACAGCCATAAAAAATTTCAATAATCTTCACATTGAACTTAAAACCTAAATACATACCTCATAAAGGTAGACTTAGGTACCTACCACAGATATCTAGATCTCTGTGGTACCTACCTACAGCTGTATTGTATGTCTATAAAAGATAAGCTGTTGAAACTGTACCTACACGTTATACATAAGATCTTTTTTGTACAACAGTGATTCTGATTCTCCTGCTGTCACACGGGGCGGCGGTTCCGAGAGGCACGTTTGTCGTGGGCTATAAAAGTGACTAAGTGCAATTCCGAACCGTCTCGCGACCGCAGACGACGACACGTTTTGTCGACACTTCGTCCTCTGTGACCTGCGGTCTAGACATCTTTACTTCATTCGGAATTGCACCGTTATGTCGATTTGTAGAGCGTTGGTCAGCAACTAAAATAATTAAGGCATAATAAAATTATTCCAGGATATACCAATTGCTGTAGCATTCAAAGCAATGGGGATCTGCAGTGACCAAGAAATAATGCAACTGATTGGGACCGAAGACAACACAATCAAGAAAATGGCCCCTTGCATCATGGATTGCCACAATTTAAAGATATTTACACAAAATCAGGCCCTCACATACATTGGAAGTAAACTGAAAGTTAAAAGGTATAAGAAGTCTTTATTTATTAATCACTTGCAGCGCCTCGCGGTTTCACTCGTGTAATTCCCGTGCCCGTGGGAATTCCGGGATAAAATATAGCCTATGTGCTATTCCAGACTATAATCTATCACTGTGCCAAATTTCATCCAGATCTGTTCCGGCGTGATTGAGCAACAACTATCCATCCATCCATCTAAACTTTCACATTTATAATATTAGTAATATTAGTGTGATGATAAATTGAGCTGAAGCAAATTGAAACAAAATAAATAAATAATGCTGAACAATTCACACAGCATTATCTAGCCCCGAGCTAAGCAGAGCTTGTGTTATGGGTACTAGATAACTGATATACATAATACAATACATTACATAGATAGATATAGATATTTTATTATATATAGAAAACGACCAGAACACCCTGAACAAAATGTCTGCAGATCGTACACACATTTGTCTCGAGGCGGGAATCGAACCCGCAACCTTCTGCGTCGCAGGCTGACCTTCGCCCACCGCGCCACCTCGGTCGTCACAAACAGCTTAACTAAAACCTACATTATAACCTTAAATTTGATTAGGTTTCAGACTTCCAACTCTAAAAATCGAACTCCAGTAGATGAAGCAAGAGAACTTCTAGCCACAACAATTCTCGCACATGTGGCTGTCGAAAATTATAACTTCTATGTAAAGGCTATTTATCTAGCCATCATGGTAAAAAGAGTTATTGAAGCAGAAAACAACAAGGCGGCAATAGACGACCCCGATTATTACGGAAACAAAAGACTGGAACTCGCTGGATCTTTACTGGCCCTGATGTTTGAAGACCTCTTTAAAAGATTCAACTGGGAAATGAAAATGACAGCTGATAAGCTCATCCCGAAAATCAAAGTAGCACCTTTTGATATTGTGAAATATATGAGGCCTGATTTGATCGCTAATGGTCTGTTTGCTGCTATTTCAAGTGTAAGTTGATTCTTCCCCATACAAGAAATTAAAAAGGAATAAGCATTCTTATGCCTGCGGCTTGTTACGCGTTATTCTGTGAATAATTTGATCAGGGTGGATTTATATGTCATGGGAACTGATTTATGGGACAAAAAGTAGCCCACGTGCTATTCCAGGTCCAGTCATCTATGCATATTCAAGCCCAATTCGTTTAAAAGTTTTGAATGTGAAGAAGTAACAAACATACATACATCCATCCATCCCTCCAAACTTTTGCAAAAACATAAGTGTGACATCAGGTTGATGTAAAAATTATACCCTAATTTCAGGGTAACTGGACCATTAAAAGGTTCAAAATGGAAAGGCACGGCGTCACTCAAGTACTGTCTCGTCTCTCCTACATATCGGCGCTGGGTATGATGACTAGAGTTAACTCTCAGTTTGAGAAAACCAGGAAAGTATCTGGGCCGCGTTCTCTACAACCCTCCCAATGGGGCATGCTGTGTCCTAGTGATACTCCTGAGGGCGAGGCGTGTGGCTTGGTCAAGAACTTGGCTCTCATGACGCATATTACAACGGAGTGCTCCGAGGAGCCGATTGCAAGGCTAGCTTGTAACGCGGGCGTGGAGGATGTCAGACTGTTGGGTGGAGAGGAGATCAACCATCCAGCTGTCTACATGGTATTTCTCAATGGTGAGTTCTTTTTACTTTAGTTTCTACCCGCGGATCTGCATGCGTTGTTTCTATGGTTGTTTCTACGTTTAAAGGTTATTTCTATCCCACGGGAACTGTTTTATGAGATAAAAAGTAGTCTATGTTTTATTCCGGGCTTAGGCAAAATTTCAACCCGATCCAAACAGTAGTTTTGGTGTGAAGAAGTAACAATAACAAGCATCCATCCACCTTTGTATTTATAATATGAGTGTGAAGTGTATAAATTTATATTTTGTGATTGTACATAAGATAAGAAGTATCATAGCTTATGGACATTTCACTAAGCTTCGCCCTACAATATGTTTCTCTTTACAGGTAACATTCTAGGGGTAGTAAGGCAATACAAAAGACTTATTCGAGTCTTCAGAATATTCAGACGTCGCGGTCTCATCTCGGCATTCGTTTCCATCTATCCGAATCATAACCAGCGAACCGTTTACATCTGCAGTGACGGCGGCAGGCTCTGCCGGCCTTACATCATTGTCGAGAAAGGATACCCCCTTGTACTACAGCATCATATAAACGAACTGAACAGAGGTATCAGAAAGTTCCAAGACTTTCTCAACGACGGACTAATTGAGTACCTGGATGTCAACGAAGAGAATGACAGTTATATTGCGACCACGGAAATAGATATAGATCCATATGTGACGACGCATTTGGAAATAGAGCCGTTTACTATTCTCGGAGTGTGTGCGGGCCTTGTGCCGTACCCACATCATAACCAGAGTCCTAGGAACACTTATCAATGTGCTATGGGGAAACAAGCCATGGGTAAGTACCGCTACTGGTTAAATTTCAGCGTGAAAGTAATATTAATTAATATAGTCATTGTAATTTATTTATTTATTTTATTCGGATTGCCATCAGCTTAACTAGGTATTAACAATAGAATTTAAATTAGATACAGAAAGCTAATAATAGTAATTAATTGCTAAACCTCGTTTTCAGGTACAATCGCTTACAATCAAAGAAACAGAATAGACACACTAATGTATAACTTAGTATACCCACAATGTCCGATGGTTAAAACGAGAACCATAGAGCTCACCAACTTCGACAAACTACCGGCAGGACAGAACGCTACAGTGGCTGTTATGAGCTACAGTGGCTACGATATCGAAGACGCCCTTATTCTCAACAAAGCTTCAATCGATAGAGGCTACGGACGCTGCCTCGTATACAAAAGCGCTAAAACCACAATGAAACGATATAGCAATCAAACCTCAGATAGAATCTTAGGCCCTTCAAGAGACGCGACCACCGGTAAAGTTATAAAGGCCCATGAAATACTGGACGCAGATGGCATCGCGTCGCCTGGAGAGATGGTAGAAAACAGACAAGTTCTCATAAACAAACAAATGCCCCCCGCTAACATCAGTAGCGTCTCTCAAGGACAACCGCAACCACAAGTGATCGAATACAAAGACGTGCCCGTCACGTATAAAGGACCAGTTGAATCGTACATCGAAAATGTTATGGTGTCATCGAATTCCGAAGACGCGTTTCTCATAAAAATATTGCTGCGTCAAACGCGAATCCCTGAAATTGGTGACAAGTTCAGTTCTCGTCACGGACAGAAAGGAGTGACGGGATTAATTGTGCAGCAGGAAGACATGCCATTCAATGACAGGGGTATTTGCCCCGATATGATTATGAACCCACATGGTTTTCCGTCTCGGATGACGGTTGGCAAAACAATTGAGTTGCTAGCGGGAAAAGCTGGATTAATGGAAGGAAAATTTCACTACGGTATGTTGCAACGATGCTTAATTGACATTATAAAATCTACCCCTGCATAACGTTTTCACTAAGTAATTACTTCTATTTTCAGGTACGGCGTTCGGGGGGTCAAAAGTCCGTGATGTTTGCAAAGAGCTTGAAAAACATGGCTTTAACTATCACGGCAAAGATATTTTCTATTCTGGCCTCACAGGCGAGCCTCTTGAAGCTTATATTTACTCTGGACCGGTATGTTACAAATTTCTATTAGGTACAAGCATTATATTTAGTGGATCATCCAACACAAAGAAACCCTATGCAACTTCTTTACAGTGGCACTTTACGTTACAAAAGCAACACCGAGCACGCATAATCGCACGTAAATTTTGTGTTGTTAATCTTTGCCTCCAGTGGATCTAGTTCTAGATCTGTGTAAAAGCTTATTTTTGTGATTTCAATTTTAAAATCAAAAAAATGTAGCTAAGATTATTATTAAAGTAATAGGTAAGGTACATATGGAATTCATGTAATTTATTATAATAATTAACAAAGGTAAAGTTAATTTTTGTTTTTAGTACCTAGTAGGTATAACCACATAATGAGGTAATCATTGTTATAAGATGGTGAATATCTGGATCCATGTAGTATTTGTCAAGACCCCCATGTTAGAGGCGTCGAGCAGTTATTTAGGTATTTGTGCTAGGACGGGGAGGAGCAATAAAGGCTAAATTAAAACCTGACATTGCTTCTGTATTGGCAGGTATACTACCAAAAACTGAAGCACATGGTACAAGACAAAATGCACGCGCGCGCCCGAGGGCCCCGTGCGGTTCTGACGCGGCAGCCCACGGAAGGACGCTCCAGGGACGGCGGCCTGCGCCTCGGCGAGATGGAACGCGATTGCTTGATCGGATATGGTGCCAGGTGGGAACTTTCGAAACTTCTTCTTAGGAAAATGTCAAGATAGACGTAAATCGAGATTGTTGCAAATTTTACAATAATACGAGATAACATTGCTGATAGCAGTAGCCAAACTTCAGATTTTAAGTAAACGTAGGTATTTTATTAATATGGCGTGTTTAAGGTGAAGTAGGTCCCAAAACTCAGGTTTTGCCTAGACGAAAAATCAGATTTTAAAAATTTAGAAAAAAGATTTTAAAAAATTGTGTTTTCTTGCCTTAAGGCAAGAAAACACAATTTTTTAAAATCTTTTTTGATGAGCATCGAAAGTTTAGGATTTTTGGCAAGAGAAATACATTCTGTAAACAATTAAACTGTCTACGTTTTACGGTTCATGAGAATACAGCCCGCTGACGGACAGAAGGTCAGACAGCGGAGGTTTAGTAATAGGGTACGTTAAGTTTTTTTTTTCTTTTTTAAATCATCCATTGATTGACGGAGAAATCGACAAACATAGTATATAAAAAAATACAGCCGAACATCCTCCTGAAGTCATTAAAAAACTGAAACGAGAATGTATTTCCGTCGTGCCGACATAAAATCTAATTATATGATTTTATGTCGGCACGACGTTTTGGTCTTTTTTTTTTGGTAGGTAAGTACCTACTTTTAAACTCTCGCTAATGAATCGTCTATTCTATCAATTCTATGCCATACTCTACAAGATGAAGTGTAAGTGAAGTAAAATACTGCTAATGGTCAAGATATTTGAGGGTGATCGTCTTCGTCGTTAAAATAAAACGTATAAAGTAAATAAAAATTCTCTTAAATATGTGATTGTTCCGATTATCTTTTCGAAGACCACCGCTAGGTGCCTAAGTTCACTGACATTTTTTTTTTGCTGCAGTATGTTGCTGATGGAGCGTCTAATGCTGGCGTCAGACGCGTTCAGCGCTCACATCTGCGGCGCGTGCGGGCGCCTCGCGAGCCGCGCCTGGTGCCACGCCTGTCGCTCCTCCGCCGCCGTGTCCAGTGTAGACATGCCTTACGCCTGCAAGCTGCTCTTCCAAGAACTAACCTCTATGAATATAGTTCCTAAGCTTACTTTAAAGAAGTACTGTTAATTTTTAATATACTTAAGTATTTGGTTAATAACAAAATATTTCATTTCTGTGGTTAGTGCTTATGAGAAACTTATTTAAAGTAATGTGGTTGATGGTACATGTTGGTACTCTAATATCAAAGAAAGGTTCGTACTACAAACAACCACATTGGGTAGGCACATTGACACATTGGGTTCTCGAAATTGTTTCCGAGTACACTTACCTTGGGCAGATTCTGCAGATGGGTAAAAACAGTTTCGAGAAGGAGGCCAAGAGGAGGATCCAGCTGTCATGACCTACGGAGCTGACATATGGACACGTACGGTAGGACTGGTCCACCAGTTTAAAGTCGCCCAGCGAGCTATGGAAAGAGCTATGCTCGAAGTTTAGGTAGGATTCGCAACGAATACATCCGACTGAGCCAAGGTTATCGACATAGCTTAAAGGATTAGCAAGCTGAAGTGGCAGTGGGTTGGCCATATCTCGAGAAGAACCGACAACCGCTGGGGTAAATGTTTTCTTGAGTGGAGACCGCGACTCCGCAAACGTAGTGTAGGACGCCCTGTGAGCAGGTGGGATGACGATTTGCGAAAGACTGCTGGATGCGGCAAGCTGAAGACAGGTCGCTATGGCGCTTATTAGGGCAGGCCTATGTCCAGCAGTGGACAAATATAGGGTAATGATGATGAATAGGTTCCGATTGTACACCACTCTGTTGCTAATGAAACGGTCCGCGGCATGGGGTTGTGTAAAGTCATCTATGGTGGAGCCCACGGGTTGAACGTTCTTCTTTTTAGGGTGCCGTACCCAAAGGGTAAAACGGGACCCTATATTACCAAGACATCACTACCTCACCGTAAGACAATATTTAGGGGGGGGGGGGGGATCCCATACAACAAACGTGTTTTTTTTCTCGATATTGATAACGGCAGCAGGTAGACGCTTGAAATATTCAAAGAATATTTAGTTATATATTCACTTAAAAAATGAAAATAAATATTTAAGGGGAAAATTTAACGGCAAACAAATCGCATTTGTTGCATGGGAGCGCCATACAACAAATGTGATTTGTTTGCCGTTTTTATAGATAATGGAACGAAACCCTTCGTGCGCGAGTCCGACTCGCACTTGGCCGGTTTTATTTATGTATTTAGCTACACCACTACCTTTAGTTTTACCTTCAGATTTTTTCTCTTGTGAACTCTGATTACATCTAAATAAGGTGTAAGTTGATATATTGAAGGTACTGTTCCGATCATTGCTATTTATCCAGGTTACAGTGGTGATAACGGTGGCAGGATTGCTTGTGTTTGCTTATAGTAAGAATAGAAGGCATATAAAACCAACATGCTAAAATTTATAAAAATAATTTTTAATCACAAGATTACTAGTAAGCATGGCTTATTTATTACTTAGAGTACTTGTACTTATGAGTTACTGATTTTTCACGATGTGTAACATTTTCAATAATGCTATTATCATTACGTAGCAAAGCCAAATTGTTGCCAGAAAGAAGACGTAAAAAGGTCCACTGTACGAAAACATTCTGAATAATAGGTAGCCCATTATAAACCATATTACAAAGGCATGTGAGCCAAGCTTTCGTAGAGAAAGTCGGGCGGGTAGCTCCTGGGTCACGACATTTTGGTAGTTCGCTGCATCTTTCATGTAGTTTTGTATTCTACATGGTTTTTGTAACACTTCTCTCGCCAGGTAACCCCAGAAGTCGTTTCTGTTGTAGAAATCGATGATCTGTGGCTCGTACTAAAAAATCAGAAATTACCTATTATTATTTTTTATATGCTGGTATTCCAGCATACTGGAGATAATTCCCACAGCTCAGCTGGCCTGGCCAAAACAGCAGATGATTTATTTCATGACTGATATACATAAACACCCAGACCCGCAACAAATGCCTACATATCTTACAAATATTTGTTTCGCGGCGGGAATCGAATCTGCAACATCCTGCGGACCTACGCCTACAACACCAATGAGGACGTCATAATAAATATGCATTCCTATGTCTTAAATCAAAACTCTAAGGCCCATTATTAAACTTTGCTGTTTGTCATCGATATTATAAACGTTACTGAAGCATCGATCGATAAATGAGCAAGCTTTCAAAATACTGACGGGCCTAACCCCCTTAAGGGTCTCACAGACTTGACGCGGCCTGCGTGCGGGTGGTGTTCAGTACAATTTGACGAGAAGATGTTGTCAAATTTTACTGACTGACCGCCACCGCAGGCCGCCTCAGTCTGTGAGACCCATTAATCATAATAGTCTGCTAACTTAACACATTGCTAATACTCAGTCTATCTTCTTCTTTTGACATAAGTCAGAACACTGTTTAACAGCTGTTCAAAGTTAGCAGGTCTTGGACGCGCCAGAAAATAAAGGTTCCTACCAATTCATTTATCCTCGACGCAATTTGATACAGCATCCTGACTAAGATTGTGCTCTCGAAAGTGGTTATTGGCATCATATCAGGATCGCCCATGTAGTGCACGGATGCCGTACTGCGGAGCTGAAACACGAAATCATTTATATCTTTTATACCTACTACACCTACTTAAAACCTTGATTATTCCTGTTCCTAGAAAGTTCGTCATTGCAATTGTATTAAAAATTGGGACGGAAAACTATGGAATTTCTTTTCTCACATGTTTAGCGGGAGACAAAAGTGTACGGAAATCCATTTCTACCGACCGTTCACCGTAAGATGTCCCACTGCCTTGGGAATTGCCAACATCACGGCAGTGACATCTTACGGTGAAGGGTCTGTAACCATGCAGTTCATCGATTTCTCCATTAATTATCGACCGATTTAGATTTTTTTCCCTATTGTTTTTTATAGATAGACTATAAATAATCCCGAGGTGGTTCCATAAAATTTGAATTCCCGAGGGAATATATACATAGTATTTTTTCCGAAGGGATCCAAAGTCGGACTTTTTTTAATATAATTACTGTGGCTTTTTAATCAAACAAATTAATTGAAACTCTATTACCTTGCTAGTGATGGAGTTCGGAAAGGTCGACGAATTCGCAAAAGAAGAACTCTCTAACGACTCCTCTATGATTGGTTGAGATTGACTGAGTACGTTTTCACTAAGCTGAAAATAAATAAATTATTAACTCATTTATTTCAGATCAATCGCAATCCATATTACATGTTAATAAACATTCACACACACAAATTAATAAAATGTCACATTAAACACACAATGAAACTAAATAGATTTAAATTTAACTAAAATAAGTTTAAATAATGAAATTGAAAAAATAATATATATATTACATTATTTTATTACCTACCTACTAATACTAACCTAATGATCACATATAATGAGATAGATCCCATCAATATCTTCATCCATTTAAATAAATAAAACAAATTTTAAAAGAGTTACCAACAAGAACAAAAGAATAAAGAAATTAACTTACAGCAAATATTACAGAGAAGTATCGAACAGACGAATTCAGGAATGGGGCGACTTTTCTGTATTCTTCCAATAGCAAATCATTTTCATTGGCAGTCCACATAAACCAGTGTTTGATACCAGACCAGATTCCTGAAATTGTAATTTTACAAAGTGTATACATACCACCATACCATAATTATATGGGGGCCAAGACGTGAAAGAACGAAGCCTTATAGTAGCGAAACTATAAGGCTTCGTTCATAAGCTTAGACTCGCTCAGCGGGCTATGGAGATAGCTATGCTCGGTGTTTCTCTACGTGATAGAATTCGAAATACGGAAATCCGTAAAATCAGTAAGCTGAAGTGTTAGTGGGCAGGTCATGCAGCTCGCAGAACTAATAACCGCTGTGGAGTTCTCGACTGGCGGCCGCGATGCAACGCTGAACGGAGTGTTGGGAGACCATCAACTCGATGGAGACGACATCGTAGCGGTCACAGGATGGAGGCGGCTCAGGACAGCTCTTTGTGGCGTCGTATGGGGAAGGTCTATGTCCAGCAGTGGATGTGTATGGGCTGATATGATGCATACATACCAGATAAATGCTTGGTGTGTAGGGCATGATAATGAAAGAAAAACAAGATCCGCCAAGTGCGAGTGTAACTCGCGCGCCGAGGGCTTCAAACATTTGCCAATTATTTGGACAATCAATTTTCTGAAATATTTTAAAAAGTATGAAACTTACAGAAATTTCAAAAAGTGTTTTAAAAAGGCCAAAACGATACCTTTCATTTGATATGCCACATGGGGAGGTACCCACTTTTGAAAAAAAAATCCCCCCTTTTTGACCATTTTTCAAAAACTATTATTATTACAGACTTCTCTATATTTTTCCTGTAAAATATAGATCGATATCTACAAACGCCTAATACATTGTACATGGATCGGTCTGCAATCTTCGGAGATAGGGGGGGGGGGAATGGTCAATTTTTCGACTTTCTTTGAAATATTTCAAAAAGTATGAAACTTACAGAAATTTCAAAAAGTGTTTTGAAATGTACAAAACGATACCTTTCATTTGATACCCCATTTGCCTTCCTAGGTCTCTTTTGAAATTTCAACATCAAAATTTGTTTGTGAAATTATTCATTTTTATTTTTAATTTATTTATATATTTTTTTCTTGAAATCAGTAATGGCGCACGAAATGTATCATTATTTCAAATTTCAAGTTAATAGCTGCAATAGTTACTGAGATATTCAAGAAAGAGAGGGGACGGACAGAGCGAGACCATAAGGGTTTCAAAACCGATGTTTGAAACCCTAAAAAGAAAGTGACGTTACGGTAAATTTATCGTTGGACTATCGTTTCTACCTGTTGCCATTATAACGACAATCTATCATCACGACAAAAAAGTCGATGACGAGAAGGTTAATCGTTCCGTCCTTTATGTATGTGATAACTTCCATTTAAATATACAAGACACTATGTGTTAATCTGAGACATAGTGGGAACGCGCCATAGATCAATTAATTTGCGTATATGGTTTGGTTTCCTGTACCATTTTTTTACTTCCCTAACTATGAAAACAACAGGCCTAAAAAGCTTACCGCTATTTTGAGTATTAACTTTTTTCGTAAACTCCTCGGAGTTTTTAGTGGCCGTAGCTACTGCGTTTTGTATTTTCTGTACAAATTCTATTGCAGATTGCCGCGTACTATCGCTCCACAGTGGATGGTATTCAAAATTTGCCGATAAGTTGAACTCTGACAGGGCTTGTTTTGCTATAGCCGCCCATTTATGGAGAGCTATGCCATTGTATGCATAACTGTAACAAAACACCACATGATAAAATTGTGACCGTTGCGATTTCATTTAAATAAAATAATAACACGTCATATGGAACATGCGTTGGCGGACCCAAATTAAAAAAACCAGCCAAATTAGAGTCGGACTTCCGTACCATTATCTATAAAAATGGCAAAAAAATCACGTTTGTTGTATGGGAGCCCCCCTTAAATATTTCTTTTATTGTTTTTTAGTATTTGTTGTTATAGTGGCAACAGAAATACGTCATCTGTGAAAATTTCAACTGTGGAACTATCATGGTTCATGAGATACAGCTCTGAGACAGACAGCGGAGTCTTAATAAATAAATTCTAGAACGAAGGGTAAAACGGGACCCCGTTTTACCCTTCGTTCTAGAATCCTTACAGCGTTGCCAAGTAGACTATCGTTATATCGAGGTGCTGAGATGTCTTTATGATGCCGCGACCATGAGTGTCCAAGTACAGGGCCAGCAGTCCAAACCCATCCAACTGCGCAGAGGTGTGAGACAGGGGGATGTTATATCCCCGAAACTGTTTACAAGCGCGTTGGAAGATGTGTTTAAGAGGCTGGACTGGAAAGGTAAGGGCATTTACATAAACGGCGATTACATCTCATACCTGCGATTCGCTGATGACATAGTCTTAATGGCGGAATCGCTGGAGGAGCTTAACCGGATGCTGGACGGCCTAGTTTCAGCCTCACGACGCATCGGTCTTGGCATGAACTTGGATAAAACCAAGGTCATGACCGATCGTCGTACATGGCCACCTTCTCGAAATTGTTTCCGAATAAACTTACCTTGGGCAGATTCTGCAGTTGGGTAAAAACAATTTCGAGAAGGAGGCCAAGAGGAGGATCCAGCTAGGTTGGGCAGCGTTTGGAAAACTACGTCGAGTCTTCTCGTCATCCATACCGCAATGCTTGAAAACGAAAGTTTTCAATCAGTGCGTCCTACCCGTCATGACCTACGGAGCTGAGACGTGGACACTCACGGTAGGGCTGGTCCACCAGTTTAAAGTCGCCCAGCGAGCTATGGAAAAAGCTATGCTCGGAGTTTCTCTGAAGGATAGGATTCGCAACGAATACATCCGACAGAAAACCAAGGTTATCGACATAGCTCAAAGGGTTAGCAAGCTGAAGTGGCAGTGGGCTGGCCATATCTCGAGAAGAACCGACAACCGCTGGGGTAAACGTGTTCTTGAGTGGAGACCGCGACTCGGCAAACGTAGTGTAGGACGCCCTCCGACCAGGTGAGATGACGATTTGCGAAAGACTGCTGGCAGATGCTGGATGCGGCAAGCTGAAGACAGGGCGCTATGGCGCTCATTAGGGGAGGCCTATGTCCAGCAGTGGACTGATGTAGGCTGATGATGATGATGTTTTACCCTTTGGGTATGGAATCCTACAAAAATATGATGTATGTAATTATTGTGTTTTACAAGTACAGTGAGCTTTGGAGGAATAAAGTTAACACACAAGACAAGTACTTTAGCACACTTTACTGAATTACATGTAAAAAGCAGAAATTTCAAAAATTCTGTATTTTTGTTAATTTCGCTTCCCTCGCGAAAATTTTGTACTTAAGCCTGCTAAAGCGCAATAACTTACAATTATATCAATCATGTCACATTACCTATGATAAGAAGCTTAATACAACATACCTGTCATACACTGAATTATTATTGAAACTGGAGTCGGGACTATGTGGCAAAATATTGCCACTGTCTACAATTGCTTGTTCCAAATTCTTGAGTATAGGACACAGATGTGGCTGAGCAAAGACTTTGCCGAATCTGAACAGCATAACAGTGTTTTTGTATGCAGTTAAATCTAGCCGGATAAACCTTGGCAGGACGAGTTGGAAAATACAGACATAGGCAGGGAAGTTCTCAGCAATAAAATGTGTAAACCCTGGATCCAGAGGGCTTGCGGTGATTTGCTGATCCTCACGGTGGTCTGATAATCTGAAATAAGAGAGTGAAGATTTGATGTTTATAACATGAAGATTTTTGCAGATTTTCTCCTCCTTTTTTGTCTTTAAATTTTTTGCTGATATTAAACATAAAATAAACAGATCTAATGATAAAATGTAATATAACTGCATCAGAACTCACCTGTCTTTCAGGATGCTATTGTCTACATATCTCCATGGCTGAATGAAACTGAGCCACAGCTCTAGAACAAGTCTGAAGGATGCATCTAATGGCCATGTCAAGACTAGGTGTTTTATGTAATGGTATGCTCTGGCGCACATGTACTGGCGCGCGTATTTACGCAGAGCTGACGAACGGATTGCTGGGTCTGATTGGTGCTTGGCAGAGAACGAATGGAGATGTTTGATTAATACTCTTACTGTCCTAACTCTTTCTGAGCTTGAGAACTGGACTGGATAGTTTCTTTGGTACATCTGGAATACAGTTTTAAATAATTGTGTTAAGAAAGAAACATTACAATCATATAATAGAATTAAATTAATACTAGTATTTACAATAGAAAAAATGAGCTATCTGCAAACTGTTGCAAACAATCTACAGGTAGCTCAACTGATCCATATTAATACCAGTCGGAAGCGTACCCAAGACACTGGCTGCATTGCCCCGCTGTATGGCAATGCTGATGCGCTGTGCCAGATACTCAGCAGCTCTCGGGTCACGCGTCGCTTCGACCAGACACTCAGATAATTTTTTGACAACCCGGAGAGCCTCCGGGTCCTAGGGTCTCGACTCCCAGGGGAACAAATGCGTAGGCTCTGTCGAGACCTGCATATTTGCGCCTCTTGAGATCTTCGGCCAAATCTGCCGCCGCACCATCTCTCACGCAAGTCCTAGGAAGATGGCAAGGCGCGAGTGTGTCGACGCATGTAGCGTCCCACACAATAGGCCTACCCAACTCCCATGGGACTAAGGTCATGCCGTCGGGCCTACCATCGTCACCCAACAGGCCATTCGGTTCGAGAATAGCTGGTACGTTAGCGGTGGCATAGGCCCGCCGGATGGTGTCGTTCAGACTGGCATGGCGAGATATCCGACCGGCAGCCCTAGTACACGATAATCCGTGATGACCAAGCTGTTCGACAGCAGTACCGCACTGGCATTGATGAGGCGCGCAACATACCGAAGACAAGTTGCGACATGGAAAGTTACGGGATCCAATAAAGTGCCAGTGTTATATGAAGGAAGTGCTTGCAAACAATGTCCTGTCTCCCATTTAGAAACGGCCAGAAGACGGGCACGATCTGCAGAACATTTGTAACAAATAATTCCATGCCAACTCACACAGAGGCCCACCCCATTGCCGTTGGGACAAAAGAGATATTGGGGGAGCAGCATCGGGGCAAGCACGCAAGCAGATCGAGCTTCGTCTAAAAATGACATTTTGAATTCCAGGTATGACCAAATGAGTTTAATTTTTTTAACTAATGAACTAGTGCTGTAGACAAAAGACAAGAATGTTGATAAGGCTACACTTGAAATTTTGCATATACCTAACCCCCAAATACTCAAACGCTTCTCAGGTTTAAGCATGTCTCAAGTAGCGATTTTTTGACATTTTTCAATGAAAATCTGCCAAAAATTCGTCACTTGAGAAATGTTTAAATCTGAGATGTGTTTGAGTATTCGGGGGTAAGCCTCCCAATTAAAAATAAGAGCTGTATGAAATATAATTTTGTTATTTTAAGGCAAACTGAACTTACAGTGTTTTGCCCATTTATTTGGTCAATACTCATCCATATGTCAATGAACACTTGTAAAACAGTTTCTGATCTCCACATCTCATTTCTTGACTGACTTTGGGATGATGGCTGATTGCTCATCATAGCTCCAGACATGTCTTGGATTAGCAGCAGAGACGGTGAATACAATGGCCTGAAAACATACCCAAGTAATAGCAAGGCATTATACAGTAAAAAAAATAAACCAATTGAACATTTTAAAACGGCTTAAAAATTGTTTTATTATTACCTGTTGGCTGTTTGCAAAGGTGCAACCATAGGCACTTTGCCGGTGTAATTGGGTATGTGTGGCAGCACTGGTTCATAAGGATCCACTGGTATGAAATGCAGGAGGTAATCACAGGCAAGTGCAAAGTACACACTGTTCCAACTATCCAATGATGTTCTATTCTGGTTATTAGTTACAACATGAAGTGCAAAGTTGAACATATAGTAGTCAAATGGATCTGACGGCAGTTATTTAGGAACACTATTTTTATAAATAAAAATACTATAATAAACTAAAATAAAATCTTGAAGGATAAATAAATAATAATAATAAATAATGCTGGACAAATCACACAGCATTATCTAGCCCCAAGCTAAGCAGAGCTTGTGTTATGGGTACTAAATAATACATAGATAGATATTTTTTATTATACATAGAAAATGACCAGAACACCCTGAACAAATGTCTGCAGATCGTACACACATTTGTCCCGAGGCAGGAATCGAACCCGCAACCTCCTGCGTCGCAGGCAGACCTTCGCCCACCGCGCCACAGAGGTCGTCGTCTTCAAGGAGGATGATTATAATACAGGGTTATCACTAAAGAATTTGAAAAGGATACTGAGCATGAGGGCTGTGACATTCATGGTTTGCGGATCAGTAGCAAGCATATCTGCATAAAACTGCGGACATCTTCCTCTTTCTATAGTAATTTGCAGGTCTACCTGAAATTTATAAAAAAAATATAAGCTGTATATAAATTTATCATTACTTCTAATATTTAAAAATATTTCTATGATGTTTGGTACTTACAGGCAAAGAACTGAGAGGTAACTGGTACTTCAACTGAGGATCTGCCAGTAGTTTATAACATAGTCGAAACAGTGGTCCTTGGGGATGTAGAAAACTTATAAGCATCTCATAATAGGACTTATTTGATTCCAGCGTTACTGTCTTCAGACCCCAGCCATTGGTAAATGATGTAGCAAATATATTATTTATGAGCTCTGGGAACAAAGCCTGTAGTTCTTTGTTAGGGCTGAATTGATCTATTATCTTGGTCAGTTCTAACAGTTTTTCATGAAGAGGAAGGTTGAGACATGTGTAAAATTTACTCTGAAACGTAACAACATTTACTGAGTTACAGCATTACCAAAAGCCTGCTTCGATACCGATTGCATTAGAATCCTGCAACTTACCAGCAAATCATGGGCCATGATGCCTCCTGTTTGTAGGTTCCGTCACAAGCAACGCATTCGATGAACTTAGCCAAAGTTGATTAAACTGGGTTGAATGTTCGGCAAATTCTTTTGAAACGGTAGGTAAAGTTATTGTACAAGGGGTCGAGTATTTAATTCCTCTTTCTCTTGGTCGGTGTGGAAGTGTGGAATACCTATAATATTTTTTTATAAATCAGTAAGTACAGAAACAGTATGAGTATTTTAATGCTCACGGAAGGACCAGGAGCCAGGAACGAACACCTTTGATTTAATTTCTTACTTGTTTGTTTCAGTGGTTTTAATTTTAACACAGAAAACTAGAAAACTAGTGGTAGTATACTTCTTAGTTTATGTATGTATTATTTATTGCCATAATGCAGTTTTATTCCAATGAAAAAAGAGATCCCCAAAGAGGATGTAAATATATGTAGACGAGGCGTGTATTTTAGGTAGCGGTGAGCTACGAATAAATAATTAGTCAGGAAATCTAACTGCTTTCAAAAAATGACCCAACCAAAGTCGTGTCCAGCCAGCGCGTCATCAGTCTGTCATTTTTCTTGTTCGCGAGCACACGTGTAATCTGCGTAATTTTTCGTTATAATTTGTGAACTAGCTGTGAATTATCATGCCAGCTTGTGTTGTGAAATGGTGCAGGAGCCATACAAGACTAAAATGTCCAGGGATCACGTGTCACTAGTAAGTAATAGCAAAATTATAATTATATTCAAATACATTAGAAAACGACATGGTCAATACTATGCAGAATGAAGTCAGTAAATTTGGACTGACTTGGTATTGATTTATGACTTATTTTTTATTTCATACAAAACGATATGGTCAGTACTATGCAAACTGAAGTCAGTACCTAATTTTTTTTTCTTGATGAAATATAAAATGTAAATCGATAAACTTTAGATATTTTTATAACAGTAATTTATGTATTTTGTTTTCTTTTAGTTTCCCTGCTGATCCTATTCGGCAAAATAAGTGGATAGCTGCAGTTAGGTCAGAAAGACAAGAGAATGACTGGATGCCAGTGAAAACCAGCAGAGTATGTTCCGTTCATTTTGACGAAAATGATTTTTATAAAACATTAAAAGGATATACTATGTTACACAAAACTGCAGTACCAGTTTGCACAGTAAGTTCCTACTGTAAAATTATTAGGATATTTGTATGTAAAAAAAAAGTTAAAAAAATTAAGCATGAAATAGTTGTTTTTTTTTCTTCAGATGATTTGTCCCCAAGAAAGATCTTTAAAAGATACTATGGAAAATAAAAAAAAATAAACAATATTAAACAACAACTACAGTTGGTGAATAATTTCATCATCATCAATATATATCAGTCAACTGCTGGACATAGGCCTCCCCTAATGAGCGCCATAGCGCCCTGTCTTCAGCTTGCCGCGTCCAGCATCAGCCAGCAGTCTTTCGCAAATCGTCATCCCACCTGGTCGGAGGGCGTCTTACACTAAGTTTGCCGACTCACGGTCTCCACTCAAGAACGCGACTACTCCAGCGACCATTTACGCGATATTGTGTCTGCAGTTAGCTCAATTGTTTCAGTCTGCAGTTAGCTTAATTGTTCCAATTGTAAATACTAGTTCTAATTTATTTCTTTATTTGATTTTAATTTTCTTTGTTAAAAAAGCGTATATAGATTTACTTATTAGTTTGCTACACAGCCGTATGACATATTTCACGGTGTTTAAAATAAGATTAAAAACAACTGAAACATTGAAAGATTTTTCCACTATTTTCGCCTTGGCTATCTCAATAATACATTTTTAGGAATTTTGTAATATACCTATCTAGTAGTATTGTAATAAATAACAAAACCAAAAATCTTAAAATAAAAAACGTTATACCTACCTTTCGTTTTATTATTTAATTGGTTCGATCCACTTATTGCATACATCGTCCACGCCGATATGACGCAACTGTCATGGCAGACATTGCAGCATGCGCGCGAACCAATCACTGCTATCGTTCAGAAAGCGCCGAACCAATCAGTGTTTACCTTCGATTTTAAACCAATCACCAAACATGCCTTTTTGTAACTTTGGATGTGATTCGTTATTTGAATCATACGTCGTTTTGGTTTGAAGTAGAACCACTTTTGGTTTGGTATTTGTTTTGAATTAGACTTCCTGACTTATTATTTATTCGTAGGCGGTGAGTGGTTTTATTCTCATACTTAGGGGAAGCTTTGGTATGGTAAATTCACCCTCTGTTCCTAGTTTTTGTTTGTCCAAAAGATGACATTGACAATCTTTGGAAAACTGACACTGACAACTGATTGTGTTGTCTTTCTCGGTCGGTGAAAAAGAGGGAGGCAAGATGGCGCATGATGGCGTGGCGGGCATCGGGCTCCTCTTGGTATCGGCCTTGGGAAGAAATCACATAAAGGCTCGGGCAATCAGAAGAGCCCTGCGGCACCGAAAACTCCTACAACTGATAAAAATTTGATTTCTTCCCAAGGCCGATACCAAGAGGAGCCTGATGCCCGCCACGCTTTGACAAAGTAACCAAAGGACTAGCCTTGATGGATCTTACCCCTCTGCCAAGGACCATGATTTTTTAATCAAGGTCGTTTATAAAAACTACTTCTATAATCGATTTCATCAGTCGCAGTATCGTTATGGCCGAGTAAGGAGCTCTGATAAAAATGACTACCTGTGCGGTCAGCGTCTTTATAAAACAATCAAACACCTTGAACAGACTAAAAGATGGTGGTTCATTTCACATGCGAGTATTTTTTTGTGTAAATAATTATAATTTCCTCCAATTTGAATCGTTGCAAATTATTTTCATAGTGCATCCATTTTCCGAAATAATCAAGTAATATGAAAAAAAATCGAATTGCTTCGCGTCGTATTTATATTTTATTTTCAATCATATCACCATTCTGTAAAGTCTTATTTTGAATAACTATGTCCAAATAAACGAGTATTTAACATTTTTTCGCAAGCTCTATGGGTACTCCCACGAGACTAGTGGGCGTTTTTGACAGGAGATAGTTTTATACTTATGGTAATTTATGCCAAATTTCCTTATCACAGGAATGTATTTTTGACCTTATTGCTTAACGCATAAGGTCACCCACGAATTTCTAAATTTGAATTTTGACTTCTACAAGCTTTGAGTTTTTATGTACCGAGACTACCTGAAGGGATGGTTTACTCACTCTGTATCGATATCGATATAACTGAGTTAGTTCCGGCCGATTGACATTTTCTTAGGCATAGGTTTTTTTATCTTTCGCATTTTGAAGAAAAAGTCGTAGAGCACATATTTATCTGGATATTTGGTATTTGCCCTCTCTAAAAATATTAAATGTGATAATTGCCTTAAGGTTCAATTTGGTCCACGTGATGACAAAAGCTTTACAAATATCACAAAAACGAACGATAGCATTTTTGTTGTAGTGCTTACCCGCACTCTGGGCATCACTAAGAAATGAACAATCTCAAAGATTTTCGACTAAACCGACTGAAGACTTCGTGGCTTAGTTGGTTAGAGCACACCTGTACTAAGGGTGGGGCGCAGGTTCGAGTCCCGCCGAAGTCGAAAATTTTAGGGAACCTATTTCATTTCTTACGCACGAAAGCGTTATCAAGCTTAGTCGTTTATGTGAAAAATTTATAAGACTAGGCCTAGACGACTACAAAAAGTTAAATAACAAATTTACAACTGCATACAAAATAACAAAAGGTCTTCATCACTTGAATGGTGATGATTTATTCTCAAATACACGATACAGATATTTATGTTAATCAAAAAAAAATTAAGTAGCCACAGCTATGCTATATATGCTATGATAGCTAGCTATATATAATGTAAAAATATACAGATACCAGAATCTCATATATTGCAAAAAAGCGTCGCTGAAAAATATATTAGGCACATTCACACAAAACTGATTCTTAAAAAAAATTGTTTATTTGATATAATGTCGGTTCAGAATCAAGCGATGTCTAGCCAGGCATTACATACATCATTTAATAACCAGCTGATCCGCTTGCGATTTAATTCGCGTGAACTTTAGAATAAAAAAAGTCGATATCAGCTGAAATCCTGGTATAGGAGTAGGAGTATACTTAAATCCGTATTCAAAAACCGTTTAAGCTCGTTTTGGATAATTTCGAAACATCCTGAAATCTGTATTCAGTCATTATCTGTTTTTTTTTATTTGAGTTTAAACATTAGTTATATTATTATAATAGTGTAATTACAAAGAAACGATGTCACAAAAAATCTAATTACATTAAGTAAAACTATACAGTGATTTTTTGTTCATTTCAATCTTTTTAAACGTAAAGAAGCGAACAAGAAACCAGAAAGGTTTTTTTAAGGCAGACCAGAAAATTGCGTCTGATGAACAATGAGAGAGAATTTATTACTAGCATTTATTTTTTATTTTAGTTTTAATGTAAATTTATTCATTACAAAGTAATAATATTTTAATAATATGTATATTAAAAAATACATAATGGACTTGTCATGATTGTTTTAATTCGCTACCAAGTGAAAAACATGGACATCGGAAATCATCGATATTTATCAATCCCTACGAACTTTTGACTTTCATGCAGTAGTGATACCTGAATATATTTTCCCAAGATTTTTGGTAGTTTAGGCATAGGTTAAAAGTAATTTCTGGAGACTAATTTATACTAACAATTTTTTCGCATCTAATGATTTGAGTAAGTCCATTAATGATTTTGATTTCCTTCAGACAAATACGTAGTAATGCCCACCAGGAAGCTGTAGTTTGCATAGGCATTAATTTGGACTATCTATCAAATAAAAATAAATAAATTAGAATTGTTCTAATTTCATTTTTTAAACAAAATATTTCACAAACTTTCAAATTTAAGTAAGTTATGATTATGTTATGAGGTAATGAAGTTTGATAGTAGGTATCACCATAAATTTTCCCCATTCCTCCCCTCCCGCTAAAAATGGCAGAATATTTTGTTTGTAGGAAAACAAGCGAGCCTCGTCCATTGACAGCGGGTTAAATTGTCTAAGCCGCCACGCCATCCTGCATCCCCTCTTTTCACCGACCGGGCAAGACAACACAATCAGTTGTCAGTGTCAGTTTTCCAAAGATTGTCAATGTCATCTTTTGGACAAACAAAACCACGAACAGAGGATAGATTTACATCTCAACGACCCTAAGTATGAGAATAAAACCACTCACCGCTACCTAAAATACACGCCTCGTCTACACACATTTTTATCAGTTGTGAGTTGATACATGGAGTTTTCAGTGCGGCAAGGCTGTTCTGTTTGTCTGAGACTTTATAATATGAGATCCCTTCGTTTTATTCTCTTTGCTTGTTTCCATAGACTAGTTCATAAACTAGTAAGTGCTATAGTTTGCATAATAGAATGATAATTTTGACAGATTACGTCTATGTTGTACTTAGAGCATTTATAACGGGAGTTGGCAAGCGCTACTTTTAGTACTAAAATCTTTCTGCCGTTTTTTGCAGGAGGCGAGGTAATACGGTACAGCACACATACAAACGCACACGCAAGTAAAAGCTGTGACACAAACACAAAACAAGCACACAATTATTATACAATGACTGTTGTTACACCATTATTGAGTTACACACTAACACGCACTTCGCCTTCTACCAAGAAATCAATACTCACCTACACCTCCTACCAAGACGCTTGAAACTATCGCAACTAGTATTCCATTTAAATCAAAATATACAAAATTACAAAAACAATTGACAAAAATTTCACTTACTTGTGATAGGAAATACCGTGTTCCCTTAAGTTTGATGTCTCTGATCGCCTTTTACCCCAAAATACCGCACAATTCACCGTTTTCACTAAACACTACTTCGCGACACAAAACGACAGCTAATGGCCGCGCGGTAACGAGTGAAGTAGTTTTGTTTATCGCGTATGACCAAGAGCGCCTTATGGCCGGCAGAGGGGTACGCCGTGCGATGACGTTTCCTGCGCTTCTTTTGTATGTAACCAACTACTCAAAAACATTTAAGAAAGTTTGCAAAACTTCGAAACAACTTATTTTGTGCAACAAAAATTGTAAACTCATCTAATAAAATAAAAGCAACTAGGAGACTAATAAAATAACGAATCTGGTAAATCAAAGTTAAAAATTAATAATTAAATACATACATGATAAAGATATTGCCGATGCTTTTGATGCATTCTTTTCTAATATTCCTAAAGTTGTTACCCGGTATTACTTGTAGCTTTGGTTTATTTTCCACTTGTGGACAAAATCAATAACACCTTATTTCTTATAATGATAATAATGACTTTATAAACCTGTTTTCTAGAATTAAATTTGACTTGTCTAAGTGCTTATTTTGTAAGCTTAATGCAAAATGGCTACATGTAATTTTATACTACTTTATGAAAAAAATATAAATTTATTTTTTTGTATATCTTCATTGTTTTATTTTTCTGTCTTTATACAGACAGCACCAAAACAAAGGTAATCACGGCACACGTGTTACGCTTGTATTACGCTTGATATGCGATGTCGATAAATTGCAGGAAAGCCGTAGACTATCGACTTTTGGCAACACTGTCCGATAAAGGCCGTTAGGTTGGTATATTTGTAATTGGTTTGTAATGTTGTCACTTAAAGATCTAGATGTCCTCCGAACTCTATGTTCTAAGTTCCGCCTCTTTTTAGCGTAGCGTTCTATTCTCTTTGATCGTATCTGTAAAATGAGGTTATGTTTATCTTTTTGTTTTTGCATTGTTTCCATTATTTTGATAAATAATTTTCAACATTCGCAAATCAGCAATGGCGTTTGAGTGGTTCGATAGGATTGGTAGCCCTCGCTATGTTGTAGCGCCTATGGTAGATGCCAGTGAACTCGCATGGAGGATTCTATGTCGGAGACATGGTGCAACTTTGTGTTACACACCAATGTTCCACAGCCAGATTTTTACTAAAGACCCAAAATATAGGAAAGATAATATGCAAACATGTGAAGAGGATCGTCCCTTAATTGTACAGGTAAGTTCCAGGATTATTTAAAAGTATTTACTTACCTTCATCCAGGTAAGAGTAAGATGATTTTTTCATTGTAGAGCTTTATGGACTCAAGACGCCAACGCCGCTGTTTTGACTGGATTGCATTGCACCCGCACTGTGATAGAGAAGACTAGAAAAAGATTGTAATCTCTATCCAATCTCTTTTCAGTTTTGTGGAAATGACCCAGAAATAATGGCAACTGCTGCTAAAATGGTAGAACCATATTGTGATGCAATTGACATAAATCTTGGCTGTCCCCAATCAATAGCTAAGCGAGGGCATTATGGGGCATTTCTTCAAGATGAATGGGAATTACTACATAAAATTGGTAAAATGCTTTCTATGAAACCTGAACTTTGTAGGTAATTTTGGTCTATTCTACCCTAGATAGTTTTACGTGTTTTAAAAACTAACCAACTAAAAATTGAGATATATAGTGGTTTCATTTATGTTCACATTCCTCAATAAATAAATAAATAATGCTAGACAATTCACACAGCATTATCTAGCCCCAAGCTAAGCAGAGCTTGTGTTATTGATACTAGATAACTGATTTACACAATACATTACATATATTAGATATTTTTTACTATACATAGATTATACAATAATATTCTAAGATCAAAAAAAAATTATTTGGTCATTTTTTAACCTTGAAAGTGATATCAAATTTTTCTAGAGGCTACATCTTGTTACAATTTAAGTCTAATTTAGTTTGAATTTGCCAAAGAAATAATTTAGAAAAAAGCTGAAGTTTCTGTGTAGTTTATAAGCAACACCAATGAAATTCAGTATTCTCATCACATAACATAAATACATTAGTAAAAACATACAGACAGATGAATTTAAAACTTCCTCCTTTTTTTAATTCAGTTAGCAAAATTACTGGGTCCTACAAGGGGACAGACAAACAAAATAAGTATAAAGCCACTATATTTTTTGGTTACAGTTACAGCCATGTCTAATGCAGTCTCTATTCCAATCACATGCAAAGTCAGAGTTTATGATGATATCGAGAAGTCTGTAGAGTATGCTCTTATGCTCCAAAAAGCTGGCTGTAAATTGCTCACAGTTCATGGCAGGACCAGGGAGCAGAAAGGGCCTCTTACAGGAATTGCAAGTTGGAAGCATATTAAAGCTGTAAGGTCTGTATTTCTTTATCATTATTATTTTAGACAATGCTGATGTGTTGTGCCAAACACTCACCAGCTCAGATCATCCGTTGCTTCGACCAGACTCTCAGATAATTTATTGAAAACTCGAAGTCTCAGTACCCCACGGACCTAGAGTATCGACTCAAAAAGGAGCAAATGCGGTAGGCTCTGTGCATCAGTATTGCCATACAGAGGAGCAGTGCAGCCATCGTCTTGGGAGAGCTTCTGACTGGTATTGATATGTATCAGTTCTTTTATTAGATGTTTGCAACAATCTGCAGTTAGCTCAATTGTTTCATTTTAAATACTAGTTTTAATTTTTTTCTATTATTTGAAGGTAATTTTATTTGATAATAATGTTTTTTTACTGGCTGCTACGTGCACATGCTCACTAGATGTCCAAGATCCCTGGTGCATGTCATTAATTACTGAACTTTATTAGAATCCCCCTATTATCATTATACCATTTTAGACTAGCTTGCATATTCATTATTGTTATGTTCTAGGGAAGCAGTTTCTTTGCCAATGTTTGCAAATGGAAACATCCAGTCTTTAGAAGATGTACACAGGTGTATAGAATATACAAAGGTGGATGGAGTAATGAGTGCTGAAGGGAATCTTACAAATCCTGCTATATTTAAAGGGATAAATCCAGTCACTTGGGAAATTGCCACAGAGTACCTCGACTTAGTCGAAACTTATCCTTGTCCTATGTCATATATTAGAGGGCATTTATTCAAAATATTCCATAAAATGTAAGTAAATTTGATACTATATGGAACATGGCTTTAACATCGATAATTAGATCTACCTGCTTAGGTAGCTCGTTATAATGGATAAATATTTGCTGAACACTTCACACAGCATCATCTAGCCCAAGCTAAGCAGCGCTTGTGTTAGGGTCAGCCCACATACATGTTTGTGGCTCACACCACAAACATGTATGCGAGAGACGCGACGTGAAGCATCTCTTAACGCATTGTGAAGTAGCGAAGTTTTCGTGTTTATTATGCCAATAAAATCTTATTGCTTATTAAATAAAGTTGTATTTTGAACCAACATCTTATAACGTGAGCGCAGTGTCTCGTCTCGGTGTGAAAATATTTTATTAGTCATTCATCTCATTCCCATATGGGTATGAGATGAATGTCTAATAAAATATTTGATACAATGCATTACAAAGATAGATATTTTTTATTTTATATAGAAAATGCCCAGAACACCGTTTTTTTTTCGTAAAAACATTGTCCCAAGGCGGAAATCGAACCCGAATTCTTCTGCGTCGCAAACGGACCTTAGCCCGCCGCGCCACATAGGTCGTCAAATGTAATATCCTTAATGAATTTCTGTTTCTTTTTAGTTTTACATTAAAAGAAAATAATGATGACCGAGAAATCCTTGCTACGGGACAAAACCTTGAAGACTTTAAAACAGTTTGTGCGAACATAAAAGAAAAATATTTACCCTACCATACTGGGCTAAGGCATTTTAAAAATAATGAAAATATAACAAGGTGTGGTTTCCATCTGATTTTGCCCCCTTGGATATGTCAGCCCTATGTGAGAATGTCTCCAGAAAATTATACTCAGAAGATGGAAAAACTAAGTTACAGTCAGGTAATACAATAAAATTATAGTGCTAGACTATAATTTTATTGCCGTTGTTAGTCTATACTAACAGCAGTAGGATACTATTATCCTACTGCTGGGCAAAGGCCAAATAATATTAAACCAAGAAAAATTGTTTTCTTGTTTGTTCTTAACCCGTTCACTGTCCAGCCTCGGCGCGGCGGCGGCGCGGTGCGACCCGAAGGTATGCGCCGCGTATGGTATGCTTTCCGCCGCACAGCTCCAAAGGCGGAAAAACGTCTAAGTTCATCATGCATGGGCAATGAGAGTGTAAACCTTGGATAACCAAAATTTCTTTCAGGAAAGTGATCAAGTAAAAAGAAATTATGAAGATTCTGATGGGAATAGTATATCAAGGAAGAAAATGAAAAAAATGTTAAGGATATCTAGAAAACCAGTAAAACACAATACACATCAAAGCCCGAGAAATGGAGAAATGTGCGAAAGAAACACTTGTCTTAACCCTGTGGTTGGTATTTCTTAGTTCCGTAGTAGGTAATTTAGTATTTTTTGTTTATTAACTATAACTTATCGACGTGATTCTGTTTGTAACCTTATCACGCCTAAACGGATCATAATGTTTGACATGGAGGTAGCCGGTATCTCAGGACTTAAGCTGCTTTAAATTCTGTCAAAGACCGTGCGAAGCCGCGGGCAGAAGCGTAATTGTTATATTTTTCTTGCATTACAGGGCGGAAAATGTGTCTACAAACTATGTAAAAAATGCTGCAGAAACAAATGTTTTGAAGAGGAGCTTGACTGTACAGGTCACAGAATACTTGTTTTTACCAGAAGACAAGCAGCAAAAAAATTTGCAGGCAAAGATACCGTCAGTGAAGCCATGGTTACTGATAGTATTTGAAATACCTGAACCTGGTGAGCTGTTAAAATAGTTGTATATTAATCTGTAAGTTGTTTTTACATTTTGTAAGTAAGTACAAATCTGAAGACAGTTTAAATATTTCATTTTCCACATGTCTACCCACCTACATTAGATAGATATAACAGAACGCACTATTATACCACACAAATAAGGAAACATGCAAAAATAGATACTAAGAAGAAAGCAAGTATAAATGGCGGTCATATCGCTGAGAGCGATCTCTTCCAGGCAACCTTAGGATGGACTGGACATGAAGGAACAATATAGACTGCACTTGAATCTTATAATTAGATATTTATTTAGAAAAGAAAATATTAATATTTGTCATGAGACTCCCACCATTTCCTAAAGGCTCTGTCTGTACGAAATAACAGTTTATAAGAAATTAAATAAGTTCCCAAAAAGTTTCGATTTCGGCAGGACTCGAACCTGCGCCCCGCCCTATCTCACAGACTTCAACTGGCGGTTGCGCCCTCCCTATCTAGATTACCCAGAGTGCGAGGGCTTACGCACTAGAATACAAAAACCTTATAACAGTTTATGTTGATACAAATTATCTCCATGGCAACTCTAACATAGATTATTTACAGTTCAGTTGCGTGCCTATATCGACAAAATAATACGGCATTGTTCTTCGCAAAAACTTGCAATTTGGTGTTATCGTGCCAGAAGGTATAAAGGGAAATGACAAATTAATGACACCAAATGGAAACTCGTCAATTAGAGGAGACGAAGACTTAATGGTATTGGAATTGCGCGCGCACAACAGGCTTGGCTCAGTTTATAAACAGCTCGACGAGGCGTATCTTGAGTGATTTTGAACAGCTTAAGGTGCATACCTGAGCCGATGACCTTGAGCAAATAGGCGTTGCTATCGTTTCGGCCCCGCACCTTCCGCGCAGCCCCGCCGAGAAAAAGTTTTCACGCGGAAACCGCAAAATAAGGAAAATCTACATGGCGGCACGGCGCGGCACCGCGCGGCGCGGCGTTATAAACGAATAGCTGTCTGATACATGAGAAATGCGGATTCGATTCCCACTACGAGAGATTTTTTACAATATCAGCAAATATTTTTTCCTGGTCTGGGTTTTGTGGAACCATAACCTAATCTGAGAACAGAACTCGGTACTTAGGGAGTAGTGTTGGGTAGTTGTTATAACTAGCTGCTACCCGCGGCTTCGCTCGCGTTTTAGGTAACTATCCCCTTCAAAAGTAGCCTATATATAGGTACATAGGTATCCCAATCATTCGAAAGTTTCATCCAAATCGGTTTAGTATTTACGGAGACAGGTAACAAACATTCACACAAACTTCTCTCATTTATAATGTTAGTAGGATATCAACGAATAGGTAGGTAATACGGTTGGAATGATTTGAAACAAAAAATATCTGAGCTAGAGGAGAAGGGGCTTAATGAACCAATATAAAAAATGACGGTTACGTGGTACTTAGGTTTTTTACACCATTAAGAAGAAATACCGATGCAATGGACGGAATGATAGGTTTCGATAGCCGGTTCGGATAGAAAGATTTTCCTCGAGTTTAAAGAAAAAAAATACAACCCCCCTAGAACCATTTTTACGACCTCTTTTGGAACTCCCAAGGGGAGCTACTTGGAAAAGATTTTTTTTGCGTTAAGTGGGGAGGAAAATTCATTTTAAACGCAAAAAAAATCTATTAAAAAAGTTTCCACACGCTTAAAGTTTTCACCTTTCAAAACTCGGCAACCGTCATTCAGGCCAAATTTTCCGAATTAAACAACTTAATGTATGTACATATTATGTTATAGGCTTCATAATTTCGGTTGGTAATAAATTTTATAGCATAAATTTTTTCGTTAAACTAATGCAATATTTAATAAAATTTCATTTTTTAATTTTTTATTAATATAGTCTGACCAGGAATTTTTAAGACAACCTACTCTATATTTTACTACTATTTTACTACGACATATTTTTTATATATAGAAATTGATATAGGTTTAATACTTATCTGTCATCCATTAAGCATATGGCAGCTGAAGGTCGTCCCTTTACGGATCTTAGACTATTATGATATTGTGCTGTACTTCGGAATTTTAATATAATAATAATAAATCATTTATTGTTCTTCTTGCACAATGAGCTTACATTTAAAACTAAAGTAGCAAGTATAGTATAAAATTAGATTAGAGCAACATTGCACAAGACTGATGCCTGCGTAAGGTTTGTAAAAAAACCTGTATTACAGTCACCAGGCTCCCACTCCGCGGTATAAGTGCCGTTACTTATAACATATAGGTCGGTTAACGACATTAAGCTAAGTGTACAAACAATAACTTAAAATAAAAACAATGATTACAGAAAAAGCAAAATTTCAAGTTATACAGAGGAAAAAAACTAAAAACTTTATTAAGTTTTAATTTTGGAATCATAATTATTAAGGCATTAAGGCAGCATTTCCTTGTGATCTAAGGCAATGTGTGTGTGCGGGTGTTTTGTGTGAGGGTGTGTGTGTGCGTGCTTGAGTGCGTGGATTTGATGTGTGTTTCGGTAAGATCTTCTGAGGACACAAGTCTCAAAAAAGTATGGGCAACAAGATAACTAAAATAATATGAGGTATATATATAATATACTTTCGCGTAGTATTTGCGAGACCTCTAAACGTGTTTCCTTTTCACTGTCATAGCTTTCAATGTTTCTGTTTTTGATTTATAGTTCTTCTGTTTCACTTTTACAGTCTATCCACGTCATTTCTTTTTCTATCTTTTCCTATTCTAATATTTGTTCATCTATGTTTTAGTTGTCACTGTTAATTCTTCTTCCTGTTTTTCGTCTTCTATCTTTTTGATTTTTTTCTGCTAATTATTTTTGTCTTCAATAGCTCTTAAAATATAATTTGGGTCTCATAATGACATTGATCTAGAATGTCTTGGACTCACCAATTCTGGCAGATTGCAATCTATGTAAAATGTGTTCCCTTTTAATTATTTCGGTAATTGTACGATAAGATTTTCCATACCAAAAAGACATTTGAAATATTTTGTTACCTGCAGTTATGCATCGAATGTTAGAGATCATTCTGTGAAAAAGTCGCCTCAATTTTATTTAGATTTTTAGTATTACCAACTTTACTCATTGTTTTTAAGCTATAGGTGAGATAGATGAGTCGTGTATGGATATAATTTTCATTTATGATGGCCAGTTTAATAAATATTGTAAAATCCAAACGGGGTAATGATGCGATAATAATTGGCAGCTGTGTTTTGACAGCTGTCGTCGAAAATGTAGGTTTCCGTCCCACCTTTCATTTGAGCTATTAGTTGAAAGTCTAGCGCGTGTAGTTTCGGAGATAGCTCTATTTCAATTTTGACAGCTGTCATCGAAAATGTAGGTTTCCGTCCCACCTTTCATTTGAGCTATTAGTTGAAAGTCTAGCGCGTGTAGTTTCGGAGATAGCTCTATTTCAATTTTGACAGCTGTCATCGAAAATGTAGGTTTCCGTCCCACCTTTCATTTGAGCCATTAGTTGAAAGTCTAACGTGTGTACTTTCGGAGATAGGTCCAGTTCAATTTTGACAGCTGTCATCGAAAATGTAGGTTTCCGTCCCACCTTTCATTTGAGCTATTAGTTGAAAGTCTAGCGCGTGTAGTTTCGGTGATAGATCTATTTCAATTTTGACAGCTGTCATCGAAAATGTAGGTTTCCGTCCCACCTTTCATTTGAGCCATTAGTTGAAAGTCTAACGTGTGTACTTTCGGAGATAGGTCCAGTTCAATTTTGACAGCTGTCATTGAAAATGTAGGTTTCCGTCCCACCTTTCATTTGAGCTATTAGTTGAAAGTCTAACGTGTGTAGTTTTGGAGATAGGTCTGTTTCAATTTTGACAGCTACTGTCATTATTATAAGTTAGATGGCTTTGCTGTTTTGACAGTGACGTTTGCTGTTATTTTGACATTTACCTTTTCTAAATTGATTTATTTAAGGATGGGGTACAAGGGAGACTCCAAGATCTTGTCTCCCAAGCCAACCTAACCTGCACGTGGTGTACCCTAGCAGGGATAACGAACTAGGCTCTGGTGAAAATATCAACATTCTTCATAACTTGCTAACTCATATTTTACTATTATTTTCCATTACTTGACACTGGCATAAAAGAGTCCAACCAGACTTATATTGCCATTAACTAAGAATCATCATTATTTAAGGATTGTGGATTAGATAAAACAAATAAATATAATTAATATTATTTCATTTCTTATTCAGATCTCAATTTATATATTTCCTAATTTTTTCATCATTGTGTTGTGAATATTTTGTTATTATTTTTTTTATATTCTCTTGTGCAAAAATATTGATTAAATTTGTTTACTTAATTATCTTTTCACAAGATTAAATAAAAGGAATAAACCTATTACATTAATTATTCACACATTAGCCAATGCTAGGCAGTGAATGCGTTCATCATTAGAGTACCTATATTTTATAAAACCAACATAAGTAATGGAATTTTATCAGTCTTACAAAGTTTTTTATATACTTAAGGGCTCTAGGCTCTAGGCTCTAGGTAGTAATGGAAAATTCCATTACTTATGTTGGTTTTATAAAATATACTCTAATGATTAATTCCCGATGTCGCTGCCGACTGTACCATCGAAAAAAAATGGAGTCGACGTGAAGGGAATTGAGGCGCGGTCGACTTTACGAAAGTCGACGTTGCGGGAACCGACGCTGCGGGAATCGGCGTGACGGATACCACTCCTCTACTTTTAATACATCTTCAATTATAAGAATTGATTCTGGTCTAGAATCCTAGTAAGTTATTTGAATCGATGTTGGTTTCATTGGTTTTAGCTGTAACATACAAAATAATAGGATTTTTGTTTGTTATGTTCATGCAAAAGACTTTGATCGTTTTCAGTTGACTAATTTGACAAAATCCATGTCAAAACTTATCAAAACTGTTTTACAAATCTCGAACTCTACAAGATGAAAAAAGTCTATGTACCGTTTTAACCCAGTCTCCTTTACAGTACGAATCCCATTTCCATTTCATGTCAAAGTAAGTATTACAGAATTCACTCTCAATCTATGTGTCTCTTAGCTGCAGGCAGCAGCGTAGTTCCTATTCTTGGATCGGATTGGAGTCAAGTGAGAGGTTGGGGGTGTACCTAGTGCCTCACTTCGGAGAGGCATAGGATGGTTTTGACTTTGGTAATTACTTATTAGATTTTAGTCTGATCAGCTGCGTATTCACGAAGAGTGTGATATTAGAAATCTGATGATGATCATGAACCGGGTTAGAACACATGTCATACCTACTTATTGTACCTACCTAAGCACTATGAATGTTTTACCTCTAACACAGGCATTTTTACTCCAGTTTTAACTTATCCAGTCACTGTACATCTGTAAATGAATAATAAATAAATGAATAATGATAAATAAATCAATAATTGCATGGTTTGTAGGTACTACAAAAACTCTATGGTTGATACTTACTGGACATGATTTTCATTAGGCATTGTAAGATTTTTTTTCTTGTGTATTTGCCTGTTCCTCGATCTCCTACAATAAATACCTAATACAAACATGAGTAATTTGGATAATATCGCTAATAGCAAAAATAGCGAAAAATTGCTAAAATAAAATGAACCTTCTACCTACCTGATAGTATAGTTATACTTACATTACTTCTATCATCCTTTGAGCTTTCAGAGCTTTCTCCAGCTTACTGATCTTTTTGGCATTTTCCATATAAGCTATACGAAGGTACACACAACAACAATGGGTAGTCAATAAGTATACCTACGGTATATTAAAAGTACTACTTTAGGTCTAAAATCGTCCTTGCTCGACAGATATAATTATGTACTTATATCTACTTATTTACAAACTATTTTATCATACACGAAATAAAGTTTCCGGGTCGTGTGCGGATGACTGAGAATAATAAATAAATCGTAATAATGAAGTGTCATCGCGAGCCAGACGAACACAACCTCCCCGTACAACAGCCAGAGTGGCACTGCCGCCCGTCGCCCGCGCGACCACCTTCAAAGGTTAACGCCCTATAATAATACGGAAAAACTTAAAATGATTATTTGCCATATGAAAAACCGTCGCATCACAAAATCATACTTCCAACTTGTAGATAAAGTCTTTGCCGACATTATGGTGTAGAAAAAAGTACAAAATTCCAAGTCGTTTAGAAGGAGATACAATTTTTCAGTCCAAAACAGCTTCACTTTGTTAATTTTTTTCACATGGTTAATGAACTCGTAGAACTTTTTTGTACTTCCAGTTTACAGATAAAAGGTCAATAAATGATATATATTTTTTTCAGCACATAGCATTAACTCCTCTAAGAGGAGATAGCTTCCAAAAAAGACCGATCAGCTCCTGTATGCGCCTTAAGTGAAACAACAATGTGTATCAACAGAAATCACAATAGTTGGTATTTTAGTAAGTTAGTTGCATAGAGCGGTAGATAATTCATAAAGGAATCTGTTTTGTTCACCGATTTTAACGCGGATTTAGAAACCACAAATGGATAAATGCTGTACAGAAGATAAAACATCTCCAAGACGGCAGAGAAGACTCAACGGTATGCAATTACCATTAAATTATCTGCAAGTCGCCGGATGGGTTGTGTATGTCACCACTGCCTTATTGATTTTTTTTATTCTTATACAAATACAATTTGAAGAACTGAAGTTAGGAGTGTTAGCGGTTTACATTGTTTTGTACATTTCCCACACTGCGTGCCACATTACCGCATCATGGATAGACCCTAGCGAGAAGGAATTGAGAGAAATGGCGGTGAGCAACGTGCCAGAATTCGATCGCAATATCCACGCTCACGTTATTGAAAACGGGAGATGCCACCTCTGCAACATAAACACCAGCAGTAAGAAAACGAAGCACTGCAGTTTGTGCAATAAATGTGTGGACCACTTCGACCATCATTGCAAGTGGCTCAACAACTGCGTCGGCCGCAGAAACTACGCGGCGTTCATGGCGAGCGTAGTCACCGCCCTGATGATATCATCCCTCACCTCATCCCTATGTATAGCTGACCTTGCCCTATTCTTTAAAGACACTGGCTATTTGAGTGTACCTGCTCAAAATTTTGTTAATTGTTCCCTAATGTATGACGTTTCTTCAAGGTACTGTAGATCTTCAATTAGTTTTTTAGTGTTCCTGATGATATTTGGTTTATGTGCCTTAGTTATAGCGTTCCCATTGTTGCACCTTTGTTGTTTCCACGTTTATATTTTTTTATTAGGAGTTTCTACTTATGAATACATGGTCAGCAGTGGTCCTTCAGATGTTTTACGCCCTTGCTACATGAGCAGATGTGGTTGTGGTAGATTAAAACACTCAAAGAAAATTAACACGTTCAGTTTAAGTAAATCACAAGAAGGACACCAAATTAACCAGACCAATTCTAGTCATAATGACACAATAGACATAAAGTTGAATGTTTCTCCATCAGATGTAGCAAAATCTAATCACAACGATGGATCAAATGTAGCTAATTTGATAAGCATATTAATAAACAATGAATTAGATAGAGCCAGGAAAATTTTGGTTTATGACAAAAATAAAATACACCCGCAAGAAGCTAATACCAGCACAACCACACCATGAATGTTTAGGTACAACTTTCCTTTACAGTTATTGTTTAACGCTTATGGATAGATGTAAGGTAAAACAACTTTTTTTTACGTCAAAGAACAGAAACTCTAAGTGTTTAAATAAATTAAGCATACGTTAGCATTTAACAGTTTGTTTCACCAACAGTGCCTCTTCCCTGTTCAGAGCTTATGTAGGTACCTATCTACAAAAACTATTAGCATTGACGTCATTAAATAAGTGTGTCATTGTCATTAGATTAAATATACCAATGAAAGAATATTTCCAGTTAGTTCTGGTTTATTAGTAAGTAAGGTATAACATTAATTTAGATAAATATAAGTTTTTATCCACAACAAAAAATAATAAAGTTAACACCTGAATAGTATTTTATATCCCCATGAGGTGTGATATTGATATGCAGATCCTAATCACGCTTGCGGCGACGGTTCTGCTCCTCCTGTAATCAGATAAGGAAAGTAAGTTTTCGTAAAAACTGTCGCTCGCATTCAAGTATAACACAATATATTATTATAGAATCGTTGCATAAACAGCTAACCATACTGAGCACTATTATACAAGTAAGTCTACAAAATGGGCACGCTGGAGGCAATATTCTACACGGCGTATACAATATATCCTCCAGCGTGCCCATTATATAACAACTTCTCAAATTATAATATAATGTAATGAGTTTTGAAAAGTTGTTTAGTATCTAATGAAGCTCAGTTGCTAACCCGAACAATTAAATGACTCGGATTTAACACGGCATTTTTTTTAATTTGACATTAAACTCTTGGTATAAGAAATGGTGCTAAAGCTGATATGGATCAGCCTGTAAATCAAACATATCAATTATACAAGGAGTCCAAAATGGAATCTTATGAAACCTTTCCAAACCTACATGGTTCCTAATTAACTCTTGAGCTGCATAATGAACTAGACAAGAACACCATCAACCACTAAATAAAGAAATTCTCAGCTAAATACAAAAGATTTTTGTTTTCATAGAAACAAGCACAGACTGATCTTCATGCGCCATGATCAAGCAAGAACTTTTCTCTTCTCTTCCGCGATCATGTCGCATGAGACTGTGCCAAATATTGGAAAACTGAAAAATCGAATCATGGTAAATATCCCGTTATAAATGACTTTAAAGCACAGATATATTATGTCATTTCAATGTCTGAACCAATCAATAAAGTACATTATCAAGCTAGAAATGAGTTTTAAAAATTAATTTACCTTCTGGCTAAGGATAATAAGCAGTCTCTTGAAAATTCCGATGAAGTCAATGAACAACTCAAGGGCGTGCAGAACAAAGTCCTGGTTACCCATACGGCGCTTCTCAATGATCAGTTGGGTGTCGTACAAAACGAATCCGCACATCAGCATTAAACCCAAGTAGATGTGAGCCTGTAATAAGAAAGCAGAATTCTATAAATAACTGATTATGTACATACTTACAAAAAAAAGTAGTTATCAAAGAATAGCAAGAAGAGTTTATGTGAATACAGTAGTCTGCTTACAAAAAAAATATCAAAGAATTCGAGTTTCTGTTTGCTTTCATAACAACCTAAAGTTATTTAAAATCATCATAGGGGTAGGACTATGTTTACTAGAAAAATAATACAAGACAATCACAACAAGAAACCAATGTGTTGTTTTATGTAGTAAGATAGTAACTTTAGATCAGAAATAATGCTGGTCATGATTATTATGGATTATGTTGAATTCAAAATGACTCATAGAAATAAAAAAAACTAAACTACTTATAATTCTGATAAGTCATCCATCAGTGACTCTCTGATGAAACTACAGAAAAGAATACTGAAATTCTCAAACTAAGTACATAAAATCTACAGCTTTGTTTTATTTTATTATAATGTTGAACAAAGGAAATTTTAAAATCCATCTCAGTTTGTTATAACTATAAGCTTTTTTAATAAAAAAAAATAGTTGGGTGGCGCTAGTACCGCCATAAGCCCACAACAGAGCTATAATATACATTATTAAAGTAAGCTATATATTACAGTATAGCAAGCTGCCACAGATGGCTATACCGAAATATATTGTGCATTATCTATTGACATATTATGTGACAACACATGTGTCATAATGAGTATGTTATAGCTGCATCTGTGGTCACTAGCTAGATTACTATAGAAAAAATTATTCCCTAATATACCTTGCTATGAATTATAATAATAATTATAGCTCTGCCTATTGTGGGCTCTAAGAACATCTTCTAAATCATTTTCAATGAGATTCCATGTAAAGCACACACAAATGCAAATGCTTTACATGAAATTGAATTAGTAAGTGTTATGTTATTTACCTGGTACAGGAAGTGCGACTGCATAAACAGGTTGACCACTGTCATCAAGAACATGGAAGAGAGAAGGGTCATCAGAGTCCCACCAAGGAACAGCCAGCTCCCACGGTCAGCCAGCATCGCAGTAATGGAGAAGCATACGAACACGAGGGTGGTCCCCATCAAAGCAGTCACGATGATGGAGGGGTCCAAGACGCTGACATAGTCAAGGAGAGGCCCCATGCTCATACCTGTCAATTTAACATCATAAAATTGAATAAAGTAGGTGCTTCATTGCTTACATAAAAACAAGGTTAAATTAATTGTATAAACTGCTTCCTTGTTTTAACATAGCAACACAAAGCAAATATACACTAAAATGAATAAAATTTGAATTGGTCAAGCTGACCAAATAATAATATGTTACTCATATGATATAAAATGCCTTCGTCACAATGATATAAAATGTACCTGAAGTAACACCAAATCCAAGGAGGTATCCCAGTCTTTGCTTCGTATTCTTTCCATTATCAGGGGTAGCAACAAGCATCAGCATGAGGCCAGCTCCAATGATCATGGTGAGGAATCCGGCCTGGAAGCGGGTGAACATGTCTATGTAGACTCCAGCGCAGGCAGCTCCGCATGTCATTGTCAATGTTCCGTAAACATTTTTCAGATGCTTCCGGACTGGGGCTTCCCTAAAAATAGAATCAAGCAAAATTTACTCAATGTTTACACAAGTATGTGATGAATGTAAAGAATGTTAAAAGATACACATAATATTGCTTGCAATAACGAAATACTGATTTATAAACATCATGACTCTAGCTCGCTTGTATCATGGCCTAGATTACTACAGAAACATGAAAGTTCTAGAACAATGCATAATGAACTGAGTAACAACAGCGACAAATGACTGCTGCTATAAGCCAGGTTTTTTAAAATATACAATTTCGGATCTGTTGTTGAATTTGCAAATATAATGTACTCACAGTCGGTTCTGAAAACTGTTGATAAAAGTTTGGATATTGGGTGTCATGATGGTTTCCAAAACAGGGCTTCTCGTTCGAAGTCTCGTAAATGAGTTACAATACACTTGCAGGCGAACACCTTATGAATACACGTCGTTAAATATAATAAGTCCAGTCTAGTCTAGTCCTTCTGTAGTAATTTGGATGACGCAATTTGATCAGAGAACAACTGGAAGAAAAGATTCAAAACAACACGTCAGATTTTCTCAACAAGACAAGGCCAAAGTCTATCAAACTAATGAGAGTAAAAGAGAGAGACTTAGGAATGAAAGAGAAAACCAATGAAAAAACAAAATGGAACCAAAGCCACCAGCCACCGAAACTCGAGGTCATCATTATTGTCTATGCATGTTTCATAGAGAAACTTCGTCGCAAAACAAATCCTTGATTTTATTGTACAGAAGGGCGGTCGCACACTTGCGATTTTTTGTCTGATTGTCATGAAATTGTCTATGGATAGGCATTTATAGGTATTCTATCCGGAAGCGTTCGTTCCATACATTTGTAAATACACAAATCGCCTAGCTGGCTGTCCTTGGTCCTATCGGCTTCGGGTAGCGACCAGACGAGATATTCCTTTGTTCGAGCGTCCCCGCAGTCTCTATCTCTAACCCCCCAGCGATGCACGATGTCGATCCTGCTGTTCGTCAAGTGCTCGCTGACCAATGCCGTGCTTAACTGCCGTCCACCCACACACCTATTACACTCCCAGTCATGCAAAAGTCCAAAAACAAAAACTCGTGCTTAAGTGGAAGCACATTGGGGGCCCACACTCAGAATCGAAAGTCTCAGCTGGTGAATGAGTGAGGTAACCAGGATTCCCGACGTTGAGTTAGAGCGCCAATTGCCTATACACGAGATGCATCATTTCTTCGCCCTTGGCGGCAAATGTGCTTCACGAGGTGAGATCGGCGGTTTAACTCCGCGTGTGCCAGTGCCACTACGCTTAAACGCGAGATAAGTCTTGTATTTCAGCGTACCTAGTATCGCGAGGGTCGACGCTCGAAACAGTAAGGCCTCAGACACATCACAAAGGAAGACAGTCTACAACAAAGCCGCTAAGTACCTCGAGAAGACGGTAAGGAAAGCTCGTATCAACCGGATTGGCCGACTGGGAGCCAGGCTTGCCTCATTCCCTACAGGCAGTAAAAGCAAAATGTAGCCGTCCTTCTTAAGGATGGGAAAGCAAAGCAAAGGTCAGTACTGTCTGTCACCCAGTATTATTAGATATGCAAACGACAGCACCGTGGTAGACAGATACCTTTCCAACGCCGAGGCCAGTCTCAATGAGATACTTACAGTGCAAAAAAAAGATATGTTGCAGCGCTTGAAATTGCTGAAGGCATAACTCTAATGCCTCAAAAACGCAAGCCTGCCTCTTCTCTACAAAAAATAGTCCGCTTTGTTAGGTACTTACCTATTTTCCGAGATGTACCGGTACCTATAAAAGATCAACTAGAGCTTTGTGTTACGCTCACATCAACTCTAAATTTTGCAGCTTTCACCGAGTCAAAGGCTAAAACAGCAACCATGAAGCTAGTAATCCTTAACAAGGTTAAACGTTACTACACTCCGGGGCAGCTTCTATCCCTATACCAAGCACAGGTCCGGTTTAATTTGGAGATTGTGGCCATGTTTGAGACGACTCGGCCTAGTTGGTACAAGACCGAGTCGTCCCAAACATGCAAGTTGGTGCTTGCAGTCTTGAACGAAGAGCCTTCAGACTCATTGACGAACAGTAGGTAGGTACCTTGCAGAGACTAAGATCCGAAGTCTCGAACACCGCTGGAAGGTCGCTTGTCTCTCGATCTTTTAAAAGACACATTTCGGAGAACGCTCACAGAAACTACTTGACCTGATTCCATTCCACCATCCCCTTTTCACTCCAGGACAAGCAGACGCACAGCGCATTACCAACCCGTTAAAAAGTGAGTGTGGACAGTGTATCCACCAAGTAGGGTGGATCCGTCCACACTCACTAACCGTTTTTCTCCAACTTCATCATTACCTCTACCATTTGGAACACGCTCCCTTCAGCTTATTTTCCGGTCAATGGGTCTCTTCAAGACAAAGTGAATAGTTATCTTATTATGTTGCTGATGGCAGTTGATACATTTTGGTTTGCCTACACTGCCGTATGACATTATAACATTGCGCCTACTATTTCACGGTGTCTAGGAACAGACACAACAGAAATCTTTAAATTTAATTCAATTTATTTTGTTATTATATTAAAGTAAAAGTTACTTCTTCCGACTGCTTTTTGGATAATCTATGTCAGTAATAAACATATTAATAAAGTGTGTTTTTTTAACTGGGATAGTACGGGGGCACCAGCGGGTTAAATTGTCTAAGGGGGGCACCCATAACCAGAGGAAATACAGTTGCAGTTTCTTTGGAAACATCAGCTCCTTTTTGGAGTAAAATATTTTGGCATTCAAAATTTTTTGGTCAGGTGTGAGTAGCGCCTTAAAATGAATCAAGTTGGTAATTTTTCCGTCTCGTACGACGCAGGAGTAAAGAATGTCAGTTGTCATTGTCATAGCGTTTGACTGTCAATGAGAGTTGCCAACATATGATTTCAATCTGCTAAATCTAGTGATTTTTTTATATCATCATCTAAGAAAACGATCTACTGAACTGTCTATACATTTATGCTGTTATCCGTGTAATTTTTTTTACTTCCTTCATTTATTGTATATCAGCCATCAAGTACCCATAACACAAAATCTGCTTAGATTGGGGCTAGATTATGCGCTGTGGATTGTCTAGCATTTTTTATTATTTATTTATTTCTATTGAATAGCACTATTAATTCAAGCGAGGAGGCATTCCATCATTTTCTTCCGAGATTTAAACGTTTCAGTTTAGTTTTTGTGATTCCGTTGTTATATTTCATAAACTTATAAAAAAAAAGATAAATATTCCTATATTGCTGCTTTATTTTATTATAATATATCAGTTATCTAGTACCCAACACAAGCTCTAGCGCTCCGCTTGAGTTGGGGCTAGATGATGCTGTGTGGATTTTTCAGCATTATGTATTATTTATACTAACTTACACAATTTGCCCAAGTACCTATATCATATTAATTCATAAGTGAGTAGCCGTTTCATCCCTTCATACGTAATTTATATATCAAAGTAGCAGGGCCGTAGCCATAAATACATTTGGGGGGGGGGGGGGGTGTCGAAGGCCGCTTTAAGCAGGTACGTTATTGGGAAGATGATATCTTAAATGGATCATGTTCCACGGGTTAAGATTTGTCATAGGTGAGAGCGATACAAGCCGCAATTTTTTTTTTGTTATTTTCCAGTAAAGATCGGCAAAAAGAGCTTAGGTGGGTATCGACCATACCCAAAAACACACTATATTAACAGCGAGTGGAGCGACCCGTGAAAATTAAGTGGATTTTTTACTGTTCAGCAAACTACTACAAATGACCTTAAACGCCTAAAGGTATACGTACATACGTACATTTGATGTCAAAGAGCGGAACAGTCATGTCAATTATTGGTTATCGTTAGATTTCTAGTTAATTTTTTAGCAAATGTGGCAAAGTGGCCTCAGTCGGAGGTCACGAAGCAAGCAGACTGTGGTCCAGTCATAGTCAGAAGGAACAAAATGTTAAGCTACCGTTATTCTTTTTGCCGGTGGTTCGCCTAGTGACCTAGAAGAATTTTTGTATTTTGTCAATCTTTGTGCTGTTTATTGTGATAGTTGGATTTGTAGAAAGTAGAGACTGACTGAAGCAAACCAGGCTGCCTAATAGGTGACGTTTCTACAGCGCTGAATATAACATTATTATGCGCACTATCACTTCTTCCACAAGTGGACAAAAAAATGAAGTGAAGAGAAAATCAACAACACTATTTCTTATTTGCTAATAATCTGTAGAATAAAAATTTTACTTGTCGTGCTTATTTTGTAAGCCTATAGAAATAAGGTTATTGTCTTTTAGCTTCTCCTAAGCTATTAAGCTTGAAAATTATATATGACTCACTCAGCTAGTCTTTACCACTTCTGTTATTATTTTCTTTCCATTTCGGGGATTGGCCGCTAGAGAACCTATTTCTTTGTTTGCACCACTCAATTGGAATGGATTTCAGTGTAAATACTGTGCTTGTTTATATAGGTACTTAACTTAAATTGCCGATACCTACAGGCCAAAATGGGCTCGTTTTCTTCGCCGTTATAACGGGTTGCTACTGTTTCGTGCCAATCCTATTTAAACTGGCTTAGGACGTAGGACTTTCGATAACCAAAACTTGTGAAAATTTTCGCGGCTTGCTTCGCTCGCCGTTTAGTGTCTATATTACCTTGTTCAAAGGTATGTTATTTTTTAATAAATAATCTTCAACAATTTTCTATGAAAATAATGATGGAGCTTCAAAACAATGGCTACTATTTGGTAATATTATGACATTAGAATAGTCTATTGGATACAAAATCCACTTTTGTTTTAAAATGAAAAAAACTTATTTATATTAGTTAACACTAAATTTGCAATTTGATCCGCTCGCCGATAACAATTGTTGGCTTGTATCTCGTTTGTGGGCATATTAGTGAACCGTGCTAAATATAAATAAAACACAATTTCACGGCTTGTACCGCTTGCCTAATAGGCGCTATAAATATAATGATAACGTTTATAGCTTCTGGCTTTGGTCCGGGACTGTGGACCAACCACACTGTACTACTATACTTCTACAAATTTCTTCTTCAAAAATCCACTCGCTGACGTCATTTTAGCCTTCTATCTGTGGTATTCAACACTCATTTGAGGTCAGTGTCAGTATGCAAAACACTGTACAAAATCTAACGTATCCACAAAATTTTCGCGGCTAGTTCCTCTCGCCAAAAATATCTTGTATAAATATCTAGGTATGGTCCAGTGCTCGACTCCCACTTGAACTCACAAAAAAGTGAATTTCGTGGCTCGCTCCGCTCGCTAATGACAAACGCTTGTTTTCCAATAGTCGCAAACTTGACTCATCTAAGATTTTCATAACAAAAAATATATAGTTTTTGTGTATTCATAACAAATACACCAAAACTAGAGCAAAACACTGTGTTTTCGCGGGTCGCTTGGCTCGCCGATAACTTGGAGTGTTTTTCGGTTGGTTGATCTACCCCCCCCCTCCCCCAAATGAATTTCTGGCTAGAGCCCTAGGTATATTCTTGGTTCTTCTTCGCCTGCCCCTTAACAGAATCCTGGCTACGCCCTTGGTTACAATAAATAAATAAATATTTCGAACGGGGAGGGGGGGTTGAACCCTCAAAACAGACATCCTGCAAAGTAGCATTTCTTTCTAAAGTTTTCCCCTTACCGCTGCATAATTACGTACCTATTTTGATTTCTGTTACTAGCATAGCGGTTTTTTTAAACTATTCAGCGGGTATTTTTAAGTTATGGTGGAAACACAAACCAAGCAGGAGCACATGTAAAACATAACCTTAAATCTTCCTGATTGAATTAAAAATGTAAACACGTTTGTTTGTGTGAAGAATAGTTATTTTTAGGTATCTCCAAAATGGGTAAAAAGACTAAAGTAGGAAAACAACGGAAAGATAAATATTATCAACTAGCTAAAGAAACTGGTAAGTACTTTGTTTTCCCTCACGGCCTGTTACAAAAAGGCATAGCAAGAGCCTGAAGTACTTCATTTTTTAATAGTCAAATATTTGGATATCCAGATTCTATCAGGCAGATAAATTAAACTTTATTATTGCCGTACAATAATCAATGTTATTTTTTGACACCCAGGGTATCGCTCCAGAGCTGCATTCAAATTAATTCAGCTTAACAGAAAATTTGGATTTTTGCAAAAATCTCGAGTATGCATCGATTTGTGCGCCGCGCCAGGAGGATGGATGCAGGTGGCTCATCAAAACATGCCTGTCTCGAGTATTGTTATTGGTGTTGACTTGTTTCCCATAAAACAAGTGCCAGGATGCATCGGACTAACTGAGGACATAACAACTGATAAATGTAAAACTGCTATCAAGAAAGAGATCAAAACATGGAAAGCTGATGTGGTACTTCATGATGGAGCTCCAAATGTTGGACTGAATTGGATCCATGATGCCTACCAGCAAACATGTCTCACACTAAGTGCCTTGAAACTGGCTACAAACTTTTTAAGGGAAGGTGGATGGTTTGTGACCAAAGTTTTTAGGTCCAAAGATTACCATGCCCTCTTGTGGGTTTTGAAACAGTTTTTCAAGAAAGTCCATGCTACTAAGCCGCAGGCTTCTCGTAATGAATCTTCTGAAATTTTTGTGGTGTGTCAGGGTTACATAGCTCCTGACACAATAGACCCCAAGTTTTTAGATCCAAGGCACGTATTTGAAGAGCTAGATATAGTCAAGAGACAACACACTAACCTCTTACATCCTGAGAAGCAAAAGAAGGCAAAAGCTGAAGGTTATCAGGAAAATGATTACACCACTCACCACAAGGTGTTGGTTACAGAATTTTTGAAAGAAGACAGTGATGCTATAGATCTTTTGCAAGGGTGTTCACAGGTAAATATTAAGTTTCTAATTGATAGCTAAATACCACATGCAGATACTTTATATTTTTTTACAAGTTGCTAAGTTTAACTAATATTTCTATGTTTGATTTCCTCAGATTGTAATTGATGATAAAACCATTGAAGAACATCCTAAAACCACAGCAGAAATAAAGGAGTGCTGTGAGGACATTAAAGTGCTTGGCAGAAAAGATTTGAAAGCTCTACTCTCTTGGCTAAAGCAGATGAAAGAATGGAAAGGACCACAGAAGGTATGATCTAAAACATAGAACTTTAGGTGCCCAGAATGTACATGTAGGTAGTTCTTGCAATCCTAAAAACCTGGGGCTGGGCAGTCAATGCCTTAAGGCATTACCCAGATTCACACTAGCATCGCCACCTACTATGTTTTATTTGATGATTATTATACAAAGGAATTTTCAAAATTGGGCAGTTTGTGATACTCATCTTATGCTTTTATAATGCCTCTATAAAAGTTTTATTTTAATTAGTGTAAAAGATGCTAAATGCTCTTGGTGATACCAAATGCTGTTTTGAAGCTTCAGAATTTGTAAAAATTGTTAATTGAATGACAAAAGAATGCTTGTTCTAATATAATTGGTGGTATATTATTGCTATTCGTATTTTATTTTTACTAAACTAATTTGGTTCATAATATATCCAGAAAACAGATAATGAAGATATTGAAGAAGCAGCTTCCATTACTAAAGATGCTGAAACAGAAGAGGCTGATGATGAAGAGGAGGTAGATTCCAAAATTGCAGAACTTCAGGTACATATTATTTATGTTGTGAGGCTGTTTAAAGGTGTTATTGCTTTGATATTTTAAGCTTCTGCTAAACCTGTGCATCAACACATGGGACGCGAAAAGCGAAGCGGGAGCGTCAGCCGCGCAGCGGATGCTGCAATGGCTCATCATTGGAGCCTTGCCCACCTACGCGACCGAGACCTGGGAACTTTTTAAGGGAAGTGTTGACGCCTCCGAATCGGTCCCACATCCCGCGTGTTTGACTAGCAGGTTTTGATGAAGCTTTAGCATTCCCGAATATATTGTGGTTCCGAAATGACAAACTGAAACATAATGACTTTTTATAGGATGAGGAGCGCCGTTCAACTAAAAGGAAAAGGAAGCAACTTAACAAGCAGAGACAGAAATTGGCAGAGAAAATGAACTTAAAAATGGTCCTTAAAGGTGACGGAGGGCCTATCATGGAGAGCAATGACATGTTCAGCCTATCAGATATTAAAAATGCTGAGGTGAGTTATTGTTACAATTATCATTCAATAATACATACTTTAAAAAAATTAAAAGTATTGCAGTATTAGCAAAGTTAGAACAAATGAACTGATTCTTATGAAGTAGGAAGTCATTCACATTTTCTCACTTTTAGGAGTTATCAAGGATGATAGATCAAGCACCGGACATAGTGGCAGACCCTGCTGATGACTCCGATGATGAATTGAAAGTCAAACAGAAATTCCTCAAGTACGATGTAGAAGATTCCAAGTTGGATTCTTCTGGAATGTATTATAAGGACTCCGACAGTGAGCTTGAAATGGAGTCTGATTCAGACACAGAAAAAGAAAAAGAGTCTCTTGGTAAGGAAATTGTAAAATAGGAAAAATAAATCTGACTGATATTCATTTATTGAATTTGTAACCTCAATTTTGCAAAAAAAAAAAGTTGAGAGGTGTCAAGGGACACCCGGATGGAACGAAGTTCCTTTCTATAAGAGAGAGAGACATACAGAGAAACATGCGCACGCCGCAAGGCTTTTTGCTATAGCTTACTATAGCTAAAAGTGTCGTTACATCTTTTCGTGAGATTTTTTTCCGTCCAGCCCCCTTTCACAACGCGCGATAAGGAACTTAGTTCCAAAAACTTTTGTGTTTCAGCATTTTCAGACTCAGATGATGATTCAAAAAAGAAAAAAAGGAAAATTGATAAAATAACTGAGCAGAATACACTACAAAACAGTAAAGTGAGCAGAAAAAAAACAATCCCCAAGAACAATCCACTACTAACCGATCTGGACAATACAGACCCAGCCTCAAGGAGGTCTATGAAAGCAGAGCTTTGGTTCCAAAAAGATGTTTTTAAGGACATTGACGAGGACGATGATGAGGGCGTCGATTTAGATAAACTGGCTGAAACATACACTGAGAAAGGTAGGTATCCATATTGATACACAATTTGCAATTTCAAATGATGGATGCCATAAATGCGTCAAGTTCGACAATAATGGCTTTCCTTTTGGATCTGGAAAACGCATCAGATGATTCCGATTTCAAATTTGATTGAAATGAGAAAATTACGTCAGCGCATTCCAAAAGGCGAACCATTGGGTTGAAAATCATATCAAAACATAGAAAAGTTCGCTAGGATAAAAGGATGTACTGGCTAACAATTTCAGATAAAAATTAAAAAGAAAAATTACTTAGTCACAAGGGACTGAAGTAATTAATAACTGACTCCATACTTGAGTTTTACGGCACTGCGTACCGGCCTGTATAAAGTATCTTACGATATATTTCGTATCATATATATTTCCATAGTAAGGCATCTTATGAAGTCGCCCTATCGCTCAGTATCTTATGATATCGTAATGAAAATATATTAGTAAATTAACAGTGTATGATGGATCGCTCATAGTGATTGTATGGCCAGCGATATTTTATCTTAGCATGAAATATTATAGGATCTTCGTCGTCTGTGATACGCTTAAGAGCCACAGCGCGCCTCTGCGGGTCGCACCCCAAAGGCTGGTAACAAAAACGTTACACCTACTAAAGATCCATTTCAGAATAGTAGGGATTGAGGATTGGGTGATGAGGATGGCATAGGACTAGACTTAATGGTGTGATAGAGCCTACTGGATAGATAATGATGCTACTTATTGTCTTGTCTTTATAGCGATACTGATACATACAAAAGGTTTTAAAAAGGCCATAGACATTAACTAGATTTCTTACAATTTCAGGTAAAAAAGTAATAGATACCAACGTAATATCTGAAGTCAGAAAAGGCGCGAGCGTGAAGAGGAAACATGTCGAAGAGAGTTCTGATGACGATTCTTCAGACAGTGATTACGATGTGGAGGACACAGTGGCTCCCAAGGCTAGCGGCGCGAGGGCAGCGGGGGCTAAGGGTGCCAAGGGGAAGAAAGGGGAAGACGAATTTGAAGTAGTTCCTCAAGATGCAGGTACGGCTTATTTTAATGACACAGTCCTTTTATATTATGTAAGTATGTTAGCTTGATTTTACAATAATAATAATAACAACGAGGTTGTCAGCATGTGGGATGTAGATTCAGCGACCATTATTCCTATAGTTGTTTCGGTTAACGGCGTGATAGCGAAGAGCCTTGATCAACATCTCAAGAGACTCTCACTAGGAAGTTGGATCAAAGGCCAGATCCAAAAGGCGGTACTCCTGGAGTCGGCGCGTATCGTCAGGGAGTTCCTCTCTTTGCAGCCCTAGTCACCGATTGCTTGAGCCTAGCTTCGCAGCCGGTGATCTACCGTTTTGATATATATTTTTTACTGTAGAATAGTTTTATTATATTATATTTTCTATAGTAAAAAATGTATTTTTTAACGAGATGAAGTGTCATAATAATAACAATTATTATTTTATTCAACAAAATACTGTCGCTGAGCAAAATAATGTTTTTTTTTAATAAATAAAATATAAATACTTATACGCAAATTGATTATGCTTATTTATAGAATTGAAAAAGCTAAAGAGGAACCTGAAAATGGACGCTGAAACTTTGGCTTTAGGCACAATGATTGCAACTTCAAAAAAATTCAAACGTGATTTGATTGACGACGCCTGGAACAGATACGCATTTAATGATACGAATCTGCCGGACTGGTTCGCAGAAGACGAGAAAAAACACATGACTCGACCCGTCGCCATTCCTGAGGTATGTATTACTTTTCATGATTCAGTGATGTGATGATTTGCCTTATCAAAATGTAGTTATGACTCAAACTGACTCAAATATAAAAAAAAACACTTGCATGTGCTACATTTCTGTAATCTATTCACAGAACTTCACAGATGAATACAAGAACCGCTTGCAAGACATAAATGCCAGACCCATCAAAAAGGTGATAGAGGCTAAAGCGAGAAAGAAGAAACGCATGGTCAAGAAAATGGAACGCGCAAAGAAGAAGGTTGAAGCGGTTATGGAAAACGCTGACATGTCCGAACGAGAGAAGGCGCAACAAGTCAGACAGCTATACAAAAAGGCACAAGCAGACCCTAAAAAGAAAATAACTTACGTTGTAGCGAAAAAACACACATCGGCCAAGAGAATGAAGCGACCAAACGGAGTCAAAGGCCAGTACAAGGTGGTCGATCCTCGTATGAAGAAAGACATGCGAGCGGCAAAAGCGAAAGAAAAAACCAAGGGACGCGGTAAGAACGGAGCGAAAGGTAAGTCTAAACAAAAGACTCCTAAAAAGAAAGGTAAGAAAATGAGGTAGATGCAATATTGATATTATAAATACCTACTTAGGAGGGGTAAGTACATCATTGTAAGATCTATTGATTTATTTCAAATGAATAAATGTTCATATATTTAACAAAACACTCTCGAAATTTTCTTTGAATTTTCTGACCTTTTAGGTATAAAGTGATAGATGGTTAGTTAATCTATCTTCATGAAGTTATTAGAAAAGAGGTAGGCAGTACCAAAAGGTGCTAATGTGTGACGGGTGGTTATTATAATTAATGTGTTCGGTTTCGGGCGGATGGAAATTGGAAACCGACTCACCAAAGTAGACGGCTAGGCTAGGCGGTAATAGAAAGAGTATTTTTACGACTAAGGTCAGGGTGATATTTGAATTGTCGTGCGTCATCGCCAGGGTTCAGGGACGCCTAGCCATTTAATGATATCACTTCGTCGGTGTGGCCTTGACGTCTAATTCCGATTCGCTCTAACTACGTTGTCTGCTTACTAAATAACGCTGAGCGGTTTCGTGCGAACTCACAAAACATTAAAAAACAATGTTAAATGAAGGACATGTGAAGTCACCCTGGGTGTAGGTAAGTATTTATTTGCGAGAAGGTCGTTTTAATACTTGGGTTTGTATTTTATGATATTGTTTGGTTCGTTTTAATTATACATTTTAAGATTAGGGTTTTTTCCTCTCTGATATGGATTGTTGACTTATATTTTGCTCATGATATTCTATGTTTTTGTAGTATTACAGTCGGACAAGGTTTCGTTGAGATTTTTAGTCATTCCATGTATCTGCTTCAGGCATTTTTGCTAGTTTATGCAGCTGTGTTTTGCATACGTAGAGAAATAGAAAGAGACACAAGAGCTTGCACTTTGAGTTTGTCATTATGGAACCTACAAAAAGTGCATTATTACGTATGAAACTTCAAACCACACCTGTCTTTACCATAAGCTTTACGAGACTAAACAAGATCCGCCAAGTGCGAGTGTAACTCGCGCGCCGAGGGTTTCAAACATTTGCCAATTATTTGGACAATCAATATTCTGAAATATTTTAAAAAGTATGAAACTTACAGAAATTTCAAAAAGTGTTTTGAAAAGGCCAAAACCATACCTTTCATTTGATATGCCACATGGGTAGGTACCCCCTTTTGAAAAAAAAATCCCCCTTTTTGACCATTTTTCAAAAACTATTATTATTACTGACTTCTCTATATTTTTCCTGTAAAATATAGATCCATATCTACAAACGCCTAATACATTGTACATGAATCGGTCTGCAATCTTCGGAGATAGGGGGGGGGGGAAAGGGCAATTTTTCGACTTTTTTTGAAATATTTCAAAAAGTATGAAACTTACAGAAATTTCAAAAAGTGTTTTGAAATAGTCAAAACGATACCTTTCATTTGATACCCCACATGGGGAGGTACCCCTCCTTTTGAAAAAAAATTCCCCCCTTTTTTGACCATTTTTCAAAAACTATTATTATTACAGACTTCTCTATATTTTTCCTGTAAAATATAGATTGATGTCTACAAACGCCTAATACATTGTACATGGATCGGTCTGCAATCTTCGGAGCTAGGGGGGGGGGGGGAATGGTCAATTTTTCGACTTTTTTTGAAATATTTCAAAAAGTATGAAACTTACAGAAATTTCAAAAAGTGTTTTGAAATGGTCAAAACGATACCTTTCATTTGATACCCCACATGGGGAGATACCTCCCCTTTTGAAAAAAAATTCCCCCCCTTTTTGACCATTTTTCAAAAACTATTATTATTACAGACTTCTCTATATTTTTCCTGTAAAATATAGATCCATATCTACAAACGCCTAATACATTGTACATGAATCGGTCTGCAATCTTCGGAGATAGGGGGGGGGAAAGGGCAATTTTTCGACTTTTTTTGAAATATTTCAAAAAGTATGAAACTTACAGAAATTTCAAAAAGTGTTTTGAAATAGTCAAAACGATACCTTTCATTTGATACCCCACATGGGGAGGTACCCCTCCTTTTGAAAAAAAATTCCCCCCTTTTTTGACCATTTTTCAAAAACTATTATTATTACAGACTTCTCTATATTTTTCCTGTAAAATATAGATTGATGTCTACAAACGCCTAATACATTGTACATGGATCGGTCTGCAATCTTCGGAGCTAGGGGGGGGGGGAATGGTCAATTTTTCGACTTTTTTTGAAATATTTCAAAAAGTATGAAACTTACAGAAATTTCAAAAAGTGTTTTGAAATGGTCAAAACGATACCTTTCATTTGATACCCAACATGGGTAGGTACCCCTCCTTTTGAAAAAAAATTCCCCCCCTTTTTGACCATTTTTCAAAAACTATTATTATTACAGACTTCTCTATATTTTTCCTGTAAAATATAGATTCATATCTACAAACGCCTAATACATTGTACATGAATCGGTCTGCAATCTTCGGAGATAGGGGGGGGGAAAGGGCAATTTTTCGACTTTTTTTGAAATATTTCAAAAAGTATGGAACTTACAGAAATTTCAAAAAGTGTTTTGAAATAGTCAAAACGATACCTTTCATTTGATACTCCACATGGGTAGGTACCCCTCCTTTTGAAAAAAAATTCCCCCCTTTTTTGACCATTTTTCAAAAACTATTATTATTACAGACTTCTCTATATTTTTCCTGTAAAATATAGATTTATGTCTACAAACGCCTAATACATTGTACATGGATCGGTCTGCAATCTTCGGAGATAGGGGGGGGGGGGAAAGGGCAATTTTTCGACTTTTTTTGAAATATTTCAAAAAGTATGAAACTTACAGAAATTTCAAAAAGTGTTTTGAAATGGTCAAAACGATACCTTTCATTTGATACCACACATGGGGAGGTACCCCCCCTTTTGAAAAAAAATTCCCCCCTTTTTTGACCATTTTTCAAAAACTATTATTATTACAGACTTCTCTATATTTTTCCTGTAAAATATAGATCTATATCTACAAACGCCTAATACATTGTACATGAATCGGTCCGCAATCTTCGGAGATAGGGGGGGGGGAATGGTCAATTTTTCGACTTTTTTTGAAATATTTCAAAAAGTATGAAACTTATAGAAATTTCAAAAAGTGTTTTGAAATGTACAAAACGATACCTTTCATTTGATACCCCATTTGCCTTCCTAAGTCTCTTTTGAAATTTCAACATCAAAATTTGTATTGAAATTATTCATTTTCATTTTTCATTTATTTATATATTTTTTTCTTGAAATCAGTAATGGCGCACGAAATGTATCATTATTTTAAATTTCAAGTTAATAGCTGCAGTAGTTATTGAGATATTCAAGAAAGAGCGGGGACGGACAGAGCGAGACCATAAGGGTTTCAAAACCGATGTTTGAAACCCTAAAAAGCAGTAGAGATGCTGACATTTCAATACGCAAGATCTGTTAAACGCAGATAAGTGTTTGAAATAGGTATCTGAAGTAGATGAGAATTGAAAAGGAATCGAGAAGAGTGGGTTCGGGGAGGATGGTGAGGAGGGCGGCGCGGGTGGCGGCGGCGGGTCGGCTATATCGAGCGCGATCACGGCCAAGGCCGCGCACGCCGCCATCGCTCCCGAGCCGGCCGCCCTTGCCCCGTGCCCGCGAAAACCTATATAACAATACAATACAACCTACCTTCCTCACCTACCCTCCGCCTAGCTTATTTATTGCGTCGTATCTTTTCCAAGCACCCAGCGGCTCTGGAAGTATCAGACATATATTGTCGGTGTACGTACATACGTATGGCACCATACGTTTCCATTTTACTTTTCTATAGTTAGCAGGACTCTCATCTGGAGGTAGAGACACATCGCATCCCCTCTATATTTTTTTTTGTAGAAGCACGTATAAGGCAAGAAACTATGTTCAAAGACAGCTCAAACTTATCGACTGCAGTTATTTACGAGTAAATTAAAGAAACCTTATCGTTTGGTGTCTCAAAGGCTGTAGGTAGCTTTCCATTAAAATACTACCTAAAACCTGTTCTATGATTATGATTAGGTACTGCTTTGATTTTATTTATTTACAGGATGTAAAGGTTCCTGTTAAAAACGGATAACCACAACGTTGTCGAGTAGGCATGTGTTGTTAAATACCCTTACATACTCATGTAATGAAATAAGTAAATATTAAATTCTAAAGGTTAAGGTGAGCTTGACCTTAGAAATTGGAGTAGGTAGGCATTTCGTGTTTGCTATAAGTATCTACATAACTCGGGAGGTGGGGGGTTTGAAATGACGTCCGTAGCAGGTAGAGGCAGCGGGGGTGGGGAGGTGACCTCGCCCTAGCAAGGTCGCCGGTTCCATTCCACTCGGCCATGCCACATGTAAGTACTTTAGCCTACCACCCTGTTCAGTAATCTTCCATAATGGTCCTCGGTTCCCGATACACTGTCTCATTTTATGATCGTGTGTGAGCATGGAAAAGTTTGTACGTTGCATACGAAACAACTCTGAGGAATACTGTAATCTAACTATCTGCGATAATTTTTCTGATATACTCTTATCTGATATATAGATAACTTGAATCCTTTCCTACTTCCAAAGTATTATGTCTTATGGTATACTGCTGTGGGGAACGCTGCAGATATTAACACCGTACTTGTGCTGCAGAAGAGGGCTGTTCGTGCAATCTATAATATGGGTCCCAGAGAATCCCTGCATGATAAATTCAAAGAAATTAACATAATGACAGTTCCCTGTCAATATATTTATGAAAACTTGTACACTCATAAAAATATCAAAAGCTTCCCTAAAAATTGCGATATACATAATATAAATACTAGAAATAAGAATAAACTTGCTGTGCCCACAACTAGGCTTCACAAAATTAATGCATCTTTTAAAGGGCAATGTATTCTACAACAAGACACCAAGTGAGTTGCGAAATCTATCAGTAAATAAATTCAAACAAATTCTCAAAACCTTTCTGTGCCAAAAGGCTTACTACAAAATATCAGATTGTCTAGAAAATAAAAAAGCTTGGGACGGGTTTTGCTCCAACTAGAAAAATAACAACTAACAGGCTAAAGGTTTCTTCATCGCTTCTTTACTTTAGTCTACATACCGAAGCGACCGAAATCAAAAATATCATTTTATTTCCGTGTCAATGTTTTATTTTAAGAATTTGACCTTTTTTCAGTGTACATTTTTGTATTTATGGAAATAAAGACTTTTTGATTTGATTTGATTTAAAAGATATGGTAACATAATGTACTTGTTATGTTCATTCAATTAAAATACTAGGTCCAGGCACACAGTTTCATTAGAAAAGTCATAGTACGACGCATTAGCATGACCTTTCTCCCTTGATCGCTTAACCCCAGCAGTAATCAGGTATAGCATCGTCTTGAGAAAAGTTTGCTTAATATTGGGCAAACATAGCTCGTTAACCTTGAGTTTCGTGACCTTTCTCCCTTCGAATATGTAACTAGGTCTATAGATAGATATGCATAATGTGACTCCAGGCGCCTCCTCTAGGAAAGGAGCACGGCCAAGGCCCTCCTTCCCATTCCACACCTCAATTTGATTGCCTGGGCTCGTTGATTAAGATTTTTTAAGGAGACTTTATCTTTATCGTTTCTTCTTGTAATTTCATCTGTATGATGGATGAGAGTACCTTATTATCATGAAATGAATTTAGAGTCAAGTGTCTGCTTTATTATTATTTTTAGTATAAAAGTATAATGATCTTAACCAAAAGACGAAAGTAAGAATGTCTCCTAGCTAGCTGAAAAGCTTGAAACTCACAAAACGGACTACAGACGGATGCACATTTGTTATAGCCTGACTGAAGGTTATATTATATTATAAGAGAGCATCGTGAAACTTAAAGTAGGTGCTATGATGTTAACTTGATTTTATTATTATGCATACTGAATCGTGGTTTATCGAAATGCTCATAAAGATTTTAATTCAACCATTCATTTGGTGCAGTCTTTATTTACTTTATCGAATATATTTTCGTTAAAGCGCTCAACAATCCAGCATTGTTCTTGAACTTTACTATGTAAAAGCATCTTCGCCTGCTTTGAATTTACCTTTATTTAGTTGTTCGGCAGTTTATATGTGACGGGAGTCATCGTGTTGCGGATAGATTGTTCGATTGCAGTGCGCTACACAAATCTCGCGGACGTGTGACCGCCCCCGCACTATAAAGTACTGGGTTTAGTGAGTGCGGCGCGCGGGTGAGCGACCACGTTCACGGTCAGGACAGGAGCCGAACAGAACAAAGCTTCGGTGTATGTAACACTACGACAGTTAGGTCCGCAGGTGAGCCACGAATCGATTAACCTCCCGCCGGTCATTATCCTTAATGGATTCTTAAAACAGGAACGGCAAATAACTTCCAGACAGTTTATAGCCACGTTACGCTCACGCGGCTGTAAACCTCTGACGAACCGTAATCCTACGTCTTGTGTTGATCTCTAAACTCAATGGATTCTCGGTAAATTCGTCTCCTTGCAGTAAATGAAAATCGAAAAGTTATCACGTATTTAAGTACGTTTATGGAAATCTACATAACAAGAGAGTTATCGGAGATCGTCCTGAGAGAGATCACTATTTATAACCGACTTCAATAATGGAGGAGTTTCTATGTTCAGCTGTATGTACGTTTTTTATATGTGTCCATCGATTTATCCGTCATTTTTGGACCGATTTCGATGATACTTTTGCAGTTGTGTGTAGGCATAGGATGATCCCGTGGGGGTTCCATAAAATTTTTGTTATATAAAATAAAAAAAATATGGAAACTAAAAAAATTGGGCAAAACTAAAAAAAATGGTACTTTGTTCCCCTGGGCGAGAAAGTTCTTGATTCCTATCAAGTGTATCATTTAAACACACGAGGTAGGAATCGTACTTTCTCCCGAGCGATACATCGTGCTTTATACTATACCTATTACCTACCAACGAAGAAACTGAAAAGCAGAATTAATTTTTGATTGAAATTAATGTTAAAACTAGCGTTCGAGTTCCACTGTCCCCATTAACAGTTAAACCGTCAATGGGGACAACGGGCATAAATTTTAATTATTTTAATTTAGTTCTTAAGTCAATGTAAATGTGTCAAAATAAAATTAAGAAAATATCTAATATCATTAACCCATTATAACATTAAAGAATACATTGACATAACCCCTCCAAAATTTAGATAAAATAATTATAAATAATATAAAATAATTATAATAATATTAATAATAAACATTGGATTCCTATTGTTATGTGATTTAAAAAGTGCAATTACTTTTATAATTATTGTATGTCAATTATTGTTGTGACAAACTGTTTAAGAATGTATAATAGTTCATAAGACAAACTATGTTACACAGTTCACAGTAAAGATTCTTATTCTTATAATGGGGACAACGGGAATATATAGTTCGATTGCTTGCTCGATAGGGCGTGAAAGAAGGATAAACAAACAAACACACTTTCGCATTTATAATATTAGTATAGATTATTATAGTTACTAAAACTCAATGTTATATTTTATCCCAGGAGGTTTATTTTAGTCAACTCAACGAGATTTGCGACAAGGCAGATGATAATAACTGGCACTAGGAAGGAACTAGCTGTGTAAGTGTCGATGGCACAGCCGCCCCGCCGCGATTGTTGATGAAGAGATATATTATTACCTTGACAAGCAGTTATCGATTCAGTTTTTCGGTTATTTATTTGAATTTTATTTTCAACTGAATTTTCGATATAACCTTCGGCAACAGTGGATGATTTCCAACCACCAACTTGTGGTTATATCAACACCAGTATCTGCCAGAATAGCAGACGTTCTGCGAAAGCCATTTCCGGATGGATGTATTCTTGTGGATTAGGTAAATTTAGATAAGATAAGTACCTAGCTATTTCTTTTGCAGCAATACTGACTTTATTTTTTCCCAACCACTTGTTTTCTACATTTCTTGTCATTGTAGGTATTGTGTTAAATAGCGATTGCTCTGTAGGTGAAGTGGGCGAAGTTTCGTATATTTCTTTTCAATCTCATAAAATAAGTTCGATATCACAAGTTATCGCTGTATTTTGGTTAGAATCTTGACAATTATGAAATTCTCGTTTAGTTCTACATCTTCTTTGGTAATATCTACTATTTCTTACGATCGACAGACTCCATTTACTCCCAAAAGCAAAATAAGTTAATATAAAATTTATAAAACATGAAAACCACAGTAGGTTTCTACTACCAATAAAAGATCAAGTACCTACTTAATCAAAAAATAAAAATAGGTCAGCAAAACATTTTGAGAAAAATAACTTGCTTTTTTCTCTTTTTTCTAATCCACAAAATCTTCATTAGTCTTGTTGTATTTATGTCTGGATTTCTCGGAGAATAGGATCTCAATCACTGTTTGAGCATTTTCTTTTACTTTTGCGGGGTGTCATAAAATCTTCATTATCAGTCGACGACATTCTGTAGAATTAATAAAATTGCCAAATACACGATGAAATCCCTTTATCAGTTACCTACGGGTTCTTTTTTCAAAATATTGTTCGGAAATTGGAAGAGACATTAATCATTTGGCGGAGTTGGAGTAAAAACTTTTTGACCTATAGTGAAAATAAACATAGCAACCGGCTGAAAAAAAAACAATTTAGAAATGAATTTCCATACACTTTCCTCTCACGCTGAACGCGTTAGGTATAAAATTCCATAGAGTTTTCCATCCCATATTTTAGTACCTACTTAGTTACTTAAGCATAAAATGATGTTCTTTTTAAGCTGTATATGGAAAGGGAATGGGCAACTTTCGTAGTAAGTTTAAAACTAAGGAACTTGAAATCGGTTTTAAGTTTTTCAAAACAATTAATTTAATAGTTCTACTAACAGTAGACCTCGCGAGCACTTAACTTTTTTCCAACAATTAATAGTTAGTAAGTAGTTTAATCTAATAATCTTCGAAATAAAATCTCATAAATCAGTGATGTTTATTAGCGCCATCTATAAAATTGATTTCTTACCTGCGCTATCTGCAAACATACGAAGACGAAAGATGTGGTCAGGCTATGACATAATACAGTCATAATACCTACCTACACTCGAAGTGTTACAAAGATGTTCTAATAGGTGGCGCTACACGCTAAATTCTCACCTATTATTGCTATTTGCAAAGATATTTTGCTCGTCATGGCGAAAACCCTCATCAGATCTTTACCATAATTTGTTAATCAGAACAAATTAAAATTCTACCTTTCAATTCTTAAGGCATAGATATTCGAGAGCCCCACTTTTTACCCTTTTTTTGGCCTTTAATTACAAAACCCCGACGAGTAAAAAATTCTATAGACGATTTTGATACAGGAGCGCCTCTATCGTGCGGATCTTCGGGGGAATCAACGGGGGTGGGGGCTCTGGTGCGTCATCTCGATAATAACGCGTAAAACGCCACACGTATCAAATTATCAATAATTCGCTTATTATTAATAACATAATTCAATCAATAATCAGTATTGAGAACAACAAAGTGCGAGCGTAGCGTGAAGCATTAATGTGTGTTGATGTGCGCTGGTTCGATGACCGGCCGTGGCAGGCCGGCCGCCCGCGCCCCACTTGTACGCCACTTTATTTGACCGATTACACTCCGCTGCAGCTTGCTCAATGAAAACCTACTATTCATGCTCGCACGCGCGTTTAGGCATAATGTAGACAGATATCTATAAATAACAACTTCATCTTAGGTTAGGGCGCTTTCAGACAGCGGATCCGTTTTTACTGGACCGTTTTTACGGATCCTTCGCTACTTGAAACAATCGTTTACTGGATCCGGAATACTGTCGGGTGTATGAAGTCCTACAACTTCATACGCCATCACAGCATAAAACGGATGCGGTGTGATTGCGCCCTTATTCATATAACACGTTGGCTTCGTTTCGTTTTAGGGTTCAGTAGAAAAACAACGTTTCCCGTTGCTTGCAGGTTCTTAAAACTATGCAACGAAGTATCTAACCTCATCGAATGAACACCGGTGCTCTGGTGAAAATATCGAACAATTTTCATAATTGAATAACACATAGTTTACAATTATTTTCCATTACTTGACACTGACAGAATTGTGTCTAACCAGACTATATTTCCATTAACAAAGAATTAACATCATCATTTAAATTGAGCCCAATTCAGAAGAATTAATATCCTTCGGTAGGCCAAGCACGGGTTTGTTTTCTAGGAAGAATAGACAATAATGACACCACATCGTCATACAGACCGTTCACCGTAAGTAACGTACTTTGTATGTAATTAATTACATACAAAACAGGGGACATCTTACGGTGAACGGTCTATACATTACGTACCTATCCACTCACACGTCCAACCGAGCCGCCTAAACATCGCTCAAACGTTCGTGTCACGCGGCCGCGATTTACGGTACCGCGAGCGCGTCCCATTTTTCACATAAATGGTTATATCTTGCTAACGACTACAGCTACACTCAAAGAAAATATACCATAAAAAAGCTAAAACTATACAGAATCAATAAATCTATAGACATAAGTCTATGAATTTGTCGTGTGGTCTCAAAAAATGCCTAAACATGACAAAAAAGGTTTAAATTCTTAATTATTTTCTTGCTTCCATGCTTTCATACTTTAATTTACAGATATACCTAATGTTGCCTATATATTATTAAACTAGAAGATACAAGCTATTTTTTGATACCAATTAATCACTACCTTCTCTTCCAATAATTACCAGAATAAACCAAAACAAACCACCTCTGCACATTCATGAATGAACTCGCTCAGCCTTGCGAAATCGACAAGATGGCGGGCGGTTTAAGGTTCGAATACACAATTTTCTGCGAGTTATCATCATCATCATCATGTCATATTTTATGCACAATATAATCGTTATATTATTATTTATTTATTTATTATAATATTTACCTACCTGGCTTATTATTATGCTTATCGAAATTAGATATTTAATAAATCCTACATTATGTAGGTAGGTACTATACTACATAATATATATTAATAAATATTCTCCTTTATTAGGTATTCCTAATAATACTATTTTCGGGCTGTGATGGTAATGAATAATAATACATTTTTTTTAATAATTTATAATAACATTAATAAGTAGGTAGGTAGGTAGGTACTAAAAAACTTAATGACAGTCAAATATTGCCACAAGACATTGTTTTATAAATTTAATTTAGATTTAACAAGTGAGTGTTTTATTATACAATTATTGAAAAAATGCAAATTTTTGAAGTTGTACTAATATTATAAATTCGAAAGTCCCTGGGTCTGGTGTGTTGTGTGTTTAGTCTACATACCGAAGCGACAGAAATCAAAAATATCGCTTTATTTCCGTGTCATTGTTTAGTTTAATAATTTGACCTTTTCTAAGTGTACATTTATTGTATTTATGGAAAAAAAGAGTTTTTGATTTTGATTTTCTGTTTGTTTTTACTTTTTTCATTGTAATTAGGTTATTGTGACAGTAAGATTATTTGATTTGCATTCCAAAAAAAAAAAAAATTGCGTTTTTTTTTGCGTTTCTAAACATTTAGGGCTTGTGGTACGCCTTAAAACAGCCGTCGATGCAGAGATTTACGTCACACTCCTCGCACTTCCAAATCGTACTGGTTTTCTTGACACATATAACAACAGGTGTTTTTCGACCCTGTACGTATTGGGAAGTGGTTTTCTTCAACTCTTGGTCTCGGTGCTTTGTGTCGTGTATTACGTCGTAAAACCGTCGTCGTCGTCCCCTGTCCACTCGTATTAGACCTGACAGGAGGAGAAGGAGTATATTAATTTGACAACATTTTTTAATACCACCACCTATATTTATTATCTTACACACGTTTATTTTTTATAATAAGTATATCAATAAATTCCCCCATATTGTGCAAAACAACTAAAATTCAATTAAATATAATTATTATGAAACAGCAGTATATAAATTTAGCAACATTTTTTAAAACCACCACCTATGTTTAGTATCTTACACCCGTTATTTTTTTTATAATAAGTATATTAATAAATTCCCCCTTTTGGACCAATAAATTTTTTATTTTTTACAATAAATATTTTTGACCTAACTTATTTTTTTTATTGGTTCCCTTATGTTCCGTTTTTATTTGTTTATCTTTATTACTGCCTATACACCTTAGAAATAGGAAGCAGTTGCGCTAAAAGAGTCCACACCAATAAAAACTAGAAACCACCATCGAAAAAACATGCCAAGCACACTCATCTCATTCGTGTGTACAAACCATAATTTATTTAGAATACGCAAACGTTACGGGCGGCTGTAGACGCCCGGCTGCGAAACACAACAAATAAATGTAAAATACTGTGTTGTTTCACTATATTTAGATCGTGGAAGTGTATTTAAATATGGTTAATGACATGTTCTCTCCTTTACAAGTAATTTCTTCTTGAGAATGTAATGGATCACTTCACAAACATGATATAAACCTAGCATGCAAGGGTCCCACTTTGTTTGATGTCGAAATTTTACCGTATCAGGCGATGGATAAAGGATATTTGTGAATATTCCTTTAGCAATAATCTTCAGGATTACTTTGATATATAATACTAATAAAATAGGGCTAATAAAACAATAATACTTACATTTTGATAAACACTCACACTACAACACACAGAGTCCACAGAAAACTTATTGTTTAATTTTTGTTCTAAATATTTTTGTTGCCAGGTATGGTTTTCTTGGATTAGAATACACGCAAAATTTATCTCAGAGCCATCTAGGTGCGTTTTTGAGCAACTTTTACATAGTTGGACAAAGAAAATCACGCAAAAGTAAAGAAGCTCAGCTGGGCTGCTGTAGTCGCCGTAACGTTCAACGCGACATTTTTTTCGGCGGCTATAGTCGCCCGGACGTGTGAGTGGCTATAATCCCTTTGCCGATACGCTCTGAGAATAATTTGAATGCACTTAAAAACAAATTTAATAAATTAGTGGAGGAAAAAGCTTATTATACCTACTTGATGAATTTCTGAATGCACTACTAACATCGAATACCTAATTTTATTAATTTTTATTTTCTTGTAATATTTTTCTTATTTTTTGACTTGCATTTATTTTAATTCGATTATGAACTTAATCGAAACTGACTGACATAAGTAATTTACAAAATCTGATAGAAAAAACTGCTTGAATAATTTTCTCTGTAAGTAACAAGTAACGTATTTTCTCTGTAAACTCTCTGTAGTGTTGTAAGCCTGACCAGGGCAGACTAGAGATACAAATAAAATAATTTAAGACCAATGTAATGTTACCATCTAGTTATACAACAATAAACTCATTTATCATTACCTACTTTATTGAAGTTGAGATAAATTTCAAATTATTTACACATGACAAATTGACGTAACTTTTGTCTATTCTACCCAACGAATAAATATATAATTTATTCGTAGATTCTACCCTAGACAACAATCCTCGCGCTTGCCCCACTGATTACCATTTCCAGCATCTTTATTAAAAAGGGTTGGCGAAGCAGGGATCCCTGAAACACACCACTTTGCCGTATACTATGCACGCATAAAATATCTTTTATGTTTGCACTATTATGTGCATATAAAGCCCACAACAGACGGCTATAATACATATATATTAATATAAATCATTAGTAAGGTTTATTACGGTATATTTTCGCATATATATTTTCGTATAGCAATCGGCGAGTGATCAAAGACGCAGCTATAACGTATGTATATTTACATTACGTCATCAAATATGTCGACAGATATAGCACGATATATTTTGGTATAGTAAGACTTGACGGCCGCACAGCTGATGATTGCAAAAACATTATATTACTAGTGGTCCGCCCCGTCTTCGCACGGGTATATTCTATAGACTATGTTCTGAAAGAATTTTGCGAATCGAAGAATTTTAAAATATGAAAACTTATTCGGTGGGTGTTCAATGTCGATAAAAAATAACTATGATTTCGTCTAACTGTACGATAAAGTAGATAGATTCTAAATCATGACTTTAATATCAAAGTTTACAGGTTCTTTCTATGGGTATAAAGTAGCGGATCTACATAGGAGTTATGGTTAATGCAGTAACGGTTAAAATGACCCATTTGGCTTGTCGCACATTCGGTTATAACGGGTATGATTCACGTGTGGGAATTGGCTATTACTATCACAAAGATTTTCATCAGTTGACGTGGGTACTACGTGGAGATACCGTTTAACTTGAAGTACTCACATAGATCTTTAATCTGGGTTTAAATTAGACAAAATCTATATTGTTGATTATATTTTGAAGACACTTTATCTGTATCACTGTAATATAGTAAACTAGCTTCTACCCGCGGCTTCCTACGCAGTTAACCAGGATAAAAAATAATACTAATATGTTGTGCCACGTCCCTGGGATACCGTCTACATCCCTGCCAAATTTCATTAGGATCTGTTTAGCCGTTTCTGCGTGAAAAGGTAACAAAGAGACCGTTTCTTTCGTATTTATAATATTGTATGGATAAAATAATTATCGGCACTGTTACAACATGTGTGCGAATTTACAACAGTTCCGACACGAAGGGTGCAGGGAATTCCCCTCAGGCAAGCTTTGTCGTAGCCCTAAAGTCACTAAAAATTATATGGCCTTTTCGTCGTTAATTTGACATCCTTTTTGACACCCTAATTGACCTTAAAGGGAAATGCAAGAAGCTAATCCTACCACATTTGGAAAAGATTAAGAATGTAAGCTACCAAAATTTAATACAGTTAAAGATTACAAAGAACGAGTGTGGAACTAGTAAATTGTAAAGTGGCCTGACCGTTTTATGTGTGTATTGTGGCGAAACCCGGGGCACGCGGTCGTCGACCGCGGCCCTTGACTGCGCGGGTTCAGCGACACCGCTGGTGCTGTCGCTGCCGCCGCACGGTGCCGCGTCCTTGAGATTCTTTCCAATTAAAATATAAAGTATTGCGGTCGATTGCTCAAACAAATATTAACATCAATAAATATTACAAATATGAAATGGTAAGCTAACTCAATTGACTAAGAAACGTAATGTACATTGTGCATGGCATTAATAGACATGGTAATATGTTTCAATCATGATAAGTCTAGGTTCTTATCATGATTAGAGTAGGTCAATATCAAGATCTATAACTAGCTGGACCTTAAATATCCTGTCAAAAGGACACTTATCGGCTCTATCTCTAAGAGAGTTTATTCAAATAGAATCAAAGAAGACAGTTAATACCACATCAGAATACAAAGCTAATCGGAATCTACCTGATTTTCATTTGTCTAGTCTAGTTACATACTTGTCATTTAAATCTGGTTTGGCTAAATTGCTAGCGATGATAATAATCTAGCCGAATTCTAGCCTTAAAAACTAAAGCCAGGTATAAACACGACCATAAACTTTCTGATTGGGGTCAATTCAGTTCTCCAACTCTTTGTGCGGCTGGACGCAAAATCCGGCGCGTGGTGTCTTTTTGTAACAGAATGAGTTCCGGTCACTGAACCACGAGACACGTACTTTGTACATCTACTATCAAAACTAAGCTTTCAATGCTATGTTATTGACCTCGATAAACACTGACTGAACACATTATTGGTTGCAGAGATTAATAGTCACATATTTTCTTTCCCTATACCTTTTAGTGAGGCTAAGTTGCTGTTTGAGTTAGCGACGACTCGCTCAAATGGCAACTTAACTTCATAAGTAATAACTGGTAGGTTACATTATTATGTTGGTTATTTATTTATGTTGGTTTTTTTTTAATGTAATTAATTTATCCTTTGATTTTTATTCCCCTTGTGTTTTTGTGATTTATAGAACTTTCTCCTGTTTCGTTTTAAGAATTTTTCCTTTTTATCTGTATACCTAGCCAAATGGCATGAACATGTTGTTCAAAACCTGTAAAATATGATAAAAAAAAACTTAGTTCTACTACAACATTATGTTTGAGGTTTCGCATCATATTTTTGAGTTGCAGAGCAGACACGCACACTACTTTAGTCTAACTCGTAGAATTTTCGTAAACAAACCACGCACGACACAAATAACTAAAACTTGCTTGGTGTCGAGTTTTAATATAAGCAATATTTATTGAAGGAAGGATCTCAAATCGACAAGTAGGTATTTAATATAAATTGCATGCGTATAAAATGATGCGGCAACAAAATGCATTTTAGGTTAAGTATGGGCGGTTTGTTTACAAAAATTCTACTAGGAATTTTGGCTCAGGTATGCCCCACCTACCAAACAGCACCTACGTGTCTTGAATCCGTGGTTTCACAATCTAGAATAAGTACTAAATAGTGATAAGATCTATCCACTTCAGGCTAAATGACTTACTCCTTTTCTTAGATACACTTACTTGCCATAAATTTTCTTGTTTCGTTTACCTATATTTTTTACCAATTTTGTCAAATGTGGTACAGTCGAGTTAGTGTGGCTACGATATGTATTTCAAGTATTTTATTTTGCAAACCCAAAACAAAATGAAAAAAATTTAAAAATCACTTAAGCTAGGTAATTAGGAGCCCCGTTAAGGCGCATTGCAACTACATATATGCCATGATACCTGCAAATTATTTGAATTAAATTATTTATATTATTTTAAGGATCAAAGGAATCTTAGAATGGTAAAAAACTTTCATTTCGATTAAAAAGCTCATTAAGAAAAATCTGGAGTAGGTAGTTGGCTTGATTATAAGAAATAATCTAAACGATCGATCTTTATATTTTACCACAGCGTATTCTAAACAAACGTCGTTAAAATGAACGATCCAACTTTAAAGTTTCTGATAAAGTAGTCGTGCTCGCAAATGGACTTTCTCTAGGCTTCACCTTTCCTCTAACAAGGGTGCTGGAGCTATCTAGAGCTGTGTATCAACGTCAGCCAAGTGTGGATTAGTCATGATTGCTATTCCTCCCTCCTACACAGTTTTCACCTGACAGAAAGTACCCTGCCTACCTCATCTTAAAACAACACTTTCTCCTAATCGCATCGCTATGTATGCCACGTTACATTTTTATGGTTTAATATTAAAATAACAATAATCGCAATTACTATGGTAAGTACCTACGCGCAATCGTAGCCGGGTAACAAGTTTGTTTTGCCTACTTACAGGCTTTCCCAGCGCAGTGTAGGGCGCGAGTGGTGGAGTGGTGGGCGCCTGCGCACCAGAGCAGTGAAAGTGGGTTGAATGCGGCGCCATTACTTTCAGTTTCTCTTGCGCGCGCGCCCGATACTTACCTCCGTTACAATAAACATTGCATCCCGCCGATTTCTTCCAAGTTTCACCTTTTCCAATACGCAATTTCGCTGCACTTTTTGACCTGACTCTCCGTAGAAAGTTTTGTCGAGTTGTAGGTTTATTGGATTTCCATATATAACAAGTAGGGCATTCAAAGAATTAGGTACATATAGAGAGCCGCTGAATTTATCCACATTTAAAGACTTTATTTATTTTTAGTCAGACGAAGGTCGAAATCGTCAAATTCTAGTAGATAGGTACCTTAGATCCTAATGAGGGAAATAGCTAAATTGTCTACCAAATACGAAAGCGTTACTTTTGGGCTTGGAGAATCATGTTATAATAGGTAACATGTAGACATTAAAAGAGAAAAACGCTCTACAAAGGTAATAAACAGAGCGTGAAAAATACATTACCATCCTTTGTGTATCACCTGCGTACAATAAATACGTTTTATACCTTTACACAATGTATTTCTGTTGGCTAAAACTGAAAATGAAATCAAACCTTCTATGGTTTGATTTCAATCTAGTTTTCCACCCCATCATCTACACAAAAGCTAACTAAAGCGTGTTGAAACACCAATTTATTTTCCGAAGCTTTAGAAAGCTTCGCCGCGTAGACGGTTGGCTTAAAAGTTGTACATAATATTCTTATTTACTCAAAATTTATATATGGCGGCAGATAATTCATTAGAAAACTAATTTTATAAAAATGCGTGATTGGCGTGACTCCGAAGAGTGGACTAGAAAGTGCACTTTCGACTGCGCTTCGCGGCGGCGACGACGCGACGGCCAAGATTTCGCAGTTCTCTTGTGAACTAATCGCCTAAAATCCGGTTCACATTTTAATATGCGGCGCTACACATTTTGATCGATTTGATATTTATTATTCATGAACTCATTCGCACGGAATATAACTAGCAGGTGCCCACTACTGCATATGCTTGAGCAATCATCTATGTATGTGTTGTATTAAATAGGTATATCAGTTATCTGTAGTACCCATAACACAAGCTCTGCTTAGCTTGGGGCTAGATGATGCTGTGTGGATGGGTTCAGTATTATTTATTTACTAATAGGTACCTAAAGAAGTAAAGTACCTACCTAAATACTTTCACTTTCTTAGTTACGTAAGTAATTGACGACACCCGCGAATATAGTGTGAATATACTTAGTTACAACAATTTGTTTCGAAAACAATGAGGGGAGAAAGCTTTCATATAACTTTTCGCCTCTACTTTTGTAGAGCAAATAAAATAAAATGTTAATCAACGTATTAGTTAAGCGTAAATTAAGTTAAAAGAGCATATCCGAACCGGGTCCTACTCTGAGGTCCTACTAATACGTGTGCAAAGAAAGGAGGTAATGGATACATGCTAAGCAGCACAGCAAATGTTCGACGCGTTGCATCCGAAAAGAAATGAACGAAAATGAAAGTGTCCCACTTTCGCCCCCTCTAGCTTTCTACCACTTTTTTCAATCTAATCTATTAGTTACAGTCGTTTGTTATTTTGCTTCCGGATGTCGGAATTTCTTCGTTATGTTTGGTGAATTTGAAGAATAGAGAAATGGAAATCAGGCCAATAAATAGTTTTGCATTTCTATTTTTGTCGTTTTCGTCACAAGGCGTTTTAACTGGGTCAGCCTACCTTTTTGCTAAAATAAAAAAATGTAACTCAGATTGTTTAATGTCATAGGTACCTACATAAAGAGCAGATAAAAAATCTTACAAAATTCAGGTACATTAAATGGGGGTATAACTCTTCAAAGTTTTAAGTTATTTTCTAATCAAAACACGCATGATGTATTGTACTATTTTAGGAATACGTTTTTGCGATTAAAGTATTATATTATCGATCTATCATGTGACGAAAGTTCACTTTGTATTTCTGATTCTGGTTCGCCATAGATGATGTCGGTATATCTTCTAATCTTACTGTTATTTGTAAGTGCGGTCTTAAACTCAAATCAGGGCAATGCGCATTTCTTGGACTTACTGTGAGTTATTCTATCATATGATGGTACAGTTACTTTCTTTAGTGCAAGCCGATTCGTGCGGAGCCAGGGCTACTTGTATTAAACCTTGTAGTAGATAGTAAAGGTATATTTCAGTTACGTACAAGAGAATTTTAAAATATTTTAACATTTCGGGACATTTTTTCAGTGATATTGAATACTAAGAAAGTAATAAAACGAAGCAGTCAATGAAACCAGTACGTTTTTATGAAGAAGTTATTATACTGGATCGTGGTTTGTGATGTGTGTCAATAAATGCGTGTCGAACCGCGTCGTTATTATCATATGATATGCAGTTTTGTGTTTCAAAATCGTTATTTATCTCAGAATCTGTGAAAGCTACCACCTTCATATTTAGGGAAATGTTACTTCGAACTTTTATATTGGAGTACGTATTTTTAAAAACACGATTGGTGAAAGTTTTCTCGATAGTTTATTTTTTTGAAAAACAGATGTTTTACACACGTTTTGCTATTTATCTCAGGAACAGCACACTTTTCTTGTTGGGTTTTTGTTTTGTAGAAAAAAGGTAGAAGTTCTTCTTTAGTTACGCTTTTTTATTTTTCGATTGGTTGTCTAATAATCTTGTAATAAGGTAAAAACACATATTTACTTCGTGCGAACGCAAATTAAAAACATGTGTGTATTTTGCTAAAACCATTTTGAACCTTATAGATCGAATATTACTTTGACAAATACCCAAAATCGTTTCCACCAACGTCATTCGGAGGCTGGACGCCTCCTCGGATGGACGTGAGGTCACGTTACTTTTTTCACGATGACAGCTGACAAAATCATACGAATTACGATATTCGACAAATTTAGTTTTGCAGGTTCAATGGTTCGTTTATCATTGAAATAGAGTCCATATTGAGTTGCAGTTTTCGTTTATGGAATTTGCAAAGATTTTATTTATTGGCAGACCTATCAATTGAGTAGAATGGGTATATTTATTTATTTATTGTAAAAACATGGGTGTTTCCTCGTGACCTAACTGCTTGTCAATAAATAATTAATCTACTCATCTAATAACCAGTCTTTTTACAAAAAAATCTTTGAAATAACCTGAAATGTTTTGAAACTTCGTAATTTAAAATAAAACTATTACAATTATTGAAACTCAAAAACACATAGTTACCGCCAAGTTTTCTCAAAAAATGCAAGTGGCCAGTAACATTTTGGTGGGCTTCGAGATAAAAACTTTTTATTTTGCCTGTTTCTAGCCTTGAATTTTGAATTCAAAAAAATAAACAATCCCATATATTTTTGCCCGCATATTTGTTCGCTTGGATTTACGTACTTTCTTCCCTTTTTAGGGTTTCAAAGATCGGTTTTGAAACCCTTATGGTCTCGCTCTGTCCGTCCCCGCTCTTTCTTGAATATCTCAGTAACTACTGCAGCTACTAACTTGAAATTTGAAATAATGATACATTCGTGCGCCATTAATGATTTCAAGATTTTTTTTATAAATAAATGAAAAATGAAAATGAATATTTTCATGATGTTGAAATTTGAAAAGAGACCTAGGGAGGCAAGAGGGATATCAAATGAAAGGTATCGTTTTGACCATTTCAAAACACTTTTTGAAATTTCTGTATTCTAGTTTTAATTTAACTCTATTATTTAAAACTAGTATTTGATTGTAATTTTCTTTCTTAACCCTTAATCGCGTCAAAAAAGTCACACTAAAGGTCGCGTGGGGTATATTTAACCCCAACTCTAAAGGTGAAATAAAAACGCTATTGACGATTTTAGTATTATATTTAATATAAAATTTAGAAATAATCAAATTTTTACTAAGGATAACAGTATTAATAATCAGCATTTTAGTTATAGTAAATAAGAGATCAATCAATATAATGTAGGAACTATTTATACGGTACATTCATCACATGTCATGATGGAATGGTCATGACAAACGTGCTGTTGGCATTTGGCACACACAAATCATATTTTTTTGTCCTTCGACCGTGGGCAAAGATGGCATCTTTTATAATTTGTCGATGGACCGCCTCTGGACGTGGAACCAGCATCTTGAAGTTCAGCATTTTTCTTCATACGTTTTTGTATTTCCCGGGGTAGTTGCGGTATTATAGATCGACTTTGTTAGTGAGCCTTTGTCAAATTAACTGCAAGGTGTTTGAGAAACTTTATTCTGGTCAGTTTGTTGTCAATTTTGCTCCAATATTTATTAAAAAAAACATAAATTTGTTAATACCTAATAGTCAAAAAAAGTACCCACTAACAATCGCGTGGGGCAATATATACCCCAGACGCGGTCTCTAGACACAACCACACAGTATGGAGCGGAGTTATAACACAAATATACCCCACGCGAGTAATTAAGGGTTAATAAAGAGTAAGTTTGTAGAAAATCTGATGACAAAGAAAAGATCTTCTATTTCGGAACATACATAGTATGTATGTTCCTAATGAGGAAGATGTAAATCAAAATTTATTCCCTTTTTTCAGCCCTAACAAAAACTTTAAGCAATAATAAGACTAACTGTGAAAAAATTGTGTTGATATCTCAAAAATTGAATTATTTATAAGCAAATCAATATGGGAACGCGCGAAAACTGATTGCGCCCGTCGAGTAATGGCTGTGACGTCACGTCGCCGGTTGTGTTGTGAGACGGGCGGCGGCGCGGCGGCGGTGGCGATGCGCGGGCGGTAGTTTAGCGACAGTATGCATACAGATGGCATACAGTACGTGATTGACACGCGATCTGTAAACTTACTTTCGTTCATTTCGATACATTTGTTATTTCTTATGAATGCAACCAACCACCCAACATGGAACCAGGATTTTCACGTGGCCAATCAAACAATCTTCCGAAAGTCGATTTACTTATGGTTGCGGAATATTTCACAAACCAGCTGGACGGCCTAGCTTCAGCCTCACGACGCATCGGTCGCAATGGTCACATTGATCCGGGACCGATCGTCGTACATGGCCACCTCCTCGAAATTGTTTCCGAATACACTTAACTACCTTGGACAGATTCTGCAGTTGGGTAAAAACAATTTCGAGAAGGAGGCCAAGAGGAGGATCCAGCTGGGTTGGGCAGCGTTTGGGAAACTACGTCGAGTCTTCTCGTCATCCATACCGCAATGCTTGAACACGAAAGTTTTCAATCAATGCGTCCTACCCGTCATGACCTACGGAGCTGAGACGTGGACACTCACGGTAGGGCTGGTTCACCAGTTTAAAGTCGCCCAGCGAGCTATGGAGAGAGCTATGCTCGGTGTTTCTCTGAAGGATAGGATTCGCAACGAATACATCCGACAGAGAACCAAGGTTATCGACATAGCTCAAAGGATTAGCAAGCTGAAGTGGCAGTGGGCTGGCCATATCTCGAGAAGAACCGACAACCGCTGGGGTAAACGTGTTCTTGAGTGGAGACCGCGACTCGGCAAACGTAGTGTAGGACGCCCTCCGACCAGGTGGGATGACGATTTGCGAAAGACTGCTGGCAGATGCTGGATGCGGCAAGCTGAAGACAGGGCGCTATGGCGCTCATTAGGGGAGGCCTATGTCCAGCAGTGGACTGATGTAGGCTGATGATGATAGGTAGGTACCCCCCCTTTTGAAAAAAAATTCCCCCCCTTTTTGACCATTTTTCAAGAACTATTATTATTACAGACTTCTCTATATTTTTCCTGTAAAATATAGATCGATATCTACAAACGCCTAATACAGTGTACGTGGATCGGTCTGCAATCTTCGGAGATAGGGGGGGGGGTATGGTCAATTTTTCGATTTTTTTTTGAAATATTTCAAAAAGTATGAAATTTACAGAAATTTCAAAAAGTGTTTTGAAATGTACAAAACGATACCTTTTATTTGATACCCCATTTGCCTTCCTAGGTCTCTTTTGAAATTTCAACATCAAAATTTGTACTGAAAATATTCATTTTTCATTTATTTTTATATTTTTTACCTAAAATCAGTAATGGCGCACGAAATGTATCATTATTTCAAATTTCAAGTTAATAGCTGCGGTAGTTACTGAGATATTCAAGAAAGAGCGGGGACGGACAGAGCGAGACCATAAGGGTTTCAAAACCGATCTTTGAAACCCTAAAAAGAACATAACTTGTGACGTAACTACTATAGTCAATCTATAACATTCTTTTTCGTGAAGATTTTTGTCGTTAACTCAAACAAGTGACAACACTATCACCATAAAACAGTCGCAACAAGGGAAAAGAAGGTAGGGAGTTTTTGTATTGTCTAATAAGTTTCAATGGATTCAATGGACTTTTTTAGTAAAACATCTGTGTGCCTCGTGCTTTGTTCCTCTGTGCCCACTGTTTCAAATAAATTGTCACTCAAATACTTACTTCATTTTTTAGTATTGATATTTAGTAATGTAGAAATATATAGGTAGGAATTTCGTATTTAGGTACCTACTCACATTAAAATGATCTTCGCAACAATGTCGACTGGTTTTTGTAGATAACACTTTCTCCCTTCTCATCAGTCTACACCACTTATTTCTCAGCTTTTTGTCGTTGGGCACATGAAAAATGTATTTTTCTGGAGTGCTAACCGTTGTATTTGTACATAAGGGTACTATACAATATCTGTATGGTAATTTTTTCTCCATAATTCCAAAAATATCAATGAAATCTCAAGATTACTGCACGAGTTCGTTAGCGTAATGACCTCTCGGCCCGGCGGCGGCGGACAGAACCGGCGATGTGACGTCACGCGTTGAGCGGTCGAGTTCGCGCGGATTTTAACAAAATCCAACTTTGAATATTCAAGGAAAATTCAGTTTTTAAGATATCGAAAAAATTATTTCACTTATATTTTTTAGATGTTATGTTTGATTTATTATCATTATAAAATAATTACACTCATCTAGCTCATTAGAATGTATGTATGTATTACATACATATATGTATACAGGATGTCCCATGATGAGTGTTGCTCAAACTTTGCATGATAAAATGTAAAAAACGATATTTCAAGTTTAAACATTGTCTTGCAAATTACTGGTCATACTTAGTCAAAATATTTCGTAAACCTACTTTTTTTATACATTTCAAAACTAAAACCTTTGAAATTTGTTTCAAATTGTAGGCACCATGGCCAAAAATGTGAACAAAGGTAGTACGGGAATTTACCAAAGTTTCAAAATTTTAATAAGTACCAAAAGCTTCCTTTTTTTGTGTCTGATTGGCCTTGCCCCTCTGCACAAGTGCCTTCAAGATTATCCACTCATTATGAGACATCCTGTATATGTAGGCATTACCTAATTAATATTTGCAAACGAATGTTGATGTAAATAAAGAGCCCTCTGTCGTCTACATCATGGCCATCATACGAGGCTCAGAATCATAGCGCCGCCATCGTACTTAGTCTGCGAGCGATCGGAATAGGATTGAAATGAAACCGGCAGGAAATTTACTTTGATATGGTTCTTTGATATGGTAGATGTTAGCCCCTTCTAGGTATAGTCAATTTGTGTAGGTCTACGTGTAAATAAAGAGCCCTCTGTTGTCTTCTTTGGGAAATTTTACATCCTCGAAATCATTACAGGGCCTACTATCGCAGACTCTTAATGACGATCCGTGAGAAAGTTACGTCCATCGAAATATGGGAAGCAAAATCGCATAAAATTATTGTCATTCAGTGAAACGAAATAAACCATAACCGGGGTTGTAGCTCCCTTCATTGGATTTTTGCATGGGTTTGGTACTAACTAGATTTTCAGAACAGTTTTATTTCGATATTGTGCAAATTGTCTATCATTATTTATTAATTGGTTTTAGATATTTTCTCAGGTCTGTCATCGTGTCCCAACCACCTCAAAAATAGGGAGTGCTTAACCCTGGATCAAACGGTCTCATCGGTCCTCTATGTCGTCCCTGCCGCCAAACGATCGGGCCGCGGACGAAAGGGTTAAATAAAAATTCAAGGGAAGATATGATCCTTACTTATTATTATTTAGGTAATCTGAAAAGTTTGACGAGTGCATCTCTATTATGTACCTAGTACCTACCTACCTACCTATCTATCTATGTCCCTGTTTGGGTTCATCCGCAAGGGAACTACGATACTTCACATAGAACCTATCGTAGTTCCCTAGTGGATGATGCCGTGATGTTGTTTTTAGGGTTCCGTACCCAAAGGGTGAAATGGGATCTGTCCGTCTGTCACCAGGCTGTGTATCTCATGAACCGTGATTGTTAGACAGTTGAAATTTTCACAGATGATGTATTGTATTTTTTTTGCCGCTATAGCAACAAATACTAAAAAACAGAATAAAATAAACATTTAAGGGGGCTCCCATATAACAAACGAGATTTTTTGCCGTTTTTATAGATAATGGTACTTCTATGGTGTCGTTACCTACAACTTACCCAGAACAAAACCAACTTGATTGGTTCTTGTTTGAAATGTGCCACAAAATAAACAAATCTTGATTTCATTTTACTTTACTTTCACTAAAGGGGAATAAAAATAACTATTGCTCTGATCATGTTTTTCATATTATGTGAATTTCTGGGAAACTTGAAGATTAACACTTTCATGGCCTAAGAAGCAGAAGTCGATCTCCGGGCCCGTGTCGGGAGGGCGCGCGCCCCTGTAGGGTCGCACCGCCAGTGGCTGAGCAGTGAATGCGATATAATAGATTCACAAAACTAAAATATAATATGCGAAATGAAACAAAAATATATTAAGGAAATTATGTTACAGGACATTTTTTTTATTTTGTAAGTGTCCTCTAATCCAAATATACAGCCTTCAGTGATTTTGAAAAAAAAGCAGTGTAGAAACTGATGTTAGATGGGCCCTTTTACCTACATGTACACAACTAATGTAAACTGATATCTAAAGGAAGGAACGTACCAGAATCTATATTAATAGATTATTAAGTTAGATATGAAACTTCATAGCTAGATAATCGACGATTAAGTAGAGTTCGTTGACTGCCACTAGAGGCAGTTATCCACTTCCAAGCAAGCCTGATGATCAATTACAAAGAAACAGATTGTAAAGCATAGGCATTAGTTAATTCACCTTTTGTTGTATCTCTAAAATTAAATGAACCGTACAAATTCCCGTTCGCTAAAGATAGAGTCTGTATACACCCACCTGGCTAGGTATGGTCCTATAGTACCGCGGTTCAACCGTTGCGATGCGATATAGAAGAACTGTGTAAGAATGAGGTCAACAACCTCCATAGAGGCGGTTGACACCGTTCAACTTAAGTCGGATTTACACAACAGATAATAAATTAATATTTTGGTGTTTAATCTAGTTTAAAAGATAGTTATAGAAATACTGTAAAATGTGTAGTCGCCTTATTAATTATGGTTGGAAGATTTTCGCATTGGTAGGTACTATATAATGAAAACATTACTTAACAAGATTCGATTATGCACATGAGCTGAAGATGATGGAGATGATGCAGTACCATGGATCTATAATGAAGAGCCACTTATAAAATCCATGGTATGGTAGGCCATACACAGGACAAGGCGAATACAAGGCGAAATGCGTAGGACAGGGCGCTATGGCGCTCATTAGGGGAGGCCTATGTCCAGCAGTGGAATGGTATAGGCTGATGATGATGATGATGATGACACGTATTTTGAGTTCCATAAGCAAGGATGGTTTTAGTTAAGATCTTTGTAGGCCTATAAGATAATTTTAGCAATTTTTCATAACGACAAAACAGATAGAGCATCAGTTATTGGTATTGTGTACCTCGTAGATCTGTGTGTAGCTATGCGCATGCGACTAGCCACGCTAGAGATAGCCACGGGTCATCGACCGGCACGAGGCCGACGCCCGCTGACGTAACGTTACGCGAATTCTACGCCCCCCGCGCACCGCACCCCGCTCGCACCGACCCAATTCCTTCGAAGCCACTTTGTGCATCGCTAATTATAAAGCATCGTTGCATCGCACTGCCAAACGCGTTCTATTTCTAATTCACTTTAACGAGCTATTTGCAGCTGGTTATGTGAGTGTATATGTCATAGGTGGTTTCCCTGTTCGGATAACAAAGGGTTAGTTAGGGTCAGTCATAATAATTTTATTGTTATACAGTTTTGTAGACCTAATACTTAAAGGACGCTAAACATTGAAAAACAATTTCTGTTTAGTATTGTTGATGTGCCATGGTTTCCCTGTTCGACTAATAAGGGGATAATGTAATTGAAAATGGATCAACCTTTATGACCAATAAAAATTCCCCTTTGTCATAAGGTGCGCGTTGTTATGTTATGCTTTTTATCGAAAAGTAGGTACCCGCGCGTCTACTGCTTACCGCGTTCCTACTAACGTAAAAAAAGCGCCTAACTAACGTTAAAAAAAGCGCTACCACGTGGTCTATTGAAAAAATGCAAGGAACCACGAAGCCTTCTATAATTTTTATTTATAATACTACTAGCAATCCGCCCCGGCTTCGCACGGATATTAGAGCAGTGCAAACTTGGCTAAATCGTACTAGCGCTTAAATCGTACTCTCCTATATCTCAGCTCCGGTAATGGTTACTAGCGTCTCTAGCGTTAAAAACGTTAATAACAGTCGGCCAATTAAAAATTTCAAAATTACTGAAGATTTCCCTTAGATTAGAGGGTAGAAATTAGGCAAGTTTAACCTATTTGTTTTGTCACTGAATGACGCCTGAAAGCTTTATTGGCAAACACCAGTAAAGCTGCTCTAGGTTTGATTTTTTCTGATGTCGTAAACAATCATCATCATACTTCAAACGAATTACACAAAATCTTATTTATACTTACGAAGTGAATCATGAGGTAGTTTAAGGGTTAACTACCTCATGATTCACTTCGTACATAGGTACGTGAAAACCGTATGAAAATCCGTTCTGTAGTTTTTGAGAGTATCCCGTTCAGTCAGACAGTCGTAGTGGGGACTTTAATTTATAATACCTAGTGATATAAAATTAAGTTTACCCCCCCCCCCCGTCCAGGAGTTTATTTTATATTTGGTTTATGCACGTCTATAAAGTTCCATATTCGTTGACAAGAGAATGAGTGAATGAAGATTGATTGACAGAATGAAGTATTTCATAGTCACAGCTACTTTTGACAGATAGAGATGCGAATCTGTCCACGCGAAAATTAGGGGGACTTCGAAAGTTACGATTTTTTCGAGCCGACGTAGTACATTACGAAGGTGAGATGATTTTTCCACGAAAATGTCTTGAAAATAGTATAAAAATTATAGTTTATCACAGTAACTCAATCTGTCTTTGGTATTATTTATCACGGAAAAAAGAATGTAGTAGTCACAGAAACAAGAAGCAAATAAAACAACAAAAATTATACTATTAAAATCTATTGAATATATTAAAAGCTATTCTAATTCCAAAAATAAAGTAATTTATACTCCCGAGGAAAGTTGGTAAATTTATACACATGTTGAGCAGCAATAACAAAATCGATAACAACTTCTTCATGACCAAATAGATTGTCATAAAAAATTAAACCGGTAGGTAAAGCATAGGACATGACTATTTGATTGTCAGTAGAACTACAAACAATAAAATAGTTCCTTGGAATAGGTGTTGTTTAGTTTTAGGACATCTGAATTGACACCAATACAATATAAAAATAATTGTAGGACTTTGCGTTGCGCTATAATATATACGTATCTACCTACACCTTAGGCGACCATTCCACTCATCAAATATCTTTGTCCAATGTACATTTGATCAAAAAACTTGGATGACTTCATTCAATTTACTAGCAACACCGATATTTGATTAAAGATGTGCATACTAGTTTCTGCCCGCGACTTCGCATGCGTTTTTTCTATGAAAACTTATACAGGTTTATTCTTTCCCATGGAAACTGAAATTTTGATGAGTTAAATTGTAGCCTATGGATTATTTCAAGTCAAGAGCTGCACCTATGAACTTTTTTATTGCCAGATCTGTTGAGAAGTTTTGGCGTAAATAAGTAACAACCATCCATCTATCTATCTATCCAAACTTTCGCGTTTTTAATATTAGTGTGATGTGATGTAATTTCATTTGAAATTAACTACGCAAATTACTTAGGAATCTTGGACAAAGATATTGGATGATTGGAATGGGACCCTTAGTCAAAAGGGAATCCCAAAACATCTGACCTAAACTTTTTCTAAACCTGTTCAGTATCGTATCAATAATACGGGAATTCCATTTTAAAAATATCCTCTGGATATTTGTGACTAAGCAATATACTGATTGTACCTAATGTAGAAATTATTCTACACTATTAAACTTAATTATTCTACAATAACAAACCATATTCAGCCACTGCATATGGTTTGGTAATGAGGCCTACCTGAAAACTATGTGGTGCCTTCTATAACTATGAATCATTACAAGGATCGACGATAATAAGTTATAACAAAGATATCGATAGCTGAAAAGTGCCCCTAGATGATTCGAGAAAAGGGTTTCCGGTAGCGACCGTCTACTCGTCTTGGCAGGGTCACCACTGTGGCCCTTGATGTACGTATAAATAGCATATTAACAGCTGCATAGACCATAGAGGATATACTCAACCAACCTACGTGTCTTTCTATGGGCATGTTAGTGTTTACATGATTGAATTATGCTTTCAACTCATGTGGTTTACAGCTAGGTAGCACATTGTTTGCGCTGCATTGACGCAAGTGGCCGATAAACGTAGTGTTATTTGCCCGTGAGTCAATATGCGAGTTGATGGGCGTATACAGTGATCCATTCAACACAATACCAACCACAGTGTGTAAGTATGAGCCGGCAGATATGGAGCTGTCATTGACACATTAAGGTTCGTTTAATAAAGCGTATAATGGACTGCTAAAGACGTATTTCATGTGATAAATACAGGGATAAGAATTGACGTTTCTAATTAATTTTCTGGTTGAGATCGCTCTTGAGCGATAAGACCGATAACTGTCCCATATTTTGTAATTTTATGTTTTGTTTGTTAATTGTAAAAAAATACATATCTATCTGTCTGTCTCCTACCAACCTCAACAGTAGTCCACAGCTGGACGCAGGCCTCCTCCTTATAATCATCTGATTGGCTTTTATCTCATGGGAGTAGGTAATGCTTATAACCCCACGCTGGGTATGCGGGTTGGGGACCGTAGTTTGGTGGCCAATTTATTCTGCAAGAGGCGCTGCTGCCCGCCCCCCGGTGTATGTCCTTTAGTTTCCTCGTACGATACCCACGGGAAGAGTTGGGATGGTGCAAAATCTAACCACACGGCATATCTATGTATATAAAAGGTGTAAAATTTTCTAAATCAAAGGATCATATTATTTGATTTAGAAAAGTTTTCAACTGACTAGGTATGTTTAACATTTTATTAAAATTATTTGCTAAATACATATCAATTCCTTTAATAATGCGACCACCTCCAATCCACTGGGATGTAACGTTGGCGGGCTCGGTGTGTAAAGTCCATAAGCTAGCTATTCCTAGTTTCGTATACCTTGTCACCTAATCTTCATGCATATTACGTGAAGTTCATACCTTTCCTCATAATATTTTTAGTTTCTTGTCAGGTGTAAAGAAAAAAGTTGATTCGCACCTGGCAAGCACCTGCATGGCCCGGACGAGCTAAGAGACTTCACCCTGAAGAAAATCAGCTCAGGAGCTGTGTGTGGCGAACTATGAACGCTCCGCGGCTTTAGGGGTGAACACATCAAGTAGCGATCACAACAGACTTACGAGTATCATGGCCGCAGTGCCACAAACGCCACCATAAGCCAATAAAAAAGGAAACGCGACGGCATCTCGAGACGCAGCTGACGGTACCTAGGGGAGTTTTAGTAATTTATCAATAATATTGGTATATTTTTGCGAAGTTAATAATATATTTATATTATATTTTGAATCGCTATAATAAAAATTGCGCGCTGCGTTACACGGAGCGGCGTCTCGCGTAGCGAAGCGTCATCGTGCTTCGCGTCGGTCGTCGCGTCTCGTCGCGTCTCGGTGTGCGCTGACCTTATAGTGAATGATTTTGATAACTGAACCACACATAACTTTCGTGGTAAACGCGAACCGAACCATCCTAGTCTTTGAATTTGCTTCATGTTTCGCCTTGTCTACGAGTGACACTATCAGTCAGTGCAACAAATTATCCAAGCATATATTTATAATTAATCGATGTGATTTTATTAGCATAGTCTGCCATTTAAGTTAAACAATTCGCACATTAAAGTTGACCTTGTAGCGGCAGACGTTTTGCGTCAGTATCGTGAAGCAGCAACACAAGCAGCGGGTACAAAAACACTGACGGTCACGCAATGTCACCGCATCCGCAAGTCTCGGTCACATTCAACAAAACATCAATTGACAACCCGACCTACCTGCCCTGACCTTCTCCAAGTCATCTCGTGTTTGCTTTGGACGCACCGATAAATGTTCACAATTATTTTTGTTTAACAAGCAAGCTTACCTATCCTAGGTAGGTTAGGTTAACTCACATTCGTCAAACCTTTGTTCAGTAGGACAGTTATATGCCTTCACAGTACCCAACCTACGGGCAAGATGGCAGAACAGAACCACATTTTTTGAAAAATTATCCTCTTGGAGAATATATAATAGTAAGATCCCAGCAGGGGCGAGAGAACTCGTCCCTGTGAGTCTCACTACATATTTAAAGAATTTTGAAGCTTTTTTTGAAGCTTTGGGAATATTCATATTGCTAAAAAAAACATTCTCGCAAATGGTTTTCTTTTTCAACTTATAGACTGTAAATAAATCTAAAAATAACTGAAACGAGAGGAAAAAAATATGGAGTTCAATAAAAAAAGTAATTGGTAAAATGTAGAGATTTTTTTATTGGTTCGATGGTAGTAGGCAACACTATTATAGGTATTGTTTTACGAATTGCATACTACGACGTCGATTTTTCCGATAAGAAATACAATCATCCATTTTGTTCAAGGTTTGTAAACCAATTACTTATTCTACGTACCTAGTAGGTACAAATGCGTAAGTTCCTACGTGCTTCGCGCAAGGTTCCAGTTAAGTACCTACTTGATTAAACTAATATACCTAATTAGTTACAGGAGTTCCTTCATTTAGTATTTACCTGTGGACTAGACATGCGCGCCGACCTCAAATTTGCCGGCGGCGGCGCGCCGACCTCCGAGGTCGGCGCGGCGGCGCCGCGCCGGCGTGGCTGGATTTTTTCCTATCTCATAACTAAGTACCGTAAAACAGGGTGAATAGAGACTCCAGGGTGAACAGAAACGAACGAAATACTGGAGCAAGACATCACCTGGCTAGTAGCAGTGAAAGTACCCTTAGTCCGTGACTTTTCACCTGTATAAAACGATCAGACCTGTGCAAAAGGATGTTTTGCTCTAGTATTTCATCCATTCTGTCATTCAGACCTGGGTTTAATAGTACATTATGATACAAGTGCGGTAAGTTGAAAATTACAGCCGGCTCATCACTAGAAAGCAGAGGCTGTAATTATCAAAGCGCACGTGTGTCATACGAAGTTTTATAACATATTTGCGAGGAAATAAATAAAACTCGGACTTTCGAATAAATTTTGATACTTTTGTAAGTATCTATCGGTCGATTTTTCGGCCAAGAGGCTTAGTGTAGCCTTTTTCGCTGCCTCTGAGAGTTCTGGCGGTGTTAAATTAATAAATTCATCATTACTTGACGACATATTCAAATAAAAACAATACAACGAAAATAAAATGAGCGCGGAATAATTTTATTTGTTCACAAATTAGAGATGCGCGCGCATCAACGCTTTTTTTTAAGCAAAGGCACAAAAACAGCCAGTATTATTAATAAAGTAAATTAATATTTTTGTGTTTTGTTACAGATAAATGGTTGTAATTTATGGTCAATAAATTAATTAAATTAAAGAATTAAATGTTTATTTATTATATTTCTAAAGTTAATTTTATTCTTAAAATGTTGACCAAAAAAAGTATGTAATAAAAAAAGTGTAAACCGTGCGTTTTACATGAGACCCTTCACCCTTTACGAGCAAATGTGTTATAAATAAAAATAATACATTACTGTAAACACTGAAATAAAAGTTAATTACAGAAAACAGATCACTAATATTAGACATCTTCTTTGCATAAATTATATTAAGTATATGCAGTTGTCGTGAATAAAAACAATTTTATTCACGCGGGTTGGGTTCAAGCGTGGACTCTTCGCATTGAGGACCAGTCCTGCTACCGAAAAAATCCGCTCGCTTGGCGTGCTAGTAGCAGAAGTAGCCAGCACAACCCAAGCAAGGAGGCTAGCATTGGAAATGCTGCTTTTTGTCGCTACAGGCTCTGTATCCACCCTAAGACGACCCCCTGATTTGTAGTAATTACATACAAGGCAGGTCATCTTACGGTGAACGTAGTAGTCGGCGCGCCGACTCGAAGACACGGCGGCGGCGGCGCGGGAAAACGGCGGCGCGGCGCGGCGGCGCCGGCGCGGCGCGCATGTCTACTGTGGACCTAACCTACCATAATAAAGCTCTTCGAGTTCTTGCCATCGACAACTTTAATTAAACAAAGGGATGTCAAACCCACGAGAAAAAACTTATGACATTCCTCGAGGATACGATGTTGCACTTTGTGGAAACCAAACTTAATTATTGCATCTCCTCTTAAACTATACAAAATAAAACTATGATAGAGGAATTCAAAATAAGCTTATAATAGGTATCACAAATTGCCCATTGAACATTTTGAAATTACCTTTGTTCAACGAAATAATAAAATAAAATGGGTGACGACGCTAGTGTGGCTCGGGGTACCGTCTTAGCTAGCTTAATTTCAAATCGTATCATAGAAAAATCACCTACGTGATTTGCAAGCATGTTAAGTAGGTAAAACACCACGAGAACACGTGCAAGTTTATGAAGAAGGGTGCACGTGCGGCCTTGCCTGCTACTCGATCCTGCCTGTATGATCTAGGTACTACTGAAAAATAACACAGTGAAAGTAGCTTGAATAATTTGTGTTTAAAAAAAATGATAAATCGAGTCCTAAATTAGTGAAAATGGGCTTGAAAGGAACAATTCGATAGCGCAGTCTAATTTTTCCAATGGCAACATCTAGTTAAAATTCGAGTCTTATTTAGTTTGATGTGATAAGCGATGATGAGTGATGGGCATTATGAATGAAACGACGAATGAAAACCTCTTGCTTACGTCAGTTGCCATGGAAACCATTTGTTACCGATTGTGGAAACTATCATGTGATGATGTTTTAGATATGTATTACCGGCGCATATAGTTATATCAGGTCCACGAGGATCTATCTTACTTTACGCGATCACCTCAAATTTACCTTTTATTCAACAACTTAAGAATCCGAAAAATCTATTAAGAATTGATGAAGATATAACCAATATCGTTGTAGCGCTATTTTTCATTTGTTATTTTTAAAAATATTATTCAGTTTTTTAAGCTTGACGAGATTATTACTAGGTTATCCCTCGGGATTACGTTTTTATGGAACTAATTCGGGATCAATCTCTATAAAATAGCGAAATAATTTTTATTACCGTATTTGAGGGAGAAATCGTCGATAATATATAAAAAATAAAGCCTATAAAACCTCCTGAAGTCGGTTAGAAATAAAAACCTTTGTTTAGACCTTTGTTTGACCACAATCACACCTGAAGGAAATTGAAGATGTGGCCGACGATGTATCACGAAGGTCTAGAAAATACATATACGCTCTTGTCTTGAAGAAAATAGTACAGAAATAAATACTATGAGTAGAAGTACAAAGGCGGCCTTACCACTTAGGTAGGAGTTTTTAAATTATAATTTTATTTATTATATTCGTAACGCCTACTTAAATCCCTCCTTATGTACTTCAGTGAGTATTATGTTTATAAATTAAGTGTAATCAACCAAACCACGTGTAAGTTTATTGCAGGAGGGTGCACGCGCGACCTTGCCAGCGCAAGCGCATTGTAAAACGGTGAAAAGAGAGAAATGCGCGGGCGTGACGCGGCGCCTTATCAGCGGATGCGGCTTATCGCAAGGTCGTAGCGTACCAACTACGCCTTATTCCGTGCTGGCCACGTGTTGCTGAAGCTGACCGCTTTTCAGTTCATATCATGACTATTTATAAAGATTCACTATTATTTACATGTCTGCTAATAATACTTCTAATCACGTTGTTTATCTTACGCCAATGCATTGTCATTGTTGACTTATATTTTGCGGCGGTAGTGTGGTGATAGTTTAGCGTCTACAATACCTCATTTTTATAGCCAGTTGCCAGCCTTATTTCTATAACAGTTTGTTATAGAAAACCTAGGCTAGCGATAACCTTAATCTAAATTTATCTACAGGATCCATTTTTTTGCATTATGCAGTTGTAGGAGCGACTTCACATACCCGACAGTACCTTTTCCGGATCCAGTAAACGATTGTGTGTATACGCTTCTACAACAAAACTCCAAGTGAGTTACAAAAATTATCAATAAATAAATTCAAACAAATTGTCAAACAAATCCTTTGTAAAAAGGCTTACTATAAAATATCAGATTATCTAGACGATAAAAAAAGCTTGGGACGAGTTTTGCTCCAACTCGAAAACAATGTTAGTTTTCGAACAAGGTAAAGGTTTCTTGTTCGCTTCTTTACTTTACCTTAAAAAGATTGAAGTGGACAAAAAATCAAAGTGATCACTTTATTTCCTAGTTTTACTTATGTAATCTGAGTTTTTGTGACGTGTCCAAGAGTCCTGTAAGGTGTAAAGGAAATAAAGCACTTTGAATTTTGAATTTTGATTGGTTCCAGTAGCAAAAGATCCAGAAAAAATTGTCCTGTAAAAACGGTGAATGCACCCTAATGACTAAAGGTTTTACACATATTCAGCAATGTGAAAACCAGTTTGAGGTGTAGGTAGAGCCCATGTAGAGTAAAGCCGTAGAAAGTTTTCTTTTGGTGGCAGTACATGTATACTATGCGGATGATTATGTTTAACTTTATGAGAACAAGAGTATTAAAATCTGAGATTGTAGGAGTACCTGCTTTACCTAGGTAGTCGAAGTAGTTTTGTTTGATTTCCATGCCTAAAAAGCTAACACAATCACATGAAAACCTAGCCGGAGCGAGTTATCGCAAGGCCGCCGGCCACGTGTTGCTAAACCTGACCAGTTTCAGAATTTCAGCTAACTTCGAAGATTTGTTTTTTGTACGCGGTTTAGGGTTATATTTAAGATTATGTAATTTGCGTTTGGATTTCAATTAACTCTTTACGCCAATAGGTAAATACTTGGTAGTCTTCACCGGTCCCTTAGCATGGACATTCTAGATAAGCTGTTTTCTAGGTTAGAATAGAGGTTATTTTTCGATGACAAGGAATGAAACTCCTTTATTATTGAAATTAATCACGCATTCGATGACATTTCGATGTCATATTTGTCTATGTTACCCTTAGACAATTTAACCCGAAGATGTTACCCGAATAAATCATAAATACTTATAAATAAAGATAAAGAACGGGATTAAACATGCATTCTTTAAATACACGGTTTATAGCACAGCCTTCAGTTAGTAATGATTATCATCGTCAAATACAGGTTGATTGAATCTGTTTCTATCTTTTGCTAATTTTTAGGGTTCCGTACCTACCCAAAGGGTAAAATGGGACCCTATTACTAAGACTCCGCTGTCCGTCCGTCATTCTCTCCGTCTGTCACCAGGCTGTATCTCATAAACCGTGATAGTTAAAATACAAAACACAGTTAAAATTTTCACAAATGATGTATTGTCTGTATCATTAAAAATAAAAACAGAATAAAATAAATATTTAAGAGGGTTCCCAGGCTCCCATTCCCTTCGTGTGCGAATCCGACTCGCACTTGACCGGTTTTTTAAGAGTAACGTGAGTGGTGTCGTTTCACGTGTTCGTTGAATTCGACGAAAAGTACAACTTTACCTAAATTTTCATTCAGTTGCATCATCCAGTTTAGTAGGTAGGTATTTATGTTCTTAAATATACCTTCAGTACCTACAAATAAAAGACTGTGTATCCTTGTGGGTAAAGTCAGGGTGAACTTGCCACGGAAAAATACAGCATCCCGACTCTTTGTTACAATACGGTCACTTTGACTTTTAGGAGGAAATTCAAACATTATAAACAGTCCACTTTACACATCACCGTTCCTACTTATGATTTGCGTGTCTTATTTGGGAAAAACGACTGTAGAGATAAGAATTATAATAACGAATAGAGTTTTTTAAATACATATTCACATCTTTACTAATATTATAAATAGGAAAGATTTGTTTGTTTGAATTGAATAGGCTCCGAAACTATTGGACCGATTTGAAAAATTCTTTGACCATTAGAATCCTACATTATCCCTGATGAACATAGGCTATAGAATATACCCGTGCAAAGCCGGGCGGACCACTAGTCAATAATAAACCACGCAAATAGAATGATCGATATAACCGTTTATGACGCGAACAAACTACATTATTTAATACTCATTCTAATTGGAGTTCTAAGCACACAAAACTTTCAAAAACGTAGTAATAACTTTTTATGGATAAGTTCATTTATTACTTTATTATCAAAGATTACATTAAAAAAAAATAGAATGATTAATGTTAAATAGCAAAAAAAAACATTGAATAGGTACCTCCTCCGACGATACCTAAACCACACCTAAAATGTTGAAAATGTAAAAAAAAAAATTCAGAGTAAACTTAATTGAAATTGGATCATGGAGATAAATTAAAGTATTGGTTTACCAAGTACTTTTACGTAGGTACGTAACTTTACCTAGGTAGGTAGTACCTACTGCAGAAAAAAATGGTTGTTTGTGTAGTAGGTAGTAGAAAAAAATTGTTTTGCCTGTCCGTCAAGGGCGATTTATATATACCAAATTAATAAAATTATCTTGCTTTCATCCATGAGTTCCGTAAAATGGTGCAATCGCATCAAGTAGGTGTGACAATGAATACAATAGGTGTCGTCGTTGCCGGTCGTCTCAAGATCAAGGCCAGCAGACGCGGCAAGGTCACGCCGCCGCCGCGCCGCCCGCGCGCCTCTCTCGCGCAAATATTTGCGACCGTCTGTCCTCCGCGACCGATACGCCGAGGTCAGCCCGACAGAAGACCTTGGAGCAGTATTATCCGACCTCTCCTGTTTGAAAGACGAACTGCTACCTATTTTATCGGTCATTTAAAGACGTAGGTATGTAATTTAAAATTGTTTATGGACAGCGGACAGCAACAGCCAACACTTATTGGGTAGAATTGCGGTTGAATTAGTATTATTTAATAAAAAACAGACTAATTTATCCGGCATCAACATTTCAAAATTCCAACAGGAATTTGTCACAGGAAAATAATAAATTATTAGTTAAATAATACAATTGAAAAGACATCAACGCGCTACACATTTTCATGTCCTTTTTGAGTTACCGAATCTCTGTTAAATTTGTATTTATTATAATAATAACGTGTGTTAAAAAAAACAATAATAAGTAAGTATTCAATAATTTAATCCCGACTCAAAAAAAGGGGTGTCATAAAATGTCTGATACAGGGTTATTTTGCAATTCATTGACACTGTGTGAATTGCATGTTCTGCCCAACATCACGAACATGTTGGTGAAGACGCCTGAACTAACTCAATAATTCTCAAATTTAGTATTGGTAGTCAGCTCTGCCCTGAATTAACAGTGGGTGTGAGAGGGGGGGCCTTAGTAATTATATCATTGGGTTCAGAACAAACATATTTATCATTTTGTATCAGGAGGTGATTTAGGTACATTTTTTAAGAATTAAGTCTTGGCACTGGTTTCACACATCGCACCCCTAGAACAAGACGGACGGAATTTCGAAAATGTTTAAGTATTACTAATTTACGTTTATTACTATTTTTACGACAAAATTTGACCGCATACCAACGAGACAGTCAGAAAATGCCTAGCTGGCGGCTCTCTACTCTACATCACTCTTTGTGAATGAATGAGTGCAAGTTCATGACACGAACATTGACCACCATTATTCCTGGTTGCTACTTGTAATTTGCGTATTCCGAGGAAATTGTATGCATTGGAGGGTGAATTTTTTGGTGATAATCTGGTGTTCGTGAAAGGCATACAAAAGTTCACATATTTTTGATTCAATGTGAAGATGTTGAAGATTTTATATGATTCTGCGTTATGTGACTATTTCGAAATAATACAGTACCTATCTATTGTTTATAAACATGTATGTACTTATTAGATTTTTTATTCTTATTTCATACTAGCTCAGTATTCCTATAAAAGGGTGAAAACCTCTTTTTTTCCTTCCAGACAAACTATTTTAATACTCATTTTAATTGGACTCTTTCAGGAAACGTTCGAAAACTCAAGCAATAACTATTTAATAGCAGAAAACGATTTTTCGTAAAAATAAAGTATTAAAAATTAGCGTTGTCTTGGTGCTAGGGGTGCGATATGTAGATATGTGCGTCTAGTTTGTATGATGTGGCATTGTAGCTGTTGAACCGATTTCAGTTTAGTTTTTTTTTGTTCAAAAGGTGAATTCATTAAGAGATCGAGAGTATTCTCCGCTATGTTTGAAGAAAATAAGGAAACAAAAAGGATTAAATTGTCGAGGAATTCAATTTTTTGTAAAATATTTTTACCTCCTTTTTTAAGGGTTGTGTACCAAGTGTACCTACTGACCAAATATTTAGAAGTCGTGTGACGGCCGTTGTCCGTATACTCTCATCAGTAGAATTAGTCCAGGAAACACATGTCTAAAGGTTAATGTAATTGATTCATAGTAGGTATTTTGGCTGCGGATGTCAATTTAGTTGGTCTACTCTAGCTTGTTAGGCTAGTTCCAAGAGCTTTGTAATGAGGCTAACTAGAGCTCAGGGCCGTCTGCAAAGAGGTTAAGCCAAATTTACTGAAACGTCACTGCACACTGTCTGTCCTGTCTCCTGTTTCCTATAGCATAAAACTTATAAAGATCGTAAGAAAGAAAATTACGCATTGGCAGTTATTGTTTTGCAAATTGTTATTTGATTGAGCAGAAAATATTTACTACTAGCTCTATGGTTTAACCTTTGGACGAAATAAACTTCTTCCAACAAGTTGACAACATGTTGATAAACAAGTATCAATTAACATGACCAAAACATAGAGATAGCTAGAAGTTTACAAATAATTACAAGTTGTTTACAAGTGGCATACAAATTTTGTATTCAACATGTGAGAACGTAAAATGAAAACATTGGGTACACAAAACTTGTCAAATAGGTACCTATCTTATACCTTGGTGAAAACGAGGGCTTGCCCAATTAATATTCGTTCGGTTCATTTGCATTTTTTTTTTGGTCTCGTAGTGTATCAAAAACGGACCTCCATCTCTTGAGTCATGGAGGTCCGATTCAAGTCCGTCCAGTCTTGAAAACTAAAAGATAGGAAATAGATAGTACAGAGAACCGTAAGGAAATACATTGGCACAGATAGATACAAATATGGTGTTTTGTTTTGATCGTAACCTAGAAATAACCTTTTACAAAGTGGGTAGGTACCTAGTTCTGGTAAACAGCCAATGTAAAGCGCGTCATGTTTTCAAATTATGTCTGTTTATTTGCCTTTGAGCTTACACACACAATGTTAGAGTAAGTAAATACAAGTACATAATATCAGGGAGTCGATGGGTAGAGGCGGCTCAGGACCGCCATTATTATTATGCCGTCGTTGTGTGGGGGATGCCTATGTCCAGCCATGGACATCATCATCATCAGCCTACATTAGTCCACAGCTGGACATAGGCCTCCCCTAATGAGCGCCATAGCGCCCTGTCTTCAGCTTGCCGCATCCAGCATCTGCCAGCAGTCTTTCGCAAATCGTCATTCCACCTGGTCGGAGGGTGTCCTACACTACGTTTCCCGAGTCACGGTGTCCACTCACGAATACGTTTACCCCAGCGGTTGTCGGTTCTTCTCGAGATATGGCCAACCCACTGCCACTTTAGCTTGCTAATCCTTTGAGCTATGTCGATAACCTTGGTTCTCTGTCGGATTCTATTCGTTGCGAATCAGCCATGGACACTTAGCTGATATAATGAAGTTCATATTCCGTACATATTACCTTTAATTGCAAATAATTTTACAGATAAATAATAGAAACAAAAAAAAAATTTGACTGGCAATTTCTGAAGGGCAGTCCTGAAAATTTCAATGTCCTGTTTTCAGCTTGCCGCATCCAGCATCTGTCAATAGTCTTTCAAAAAGCAAGCAAATCGTCATCCCACCTGGTAGGAGGGCGTCGAACACTACGTTTGTAGAGTCGCGAATAATGTGGTTATAATTTTATATAACTAACTAAACACTACTGACATATACATAGTTGACACCGAGGTAAGTATATCTTAGCATTAGATACATAATCATTTGCAAACAAGGTTGCTTATTCCAATATGCTTTACTTGGCGAGTAGTGACATTATAGAAAATAAACATCGCAGACTTGTTTGACTTCGTTAAGGCGGTGGTATGCGTGAAACTAGCGCCGCCACCTATTTTATTTTATTACTACGTTGAACAAAGGAACTTTTAAAAAATACATCGTACAGTTTGTGATACCTATTATAAGCTTTTTTTTAAGGCCTCTAATATTTTTATTCTATTTAGTTTAGCCAATAAATCGAAAATAGATATTGGTGGCCATGGCCAGCAAGGGCAACTTCGATATTCTGCCTAAACCTAATAAAATTAAAATATTACAGAGGCGTTAAAAAAAGCTTATAATAGGTACCTATCACAAACTGTACGTTGATTTTTTAAAATATCCTTTGTTCAACAAAATACAAATACAAAATATTTTATTTCGTTTTCTTAACCTAATACATGGTTTGGGACCCTCTTTTAAGTAATAAAATAATCGGAGGCGCTAGTTTGACGCTTACCACAGCCTTAACAAAGATTGATTAGGTCTTTTCTGAAAACAAAATAGGTATGTAGGTAATACAAATCTCGACAAATTTTAAAGCCCGGTTTCTACCGTGGGGCGGGCGGACCTATTAAGGACTTCTTTCATATCAACTCGCAAGAGTAAACTGCATACTTGTATTTACACCAACAAATAGTCGAGCGGAAAGAACTGAGCGCATAGAAAGCGTCGAAATGAACTCCGCTCACTCATCTCTCTCGTTCTCCTTTTGCGGTTAAAATCAACAGACAAAACTCCCAATTTCATTAAAAAAGAAGTCCGTCCCGCCTTCTATTTCCCTGGAAACCAGTCTCAAAGAGATTTACGTATGAAATTATGTGTTATACGAAGTTGATAGTTTTAACAAACCTCTGACTGAATTCTCTGTTTAAACAAATGTTCGTTATGACTAAGGGCAAACTTGCAAGGACTTTATTAAAAAAATACAACGAGCGTCCGATGATACGTAAGGTCGACATTACTGAATACATTTGCTGCTATCACCTTGATCTATCGTAATTCGTAGGTACCTACTATGTTACATAAACATTGTAACTAGCAGTCTTGAAAAGTCCTATGTAGCTAGGACATGAGAATTATATTAATATTTATTATTCTCGATGTATACATATAACGTAAATCAGTAAAACCTATTGTAGTTGGAGAAGATATCTCCTTGGATCTCCGTGGTAAAAAATTCAAGCATACCTATAGGTATTTATAATGTTCCTATAATTCAATCTCATTATTTCCGTGGGAGTATTGTCTTTTGAATTTGGAACCTCAAAATATGTCTATGGAAATATTGTCCAAGGAGATCCTCACTTAGAGGTATTGTGGACTATCATTCGATTTGTTTGAGTTTGGTAAAACCTTCACCTTTTTCAGCCAACTGGGCTATAATTACTGTCCAAGTTACGGTTATATGACGTACACAGTAGGAAGAACTATCTGCTACAAATAGGTGAAGAAAAACAGACAAAACTATGCATATGTTTGTAATGGGAAGAGTCCTTGTGCCCGGGCTGATGTGTTTGTATATATTGTAGGTAGCATTGGGACCAAGGTTCCTATGAATTATGGAGTCTAAGGTATTATTCGGGCGCGATGTATGTCACTGCTCCGATTTCACGGCCGGAACGTTTATTAATAGCCAGCCGAAGGTTCCCTTCGAATCTGAGGTCACTTCTCCCACGACCAGTTTCCGGATGCATTGTGCCTCATTATTTAAGGACGGTGGCAATGACGCCGAGACAAAAGAGTTGGGTTGTGTTGTACCTTTTTTCATATAAATTGGTTCAATAATAATTAAATTGTTGTTCGCTTGCATCGCAACGCATGAAATGCAAGGATTAGAATCTAACTAGGTACCTACATGGTATAAATTGGATTCAAACACAATGATAATGTACCTACCTAAAAGTTAAAATTGTTGTAAATTCATTAAAAAAAAACAAATAAGTATAGATATAATTAAATTACGCAATAGAAAGATACTTATGATTTGTGGTTATAATATAACTTATAAATATAATTAAGGTAAAAGTAATATGTTATTCTGAAAACAAAACGACAAAACCAAGAAAATACGATTACTGGGCATGTTTTGAGTCCAAAATCTAACAAAAGACGAACGGAAATTGTAGTACAGTGGCAAACTAGGACATATTCGTTCGAAAGGCGAGCGCTCACGGTAACGCGGCAGCAGTCAAATGAGGTCAGTGGAACGCGACTCGCGAGGCATTACACTTGACCTCTTTCTGCAGAGTCCTTACCTCCGCCAGACCTTCACACTTTTTACAACGCTTTTACGAGCTAGGTCGGGCCAATTAAGTTTCGGAACGTAACAATGACGCCCCCCCGCTCCCCGTTCTGAAGACAGATGTTCTGGCTGAGTTGCCAGCTTCTGGCTGGTGCTGGTGACTTTTAGAAGAGATGTCAGCCCTTTTTATTAAGTATATATTAATTTGATAAAAAGCCGTGAAACTTCGTTAATTCAAAACACTGTTTGAGATAAAAATTGAAATAAAAGGAAATTATGTGCACCTATTGCAATTACTCTAAAAAAACCATTCATAAAGGTTCATTCCGAAGAGTTCCTCTAAACCTAAAAAACGTGGTTCATCATGAAAGGATAATCTATTATTTTATCTCAACATTACGCCCGCTACACACTACCGTGAATGAAGCACTTTCCGATTGCCCGACCCCAATATCTCAATCTATAGAATAGAGTGTAGATCAAGAGAATTATTTGCAGCCAAATAGCTAAATGTGTTAAAACAACATTACAGTAGGCAACAATGCCGTTACCAATGCCGCCCCAAATTCAACGGCAGATGCAGCGAGCCGGCCGCGGCAAAGAATAGCCAACAGTTACTACGCAAGCTGTGGCCCTACAGCACACTCTTGACACACATTCGTTCAATGCCTATTAATATTTGTTTCTTTTTTAGTTGACCATGATTATGAATGTTAAAAATAATGTTTAATGTATTGATTGCAAAGGCATAGATAATTACGCTGGACTTTAGTACCTATAATAATTTCGTTATTGTTCTAATAGGAGATTACAGGAAGACTAACAATTCATACTAATCGGCAGTAATTGATAAGATTGAGTTAGCTTTTTCATGCATTTGAGAAAATACGGTGTTGTAAGTATTACCAAGTACCTACCTTAATAACTTTTATACAACCATTGGTAAGTTTTTTATGAAGGGAGATAAATCCCTATTTAATAACAGTACCTATAGATCTATCACACTCCTGAGCAACGTCTAAAAGCTGACGTCACGCCAGGAAAGGATCCGCGGATGATATGGCTTCATAGACCTTGTTCACACAGGGAGGCAGATTATACAGAAGTCCGAAGAGTATAAAATCAGCCCCGGTGTCTGGCCTTTGTGGACTAGCAAAGGTCTTTGTCTTGAACGGAGGAGTAAGGATTCCAGAATAGCCCAGGTTTAGACGGAGACATGGGCTGTTCTGAAATCCTTACAGCGATCCTAAGTAGACTATCAGTAATTAAGGTGCTGAGATGCCTTATGATGCCGCTACCATTAGTGTCCAAGTACAGAGCCAGAAGTCTATACCCATACAACTGCGCAGAGGAGTGAGACAGGGTATGTTTATATGTTACTTATATCAAGAAACTGTGCACAAGCGCGTTGGAAAATATGTTCCAGACGCTGAACTGGAAAGGTAAGGGCATCAACATAAACGGCGATTACATCTCACACCACACCTGCGATTCGCTGATGACATAGTTTTAATATTGGAGTCACTGGAGGAGCTGAACCAGATGATGGACTGTCTAGCCTTAGCCTCGCAATGGATCGGCATTGGCATGAACTTGGATAAAACCAAGGTCATGATCAACGGCCACATTGATCCCGGATCCGATCGTCGTACATGAACACCTTCTCGAACTTGTTTCCGGGTACTCTTACCTTGGGTAAATTTTGCAGTTGGGTAAACACAATTTTAAGGGAGCTAAGAGGAGGATCCAGCTAGCTTGGGCAGCGTTTGGGAAACTTCGTCTTCTCGTCATCCATACCTACCGCAATGCTTGAAAACGAAAGTTTTCAATCAGTGCGTCCTACCCATCATGACCTACGAATCTGAGACGTGGACACTCACGGTAGGGCTGGTCCACCAGTTTAAAGTCACCCAGCGAGCTATGGAGAGAGCTATGCTCGGAGTTTCTCTGAAGGATAGAATTCGTAATGAATACATCCGACAGAGAAACAAGGTTATCAACATAGTTCAAAGGATTAGCAAGCTCGGGCTGGCCACATCTCGAGAAGAACCAACAACCGCTGGGGTCAACGTGTTCTTGAGTATGGACCGCGACTGAGCAAACGTAGTGTAGGACGCCCTCCGACCAGGTGGGATGACGATTTATCAAAGACTGCTGGCAGATGCTGGATGCGGCAAGCTGAACAGGGCGTTATGGCGCTCATCAGGGGAAACTAATGTATGATAATAATGATAGTGACTATCGTGCGCCTGTACAGACAGATCAACAGAAAGAAAATTAAAAAATAAAACTAAAATATACCTATAGTACAAATTGGAAGTAGAAATTTTAAAAGAGTCAAAAGAGTACAAGGTCAAGTGGAATATCAATAATAGAAGGTATCAGTTTGTTCATTTCAAAACAATCTTTGAAATTTTTGGAAGTTTCATAATTTAGAAATATTTGGTATATAGTTGAAAATTGACTATTCCCCCCTGGTTTCGAAGTTCGCAGAACAATTACATCTGCGGTGGATGTGGCGTTTATATGCATATAAATATATTTTACCTTAAATATATATAGAAATATGTAAATAGAACAGTTATTTTGTTATATTTAAAAAAATGGTCGGATAAATTTTGAATTATTTCTAGGTATACTTTTGATTTCTTTAACTGACAAAAGTTTGAAACCCTCGGCATGCGAGTCACACTCGCACTTAACGGATCTTGGATCTTGCATATCGTGCATTTAATCAATAAACAGAAAAAAAAGAAAATATTATCATAGGAAGCAAATAAAGACTTAAAATTCATCAATTTATAAATCCTCAAATCATTATCTCTTATTGGCACTTTTATCAATGACTCAACATCTGAACTGTTCTTACATAGGTAGGTATGGCAATAACTATTCTGACACATCAGAGTTCCTATTTAATAAACAAGGTCACAGTAGCCTTGTCATTTGCACAATTTTATTATTTTGCAAAAATAAGAGCACAAAGACAAACAAGGAAGTCGGCGGCGGCATGGCAGTCACCTCGTGTCGATCGCCGACACCGCACTTGGAAGCATGGACATCGTACCTCCTAATAAAATGTATGAACTTGGACATTATGAATCTATGAACGTTCATACTAATGGAATGAATTTGATCGATTATTTTATTTTATTTGGAGAACAAACAGTTGTAAACTCTATTTATATAAACTTACACTATAACTTTTAACCATTAATGTGTCCTTGCATATAGTAGCTAAAAAACTGCTTGATTGCGGGGGAAATTATTCGTCTGGGAACAATGAAGATGCTACATTTATTCTCAAATCTCGGTGAATGTAGAGTCGAAAACATCAGGTCAATTCAGATGTCACCTCAACCTCAATAGCTTTTAATGGTCCACTGCTAAACGCGGCCTGCGTTTCCCCCAATTTTTTTTATCTCTTGGGGGTAATGCCCATAATCCCTAGTGTTAAAAATCCGGGTGCGAATGACGATGAAACTAAAACTAGATCAAGTTGTATTTCATTGACTTGACTTGTAATCAGTTATACCTTCCGCATCGTTTATTACACCTCCACGTTGTACTGTAGAATATTCCGTAGGTACCTACCGATCTGCTCAGGGTCAACAACAGTGACGTACGTCGTACTCGTACCGTACAGTGAGTTACGTTATGAGTACGTACGGGTTCATGCTACTTATAGATGGGAACGGATACAACTGCGCACTACTTCCCGGGTTCAATCGCTGACATGGAAAAATACTAGTGAGCTAACATCAAGTTTATTATTAAATTTATCCCATTTTATAAATTTAGAAAGGCGTCTGATAAAAACATCACTTGAAGATTGACCAAAGTATATATGTGTACTATTATTTATTTAACAGCAAAAAATAATTACAATTAATATTTACACTTACATCTATTTACTAAAAATCTAAGCCGTCACCAGAAGGCAGAGTGCCCAGAATGCTAGCAGCATTGCCATATTGCCTAGTGAGCTGATATTTATTTCTGCAGATTATAAAGTACTTTTTCTTTAAAAGAAAAGAGCCCCAGCAGTGGCGCATTTAGTAGAAGGTAATAATTTTAATGGAATATTTTCAAGATCTGTGAATTTTTCTGCGTAGTTTCACTGGTAACTGCGGAAAAAATTTATTTAGTGTAGATGTTCGTTTATTAGGGATTTTGCTCTACCAATCAACATGCCACTTTTTGTTTAGCACGTTATAGTATACTTGCCGTTTCCAGGTTTTTTCCCTATCTTACAACAACATTTGCGGTAAAGTTTTTATGCAACTAGGCGCCGATAAACAAACATCACTGTAAAAGTCAAATATTTGTCGGTATTATTTAGATACAATATCAAAATTCTATGGTAAAATATATAGGTCCCTGTCGGTTCGCTATCTGATAAACATTATCGGGCACAGTTGTTAATTTGCGACAAAGGACTCAAAGACTATCTTCCAGGAATAAAGGCTACTTATATATTTATTTATACACAGGACAATGAAGGCTTTGTTGTATTTCACAAAGTCCAATGTTGTTTGTGTAGATACCTATACTTGTTTCCAATAACTTTGTATTGTGAATTGAACTTTTTGCTTGTGTTACCTATATTATTGTTACTGCCTACATTATGTAAGATAATATTAATAATAAAATATAAAAGTTCACACCAGCGCATTGCCATTCAGCGGAGTAGGTGATGCTGCCAGCATTCTGGGCTCTCTGCTTTCTGGTGCCATCTTAGATTTTTAGGAAATAGATATATGTATATACTAGTAGTAATCGTTTTAGTTTGCTATTGTTATGTTTGATACTTAAAATATCGATAATATTTTAATCACCATAATATTTAATTTCTTCATAAATGTAAATAATTAAAAAAAAAGTACGAACGAAAATTCTTCTTAATACGATAAAATATAGTATGTAATTATTGTATTTACCTGAGTTAGAACGTGTTTTAAATTATCTACGTTATTTATTAATTCTAAGAAAGGCAAATTATGTATATTAAGGTATCCTACCTGTGCTCACGTATCGCAAAACCTTTCCCAGAAGCCCGCCCACCGGTGCATCGTGTTTGAGTTTTAAATTTAAAATATTCCCAAACATATTACATCTAGGTATACTTTATTAAAGTAAGTACTCATTTTTTATCTTTCGATACTAAAAAATATTTTGGCGTGCTCCTCTGATTCGCTTTAGTGTTTTGAAAAGGAAAGATGCGCTAGTCAAAACTACCCTACAAAATAAGTTAGTTGGAATCCCATTCCTACAACCTTACTCAGTGAAAGTAGCTCTAAGAATAGCATGCTGTAGCACCTTGTGAATTCTTGAGGTAAATAAGGCGATGATGGCACAGAATAGGAAGCAGTGTGTCTACAGGCAACAAGTGTCCGATAAGGCGGGGGCGCCGCGCTGCTCTATCGTTCAAGACTAAGGTCGAACCTTAACGAGCAGGCCATTATGTTAATCGTCACCTTACAACTAGTGACCTGTAAAGTAAGAGGAAATGTTCTTTCTCCGCATTGCGAATTTACCCGGTGGTGTAGCCACTGACGCACAAATCTATTTCAAAGAGTTTAACTCTTATTTCACAAAGATATTATTGCGTTCATAACCACCCTTTTATCACCAATTATTTTATCCCTTCTAGAACGGACCTTCAAAGGTGAAGCAGCGTTGGAAAATTATGATTGGTTGGTAGTTGGTACATACTTGGCGGTTGTTTACATAGTAAATGAAAACAGTCCAGTTGCCATATTTATAAAACAGTTTTGCGTAAGAGCCGAGAACAATGGATAAGGGGTATATTGCCATAATACCAGCCGACTGTTGATCGGCTCATGTGTGGCTGTTACGCGTGTTTCTGCGAAATTCATCTAATCATGACATCATGCTCCCATCCTTTTCATGCCTGAGCTTACATTTAAATAATCTTTAACTATACAATCATAGTCAATTATAACTTGGGTTAGGTAACTTAACCTACAAATGTTATAGATCTTTCCATACCACCGATTACTTTTCATAAAACAATTGAAACGGAGTTATAGATTTTTGTTTCTATCTAGATTTAATTTAAACAAAAACGTACGTACGTAAGTAAATGTACTCTACGATACTACATAGATACCGATCTGAAGTTCTTTTTCTCGCTTCCTAGAAAGGATTCGTGTTTCGTCATTCTTTGTAAATTTGAGTACCTACAGTAATAGTTGATGAGTCAGGGTATCGTGTGGCGAAGACCTAGCAGCTAAACTAATTTAGTGAAGCACATGCATGACTAACTCACGCGGATGAGAGAATCGATATACATATAAAAGAAACATGACTTATGTACAGTTTTTCAGTATAAATATTGAATCCGTTGGGTCCTAAACTAGCCTCGGCTGTGTTTTAGGATTCAAGGCTTCTCCTTCTTTTTTTTTTTCTTGTTTTTCACATGTGCCTCTAGTAGAAACTAAGAAACGAATAAAAAAATACCAGACAGTTATGAAAATTAAATAATGTATTTGCATTCTACCTAACAAAAATCAATTATTAAATTAGATATTTATCATCTTTTTTTTTGAAGTGACATAAACATTTTATTCAGAAAGAAAATAACAATCAAATAACAAATTTAAATTAAAACTAGTATTTACAATAGAAACAATTAAGCTATCTGCAAACTGTTGCAAACAATCTACAGGTAGCTCAACTGATCCATATCAATACCAGTTGGAAGCGTGCCTAAGACACTGGCTGCATTGCCCCGCTGTATAAAAAAATTATATAAATAATTGCGAAATTATGTTTGTTAAAAATTATATTCCAATTATTATTTAATTATCTTACTTATAGGTCTTTATTTAATTTATTGTAGAGTTGGGGAGCAATGAAGTTATTTGTTTATTGCCAAAATGGGACTTCTTTTTCGGAGCTTGAGATCAAAATATTCTTTTTGAAGATTCAGTCAAATAGAGAACTATTTTTATGGTAGCGCTTAAACGATTCTACAGTAAATAATTTCCACATTAGCTGTATTAACTACTTACAGAAACATTTTAACATGGCCCATTGAACAAGAATATCGACCTGACTAGAGTGAGTTATCTGCAGATCAAACAATACATTTGTATCTGCGACATATTTCAATTTAATACATAATAATAGCTCATCACAGAGACACTTCCGTGTATGATAATTTGCAGTAGGTATATTTGCCACTCATATTTTTTTAACAAAGATTTTTATTTGACCTTCATTCTTTTCCGCGATTCGCCTAATCTTATAACAAAGATAACATTTGCTTACGACAAATATTACAAACTTTACATAACACCATATCCTACTTTGTTTCATCACAAAATGTTATTTATGTTGGAAAAATATGTTGATCTCGCAAATATTGTGGTCCACAATCAATTTCTGACCTTTGTACAAAATCTGAAGGAGTGTTTATACGTCCATGCTAAAGGCATGCTAAATATTCAGAGCATAAGTGTGTTTCACAGACAAATATTCCCTTCTCTTGTATCTTCCGTGGAAACAATAAAAAATATCTGATATGTGAGTTTTCCAAAATTTTCTTGCTCTGAGGTCGTAAAATCATGTCGGCGCGTGGGCGGAGGGAAGCGTGTGCGTCGTTGCCGAATTTATTTTTCGCACATACAAGGTCGAGGCCGAATCGCTTGACTTCCTAGATCGGTATTCGGTCGGCTGCGACCTTGCCTGGCTACAGCCGCCCGCCCGCCCGACCCTCTGCCGCCAGAAGCCGGCAGAAACAACCTAACTTTACTTAGTACGAGGAATCAGGGAAACAGTGATACGCAAATCTAAAGTAATAAGTAGGTATGTAACATAGCAAATCTTAACTACGACAATTTGCAAAGATTATTGGAATTAAACACTTCTTCTGCTTCCTTCTAATGTCGTCATATTTATTTCAGCCTGAGCAAACAGGTAAATTCTAGATAAAAGCGTTTGTGTTATTTACTGTTATCATTTTGTTTTATCAGATACTGTGTAAAAATATTGTATCGGTTGGCAGTTCCTCATCACGTTGCCGTATCTACGCACTCGCGAAATAAATGCGGATAAAAATATTCAGGGTCAGGCTCAAGGTCTCGTTGCTTTTCTGATTAAAACTACCTAGTGACGATAAAAAAACTGGTATTCTGCTAATGAAACTTGAACTATTTTCAAGTTTATATAAGACTCATTTTAGTTTACCTACACATACCTAATAAAGAAACAATAACTGTACTTAATACCTAGCCCCGCTGATTTTTTACTATTCAAGGTTACATTTTCTAGAAAATATCATAATAATAATCAGACATTATCACTTTACGGTTCAGTTGATTTTTTAGGTTTTATTTTAATAGGTATGTACCTAGGTAGGTATTCTCATTAGTTAATTATCAGTTGTGATGTTATTATCTATAACACGTCTTTATTAAAAGTTTATTATGGTGACTTTTAGTGGCCCCATACGAAATCTAGAGAACCCTTTCAAATATAAAAAACGTAAGGACAACGCTCAATATTTTTTAGTACGCCATTACTAGACGGGGAGAAAACTAAGGGGAACAGAGAGAAGGTCGAGGGAGGCAGGTTCGTGTACAACTGTATAACGCAAATGGTTCGGGAGATGGATCACCCTGTAGCAGGCGGGCGCGGGTGGAGGGACGCTCTTGGACCTTACTGCAACCAATATTTTTTTTCCTTTTGAATATAAGGCCCGGACTCCAATAAAGCGGATATGCGCGGAGATGTCCGAAGCGGAGACGAGAATATACTAGAGCGGAGATATGCGCTGGCTAGAGCGGAACTAAGCTGCGTGCGGCAAGTGTTGGATATTTGTTTTATTTTATTTTATTTTATTTATTTATAAGGCAATACCAACAATACACATAATAAAACATTACCATAACAATCATATTTTTTTTTGTATAGAATGTGTGCTTCTAACAGGCATGCACAACATTTTGCCGCTCATTGCAAGCCGGTCACACCACACCTCACTACACATCTTCTTGTCTCCCTTCTCGTTTCCACTGCGTGCCGTCGTCAGCTTGCGAGACACAATTCACATCTCCGCTTTGTACCGCCACCCAGCTAAATCTCGGTGAGACACAGCTCATGTCTCCACTTCGATCGCGCCATACAAATATTATACGTCGTCGCTCGGTGGTATCCACTAAAGCAGAGTGAAGACGAAATGTGTGAATGACGACGTTCAATTGGTTAAAACACATATCCTCTCTTCTTGTCTCGCCTCCGTTTTGGTGGAGTCCGGGCCTTATGGTTTATTTTTCTCATCATAATATGAACCCATGATATAGTAAATACTCATAAAGTTTATCTAATAAACCCCATGAATACAATCCATATTGGATTGCCTTATGGATCTCGGCTTACACGGCGAGTTAGACTTCTCACTCTTCACCGCGACCTTAGAACTTTTGCTTATCTGATAATTCCTTAATAGCTATTTTTAATCCCTTTTGAAAATCATCAATCCGGCGGCGCCAAGCGTGGCCGTAATGACACAAAATTTTAAAAATCTTGCCAAAAGAAAGCGAATACGTTATGTAGTGATGATGTGGGAAGATGTTAATATGAGATTAATAAAATTCGCAATGTTCAAATAGTTTTTGCAGGCGAGCAATGACGTAGCGCGACCTTGCTTTGTGACATTGGCGCGACACGGACGCTTCCTGTTATCTCATTTGCGATACTCCTCGCGGCCAGCATTAATCATTATTGGAACAAAGAATGTCCACTCACGGTAATTGTAATTAACACGCGTCGACCTTGGTTCGCGCATTATCTCGACGTCGTACAGGGACCACGCTAGGCTCGTCAGTCCTGCTAGAGTTTTGCCCATGCTTCTAAGAAAGCAAAGAATTTTCCGTCTCAAACTATTTGATTTATAACGTTGCAAATTTATAAATCTAAATTCAGAGCATTGAGACGCTGCTCGTATTGATTTTTTTATATTAAAGGGTTGCTCCCTCGATACGCCGCTGCCCTTCAATCAGCATCACCCTCGACGTCACAAAGGGCTCTAGAAATTATACCTACCCATGTAGGTAAGTGTGTATGCAAACTGGAATGTTTTCCTCGATCATTGCATTTGCTATTTGTTATTATGATGTTCGTGTTGACGAGGAAGTATTTAATTCAAAACAATAATCGCTTTTTATGACTTCACTAATAAATTATCAGATAAGTTAGTATATTCTACGAAGATCGAGTGCCTATTACTTTGTTAACTAAACATTCCTCTCTATCGAAGGATAAGCCTAACTAACTTTTATATGTAATGATAAAATTTCTGGTAAAACTCTCCTATCTCTTTTCGAATTGACAAGAGTTGATCTAAACGACCTTATTGGCGCAGCGGGCGAAGGTCTGCCTGCGACGCAGGAGATTGCGGGTTCTATTCCCGCTTTGGTTTAAATATTTGTACGATTTGCAGATATTTTGTACGGGCGTTTTAGGTGTTTCTTATGCATACGAAAATATCCATAATTGTTCCTATTAAGACGAATAGTAAGGCAAATGACCTTGGACCTTTCCGCGCGCATTTATGCAGCAAAGAGTGCTTGTTTTCGGTTCAGCATACTATGTAGTGCCATAATCAACCAAATAATAGGATCCTCTGCGGTTGGGCGACGTGTACGTGTAACTGGTCAGGTTTGAATCACAGATTTTGTAGGTGCAAATACGTTTTTACGTTTGATTTCATTAATTTGACTGCTTTTCGAAGCTAATGGACCTCCAAGCGGTAGGTAATCACTATACTGAAATTGGTACTAATCGAATTTTAACGCGGATAAAAAGTGGGTTCGAAGCCGCTACACATACACTATAACTAACAGTATAACAACTACACTATGATTAACAGCAAATATTTGGAACCTCCAAGGGACCTTTCAGGATGTGTGTTACAGGATATATAAATTTTAGAGCTCCACAATCAATATTTTCGTCGGAAAACGGGTTCGAAAACACCTAATTTTCTTGTTTTTGCGTTAGTATTCGCCTTAAGTATATCAGTTATCTAGTACCCATACTACAAGCTCTGCTTAGCTTGGGGCTAGATGATGCTGTGTGGATTGGCCTGCTTTATTTATTTACTTTCTGTAGATTAACCAAAAGTATCGAAAGTACCGCCTCAATACCTATAAACAAGTTGTTTTTTACTTTTATTTTGCGTCATTAAAATTACAGTATATAGTCAGCAAGTACCTAAATGGATTACACGTAGTATCAAAACAGCCGTTACTGTAGCAAACGACAGGCTCGTTTGCTACAGTAACGGCTGTTTTGATATTATTTAATATTATTTTCTAGAAATCAGGGAAATTACCAACATTTTAGTTGATTACGGAAATCGTTCTTCGATTTTATGTAGTGGTAGTAGGTAGAGCTGGATACTCTACCTTATTCTACTTTTTAATCACTTAGTACTTTAAGTGAGTAAAGAGTGAAATAAAAATGAAATTTTTTAAGTCTGACAAAGTTTTCGATTATAAAGATACATATTTGACCTGTAACCTATAAAAATCTAAACTATTATTATAAATGTGAAAGTGTGTGTTTGTTTGTTGTTCTTTCACGCCCTAAATAAGCAACCAATAAACTTGATTTGGCATAGAGTTAGTTGAAAGGATGGAGAGTATCAAAGGCTACTTTTTACGACATAAATCAGAGTTGAACTATGAAATATAAAGAACAAAACCTCTACCAAATAACAGAACTAAACAAAAATGGGAGCAATATTTACTAATCGGTCACTGGCTGGTTATACCTATGCCCTAAGGTAAATTGTACGCCACGTGCCGAAGGTAACGGAATCAGCCAGGTAAATAACTCGAATGTGAAGTAGGTAGGCAGTACCTACAGGGCAAACTGAGACGTCACACTAATGAGTGCGCAGTGGGTTCTGCGCAAACATGTCATGCTCGCCGCACGTTCACTAAGTTCAAGGCCCTGGCATGTGCTCTTTAAACTACAACTTATTCTTGGCTACTATAATAACAACTGTTTATTCTACACCAGTTTGCGTTGCATTAACTAGAGTACATTCTGTGGCACTGACAGTAAGTGCAGTTTATTCTGCTAAGGGTAACGACAGCGGAAAGTACATGGACCTTCGAGTGAGGACGCAAGGACATCCAGGTCCAATGACATTCTGTTAATCAGTTCACAATGCAATATGCGTTCAATTGCGGTTAATATTCACATTACTCAGAGGATTGAAATAGCCACTTTATATTCGCTCTAGTCATGCTTTTAACGAACCAAATTTAATGTAAAATCAATAGTTTTCGAAATTATTTAGAACATAAATAAGATATGAACGAAAACGAGTTGTACAGTAGGTATATCAGCTATAACTGTCCATTGTAGGATTAAAATAAATAAATAACCCTGGACATTTCATACAGCATTATCTAGCCCCAAGGTAAGCAGAGCTTGTTTTATGGGTAGGTACTAGATAATTGATATAATGTAATACAATACACAAATATTTTTTTTTATTATACATACAAAACGACCAGAACACCCTGAATAAATGTCTGCAGATCGTGCAAACATTTATCCCGAGGTGGGAATCGTAACCTCCTGCATTGAAGGCAGGCCTTCTAATACCAAACAGGGTGTCACAATTACAATTAAACTTAAACTGCGAATTTGACAAAATTAAGGAGACTTTGAACTTATAGGTACTCCTATTCCTAAAAGGCTTTGAACTTATATAGGTAGCCTACTCGTATAATAAGTAGACAATAACGTTTTTACGAGGTCATCCAACACATCCTGCAAAATGAATAGCAATTTACCTTTTGAATACCACAATGAGACTACCGTCCTGTCCATTTGTGCTGCTCTGAGTGAGCGTACTGAGTGCCTTTTAGGGCACATGCGCATTTCCTTGTGCACGTGCATATGAGCGGAGTCAGCAGGTGCGGTGTCACCACCTGCGGAGGAGCATAATCACGTGAAGCTGTATCACTGACGTCGATTCAACTCATTTGAACTAGCTTTTGTTTTCAACCGACTTCATAACCTCAACCTCAGCAGCCTATAATGGTGCACTGCTTGATGCAGGCCTACACCTGATAATCGCCTTATTGGCTTTTATTATCATTTAGGGTGATGTGATGCCCATAATACCGATGGTGGGTATGCGGGTTGAAGATCGCAGTTCTGTGGTAGATCTATTCTACAAGAGGAGCTGCTGGTCGCCCCCGATGCATGTCTCTTAGTCTAGCCGCCTCTATACTCACGGCAAGATTGAGGTGGCGCAAATTCTAAGCTACCACTGTTTAATAAATGGAGGTTCACAAATCTGCTGTCTATTTTTTCTTCTATCTTTAAAACTATCATTCGACTATGGGCGCTGCTGGATAGGTTTAGCCAAGGTCTTGCGAGCGATGTCCAATATTAATTTTATTGGACCTTTCTTTAAGCGAATAAGCGAGGATAGACCCACAACCTAGCTATTTAATTGTAAAAAAATAAGGTTTCTTTTTTTACAGGTGTAAAAAAAGTAAACCACAGGTTACGGTCAAGCAAGGTATCAAACGATATGATTTCCAAGATATTAATAATGTCAATACCTTCTTGGGACACTGTATCGACGTCCACTACACTGGAAACTTCCACGTTCCCATATTGTTATTATGGGGGTATTGTTATTTATTTTTCTAAGATCTGAATTGATGACCGAAAAAATTGCTTATTATGAAAAAAAAACCAATAATACCTCAAATTCCTTCGTATTTTACACTGTTTTTTAGTTTTTTTTAAGAGAAATCATTTTCCAAATCGGTCTTTATTGGACTTAGAAATCAACGAACAGAAAATATAGATAGAATTAGAAATGGATGTACTTATATACAGTCGAAAATAGAACCTTCTATTTTTCCGTCGGTCAAAAAAGGAGGAGCTTTATGAACTGAGTTTTGTTGGATGAAAATATTTTGCATAAAAGTTTTTGGGACTCGGGCTTCATTTTTTTAGACTTTTGACGACTTTTTTTAATGGCACTAAAATACAAAAACCTTACATTAGTAGTAAACTTTACCTTAGTTAGTATTATCAATCTATCTCAAGCATAGCCCAATGACTGAGCAAGCTTTCACAATTCGTGCCTTAATTGCCTAGATTTTAAACACCTCTGTACAACTATATAAATAAATGATTGAGTATTGAAAATTTCAATACCTTCTTCACCAAAGTTTTCCAATGTTATCTCTGAAAGAAACAAACAGGTCTGTTGCAAGTGAATCAGCCTGAGACTGGCCGAATATAGGCAGTAGGCATATTACGTGTCACATAAGTTTCATCGCCAGGTGTCGAATGTGGCAGATGACACCTGAATCTCGAACAAAGGAATCAGCTCCTCGTGTTGTGACCTTCGCTAATTAGTCAGAAACTTTGGTAAATATTTGCCTTTGTTTGTCAGGCAGCGTAAAAACGTGACAAAAATGGAAGAAGTACCTACACGTCTTATTTATATAACTGAGAGGCCTGAAATATTCATTTTGACTGCAAAGGGTTAGGCAATCATTGAAGTCTATTGGACTACTTTTGCTTTGGGACAAGAAAGGTTTAAAAAAAGAGTTTGTAAGCGCTGTTAGGAATGACGAAACAAAATTAAAAAATTCTAAATTTAGTGCTTTATTTCTTTTACACCTTACAGGACTCTTTAACACGTTACAAAAACATTTTTTGGTACTTAATAAAACCTTACTTTCTATAAATAAAGTGTAAACATTTATGAGAAGTAGACTGTGCCCTTGAAAAACTATATGCGGAGGGAGGTATTTAGCAAAACAAAAGAGAATCAACCTGAAATTATGCAATCATTCAACATCTCCGTTTCCTGTTGCTTCAAATTAGACACATTCCTAGTTCGAAATATGAATTTCAAGAAAAAAAAATTAAGGTCGCATGAATATTAGAGCTGACCTTGGATTCATTTCCTAACCAAAACGAAGACGTGATCTCCGTCGCAATTTCAACGATGAATTTGAATAACAATGGTTTTGTGATGCAAAATGTCTCCTTTTGAACAAATAAAACATCAGGCAGGACACTCCTCCAGAAACCTATTTTAAATATGGGTTCAGTACACAACGTATAAGTAGTTGTAGCTATTAAAGCCTTACGTCCCCCCTCAACCTCAACAGCCTATAATGGTCCACTGCTGGACGCAGGCCTGGGTCAGGGGGGTAATGCCCATAATCCCCACGCTGGGCATTCGGGTTGGGGATTGCAGTTCGGTGGTAGATCTAATCCAAAAATCTACCATTTCAATGTGTCAAAAAATTACCTTTTCTCTTTTATATTAAATTGAAAAAACTTCAGTTTCCAAACAAACTCTTCAGCTTGAGAAGACATTCATGAAACGTTGAAAACCTTAAAGAATAAGATATATTGAATAATATTTATTGTAATATCCCCCTGTCCTTGGCGACGAAGATGTCCTTGACAGAAACTAATGTTCATAAGAGACATTACTATATTGTGTCTCTGACAGGACGACTTCATACTGATATTAACAAATTACTAATATGTAATACTAGCAGCGCCTCGCGGTTTCCCTCGTAGTTCCCAACCCAATCCCGTTGGAATTCCGGGATAAAATATAGCATGTGTGCTATTCCAGACTAATCTATCTCTGTGCCATATTTCATCCAGATCCGTTCAGCCATCCATCAACAACAAACATCCATCTATTCATCCATCCATCTAAACTTTCGCATTTATAACATTAGTGTGATTGTAGGTTCCTTTAAATAATCATTAATTAACGCATTTTTATGATTTATATTTTATCGTTGTATACATAATCTAGTACTAAATTTCGGAAAGTTTGCTACAGAACCCTGAACATGTAAGTGTGGTTAAAAATATTGAATCGGCTCCTGACATTGTACGGGCTTCCTGTCTATTTACATGACTATAGGTTACCTTCACACAAGCGGGTTGAGGTCACAAGAACTCACCGCAACTTCAAGAACGCGGTCATTGTAGATGCTTTTGTAAACCAATGGCAGATAATTTAAATTATTTAGATGGTTACGTACAGTTATTGTTATGATTAATAACAAAGCCAAGTATATCAATCCATATTTGAAAGATATCGACTGGAGAGTAAATGCTTACTGCCAGTTGGACGAGCTGGACTGAGCTAATTTAACCTGAAATCCACGAGCTTCCGCAATCCTCACGGTGTGCTTTAGGTGGAGAGCGGCGTTGTGTGCGTGTTTTATCCATTGATAATTGAGCTTACTGCTTTTTTGCTTTATCATCTCAGTCTTATTTAACATGATTGAAGTGTTTAGGGTTGTGAAACCCGACACCAGCGTGACGCGGAGAGGCGCGGGCGCGGGTGACGGGCGCCGACGACCCTGACTCTTGAAATAGTCTTCCGTATTAACGCCGAGAGCAAAAATATCGCATGTTGTTGTTTCAAGGTCACCAAGATCACTACACCCCCGCCGCACCTTAAATGGAATTAAAACTAAATAAAACTACCGGTCGGTCAATCCGCCGGGTTTTGTCTTTTGTCAGTTGTCACGTTTGTGGTGACGCGATGACTAATGTTACCAAAATATATGGCTAGCTTTTTGTAGAATCTGAATTTGCTTTACATGTATGACTTTATCATTTAATTTATCCCATCGATTCATTTTTTATCTTTATCAACCTACCTACAATCTGGTTTGAAATTATGTAAAGATGGACGTGCTTAAGGTGAATTTTGAAAAGCTGGCGAGATTCCCTTTTATTTTTTGTATGCTGAAGGCCTGAATAAGTGACGTCGTCATCATTGATTTTGACGTGAATGTTGTAAGGGAAAAAAAGAATCACATCCCCTCTTCAAAATTTTCTTAAATTGTTTACCGGCGACAGCTCGTAGTGAAAAATTCCTTTGGGATTTCAAAAAGTATTGTGTAAGCAAAGAGTTGGCTGGTTTTCTGCACGATTTCGTCTAATTGTTGTTTCACCCACGCGCTTGTCACAACTGTCACAAACTAATAGATACTTAAATATAATGTCACAAACAATTGGAAATGTTACTTGAGTGAGGATGCCTCTTTTAATTTGAGACTTTTTATTCTTTGTCTCACGAAGCTTATTATGTGGCGTAAAGAGTAGATAATTCTGGTAGGGGCATCATAACTTTTCAGAAAATAATTGATTGTACCCAGTTATAGCGGTCATCACGCGGTTTTCGTTTTGTTTGAGTGAAAAAATTCCTTGTGATTTGAAAATGATTGAAAAAATTTCTTTCTTTTTCTAAATTAAAACTGTCTAATAAGAAAACAGAAGGACTTAAACTGGGTACAATTAGTTATTTTCTGCACATTATGATACCACCTAGCCGTAGGTAAAAGATTATCCACTCTTTACGACACCCTGTATGATTATATGTACGAAATGTATGATAATCATACAGGATGATTATCATACATTTCGTACATATGCGTAGGTACTAGCCGTAATACTCGTTTGTAGGTATGTATAGGTTAGAAAATAAATAGGTACATCGGTAGGTATTCTGAACCACGTCATGACCTTGTGTTTGATTATATTATTAGCTGTGTATGCGAACTTGTAAATCACTCACTCGTCTATTATTTGCGAAAATATTTTTTTAAGCACGTACAGATAGCGCTGTGTAGGTTCTTATAGTTTTTATTTTTGGTTCATTAAACATTGAATAAAACAAAAACTAACACAATGGACCTGAAATTGTACCAAATTTCTTTAACTCTAGATTTTCCGTCTACATTAATTTTGTAATTTTTCCACCTATTTAACCCATAAGCTATACAAAGTCGATGTAGAATGTTTGTAATCGCATTGCTTCTACTTAACCTAAAATCTCTCTCTATTGCCACTTCTTTTTATACGCAATTTACACGAGGTAACTGTAAATATTTCCATCTATAAAATATTTCTTATTTCAGTTATTTTTTGCTTGATCTGTTAACAAAAATTCTACATCACGTTTGGCTAGAGTAAATGTATAGGTACTGTCTGCGACTATAATACATTTGCAAAATAGTAACACAGCTTGTTTACATTGAGATATATACATAGACACGTAGGAAACAATGTTACTATCATGGCGTGCTGAGTAGATTTCAGTGGGAAACTGAAGCATTTAGAAGTGATCTTGAACTTGGTGCGGATTTTCCTGCATGATGCATCACGTTGTGAGGACTAGGCGCGCACGCAGCCAGCCACGTGTGCGACCGATAAACGCACATTGCGACTACTGCAATGGAAATTGCAAACCAGCCACTACACTCATTTCCTTGCACCGCTCAGGGACCCAAATCAATCCATCAATTCAATAAATAAATAAATAAATAAATAATGCTGGACAATTCACACAGCTTTATCTAGCCCCAAGGTAAGCAGAGCTTGTGTTATGGGTACTAGATAACTGATATACGTAATATTATACATTACATAGATAGATATTTTTTATTATACATAGAACACACCCAGACCAACGGAACAAATTTCTGCAGATCGTACACAAATTTGTTCCGAGGCGGGGATCGAACCCGCAACCTCTTGCGTCGCAGGCAGACTCTCGCCCGCTGCGCCACTGAGGTCGACAATATGACAATGGTTTTGTTTTAGAATCGCCATCACACTAATATTACCTAACTAATAATTACCTAAGACTAAGTCTAGGATTAATTTTGTTTAGTTATTGTGTTGTGTAGTTTTAAGACAAATAAAAATATTTTCCTCTTCTACCTATGTATTATAAATGCGAAAGTTCGGTTTAAAACTTTTTATTCTCATACAAACAAAAATCTTTACATAGAAATAGGTAAGTACCTTTTTTTTTAAACTAATGCTTAGGCTAATCATATAAAAAATAGATAAAAAAAATTGAGTTTGTTACCGCTTCACACTGAAACTACTGAATGTATCGGGTAAAATTTAGCATACATACGTAGTAAGTTTAAACCTGGAATAATACTTTTTATTCCGTAAGTCAGTTTCTACGGGATAAAAAAACCTTTCAACGTCTCCATAAAAATGGAGCGCGTGCGAAGACGTAGACTAGGGTAAAATACGAAAACCTGTTTCGGTGGCAATTCTGCGACAATAGCAATGTCACAGAGCAACGATTGGTCAAACAGAATATAATGTCAATTAAATAATAGTCCTTGGTGAAACGCACGTTCTGAGATATCCCTGCGATGACCTAAAATCATTGCTGTGCTTCAAAGAGTTGCCGGTGTAGTGCAAAGAATGCTGCAGGTCAATGCATCGTAGGACACGATACTAGGTTCATAACCATCGAAAAGATGCTGAGATGAGGTGATGGTTGAAGTGTCATCACATCACTTAACATCAGTGAGGTGAGCCATGTGGTTTTTCCAACTGCCTACAAACTGTAAAGAGAAACCCCACAGAATTATTACATGTCTGCGTTCCCGTGAATAGGTATCCTTATTTACTAAAAAACTGTCGACTTCACGGAGCAAATACAGAGGTCGCCTTAAACGGAGTTTAGTGTCAGCGAATACATTGTAAAGCTAACCTCGAAATGACCGGCCACGTGTCGATTAATTACATCCTTGAGTCTGACGATGCTACGGTTCGTACGACTAAACATCATATAATTTTAGCATGTCATGATTATTTTATCAACTTAGTTACATACTAACATAACACAACTTAGTTTAGAACTCTGTTCTTTATATCATTGATATCAATCCCCCTTAGATATTTTATACCGAAATGATGACAATCGAATTGGTAAGATGAAAACTATAAATGAATACGATTTCGATAATATATTCCCTTTTTTATTAAATTATTATAAATTTCTGAACTAAAAAAGAAAATTAAATCAAATTATATTTTACACTAAATAAATTTATAAATAGTAGGTAATTATAGTCAAGACTGAGAAAAAGATATCCATAGTTTGACACCTGACACTATAAGAAAAAAAAAATAAAAAAAAACAATAAAAAACTATATCAAATTATATATCTTATGAAATATGAGCAGATTTTACAATTGAAATATCTGCAGAGTTGCAAACAATCTACATGTAGCTTAACTGCGATGCGAGAGCTTACGCACTATAATAATAAAAACCTTTTCATCCTTTAAAAAATACTACCAAACTACCACAGATACTCACCAGCTCACGGGTGACGCGTCACTTTGATCAGACGCTGATATTTTATTTTAACTATAATGAATAAGACAAATCATATATGCCTCACAGCACAGTTATTTATCCACTCAAACGCCTACGTCACTACGAAAAACCAACGGAGAAAAGAATCATTGAAAATTCTTCAATTTGTTCATTTAGGCAGATTACAAATTGCCCGTTGAAATATATGCTTGAAATTTAATCGTGCCGCTTAAAAATGTTCTTTTAAATTTCTAATTTAGTAAGCAGACATGGCGTTGGCGACGTGGTTTTCGGTTCACTGCCCGAGACTTTTCCTCGAACTTTCTTTGTTAGAATAAATAAAAATAAAGAGATAGGACCTTCTTTAGTAAGCCTAAACCAAGTGGCCAATGACTGCTCCAAGTATCTAACCTACCTTTTACCAACGTAGCTAAATATCAAAAACAATTTTTGCATCATTTCATTTATCTTTTATACCTTTTAAAATAGTTTATAATGTCGTTGAAAAAATATATAAAATTTCTTCTATCATATAACATAACAACGAAGAAAGCACTGATCCGTTCAAAATATCATTATCAAATAACACCCACACTTATGAATCTGTCACTTATTTAATAAATTTTGTTGTACCTATGGTCAGCTATTGTCAAATTCTTAGGCAGTGTACAAAAGTCATAAAGACCAAAACAGAATATAAGATTTCTTTTTTATTGTTAAGAGACGCTCGGCATTCGGCCCACTGCCCTGACCTACACCGCTGATGATTGTATGTAGATTCTGCAAGCCATAAGTCATCGAGAGTCGAGAGTGCGATGACAGCATCCGGTCGTTTTCTCCTTTCATTGTGCGTGTTGACTCTGCGTCCAATGCCAGAGTACCTCCGCCACGCAGATCGCCGCGCCTTCGCTCTTTCCACTAGAGAAATTGAGGCGATATCACTTATAATACGGCCATATGTTCGTACTTGCTGTCCCACTGACCGACAAAGATGCTACCTATAATCTAGTTTCCCGAGAGCTCTAACTTTTATGTAGAGATATCCTAAATGTTTCTAATTGTTGAAATTTTTCAATAAATTACTAAGATAGTAGTTAAGATGGTAGTTAATCTATAATCTAACTTAAGTATCTCAAGCAAGTTTTGCATTGATTTAGAACTCAAATTGACTTAGCCCATCGGATGTAGTACCAGTGATTTTTACGAGGACATGTTCTCGTTTTTGTCTATTTCCTTTAAAATGAAATTAAACTATCTTAAAATTTTAAATCCAGTTTACGTTTCTAGGGCATCTAGGCTTTTCACTTGGTTCTAATTAAATGAGTGCGATTCATATCTCAGTCGGGGAAAGCTGAGATAAAGCCTTAGGTAGGTATAATGACAGTGTCTTCTACATAAACATCTGTGGAACATTTGGCCATAAAGGAAGGGTCCTTTCTCCAGTGCAGGCGTTGAGCGTGCGCTCGCGCCAGCTGCGCTAAAGATTTCTCTTGTGTGCCCGTATTTGGATTCAGGTCATATCACCTCACCCAAACCTACTCTAGTTTACTTTTGCTTTAAAAGCTCCCTTATTGAGTCATTTACGTACAGATTAATTTCCTTATGCGATTAAAGTAACACGTCGACTGGATCGGAGAGTACGCGGTATGTCGTCGGTATTTACAATATGCCGATAGGATGCGTTTACTGCTTTCGGATTTTGCACCGGCAATTATTCTAAACGCTCGAGTTTGTCGATGTCGTCATACGCAACAATAATCTTCTAGTGACGAGGACGTTGTTGCGGATGACGAAATCGGCAGTAATATCGATCTCTGGCATCGGTATCAGTAGATCCAGTGCAGTGTAGATAGATACCGATCTAGTGGACGCATAGCTAAAGAGGCATCTTTTCTTCTTAAGTAAGAGGGGATTAAAAGTAAGACTGTCAATATAATTGAGAAAGATTCTATGAAATATAATCTTGTGTATTAGATTGTATTATTTACTGGCTTCAGCTCTCAGCTTTGCACGCGTATTTTCGGTATAATAAGTAACAAATTATCAAATTTAGGTTATGTTCTAAATGTACGCCAAATTTTATCTTGATCTGTTCAGTAGTTTTGGATATATTAGGTAACAAAATAAAAAAGCATTTCACAAACATCCGGCTTTATTGTACAAACATATACTTTATATTTACACCGAAATAAGATTAGATGTAATGTTAAATTTTATGGTAATGAATAAATATTTATAATAATAAATAACAATAATAAATAATGCTGGACAATTCACACAGCATTATCTTGCCCTAAGCTAAGCAGAGCTTGTGTATTGGGTATTGGGGTACTAGATAACTGATATAGGTACATAATATATTACAATATTACATAGATAGATATTTTTTATTATATATAGAAAACGACCAGAACACCCTGAACAAATGTCTGCAGATCGTACACACATTTGTCCCGAGGCAGGAATCGAACCTTCTGCGTCGCAGGCAGACTTTCGCCCACCGCGCCAAATCGGTCGTCAATAGCTAAGTCGGAATAAGATCTGTTGCCACACTTTATCTGACAGGGTTCATTAATACACAATACTCATTATAATATTTTTGCTCAGCAATCAAATGTTAAATACTAATATTAAACCGGGGCGGGGGTTATAATTATAATTTATAAGCTTGTCAAAGGCATCAATTTCTTTTCATTTTACTTACTAAGGAGTAGACTAACTGTTTTTAATTTATGAACCTACAGTTCTTTAAATACGTGTGCAAATGCAAAATAATAAAATACTAGAATTCTTAATGTTGACCTCGTGGCGCGAGCACTGGTTAATGATAACCACCGCTTCCTGGTTAGCAACTCAAAGATCGGGAAATCGTTTAGAATGTCAAGTTGATATTTTTGCACGGCCATGAATACACAAGGCCGACTCAATATTTAGCCGATGGCGATTAGCACGTAGAAAGTGATTTCGATCGATGTCGGCAGTAGAATTTGGATATGTTCCAACTACGTCTGATCCGCTGACTACACATTAAGTACCGCGTTTTACTGAAGCAAAAACCTAAAATCCAATGAAAAAATAGAGAGGGTGTTATTTACTACTTAAAATCGATACCTATTTATCATAATATTAATACACCAAACTTTATGTTACAAAAAACAGGTACCGAATAAAATCCAACAGACATCAAAAAAGTTTTGAATATCACACCAATGTCGTTTTCGGGTTGATAATGTTGTAGGTCACATCGAGTATTATTATATTATGTTGCTAACGTACTTTATCTTCTTTAGTGTGTATTTCAAGGGTAAACTAAATTGGATTTTTCGCCTTAGGTACTATTTCTTTAGCTTGTAGGTACATACATATTTGTTAAATAAACTGAATTTTTATTATGATAGGACCAAAACTACAATCTAACCATAGTTCTGTAGGACCGGAGCTGGTTACTGTTTTTTTAGATTTACGGTGCTACGCAGTCGATACGGTTACGGCGTAGCAGTACTTAGCTACGCGGCAGTACGGCTACGGCGTAGTATCGGCGTAGCAGCAGCCAGCAACGCTCTACCCTGGACTGAGTAAAAAAACGCGGAAGCGTTCTGAGCGGCAACATTGGTTGCGCGAGCGGCTCTTCACTATCGGTCGCCATCGCTAGGCATGTACAACGTTATCTCGCGGGCACCTCGGTGGAGGTCACTCGCTGACGTCACGCTGATAACAATTTGCGCGGTGACCTTGTCGCGCGCGCCGAATCTCAAGGTTGCCGCTATTTGTACAGTCAGATAGGCGATGCCCGCGCTCGCGCCGCCCGGACGATTCACGTCACACGGATTTATCAATTCAATCATTATTTTTTGCAAATAGTCTTCCACTATTTGTGACCCTTCGGTCACATGATTAAAATGTAAGAAATATTAGCTAATGTAATGACTGTTTTGCCCTTATTAGTTTGATTAGATAAATAAATAAATAATTCTGGACAATTCACACAGCATTATCTAGCCCCAAGCTAAGCAGTGCTTGTGTTATGGGTACTAGATAACTGATATACATAATATAATACAATACATAGATAGATATTTTTTTATTATACATAGAAAACGACCAGAACACCCGGAACAAATACCTGCAGATCGTACAAATATTTGTCCCAAGGCGGGAATCGAACCCGCAACCTCCTGCGTAGCAGGCGGACCTTCGCCCACCGCGCCACAGAGGTCGTCAAAGATACAACGTTGCTAGAGCAAAGACTCTAGCTTTTCTTTGTATTCAAAACTGACGAATCGGTAAAGTAAACAGAAGGTAATTTTTAATTTTTTAAAGTACTAAATGAAAAGATGATCAAGGCAAGGCTGAGGGAAACACGGAAACGAGACGAGGTTGTCCAGTGCCTGTCTCGGCTAAAGACACGTGCCACTGAAGTCAACAAGGGTAAATAAGCATAGCACGTGTTTGACTGTCTGTATCTGAACTGTATAGAGTCATACTTTAAGTTACCTTGTCGTTACAAGTGGCATGTTTATGCGATTGTCTTTAGAATCAACTACCACGGTTACAATACACAAGGAAGGCTGACCTCGCGACATTCGCGGAAGCGACGCGCAAATTACGATAACATATTCAAGGACGAAACGGACACTGGACAGGTCCAATTAATTATATTCGTAAAACCGCACATAACAAGGCACATTTTCGCACATAAAGTGAGTAAATGCTGAATGAATAAGCAATAATAACTACGCCACAAACATGCCACATATTTTCACATTAAATAATCGTGAATTTTGCGTCTTCAGCATATAGCGTCACGTTCTCTAACCAACTCCATTAAAATATGTCATATATCAACTCTAAATAATTATAAAATCTTTAAAAAATTATATACAATCTACGTAAAAGTATCATAAACGTTAATGGTAATGTGATCTACATTATGCAAAATACCTGAATCATTTGTCATATAGTTTTTTTACGGCCGCGCCGAGGCGTCGCCAAGCGCCGCTCATCAGAGCCCTGGCAGCGGCCAATGTCAATGTCATTGGCAAATAAAATTATTATTCCTCAAGCCCTCGTGCTCAATTCTTTTGCTCTTAAGAAGTCGTTGTTTCATATTTATTAAGTTACTTTGAGGCTCTACACCGTTTTATGGAAATGTTTAAAGATTATTTCAATCCCATGGAAACTGACTTATGAGATAAAAAGTAGCATGTTTTATTTCAGCTCTAAAATACCTGGAATAAAACATAGGTCTAGGCCTAGACTATCCGAAATTTCAGCCCGATTCTTTCAGTAGATAGTTTGGCGTAAAGAAGAAGACGAAGAAACCTCCATGCAACCATGCTCCATCCATAAAAACTTGTGCATTTACAATATTTGTGTAATAATGTGATTTAAACAACATTTATTTTAAAATTGCTGGATAGGAATAACAAAATATCGTCTTTATTAAAACAAAAAGGTAGAATGTAGCTGTAGCTAGTGGCATCAGTAGATAATTACACATTATACATACAAGTAGGTAGTACATATAGATAGGTTAATAGGATAGGAAAATAATTATAGATATACATTAATATGATCCAAGCACGCCGTGCCACACAATGACTGACTTGCGAGGATTCAAAATCTGTAAATCTCAGATGATTAACACAATATATATTATATACACACCTGTATAACCAAAAGACAGACATCTACCATTTATAAATAGGTATTATGTGATTCTTGCGAATATTTAGACGACAATACAAGGTCAGCCAGCACACTATCGCGTAGGTAGGTATGTAAACTACTATTACAAGCTATCTGCAAAAAACCATGTGGCCCTGACCATTTGCTATTATCTATTTGATGGCTTACCTAAATCTTACAAAGTTAAACAACAAGGTTACATCATTTTTTTTGTTCAGGGTGTTCTGGTCGTTTTATATATGTATATAATAAAAAATATCTATCTATGTATTGTATTATATTATGTATACCTATCAGTTATCTAGTACCCATAACACAAGCTCTGCTTAACTTGGGGCTAGATAATGCTGTGTGAATTGTCCAGCATTATTTATTTATTTATTTTACAAAATTAACTGACAGGTGCCCGAGACTTTGTTCCCGTTTTCTAGAAGGGTATTTTAGAACCTCGAGTTTGAACTTTGATATTTATTAACGATGAGTCGAGTTATAAAAGTAGTAAAATTAATTTCCGTAGGTTTCTCGAGTTTGAGTCTTGCTATAGCAGTTGAGTACGGAACACTAAAATTACTATCTAAATTAATAGTACCAGTTATTGATATGCAATATCAGACTGAAAAACATTGTTTTTTTTTATAACGGGTAGGTACCTAGGTACCTTCGCTAGCAAGCAATTAAATCTAGGAAGTGCCTAGTGGAAAAGAGATAATGCGAATTCGTTCAGTGACCATGAGTTGATATGAGCCCATCAGTGGGCGCGTGTGAACTCACATTGCGGGAGGGTTACGCAACTCGTGCGCCGCCGCGCGAAGTGTGAAGTTCAATGTCGCACACTCACACACACTCACCTCCTGGTTCGAGTACGCGACCAGATAGCACACAGAAACAAGCTCGATCAATAGTATCACAACAGCCAACCCGTTATTTGCCTCTTGCCGAATTTCCCGGAATACTTTGCAATAATTTTCCTTGCACAAAACATTTTGTGGCACTTGGGTAAGGTCAGGGTAAAGTCATAGAACTATTTTCAGTTCGAGTTATTCATTCGATTGTTTCGCGACGATTGCAGTCTTGCCAATTCTTCCTGTAATTTATTGCAGCCGCTACACTTATTTAAGTTTAATTATAAAGTAGGAATACAGTAGGTATTATTCCATGTAGAAATCATTCCAATAAAATGTCTGAACATTAACTAAATCAGATTATATTTAGACTTAGATATGCAAATATTGTATTAGTTTGTAAGTCATATAAATACACTTACTAGTGGTTTATTTTCCACTTCTTTCACAAGTGGACAAAAAATGTAAGTGGACAAAATCAATTACACCTTGTTTCTTATTTGATAATAATTACTATTTATAAACGTGTTTATAGTATAAATTTGACTTGTTTATGTGCTTATTTTGTAAGATTATAAAGAAATAAACGTTATTGATATTTGATATGAATATAGGGCCAGGCTAAAGCGTCCGGACTTTCCTATTTTAATTTTACTTTTGACAGATGTAAACAATACTGATAACCAAGCAAAAAGTTTTACTCAAATCAAATTATTTTTACTGGCAACAAAAAGTCTGAGAATGGAATAGTCCGCCCTTGTCTATTCGGAGTCGGCTGAAGGGCGCTCTAGGTCAAGGGCGCGTCTTGCTGACCTACATCCTCGCTAATGTGCCCTTACAAGGTTACCGTGACCGATAGTCCTACATGCCTACTCAACTGTTAATTGGCTGCTCTTTTGATCTTGCTCTAACCGACCACATGGCAATGAAGTGTTAAGGTGCAAACCAACTGAGCGGAACTGCATTGCATTGCAGCGGACCTTCGACCACGACGTTGGCTCTTCGAAGTATAGGTAATTATAACGCACTGCACTTGACAGTAGTGTGCAGCAAAATTTATCTAGACTTATATAAATAACTTCTACAAACACTTAACTGTGTTTTGGTTTTGACAGATACATAATAATACTAAGTGTACCTAATATAGACTAATACCAAACGTGAAGAGAGTGACCAACATAGAAAAAGTTTTTTTTCGACCGAGCAGTTTTGCGCCGCTCGTAATGTCGCACTAGCTGCAACGGAACTGCGCGGCTTTTTTATTGAGTTGATCAAATATTACATGCAGTGTCGCGTTCCACTGACGCGTAGTGCGTTATGCGATATCATATGCATAAAATTCCATACAAACATCATCAGTATTTTACTACTTTTAGCGATGTTATTTTTAAAATTATGATAATAATTATGCTGTTGACGATTTTACACGAACAGTATTATGTCATTAGGTACTTATAAATATTTTATAAGTTTGTACAAATAAATATTGTTATTCTATTCTTAAACAATAATTGGCCGCAACGTCGTGCCGCACTGCCCCGCTGCAGTGCAGTTCCGCTCAGTATGATCGTACCTTAAATTCATACTGGGACAGATTTCCACTAAATTAATCACTTCACCATAACAATGCAATGGTATCGTCTCTGAATGAAACATTTTGTCATTTTACCTTTGATGAGAGAAATTAACAGATGGATTGACGAGTATTAACGCTGTCAAGTTGAAACCAATCTATCAATCTCTCCGTTCAAATAACACCGCAAGAGTCAAGAGTCTTTCTATCTAGAGTCTTTCAAGAGTTTCTTTCATGGACGATTCTGCGACAGTACAAATGTCGTAGGTTTCACGTTCAACCGTAGGTATAAAGGCATCATCATTAATTTTTGCTCAAGGAAGCACTCTGGTCTGATGTTTTTTCGCGCTGTCTCGTGTCTTACACGCGCGCGCTTTGTAAACACCGATCCACACCAGAACACGTCGCACATAAAGTCACACGTATTTATAAATAGCCTTATTGTATAAAATCCATATGCAAGTACCTACCTAAAGCGAGATTTGTAGGTAGCACAATAAAATGCATATTTAGGTAGGTTTAATTAAAAAAAAAGTATTTAATAATGATGAGGAAAAGAGCGCAGGGCTCTACAATATATTCAAATAATATCAAATTAATGTGTTCGAAAGCTCTTAACAAATTATGTTGACATAAATGTATTCGTCTCACAAAAAAAAATTAAAGCTGGACAGGGATTTAGAAGAGACGACCAATATTTGGGTGTTAAATAAACGTAATTATTCTTACAGTTAGTGACTACAATATGCGCAGACAATAGAGGACGACCTCGCGGTAACCTTGCTACGACCTTACGCCTCCCTCGTTAGTAGGTACCTATCAGCCCTCAGCCCTCCCAGGACACCGCGTGGTACCTACGCAGCCTTGAAACCTTCAGGGAAGTAGGCGCCTCTAATACACCCTTACCTTTCCAACATTCAAGGACTCAATGTCATGTTTAAAGGATTACGTACCCTGTTTAGAGAGTTCGTGTTTGGAAACAAATATCTACAACCACAATATCCGAGTTAAAGATCTACAGTCTACTAACAAGAGCACAGCAAATAAGCCACAAATGAACAAAACAGAATCTTGTGGCAGAATTTGAACTCGATAAACAAATACCTAAATGTATTCTATTGTAACAACTGTAAAAAAAATTATGTCACTGTCCAATCATCCAAAAAGTTTCATCCACAAAATACCTTGGCATTATGATCGATCAAGGACTCTCGGCATGATCACGTTGAATAAGAATCTTTATTGTGAACTGTGTAACATAGTTGGTCTTATGAACTATTATACATTCTTCAACAGTTTGTCCTTTCGGACATACAATCATTATTATAAGAATATACTTAAAATTAAAGTAATTGCACTTTTTAATCACATAACAATATGAATCCAATGTTTATTATTAATATTATTATCTAAATTTTGGAGGGGTTATGTCAAAGCATTCTTTAATGTTATAATGGGTTTTAGATATCCAAAAGAACTCCTAATGAACAGGACAATTAAAACGCTGCGCCTTGTAGCCAATATAGGTTTATTTCATCAAATATACAATAGTCTTATACAATCAATTTTAAATTATTGCATACTAGTCTGGGGCGGAGCTGCAAAAACAAAATTGCCATTTCGGACAAAGTAGGTATCCGAAAATCTTGTGACCGAAATGTCATTAAGCCAAATATCTGTCCCTCTTGAAAGTAATATTCCATAAGCCTTATAGATATCCTACGGAGAAGTTATAATTAAATTCTGATATTATGACGGTGAGAAAGCTCTACATTTTACACGTAGTACTAAAATTACATAGAGCACTAACATGTAACCCCACAAAACTTACTTAAAGAAGAAAGGATAAGATAATGCCTAGTTAGACTGGCTACTGACCCTACGGACATTGAAAACATACTGGAGATAGTTTCGTGATAGTGCACACAAATAACCCCACCTCCACATACAACACTCATATACACAAAAGTGAAAATTAATAGAAACATTGATTAATTTTAGTTTTTATAAGATATAAGAAATGCATGTTTTATTCAATCTAGTCTTAATGAGTGATTTTCCATATGGCAAGAGTGAACCCCACTAATACAGTTATCTCTATAGAGGGGATTTCCAAAGCAATTTAAAGATTTGTATAGATAAAGTTAAGGAAATAAACATTTTTATATATTTTTTACGTACCTACACGCTTTTCCTGGATAATGTAAACTTAATCTACACTTACTACCTCCCGACAAATTCATCATTTCAATATGTTTTGGTGTGAGAAGGTAGCTGACAGACAGACGAAGTTACTTCCGACTAGTATGTATTTCATACTAAATCAAACTTAAAATGGATAAATTTAAATTTAAACGTTATTTATACATTTTTGTTTTCCGTTGCGGCGTAGATATTCACGGAATAAGTCTAGATTATGCTGAATGACGACGCGACGCCATGCGTTGCAAAATTTTTGAAAGCGTGCACTTTTCGGACGATTGTTTTATTCCTTAAAGTTTGTCAAATTGTTATCGTAAGTACACATTTCCCTTATACAGGGTGTTTGATAGAACGTTTTTCATATGAAAATTGGGGTTAAGTGGAACCAAGTGAATACCTTGGTGGCCCTTTAAATCTCGAAAAGCCTCTCGGCTATTTTTAAGAATATTTGGAAGATTTTTCTTTTCTTTTTAGTTCTAAGTGGACTAACTAACTAACATTAAGTGCACAAGTTCTACCGAACTAAACATGCTTACATCACGATTTTTTGAATAAACGCTTAGTTTGCTATGTGGTTTGACAGATGTGGCGTACCGCTGGAATGACCAGAATTTAGAGACGTTTTCAGTGAAATGGAAGATCAGAGACAGACTTAGTTTTTTAATCAATCCAAAGTTAAACACTCACTTTAAAAAGTTCTCTTTTCAACACTTTGCATGCCCATAGCTGCTTTATTTACCTAGATCTCACACAAATGTGGAACATGCTAGATGTAATAAAAAATTAAGACATTTCAAAAAATAAAGTTACTGTTAATACTTCAAATTTCGGGAAAAATCGTGTAATCCTAAAAAAACGCTTTTCAGGGTTAAAATTCTATTGCGCTTGATTCTAATTATACACAACTACCCTTACATCAAACACCCTGTATACACCCTACAGAAAAACTCCCCTTATATTATACCCTACAGAAAAACTCCCATGGGGTGAGATCATGCACTCTTCATGTCCATACAATGACATCAAAAGTACATTTTAGTCACAGAGTAACTATATTCGTTTTGTGTGTATTTATGCAGATATGGTTCTTGTTGAATAATAGACATAAATAGGCATAAAGTATTCGCTTATCCTACTGCGGTACACGAATCATCATCGATAATTTTTCGAAAATTTCCTAAAAATATTGGTTAGACTATTCCACTTGTTTTGTCGTGACTGTTTCGTACAGGGCTTGTTTGTGAGTTTTGCCTTACTTGCGAGTTTTATCTTTTTAATACCCTGCTCATATGCGTATCGGTTATTTAAATCTTCATCCTTTTATTCAAGGACCATGGGCATTTTGTGCCCCATTTAAATATTGGTCTAACAATAATGGGGCGTACTTTACTTTATTCTATGGCAGCTGCTTTATTTAAAAAAATTAAAAAAATAAATTTAATTAAAATACTACTAATACTAACTATAATAACTACTAATAGAGTCCACAGGTGATCGGAATGCTGGTTTTTATTTCGGTCAACGAATTAGCATTGCCATTCAACGTGGCAATGCTGCCAGCATTCTGGGCACTCTGCCTTCTGGTGACGGCTTAGATTTTTAGAAAATAGATGTAAGTGTAAATATTAGTTGTAATTATTTTTTGCTGTTGATATGTTGTAAAGACAATATCACATTTTTTTTCATTTATCAATATCCTGTAGATTGTTTGCAACAGTCTGCAGTTACCTCAATTGTTTCAATCGTAAATACTAGTTTTAATTTAATTCGATTATTTGATTGTAATTTTGTTTCTTAATTAGTTTATTGTGTTGTTAACGGTTTGTAGTTTGTGCCCTTACAACTATTGGCAAAGGCAGAAATTTTTCAAGTCAAAATTACTTTTAATACATAAATTATTTATTTATTTGCGTCGACACACTTGCGCCTTTTCATTTTCCGAGGACATCAGTGAGGGCTGGCGCCAGATTTGGCCGACTCAAGAGGCTCAAATACGTAGGTCTCGACAGAGCCTACGGCGGCGGCGCGGCAATGTAGCCAGCGTGGTGGTGGTGGGGATGCTTCCGATCAGTGGCGGATGACATTCGCCGCCCGTAGGCTAATCAAATTTTGCCGCCCCTACTGAATTCTACAAATTATAAATAAATAAATAATGATGGACAATTCACACAGCATTATCTAGCCTCAAGCTAAACAGAGCTTGTGTTATGGGTACTACATAACTGATATACATAATACAGTACAATTCATAGAAAGATATTTTGAGGTATTCCGCGTAGCGCACCCAGATAAACCGCACCCAGATGAATCGCACCAAAGTACTTCCACATAGCGCACCCGTTTTGGTGCGCTTAATTCAGTCGGTATAAATGTTTAATTTTTATTCCTCGTAGCGCACCCATAACAAAGTAGGGTCTAGTGATGGGGTTGTCTTCATCTAATTAGTAACCTGTAGGTGGAAATTTATAATTGGCTTTCAACTTGCATAATGTACCCAGTATGTAAATAAATAAAATTAGGATTTAGGTATTTAAAAGTAATAAAATTATAATTTAAAATGTTTTTTATTGTTTAGATGATTTTTACTATACATAGAAAACGACCAGAACACCCTGAACAAATGACTGCAGGTCGTACACATATTTATCCCGAGGCTGGAATCGAACCAGCCACCTCCTGCGTCGCAACAGATGTTCGCCCACCGCGCCACAGAGCTCAATGATCGATAATTTTTACAACCCACAATTTAGGAACTTTTGTAATATTGGCGGCTCTAGCCCATGTAGCGCCCGTATGCAACGAATACACAGGCGCCCATGCGATGTCAGTAAAGGTAAGAAAGGAAAGGTAACAGTGAGCGGAGCCAGCTTCAAAATGTTTGTTTTTTTTTTCTTCAGTAAGCAATAAAACGGAAAACCAATGGCGGCGAGCGCAGAGAGCCGCGGGAAGTTTTGAGAATTATAACAGTGGTCGGTAAAATATTACGAAGAACTTAGCGAAGTTACGCCGACCAAAGTGAATTGGAAATCGAATATTTTTTAATTATGGAAGAAATTACAGCAACGGACCGAGCGAGCGAAAAGTTTGGATACTTTTTAGCGATTAATCATCAGCAGCCTATATAAGTCCAGTGCTGTCTTTTTAGCGATTGATCGAAATTAAAACAATGTCAAAAGCAACCAGAAAATGGCGATGAGACCTTAGGGCAAATGGCAAGACAGCTATCGATCGGAATCATATTTTTTAACTCACTCATGGTCAAGTAAATATTGCCTATGACAATGGAGTCGAAAACAAAATGATCTTATTACTGCCTCCGTATTTAGGCCGAAACACGCACGTACTTTCTAACCTTGCGTTCTGGTTTGTCTTAGAGCAATAAATATCTGAGATCTGGGTCGCTCCATTCTACTAGCGCTGCCTTCCCTTCGCCTTCGCGCGCCCTAGATTCCTGTCCGAAATGCCTACTACCAAGGACATCAGGGGATATCGTAACAGTAACAACAGTTGCTCTAATTTTACAAATAGTATCCGTTTTGCCGGATAATTAGCTTCAGATAATAAGCCTTTGAGCTTTAATTTGATCCCAATTCATCTAAACTCGGGTTGAATTTAAGAATTGAATTTAAAGAAACATTTTTTTTCAGAACATTTGCACAGGTACCAAGTTATCTTTAGCCTAAAATTAAAGTGGTCGTCGAAGCATATGAAAATCAAAATCACACTAATATTATAAATGCGTAAGGTTGGGTGTTCGTTACCCCAAAACTAACGAGCGAATCGAACTGAAATTGCTTATCGGTAATTCTTGGCAATAAAACATACTGCTACTTTTTATCACATAAATCAGTTCAAATATCACATATCATACCACAAATATCATACGTTTATTTCTTTAAATTTACAAAATAAGCACTTAGACAAGTCAAATTTTATACTATAAACACGCTCATAAATAGTTATTATTATCAAATAAGTTGTAGTATTAGTAAATATTATTAAGAAACAAGGTGTTATTAATTTGTCCACTTCAATTTTTTGTCTATTAGTGGAAGAAAGTTCCCACGGGATAGAAATAACCTTAAACAAAGCGCGTGAAGCCGTGGAAAGTAACTAGTAAGGCATAATCCCCCCCGCCTACAAATATTGGCATAACCAAGGTTACAACAACCCATAGACTTAGCTATGACAAACATGAATACCCTCTTTGTTCCAGCTTTGCTAGAACGACCAGAGGCACAGCGGGTTCGATTCCTTGGTGTTGTGGCAAATGTTTGTGCGATCTGCAGATATTTGTTCCGGTTGTTCTAGGTTTTTCTAAGTTTAAAAAAATATCTATGACATACATATGTACGTACATACATATACGTGTTATCTAGCAGGGAGTCGATAGATGGAGATGGCTCAGGCCGCCGCTGTTTGTGGCGTTTGGGGGAGGCCTATGTCCATCAGTGGCCGTATACAGGTTCATGATAATGATGATGTGTTATCTAGAACACATAACACATACTCAGCTTATTTGGAGGCTAGATGATGCTGTCTAGAGGGACCTGTTATTATTTATTTGAAAATGCTGAATTGAATTGACGTGGGTGATGTGATATCACCCACGTCAATTCAATTCATTGCATGCATTTTCACCAGCTTAAAGCTCTAAGCTAAGAATATCTGAAGTGATAAGTGATAACATAATTACATAACATTAAGCTGGGGCAGGACCTATTTGGTTCACATATCATTCAGGTTAGTAGTAGCAGTTAGAGTTTATCATAATTATTTTTATGGTTTTTATATACCTACGTAAGTTTGTGTACTTATTGTGCGTGCCAATAAATGTATTTTCTTTCTTTCTTTCTATAAGGTAAATTAAACGCTCTGGGTCGGCCTTTAGTTTGGGATGTCATTTTTGTAGTTACTCTAGCACCTGCTCGTCTTGCAGCAACCTCAGCAGAGTCTCTCAAACAGCGAAAATACGCTACCTAATCATGATTGGGGTTACCTTTTTGAGCCTTTTGGGGTGGAAACCTTAGGTCGTTTGGGTCGTGTTGCACACTAAATAAACAAAGACCTTACAAAACTTCTCATAGAGTCTACAGGTGATCGGAATACTGGCTTTTATTTCGGTCAACGAATTAGCATGGCCATACAACGTGGCAATGCTGCCAGCATTCTGGGCACGGTGACGGCTTAGATTTTTAGGAAATATATAATGTACATATAAAAACTCATATCTATTGCCTTAAAATTTAAGCAGAAGTAACTAGTTGTATTTGTTTTATTTTGTTTTTTTAATGTTTATTAAACTGTTAACTTAATTGTTTTGACGACCTCTGTGGCGCGGTGGGCGAGGTCTGCCTGCGACGCAGGAGGTTGCGGGTTCGATTCCCGCCTTGGTACAAATGTTTGTACGATCTGCAGACATTTGTTCAGGGTATTCTGGTCGTTTTCTATGTATAATAAAAAAAAATCTATCTATGTATTGTATAATATTATGTATATCAGTTATCTTGTACCCATAACACAAGCTCTGCTTAACTTGGGGCTAGATAGTGCTGTGTGAATTGTCCAGCATTATTTATTTATTTATCAAACGTTTAATCAGATCTAGTTCTAGAACTAACTACCTAGAAACTACCTAGGTAAGGGAGTACGTAGGTGGATTGATTGAACCGAAACGCAGCTCCACAGCATACAACGTAACTGGCTGTACGCGTGTATGTCCGAGGTCGGGGGGGTCCATCCTGCCCCATTCCAGGAAACTATATAATAGCTACACCTCGTGCAACATCTACAAACTCGTTATGATGTACAACGTCACAACACAACATTCAGTAGAAGTGCAGCTTCAGAGCACAGGCCGTAAATGTAAAAACCTGAAACATGGATGAAATTTCATCAATCATAAATATAAATCAAAATTTAATATTTTCACAAGTACCGCTCAAGAATTTTGTCTTTGAGCAGGGCGCTATGGCGCTCAATTAGGAGCGCACCATATTTATAGCTCCATCTGCGATTTGCATCAGCGATGATGCAGTTGTCTTCATCAGATCAGATAATCTCCGGACTCGAAAGTTACGTTTATTTTCATATACTAGCTCATGTCCGCGGCCTAGCACGCTTTATTTCAAATATAAAGTAGCATATATCTTATTCCAGAAGCAGATCTTTAGGTGTGCAAAATTTTAGCACGACCCATTTGGTTAGTAGTTTTCGCGTTTACTTTGGCCAAACAACTTTACAACAGCAAAACTCACAAACTATTGACTTTATAATTATTAGTAGGATCGAGAGAACTGTTTGAAAAAAATAAATATTGTGATTAATACAATTATTTCTCTGGAGCTTGGATAAAGGTCACGTCCCACGCAAATGTGGGGGGTTATCGGGAGAACGGGGCGCGGGGGGCGGGCACGCGCGCGGGCACCGCGACCTTGCCCGGCTGTGACTCTGCGACCTTGGAGCCGGCGAGCTCGCCACCCCGCGCCCACGCGCTCCCTCCATCTCCCAACCTCTCCCAACCTCGCAACCTCCCAGCCTCCCACCCCCTACACCTACGCCTCTCGCAAAATTAAATATATAGGTACTTAACAAAAGCGGAACGGAAATACAAAATGACCGCGCTTTGATGACTTTTTAATGAAATCTTATCGTTCGTCCACCTCGGTAAGGAGATGAAATATAGTGGGCACGAGCAATCTCGGTTTAACTACTGAATTACTGTTAAAGTTTCTAGATTTTCAGAAAGAAGGAAAGTGAATTGGTCAAGGTGATAAAATACTGTCGGCTGCCTACAACATTTTTACACTAAAATGTATCTAGAACCTACACTGAACTTGGCTCTTACCCGCCGCTGGGCTGTTTTGGTGCTGCCTGCCAACTTTGGTGTGTAGACTCCATTATTCATAATCTATTCATTCACAATAATAAAATGTATCTGAAGTATCTGAAATTTATAAATAACTAGCGGCCCGCCCCGGCTTCGCACGGGTTTTGAGGATTTTCCCGGCAATTATTCGAATTTTTGTCACCTTTTAAACCTTCCCTAGACCTCCACGAATAATTCAAGACCAAGATAAGATAAATCCGTTCAGCCGTTGTCGAGTTTTAGCGAGACTAACGAACAGCAATTGATTTTTATATATATAGATAGATTACACCCGGACCTTTGTTAATTACAAAACATATGCCATAAAAAAATCTTAACCACTTACCCGCTCACAAAAAATCAATGATGATAATATAAATCCGCAAAAATAAAAAAATAGTTTATTTCGTTTTGATACGTATGTACAATTGTACACACATGCTGTCAAAATTATTAATCCATCTAAATTTTCTCACCTCCAAACCTAAGCAACGCAACTAGTTATTCACTTTATTGAAATACTGAAGGTATTGGTTAGTTATGAGTTCTGGTATAAGGTGTCCTTTTTCCGCGTGAAATGACCTCGGCGCAAGGTCACGGGTACATTCGGGGTTTTCCGTATGACGCCTGAAGGTCTGTGACATTGAACGTCTGCTGAACAAATTTTATATAACAATACGAAAAACCGTGAGGATATTTAATATTTGATATAATGTATGACATAACCTTAGAGTAAGTATATGCAAGCATATGCTTAGCTTAAGGCCCATACCGGACCCAAAGTGGCGCCGCCACCTAATTTATGTTATTATTCCGTTTAACAAAGGAATTTTCAAAAATCCTTCTTCCAGTTTGTGATACCTATCATAAGCTTTTTTTTAATGCCTCTGTAATAGTTTTATTCTATATAGTTTAGGAAGAGATACGAAAATAGATTTTGGTGGCCACCAAGTGCAACTTCGTATCTCTTCCTAAACTAAATAGAATAAAACTATTACAGAGGCATTAAAAAAAAGCTTATGATAGGTATCACAAACTGGAAGAAGGATTTTTGAAAATTCCTTTGTTAAACAGAATAATAACATAAAGTAGGTGGTGGCGCTAGTTTAGGTGCTGTATGCGCCTTAAGGGAATAAAAAGTCTGGAAGACTTGGAACAAAATTGTCATGTTTCATAAAACATGACAATTTTGTTCCAAGTCTTCCAGACTGATCATGACAAAAAAATAGTTCCCTTGTTGCATCAGCTCTAGACTAAACATGAGGTCACAGGCACATGCATATACATATATAATACTTCTCGGAACATCGCGTAATTTGAAACAGGAAGGACTAAGGAGAATTCTCTACATTGTTCTTTCATTAACAATGTACCTAATTGACATTTTTATGTCTGGCTACAGTTAGTCTGAATTGGATTCCGGAATGAACTGGATTCCCTTAGAGCTATACCGGAACAAGTCGATCCAGGAGTTATAAATTTCATAGCGCAAAACAGTTGCAAAACATTTTTTTTTCTTATACATTTTGAAATAAATGTTATTGTTTACATCAATCAAGAACTTTTCATGTTTCGCAATTCACTGAAAAAGTTTCTTGACGTAGCAATTATTAAGAAGTCCTTTAGAAAAAAATTGTTTTGTTGGTCGTCAAGTTTTCTTTTGTTATTTTTTTAAATTAAAACGCTTAACAACGATCACGAGAAGAGCCAAGTCAGCCATTTTATTAACTTCGACTATGAAGTTGGCAAATTACCAGTGTCTTGGGCACGCTTCCGACTGGTATTGATATGGATCAGTTGAGCTACCTGTAGATTGTTTGTAACAGTCTGCAGTTAGCTCAATTGTTTCTATTGTTAATACTAGTTTTAATTTAATTCTATTATTTGATTGTAATTTTCTTTCTTAATAAATCAAATTACCTAGGAATAAGAAGTTTAGAATAACTTACGAGTAGGTAATTTGCCAACTTTATAGTCGCAGACAGTAAAATGGCTGACTTGGCTCTTCTCGTGATCTCACCACTTTTCACTTCGGAAATACTATGAGGCGAGACTTGTCATAATTTTTACATTAATGTTCTTGTTTGGATTGTTTTTATTTAACAGAATGGTTCTCCTCTACCAAAGAATAACTTTATAGTACCTACTAACGTAGTACATGAGGACACTCATGACGAAAGACGACGTCTACCCTAGACTTCAATTACTCATGATACATCGTCAGCCACATATTCACATTCCACTACAAGATCAAAAGAAGGTTTTAAAAAAAAGATCTATCTAGGCTTTGCTTGTGTGAAAACAAAACACCAAGCTTTCTGATTGCATAAGTTTGGCACGTGCCAGAGATGTTAGATGGTTGGCACCTATAGCAACACAGGGGGCACTGTTCTATAGCTACAGGTTGGTGCTTTATAGATAAATGCGGCACCTTCCTGGAATCCTCGTGAACCGAGGGGGAGGCACTCAAACCTTACCTATCTATAGTGTAGTTGTGAAGCCTCACAGCGCATACTTTTTACTTTCAATAGCAGGGTAAACATTACTTTCTGATCTACAATACAATGTAAAATGATTTAGGCGGTTTGTAGAGCTTCGCAAAAGCTTGATTTGATTTTGAAAACCTATAAAGCATTTATACCTACTAGCAGTTCGTGCCAGCTTTGCACAGGTATGTTCAATAGTCTATGTTACTCAATGATAATGCAGCTTACAAACGGCAAAAGAATTTTCGAAATCGGTCCAGTAGTTTTTAGTTTACATACAAAAATACAAACCTTTACTCTTTATAATATAAGTGTAGATAAAGCATTAAATCTTTTGAAGTCGGTAGCAAAAATATCAAATATTCTGTGGTAGTTGAGTAACAGAAGAACATGAGTTCTTGTGAAGTAAATTCAAGTTTACTTTGCACATTTGGTACATAAATTCACGTCTTATCGAAGTGAGCATACTGAATAAGTCGATGCACTGGGGCGGGAGGCTGTTGGAAGCTGTGGGGTTCAGGGGGTGGCGTGGGCGAGGTTATCCGAGTACACGGGCACCGCGGGCCGATGCACCGAGCGAGGGAGTCAAGTGCAGGGCCGCGCGCTACCCCGCATGCGCCGCCCTCCGGTCAATAACATCCTGGTACACGAGGACATTATTGGAGAAATGATGCGCAATTTATAATGCCATAGGTAAAAGGGATCTGCGTAGTTTGCAATAAATGTCATAGGTTACGATAGTTTGAAGGAACCACTACAAGCACGGAAAGATCTTTAGTTTTAATAGATCTACCCATGTACAAGAACTAAGATGATGTTGATGAAAAGCAATAATTCTACGATGTTCACAGTCACAAGAACTATTCTTGTGACTTTCTGTAGACAGTTTAGTCAGGCAAAATAAAAACAAACCGAACATTCACCCCAGTTTTTGAAAAGGATTATAAACTGCCCGAATAAATGTTTACAAATCAAATCACTGTCGTCTGGAGCGACACGCAATCTTAGTTGACTTCCATTGGATCGGAACAATACTTATTTTTACATCTGTATTGGACAGCTGTTCTGACTAGCTGAAAATTGTTGCTTTTGTTTGATACCAATATATCTTTTTATTTAGTTTAATCAAAGAATGATTATAGCTATACAGGGTGGCTTTTTGAGATAGGAGTGGATGATGACATGATCCGAAACCATAGAGATGGAGAAAAGTCTTGAAAGTAGTCATTCATTTGCTCAATTTATGCGAAAATAAAAACTGCATACTGATTTTCAATTTTTGATACGAAATTTTTCATATTTATATAGAAAGCTCATACGAAAATATATATAGATAGAGGATAACCCACATAAAAATACTGGCTAGCGGTAAGCGCACCAGTTGTTCGAAAATATAAATTAAAAATTTCACAATTTTCATTTTCACATAGTACCTTACCTACCTATTCAAAATTGTAAAAAAGAACCTTTTCCTTTATGTTTTAATAATGCATTTTCTTGCAAAGATTGATTCTTATCTAGCAACCGAAACCAATGTTGCAAAATTAATCGGTCCGATTTCATGCAAAGTAAAATAAATCTAAAAAAATCTAAAGATGCCATTTATGTTTTCTCATACTCTCTGACTTCGGCATCCACTCCCATCTCAAGAACATCTTGTTTAGTATATTATTATGGTTTTTAAAATGTATGGAAACAAATAAAAATACCGTAATAAGTAATTATTTATTATTTACAAGGTATAATAGATATGAGGATGAGGAAGTTCTACCCATATAAAAGTATGATTTGATTTCATAGGAATTGATTCTTACCTAAGTATCATGCGGTTGATAACTACTTCAATCGATAAAATATTGAATCATTCCATACCATATGGTATTATCAAGTTTTCCATAATAACCCACTTACTAGCTTCCTCATGTGGATTCACTTACGTGGTACCAGTATAAACGTAGCCGAAGTTACTCAGGGATAATAATGCTATCTACTAGTAAAAGAATTTTCAATACACTTCCGGAGATGACCTATCTCGCACTAGTTTTTTTTTTTTTAAGTCTTTTATAATAGGTATTTACCTCATTACATTAGGCCTACACGCGTTTTTTAGGTAGGTACCCTTAAATAAAACCATAATAACACGCAACTTAGTTTTTATTCAATTCGATTTAATATCTTGCTATCTGACTTGATATTTTTGATATTATCTCCCATTAGATAAATTTAAATATTTTTAATATGTACCTTATCTATGCTTACACGCGGTTTTTTTAGGTAGGTACTCTTAAATAAAACTCTATTGTTTCACTAGATTCCCCGCAGAAAACCATTTACCTAAGAGTTTCCACACACTTCTCCGTTATTTAATTAGGTACCATCTGCGGTTGATTACTTCCTCTATTGGAATATTTTGACTAAAACATCTTAGTTTTCTGTTTCCGTAACAATAACTTCCTTAATTTTTATGACCTGTCTGTTTTTTTTTGGCACATGATGTTTTGTTTTCCTGTTCCTACTTAGTTCTCGTATGTGTGTGTTGTTGGCGAATAAAGCGTTTTTACTTTGATACATTATTTTATTCAAAATATTATATTTTGAAACCGTTATTGAAAATTTTAAGAATACATTCTACTTTTATATCACACGCGTTACACCAAACCATTGTATTAATGTCTATAGTATATTATTCATATTGTCATTCTACGTGGCTGTTGCCAAGTACATTTTATCGTTATTCTTTCAGCAATCCAGTGAAACTAAATCTTATTCATCTCTCTTATATTTATTGTAGGTAAGATACAAGATTTTATTGGTAAAATTATATATTTACAAGTCAATAACTATAAACATTTCCACATACTTAATGTTATTTTATTACATTTCATTCAATTAATATATTTAATATTATCATTTTATTTAATTTTTTATTATCTTAGTTTTAATTGAAATAATGTTAAATTATGATTATTCTACATTATTTCCCTAATTATTATTATTAGTGACTGACGTAATTTGTGATTCGTACAGTTAGCACGCCTTATTTCTTATTTGATAACAATTACTATTTATAAAGCTGTTTATAGTAGGTATAAAATTTTAGTTGTCTAAGTGCTCACTTTGCAAACCTAAAGAAATAAACGTTATTGAATTAGAATTTGCAGGGGATTGCATTTTACATCTCAGGTAACTCTAGGAAGTCACCAAAGCTTTAGAACACCTTCCCCAGTAGCCAAGTTTTAAGTCGGTAAGTAAGTACAGGATTTAATTTATAAAACCACGTTCATGTTACAAATCATTGTAATAAAACTCGTTTAAATGTTTTGAAAGCAAGATCGACCCCTGAGTCTTACAAGGCCATATGTCTCTTTGAAATGATATGTTACCAACTGAGCGATATTTGAGCTGCGCAGGATTGCATCGTCGGCGTCGGCTGCCAAACAATACGGAACGGCTGTTAGTAAGGTGTGAAATCAACACGATCAAATCATGGTCGGTCGACCTTGTATTCAGCTGAGAGATCATTTTTGATGATCAAGCTTTTACTCACAGCTTCACTCGGTCTAGTCCAGTCATTTGTTGCATGGAAAGATTTCCGGAAGAATTTGAAAATGGGTATAGATTTTCTTTCCAAATTAAACCTTGCCACCTCAGTAGGTTTTTTTCTTGCCCTTTCCCTCCTTTTTCCCCTCTTGAATATCTCTTAACTTTTAAATGAATTTCGTTGCTGTTATTGTGACATTACAAAGACGCTTTAATTTTATTTATTTGCAATAGATAAGGATTTAATGGTTTTAACAAGCCTATGAAGACACTAACAAAAATTTTGAACAGCACTTGAACGTTGTTTTTTGTAGTGGACCCCGATGTCCACCACATATATTTACACAGATATTTCAAAGTAAAGATGACGTGGCGTCACATGTATTTAAGAATAATTTCTTTCCTCTTTGACAAGACGGCGCCGGCGTTTAGTTTCTTCTATTTTCAGCAGTAGAGCTACCTTTCCTAGTACTAGAAGCTAATTGATGCGTATGCCGTGACTGGGCGGCGTAGCGTGCTACGAACGCGGAAAAGCATCGTAGGGTCAACCGGCGGCGGTGTAGCGCGCCGGAAGTTCCGCAGGTGGCGCTAGCCTGGGTCGACGACCGCACGCCCTTCTAGTTTTTTTACCTCCGTGTTTTATTTAACCTCCGTTTTAATGTGACAATGCGGTGGTTTATCTATTAGGTGCTACTGCTTCTGTGTAGTATTGACACCGTAGTTTTGGTACGGTTATTTTATCGGCTCGGTTAATTAAGAGCAGAAGAAGTAACAAAATGTTTATTCGGTGTTAACTAAACAGTTTTGGATGTGTTTTATGAACTTAGTTTTTTGCTTTATAGTGCGTTACTCGCACTGGGCAAATTTAAAAAAATATATAGTTTTCGGCAGGATTCGAACCCGCACCGTTTTATGAAAGTACTTACCGCTAAGGCAAAAGTTTTAAATAAAAAAAGAGATAGGCACTTACTACAGCTCTAGCAAGTATTAAAACTATGGTAAAACTACAGTGTGTAGGAATTTTCAGTCTGAGTTAACTAAACAGAGTTCTTGATGTGTTTTATGAAGGTTCTTCAAACTTTTGTTAATAAAGTAATGAGAAATTGATTTATCATGTTTGTTTACATTTAGAGTTACAATCTAGATAAAAACTTGTGATTTCCAAATTTTTTGACGTTAAATTGATTGTTATTATCTTTTTAAACATTATTAATAAAATAAAAATATAGGTACTTACTCATTAGGGCCTTTCAATATTTTAGCAGAAACTGGCGCAGCCGCAGGGATTTTTGTCAGCTCCAACAAATGAATGTGATTTACATTTATTTGTATTTTGTATGCTGGGTTTCCACAATGTAATTACTAGTAGGTAAATATGATTCTACTATTTGTATTTGCATGAATAATATCTAAATCCTTTTTTTTCTTGCGCAATAGTTTTTAATTTCTGTAATTCGACTTGCTGAAGTTAGAATTTAAGTACTTCAATTTAATATCTTGCTATCTGACTTGATATTATCCTTCTAATTTGCCTGCCTATAAACTTTATGTTGTTCTAATAAGGGGTTTGCGACGATGTTGGGTGCTAAAAATCAAAATACAAAGTAATTTTTACAATTTTGTTTTATTTTAATTCGACAACCTGTCATTATATTAACAAACAAATGACTGAGCACGCTCACATACGCACATACAATACACACACAAACACACCGCGACCGGCGCTGCATTGCATTATAAATTACACTTATATAGTTTCTTAAATTAATTGATTCAGTCTATTGCGCTCTCCTCGTCCTGCGCCGGCCACGCTTGCACGCGTCCTAAACGAATTATCACATATAATATATTAAAACGATCTGCGAACGATTACTATCCCTAGTTTTTTAATTTAAAGTAGGTCGGGGTGGGGTGGCGGAGACGAACGGCTCCGCGGGCCGGCCTCACGCCTCCAGCATCTGCGGCATGTAGGAGCGCGGCGGCGACGGTGACTTCTTGGAGAGGTTCAGGGGCTCTGGCGTCACGTCCACCTGCAGCGCCAGCACGGACGCTTGGGGCGCCGCTAGCGGCTGCGGCCGCGCCTCGCCGCCCCGCCCGTAGCACGCCGCGCGCAGCCCGCACTCCGCCGCGCCCTCGCTGCGCCGCATGTACGCGTGAATCATGTCCGTACGCTTCAGCTGCTCTGGCGTCATGCGGGGACCCTCCATCAGGCTTTTGGCGAGCACCGAATGCGTCGAGGAGAGGGACGCGCGCGCCGGCCGCGGGGAAAGCGCGGGGTGCGCGGGGCTCGAGGGGTGCGGCACGGGGGAGGGTGTGGGCCGCGCCGGCCGTGCCTCCGCTTCGCCGGTGTCACGTCGCATGGCGCGGAATTTCTTGTGCGGCTTGTAGGCCTCGTCCATGAGAGAGGAGGCGTCATAGAGAGGGGGTGCCTCGAGCACACGCTTCAGCACGGGCATGTCGTCGGCAGGGGCAGAGTGGAGCCGTCGCTCGTCCGCGTGCTCCTCGAGCGACGAGCGCGGGCTGGAGCAGCCGGAGCCGGGGCCCACTATCCGCTCGTGCTTCTCGTTGCCAGACTCGATGCCGGAGTCGGTGGGCGAGTCCAGCTTACGGTAGCGTGGCGGAGGCCGCACCGGCGTGACCGTGAGGCCGCCGTGCGCCAGGTGCGCTACGCCAAGAGCCTCCTCGTCAACGGAACCACGTGAGTCGTGCCGCCGTCGGCAGCCAGCCAGCGTGGCGGCCAGCAGCGGCGTGCCGCAGTCTGCGCCCACTTCGCCAGACTCGCTGCTAGACACAGAGCCGAGAGGGCTGCGCGCGGAGTCATCCGCGCCGGAGTCCATCCAATGGGGTGCGTCATCGTCGCCCCACATCTGTTGCCTCAGGTATTCTTTGTGCTCCGTCCGGAACACTACTAGTTTCTCCGTGTGGAGGGTGCTGAGGGTGCGGAGATCGGGAAGGGTGTCCATGAGCTCCCGCAGGAAGCCGGGACGGTCGGGGCGGTTCTGCGCGATGACGGTCTGTAGGCAGGCCTTGAGGCGCGCGTGCATGCGCTCCACGAGCTCCACATTGCGCAGACCGGGCCGGTCCGGCGTGATCAGGACGATTGCGCAGAAGAGCCCGATCTCGGCGTCCGTGAGATCCATCGAGTTCATGCGCTCGGCGAATTTGAAAGTGGAGTCCACGAGGAACCGCGCGTTCGCTCCGTTTTGGATAGAATCTCGTCTCATGAGTTGTCCGTTCAGGCAGATGATGCTGTTGAGCGGTGCATCGAACATGCAGATGAGCCGTACGAATAGAGCATCAAAGAGACCGCTTTTGAGCAGGGTGAATTTATCATCTTGCGTCAGGAGTTGGAAGCCAGGAATCAATCCGGCGAAGTCGATCACGCCACGGATCACGTGGGCGAAACGTTGAGAAAACTCCTTTTCTGATTGCAGCTCTGGTGCCGGGTTCAGGGGGCATGCCTAAGACAACAGAAAGACTTTATTAGTTTCATTTAGTAAGATTTGGATTAAGAAATGTATTTGAATCGAATGATGGGTGCTTGTTGATCTTTATGGGATGCTGAGATACTCACCAGAGTTGGTTGTGAATAGGTGGGACAGTCGCGAGCGCGGCTGCGCATGGCAGCGACGCGGTCGCGCGTGAACTCGCAGGTGTCGAGATGGGCGCGCATGACGCGAGCCATGAGCCGCGGCGCATCGTCCAGCTCGGCAGCCGCGGCCTGTTCGTGCGCGCGCGATGATGACGACTGCTGCATCGCCGCGAGGATGCGCGCCTTCTCGCGCTTCGGCACGCGCCCGAATCGCACGGCTGCAACAATACAGATACACCTTTAATAACATGCATAATGGGCCAAGTTCTAAAATTAAATCGATACACAAAGCGGTCGCAAATAACGACAGGAATGTTGTGCAAGATCGCGGCTAAACATACGTCACCGGGTTGCAGCTGTCGCTAAGTACGCATGAGGGCGCGAGGCGAGCCATGTGCACGCGCAGCTGACGCGAGAGGGTAGAGTTCATCGGCCGTCGCACCGGTCGCGACCCACCCCTGTCTGGCGAGCCTTTACAAAACTCGACTGCAGCGGCGGCGATTGCGCCGCGTCGCTTTCGACTGAACTAATTTGAATGACAAGTGACAAAGCGCGAATCGCGAGGTCACACTAAAAAGTGTTACGACTTTCTCGTGCTAGGCAGACTGCGGCGCGGAGCGAAAAGTATTATGCGCCGGGGGCTCGCGAGCCGCTTGCGCCGTTCGTGCCGCGCGGCGCCGGTGAAAGTGTTTGCGCGGCTCACGGTTGAAAACGAAAGCGGAGAGCGCCCTCTCGCCATTTCTCCCGACTTTCGCTGCACAATGTGGGCCGCACCAGATGTGCGATCCCATTGTTCGCCATCGATTAATGATCTCTCTTTTATTATTCTATGCGCTTACATTTACAGCCCCAATATTATTCGCGCATTTTGTCATTATTTGTTTGATTGAGATGCAAGTTTAACCGTTTTGTAGTTTTATTATTTATCTTGACAGTCCGGTTTATGTATATGTTTGGGATTACATTAGTATAGTCCAATTAATTTATGAATATAAACGAGAAACGAATACAAAAAAATTATATCTGTTAAATAATTTCCTACCTGTTCAATGTTATGGTTATATTTTTAGCGATATCGGAGTAGTTATCTTTATTATCGAGATGTTGCACAAAAAAGGTGTTGAAACTCATTTCGTGTTAACCAATGTTATTAAGAAAATTGTGTAATTGCCATTGGTGAATGTAACCTGAGTTCATATGTATAAACCTTGTTAAAAAAAACAAAACTAATCATAAAATATAATAATTTAATTTTAAATTATTTAACATACATAAGCATACCCGTGATTCAACAACATAATATCAATAAAATATTTGAATTTGAATATCCTAAGTACATACCAATTCCAAAAACAAAATAAAAACAAAAAGTTTTTTTAAAGAAAATGAAGAAATCATTAAATATTATAATAACAAATAAAATACATACGTGCATTGTGATATTTCACAACCCCGTTCAAGATCCCCTTGAGAATCGGCAAATCTTCACCCATGTTTGACAACAAAGTTTTTCACTAACAACTAGTTCACAGCCTACGGCCACAAATAACTATGTTTGGTAACTTTGCGTTAAGTTTTTGACTAATTGTTTATAAATATTCATTCACTATAGTGTCACATGTCACTGCAGAATAATCACAATCACTGTAATCCGAATATGTTGCAATCCAATGTTTCTGTCGAGGCGTGTTGTAGAGTCGCGTGCTGCGTGTCGAGTGATGCGTTCATAGCGCTGGTGTGAGCTGACGACCGGTGCGCGGGCCGGACTCCCTCGCACTGCGCCGCAGCGCGCGCCGCGCCAACCCAACCTTGAACTTGACGCGCCCGCGCAAGCTAACCCCCCCTACCCCACCCTACCTCTCTCGCCCGTCAATAAACTCCGCGCAGGCCCCTGCCCCCGCGCGCTCTCCCCCCCCCCACCTCCACACCCCTCCCGACAACTATTCGCACTAATAAACATCTTCATCATTCGATATTTCCTTATCTCTTCCTACTTTGAATTTTACATCTCATTAAAAAGTTTTACGGTTTTGCTTGTTTCAATGCCATTTTGGTGATAACGTGAATTTGCTACGATACGTGTACTTACTTAAAGCGGATGCGGAAAACTTGTCTTTTTTTGTTCAGAATTTTAATATTCTTGAAGGATTTAAGATTGCTATTAACACCAGGTAGTATTTTATAATGTCTGGTCTAGTAATTGTTGACTTTATTACAAAGTTAAAGCAGTTTTTTTATAAAAAAAAAAATATAACTAGAGCAATTACTTTATCAGTTTGAATTAATATCATTATTTAAGATCTCATAATGTTCGACGTGATGATGATAATAATAATTTATCCAGTTCCAAAGTTGAAATTTAATTCATCACATCGACGTAGCGCTAACAGAGTTTCTAGCACGTTACGAGTGAGCGCCATCTGTCGACGAGTAGCGAAACTTATCAGTGCTACGAAAAGGCTCTACGCTGCTACAGTGGCTCTACGCCGCTACGATGGCGCTACGAGCGGCTACGCGCTACGGGTTTTGCTACGGGTTTTGGTTACGATTTTTGGCACAACAGTTTAGTTTTTTTAGGAAAGGTTTGAATGAAGCTTTGAAAATTATGATTCATTTATGAGTTTTGTTGTCCTGTCGCAATCTGAATAATAGTTTTTGATTTTATTTAGAAATTCCAATAATTAAAATTACTTATTTAGGTTAAAAAGTTCAAAGCATGTATAATTGTGCTTTTTCTAAAAAACGTAATTTACCAGGTAACCGTAATATTTCTGAAAACTTACCTAACACAGAAAATTGTTTACGTGGTTTACAATTTTGTTTACTGTTTTACATTAAAATCTCACTTGGAAAGAGCGCTGGTCTACTAGCTCTTTCAGTGTAATAAGTGAAATTGTTCTACAAAACATAATGATTTGATTAAGACAAATAAATTCCATAAACGCCCCATGGTGCGCAGCGAGGGTTCATTAAACCGCGTTACGAAAGTGAAAATACAAATTTCACTCTCTCGCTTACGAAATGCCTTTCTCTGCTTTCACCTCAGCGGCACGGGGTGTCGCAACGGCCGCGGGCTGCTGCGGCCGTCGACCCGCTTAGCGAGCGCTCACCCGCGCCACGCGCTTGCATAACCGACCTGAACACTGCGGCCAGCGGCGCCCCACCACTCCCCACCATTTCGTCCACTCCCCCCACTGCTGCGAAATAGGATCTGCGAGCGCACCGCAGGAGCACCGTCCGTCCGTCCCTCCCACTTGACAACCTCAACTCGAGCTTAGCGCGCGAGACGTGCCTTCCTGAGCTAATTGAGTGCACGCTGCAACCCGTGCGTACTACCGACGACGTAACGCAATCATTTAGCGCCACTTGCGTCATTTTGACATACATTCATGATTTAGGCAAAGCAAAATACTTCATAAAATATGTACCTAAAATTAAAGATATGCTATGCGCAAAAAATAGGATAAACGTTTCATTAATTTTGAACATTGCAAAAATTTTAACCAAAAATAAATCATCTTGATTTTTTGTGCTCACGTTTATTCTAATTTCTGAAAATTACGTAGAAAGAATAAATTGAACTCACCATCTCTGCTCATACCGACGGCGATGCATTTTTTCAATCTGCAGTACTGGCATCTGTTTCTGTTAATCCTAAGTATGGAGCATTGCTGGTTCTTCGTGCAGGGTCTGTACTGGATCTTCTGTTGTATGGAGCGGCGGAAGAAGCCCTGGGGATCACAGCGGCATTTAGAGTCTCGCTCGGCGTCGGAACTGTCGTCGCTGGAGCAGCCCGAGTCACTGGACTCGGTCCGTCCCTCCAGCATGCTCACCAGCACCGAGTGCCGCTCGCGCAGCTCGGCGCCGCAAGACATCACACCACTCAATCACTGGCGCACACTAGCACTGCCACTCTCCTCACGCACGTCTACCGCACTACTCTACCGCTGCTACGATAGGAGACTGTCAAGGGTTCAGATAGTGCGCGCTGCACCGACACGGATGGCGGCCGACGGCGAACTGTGCGGGCGCCGCCGAGCGCGGCACACAGTTACCCGCGCGACCTAGTTGCCGGCCGCCGACCCAACCGAGAAAGTGAGAGTGCCCCCGTCCCCCGCGGGCGCAGCGCTCGCGCTCCTAACGGTCCACGCCGCTCTAGAATGCGCCGCTGCCGCTGCACCGGTGCGCCGGATATAGGCCGGGCGCATCCCGGCGGACGTCGCGGCGGGCGGCCGTTCACCCCGGGTCGACGACCTGCCGATTGCACAACCCGAACTTACTCCCCGCTACCCTCCCGCTACCCTCCCGCTCCCGGGAGCTAGGGCGCAGCCCGAACGGGTCGCCGACCGACTCTACGCGCCGCCCGGTGACGTCACCGCATGCGTCACGGCCTACCTCAATGCGCGCGCGCTCCTCTAGGGGCTGCACTCCTACAATTTTAATTACCCATTGAAATTGAAACGCATACCCATTCTAGACGTCTAGCTTTACGCTCAAACCCAACCGTACTAATTGAATCACTTCGCTATCCAATGCGAACAATTACTTCAATTTTATATCCCTAACACCTCTACGAAGCGTTAAATGAGGCCGTATTGTTGGCTAGGTCTATTGTTTTTATTTTATAACAATTCAAATAACCGATACAAAACATGTTACCTAAGACTACCAAGGTTTACATTACTCGTAAGTAAACAAGTAAAGGAGAGTAAAGTAAATAAATAATTGGTTTCAAATAAGTGGGACAGGAGTCGTTATACGAGTACAAGTCATGATGTGAGGTAAGAGTACGGAGGCTGTGCGGGGCACGTCAGGTCGGTGACCCAATTTTGCGCTGCCATCGATCCATTGTGCGCTGTGCGAGTGGCCCATAATTGGTCGCAGCGGGCACTGACCGACCGCGCGGTCGTTGACCTGCTGCCGCGAAAACAAAACCTTTACCGCCTCGCCCCGTACGCCTCACTTCAGCCCATATTTCCTTCGCGTCTAGGTGCTCAAATTTCGTAAAACTACACAGAATAAACTTTTCAGAAGTTAATCTACTACCTAATGAGAGACCCAATTACCTCCAACTATGCACAAGTAGTGAGTAACCGAGTGCCTACATTATTTTCCTCAAACTATATTAATAACACGGGTCGTTGACCGCTAATTAACACGGTGACTTCGATTCGAGTTCTAAAAAAATTACATATTATGTTTATACTTGTACCTAAGTTCCACTTAACAGTTATGTAGTTCAGTTTAAATTAGGTCACTTGATAATTGGGTCTAGTAGGTATTTTATTATTGTAGCATTTTGTAACAATATGACGAGAATAAATAGAGCAATGGGGGTTTGCGGTTTGTGTGTCCTTTGCTCAGAATAGCGAAATGTAGATAATATCGTTGATATGATCTGGGGGTTTTTAGAATAGTTTAATTACTAAAGGCTTTATTTATGACGCATTCGGATCAATAGAGGCATATAAGCGGAGACAAGTCGTGCGACGCATACTAAGGCATGAGTCATGAGTCGCAGAGCAGGTATAGAAACAAGTAGTGGCACATAAATATAGCGAGGATTTCGTCAGTGCTATGTGGGTCGCACCCGCCATCCACTTTTCGACATCGTTGCCGAAGCTCACGATAAGCGATCGCCACACTTTTTGTCGTTAACGTTACATTGACACACTTCTCGGCTTTTATTGTGGCTTGTACTGATTTAGGTCGTTAAACTCTACTTTTACAATATACTACAATGTATATGTTTTAATATTTTTGGTGAAATTGTTGTTATTGTTAGTTGTTGTTTAGCTAGGTATGTGTTTTAGAAATACTTCTTTTCTCCTTGATGTGGTTGCTGATGCACATAAACTTTTGTTTCGCTAAATTTTATTTACAAACTTGCTGTCTTCTGTTTGAACTTATAAGATAAGATTGTATTTACAAAAGGACTCGACTAAAGATTCGTGTTAGATTTTCTAATTTCTACATATAAGCGAAACGTAGCGCCATGATATGGCAACATAGCCTTTGTTTGGCAACTCAGTCAGTAGCATTCTAGAAATCAATTTTTCACACGCGAGCTTTTGCTAAGCGAGGAGACGTCAGCTGGAGTAACGGTTCAGCGGCCATCGACTCTGCCTGAAAGCTGACGCATTTTGTCACAGCTTAAGTAATAGTTAGTATGCTACTAGCCACATTCTAAGGAATAGTTGTTATGCTACGTGCCCTACACAGATGTTCGCGATAACACTGAGCTGTTGACTCACGTGTGATTCATATCCCGTTCATGTATCGTTAATTTTTAGAACTACGCTAAGGCCAATATAGTTTTTATTATGCGTGATATGAGATCACGATAGACGTTCTTAAAAAACAACGCTTATTGTCAAGTCTTCTTTGTTTTATGTAGTTTTGCTGTAATAAAAACTTTTAAAAGAGCACAGAACTGTAATCAAGATTTGCAAATATTTTCCGTTGAGCTAACCTTGCTTAAAATGTCTATTGCAGATCTGCGCACTTTACAAGCCCATAAAAGTCAACCTACACAAGAAAATGTGGAGCGCACCTATATTTACTGCTATTAGCTTAACCGTAAACCAAAATCAATAAATCATTTGAAGACTTTAATTAGATAGAGTCGAGTTCTTAAACACATAGACATTGTGTGGAACAGGAAATTGTAGTCGAAACAGTCAGCTCTCGATGTTCTCAATAAATACGAGCGGTTGCGGGATCAACGAACCGCAGCGCTGACAGTTCAAAAATAATGTGGGTTACGTTCACGTTGCGCGTAGGTACCTTCCTTGTCCGTAAAAGTTGTTTACGCGAGAGAAGGCGGGCGGTGGCGCTAGCGACTGAGGTCGTTGCCCGCAGATCGGTGCCGAAAAAATGAGCGACCTACAATACGCGGAAATTATGTCGCGGAACAAAGAGCCCGAATCGTTGTCGTGGCAACTGGATGCTCTACTTACACGACGACGATTCAAAACTGGGTAAACCCTCAGATGAAAATATTTTTGGTAGTAAGTATGTAGATCAAGCTAAATTTGAGCTTATTTCTTAGTCAGCAATTCCTGAAGCCTATCCGTCGTTCAATTAGTTGACTTTGATGATATCACAAAATACTAACCTCAATCGCACCAAATAAATGTAAACAACAATATTTTTGACGCAGCATTTGACTTTAAAATTACCTATTTAAGTAAAACTTAGTCTTAGATACATAAAGCAGAGTTCGTTGACACCGATGCGTACGCTGGAACGCCCCACACCTCATATCGAGCTATAAAATTACACGCTTCGTCGTCATTCATTGAAAGCAGTTTACGTTCGTAGCCGTATCGCGTAGCGGCAGCACTGTAGCGATTACTGTTGCAGCGCCACCTAGCGTCGGGCGGCTGAACTTTCGACAACTAGTTTCTCTATGATATCGCTAGGTGGCGTTAACTGTCACGATTACGTAAAGTACGTCTACTACTATTTTGGAATGATTTGGTAACATTGTAATAAATAAATATTTTTGAGATATAGAATATTTTTTAGATTATTTTTGAAGTAAATTGAATTTTTATTGGTAAACTTTATGAATTCGGATTCAGGAAAATTGTAACAAGTGCCCAACTAATTATTTAATGTTTTACGAGTAACAAAACTCCTAAACCAATTACCATCATGAGAAAATATAACGTCTGCCTGGATGACAACAGAGCCAGCCGAGCTATTATCGTCTCTGAAAGTCGTCTCATTCGGCTGCACAATGCACCAGACATCCGCGCCTGAAGGACATGCTTTGTCCTGCGGTGTCTCGAGCGCGTCCCGCCGAACTTGAAGTCCAAACCAGTTTACTACACTTGCACTTCTATCTCAGACATCCTCGCATCGCTTTCATGCTCATGAATACGACCCTCATTTGTGGCTTTACATTTTATATATCTTCTTATTCTTCATTAAAACGGCAAGGGAATTTTCCTATAAATATTATTAAAGAGAGCAACATTTTAGCGGCCAAAAGTGGTAAATAGAATTTAGACATTTGGTGGCGATTTCTTAACTGATTGTTTTGAATGACCTATATTAAGCCGCATTTGCGGAATGTTTTGCAACGAGGATAGTAGGAACACAATTATGATGTAAGTTCATAGTAAGTTCAGTAAACGATCGTATAAGCAAGGAAATACAATCAAACCGTAGGAGGTCTTTTTCAATGAATATTATTTATTTCAGTACAATTTTGCTCCACGCGCCTTTGTATCGAACTAGGAAATAACGGACACACGCTGCATACGAATAAGAGCATTTCAACAGAATAGACAAGACAGGAAAGGGGACGGAACGGTACTATTTAACCTTAACGCATTCAAATTGACCCCGACCTCTGCACGTATTTACAATGCATGCCCGTTTACGCTCAAACTTTGAAATGACACGGCATTCCCGTGTGATTGTACTGGGGCAGGTAAGTATAAAAAATAAAAGTGTAGAACAGGGAGGGGCTGACCGGGACGGGGCGGCCGGTAGAGGCCAGCAGGTATCCAACGACCTAAAAACCACTTTCGACGCAACAAGTTCACACGATGTTTTTTTGACTATTTTTTGTGTTCTCAGACAGACGGTGCATCGTATTTACATTTATTAATAAGGTCATCTGGTCTGAATGCACAGAGATTGTCTTCCGCGTATCTCGGCCTTGGGGCTGGAGCGCACGCTACCGCCACGCGATGGGGGGCGGGATCCATGTCACCCGCAGATATGCTTCCTACTTCAGCTGAGCCTGCCCGCATACGTGACTCAATTAGTCTTCCATTTAATAACAATCGTGTTGAGACATTTCCTATTTATAGATAGTATGCAGAAGAGTGGCAATGGTTCTATTATACGGCAGCGATTGTTGCGGTGGGTGCTGGTGATCACGACATTATGATAGTTTATAAAACATATTTGACACATCAACATCAATAAGCATATTTACCTTGCAGCCTTCGCAGGAATGAACGCCGTAGTGAAAACCACTAGCTTTGTCGCCGCAAACGCGGCATAGCACCGTAGTGCCGTCAAACTCTGTAACAAAAAGAAATTAACATTAAGTTTACGATGAAGAAAGTATGTACAACAGCTTGATCTCAAACCGTCAACCTATTTTATAGTTGTTAAGATTACGGTGTTAGCGCGTGCCAAACATCCTGGGCTGTATGTAGTTGTGAAACGATGTATAACAAACACGCTGGATTGTACACGTGATTTCTGCGATATGGTAACCTTGCAAATGTTTTGCGGAAATATGCCTGTTAATAGTGCACGAATGATTGTGTAATGAGTATTACCTACTTCAACGTAATACTAATCCTTCAAGTACATAGGACTAGGCTGACCCAGTAACTTAAAAATGCTTTTTAATCATAAAAAATAAAACTCAACAAAACAATCTCAGTAATGAAATCAGTTACGCAACCTCATGTTGCGTGCGTCAAGGTGACAGTGAATAGTTATTTTAGAAAGTGCCTAGTCTCTACTCCACATTACCAGTGTCAATGAACCCATTTAACTCACAAAAACGTCGTTGAAATAACTGATTTCGATCAGTTATCAGCCACCAAATGTAGCCAGTGATGCATACAAAGGTCAACGGTTGTTTAGTTTGACGATATACATAACTACGTTGGTACGTCTACGTAAATAACTGGCATTGTTTATCGTTAAACACTGACTGATACCTAATGCGTTAAACAATTTAGTTAGTAGGTCACTGATTGTGTAGAGTCCTTTCGGAAACAGCAGGTGTCGTGTTGATGTAAAAGGCGCCGGCGGCGGCAACCCCGTCACGGGAACACCTCGTCCTAGGAACAGGTCCGAGTGCCCCGACAGCTCTCACTTTCCTGATCTATTTGTTTATTTGTTAAGGGAGCGCCGGGCCTTTTGGAAGGAACTTTCTATTTCTGGCGAGCACTCGAGCTGGGTCGATGCACGGACCAGTCGCTTTCTATGCTTACTTTCTTTTCTCTGAGTTGAGACATTATGAGGAATAGCTGGCCCTCGAAATAGTTTCAGTCTCATCGATCTATCAGCGTGGGTGCGGCAGCGCTGCGAGGAGCGGGGGATCACAATGGATCTGGGAAAGCGCGAGACGTAACTGGTGCAGTTGCAACAGAGTCAGTAGCGTGCAACCATTTCTCCGTGTGATGCAACACGCGCGTTTTTTCATTGGCGCGTGTGAGAGTCGCTTGTTCGTTACGTCAATTAAGTGGCGAGGAAAGTGCGAGAAAGTCTCTAGTCCACGTAACTAGCGGGCAGCGGCCGACTAGAACCTGACGCCGCTGCTCCGCAGATCTGTGTCACGGCGATGTTTGTTTGTAAATAATTCCCTCTTATATCACGTTCCGTTATCTGTTTCCTTGATGATGCGCACGTTTGTTATGACTTCCTTGTTAATTATCTTAGAATCAGCGATACCAAATGACTTCACTCATAATGTATGGACATAAATCACTTCTTCATAAGATATGATTACAGGATTTTGCTTGCCAGGTATCGATATGTTTTAGTTCAATAGGTTTATAGTTGGAAAAGTATTTTAAAGACATGATTTAACTCTTCAAATTGCATTCTAAGCAGTTCATTGAACTGGTGGGCTCGCGAGGGGCGGTGCGTCGAGAGAAAAGTAAAAGTGGTGGCCTGGTGGGAGTCACCAGCTGACTCCACGTGGATACAGCTACTCGATATTATTGCTTTCTTACATCATTTCTCAAACGATTTTCAACAATCATTTATTTATTTCCAAAGGGTTCCAACGGTAACTCTTTTGTTAATTCGGCTTCAAATTTCACGGGAGAAACGATAAGATCATTAGGAATCGAACCAAATCAATAGATAATGGTTCCCTGCAGGATTGCATTCAACCCTATTGATTTGCACAGGGATTTTATCGATTTAGCCATGGAGTGCTCGAACTTTGCACAATACTATTTTAATTGTTTTTGGCAAGGCCTTCCGAGCGGAAATAGTCAACAATCCATCGATCAAAAATTCGTTCAACGAACGAGCAATTGTTGACTTTCAAGCTAAACTATATTTGTGAGCATTGTGCCCTTTTACCCTTTCTTTTCCTGCAGCTCGCTGTAGCCATTATCGGACTTTTATCATTAATCAGGAAAGTCAATCCTGACTAATCCGGCGTAAAATTTACTTTTTGCCGCAACGTTACGGAATCCATGGGAAAAACAAAGATGGTTGGTGAAGTTTTCCCATCTTTGGTTGCGGCTTCAATTCTGCCCGTGGGCCAAAAGTTTGTACCATCTGCAAATATGTGTTCCGTCTGTTATTGCTACTATTAAAAAGGGTAGTAAAAATATCTATCTACGTAAAGTATTGTGGTAAAAATACCAGTCATCTAGTTCTCATAACACAAGCTCTGCTTAGCCTGGAAATACATTATGTTGTGTGGATAGTAGATAGAGCATTATTTATTTATCTTTGGTTTCGTATGGTTTCAGTAACGACAGGTCCTTTGAACTATGCAGACTGGTTGGTTATCTAAAGAAGTATACAGTGAAATTGGCACGTGTGTGTTTTGTCGTTTATTGGGTTTGGTCTAAAGTGGGCCAAAAAATGTTTGTTGAAGGAAGCCAGAATAATTCAACCGGATGTTAATAACTATAATAAAATAGGAACGTTAGTAACCTGAAGTTGAAATTTAGGTAACCTTGTGGTTTTGGGGGCACATAAACTTTTCTGATTACCTATCAGTGAATAAACGATGCGACATAACACAGAAAATATGATCGTCTAGAATCATAATTTAATAATTTGGTTGGTATTTAATTTACCGTCATTCTAATACATAACGTTTATACAAAAATTATTTTGCCGGTATCAATTTTACTAACATATTTTTTTTTAACAAACTTCCTTGGGCCAGACCTCTGTAAACAAACATATCTGACAATAACTAGGTACCTATATGCAGCTCTGGTTCTCGCTCCTTGTGCGCCGGACTCATCATACTCTGATCCACCGGAGTAGGCGCATCGTAGCGCCCGTAGCTGCTATCAGGAGACATCACTGAATTCATTTGGAAATCCCTCCAAATATTAAAATGTTTATTTCTCGCACTACACAGCACAGTAGACACACTGACTCCCCGAACATAAATTGTCCTGCGCAATCTATCACTTAATAAATAGGACAGAAGTGCATGTACTTCTGCGGCCTGCACGTCGCGAAGGATGAAGGTCGCGAGATCGCTTCACTGACGTTGCACGAGCAGCGTGCTACCCGTTTGAGCTCGATCGACGAACTGAGCGAGCGCCGCGCGCGCTCCTGCTACGACTCGCGCGAGCCTCCCCTTAAGAGTGAAAGTCTGCAAAAAGATCAGCGCTCCGTGCGATACAATCGGTTCGACGACGGAGCCGGCATCGTCGAGCAAATATCGCCTTTATCGGCTGGCGAAGCCCGTCGGTCTGCGCTTCGAGGCGAGGATCGGCGCGCTTCGAACTCCGGTCTCCGAGGTCATTGCCGCGCTGGCGGAGGACCAATCGCGAGCACGCTCAGGCGAGCGCGGCGAGCTATTGGAGGAACGACAGGCCCATGTCCCGCGCACCCCGCAGCCCGCACGCTCGCTGGAGTTCGAAGACCCGAACCTTGCGGCTCACCGCGGCCAAGGTCGCGCGAGAGCGGCACCGATGGAGACCTGCCCGAGTGTTCGAGTGGGACGAAGCCACTCTTGGTTGCGTCACATTACCAAAATATTTTTGGTGATGGAACGCGGGTGAACTTGAACACGAAATCGAGCTAATGATTGGCGAGCTGCCGCTGCCTCCTGTGAGGGTTGACGTGTGCCGACTGACCTGCTGCCGGCTGGCCTGATTCCCGTTCCCTATCAAATTTTACTTCCGCAATTTATACCAACGTTAGTTTTCACCTACCACCTCAAATGTTCACCTGCCAACGCTAGCTAGACTCTACGAAATGACAAAATTTTACTTACATCGTTAGTCATAAAATTCTGATATCGATGATTTAAATACAAATTGTATACTTCAAGCACATAGCACATTACAATACATTTTATTAAACTTTACATAAGTATGTATTTATTTTACTGACATCATAAAAAGAGATAATACTTAATACATAAGTATGTATGGATTTCTACATTATGAATGAGGCTGAAATCAACTAATATGTGGATCGATATGTGTTTTTGATTCTAATCCGATTTTTGGAACCTCTAAAAAGCAAATAAAATATGTAAGTATTCGATTATGGAGCAAAAAACATTTAATGTTTTCATGAAATAGTAGACTAGTTCAGCAACTCTACACAATTGCTTTCCGCTCGTAGGTATCTACTTGTTATTGATAAACAAGTTTCTTTTAACAATAGGTAGGCACATAAACACGACTTTATATAACATCATTGGTAAGTGGTATTTTCAGCCTTATGACTATGTTGATGGAGTGCAAAGTCGTTTGGTAGATAAAACGAGCGGCGGTGGGCGTCGCGCGGGTGAACGACCTGGAAATTTTGGCGCAGGCCGGTCAAGGCCACTGGCGCGCAGGCGCTTCGCGATACAACCTACTTCTGTAACAACAACTCAATGTTTCAGATCACGTACTCATTAAAACAGGTCTAATAAAAATCTCAATTTGAATTATTTAAGCTGGTTTTATAACGAACTTTCATCACTCACAGAATGTGTCAGTAAGGCGAGCGCGAAACTGACAAGATATGACTTAGTTTAGAAAAAAAATATTACATAATCTCAACCACATCATTATCTTGGGGACGTTTCCGACTGATATGGGTAAGGATCAGTTGAGCTACCTGAAGATTGTTAGCAATAGTCAGCAGTTAGCTGAATTGTTTTAATTGTAAATACTTACAAGTTCTGATTTGTTTCTATTATATGCTAGTAATTTTCTTTCTTACAAAGAATCACGGGTCAGACATAGTACGCATCGGGGACGTCAATGGCGGCGGTTAGCACGGGTGGTAGATGGCACTAATTTCGGAAGGCTAAACCGAGCAGAGGGCAGATGATGATGATGAAATAATTATAACATAAATCATTCGAAATAATGAATTTTATACATAATAGCAACATCGCGTAGGTAGGCAAGGTACCATAGAAAATATTATGGAGCATTCTATACCTTAGATACCCATAATTAAATTTAAATGAATATTATAGTTTTCTTGTGTCTATTTTGGATGCCGAATAATTCGGTGAATTATGTGGAAATAATTTTAACTATACTTTTTTAACCAATTTTAGCTTAACGCCTTTATAAAACCATTTTTCATGCAATAAAGTTTGTATGATTATGAATTATTACAAAATGTATTAACTAAGGTAGAGCAAATCAAACATGCAAAAAATGTAAACCATGGACACCTTTACCTACCAATGCAATGGTTAAATCATACAACAGATGCGCTAAATCATAAAGATTTTGTAAAAAAACTAAATTTAAAGAAAGGGTTGCGCAAAACATCTGACAAAGGTGTTTTTACGATGCCTGTATTTACACTTTTTGTCACAATTATTTCGCTTCAATACTTTCCCTTTTGCACAAAAGGAAGCTTTTTAAAAGGATTCGCAAACATCCTCCCACACGTGCATTGCACATGTTTTTTTAATACATATTCCTTTCTTACATATATTTTTGTATGCAATACTTATATAGTTACTCTTCTTTAGCAATTATTCAGATTATTGCATAATCAATACCCGTATTTGATTAATAATTTATCTTCATTATTTATCATCAATACTTATATTATATACTCGTATGCGAAAGTAATTCTGTCTGTCTCTTACTTCTTCACGCGTTGAACGGATCTGAAAGAAAATTGGCAATCTGAAAAATTGGCAAAATCTGAATGTAGATTGTATCCCAGGGACATGGGCTATTTTTGTCCCGGAAAAACGCAAACGAAGACGTAGGCACTAGGCAGAAACTAGAACAATCATATATTTATGTATTAAGGCTACAAACTTAAGTACCTATTTCAAGTGTGGCTTAGGTAATTTCGAACAGACTGGTACAGCCTAGTACAGTATAAAGATAATAAAATTAAAACAATACAATCAAAAACATAGGTATCGTAAAGAGTCATGGTGTTCGTGGTTTTACGGTGTGGGTCAAAATAACGAATTTAATAAACGATGCAAAAACCATGCGACATGTGTGCACTTCGATTAAAACATGAAAGTGAATAGGAACCCAGTTTTTTACTTCCTTCCGCTGCCCTCACTTTTAATGTCGGGGTGCGAATATCAAATTTCAAAGCCAGTTTAAACACGAAACTCTACAATACGTTGTGTACTTTATGTTTGGGTGGGTAAAGTTAATATTTGCTTGGACGTGGGTGTTATAAAAAGTGTAGAGCGGGTATCGTCAGTCGGTAGCCACATGTACCGCATTGTTCATCCTGACCGCGGCCGATGAGATCAACTGAACTTTTGATGATCTCGATTGATCGGCTGGTTTTTTTACATCAAGCCCTAAGCATATTGTTTGCAATTTATGGTTTCCATTTTTTATGCTTCCGGATTAATTGTTTTATCACCAGTTTAAAAAGGGACCATTTTTTGCGTAAAGTGAGGCTTCTACGGAAAAAGCATAAGGAAAAGAAAAAATGCCTCTGGGAAGTATTTGCAAGGAGATAACATCGTGATAAACTCAGAACAAAACGTGGGCTGCATAAAAATGATGCAAAACAGGTCTAAAACCACACAGAGATGGTAAAAAAGACGTTGAACAAATAAAATAGGAGTTTGATGGAGTGGTCGGCCTTCTCACGTGACCGAAGGACACTGGACAATAGGGCAGCGTGCGGTCAGTTCCCCAACGGGACCTACTTGTACCTTTATTAACTCCCAATATTATTCCCCTCGTAAAAACGTTTACGACTTTCTATTCAGGAAATACGGTCAAGGATCCTATTCACCATTGTTGACCGCAAGTCACATTGTTGAAAGTGAGCTTAATAAGCTTTTATTTGTGTACTTAGTACAGCAAAAATGCATACAATTGAATGACTTATAAGGAGAATTGCTTTGAAAAATACTGAGTTTGAATTAAATGTATTACCGGATGCAGGTTTAAAATTTGACAAAGTTGAGCATGTAACCTGATAGTGTCATGTCATGAGTCGGTCTATCTGTCTGTCTGTCTGTAACCATTTCACGCCTAAGCGACTGAACGGACCTTAATGAAATTTGGCAGGGTAAACGGTATCCCAGGGACGGGCATAGGATACTTGAGAAGCGCGTGTAAAACCGCTAGCAGGAGCTAGTGAATTATAAGACGTGTTATCAAAACGTGTTTAATGTCTTCATTTCTGAAAGCTGTATGACTTTGTCAACTGCGGTTATATGATTAATAATACTAAATGTAAGTACGCAAGAACTGACTTTGTTTATTCATCAAAAAATGTGTTGATACCCCACTTTACTAGGGAAATAAGTAAGTCAAGGTTAGATGGGCACATTCATTAAAGACTTTTTGTTATGGAACGTTAGCAAAATTTGCTTATTATATTTTTCAACACGTAACACGATCAGAGGATAAGATTGGGTAGAATTTCTACGAAGTCGAGTCACGAGAAGCAGAGTTGGCAAATTAGTGAGCGAACAGTGATGTAATCTGTGGTCGTGGGCCCGAAACCCGAATGCAGACAGCGGTCAAGGCCTCGCCGAGCAAGCTTCGTCGCGCATCGGAAACTCGACCTGGCGGATTGGTATTGTTCACCATATTCGAGCACATTAGACGGAGTAACCTGACATAATTGTTTTAATTTGGTTTGGACATCGTTCTTGGAATTTGTAACAAGATACCAGTACTTTGATTTGTATCGTATACATCAATAATTATTTAGTATCTTCCAACGCAGCAAATAAAATACCAAACCTAAGTGGCTGAAACTTCTGTCAGTTTTCTTAAAAAAACTAGAACAAGTAATAATAAGTCATATTTTATTATTATGTAATCACACAATGAGTTTTTATTGAAAACTACTAGTAGTACCTATATTATAACTGTAAAATCATATACAATAGTATATCTTAAAACGTGAACTATTAAGGTAGTGATTCTGTTGGCACAAAACCTAAACTAAAACTAGCGTAAAAAATGTAGCTGTCCCCTTTTTAGATAACGAAAAAAAAGAGACGGCAACAATTTTAGGCTAGTTAGTTAAGGTTTTGGTGCCACACAATCACTAGGTACCAATTTTACGTTAGGACTTTTTATATAAGGTTAGATAGAGGATTACCTATCTTTAGTCTCTCGTAAAAGACTTTTTAACAAGTTAACAAAAAGTCAAAACAAAAAGTCTTTTACAACTCGTAAAAGACTTTTTGACAAGTTTTCAGAAATATTATTCAGTTTCAGATGAAGGTAGCTACTGAATTCTATTCAATTCAAAAATGCGTAAGCGCAGCTCTGTAGCGGCGTAAAGTCCCGAGGCCTGGCGAGTTTTTCCGAAGCAGTGCGAGGTCAGTGCAAGTCAATTACCTCGCGGCTGTTGCGGAGTCTTCGTCGGATCTCTTTTAACATTATGTTGACTACAAAATTTTCCTACGGAAATTTTCTCACTTCAGTAAATAGAGTAAAATCATTTTGAGTTGACCGACATACTACATTTTCCTGTAAATGCAATTTAAGTTTCCCGCAAGATAACCTATAAAAAGAGACTAAAAACTTTCCTGCTTCCTACAGAAGAACATTATGTTTGGCCCTTTAAAAAGTTGATCAAAGTAACTTTTGTCCCTTCGCTTGCTTAAAGTATTCATATTTCGTAAAATGAAATAAGCATCCGCACGCTTCCCAGAAAAAAACATTTGAAATCCTTCCAGGAAATGTTTGTTATTCTGAGTTGTTCTTGGCATGAATAATATCTAACAAAAACTTATAGATGCTCGGAACGTTACAAACCTTCCCCAATTTTATGTAGTGTTATCAAATTATATTATCTTCCATACTTATAGTATAAATTCTAAAGTAACTCTGTCTGTCTGTTACCCTTTCACGTTTAGAAGGCTGAACGGATCTCAATGAAATTTGGGAGGGTCGTAGATGGAATCCCGGGGACAGACGTCTACTTTTTATCCCGGAAAAGCGCATGCGAAACCGCAGGCAGAAGCTAGGTAATAAATAAATGTTATGTCAAAATATGGACGCAATCACACTTATATTATAAATGCGAAAGTTTAGATGGATTGATGGATATTTGTTGCTCAATCACGCCAGAACGGCTAAACGGATCTGGATGAAATTTGGCACAGAGATAGATTATAGTCTGGAATAGCACATACGTTATATTTTATCCCGGAATTTCATCGGTAACGGGAACTACGCGGGTGAAACCGCGAGGCGCTGCAAGTATAATATATGAGATATAGCCCGCGCGTCGCGCGCTTTTTGAGTAGCACATGTCCGTACTTAAAAAGCGTGTGCTTAAAATGGTATCTCAGGTACGGACCTGGGATACCATTTACCCCTCTGCAAAATTTTTTAGGTTTGAAAAGGTAACAGACAGACAGACAGAGTTACTTTCGGATTTATAATATTCGTATGGATTGGTATGTCCATTACGGTAGAAATCGCTCACGGTTATCTGATAGAGATAAATAAAGTATTTATTTACGAAAAATGGAGACACGGAAAACCTAAAAAACCTCCTATGTAAGTAATTAATTAATTGTACAGATGTAATAATGAATTCTTGTTTTTATTAACGCTTTTTTAATCGTTTTTTAGATCGCTCACGGTTGTCTGGTAGTGATCGCTCTTAAACGATAAGACCGCCAATTATTACATATTTTAATTATTAGGTTTTTTATTTTTTTGTTAATTGTGCAATAAAAAAATTCTATCTATCTATCTTGGGATGGCATCAGCTACTATGACAATGTTTAACGTTTGCTATAATTCAGTTGATCTATAGTAATAATAAATAATGCTGGACAATTCAAACAGCATTATGTAGCCCCAAGCAAAGCAGAGCTTGTGTTGTGGGCACTTGATAACTAATATACATAAATATTTTTTATTATACATAGAAAACGACCAGAACAATGAACAAATGTCTGCAGATCGTACACACATTTGTCCCGAGGCGGGAATCGAACCCGCAACCTCCTGCGTCGCAGGCAGACCTTCGCCCACCGCGCCACAGAGATCGTACACACATTTGTCCCGATTCGGGAATCGAAATCGCAACCTCCTGCGTCGCAGGCAGACCTTCGCCCACCGCGCCACAGAGGTCATCAGATACACAACAGATTGATATATATTTTTAAGTGATGATAGGTATTCTAAAGCCTATAATGACACACAATCCGTGTGATCCGGACGCTCTCAATCGCGGTCGACCTCGGCAATTCGGCAACCCGTGCCAAGGCCAAGGTCGACGTCGGCTGTGTCCAATTAATGCCTCTATGGCCACCGACGTGATGATTCTGGGGCCCCATATGATGACTACAGTGACATTCGCAGAACTTGGACAATTATGATTGGTGGATTCTAAATAGCTTCATGTTTCGTGATTAGTAACCATTAGACTTCAGTTATGATGACTTTTCAGTCAGCAAGTTTAATAAATGGATTAGTGGCATCTCGTCGCAGCAATTCACACAGCATTGTGCTTGAGCTTGTGTTATGGTATATAACACCCAGAACCTGCAGATCGTAGAAATATTTGTCCCAAGGCGGAAATCGAACAGGCAACCTCATGATAAGTCGCAGGCGGACTTTTGCCCACTGCGCCACAGAGGTCATCCTGAAGTTATTTGTTTGATGTAGCATTAATTATGTTTTTTAATATTCTTTTAACAAGTTACCGATACCAAGTTATATAGCTTTAAATATATCGACGACCAAATGTTTGAACAATCTGCTTAAATTTGTTCTGAATATTAATTTAAAAAATATATCTTTGTATTATACATATCAGTCATTTAATATACATAATACTTTGCTTAGCTTGGGGCTAGATGATGCTGTGTGGATTGTCCAGCATTATTCATTTATTTATGGTAAGCGCTTCCTTACATACAATGTTGTTAATTGTTTACCCTATAAGTTTTTACAGGGTAAAGTCACACCTGGTTATTGACTATAACTGGGTTATAATTTTAATGTTTACCGGTTTGTAATAATTATATTTACCAGCTTGTAGCATGGTACCATGTTTCAACTTTGCAAAATATTCCATCACTTGTTCGAATCACAGCATGACGCAATTTTGACCTTCGAGTCGCGAACAAAAAATACATACTTATTAATAAACGTCCAGAGCTACATTGACCCTAAGTAAAGCGTGTAAAAAAACAATCCGTTAAAATTAATGTTTTGAAAAAGCTACAAATGCTCTTACGAGTCTGAAAAAAGCTATAGATGTGTAACGGAAGTGAATACGTTTTAGATAATAAAAATCTCATATGACCCCCGCCAAATAAACTAGCAAAACTTCCTCGTTCAAATATCGGAACATGTCAATGTCAGAGTGGTGAATTAGCCGCAATGTCAGTCTCAAGGTGAAGACACGAGGAAACCGAACTGATAACCAACTCTAATAATACTAAACACTAGACCTCGCAAAAAATAACCAACTGTGTTATTAAAGGCACTTATTTTAACTAAATCTCCGCACAAGGATAACGACAACGGCTGTTACGACCTTTACTTCATTGAGTTATGTTGCTACCTTTAGGATCAGATTGGTTTTCTACATTATATAAAAATATTTAGCAGTAGGTAATAAAGTTTATTTTACACTAAAAATAAATTTGGTCTTTAAGTACTTTAGTTTACCTGCATGCAATTAATAAAGCGTTTAATACATTTTACGAAAACAATAAATTAAGGAGGTTCCTTATTTTACCTTACCCTTGTTAAATAGTGATGAAAGGTATCCTTTTCCTTTACTACATTCACCTTGACATTTACATACACAGCCAGACTTCCTGCACCTGATAGAGGACATCTAGGTATTGTACTCTCAAATCTTGACAATATCATGAGCTATTTTAAAAATGAGACCTCCACCAATAGGTACCACATTAAGGCGGTATGCTTCAAACTAGCGCCGCCACCTATTTTAATTTATTACTACGTGAAATTATGAAAAATCCAACGTATAGTTTGTGATACCTATTATAAGCTTTTTTTAACGCCTCTGTAATAGTTTTATTCTATTGGGCTTAGGCAGAATATCGAAGTTGCCCTTGGTGGTCAACAACATCTATTTTCAATTTACTGGCTAAACTAAATAGAATAAAAATATTAGAGAGGCCTTAAGAAAAAGCTTATAATAGGTATCACAAACTGTACGATGGGTTTTTGAAAGTTCCTTTGTTCAACGTAGGAATAAAATAAAATAGGTGGTGGAGTTAGTTTCACGCATACCACAGCCTTAAATGATCAAACTGAATGAGATAGAGCAACTAAGAGAAGTAGAGCATCAAAATGAGGTTCTAATCTAAGCTTCAATAGGTTTTACTACCGTGCATTGTAATAGTGCACGTAAAGTTGTATTACATAGTAAGTCTGGTAATCAGAGCATTGCGGTGTCCCTCGCAGTGCGATGATGCACCGGTTGTATAATCTCTGCGAATGTTTTGCGCGTGCGCAACTCCAGCGTAATGCACTACTCTACTCACCTACAGCGCGCAAGAATGAGGAAGCACTGCGAACATTTCCTTGTTACATTTAATCGTCCTCGCCGCTAGTTTATGATGTCAGAAAGGTTAGACAGGCGCTGTTTACTCTGCGTTAATTCAGTATCGCAACTACTAAAATGATTACCTAGTAATTGAATTACGGAAATGAATTTTACATCGGACATGACAAATAAATCGTTAGCCTAGAGCTAACTACATACCCAATCATATGTTTATTATTCTGGTTCCAAATTATTTATCCTCGTCTCTGTTCTAAATAGACCAGCTCAAATACTTTCGACGTAGTAGAAAAATATCTCCATGAGGAAAACAAAAACGTTGGCCTCATTTAAAAATATCACAAAAACTCGACGACGTTCTGTTTTCGCCGAGCGTTGTTATACATATACAATATAGTAGCCTGTTTGAACTCGAACCAAATACATTTTAATAGAAATGATAAAGAAAGCCCAAAAAGAAAAACAAAATATCAGGTTAGGTATAAACACTTCCAAGTAAAAATTCTGTAACATAGAAAATAAAGACCATAAAAACATGTTTTTGCGCATAAATCTAATAACAGCAGTGTAAGTGCTATCTCCCGAGTCAAATGAGATTTGTCACAGTCACGACTGGTCGATTAGAAAAGCGTTTGGAGGACAGATGGAGGGGAGATGAGGGGGAATGGGGCCCCCGTAGCAGAATATTGCGCAGCATTCGCTCCTGAAAACGTGTCCGTAGAAAGTTCACGGCCGCGCATTGACGCTACCACCTGCCGTCCCGCGCCTCACGCGTACCACTGCCCGCGTGTACCGCTGGTAAAGTACGTCAACAACTTCAACAAATTGATGATGAAAGAACAATTGAAAAACTATTTGGACCCATATTCACAAACAAAATATAAGAAGGTGGCTCAACACAACAAGATTTTCAATAAAAAAATTAGAAATAGTTCAACAAGTGTCGTTAATTTTTGATGACATAAATAAAATAAAAAATACTATGCTTTTTAGAACAAAGTCACAAACTAATATTATAAATAAGAAAGTTTGGATGTTCGTCCTTCATACCAAAACTACTGAACAGGTTTGGGTGAAATTTCATAGAGGTAATTCTAAGCCTGAAAAAAAAATTGTTATTTTTTATCTCATAAATGAATTCCCCTGGGATAAAAATAATAAACAACGCGTGCGAAGATGCGGGCAGATACCAGTTTCTATTTCTAATGAGTTTAGTGAGAAGGTAATTTTTTTCAACATCTGCATTTTTTCGAAAAGATTTTTACGACTACTGCACCGCGATAAAAGTTTTGATACTGGTAGAGAAGTACAATGTTGTACGTGCGAGCTCAGAGGCTGACTCTTCCGCTCTACCTCTCTCCACCCACGCCCCACGTCATCGCAGCATTCAAATGTTATTGCTTATTATCGAACAACACCAATTACGAACATAATGTGTTTCCTTATGAAACCACGGGCAAGGGCACGTGACTCATTGCTTTTCCATATCATATCACGCAGTTTAGATGGATGTTTGTTACCTCTACACGCTAAAAATACTGTACTATACTATTTTTGAAATAGGTAGTTATAAGCTTTACATAAAACATAGGCAACTTTTTATCTTTTAAGTCAGTTGATAGAAATAACCTACGTTCCCATAAAAACAACGCCTGCGACGACGCCACGAGTAGAAAGTTTTTAATTAACTGTCATCGGTATTTATTTTTTATTATTGAATGTTAGCTAGACTAGATAGAATAATTTGTGAGGTAGGTAGATTAATTAATATACTAGCGTTTGCTTTTGGTTTTGTTTGAGTCGTGTTCAGATTAAAAGCGGTGTGGGTGATTTTCCATGCTGATTTGTAAGAATATGTGTCATGTTGTTTACAGTTAAAATCCGTTCAACAGTCTCAGTTGCTGGAAAAAATGGCAAAAACATCTAAAATTAACCTACGTATGTCAGTTATAGATATTTGAGCAAAAAAAAACTAATCTTCCAAAAAAATCTTCGATTGTTATACCGCCTTATTTACTTACGCATAGGTCTAAAACTTGCTCAACATTCTTTAAAATTTCCATCATTTAGCTACGGCGTAGCATGTAGCAACCCAACGGTCAGTATTCCCAACAAAAGTCTTTTGAGACTGGATTCCCATTGAGAATCCAAGGTTAGAATACAAAAGGGTGGTAATCGATTTGGTGGCAAGGTTTTAGGCGGAGCTCGGCGCGGGGAGTTGGCCTTGGTACGTTCGTTGGCCGCGGCTCGTGTATCCGCGCGATAATTTCGGCAGTGCCTGAGTGTACTGACCCCGTCGTTGCGAGCAACTCGAATGATCCCCTTGACTTTATTTAAATCACCCACTCCATCAAACGTGCTTATGTCGCTTCAACGTCGAGGAAGCCGTGTTTTTACAAAAATACGTTTGGGTCATATTCGAACAAAAATGACGGTTGCGTGGCATGTTATCTTAAACCCCAGTTTTTGAATTTGCCACTTACAAAAGCTCTAAGTTAACGTTAATGCTTGACAAACTACGAGGGTTTATTTTCGTAGATAGTAACCACATTACACAGATGATGTCAATCTCTTGAATAAATTGGTCAAGCGAGAGCCATGCGGGTTTCAGCTCCGATTATTTCACATTTTGGGTCACGAAAACTAAAACGACTTTCGTTACAGTGCAGTGTGCCGTAGATTACAAATTTCAAACTTGCAAACTTTACATAAATTTAGTTAATCAATCAAAGTAATTAAAACTGTAGGTATAATCATTCATAAGTAGGTAAACGAGCTACGTAATCAGTAACCATTATTGTATGTATAACGTAACGTAATCACGCGTTATGTATGATGATGACTTTTTGTATGAACACATCGATGGATGATTCTCAAGCAGCACAAGCTACTCGTGCTGGCAGCATAATAATATGGAGAAAGTGGTTACCTACTCTATCAATAACAACAACGAGCTTTCATTTCATCATGACCGGTTACTGTGTATAATTTTACCAATATCCTTTACTTGTAATATATGAATTACTTATTATTGTAATGTAGTCAACGTCTTGGGGACGCTTCCGACTGGTATTGATTTGGATCAGTTGAGCTACCTGTAGATATTGTATGCAACAGTCTGCAGTTACCTCAATAGTTTCAATTGTAAATACAAGTTTTAATTTGTTTCTATTATTTGATTGTAATTTAATTTGTCTAATTTAAATAACTGTCTTGGCAAAAAAAAAATTAGAACAACACAATTATCTGAAGAGAAAAATCAATTAGCTCAACAAACTTATTGGTCTTTCATGTAAATATGTTGCGTGGGCTGTGTTCTAACCTCTTTTGGTATCGTTTATGATAATAATTTTACGGCAGAAGATAATGTGATACCTAATAAACCTCTTCAGAATACCTCCTAAATTTAGACTTTGATAGCGGGATCTAAGATGGATTAACGCGCACACTGACCTCTTTACTGATAAAAAAACAATAAAGCAGTCGTTCAACTCGGGATTCGTATTATGAAAGGTGGTTACGGCCGCTGCAAAATGTTTTAACTTGTAAAAAAAGCTAACCGCATTATTGGCACGCTGTCGATTTTTTGGCAATAGGCAATTTGCGTCTCGGCCATTGTGCGTGCACTTCCTGATCTTCCAGCTGGCGGAGAAACGCGGCACCAGACTGCACCTTGTGATTAATAAAAAGTGAATTGGAGAAATCGACATTTACATAGTTTTTGAGGCTTTGTGGTACTTTTTACGTAAATGGGCGGCACGGCTGTCGTGCACGCGCTGCCTCGTGCCAGCCGGCTTTCAGTTTGAAAGGACCAAAAGTGGGCGCGTGTATGTTTTTGTGAATATCGATGAGATCTGTTAGTGTTTAGTATTTGCCAGGGGCCTGGAGCAGGGGACTTGGGTCACTGATGGTGTCGGCGACCGCGCGCTCGTGCACTCAACTCCGCGTGTGCGTGTAACGGTGCACCACGTTCCTGCTACACCACTCTACTATAACACGGTTAAATTAGGTAATTAATAAGTCGACCAAATGCCAAATCACCTTGGACTACAAAGTCCAAGAAATTGCTTACCTCCCTATTATTTATAATTGACAATGAATGGAACAAGATGGAGCCTTTTACCATAAACAAATGGTTTGTAAGATTTATTAGTGAAATAATCACTAATAACGAGTTCTTAGGAAAGGACATTCGAGCTGCCTTTTGTTTCATCTTCTGGGGCGATAACAATAGCTGCCACAAAAAGAAATGTGGAACAAAAGGTACGTAAAATAAAGAGGACATTATGTCCTTGTCCGAATATCTGATGTGGGTTAAGGGACATTGTTGTCCCGACTGGTCGGGAGTCGTGACCCACATTGTAGTGAGATCAGGGAGCAACTAGCAAATTTAATACCCTTGCCAAAGCATAACAATGCACCAAAGAAATCCACTAACCCTTAAGCCGACGACTTCCTTTTGAGCTAAAGATTTAGGAGTTCAAAATTTGGATTTTTTGTAAAATTGCAGGTAAACTTCTTATTGTTAAAAAACGATGCGATCCGACCTACCCTTTCTTTTCATCTCAGATTTCACGAACAGGTAAATGTCCGACTTTTTGCCGAACGTGAATCTTTGTGCAACATCGCAATATCGAATTTTTCTGTGAACTTGTGAAAAAGTGCAGAATTATTGTTTATTCGAACCTTTTCGCTGACAAAAAATGGATGGATTGAACTTTTTACGAATATGTTTTTTAGCATCCTTTTGTTAAATGAATTCGTAACCGACATTCCCAGATATGCGTTGCATTGTCTGCTCGCTAAATGATAGAGACGAAGGGATGTCTTTTCAAATCTTCGTCCTAATGATAAAATATCAGCGGGGCGTCGCGTAATACTTTCACAATATTGTAGTATTTTGTTATAAGAACCTAGGTATCTATCATCAAATAATATAAAAATATACCAATAAATCAATGATCTCTTAATTACCGATATAAAATCGGCATTGAAAAGCAAAAAAAAATTGGGTGCGATTTATGGGTCCTGTGTCTAAGTAAGACCGTTGCGCCAATTTAACGTAGTAACATTCATTGTTGTAACAATTACCAGTCCTTGCTATTCTCTGCGGTACAGTGGCGTAGCCAGAGCAATAGCCCAGCGGGCGCTCGGACATTATGAGTCTACTCATGATTTCCCATATAATTTTTTGGGTTCCTATGACACAAATAAATGTTTGTTAGAACTGCAAGATTGCAATCAGTTGCATAGCAAGCTGGCGAGTGTTGACTGCGTTTCGACAGCGCATTGCGCGGGTGTGGCGCGCTGATGGCAGCTCGCGAGCGGGCATAGGGCGAGCCCCGTTAGGACGGGGTGACTGACTCCACCATTGCAACCTGGTGCATTGTGCTCTAACGAGAACACAGCATTACGTGCAATCATAACAGCGAGCCAAGAAATATTACCGACGACGCCACTCGCGGTGCCCCCGGCGGCCGCAGATCCGATACAATTGATGACACTTACCTGCAACAAACAATAGCAACATTAGAATTTAGCTTCTAAAGATAAGAAAAGAGAAAAGGTCGTTACGTTTTGCTGGCTCTGGTTGGGCTCTAGCTTTAGTTCTCTGCTATACTAAACAACGAGGCCGGTAACACTCACATAATCGCTCTGTATGTAAACTTCTATATGTTAATGTTCTTATTGTTTCTAAGTCAAAGTCGATTAAATAGCGCGCATAAATTACCTATTGAAACCGAATAACAACCAATCCATCGAGTGTTTCTTCAGTTGGCAAAGGAAATGGGTGGGGTCAACGCTCGAAATTGTGTCGTTCACTGTCGAAGGTGGCTACTGAACCTGAGCTGGTTGTCCTTGAAACCACGAAAATCGCCAATCACCTACACCACACAGACATACTGTATCTTACGGAGAGTAATAAGCGCACACATAAACAATCGCTCAGCTTATGAAAGCTAACCCACACTAATGTTGACTGTTACACGAAATATTGTTACCAACACACGCGAGTTGAAGTCAACGGACCGCGATGTGAAAATTGAACGCAAAATTGTGGTGAAAATAATAAAAATATGTTACACCGTGGCAGTAGTGAAAAATGTTTTGTAATTTTGCAAATTAATTTGATCAATGCATGATCTGTCTATAGAGAGCTACTTACAAATGAATGACGTGGGCTCATCATCATCAAGTCATAGTTTTTTATTAAATTAAATTAATTTCATTATCTCATCTCACATTTATTACTTAAGGTGACTGATTTTCATAAAGATTCATTCGACCAAAACACGTGACCTAAAAATCTAGCACATCAAATTCTAAAGTCGTTTCAAGCCACATTCTCCAAAATATATTGAAATTCTGATGTTACTTATTATGAATGTGAATACTAGAATTTTCCGCGGCTTCGTGCCAACCAGATAAAAAAAAGAGAATCCCTACAAAATAGTACCTATACCCTCCTCTAGATTATTTCCTACATATTCGATAACTTTTATAATAATCCACTCACGCCCGACTCAAACGCAACTCAGATTTAAGCACGTCTCAAGTCGTGATTTTTTTACAGTTCTCTGTGTCTCAGTTTGTGTCATAAATTCGTCACTTGAGATGCGTTTAATGCTGAGATGCGTTTGAGTATTCGGTTAGTTGTTTCACAGTTGAGAGGACCGAAACTCTTCAAGTTGCTTCTACATTATTAGTAAGTATGATATCACCTTATAAAAGTTACATAGCATTGTCATTTTATACGAGGTGTGGTATATTTCTTCAGCGTGGTATCATCACCTCAAATATGGCCGCCCGGGCCAGTGACCGCCGCCGAATCTCAAGGTCTGCACTCGCGGTAAACAAGTGACGACGACGACAGTAGATAGCTCGGCTCACGTTTTTATAGACTTGCCTATTAGAGCATGATACCTATTTTAGTTATATTGTTAGACTATTTCAGTACTAGAAAGTTTCACTAATTTCGAAACAATATGTAAAAGAATGTCTAGCAGTCTAATTCTTCGCATTTTAATGTTCAAGGCTAGTATCAAATTCATAGTTTTATGGTATATTTCTAAGGGCGTTTCAGTATTTGAGTAAGTGATAGAAGCTTTGGTATCCTATTGAATAACAGTATACTAGGTAGTTTGATTTCTAACGTAGTCTGATTGTTCAAGTATCACTAATTATTTTTGTATCATTCCTTATAAAATTCGGTATATTTTGCTTTAACCAGTTACCTGTCACCAGAAATATAAAACTCGTAAAGTTATGTTGTAACTACATTCACCAGAGTAACAAACTCCACAGTCCATTTATAACATATCATTAATCAATTGATTTGCAACAGTTGTTTATGCAAGGGGTGTTTTGTATGATGCATCATAAATCATACGACTTGTAAGTAATACGAACAACAAGCGTCATAATACGTTGTTATTTCATAATGATGGTATTGTAACTATTTTTTGAACATTAGTACGAACAACTACTAATAGATTTTTGAGAAATTCTCACAAAATGTATGTAAGAACGCCCCAACGATTTGTGTATTTGAGGAGTATGTAAGCCTCTACAATTGATGTAGCAGGGGGTTAATTTATAGAATTTAATGGCTTTTGTAAAAAGCTAAAACAAACAAAAGTGTTTTATTTCAGCGACAAATCTTTCAATTGCGGGCTCTACGAAGCGCTACGAGATTGCTACGAAAGTGCTACGGGGCTACGAACTAGGGCCAAAGCACAGAATAACCAGCAGTTGATTCTACGAAAGAGGGCAAAAGCGCAGAACAACCAGCAGTTAGTACTGGGCCGGTCAGTGAGCCAGTCGACTAGCTGAGAGTCGGTCTGTGGGAAAGGCGAACGCGCGATTTAGGGAAATGGTACAGCGGTCATGGGGCCGCACGATTCGGCCTGCCAGCCGAGAAACTTATACGATATAGGTTTTGTTATTTGGTTATACTAGGTACTACTACTTACTAGGAAATATAATATACTTACTTAAAACTCTGCCCGGCTTCGAATGGGTAGCAGGACAGTTTATCATTTTCAGTTCTCATGTTTTTTTGTCATCTTAAAGTTATTCGAACTACACTATTTAGTGTATTTTTTTGTTTAATGACGGTGTTCAAGTGCATAAATAATGTGTAATAACCTAACGTACCAGCTATTCTCGAACCGAATGGTCTGTTCCGTGACGATGGTAAGAGGCCCAACGGCATGACTCTAGTTCCATGGGAGTGTGTAGGACGCTACATGCGTCGACACACTCACGCGGTCCCAACTTCCTAGGACTTCCGTGAAGGGTTGGTGCAGCGGCTGATTTGGCCGAAGATCTCAAGAAGCGCAACTATGCAGGTCTCGATAGAGCCTACGCATTTGCTCCCCTTGGAGTCGAGATCCTAGGTCCGGGGAGTACCGTGGCTCACCGGGTTTTCAAAAAATCATCTGAGCGTCAGGTCGAAGCGACGCATAACCCGAGAGCTGGTGAGCATCTGCCACAGCGCATCAGCATACAGCGGGGCAATGCAGCCAGCGTCCTGGGCACGCTTCCGACTGGTATTGATAAGGAATAGTTGAGCTACCTGTAGATTGTTTGCAACAGTCTGCAGTTATACTAGTTTTGATTAAATTCTATTATTTGTTTGTAATTTTATTTGTATATTAGAGTAAAGTACTCAACATTCAACTTTTGTTCTTTTAATAAGTCAACGACCTTTTATCACTATCCTTGAATTTATCGCTGTTGTCTGCCAAATGCTGAAGTGAATGCGATAAATAATCACGCTTATTTGGAAACATAGCTATCGCGTTCATTTTGGCACATTTAGAACATGTAATGGACTGTAAAAAAATACAGCATAATCTTGTCTTGACTTAAATTGAAAGGATTCAATCACGCGATATTTTCCAGGCGACAAAGACACCGCTAATTTTCTGATCACTGGGTACGAAACTTATACACACGGATAGGTTTCCAGAGCCAGATGGTACTAGAAGGAAAAAAAACCCAGAGCTTAAGTTTCATAGTTCTAGATCTCTTCCTGGTTCACGTGGTTCATCTACGACGATCAGGTAACGCGATTATCCAGCGAGTGAGCGACAAAGTGCCGGCAGCGTGTCGTCTGATGCCGATGCCCTCCGTGAACTTTCCACTCGTTAAACTTGATCATCGGCAATGTTAGTCGCTTACACGCGATTATGTAACAGGTGGATCGTGTTACTACCAACTATCGCTGGGGAGCTTCCACCTCGCTAGCTCACTCATGTTGCAACAGGGACTTGAACTTACGTTTGATGATGTCATACTAAAAATATCCAAACGGATTTCCCACTGCCGATTCTGAATCAACGACCTGCAGTAACCCAACCTAGCCAATGCACTTTTGCATACCCTATGTTTTCCTGCTCATTAAAATTCTCGCATTGCATCGCTCAGGTCTATGTAACGCACTTATACCGGTTTACGTGTTCCATAGTTAGCTCGACGTAGATAATGTCATACGCATGCGTAGCGCGTAATCAGACAGGCAGGATTCGCACGGTGAGGGGCGAGGAGTGCAGCGAACGCATCAGCGGGTGCAGCGTCAGCGAGAGAGCGGGATGCACTGAGTTCACTGGTATTTGATATAGTGCACCAGAGTTCTTTAACCCCTTAGCCTACCTGCGATTCTAGCAAATGAGGCAGCTCGGCCGTTGTCCCTGACTGCACTACTATCGAGCACGTATCTTTATAGGTCGCTGTTAGGCGGAGTACAGACAGCAACTACAACGTGATTTTGCGACTTCATACCATATTGAGGAAAAAGTTACTTAAAATCTTCTCTTTTCTCAGAAGGCGCGTAAACAGTTGTTTACATAAACTTCAAATTAGTTCACCAAAGTGCGATGAACTTTTTATTACGTAAAAAATATATTTTCGCCTACTTGAGTAAGACAGGCACAACACGAATTGATACGCTTGGTATTTGTTGATCTAATAATTTATACAATATTAATCTTTCTACTTTATAATCTAAACACGTTAAGCTTCTCGACTATACTTAGAGCACCAAGACTTCCAGTCTTGGAGCTAAAAAAACCACCACAACTTGTTATTAAAAAAAGTTTGAAAAACATTGTTGCAAACTGCATCTAGTGATGTAACCCTCGTCATATGCCAATCACGTTTCTTGAGAGCTGGCCGCATGTCAACTATAATCTAGGGTTTAAGGATTCGCGGCAGGTGGGGGCCGCTGGACTGGTTTCCGTTGTTTTGCAATAGCCAGGGTTCAACGACGCCTCCACTCCACGCATTGATTGTCAACGTGTCATGATTAACACTGGCATGCCAACTTTTATTTACAACTTTTCAGGGAAGATACCTTTTTGAGATTTATCTTTTTTTAGTTATGATGTTTCGCCACTTTTGGTGGAAAAAAAAACAGGAAGATTTTTTTATGTCACCTCATAGTGCATATCAATTCAATAGTGTCAGAATTGTAAATTCGGCCAAATATTCGGGCATGTTTTATACATAACAAAGTTGGCTGTCGATATTAAATTTGTATCTAGTCCATTATCTAAAAGTAATATTGTTTTCGTTTTCCTACCGTCTGTTATTTTAAAGAGGTGACGCAATGTTTTTTAGTTTTTGGACCATCTCATACCCTTGTCAAATAAATTACTACTGCATTTATTCGATATAAATATGTAGGTACTAACTTACCTTACTCGCCTAAACTTTGAAATATAACCCTGTTTAAAAATCAAATTTTCTGAACCATTTGAGATAATGCGTTGATAGCAGCGGAAGGTAAACTACCAAATATTTAATGTTCTAGTAACCACAAACGATAATAGAGAAAGTAAACAGGCATACCTACGTATAGACATTAAATTAATGATCAATACAAATAATATTTTGATATTGACCTATTAAACGCGGAAAGTTACCCGTTTTTATTTTACAACCAGTTTCCATAATGATAGCTAAAACTTTGAGACATGCACCTATTGAAATAACATAAAATTACTTACTCCGTATTTTCATCAATTGTTTTTTTATCGCGTCTCAGAGGACAGAAGTACTTGATAATAATCTAAGTAAAACAATAAGAGGCATTATGAGCTAAGTCTAAATCGTGAAAGCAGGCGGGCGGCGCCGCGGCGTTGACCTCGGCGCTGCGATCGTCGACCCACCATCCGCTGCCAGCCGCCCTGAGCTCAGCTAATACCACCATAGATACTATTAGACCTGTCAATTAATATCTATCTACCACCACAAACCTGTTACAGAATATAGTTCTGTTAACACATTATGCGGAATCTAAAAGATCAGTCGAGTACTCAACCACAGGTGATTTAAAGCGATCATTTTCGTTTAATTCTATAATACCAACATACTCATGGCGGTTTATGAAGGAAAGAAAAGGTGCGCTCAGCATGCTTCCTGCAGTTGCAGCTGAATGTTGTTTTACGAGTAAATCGTTGATAATAATAATCATGGTAAGCGTCCGGGTTAGCAGCCGAAGAGTGTGGTTTCGTAAGCGACCGTGGTCGATGACTCCGAGCGCGAACGTTCTAGTACCAACTCACATCAGAATTCTCTCGTTACGCAACCGCGAGAAAGTTGACATCCGGCCGACCGAGACTCGGATGAAGAGTCAATGGACTACGATGCAACCCAATTAGCACTGCTTACCGCACAAATCTTAATTTGTTACCGTAGTTGTCAACAAAGCACACAAAAATAAACTTTTGAACCCAAGGAATCGCCTGACAACTTCATCATGTGCGTGACTGCCAAAGCAACAGTAGCAACAGAAACAACCTATTTTTTGGGTTTGTATTCGTGTTATCTCGCTGTTAACAAACGAACATAAAAAAGAAATGAATGTACGTACGTAAGGACTTCTATAATGTTTTGACCCAATGCCCATAACTGGAGGACCCGGTCATGAAAAAGGGCGCAAACATTAGCTCAGCTCACTGTTATCTTTTTCCTGGAACGAATAATAATAAAATATCCAGCAATAATATCACGAGGCCGTCATGAAATGTCATTGTCAGAGTGTTATCAAAATTGAGGACATTTTTATATAACTCTGGGTCAATGTACCGAGGCTATGTTTTGTTCGAGCTTATCTGTGGTGTTGCTATCGAGTGAGCTATGTGTGTCACTGATAATATACTGTAGGTGTAGATTATTCCCTTGTTTGCTCGAATGGAGCCCCCGAACATCATACAAAGTTCCTTGAACGTTACATAATCCATGGTTAACAAAAAATTGACAAAGTCAAAAAAAAGTTACATAGCTTTACATTTCAGGCTAGTAATGGTTGGCTAACAGGTTTTAATACCGATAGGAAAATATTACAGTCAAACAAGAAAGAAGTGAGAATCTACTAACTACTTAAATGACCGTCTGTTGGGGTTCAATAGTTTTAAAATTCAATTTCAAACTTTTGTATTCCGTGTAAGGAGTTAGTTAAAGTTTTCTTTTTCTAGCAGACTTTCAGACTCTAATATGATGTGGTGTGAATTGGTAGAAGGAATATTTCGTAGGAGTATACTATTTTAAAAGGATAACATATAGATGATGCGCCTTCTATTCTATTATTTCGAGCACGTAGAGTTAGCTATACTAAGCCGGGTGTCAATGCACTTCTCTAGTGGGCTGACGTGAGTCAGTGGTTGACGAGCTATAGCACATAGCGGAACATACGATACTGTCACAATGTACAATAATACTGGCAACACAGTTTAAAAAAGTTTGGTCAACATACTAATTTAGTTTTGACAGTAAATATTTCTTTTAAATTAAAGCAATTCTTTCAAAAATGCTACGACTTGCCATTCTTATAGGAATTACATACATGGTATTTTTATACGAATCTGAGACACATTGATAGCTTATTGGTTTAGTAATACGTTGACCTGTAGATTGTTGCAACAGTCTGCAGTTAGCTTAATTGTTTCAATTGTAAATGTACAATAAAGAGTTTTGTATTGTATTGTACTAGTTTTGTTGTAATTTTCTTTGTTAATAAAGATTTGATAGTATATGCATATGCATGTACTATCAAATAATATATATATTTACGACTTAACTGTATTACCAAAAAACATTACTGGTTGGGTATAAAATTACACGTGCCTAATTTTAAATAGGTACCTATTTAAACTAGGCACGTGTAATACGGATTAAGTTCATATGAAAAACATTATGTACCTACGTACGTATTATATCTTATCTAGAAAGGTGAATGCCTCTTACAGCTTTGGCCTTGAATCCAAATTATAATTTGTTCCAAACCAGTATGTTAAATTGCGTACATGCTTTTGAACCTCTAGTTTACCTTAATTTTGGCAGTTGGCCGTTTCAAAATATTTTATTTCAAAATTAATGACAATTATCTGAATTTTAAAATAAGAATATACGATTTGCAAAGTAACATAGTACAATGTTGTACCTATATAATCTTTACTGAGAATTAGTAAATTAGTCATAAGTTCTAATACTGGTGATCTGTTTCCGGGTCAAACCATTAATTTTACTGTCAGTACGCGTGGCTGACGACGCGATGGTGGTATGGTAGAGTCAATGTAACATAACAATATTCCTTGCTATTGTTATTTGATTAAAGCTACGTGATATTCAAATATGGTTGCCACTTATTGTAAGTTAGTCTATGTCCTCGGCTTCTTTCGGTTTCATATTATCTTGTCACCTTAAAAAATTATCAGTTTATAGCACGATCTACAACAGCTCTTCTTTGATCTACATACAGTCTTGAAACTTATTTAAAAAAGTGGTAAAACTGAAGAAAAACAGTTTTAAAGATAATGATTCTCAAAATAGAGTAGAGCAACAAATGCTTACATTAGCGCTAACAAGGTATAATACAATTTAAGAAGACATGGTAGAGTTATGGTGACGTGGGTGGCAACCCTGAGCGAAGCACCGAATTGAAGCTCGCATGTCGAGGGTGACTGACCTACTCGCGCAGATATTTCTACAATTGTGTTTGTAGATTCGCTTCAAGGACGACGCTTACGTCACCCCTTATAAACTATCAAAGACCGATTTTTACCTCTATTATGTATAGAAATAAAGTTGTTTTAAGCATTTAACGATCAACTATGACTACGACTTCACTTGGTTAATTTAGTTTATAACGAGGGGTCAATAATACCGGATGTTTTTTTCGTTGTCTAGTAACCTAAGAAATAGATAATGTTTGATCGAAATAGACTATTAACGAAATAGATAACGACTATAGTCATTACGAATACCGTGTTGTATTATAGCACCCTCGACATTTAGTATGATATAGGGTAGATAAAGACACAAACGTCTAAGCATTAAATTCGAAAAGTCACATTAAAATAGATGGTTTAAGATCGCGTGCAATGTGCACACGAGCGACGTGGCGGCGTCATCAGCCGAGTGAACTCGCACGACATCACGACACCAGGGTTCGTTCACCTCGATCCACCCTCATTCACCCCTGCACAACCCTCGCATTCATGGCATTCTCTAAACATAAACTTTTGGCACCGTCTTAAAATCTGAGAGGGAAGCTTTTTCCCTTCGAGCTTCGAGGTGAATCCTATTAGATCGATCTTGCATGAATTTGTTGTTCCGACTCTGTTATCCCTCCCCTTAAAACTACTTATTAGAATGTTTTCAGGTTAGAAAATATAACACAAGAATGATTTAAAATGCCATTTGAAATCAGATTAGATAAACATAATTCTGAATATCAGTCGTTAAACCGAGTTGAACATGTAGTCGACAAATAGAAATGAGGATAAACCAACAGTTAACAGGTGTAGCTTGCCAAGCATATTTATTGGGCAACGTCGGGAACCATCGCTGCTGTCACCACGTTATATCAAGTCGATAACGCATCGTCTTTTATTCACAGAAAATGTATTTAAGATAAACGAAGATATCGTTTTTATCGGAAATTATGCAAGTAACTGATGACTGATAATGATTTAATGATAGCGCTCTAGAATCAGAGCACGAAGTCACATTTTATTTCTTCATCGTTTAACGAGAAGTCATATAGAAATATTGATAGGTTCGTATTTAATCCGATCCTCATCAATTCTAAACGTGTCGCGCGATCCTATCGGCGTAGCCAGCGCAGGATTGTTCTAGGCTAGACTCGTACAGTTAGTACCTAACGGCACCCGCCCGTTTCCGCGTTCACGCATTTATATCTCCTTTGTATAGTTTCAATATTACACGCGACTACTGAATCGACCTCAAATAAATATCTGCCATCTACTGAAACAATAGGAGCACTCGATCAACCGACATTGACTAGAACCAGTTTCAGTTGACCTGTAGTGTCTGTAGAGTTTAAAGCTTTTCTCTGTTCAAGTTAGAATGCTACGATCCCAAAGGACCAAAACTAGATAAATACCATGTGTTCTGGGGCTAAGTTTTTGCGCCACTACTGTATCGGATATAAAGTAGGGGAGTCGCTCACATCAGGCGTGCACGGCCAACGACCGCGGGAACTTGTAACTACATCTGCGAGGTTGCAGGCAGAGCGTCGTAACCGAGCCTATCCACTGTCGAGTTACAACGTTCTTCCACCGGGTGACCCATTACCGAGCGCTTTGAACCCGCTCTCGGGGCAAAGGAGTTCGCAATACTGATATAGGCAGAGCCTTCCGCGTTATACGACATCATACAAATTGATACTATTATCTGATGCTAGGTGTTATTAATTTCTTAGTGAATATTGCTGTCTAAAAGATATATATTTTTAAACTCTAGCGATTATTATATCAACAGATTGATAAATAGGAGTTTTAGATGAAAATAAAAACTTTTTCAAATTAATCAATGAGATAAAACGAACAAATTTTCTAGCTTCTACAAAAATGTTTTAAAGTTCAATAGTCAAACCATTGCTATTAAGTTTCTTATAAGAAAAAACCTCAGAATATTTAGCTAAGTGGAAGAATAAATTAAACTCGTTTTATTAGCCTTTTAAATCTGAATGGGCTGTGCTGTGAATGCCCTTTGGAAACGTCACCGAGGAGAAAGGCCTGAGAAATTTCCCGCGTTACGACACCGGCCCAGCGTGCCAACAGCCCACCGCTGGAATTAGCGAGCGGCCACGATGGAAATGGAAAATCGCGAAGTGCATTAAGGGGAGGTGAGGGGAAGCAGGGGGGGAGGTCCGGGCATTCGCGTGCACTGGCCTATATGCGGTGCGACGACACCGGCGCCCGGGAGCGATGCACTCCAAGTACATGCTAGTAGTGCCGCGTACTCCACGCACACTGACATAAGCGCCTATTTTCCTATGAGCTAGAGTAGGGCTTTACAAAAAGTTAACTTGAAAAGACACTTTCAGAGCTGAAGGAGATTGGAGCACTGGGGATCCATATGCGGCTTTGGAAGCCTTGCTGCCTGTTACTCTCGCAACTTTGATCTGTTCCTGTAGTTACATGGCAACCTACTTCGTAATTGTTGCATAAAGCTGTTATTAGTCTTGTAACTGATGACTTCAGAAGTAAACCAAGCCGAGGAGGATGTAAACAAAGATATTAAAAGTGAATAAACGCGGGTAGCTAATGATTCGCTGATGTGGCTTTTTACCTTACAATAATAAATCATAACTTATTATGTTATATAAGACTACGGGAAAACTATCAGCAGCCATTTCTTCACATTTATGGTGACCGATGATTTAAAGCATTGAAAAAAAATAGGAAGTAACAGTCCCAAAACTGTTCAGTAGAGTTTAAAGCGCCACAAAAATAGGTTCCAACGGTAAACCTATGCCAGAGCTTTCAATAAATAAGCTCGGCGCGACAGTTGGGTCGTTAAAGTAGTACGGATATCGGTTGTATGGAATATGCTCTTGCGCATTGGAGCGGGGTGACCGTGCAGGGTGCAGGCGGTTCCGGTCTGAATGCGCCTGAGTCACCGACCCAGACATACTTCACTTTACTTTTTATTTTATTGGACGGATGAATGCGTCTGTCAGCTATTCACTTGCAAATTGGTGCTTGTACACTTAATGGTAGGCTTATGTTTATGGTTTTTTTTTATTTAAGCAACGTCGGGCGCGGTCAGTACTTGGATGGGTGACCGTGTCATGATGGCTTTTTGTTATTTTCATTTTTAAAGTGTTTTTATATACTATTTATATACTTTGCCAAAAAGTTATGTATGATCGTACGTTACCTTCCATTTGCGAGCGGACACGCTCTTGGCTGGCTTTATTTTCCATTTGTTTAAAACGAAAGGTGTCATAGATCTTAAATCTTGGTCGAGATTCTTAGATCGTTGCAGGCGTTCTCACGGTATGATGATTCAAAGTTAAAATTTTAAAACAATGCTCAAAAGTCATTTATTATGGGATATTTACTGTGATTTGAGTTTTTAGCTATACAATATTTGAAAAATCAACATTAAATGAAATTGTTATTTCATTTTTCATTTATTTATTTACCAAACATACTTACTTACATAAGGATTCCTGGTGAGGCCCAAACTAAGCACTAGACTTGTATCTTGGTTGTGAAGAGAGCACTCGTTAAGATTAAACAATAGTTTTCATGGATGTAAGTAAGCATATATTATTGGAAGTCAATTAATAATAATTACAAAAATTTACTTGGACGCATAGAAGGTGATGATAGAAGGTGGTTAGAATTATTAAACATTTTAGGAAGGAACTAATCTAGATCGAGAATAAATAACTTTTGGGTCAAATTGAAATTGTCGTCTATGGTTAGGTATTTATGTTACTTTGGCAAAGTATTTTGATCTTCGATGCAGACAATGAGCAGTAGTGATACGTGTTATAAAAAGAAATAAAAATTACTTATCTAAAAAGAAATTGATAATGTTTTCAATTAAGTTACTATGAATAAAAATTGCGTAACTTTACTACGTTTATCTCTCGTTATTCATACGTGACGGTAATTCATGAATGGGACTCATTGTGTTGAAACATTTGTTCATAGATTGATTACTATATTACTGACTCACTTCTTTAACTTTGACTATTTTTTACGATGATCTACACACCATACTATACGAATGAATTACTTAAATTATTCATTAAAAAATATTTAAGCTCGGTAAATACCTAATAAATAATCTATAATATATTTTGATGTTTTATTTTATTTGTAAATTTTGTGATTTGACTTAACATAGTGTTTCCTTTGAATCTTTAGCATAAACTTTATAAATTGTTACATCCGAGAATTCATAATTGCAGTATTTAAAAACCTAAGTACATAAGTACCTACCTTATTCGGAAGTTAGAAAGCAAAAGTTGTCTAAAATCCATCTGTTTCGACTAAATACCTATGTAGATATTTAGGAGCTCACCTGCATCCTCAGTTGGCAGGTCGACTTTGCTTTCGGGCTCCATGGCGTTCAGCTCTCGCATCAAAATACAAACTTTAAAGCTTAAAAGTCTAAAATACAACACAAGTGTAAAGTGGGGTTATGACCGGCGCGCGACTCAGGACGGTTTGGCGCGAAACCGGCGAGCGTGGCCTAAGGGTGGCTTCGCGCATGCGCCCGTGACGTCAACATCAACCCCTACACTACACCCCCACACGTAAATAACTAGGTACTTCTCTATAATAACCTTTGACTTTTGTCTTTTGCGAGTTTATTTATTATAGTAATTGGAGACTAAGGTTATATTAGTGCTTGTTATGGTTAACGATAGTAGTTTTGTTCAAATTTTGATGAGAAGATCATTAGCCTGATTTAGTAGTCTATATTAAAATCTTTTTTGAATCATGAAGAAAAATATGCGATATTTAGCAAAGTCAACAAAGTAAATCAGAAAAAGTAAGTTTAACATAAACGAAGCAGACACCAAAAAAAAAATTCAGCTATATTGTCCAATTTAAAGTCATTAAGTTTTACATTGAATCTACATTAATTCTAGCAAAGCAGTCCTTTCATTCATTTTAATAACAAACACCGCACATTATCTACATAATTTCATAACAACACCTAACCTACCAAACGAGACCACCGGATTTAAAAATACTAGCTCGGAAATGTCACTCGGTTCACCGAATTGTTGGGGAAATCTCCTCTGTGTGTGTAGGCGGTGGGGTTACCCGAGTTCACGGCCGTCGCCCGCCACCCCGCTTTGCCACCCCAGCTGCCTACAGCCTTCTATTTTTAACCACCAGATACACTATGCAAGTTCTAGAAATTAGAACATACTGAAAGAATCTGATTTATATTGTACGTTATTCCCAAAAAACTTTCTGTTGTACAATGGTTAGGTACTCTTTTCAAAATGCAAATATTAGTAATTTGAGGTTCTTCATAAAACATATTTGAAAACAATTATCACTCAAATGTTTTACAAAAATGTACTTATTACATTAACCTTATCTCAATAAAAAACTGGTTTGTGATGAAAACCCACGGGATGTTAGAATTTCCAGCCTTATAACTTCAGGAACACCAACTAGCGACATCTATCAAACGCTTCAAATACTAGCTACTCGACGCCAGATGGCGCTTACCGAATTGTGTTACTTAATGTCGTAGAGGTGCTACGAAACCAGTTTGCTCGAATTATGCAATTTTATGTGAGACATGAAAATAGATAAATTTATTCACTGGGCTTATAATTTTTTTAAATAATGATATCGAAAGTGTATTCCACCGGCTTTCATGTAAAAACTACTGCTTATATTTAAAAGATTATAGGTAACGATTAAAGAGTAATTTAGGTGATTTTCTGTTTTCAAGAAAAGTTATATGCTTTGTCAACCAACCTTTTTTTTGTTATTTGATATGAGTACATTATAATTAAACATAGCTCAATTTTAAATAACATAACTTCAGCCCATTTCTACACGGGTAGGTCGTATAACTTACCTACAAAAGTAAGATATAGCCGGATGACCCGGAAAGTTCGAGGGGGTAGGTAGCACAGTCTGAGGTCGTCGACCCCGCTCCCTAACCTACTCCGTATTTAGAGCAAGTACCGATACAGCCTACCACATCTGGGTCAACACTGACTCATGACATGACCCAGTACTCTTAATCAACGCTTAGTAAGTGATTACCAACATATTTGAATGTACAATGTTGTAAAAATTACGTCCCATTTTTGCGAGGTCGTAGTGTTATAATAACACACTTTTATCTAACATTATAAACATAGCCTTCGACTCAAGACTGAAGCGACATTAAAAAAAATGACGTAATGAAGTTAAACTAACAACGACACATTAATGTCACAAATGTGAACATCACGGTCAACATATTAAATCGACTAGGGTACCAAGTCTTTAACTCAGAGCAGTTTTAAATTGTTGTGGACAATTAGTTTATCTCCATCCAAAGGTTGCCTGGAAGAAATCGCTTCTAAGCGATAATGCCGCTCATTGTACTTTTATGTTTAAGGTCTATGTCTGTTTGTTGTTTTTTTTTGTAGTGTACAATAAAGAGTTTTGTGTAGTTTTTATTGCATTTATTTTTATAGGCCTCTACAAATCAAGTCATAACCGTAAACTAATGCAAAAACCGAAGTGTTTGACCACTGGAAAAATTAGGTAACAGGGACAATGGTTGACCGAGTGTAGGACGCGCTGGGTTAGTTATCAGGCGATTTTGCAGTAAGTGCATAGTGAATTGAAAACTCAGCACATTTATGTAGAGTAGGGTATTGGATTATTGAAGTTTATTGCTCCAATAAACCATTTTGTTTACCTACACACAAATGTAAAACTTTCAGTTATGAAGCAAACCATTTTCCTGATATTAGAGGAATTCAAAAAATTCTACAAATATTATAAAAAAAACTCCTATCTACATAAAAAAAACACACAGCAAGTAGACATGTTGATCCAAAAAATATGCAGGTACGTACTGAGAGTTTCATAAATATGTAGTTTCAGTAATGCAGTGTTGAAACGATATGGGTATTTTCCGCCGAGTTGCCTGGACGAGAGTCCGCTGTGACGCGAGCGCACGCGAATTGGGGTCAGGGCGGCGCGGGCGTCGACCTGCCAGCCTCTCGCACTCGCAACTATCTGTACCTGCCCCCCCATTCCGCCCTCGTCTCCCCATTTACCCCTATTTCAAGCAGCACTTACCCCATACCCTTTTTAATTAAGTACTGCATGCAATTTCTAGGTAATTGAATTTCGTCTTTCGTAGTTTGTGAAACTTTGGAAGTTTAAGACCTGCATACTCTGAGGCATAATACCTTACATTATAACTAGCCTGGTAAGTCCCACTGCTGGGCGATGGCCGCCCTCAGGGCCCCCATGCATCTCGGTCCTGAGCCATAGCACAGTACCTGTACCCACTTTAAGTGTTCAAATTATATTGACTTAAAAATTTATTCTATAAAAATAAACACGTTTTCACGCAAAGAAAATCATTTAAATTGATTAAATTTATTGAGAATATCAAATCGAAAGTGTTTTCTAAAAATAGTCGATGAACTGTGTAACCAATAGATGATCAATCAGTAACCATAAAATAATCATAAAAAGGGTCCGCAAAATGTTCTGTTCTTAAACCAGACAAAAGACCACTAAAGCTTCGTAATTCAAGGTTTACGTAATCCAATTATTGAAATTAATATAAATTACCTACGTATCTAAAATATCTCTAAGACATTCCTCTATTTTATCTCTACCTGTTTAAATTTCTTCAAAATAACATAATTAAGGTTACCTACATACGCACGGTGACGTTTCAGGCGCGGATTTAGTGTGATTTAAACAGTTATTTGTGTGTGGAACGGGGCAACTGGCTGGCGTGACCCAATTGTCAGCGGGTGAACGAACTCAAGGCCTTGATCGCAATACCGCGCTCCGCGGCCCGCTCGCCGCCGCCGCCGCCGCCCGCACGTCACCAACATACTACTACCTAATCTGCATCGACACGCAATACATTGTTACAATATTTTTCTAGTAAATTCACGCCTTTTACATGCATATTTCATATTCACACGATCAAATTGCTGTATTGAGTGTGGCAAATCGATTGCTATTGATCGGCTTCTGAATTATTTTCTAACGTCGATTGAGTTCTGCTGAAAATTATTTTCTTGTACGAAAAGTGAACTTTGTTTTTCAATTTATGTTAATAAATTAAATAAATGTAAATATTAACCGATTTCAGGCCTAAATAACAATGTCTATTTACTTTTTTTTCAAACCCACACTGATGTCAGGTGTTATGTAAACTTTAGGGATACCCTAACACCTGAAATGAAGCTAGTCTAAAACATGTTTATTTCATGCTTAGTGCACCTAGACATTCAGCAAAGAGTAAAAGAGAAGACAATCTAAATCTACAGTGCTGCTTCGCATACGAATTGAAGACCAATTGCGAAATGATCTGTTGTCACCGTCGCTAACGTAGAGCTGTCGTAGGGTAGAGTGGGACAACCGTATGATCCAAGGTTTCGCGCGGATTATTATTAGAGTATCGGCGCTAGGTTATTCTGAGTCGACCTAGATAACGCGCGGGGCCGTTGACCGCGGGCCCTCCGGCTGCGCGAACGGCCTCCAAAATAAAATGGCATTCAGCGATGGGCTCCACTTGCGAAACATGACTCGACCATGATGTCGAGCGCAGAGACTCACTCGATCCTCTTTCTCATTGCAAATAATGCAATCACTAATACTACGCGAACAAGTGTTTGTAATGTAGGTATTGGTACCAAAATGTAGAGCCAAACAGGGCAGGATTTGAATCAAATTTAGAATTTGTATGTCTATTTAAGATAGACGAGATGGTTTCGTAAAACCTAAAAAATAGTGTTAGCTTCGTAATCAAAGTGATTACTGTGAATCAAAAATAGCAGGTTACTATTTCAATAAAAAAAAATGTAGTTGTAACCGTATTTAGGCGTATTTTAATTGTATAACCTACATCAGAATAAAATTAATTCAGCTTAACAATTAAATTGAAATATTTAATAATTTGATAAGTCTGAATTCCCTGAGTTCATCTCTGTGCTGCTAGCGCGGGGCGCGAGGCAGTGGTGATTAGCGACGTCGAATATAGCCGGGAAGGCCGAGGGCAACGAACTCTGCTTGACCTAGATCCGCTCCCCGCCGCCCGCGCCCCGCGCCACCCCTACTCGCAGGAAAGTGAAAAGGACATTCTTACAACCCCCAACTATCATCAAACAATCGAGCATCACTACGAGATTACCGCCTTTCATCGACAACATTACGAACAAGCGTGTTTGAACTCGCTGCGTTTGCAATTTTTTAATGCAGCGATTAATTGTATACAATGCTTAAGTTAATAACGCTTACATTACAACAAAATTAGGAAGTTCAAATAAGGTTAGTGAACTGTCATTAACGGAGTAAACAATGAGTGTTAGTGGGAATGAGGTGGTTACCTGCAAGTACTCGGCCGAGGAGGACCTCGGCGTCGTTGGGGGTGGTCTCTGGGTCTTGGGGGTCCAGGAAGGGGCACTCTGTCACAGTCATGTCGGCCGGGAGACGCATAGAACCGCGCGAGAGTCGCGTGCGGCCGGCGGCGGCGTCGGCGCGAATGGCGCGCTCCGCTGCTACGCCGCCCGCGCTACCCAGCGAGCCTTACGCGCCGCCCGCCCCTAACAACTTACAACCCTTTCAAAGCCTAATATTTTAACTAAAAACTTTTTGGCACTTGATCTGACTTGTTTTGATGACAAGTTTTTTATTGCGGTAAAGAAGTTCATTAGCAACTTTTTGAACTTTCCTTGATTCCCGTTTGAGCTATGCACGATTAAATTTTTGTGGTTTTTTATTGTGACTGTCTCTTTGGACCAACAACGGTTTTTGTCCATCTATTTATTTGATTTTACATTCAAACATTACTCATAAACTCATGCACACCCTATAAATTTGATAAATGATCAAAATTTAATTGTCTACAAGAGATGCAAACAAAATTTTAAGATTTCATTCGATTTAGTATTGCCCATGACTCAAAGTCCTCTTTTAACTATTTGTGCAATTTTTGGTAGTAGCAGGTGAACAAACAGTTTCATTCCAAAAACAATGTTGTTGCCAAGTGTGCTCTTTGATAGACAAAGCATTTTTATTCACAATCCATATGTAAAAATTAATAGAAATCAATTGTGCAAACACAATTTCCATGCAAATACAACCGGTTTCAATGTAAATAGCATCTGGATGCGCAGTCATTGTGACGTGCTCCAAGCTAGGCTACCGCCTTTTCACTTTACAACCTGCCGACCTACAACATTGCACCTTGTTATCAATGTTGCCCTTATTTTATTTATAAGGAATACACAAATTTTCTATAAAACTGTCTTAATTTGACGAATTCATTATAAATTAATGTGAGCGGGCTGACTTCGAATCTTGTTTGTTAAAGAAGGAAACGTTGGTGTTATTTCGACTCAAACAAGATTAGTAATTAACCCGCTCACACTAAATTAAATAAATTTTTGCATTGAGGTTTCTTAAGACAAATTTTCAACATTTTAAACCTCAATATAAGAAAGTAAATTTATAGATTCCATCGGTGTGCGCGCCCGTTTAGTCGGATAATTTCTTCAATAATTTCATACCTTCTTACACGCATATTCTAACAAAAGATATTTTATAAAAAAATTACAATGAAGGCCAACTAAAAGCACGATGGCGTCATAGAATGCTTTGGTCTTGTGCTGCCTAAATAGAACGATTAATTTGTCTAAATCGGAAGCGTCTCGCTCAACCCAGTGAACTGAAAACCTAAATCTAGAATTGGCGATTCGGGCGATGAGCGAAGAAGAGTTTATAGGCCAAGGCGACCAATTACAGCTAGGTGCCGAACATAACCGAGTCGTAAATAATGTGTTTTGTACGGCGCACACATTACCGATCATTAATAACTGAAATACCGAATAATACGTCAAAATTAACGCATGTGTACTCTTTCGACCAAGAAAACACTTATAGCATGGCTAAAATTGTTTTTGAAACCATTTATTTAAAAAATATCAAACAAAATTGAAAATTTCAGTCAGACAAGATTAACATATTCTTGAATTAATTTTAGAGATCTTTAACTTTATTTTACTTTTAAGAAAACTATCCAGTGAGCACTTCCCATAAAATAGTTTAAAGATGTTTCATATGTCGAATTATTTTCCAAATAAAGAAGACGCGCGTTTAATTTACTTTCAAAATTTAATTAAAAACTATTATATAAATATAAAGTATTACCAAAATGACAAAAACAGAATCAAACAAATACAACTAGTACCTATTTACACTTGTATCTATTTCCTAAAAATCTATGCCGTCACCAGAAGGCAGAGTGCCCAGAATGCTGGCAGTATTGCCACGTTGAATGGCAATGGTGATTCGTTGACAGAAATAAAAGCCAGCATTCCGATCATCTGTGAACTCTATGAGAAGTGAAGTAAGGTCTTTGTAGATTTCCAATGCCCCAGGACCCCAATGACCTAGGGTTTGCACACCAAACGGCTCAAATAAGTAACCTACATCAAGATTAGCGTATTTTCGCCGTTTGAGGGGACTCTTCGACGATGTTGCTGCGGAGCCCTGGAAGATGAGAAGGCGCTAGTGTATCTTGGCACGTGGTATCCCAAACTAAGGGTCAACCCATCTTCCAAGGAATCAGAGTCATACTTAAAGGCCTTTTACCATTAGAAACTTAACTAAAACTATAGTAATTTTTGATCTCGTAAATTTGTAAATTGTAGCTACAAAGTCACAAAACTATGAAGTCAACGGTTATTTTATTCTTTTAATTGACATGACTTCATTCATTGTCTTTTAGGAACAAAATTTTTTTTGCTCTATGGTCTTGAATGAAACTTCGCTCGAACTAACAAAACCGTTTAACCCATAGACATAGAATTTTTTCACTAATGGTTTAACCCATTCATTTCCCTGCAAATTCCAAGTATCTATTAAAAGCTCGCTAGCACATTATTCTGCATTTTGCATAGAGCTACACAGTTGCAGAGGTCATAGTTCGGGTTAAGCTGCAGTCGCCCCGGCCAGCATCAGGTCACGCTGACGTCAGCAGTGATCGTCCACCTCCCCACACCTTCGTGCTACATTCAGAAATGGTGAGGGCATGTACAGAAATTTTAAAATTCAGAACTTACGGGGTATGGGTTGGATTGAGTACAAGACGTTTTAAAAAAATATATTAATTATGCTGGACAATCCATACAGCATCATCTAGCCCCAAAAAACTTGAAAGCACTCCATGTAAAAAAGCTCGATGAGAAAAAACACGGGCTTTCATCATTATAATAAAACGATGCCTTGCATATGTGGAAATTTTATAGCCAAAAAAATTGTGGTTACTGATGAAACTTGCATTTTAGGACATTAATTCTTAAAAAACATAGCGACCCTTTTTAGCAGATTCCCCTACCACCTGGTTTTATAAATAGCCTTTGTTACATCAAAAATTTCTTAACGCATTTTTTTTTATTTTGAACTCTAACTTCAAAAATCTGCGTTGATATTATTACTGTATCCAGTATTTTTGATACATTACTATATTATATATTAAACTAGTTAGAGCTTGCTTTTGGTTACAACTTGTAAAATCACAGAATTTGTATACTTGACAAGCTTTTCTGTGTTTTTTAAATCATATTGGTAACCGTTCGTGACACAGAGTTAACGTGTTTATCTAATATAGCAAAGCGTTCGATGATCAAGTCACAACCAGCCATACGTTACAGCATACAAGGTAAATAGTTTACCTACGTGGGGTCCAATAGTCATCAAACAGGCTTAGAACTGGCTAGGTTCTTGACCCCGCCTTGGAAAGTGAACCATAATGACACCACCACTTTCATTTTCGCACAACTCTCACCGACGCGAGTTGAGATCGAAAGTGTACTACTTTAGTGGCTGCGTGTGCGCATAGCCCCCCCCCCCCTCCCCGCTCGATTCAACTTTCCTATGTTGGACGCGCTTTCTTCTGAGCCGCACTGCGAAAGGCACTTGTGCAATTCGCTTTCTAAATGCATTGTGATCGCGGTGTGAGTGATGACTGCTAAACATCATCTCGATGACCCACTTTCTCATGTAAAGAAGATACCGCTCAATAGGTAACATTGATTGATGCTATCTATCTCCAAGGCTGTAATTTTATGAAAGTTTTCTGTATTTTAATATGTAACAGTTTTGTTTTAGTGTGATTTATTTATGGCTGATGTAGGGAAAGGAAAGTTTATAACAAAACAGTTGAGTGTGACTAGGAAACGAAAAAGCTTTATCCGAAAAACGGAATTGGATTAACTTGTAGTTACAAACTATTCCACCATTCCTAAGGTACTTAAAGCAGTTCATAAGACAGTAGACGAATCTACACATTCTGCTCGTAGGACACTGGTGAAGTAGGTTCATATGGACTTAAGCTTAGGTGTAGTCTAGTAATTTACAATAATAAAGTAGTGATCGAATAATATCCATGCACGCATATGCATTTACTATTTAGCTTTAATTTTCATCAAATTATTTTATTTTGTTATCGTGAGGACTTTTTATCGTCGTGCATATCTTCCACCACCATGTGGAAGATTATATTATCAAGGCCTCGGGGCACATATTCTAGAGAACTTTCGGGAGTGCTTCCGCGAAACGAAATCAATTATATCCTAGTAAACCTTTATCGTGTGGATTTTCAGTGTGAAAATATAAATTAAATCTGTAACCCATGATTCTGTTCTAAAGAAAATGAAAGCCAGACTGTGAACACTTCATCATAAAAAGAAGGTCGGCTATAATAAGGTAGAGCGTATTCAAATATAGGCCTGAATGAGTGTATTCAATGTAAATGATCTATTTTTCTGTCATATTACCGCCTGCATATGCATTGTATTCACGCGACAGGAAATGAATTAAACTGTGCCACATGTCCCGCCCGTGCCTTTTGTTTGGTATAACGGGACTTTAGTAATAATGTCATAAACATAAAACATGACAAAATACTGCCATAAAAGTCTTATGGCATGTTAATAGTGAAAAAAATACAAAGCAACGGAGTAAACACATATACATTTCAAAAACGTTGGATAGAAGACCCCTTCCTGAAACAACGTTAGGGTTTTCAAATTAGATAAATGATTCAAACAATATGTTATCAACTTCTCTCTTATCTGATTGTGTAAAAATTATTTGACACAAATAATATTGCAATACTTATTCAGATAGCAGGCACGCATATACCCCTAGGCAATGGATTCGATCGTGGCAGATAATGCTAACCGTGTCGCGATGAGGATCTAGGTTTTGAGCACAGCTTTGTGGGTCTAACACTCGCTGAAATACACAACTATGCCAGAACACGTCAACGCAACCTACTCTTTTTATCATCATAAGCGTGAAATTACGGGTAATGAAAAACAAATGGTCACATGAGTCGTTCAGTGGTTTCATGGTTGTTTTATAACGTACGCTGTATAAACTATTTATAACGGGTCGATCGAGAAGGTCACCTAACGTACCTACTGCTTGTAGGCATAAGGCGAGTGCGATAAGATTTATAACAGAGTGTAAACAATTACGGCCCTGCCGTCCATTGTATGCAACCTTGTAGTAAGGAATACTGGATAGGACAAGGAATAACAAAGTAATGTTAAACTGAAAGTGTAGCCAGATGTAGTGAAGTGGCAGGGCTAGACGACCTCGGCCAATACGATAGTTAATGCGTAAACAAGTTATTAATTTAACTTTACAACTATACTAAAGATTTCGGCACCTGCACCAGGTGTTTTCAGAAAACGTAACGCCATTCATACGTGAATCGTACGTGAATCAAATATATGTTTTTCAGCGTTCATAGAATCAACAATTATATGTTATTTTATTATCTTGATTTTATCTACATTTAAATAGTGGTGAGTCATATTGACATCCGTCACTAAAAGACAAATGAGTCGGTGTCAAAATGCAAGCTTACTGTGACAAAGCGCGCAAAGCACTGCATGGACGATTTTTCCTCGCAAAGCAAAAGTAAGAGGCTTCGGTGGTTCAGCCTTGATCGCTCTGAATTGGCAATATCCTGGAGCTAGAGAAGCCCGATTGGCGAAACCTTGCGACCCGCAAAAGTCGGTCGATGAACTCGGCAAGGCCGGCCCGCAACCGCTTTCTTTGTTCGCCTGTCGCAACTTCGGCTCCACTTCAGCCTCGGATCATTTTATTAAGCCTTCACTCATCTGAATTACAATCGCTGAATGTACTATGAGTAGTGTGACCGCGTTTATTAATATCACTACTACTCCATGTTGTTGTTTTGCGGGCCTGAGAGTAAAATGAATTGTCGTTTTCAGGAAAAAATAGTACAAACGTTTGAGGTCTGTTTGAGGTACTAGCGATTTCATATCCTTTGATGATATGTAATTATGTCTTTTATCATCCAAATCAACACTTTATTTTGAAGCCATGATGGAAACTCACAAGAGTTAGTATAATCTATAGTAAATGCCTTTCTAGAATCCGCGCTGGGTTCATCAGCCTGTGAGTGAAGTAAGAGAGAAAGTGCCTTTATTATAGTGAATAGCTTTACCTCAAATTATTATTACGTAATATAGTGACAGCAATTAACTAAATTATTCTACTCTCAATGGTGGAAAGTTGTGAATATCTTCATAAAGTAATTTTCTTTTATTGTAGTTTTTTGTTCTAACGAATTATATAACGTTTATGGCACATTTTATTAAGCACCTCGTTAAAAACTAACAATTTGTATTTAAATTCAGTACCTTCTTGATCATTTGATTTAAATAGTTAATTTATTAAACAAAAGAGTGTTATAAATATATTCGATTAATTTGAGTTTTTGTTCATCATAGTATATGAACGGTCGTGTAAAAATGTTTTGCACGAATCAACATATTTGCAATACTCCGGATCTGAAAGCGTATTGATATTCCAACAGTGGCTACAGGGGAATGAACTCAAATATGTGTCAAGTGAAAATACTGAAACGTTACGTATATCGCACTTAATATGTGTACAAGTACACTTTACGTAAGATGAGGCCTATTCAATCACTACCGTCTGCCGGTTACATAAACCTTTCGAGTACAGTCAGCTGCGAAAATAAGTATACACGCCCAAGTTTTCATATTTGACTAAATAGTTAATGTAGACATAATTGAGTTAGTGACAATGAGAAAGCTGCATTTCGAGAAGCACAACAAAATTTTACAAAATTGTGTTAAGCTATAAAAAAATTTACGTGAACTTTTTATTGATAAGTTGCGAGGATCATAAAACTGAAAATTTGGGATGTCTTACTAATTTTTGCAGCTGAGTGTACCTTTTCATTCTTTACTAGCGTTAAATGAGCCATTGTTCCTACTGAACTACTTAGCGATGATGTCATTTCAAGGAAAAACTATATTTTTAAAGTCAGTAAAATATGAATAAGCAAACATGACTAATATTGTACGAGTACGAGAACGCGACTTAGTTTCTATGAATCATAGTAAAATATTATTAGTACAAATGTTCTTGAATTAATACAAATATACCTACAGGTGGCTCGACGCGCGATGGCGCAAGATTTAATCTTTTGTGGTTTTCAAAACTAGCGGTCAAGTAATTTTACGCAAATCGTAAACCATTTTCTATGAACTCATGATAAAACCAACTTTGATTCAGTGGTATTTTTGGAGAATTTAGGATAAGCGATTTGTGCAAAATATCAAGATTTTCCCAAATGCTCTCAAAATACAAATGAATAGTTCTTAAATTAGTTCCTACAAATGTACGATTTCGGCTGTTTTTGAGAACTCATTTAATTTCTTAGAGATAACCCAGAGTGACAGGGCTTACATACTATAATACAAAAACCTTAGAATTATAGTTGATTTTGAGTTCATAGAAAATGGTTTACGATTTGCGGCTAATTACATTTCCGCTAGTTTTATTGCTTGTGGAACGTAGAAAAAAATAAAAACCACAAAAAACATCTCGCGCTTATCCGTGTCAACCCACCTTAATTGTTATGTTAACTAATAATTTTCTACATTTGGTACTTTTAATTGAATTACCTACTTGAATAATCATAAGATTTTCACCGGTTTTATTAATTCTTTGCATTATATATTATTATATATCAAAATATATATAAAATATCGTAGTATAATAAATAATACTAGAAATAACTCAAACCCAATAACTATCAATTTATCCAATAATTTATCGACCGTTCGAATATAGTCCGCAAATATTCGTAGCGCGTAGACCCGCTACGGCGTAGCAACGTCTACGAACAACCTCTACAAAGTACTACGTAGCGCATATCAGGTTTGGTTTAAAGTTTTTCGGTAAATATAGAATAATCGTGTAGTTTCATTTTATGACTTAACGTGTGTTGTTGTAATATAATAGAACTTTGCGTGGAACAAATATACTGATAAGGGTTTTTGTTGATCATTGCTAAAAGTATTCCATATTCACAAAAAGCACATTATGAACAGCCCAAATCGCCAATGGAATCATTTCAATTATCATGAAAATAACGTGGAATTATTTATTATCAATCCAAGTAGGTAAGTATTTATGTTGTTTGCTACTATGTTTGCTCTGCTACCGAGGAATGCAAGAGAATGTCCTTACCAAGCACGCCGTGTGATTGAGCACAAATAAAGGCCATACATTTACATTTGCTGGGTTGTTTCGCAGTTATCGCGGTATCCACGGCCAAGTTGCAAAAAAAATGCGCGTGCGCAGGTTCGAGTAGCGCTCACCATTGGCCGGAGGGACACTTTCACTGCGCGAGGCTGCGCGGGCATCGAACCTGCGACCTACTCCGCTGACCTACTGACGAACACTCACTTTCATTTCTGAGAGGGCGATTAGCTAGGCCTGAGGATGCGCTTTTGGACAAAAAACGGTGTAAGGCACCATTGTTATGACTATTTTTGGTCATCGAGTGAAGAGACGAAAGTAAAAAACTGCTTGCGTTATGTTAGAAGTACTAAATAACTCAATTAACCAAGCGTAGTTACCTCGACGGGAACGTACGTATCCTATTACACCTTCATTATTCAATTTAAACCAAGATAACAAATTTAACTTAAACCATTACCAAGTATAATAATCTCAGTGCACTATGGTAGTTGGTATATTCCCGAAAAAAAAACTTCATAAACAGCGGTTCTAAAAGCAAGTCATGTTCCAATTCCATGAGCTTTCTTCTAGAGAGTTGTGGCATCGCTTGCGTAAGACTTGTTATGGACGAGAGTGAAAGTGCTGAGTGCTGTCTTCATACTAATGGCTGTGGTTCGTTGGACTAGCGACCAGCACTGGGTTAAAGTGTCACTACGCTTTCTTCATTATATAATGAGTCTTGCTAGGGAAATTGTAAACATGATTATGTAGAAACTATGTAAGCTAACATGGCTGTGTGGTGTCAAAGCGGGCTTAAATTTTGAACAACCCTAACTCTTTCTGCCGGTATTGCCCCTGCAGAATACAGAATCTATTCATAACACCCTTATTACATGTCACTTAAATATAAAAAATAAAATTATAAATTTACAATACCGGCAAATTAAAAAAATCCTTAACATCATATAAAACTAATTTTGAGAGCCACTTTCTGAGTGTTTTCTTGAAAATCGGTGTGGAAACTGCATTACGGATCCAGTCCCAGAACAGATTTACCACCAAAATACGATATAACCACGTGGCATAACTATATAACAACGTGGTATAATAGCTAACAACTACCAAGAGAGCCTTAACAGGCCACTGCATAGAAGTAGACTGTTGATGGTGAGGATGATGCAGCCAACAAAAATAAGTAAGACGAAAAGCCCGATTGTGACATTCTCAAACGAACATTCTAGAAATCTCTTCAGACGCATCCAACAACAGAAATAGGTTGCGTTCATCTCCGAGAAGTCCCACCTCATTAGATCGAAATACCTTCTTATCGATAGCATACATCTCGAATTCTGAAATGGAACGTATTTCGAAATTCAAAGTTTCGAATGTCGCGCCAGCATGTGTTCGTGAATTTCCGTGGGTGCTCGTGAGCCCAGAGCGCGCGACCTCGGGCAGCGCGGGGCAACGAACGCTGACTAGGCCGAATGTATTACAACGTCCGAGTCGGTCGCGGCCGCTCCCTGCCTCTCGGCTGCCTTTGAGATCCTAGGCTCACCTCTTACTGCACGCCAATGCCTACAACCTATGTCTAACTCATTACGTCAAGGTGAAACCGACAGCCTCCGCCATTGCAGGCTTTCAAACATACAATTATAATCCATTATGCTACTATGATGATGAATGCAAAATAAATCTGAAGCAGACTGCCTACGTCAAGAGAATTTGAATAGAATACTCATAAGGTATTTTTAAACTTCTAACGTTCTGTTACTAGTTTCTACTTCTATGACTTCTAGACAAACAGGTATGTGCTGGCACGACCTGCCCCAACAGAAACGTACAAAGTGTATACTACGACTGTTCATACAAAAGAGAATGCATATTCTCTAAATACAACCAGTACAAAAGAGGTTATAATAAAATATACTTCATCGTCCACGCCTACTAATAGATTTAGGCCGAGGTTACATTAATCCGCGATACGCAAAGTGAGACAATGTGACCTAAATAAAAAATCTAAGATTATTATCGTACATTTACTGCAATGTTATAACAATGAAACTTATGAAAAAGTTTCAAATGTAAATATTTATTTTGAAACAGTTAAGTGCTTCAATAAAAGCTTTTCTTTTGAAATACGTTCATTGGAATAACAAAAGCCCCTGTTGCCATTGTGGTATCTTTATTGCATAGTCACATAAAGTGTAGCCCCGGCCTAATTTGTGGTGCAAGAAAAGCGGTCAAGTCTTACGTCCACCTCATCTTCATGGAATTAGAAAAGAGTCCTCGACATCTCACGACTTTCTTTAATAGAACGCTGTTGGAATCTCAGACAATTTAACCAGCTGGTTGGAATGGATGGTGGCGTCATTCTATATGATTTTGAGCTGATCCATCAAAGTTACAGATTGATGACGCAGCGCAGTTTGACGACCGACGATCTGTCGCGGCGGCGGCGGGCGAAGGTCCGCCTGCGACGCAGGATGTTTTTGGTTCGATTCCCGCCTCGGGACAAATGTGTGTACGATCTGCAGAAATTTGTTCAGGGTGTTCTGGTCGTTTTCTATGTATACTAAAAATGCCTTTCTTTGCATTGTATTAAAATAATGTAAATCAGTTAACAGCACCCATAACACAAGCTCTGCTTAGCTTTGGGCTAGATAATGCTGTGTGGATTGTCCAGCATTATTCATTTATTCTTTTGTATTCTATAGATAATGTAAGAGATATAATTTAGATTCTAGAGTCGTGAAATACAAAATGTTTAACGGTTGACTATAACCCACTTATCAAAAGGCTTCTCCTCAATGCAGGGTTTTCATTTGACCAAGTGAGTTTATTTGACTATAGTAACGCGACGTGATCGTGACGTCTCTTTCACTCAGGGTCAGATCCCTGAGTTTGATTTTACGTTAATGTCTAGACGTTTCATTTTTAGGGTTCCGTGCCACAAAATGAAAAAAGAAACCCTTAAAGGATCACTTTTTTATCAAGTGAGTATATTCGACGATAGTAACGAGACGTGATCGTGACGTCTCTTTTCCCATAGGTTTGGTACAGCGCCTCTATCGTGCGGACAGGGAACTACGTAAATCCCATAGGAATACGAGACGTCACAATAACGTCTCGATACTATCGTCAAATAGACTCGAAGGTCAGATCCCTGAGTTGGGTTTTACGTTAATGTCTAGACGTTTCATTTTTAGGGTTCCGTGCCACAAAATGAAAAAAGAAACCCTTAAAGGATCACTTTTTTATCAAGTGAGTATATTTGACGATAGTGACGAGACGTGATCGTGACGTCTCTTTTCCCATAGGTTTGGTTCAGCGCCTCTAACGTGCGAACTGGGAACTACGGAAATCCCATACATATATATGAGACGTCACGTCTCGATACTATCGTCACATGGACTCGGGGGTCAGATGCCTGAGTTTGGTTTTACGATATTATCCAGACGTTCCATGTTTACGGTTCCACGCCTCAAAAGAAAAAAATGTACCCTTAAAGGATCACTTTGATGTCCGACTGTCCGTAAAAAATCCGAATACCGTAAATTTGTTGTTAATTAAAAAAAAATATTCTCGCTATGGACAAAAAACCTATAGGGTACTTCCCTAGAATCATGAAATTTGGCAAGAAGCAAGGTTTAATAGCAGAATTATAGAAAAAAATTAAAACCGTATTTTTTTATAAATCCTGTAGGTAATTGTGACCAAATCAGATTTTTTAGTGAACTGTGCGTCTGGGTTGATTTCTTTGCTTACGAGTACAAGTTTGTACGGAACCCTTTGCGCGAGTCCAACTCGTACTTGACGTTTTATTGTAAAGGACTGCGGAATTCCATGTTCGTACGCTAGAGGTGCTATGGCGCTCATTAGGAGAGGCCTATGTCCACCTGTGGACTAATATAGGCTGATGATGTTGATGATGACGTTAGATGCACTGTACCAAATTCCACACGAAAATGGAACGTCTCGATACTATCGAGAAACCAACCTTAGGTCAGGTGATTGGCGACGACGACAAGACTTGAGTTAACACATTCACTGCCTAAGCCTGAGCCCTTCAGCTCAACAGACGCACTATTACAATTCGCACTAGTTCATACTGCTCAACGGTGCGTCATGAGCGCTGTATGTGTGTGCGTGTGCAATTTGATAAGGAAAACTGATTTAAGTTTCTAAACGTGAGTTTTCGTACGTCATTGCATGAAGCGATCGTGATATGAGTAATGATAATGAACTCTTTACACCAAACCTTTGGGTTGATGCTGCAACATTTCAGAACATGAATATTGTCGGCGGCCAGTGTTTTTGAAAACTTGTCTGCAACCTGCCGACTTCGGTGTATGGCATCTACCCAAGCTATTTCCTATCAACATTTCGCATAAGTGTCACAAGGAATGTACTTGAAATGCCAAGTACAGAACAATGACAATTACAATACAGCCAATCAAGGTTCTTGATAACTTTATCCTTTGATTGGTAAATGGCATTGCTCTCGACTATCGCAGTATCGTATCACAAAGAGCTTGCTTTATTTAATTAAATACTGCTCAAGGCTATTGGTAATAAATACATTCCATGTTCTAGAAACTATGCTATGTTATGCTAAACACTATCGAATCCCAAAAAATGCGTAACAAATACAAAAAGAACAATCCAATTCAAAGTTAACTTAACATTTTGGATAGCCTTGAAACGGTGACCAGCATTATAAGCTTGGGTACGTTTAAAACTAATCTTAAAGCTTTAAAATAAATGTAAATTCAGCAGTAGTAACAAAGAACCTTCTAGATAATTGAAAGTAGCGTCGCTATGTGGAACGTAGCGCAGAATAATGAATGACACACAAGAAACAGAGAGATAAGATAATGTAGATGCTTTAATAAGTGTATGACTTTAGGGAGGTGTTGAAGGAATTGAATTTTTGCATGACTTTCGAAGATGAGAGAAGCCATAGAGCTAAACAAACTACGAGTTGATTGTAAATACTTACAATAATTCTATGGAACTATATAAGTTTACTAGCGATCCGCCCCGGCTTCGCACGGAAACTTCTAAAATTGACAGTGTTCCTCTACTATATTATGCATGTATTATACATATAAACCTTCCTCTTGAATCACTCCATCTATTTAAAAAAACCGCATCAAAATCCGTTGCGTAGTTTTAAAGGTTTAAGCATACATAGGGATATAGGGACAGAGAAAGCGACTTTGTTTTATACTATGTAATGTAGTGATATTACAAGGTACAGAAACAGTCAATAGAGCTATTCAGTCGTACAAACTCGAAACATCTCAGTACGGTGAGCAAACGGGACGTTTCAATAAGCTGGCTTCATGCAATGCCAGAGGTAGTAACAATAAAACCGAGAACCATAATAATCAACGTTCGACAATAATCCATGGCTTGTTAAATTTGCCAGCATTAGAATTTGCGCTCGGCGCACGTTCGCAAGATAAGTCAGTCAGGGTCGCCGCGGTGCCGACGGCCGGCCATGCACCCGGCCCACAGTAAACCAGCAACCTAGTGATGCAACTTCATACTGCCCCCGACAACGATACGTGCTAGTTTTACATACTGAAACAGTTGCGTGGTAACCCCGCTTTATGTGTTGGAGACGGCGGTTTGTGGACTTGCGAGAGGTCATGCTTGGTTTGTCGTGAGTTGAGAGACTGGTGAACGTGGACTGTGGCAGCTTGCGACACCTCCCCGCGCCCGCTCCAGCCGCTCGCCAGCCATGGGGAAAACAACAACACCCACGTTGCTGACGTGGCCTTACTCAATTTAATACGAATGCAATAATGCATTGTGCTAGTTTTCTGTCGTAATTTCTAGAAACAGCTTCCCGAACCTACAGGTGCAACCATGAAACCTAAAGTTGAAGCCCTATTTCATGTTGACTAGACAAAGCTATTTAAAAAGCCACAATTTTCATGCTCAACGTTCATAAGTCACAGTAACAACAGAAAAATATAGCTTGGTTTATTTTTATTCATCAAAAGAAAAACAACCTTTATTATTACAAGCCTGAAAAAGTGTCAGCGCTGCAGCGTGAAATGAAATTACAAAGAAGTTAATAAAGCCAAAAGAAAGATTAATAGGCAGAGGTAGGGTTTATAGCTGGTATTAAGTAGGGGGTGAGTTGGGAGCCCGAGGGAGCGCCCCGGTTGCCGGTCGCCGACCGGACTATATTTAGCTCAGCGGGTGCACGCTGCATACGATTTACATTATTGGTCTATCTCTATCACGTAGGTACTTACTCAGCTTCCAGAATAATACTCCTCAGTCTAACATTTGTCTTACTTGTCTTATTTGTTTGTTTCTCATCGGTTTTGATTTGCTGAGAAATATTATTATGTACAAGGTACGAATTAGTGCAACGAGCGAAATGAATGGAAAGTTTATGAAAATGAATCATTTGTCAGTTCTAAACTGGCTTCAGTGTGACTATGTTCGACTGAATGGTCTTTTATGTATGTTCGTTAATTTTTTAATAATTTTTTAATATTTCGCTATTGTAGGTATAGATAATGTTCCGAATGATCCCATAATTTTTTTTTACGGGAGATTACTATTTATTCCGTCAAGTTAAAAAAACAACAACTAGCAAAAATCACGACTGCTAACAAAGCTGGTGATATCTGCGCCAATTCTTAATAGAAGTATGAATTTTGAAGATTTTTCCTTGTTGTCTAAAGGTTGATTTTCGAGAAATAATATTTATGCACCGTCAAACGTACATATCTAAACCATCATGACGTGATAATTTAAAAAAACAAATAGTTTTCATGGCAGAATCGTAAACTCGAATTTTAACTAGATGTCGCCACTTGAAAAGTTAAACCCGGCACTACTCCCAAATCCATTATCGTTTTTCAGTCATTTGATGTCTGTTTTGAGTTTTTATAACAATCAAATAAATTAATAAAGTAATCATAGGGCACTTGATACATTGCAGGCAATGGTATATGGAGTCGTGTTAACTAAACGTAGCAGTTAAATAAATACCCGAACAGAACTTTACCAAGCTACGCTTGATTCTGGAGAAATTTCGTATATAAACTTTATTTAATACAGTTCAAATCCTAAGCAAAACTATACTTGAAAATAAGTTTTAAGTTCTATTAAAAGAATTAAAGAAAAAAAAACACTTACTACTTAATACTACTACTAGATACTTAATACTTATTTTAAATCCCGTCTACCACGGCGCCTAAGTATAGACTTGTAAAGGCGTCCAACCGTCATTCATAAAATACTAAGTGTGACTTCACAAGTGACTTACCTTTCTTCGATCGATTACCAGGAAAAGTAGTAGAATAGTTCAACAACCGTTCTTACCTGGAATAACAGAAAGGTGTTATCAATAAAATGTAACAGTGTTATGTTGACGTGCTTGTTCTTTAGGTACTTTACCATAAAAAGATTAAAGTGGACAAAGAATCAAAGTAATCACTTTATTTCCTAGTTTTACTTATGTAATCTGAAATTGTGACGTGTCCAAGAGTCCTGTAAGGTCTAAAGGAAATAAAGCATTGAATTTTGAATTTAGCTCAGTGCACTGATAGAATAAAAGAAAAGTTATTGGTACGTTTGCCAAGATAGGTAACTACTTCTACTTTCGAGAAAATCTAGAATTTCTAGTCCACCCTAGAACATTGTTCAGTTAGTTTACTTTATTTTCGTTAACGACAGGCATTGTTCCGTTTTACGAGCTCCATAAGCAAACCCGTAAAATATTATAATCCGAGAACAAATACCGATTTACTACATTTACTAGATTCCTAGAATAAATCCGAACCTACCATTGTAGTACAGAGAAACACTTCGAGCTAGCTCACTTTGGAGTCAGCGTATTTGCCTAATTGATCAAATACATGTTGTTCAATCGTCTGCCGTGAGCGATTGTGCTACTTATGCCGACGTTGCTGAAGTCTATATTCGTATGCTGCAATCGGGCGCTCGAGCCATTACGTTGTCATCGTCCTAATTTTGCAGTGTCCTCGTTTTTGAGGTCAGCCTCTGCCGGGGCAACGAACCCGTGCCCTTATCGAGGGGGGCGCGCGGGGCGGCCGCGGAGTGAACCACTCTCAGCTTTAAAAGTACCACTATTCATACACAGATGGCGCTATAAAATTGTGTTACAAGTACTAAATTAATTAATAAACCGAAATGATATATCTCTTGAAAAATATTGTTTCAACTTGTTTATAAAGTGTTTTCGGTTATATTGAAAATTATTAATAAATTTTAATTTCAGTCATTTTACTGTTTACAATAATATACATAGGTACAATAGAGATCTTTTAAAATTTAAAAGGTAGGTACAACATCGTCCGTCAGAATAAATTAAATTCATAAAGCCGTTTGAAATTAAAAGGTTTTACGCAATGAATTTTAGAACGATTCTACGACCTATCGTAAATTACCCGATGCACCCCTATCGAAATAGTTAGCACGTGAGCTCCACCTAAAAATTACAGCAAGTGCTAAAAGATGGCAACACTAGCATTTTGTCTCAACCGTTGTCCTAGGACACTGGCAAAAGCAATGCGATGCGATGCGCGCTATAAAACCATTGAGTCAATTTCCATAGCCTCGCTTCTCTCGCTCGTAGAGCAACGCGTAAGCAGCACACATAGACACAGTGTGTTGTATAAGAGCGGCACACCAGCACGCGTGAACTGTAGGCGAGTACGCGCGGGTCGTTGGCCGACAACCGGGGCAGCCTTGCTCTGTCCTCCGCGTCCTATTTCTGTCGCCACAAGCCCCGCTCCCCGCCCCCCCGGTCTCTCTAGAACCCTCCGCTGAAAATCACTTACTCCAATTCACAGACACCTCGCTGAATTTCAGGAATTTGCATTTCGTACACCGCTTAGTTACATTTTTAACCGTGTTTTAGTAATAAATGTGTTAAGAAGTGAACTGTATTTCTAACAATCGTATAATACTGTATTTCTACAATTTTATTAAAAAAAATCAAGATGTTCTAATCTTCTTAAAAAAAAATGATAATTGATTCACATCACAGATGGTGGAACCACGGTGGAACATATCGTAATTTGAAAGACAATTCTATAATTGTGAGATTTGATTGACATGACACGAAACGACTGGAAGTCTACAGGGGCGCCTTTGCCCAGCAGTGGAACAATTCAGACTAAAAAAAATATTTTTTATAATAATATTAATAATGGATGGTTAATAATGGACGGTTAATATTAATAATGGTGATACCTTTGTTATAAATATAAACAACTAATCTAGAGCGCGCAGTTGCACAAACGTATCAAACTTAGCGCTCTGAAAATAGCACTTAGCATCTCTCCTCTGACGTCATACCTTATTTAAAGGCAGGCATCACAAAAAACGCATATGAAAATAATATAGAAAACGGAACTTCTACGTGTGTTTTCAAGTTGAATTTGTGTACTTACTTATTCAACAGACATGAAATTTTATGGCTATGACTAAAATAAGTGCAAAGGCGAGTAGACGCTGGCTGACTAGGTTATGATGTTAAGGCTAAATTTTACATAAGCCTGATGAAACCCATCCATCATCACTTATTCGATTAACCTTGAAGTAACATTAGACTATCACCCACAACAAAGTAACTAGTCCTGAAACGGGGCTACTGACACCTAACGCTTCATGAGGTAACGTGAGTTTCTATTCCATTTAAAAAAAAACATTGTATAACAAATCGATTGTAATCAAGTGTCGTCAGTATCACATATGAATAGACACACTGCATACGCACACATGCTGAGATTTGAGTGTGTGTGTGACGTGGCGAGGCGAGCTGTGTGACGTGGGTTGCGTCAACTTTTACTCGCACTTTCTCGTCAGCGCTTACGCAACCACCGGCGCAATACTGGTTCAGTCAGTCGCCTTACCAGAGTGACAGCATGAAACCCCGCAAGTTTTAATCATTCAGCAATCACCACGAGCTTTTTAACATTCTACAATAAAGCTGACTTGTTTGTTATGATATAATAACTCAAGAATCTGCAGCTAGGTAAAGGCTCAGCGCGACCTTAGAAGCACAATTAATTCAAAACCTCGTCAATCAACTGTAGAATGACTTGGTGGAACGTTTTATTTTGAAATACCATGACATCTGTTTACTATTTTAGTATGAAAAGTCAGATATAGGCTTTAAAACACTACTTACATAGGCTGAGACAGGGACGATTTTGTGACTCAACCAAGTTGTTTATTTTTGTTTGTTCCTACTTGTACGAGTGACAAATATTTGTTTCTTTGTCTATACAATAATATTTTCAAAAGTGTTAGAGTAATTTTCATTGGTCGCTCGTAGGTAACGGAACGGCAAGGGGGCAGCAGCGGTGGGGGGAGATGGCGGTACGTGCCCCAGTTTCGCGCGGGTGCATGAACTCTAACGAGGTAAGGCCACCGACCGAAGCCGTAGTCAATGGAATCTGTGTTATATTCTGTTACGTTAAGAGTGGTTTTAGTGAGAACGGTTTGACGGCCGGTATATCGTCACAAAGCACCTCGCAGCGATAGCACATGGAGGAGCTGGGCGTGATGCTAGATCCAGCAGCGGACCGACCTTCGTAATAATCACCTCCTCGAGGTCTGTTGCCACTTGCCATCTATATACTTCTATACACTGGTTTCAATAACCACTACTTTTCTACCTACGTATTTTGTTTATTATCTAGAAAAATATCTGTGAATATAATTTATTCTAACACTAATTTTGCTCTAGTCTGTAAAGATAATAGATAGCCGCAAGCTTTTAAAATTATCTGGTTCTAAACCTAACCTTAGTTTAGTTTAGAACCAGATAATTCTCAGTTTTAATTATGTCAGGCTTTTAACAAATTTCGGTTACTCTAAAATGTAATCGTCCGCATTTTAACGACTCTAGCGTCAATTTACTAGATTACTATAACATAATATTGTAATAGTTACAATAGATTTTGTACAAAATACTTAAAAGTGGAAACTTATTTAGCCTTCAATCAGCTGATCATGCATACCACATGAATTTTAGCATACATAAACAATCACCCTATGATAAAAACCAGATATAAGATTTCTTGAATATTGAAAAATAAAATAAATAAATTTTATCTTGTTTGTAAATTTTGCTTGATCTCAAAGAAGAAAACGTCGCGTCGTGAACAAAACATGAGCTTAATATCATTTCAGCAAACTCAATCTCGTAAGTGGACAAAGATCCACATTTAGGTCAGAGGGAGTGTGCCGCGCGACAATATTTGCAAAACAAACACAACAATAAAACAAACAAGAACAAAACATCTTTTGGGTATGACATGCTCATAAATATCAACATTATCATCTCATTATGATTCTGATTGTTATATTAAATTGAGATTGTTATCTTCAAAACAATTTGCAGATAAAATTTCCATACGCTAATCGTAAAACAATTACAGTTTGTTTACTTACAAATAAAATTTATGATCACAATCTCTTTCAAAACAAAGTTAAGTACTTGAACCTAAATAAAAATTTCCTTTCTTAAGGATCATGTTGTCGAACAAAGGAATTTGCCTAGTCACCATTTAATCATTCTTAGTAACATTTTCTGGAGCTTTAGGATTATAACCTTTTCTGGATTTTTATCTTTTTTGCACATTAGGTACACAGAATTAGTTTCAGAAATCTATTTCAACAAAGATAAATTAATTGCAATTACATTTTTTTATCAAGGTTATCGACATAGCTCGAAGGATTAGCAAGCTGAAGTGGCAGTGGGCTGACCATATTTCTAGAAGAACCGGTAAACGTGTTCTTGAGTGGAGACCGCGACTCTGCAAACGATGGGATGACGATTTGCGAAAGACTGCTGGCAGATGCTGGATGCGGCAAGCTAAAGACAAGGCGCTATGGCGCTCATTAGGGGAAGCCTATGTTCAACTAATAGGCTGATGATGATGATGATGATTTTGCAAAATGTAAATAAAATTGTATTGTAAATTATAATTACCTTTCATTTCATATATAATTCTTAAACAATTGTCAAAAAGTGTATATAATAGTGTGTAGTATAATTAATAAATAATAAACAGTCTTGACAGAATTTTATTGACTGACCTGACTACGCATAACTTCAGGGCCTCGAATAAGATCTACAATACCTTAAGTAGAGCACAAAGGCAGAATGACAAACTCATGAAAGATACAATTGTAGTGGTATATAGGTCACGTCGTCGGCAGAGTAAATGGCTGGGACGCGACGCTTCGATGGAATTATCTTCACCTAACCTATTCGTATAAAATCTAGGGCGCCAAACAACGATAGGTACCATTTTTGTTTATTTCTCCATATAGAGTTATTTAAAGTGATTTTCAGAAAGAAAACAAATCGTTTGATAGGTTATCGATATTTCAGTGGTCATTAGATAATAGAAATTGAAGGTTAACTCTTTATCATGAAAAATTCATAGTAGCAGTTTGCACTCAGGAAGTTGGTTGTAACACACACGTCCCTCCGAAAGTACGTTTAGGCCCAGTAGATGTGAATTGGGCGAATTTCGGTTATTTTAAAACAATTTTTCTCCGTCATCTTTATTGTAAAAGCTTTGGAAAAAATACATAATAATGTATAGGATACAAGGCACCTACCTACCAAATACCTTTGGTTCGAAAATTTTAAAAAAAACTATTTTAAATATCAGAAATACTTGTGCAAAGTACCATATGTGTTTTTAGTTTTTACAATTTTTCTCCTAAACTATCAATCACAAGATTTTTTTATTGTCATCACCATATTAAACAAAAGAATACCGAGGGCACCTTCGGCTTATTTTTTTGAATTAATATCTTAATTAAAAGATAATCAGCAAAAACTTGAATTTTGAGCTTACGCCGCTCTGCTCTATATCGCTCCTTTAAACGCGAAATCCTATGCCTATCCTATTTACAAAATGGTGTCATATACCTGCCTCTTAAGAAGTTGGTCCTGCGCCTGGCCTTTTCCCGGTCGTATAGATCTGCCATTTCATAGAGAGAGCACCAGTGTTCGCGCGTACACTTGTACACAATCATATGTCCTGCACCTGTCTAGTCTCCGTTGAGACTAGCTGCCGTAGCCAACAACAATGTAGCCACACAAGATTAATGTATCTTTTAAAGGACAATGTATACGCTTCTACAACAAAACTCCCCAAGTGAGTTGCAAAAATTATCAATAAATAAATTCAAACAAATTGTCAAACATATCCTTTGAAAAAGGCTTACTATAAAATATTAGATTATCTAGACGATAAAAAAGCTTGGGACGAGTTTTGCTCCAACTCGAAAACTAACATTCTAACAAGGTAAAGGTTTCTTGTTCGCTTCTTTACTTTACCTTAAAAAGATTGAAGTGGACAAAAAATCAAAGTGATCACTTTATTTCCTAGTTTTACTTATGTAATCTGAGTTTTTGTGACGTGTCCAAGAGTCCTGTAAGGTCTAAAGGAAATAAAGCACTTTGAATTTTGAATTTTGAGCCGAAATTCGGCTAGGAGAGCATCATCAGATGGATATCAACAATTAACACCTTTTAAAATGTAAATAAATACATTGATATAATCTTAAAACAATCCTGCATTAAATAAAAGTATATTTTGATGTAAGTGCCAAAACATGCTAAATAAGACATTTTTATTGCTCATTGTTTATAGGTACCTACATCCTGTTCATAACAAAGTTTACATATGCATTATAATTTACGAATCATATAAATTTAGTGAAACAATGCAAGTAAGCCGGGCTCAAGTAAACAACCTGTATTTGGGGCAATAAACTTTATCAAGAGCAGAAGATAATTTTGTTCAATAGTTAAGTATCTCAATATGTTCTCGAGTCGTTTATCTTAGAATTTGCATAGAGCACGCATGCAGCACAAAAATGTGTTATGAATACGAGCATTCGATACAGTGAACCCTGTTGTTGCCTTCAGTATTGGTTGAAGGCTGGTACATGCATAAATGCAGCATATTTATGCATATTTCAAGAATAAACTGCACTATCGTGAATTAATATTGAATGCTATCGCGTATTTACATCTACTTTTTGTGCTAATTGCAATTCAGTATTTCATCATCAGTGTTTTACAATACTTAGTGGGGTCAATGCTACGCCGTAGCACTAATTGTAGCCCCTCTTAAAGAATTCAACAAGCTCTCAATCATTGTCAACAAATATCGTCTCTTTAAATCTGTATTTATTTATTTTATATATTTCGGAACACCATCAGCTAGAATAATGTCTATAGAGCTTAAAATAACAATCTACAATGAGCAAGGCAATGCAGCCAGTGTCTTGGGCACGCTTCCGTCTGGTATTGATATGGATCAGTTAAGTTACCTGTAGATTGTTTGCAACAATCTGCAGTTAGCTCAATTGTTTCAATTGTAAATACTAGTTTTGATTTAATTCTTTTATTTGATTGTAATTTTATCTACAAACTAAATCAGAATATTATTACTAAAATAATTTTTAAATTAGAAAATTATGATCCACAATTTATTTTAGTCATGAAATAAAATAATGCTGGACAATCCACACGTCATCATCTACCTCCAAGCCAAGAAGACCTTGTGTTAATTTTTTTTGGCCTTGAGTTGCCGTCAGTACGCCCTGTCCCGCTCCTATTAACTGGAAATGCTATGCCTATCCTTTTCACAAAATATCGTCGTAGTATAGGCCCTTAATACACCAAATTATGTAAAAATTAACACTATTGTAATTAATAAATAAAATACCCAGAACACCCGGAACAACATTTTGTAGATCGTGCAATCATTTGTATCAAGGCAGGAATCGAACCCGCAACCTCTTTCTTTGCAGGCGGACCATCGCTTCACCGGCCGCGCCACTTCATTCGTAAACCACTGGTATCGAAGTAAATATCAAATAACTAGAATGAAAATCGAAGTATCGTGCAAATCGTCTCAAATATCACATCGCCGATCACAATATCTGTTTAAGGTGATATTTCTGTATCGAGCAGAGAGCATGTCACTGGAGGTTAGCCCCCCTCGCACCTCACTCCCCCCGCCAGGAGCAACAAACTCTGCAAGGTTGCAAACCGACTGTGCTGTCGCTTGCTCGCAGGCCACTGTTAGGGAGACTACACACTTGCACAGTTACCTTTTCAAATATTTTTTTCTCTGCTTTTGTTTCTGTTTGGAAGATGAACAATTTTCAATAAGTGATGAAGCGAAAACCATCTTTCGTAGATGTTAATAAATATACCAGTGGCTAAGATGTATGTAATGTACGGTCTAAAACACTAGATAATATTGTACCAATATTGAATGTACTAAGTATAACTGTCAGAAATAAACATTTATTATTTATTTATTATTACTATTAACTATAAAATGATGAAACAATCTTTTGTTTCTTTCGCCGTTAAAAGAAATTGACAATCGTTTACAACTAACCAAATAAATGAAGTTTTACGCATATAATAAAACAAAAATTAAACTCTGCTACCAGAAATTTATGCATGGTTTTATGTACTTAAAAAAAAATGACTGAAAATAGTAAAAAAAAAGAACATTACCTTCCTAAAATAACTGTGCAGTGTGTAGTATACTCTATCCGTTATTATATTATCAGTTACGATATCGCCCGCCCTTCTCCTACGAGCCATTTATGTTGTCATGTTGATTGTGAAGGTTTTGCTAGTTTACGTAGAAGAAAATCTGTTTCACCATTAATTCGACCATGTTTCCATTTGTATAATCTTTCAAATTTCTTTAACAAACTTTAAAGTTCATTTTAATTATGTTACCTAATTATTAGCTTGGGCGCGCGACCAGAAATCTTAAATAGTATTAATTAATTAAATCACGTAGCTATATTTTTTATCGGTAGTGTCTTAAATAACCTATCTAAGTTTATTACGAAGACAGAACACATCACTTAGAACAAGGTAAAACATTTATAGCTGCATGCCAAATGTGTTTCTCAAAACGCATAGCGCCATCTAGTGTTGAGTAGCTAAAACTTTCAACAATATTTTAATTTGCTCACGATTTTTAAAGTTGACAAAGCCGTTGTAGCTTTAACAATAATAACACAAATATAATTATTATGAGAATAAGCATGAAAAGTGTATTATTATCTATATTTTAGAATACAAATATAGTAAATAGTTTGAGTCCTTATTTAGTAAATAGCGTTTAGAATTAAACTATGAGTTACATAAAAATTAAAGAACAATTTCGTATAAATTATAAGATTTTTGAGAATAAATTAAGTTATCTAAATAGGTGCATATGTATTTTTTAACAGCATAACATAAAATAACGGAAATGACTATTCATATTTCGTATGAAATATAAACAAATAACTGCAAAAATGCAAAAACCCCGGATTGAAAGTGGATCAGTGATTCAAGGCGCAATATTTATTTGTTTCCAAACGGGAACGTTGACCGCGCGACTCGCGTGACGCATCAACTTACGATACTCTGACGTAAACATTATTTTCCTCAATCGTAAAACATTGTGCGTTTATGGTTGGTAATTTTTTTTAATTATTAGTATATTTGGTTGCTATATAATAAGTCTCAAACTATAAAAATATGGATAAGTTACGTACTAACTCGTAGGTACCAGTAACTACGAGTAGTGTTAAGAGTATACAAGATTTTAACCGCTAGGTGCTTTTTTCGTAGCCGTAGCACATGCGCAGTAGCGTAGCATCCTTATAAATTGGGCAATATAAATGAATGAATAGTTATTCCAATAAAATAAGTGAATTTTCAATCTCTATGAGTTAATTATTTGATATAAGCTCAAGGAAAATAAAATTTCAGGACGTATCTGCCGTTCAATGAAGTTTATATAGGAGAATAAAACATAAAATTAAGATTAGGAAATTGATGAAGTTTCAGATTATAGCTTTTTTATACTGACTTATAGTTTTTTAAATCAATAAATTAGTAAGTAAAATAGAAAAAAAATCAAATCGTAGAACATAACATTACAAAGTTCGAAACCAGTAGCGCCCTCTCTACGAGTTACTGCGAACTTTCACTTTGATGAGCCTTCGTGCGTAGCGCCATCTAGCGGAATTTTCCAGAACTATGTAGGCTTTGAAGGCTCGAAGCATAAGGTTGCGTTGTAACTCTGGAAAATGCTACTAGAGATCGCTTTTCATAACTTTCGTTAAAATGGTGTTACATTTTTTCAACATCAACATTTGCAAGAAAACGTAAGATGTTATGTATAATCTTTCGTTAGGTAATTAACGAAAACAATACTTATGATGTGACCTGACAATTTTAACTTCTTGTGGAGTTCTGAAAGATAACAAAAGAGTAAATTAATTTGTGCTCTTGTTTGTTAGCTAATTATACAAAATCTGTGTCGGTATTCATTATCGTACCTACAACATACCGCTTGATAATATTATTTAGCCTAAGCTCGACTCGAGGAAATATTACCAAAAATCTGTCTGAATCCTAAAAAAAATGTGATATCATACGAATATTTAGTTGTTTTGTAACAAAGTACCTACCGAGCTGGTGTAACCAAGTCTAGATAACTACACATGTATAGTCGGCGTACTCAGTATATGAATATACACTTGATTATTGCTAACATGGTGCTAAACTAAATAACACGTAGGTAATGTAACCTCCAGCCGACATTCGGACTATCGTCCGGAACAAACACACGACTGACCTACAAACAATCGCGAACATTGGATGATAACATTAACTATCCTTTTCAAACGCATGCAGGCCGCAATGCAAACTTGAGATGGAGAATCTCGCTGTGATGACGAGCCTCTGATGCTCCGCTCAATGTCAAGTTCACCGATTTTATTATTAGTGCTCAATGCCACAAAACACACGCAAGCATGACGGTATGCCCGCGCCACACCAACATTATAAATATGCTGGACTGTTTTCTCACTTCCTTAGAGAAGATTTGTATATTGAGATGGCCAAATTTGTGAAAGAACCTTTACGGACACTCTGATTTATGATTTTTCTCGACAAAATCTTTAGATTTGTCTCTATTTTTATACTTAGCTACATAATATAGGTATATGTACGTACCTACTCTACAATTAGCATACGTATGTTGAAGCAAGGTCAGCCAATAATAATACATGCAAATAGGTATCGTTTTTAATTACGTAAGTAGGTAATAAATGAATAAATAATAGTTATTCAAGTTCAAGTTCAATGTCGTGCTACATAACTAGAAACTTTGCTATCACGATGCTATTTATTGAGCGAGCCGAGATTTTGCTGACAACTTTGACGATATGGCTTTACCTATGTCCGTTCTTGCAATCATAACTTTTACGAAACAATAAGCGACTTCTCTGTTCGGGGTGTACCTACCACTAGTAAATAAATAGTTTCATCACTGTACCTATTTCACTTTTGGAACTAAGTTCCTTATCGCGCGTTGTGAAAGGGGGCTGGAGGGAAAAAAATCTCACGAAAAGTTGTAACGACACTTTTTGCTATAGTAAGCTATTGTAAGCCGTGCGGCGTGCGCATGTTTCTCTGTCTGTCTCTCTCTTATAGAAAGGAACTTCGTTTCATCCGGGTGTCCCTTGACACCTCTCAACTTTTTTTTTAGTACCACCCTATACGTAAATTTATTGTTTTACTTGTTACAGTCACAGCTAGGAAGTTTCCAAGTAATGTTTATAACAAGCTAACGTCTTGTAAGGTTTTGTACCTACCAGATACAGATATTATTTACTTATTCATAACTTTGTAACAAATCTTAAATAACACGTATTAACAAAATATTTGGATTAATCTTACTAAGACCCGAGTTCGCCAACAGATGGTTAAATTTTAAACAGTTGTTTTGACGTTTTTGACACACATTTTCATACATTAAACGTCAAAGTTAACCGATAAAGCTGCCTAATTGTCCGATTATCTTTTGTTGAACACAGACCTTATTCACGCCAAAGCTACTGAACATTACAGGCTGAAATTTTGCACGTTTGCGGCATGTTATATTAGACCTGGAATAAATATATAACAAAAAAATTATCCGATAAATCTGTGATGTCCCGTTCGCCCCACCAGCTTCGCCCCAGTAGTCCAGACACTAGTCTAGTCTAGACAATATCAATATTTATTGACATTTGCTGTCACTTTGACGTGTCAGGATGCCGAAGAACGTAAACGTGGGACGAATGGGATACTATATTGTTTGCCCCACCTACATGAATCGATGATGATTTGTGGGGCGAACGGGACATCACCCATAAATCAGTCCCCATTGAATAGAAATCACGTTTCCATAGAACAACAAAGTCTTTCATACCAAATCATTTTTTTTCACAAGAATGTAGCCACGAAAGTTTTTAATAATAGTGACAACTCCAATACAATCTGCCTCGTACAGGAGTGCAAAATTAAAATGTTGGGCTTACTAAAATAATATGTCAGATAGCAAATAAAGCAAATATAGCTTTGCTGAATATAACGTGTTAAAATTATTCAGTTTTTCGAAAAAAAACACCATCTGAAAATAATAAAAAAGTTTTCTGTGTACCTACCTAATTAAAGATAACACGAAGGTCGGTTAAAGGTACCTTGTTAATTAAAATAATGTTATAAACATCTAGACCGTAGATGTATGTAACATTATTTTAATAAATGTTGGATGACTCACCAAATTTAACACAAGTCACATGTCATCTTCCCAATTGTCTACGACACGAATAGCTACAACTGCCACTTTGATGTACATAATTTTATACATTTGTAATGATTTTCAACAAAATAATTATCTCAAGAGGCGCAAATATGCAGGTCTCGACAGAGCCTGCGCATTTGCGATCTTGGAGTCGGGTCACTATAATGCACGACAATTTATTGTACGGCCAAATAATGTACACCCTGATAATCTGTGTCATGGCTTCCAATTTTAATAGTTTTTGGACTCGAATTATCAGGGTGTACATTATTCGGCCGTACAATAAATTGTCGTGCATTATAGTGACCCTTGGAGTCGAGACCCTAGGCCCGTGGTGTACCGTGGATCTCCAGGTTTAAAAAAATATATCTGATAGTATGGTCAAAGCGACGCGGCATCCGAGAGTTCTTGGGGACGCTTCCGGCTGGAATTGGATCAGTTGAGTTACCTTTAGATTGTTTGCAACAGTCTGTAGTTATCTCAATTGCTTCGACTGTAAATTCTTCTAGTTTGTTTTTATTATTTGATTGTAATTTTCTTTGTCAATTAAGATTTTCAACATAATTCAGAAACATGGGAGGAATAACCATGCAACGGAAAACGTTAACGGCCAAATGGCACGCCGCCAGGGGGCGCAGCCAACTGACTTTTCACTCCCTACAAGCTACGTCGCGCATCGGTTGCTCCCCAAAATATCTGAATTATTAAGTATTTTTCATTCGAGTTCTATATCTTTTCTACCTACATACGGTGTCGCGAAACACAACGTCAAGCCGAAAACTGATTGCAGGTGGGATCATTACAACCCAGAAAAACCACAAAGCTATGGCTCTATTTCCAATGGTTTCTGAGTTATAGGCTTTTTCCTGAATAACGTAAATTCTCTGTCCGGCGTAATCTTTTTCTATGTTGAGACTATATAGATGTTAATATTTGTGATTTTTATTCTTGTATTACAAACTCAAATAACTCGTTCATTCATTTTAGTGCGACTTAAATACATAATGCCCATATTTTAAAAAAAGTATCAGTTTAGTTCCGTATTTGCATCTATCATTTTCAATAGGTTAACCTTGACTCTTGCCCAAGCATACATTGGAGGAGGAAAACTCCAGATCGACTGCCATGGAATAATCTGGGGGATGCCTATGCCGAAAGGCACAACAATCTAGGTACTGACACCGAATAATTAAATTTTCTACGATGAAGATATCGTAGAAAATTAATATTGTAATTAAATTAGTAAAAATTTATATTGTAATTAAATTAGTATGTAATAATTTTTAAGGTTTATTTTTTGGTTATAAAAGCTTTTTGAAATTGAAATTGAAACTCTTCGTACTGAAAAAAGTCCACGGTGGGCTGTGGCATGTTCTCTTAAAAGTTGGCACAATAATCCTGGATTTCGAAATAAGTACCACTTTTACCTTTATTGAACAAGATTATTTTGTTTTTCTGAAATAAGACCCAAAATCAAAACAGTTCGACGCCTACATTACACTACCTTTTTAATAATGAATTCAGCAAGTGCAAATTAGACAGATAATATTATTTTTTTATAAATATGAAGATAATGACGTTATTTGATGTGAGTTAGAGTGTGATACATAGAGATGTGTGGACCAAATTACCTTCGATTGCATTATTTACGGTTTATGTTCGGTTTGATGATGACGGTGAAACTTAAATGTGTTATGAATAATGATTAAAGAAGAAGAAGAGATGATAAAATTCATAAATAATGATAATTCTCGATTTTCTTCAATTTTAGCTACAGATTCTCGACCAAGGCATCTTTTAATAAAACATACAAAATCAAGATTTTTTATCCGTCCGTTTAAGTAATGAGATTCCAGTCAGACGTGCATATTATTATGCATCTCTGACTGCACATATGACACTAGCTACTGTCCGCGGCTTTGCACGCGTTATTTATACTGTACTAGACTGTTTAAGGTTATTTCTATCTCATGGGAACTGATTTATGGGATAAAAAGCCTATGTGACTCTTACCCCCGAATACTCAACGCAACTCACATTTGAAAAAAATGTGTCAAAAAATCGTCACTTGAGACTTGCTTAAACCTGAGATGCGTTTGAGTATAAGGGGCTAAATCCTATCAACTAACTCTATGCCATAAATCGAGTCGATTGGTTGCTTTGTTAGGGCGTGAAGCAAGTACAAACAAATAAATGAACAAAAAAACAAACACACTTTCGCGTTTATAAATAAATGTACAAACACACTTTCGCATTAATTTTAGTATCAGTTTAAATTATATACTTTGACGACCGATGTGGCACGGCGAGCGAAGGTCTGCTCGAATCGAAGAATCCCGCCTTTGGGCATGTTTGACAAATGTGTGTCCGATATGCAAATATTTATGCCGGTTGTTCTAGGTATTATCCATGTAAGGATAATAAAAATATTTATGTAACGTATTCTAATAAATATATCAGTCACCTAGTACCCATAACACAAGCTCTGCTTAGCTTAGGGCTAGATATGCTGCGTGGATTGTCTAGCATTATTTATTTATACAGACAGATGGACAGTGGACGCGTTTTAGATAGGTAGAGAATTTATATTTTTATATCCCAGAAAATAACGACACAGGCGGGAATTGAATCTGCAATCTTTCCACTTTGTATGGGTATGTGTTTGCTAATTCAGCCACTATGTCAATCACCAGCAATCATTTGTCCTGTCAAAAACCTTTGGGATGTTCTACGGCTCAAGCGCGGAACAGTAATAAAATTTTCCCAGAGTATAGGTTAGGCACTTTTAACACCCCAGCGTCAAGGGTTAAACAGGAAGCACCTCTCAAATTATAGCTAGCTGGCTTTGCACGCGCTTTATAAGAAGCCTACATCCGTCCCGTGATAACATTTAACAACCTGCCAAATTTCATAACCGTAAACAGCTAAAAGGATTTTCAGCTATTTACGCTTAAACGACGACCTCTGTGACGCGTTAGGCGAAGGTCTGCCTGCGACGCAGGAGGTTGCGGGTTCGATTCCCGCCTCGAGACAAATGTGTGTACGATCTGCAGACATTTGTTTAGGGTGTTCTGGTCGTTTTCTATGTATAATAAAAAAATATCTATTTATGTATTGTGTTATATTATGTATATCAGTTATCCATAACACAAGCTCTGCTAAGCTTGGGGCTAGATAATTCTGTGTGAATTGTCCAGCATTATTTATTTGATTTACAGAGAAAACGGTGATTCGGTGAACATACAAAAAAAATACAATGTCGGACATCATCGTAGAACCTTACCTCCTTCTTCTTTGAAGTCCGTTAAAAAGAGGAAGTACAAATAAGCGAGATCCGTAAACCCACATTGCAGTAACAGAGCGTTGTTACTCGTGCAGTAGGTAGTTCTCGTAAATTCGGGCAGTATCCCGATTGCACTGTCTGCACGCAACCTCCCCCTGCCACCCCCGCTGCAGTATTGATCGCGGCCGTGACTCACGCCCTTGCCCGACATTCAACTACCCGTCTGCCCCATTCTACCCTATTCTCCCCTACAGCACCCACCCGCTGCACGTTACCAAACCCACTGTCCAAAATTAAAACAATTACCATAAATCGTATCATAACGCAATTTAAATGGAAATGTCTGAAGGGTTTGAATTACCTAAAGAAATATAGGGAAAGATTAAATGATAAAAAGAAAAACAGCCTAGTAACGTTGCGCATAACTAGCAGCGTTGCGTATTTGTGAAAATGAGTCTTTTTGTTGTAATTCTGCAAGAAATTTTCCTTATTTCCGGGACTCGATTTCTCAAAAGTTTAAAAAAGCCTTCACAATTTTCCAAGAATTCTGTTTTCCTCCCCGTGTAATTATCAAAGTTCAATTTTGCCAAAAACACTTTCCCTGTAGTATCGAGGAAATAATTGGAAAACCTGAGCTTCCTATCAAACTGTTAGGTACAATAAAGTTGATTACATTAGCTGATTATAAGCCGCTTCAATAAATAAATAAATAAATAATGCTGGACAATTCACACAGCATCATCTAGCCCCAAGCTAAGCAGATCTTGTGTTATGGGTACTAGATAACTGATATAAATAATAAAATATATTACATAGATAGATATTTTTTTATTATACATAGGAAACGACCAGAACACCCGGAACAAATCAAATATTCGTACGATCTGCAGGTAGCAGATCGTACGAATATTTGTTCTAAATATGCTCATAGAGGACAATAACTAAATATGCAAAAAAAATGCCGTATTTCCTGCGTTTTTATTCAACCAAAACTGTTTATAAAAGTATTCCTGTGTAGATAAATACATTCAAAAGTAGCAATCGCCTCCAGAACTCCGCTTTTCCGAGCTCCCCTACCGTTTTCCCCACAACTCTATAGCAATTCATATCACGTATTGCGCCCCCTGTGACCGGGCACCCTACTAACTTTTATTTCGTTATTAGATCGAAGGGATACAGGGTAAGAGGGCCGGAGCTTTCTCGAGTTCCCTTCCTATTTCTTGCGATAAATCTTCGTTGAGTAAGGTTAGTCGATTTATTTTTTGTTATTTTTCGTTGTAACACCAAACGTTTATGAAGGAGCGTATAAAATATTTTATTATTATTGTGTAATTAATAGGAACCAGTCGTTTCATGCCAATTTTGCCCGTAAATTTTTACTATGTAATGTTTTAGATTGCAATTTAGAGAAAGAAATAATTTGCAGTTTGTTAACAAATTCAACAATTCTACATATAAAGCACCAGTTATTGTTAATAAGTCTTTCTTTGGGGTTAAACTAATAATTATCACACTAATAATAAAAATGCTAAAGTTTAGATGGATGGATGGATGGATGTTTGTTACTTCTTCAAGCCTAAACTACTGAACGGATTGGGTTTCAATTTTGCATAGATGTAGTTAATAACATAAGCCTAGAATCACATATAGGATACTTTTTTTCACATAAAACAGTTCCCATGGGATAGAAATAATGTTTCCATATAAACAACGCGTGCGAAGCCGCGGGCAGAAAGTAGTGCTAAATAAAACTGTATAAATGTCACGCAATGACGAAGTGATAAACCTTAATTGCGTTGTAGATGTATATCATTATTAATACCTAAAAAGTTTTTTTACCTAAATCCATTGAATAAAAAGATATTAAATACTGTTTTTTTTACTATAATTAGTACTTCAATTTACATTATTTTATTACAATAACGATTAATAATCGAGAGAGCATCGAGTCAGACACACAGTTCGAGTTGCGCGAGGGTATGGCCGCGGGATCGATGCCGCCCCACGTTCACGGTCATCGCCCTCCGCCCGCCCTAGGCTTCCGCGTCACCGCTCCCCTGTGCCCGCACACTCCCCTCACAGGCCCTCGCTAAATATACCTACAACGTACAGAACTCAATTAGCTTCACTATTTCTAGACAAATATTTGATCTCTGGAACGCATCAAGTAACGTAGCCAACATAGTCTTGTCCAAACAAACTATTTAGTAGATTACTGAGTAAGGAAAGAATACATTTTAGCCAACCATACCAACTTATAGAACTATTGAAGACATTGGAAAATTGTTAGGTAGGCTCTTGTGAAATTATGGTATTTATTTTGTCCACATTGGTAGTTACCAGTTAATCTAAGCTTCATATTATGTTGTTTTCACCCTGATTAAAGCAAGGCACTGTAATGTCAGGTTGTCACGTTATTGACAACTTGTTGTTCATAAGAAAATATTAAGTTTATTCCTAGTAGGTTAAGATCTTCAAGGATACACCACCCAGCGAGATTAAGTAACAGTGTAGTGTTATCTTATAGCTAAAGTAGATTGATAGGTGCTGTAATTGTGTATAGCTCAGTGTCACAAAGCCCCGTTACAAGGAATCAATGCGTTACGGCCTATTGTTGTTAATTCATAGACTCTCCTATTTATGAACTTTGAATGAGCTGTTTGGCTTGCAATACGATCCCTTTACCTCCTAGAATCACACCGGATAGTACCAATACCCGCATACACACGAGTCCACTAAAACACCTATACAAACAACATAATCTTGGAAAACCCAAAGATATAATCTCTCAAGCAACAATTAAAATCATTTACCAACGAAACGCCTCAACAGCCCTGATCTTTATCTAATCCTATCTGCGTACAAAATACAAAATCAAAACGCAACGATATCGACCCGACCGACGGTTCGAAACTTCCCCTACTGACATAAGCTTATTCTCCACCCTTGCTGTATGTATACGTATACTAAACCTACATAGCAAATAACGCTGAAACTGCGTCAGACGTGACAAGTGGACGAGTACCAACTCAGACAGCGCGGGCGGTTTAGTATACCTATACGCTGTACATTTTTGTAAGTACATTGCAGTGAGTGGGTGAGCAGACTGCAGGCAAGGCTGACTGAATCCCGGAAAACTACCGACCCAGTCTAGACATGGGGGCACGGTCCCCTCTTAACCATCAACCCCCGCACCCCACTCCACGTACTCTGGCGCTTTCACCACCGACTTGCAGACTTTAAAAAAGCACGCCAGTTTTTTAAGTGATGCGGTGTGTGACATAGGAACAAAAAGCTTAGGAAATGGAGATGAAAAATTATAAAAGATGTTTTCAGTTTCAAGCGGCGCGTAAAGGGCTCTTGTGAATTAAAATGCACAGGTGAGTGTTCTTTCAGTAAGTATAAAGGTATTGTTAATGAACATTGTCTGTTCAAACTTCAGAAGCGCGGAAATGATCACAAAACAAAATTAACTTTTTTGAGCTTAGCTCATCAAAAATAACCATATTTAGTAGGTTTCAAGTAGGTACATAAAAAAGCATCAATGCTTTTATAAGCTGCATTAAAAACAAGTTATTTGCTAATTCTTCGAATCGATTGGTTTCTCATCTACTAAATTTCTGTCAATATTTTTTTCATGTACTACGTACGACAAATTTTATACACATTCGAGTTGAGGTGGCTTTTCTTTTTGATCGGGATCGAAATACTGTAAGTGTGTAGTGTTTTTAGCGTTTAAACGCGTTGTAAGGGTATTTTTTTAAAAAGCTTGCGCGATCCCTTTTTGTTTTTTGTATTCGTGGTCTAAATTTGTGACGTCAGCGTGTATAACTGCATAAAAAACTTGTGATGGACAAAAAACGTTGCAAGTTTCTGCTCTACATTTTCAATCGAAGCTATTCGGCTATTAGGGTGCCTGCACATTACATCACCTTGGATTAAACAATAGTATATGCATGATTGACTATGCTGCAGTAGGTTAGTGAGAGTGAATTACATCGGGGGTGCTGCAGTCCCTGCAGACGGGAGGTGTGGGGTAGACGGGAGACGCCTCGTCCCGCAGCCAAGGACCGGTACCGTTGGCAAAACAGGCATTACAAATTTCGCTACAGTTGACTCATTTTCATAAATCATATATTGAATAAAAGTAAAAGAACTTGAATAAAAGTTGGCTATATGTTATTCTATGTGCAGATCTTTATGTGTGCAAAATTTCATCTTGATCCACTCAGTAGCTTTGGCGTTGTTAACGGCCAAACATCTTCACAACAGCAAAACGGCACAAACTTTCGCCTCTAGAATATTAGTAAAAAGTACTCAATTTTGCTAATCAAATAAGGGCATAAAGGCGCCCTGAGGTGTATTTTTAGTCCTTAATTTTCCTTTTTCTTGTCTAAATGAACTGTCTAATTTACCTTTGTAATTTATGAGTTAAATCTACGTTTTTTATATTTTTTTATTTATTATACACATTAATTTTTATCGGATTGTAAACAACCACGACATATAGTAAGAGGGTCTGAATTGAAGGTAAATACCACGTGTATTAATTTTTTGATGAACCTGCAATTTCTAAACCGGCCACCTAAACAATATTTCACGGTGTTGAATTTTCCAGAATTTAATTCGATAACTTAAATACCTACGTATTTAGGGACAACATTCTGAAAGTCACGTGTATTTTTTGCAGTTACAACAAAGTACTACAAAAAATACACGTGATATTGGTTTTTTTCTCTCCAGTCACCATGTCGTCCAGTCACTATCGTTTACCAGTTCAGTTTATCGAAGTTAAAAAAACCGCGATTAATTGACGACCCCCTTGCCTGTATGCTTTGCTATGTTATTTTTCTGTGGACTTTATTATGAATAGTTTGAAATAAACGATAGAATAACTAGAAATCGCAGTACACTTATGTAATGTTTACTTTTTTGTTGACTCTACCCAACTTCAGGATTCTATCCAGATACATACATACCTAGTTCTACAGCATCTACACTGGGTATTCGTAACCAACAATGCAGTAGGTACGAAGTGTAAAATAACAGGGCTTTAAAGGCTTTTTACTTAGAAGGGGATTCAGACTTCGTAGGTTTATTCCTTGCGATTTTGATGCAAAGTTTACTCGAATAATGTTTTCCCTCCAGCTATGTGATGTAGGTAACTTAACCCATATGGAGTTTTAAAGGGCTTTAACAGACGAAAGGTGTCGATTGCTAGGTATATACATATGTAGGTAGGATTGAAATCAATTATCAAAGTCTTCTGAAAAGATAATAATTTTGTAAAATTAGAATGGCTGCACCAATTTTCACCCGACAAAACATAAAAACAGAGATAGGTAGAGCAGATACTAACATCTTGCTTTTTGCGTCAGTTTAAAATCTATAAAAGTAGTATTATAAATGCGTAAGTGTTTCTTTGTTTGTAAGGACAAACAAACATACTTTCGGGATTGGTTGCTTAGTTAGGTTAGGGCTTGGAAGGCCTTCCTTCACGCCCTAACTAAGCAACCAATCGACACGATATTTGGCAGAGTAAGTTGAAAGGCTTGGGAGTAACATAGTCTACTTTTTATCTTATAAATCAGTTCCCATGAGATATGCGAGTGAAGCCGCGGGCATCAGATAGTTTAGTATAAAAGTAAAGACTTAAAATTCTTAAACAAACGTTCACCGATTGCTTTCTATAATATTATTCCGATACTTAGGTAGTCGGATGTCTTTGCTCTTATTTGTAGCCAAGGTATGAGTGGGAGAGAGGACTCCGATACAGGTATCGTTCAGAGTATCGTTTTATAGTTATTCACGATATTTTTTTCTACGATTTTGCATTAAACCTTATTAAAGTTTGAGAAAAACATGTTTGGAAAGTATAAACAAGGGACTTTGATACGATGCTCCATAAGAGCATATTCACTAACATTGGAATTTTAGACCTTGACTTAGCTTTCGCTTTCTTGTTGATCCTGCATTTTTTGCCGACGTCTCATATCCTATAGTCCAAATGGGTATTGAGCCGAATCATACAATAGGTATTATGTTTATTAATTTATATTTATTACAGTAAATCGCAGCGTTACAATTTCCAATAACATACTAAAATATATAGGTACCTAAAAAATAAGGCCAAAATGGATTACACAGATAATAAAGAAGTAAGTCAAGAAAATATATGTTGATAAATCTATATTATGGTGCTAAACTCATTATCAGAACCCTCCTCAGTTAGTAGTCGGGTAAACGCGCAACGATTGATGGTGATCTGAGCACGAAGGTCTACCTTGAAATACGAATTAGTCGACGGTTTAAGGATGAAGGATCGCATGAAACGACAAGAGGCCTAACCGTTCACTTAATAACCCATAATAGAAATTGAATAAAAAAAACGGCAAGTTCGAGTTGGATTCGCGCATCAAGGGTTCGGTATTAACTTGTAGTCGTAAGCAAAGAAATAGACCCAAACGCACAAGTCACAAAAAAATCTGATTCGGTCACAATGACTACCTAATAGGATTATAAAAAAATACAGTATGTATAGAGTTTTACTTTACTTGAAGACCTGCTTCTTGCCAAATGTTATAATTCTAGGTCAACTGGAAGTACCCTATAGGTTGTTTGTGCAGTGATTCCGTTGAAATAACCAAAAAAATTGGGCATAAGCGTATATTACTTTTGAATGCGATGACTTAGAAGTTTGACTTATATCGCGGCTCCAAGAAGTTACGAACCTGAGTATTATTATTATGATATGAATTTCAACTCGATATCTCCACGCGTTTCTGAGAAAAGAGGGTTGACGGACAACAAACTGATCCTAGGGTTCCTTTCTTCCTTACGAGTTCCGGAACCATAAAATAAAAATAAATTTAAATATACAATTGTACATTCTTGAAATTCGAAACGAAAGGTGTCATTGGTAACGTGCTGGAAGCGATCCGTCACCCGGAACTTCGTATTTCGTGTTTCAAAGTAGGCCTCCAGTCTATTTCCCAAACACCGTACCAAGTTCATGATTTGAGCAGATATAAAATCACAGAATGAAACAAAGAGCATTGCTTATCTAATGCTCAGCCGAGCTGGCAAGATGGCGGACACAATCGAGTTAGATATCGCGTCCCTGACCGTCGGGCCTTGGCCGAGGCCGACGACTCAACACTGAGCTACTTTACTTACACTGTGTACACTAATCAAATCAAATCAAAAAGTCTTTATTTCCATAAATACAAAAATGTACATTTAGAAAAGGTCAAATTCTTGAAATAAAACATTGATACGGAAATAAAGTGATATTTTTTATTTTTTATTACCTACTTCCACTTGTGATAAGTTTATGTAACTCATTACTAATTAAGAGAAATTCCTTTGATTTTTAGTACAGTGACAGAAACAGGTAATTTTTTAAAAGCTCGCTCAATCATTTATATACCTAAGCCTGGATTTGTGACGTTGTCAGTGTGTATAATTTTATTAAATAACAAAAGAAAAACATGCCAGTTTATTTTTTAACATTTCCACGCATACCCAGCAGTGGGCGAAGCGAATAATGATTCGCAACTCGCTTCGCCCGATAGCTTCGGTATAGGCCTCCAACTTCCGTGCCACTTTTCCAGTAGTTACATGTATTTGAATAAAATAAACCAATGCAAAAGACTACAAATTTAATATATTTAAATAGAAGATAGTTTTTATTGTATTAATTGTATTCCATAATATGTAATTTTTCTTATCCACATATATTAGGTACTTACTTACTTATAAATAAAGAAATAAACAAATTTTCCATCAATATTCCTTGGGTTTTGTAAGTTACCAGCATCAAAGCGGATCAAAGTCAAAGTCAATAACTTTATTTCTTTAGGCTTACAAAGCACTTAGTCAAGTCAAATTCAAGTCAAATCTTCGTGAAATGCTCAAGATGCAACCGCATATCGAATTACAGTCTAAGCTAGTGTTGGTAGGTAAGGTTAATCGGTGGAAATGTTAATTTTCTACGACGTACGTTACTAGTCGAAGGGTAACTGGTAGCTCAGGGTGGGGCTGGGTTAGCTGGGATACGTGGCTGCAGCGGGGTCAAGCGCCGGCCCGCGGCGGGTCGTCAACCGCGGCCCGCTCGCTGTCGACTCGCATCTATATGCGCACCCGCAAAGGCCCGGCAAAAACTGCGCCGACCCGTACTGCATCCATATTGCAATATATTCCATATTTACAGCGCTTCAAGAACGTGAACTACATAAATAATGCAAAAGCTTAACTTCAACAAAAATATCTGCTAGGTATATATGTGGATTCTGAACAATAGGCGCTGGTAGGAAAAAATCGAAGGCCCGAGAATTTTGGAGTGAAATAAATATAATGTTGTATACGTACCTAACGAAAATACCTAAGTAAGTAACTAACTTTGCGCGTTATACACAGGGTAGATAAAATAGCTATGACAACGACCTGATTCTTCACACCATGCATGGATCTCAGCTCCCAGGACACGGCATGGCACTAGACAATCCACCCACGAGAGTAGGTAATACTGTTTTAATGTTAGCTATTGCACGGCAATACAAATAACAGTAACAGTCATTTGATATACAGCTCACAGCAAAGAGTATAATAACTAAACAGCTTTCCTTTAGTACTAAACTTATAAATCTGTGCAGCTTTCCAAATTTTAAAGTGAGTAAAACGTGTAGGTACTATACCTACTTATAAATCTGTGAATAACGTAGTGGTTTTATTCTCTTTGGTAAATATCATAGATGAATACTAACAAACAATTTGTCCAACTTCCGTTATTCCCTCAGTTATTCCTTTTTCAGTTTTTTTAATAAATCATTTTTCTCTACGAACGATCCTGAAATGAAACTTGATACCTCGAACGAAGGAAATCACCTCCACCTAAGTTCTATCCAATCACACTATCAAACTTTTGCAAACCTATAAAGAATCATTATACTAACGAAGCATAGAGTAATCCTAGTATCTAGTATCAGGGAGTCTATGGGTGGTTTACTCCGTCCACGCATATCCCAGCAGAACTCGGCTAAAAGCAAGTCTTTCCGGAATGGTCTTTCCTCCAGTCTTTCTTCGTATCTCCAGCATGCTGCCAGCTAGAGGTATTTTTAGAGATAGAAGTAAAATAGGCCAGCAGCCAGCTTATAGAAACGCATCAGTTTATATAATAGGTACCTACCTATGAATATGATCATCAATTATGTACAAGTTTACAGGTTATATTTGGCGAACTATATACCCAAAGAATTTATATAGTGGCCAGTACTTTAAAAACTCTGCATGTACTTATAATTTGTATTATTTCTTATAATTGTAATTTATATTTAATTTTACTTGATGAGAAACTGATAACTTTAGCTTATCATAGAGTTAATCCAGTTAACCATTGTTATTGTGTATTGCTTTTTCAATAAATAAATTCATTTCAAATTATTCCCATGGAATTACGAACTGAAAATTAATAACCACTAGTGCTGTTCAAAGCTGATGGTTTAGAACTAATCACAGGAGCTGGTCTTCCGGGCATTGCTGGTAATTGGATACCAGTTAGGTTTAACTCCATATTTTCACTGTAGGGTCAGCGTTCTGCCTTGTAACTCACGGCACTTTCTAAGTGGATGTGGGTAGACTTACTACAACTGCTCATTGAACATATCACAACAGGCTACGGCTACTTAACCGAAGAAACGAAAAACAAAAGAGGTTCTATTTTCGGCTGTAGGTGTATTTGATTGATTTCATTAATATCATTAATGTCATGCAATAAATAAATGTCATTTAAGGTTAAGAACTAGGTACTTTATAATCATTGCGCCCTCTGTGGTCCGCCTGCGACGTAGGAGGTCACGGGTTCAAACCCCGCCTCGGGACAATTTTTGTACGGTTAGGAGATTTTTGTTACAATGTTCAGGTTGTTTCCTATATTTAATCAAAAAAATATATATCTCTGTAATGTATTGTTTTATAAGTAAGTTTATCAGATGTGAACTCGAACTCATTGACACAAGGTAGGTTTCTTGTTCACTTCTTCTTCTTCGTTCACCTTAAAAGATTGAAGTAAGTACTTATGTAATCGGAGTTTTGTGACGTGTTCAAAAGTCCTGTAAGATCTATACGAAATAAAGCACTGAGTTTTGAGTTCAGTTTTGAGTTTCGATCTTGCCAATCCATAGAAATCTAAATAATAAATTATTTAGATTTCTATGTGCTAGTCCGAACTACGCGCGTAGACAACATTTTGTTGGATCTTATCGGAAAGATTTGGCGTAGAATTCTTACTAAATATATACCGGTTCTGTCTTCAAATTCCCGGTTCTTGAAAAACTTCCCAACTTTACCAAACTATACCTCAACAGCCTATAATAAAAATATAATGGTCCACTGCTATGGGGGATAATGCCCATTATCCCCATGCTGGGCACGCGGGTTGGGGAGCGCAGTTCGGTGGTAGATATATTCTGCAAGAGGCGCTGCTGCCCGCCCCCCGGTGTATATCCCTTAGTCGCCTCTTACGACGACCACGGGAAGAGTTGGAGTGGTGCAAGGTCTAAGCCGGCACCGCACGGCTAATTTGGTAAAGTTTTTATTTAAATAAGTAGATAAATAAAAACAAAGCAAGAATAATTCGTTAAATGCATCAATGTTATTTCGAGCATTGTTCCAAAGTTCAACCGGCTGCAGTGTCGTCACGTCGTCACTCGGATATCGCAGTCAAGTATTTACATAGAACCGTAGGTCATGTCACGGTTGTCCTCTACACCGTCGCACGCGGGTAACACCTACGGTCACTGCATCGCAAATCAGCCTTGCATCCATCACATGATTTAGAATCATGCTTTATCATGTCCTGGTGCATCTCATTTAGAATGGTTTTTGTTCGGTTACTGCCGAGAATAGCTCATTTCAAATCGATGTTGATTTCGATCATATTCCTTCGCCTACAGGCACACTGAAGTCAGGTCAATTTGTTCTTTTTTTAACCGACGCGACGATACGAAAAACAAAAAAGGAGGTGGTTCTACATATGTTCGGCTGTAAGTATGCTTGAATTTTTTATGTTTGTATGATTTTTCCGTCAATAAGAAGAGAATGCTTCCGAAGTGGTTCCAAAAAAGGTCCCGAGGGATCAGTATTTGTGGCATAAGTTTGTTATTTATTTATTGTGAACTAGCTACGCATTGTTTAAGATTATTTCTATGTCATGGAAACTGATTTATGGGATAGAAAGTAGTCTATGTTACTCTCCATCCTTTCAATTAACTCTATGCAAAATCAAGTCGAGTGGTTGCTTAGTTAGGGTGTGAAGGAAACAAACAAACAAAGAAACACATTTTCACATTTATAATATTAGTAAAAATAAATAAGTAAATAAATAATGCTGGACAATTCACACAGCGTTATCTAGCCCTAAGCTAAGCAAAGGTTATGTTTCTAGATAACTGATATACATAATACAATACATAGATAATACTGGCAACAACCTTTTTGGAAAAATTTCTTAATGTGTTCTTAAATTGTAGTATTGTTTAAGAAGGAAAGTGCCTGGCGCCAGCCTTTCAGTTACAAACAGCTGTCAGTTCCAGAAGGCAGTAAAGCCTACCATGAGTCACCGCGTCAGGATTCTCCAGGGATTTCCTACAAACGTAAAATACACGTCATTTCCTACCCAAAAATAAGCGTGATTCATCCTTTTGCCTGAAAACGTTATTTTCCAAGAAACACTTTCGTAAGAATAGTTTGGTACGTTTACCCATTACGACCCCTGCTGAATGGGGGTTTCGTTGCTTAGTCATGCACTTTGAAATAACTTTCAAAACGTAACATAGAAGACCGAGTTACGGGGTGGTTTTGGTCCGAGTGAAAAACTCTACTTTTCACTTTAATTGCGTGATAATCAAACCATAAAAACTTACCTTCAGCTTATTAGTATAGTATTATAATATTCTCTATATCTGTGCCTTCAGTAAAATATTGCACAGATCTTAACTTTTCTAAGTTACCAATTTGTTATATCGTCGTAAGTCTTTTCACGTGTTATCGACCGCAACAGAAAGAATTATATTAATTAATAAATTTTCCCGTCTGTTCCATTTGCATATGATAAACTTAATTTTTTCTTGATGCTATTTTCAGTTAAATAAACCAAGTTCACCTTCAGTTCAACTGTAGTAAACAAAAAAATCCAGAGATTTCGCGCTAATACAAGTACAAAACATCTAATTAAAATCATCTAAGTAAAAACATAACTCCACAATACGAGAAAACAAATGAAGATCGTATTGCCGCTTTCCCGCTTTTTTTTTCTTTAAAATCAGCCATTAATTTTCACATTCAGCCATTATCATGGTTTAATAGAAATGTGACAGCTGTCAGTTAAGATACTCTCTAGGGTTGAAAAGTATTACTTTCAACCCCCTTCTCAGACAACTTCAGACCTACTTTCCGAGTCTGAAAAACATTTTTTTTTTATCTTTTTTGCTCTTTTTAGTGTTCCATTTACAAACAGCATGCCTATTATGTTTTTTGTAAATGGAACACCAAAAAATAGTCTTTATAAAAGAGAGAAATGTGTTCCCTCAAATAATTCAGATTTAAATAATTGCAACAGTATAATGTAATAATAACATGGAATGAACTACTATTTAGAATTACTCGGAATGAACCCGCACTTATCATGTCAGTCACCCGTAACCGCATAAGATTCTCATGCTCCATTAATAATGTGCTGAGAATCCTAAGCTTTATTTGCAAGGTTCTTAACCTTATTCCTTGAATGAGAATTATAAAACAAGTTTACGTGACCGCGCTTTTTATCATCGTAGCTTCGTAGCACTACGAAGGATCTACGCGTGTACCTAACCTACAAAACAGTAGGTTCGTAGCAATGGAGCTACGGGCGTCGCTTGCGGGTCAGTGGCTCTACTCGGCCACTGCACTCGCGACTAACTTAGATACTTCTAACATTGCAACTTTTTTTTCTATTACATTCCCGGCTCGGTGCGTTCAACTAACTTCACGTAACAAGATATCTCGCTTTTCCAAGGCGACTTTATAATAGACCGCGATGGGAGTTTTATAAATAAAAGAACTAAAAATTCTTGTGTTCACGTTTCGGTCTGTAAAACATGGGAAAAGTTTATTGCGATTTCGCCTACGATACATTTCCCTTATTTGGATTCCTACCGGCTAATATCAGGAGTTAATAAATAATCAGAAAGTTTTGTGATTCATCATCATCATCTACAACCCGAATTTGCGAACTGCTGCGTATAGGCATCCAAACTCTTGTGCCATTCCACACGGTCCTGTGAAAAATACAAAATACAAAAATATTTTTTTCTTTAACTTAATGTACTATTGTGTTACAGTATTTGAGATTCTCTTTTAAGTAAAGAAAATACCTGTGTTAGGGAATCTCGCTCTTCCCAAACAAATTATATTAGTAGAGTAGATTAAGTTATTGATAAGTATCTAATATTTATAATGAAACAAAGTTAAGTTTATGCAAAAGCAAAGTTAAGAATTTTGACACTAATAATTTATAATTAAAGTTTAAATGCGTAAACTACTACTAATCACGCGGACAGGCGCATGCGCACTGTTGTGTGAGTGTGTATGTGTGATTATACCTATTTCAATTCATTCAAATCTTAAAATTGATACTTTTAACAATTAAGTATGTTCTCCAACTATTATTCATTCTATAAGCAAACGAGCTATGAATCACTTTCGCGTGATTGCGCGAGCGCAGCCGATTCGCATCGAAAGTGCAACGGCCCGGTGAACTTCGCGCTACTTTGTGGGACGCTCTATATTTACTCAATAGTTATGCTGCATGCTTACATTGCACGCTTATCTAATAACTCCCAAATAAAATAAACTTATTTATCGATAATTCAACTTTGTTTTCGTTGTTCGCTTCTTTACTTTACCTTAAAAAGATTGAAGTGGACCAATTCAAAGTGACCACTTTATTTCCTAGTTTTTCTAAGTAATCTGAGTTTTATGACTTGTCCAAGAGTCCTGTAAGGTCTAAAGGAAAAAAAGCACTTTGAATTTTGAATTTGAAATTTTTGTTGATTGTTACTCTATTGACAACCATGTGCATTTTGCACCCAATTAGTGTGGCAAATTCATGTGGAACATATTTTTATACCGTCCCATCTTTATTGGTCACGAATAGGAATCGATTATAAGTAATTGAATGAAAAATAGAAGTATGAATTTATTTCAAGTGCGAAAACTAGATCCACGCACGCAACAAGCGATCCAGTCTGTGCCATTAGTATCACCGATATATTAAAACGTCGAGCACATATTTTATGTTAATGCACGGCGCGCCACGCAATGTTTTTTTCATGACGTCTTCTCGCATTACAGGTAAGTCGTTAGTTAAAAGCCAGGAGTCTCGGTATCTGGTGTAGAAGCGAACGTGCTCTGAAATAGTCGGGACGGGATCTATTTCCCGGCCAGCTGCATGCGTTCGTTGCCCCTATACGGAGGGCGTTAGAAGTGCAACGATCTCTGCAATTATCGCTGCGGCCGCGCAACTAAACTTGAACTGGCAACGCAACGCTCTGGCACGGGCATGCACCTCACCTTCACTGCTTAGAAAGCAACAACTATTACGTCTAACGCTCCACCGCTTGCAGATACTGAGTGGGTAAAAGCGAGAGCAGCGGCTATTCAATGCAACATTGCCTCAATAAATGACACTCATACATGATGGACTGCTAAGTAGTCATGTTTACAATAACCAAACTGATTATCCTTTGCCATAACCAACACCTCCCTGCTTAGTTCCCACACTTTCGAATGCTTGGCGCTTCAATAATAATAATCTGTAGAAGCAACGCGATGACAATAAAGAAAAACAATACGCACAAGAGAGTGTTATCAAATTGGGCTATTTATAATTCAATGGGTGTTTTTCAAAATATTTGGAGGTCAGATGTGTTGATTGTTACAACCATCTTGTCTGGACGGTACATTATGTCGATAAGAGAAGAATTAATAACAAGGAGGCTAAATGGTAGGTCGTACACTGTCTTGGCTTTACAAATAAAACAATAACTGCATGCTACGCATTGAAATGTGCAGTCCAAACTCCTGCGTCGTTATGGTTGCCTGGTAGTTTCTTGCACCGAAGTGCATTTCACAACGCCCGCGCACTGTTTGACATGCCGCGGCCTGGCGTATAATCGATGCATTGTCTTGAACATAAAATATTACGCAGATACGGCTAATTTTAATTTGTTTCCTTGTTTTCTTTCATAAAACAGATTTTATAGAGAACTCCAATGAGGTGAAAATACTGGCTGTTAAAAGTACGACTTTTTCGTTAGGTATTATTTTACGGCTATGCGTTCATGTCATTCTTTAGTACTACTATACTTACAAATCTATTATGTCATTTGAATGCTAGATGGCAAAATGGTGTCAGTTTTGTTAGGACTTAAAAAATAGCTTTAAAACCCTTTATCGATTGGGTTTTAACCAAGTCAGAAATACTCCCCTACAACAAGACCAAAAATATTGAACCGATCAGTTTGATTTCAATCTACCAGGGCATCTGAGCGCGCGAGGAGACTGCTGGTGCGAAGAAAATGGCACGATGCATTCTTTATGCAGTTTGTGACTGCTATAACTGCGAGTGCGATAAGGATGACTATATATCGCGCATCTGCTTGCGATAGTGACGTGCAAATGCATTTGTACTCATTTATCAAGTGCAGTTGCATACAAAATGCGTTAAGAATTAAATGACAGACTTACGAGTAGTAGGTTCCAAATTGAAAAAATATAATTACCCTTTGCCTTTTGTATATACTTTTTTTGTATTTATTTGTATATACTCATAGAAATACAAGTAATTTCATTGAAAATATAAAATATTATGTAATATTTTTGTTTTCACTCGATCATTAAGGATTTTGCACCAAATTTATTGCGGTGCTAAGACTTGATGTAGTGTATTATGTACTGTAATAATATTGAAAAAATATGGATTTATAACTAAACTCGACTGTACTTGCGAAATGACCCGATGCATTTGACGTCGCGCTGTGACGTAGCAAGGGCATCGCGCACGTTTACAACAGCTCTTTGCGCTCTCTGCGCTCCTGGTGATAAAGGTTCGTTTAGTGCACAACCCTTTTCTGGTCCTAAATCTACTTTTCTGAAAAGGACTTGTAGATTTTAGTATTAACACGTATTACCTAGTTGTTGTTGGTATTGCATTGTTTGCAAAACTGTGGCATGCCCTTCGATGATCTGTCAGTGGAAAAGCGGCACTGGTTTGGTAGGTCGGTACGTGATTGTGACCATTGGTAGGTTACTGCAGTTTGCTTACTTTGCTTGTTCGACTTTATTCTGTCAAGGTTTTAAGGTGGAACGTGACACTAGTTCAAAAAAAAGTTATTTTTTGTGATTTCTACTTTCTACAAGTTATTTATTTAGGTCACAGATAAGAAATTTTGTGCACATTTTGCTACAAACCCATGAGAGACATTTTTCTATTGTCGTTTTGGAGTATATTGACAGGTTATAGATTTATTTCTAAATTTCAAGTTATTGTGAGCAATAACTGCTATATACTAATTACTTTTACAGCGTAGAAAATAGGAAAACACCCTGTTTTTTTATTTCACGCGTGATGAGACACCAAATTGCTTTAATGTTCTCTCCTCATCAGTTATCGTATTTATTTTGTAAGAGCTATAAGAAACGATGATAATTTGAATACTTACTTACTTTATTATTTTGATTCGGTCGGACATCTCATTTTATTCCATACTAGCAGCGCCTCGCGATTTCAACCACGTATGTCCCGTTCCCGTGGAAATTCCGGGATAAAATATAACCTATGTGTTATTCCAGACTATAATATATCTCTGTGCCAAATTTCATCTAGATCCGTTCAGCCTTTCTGGCGTTATTGAGCAACAAATCCATCTTTCCATCTAAACTTTCGCATGTATAATATAAGTCTGATAAATTTAGGTATAGTACGCGCATATCTTTATGAATTCTCGGTAGTACACCGGGTCGCTGCGCAGTAGCTTATTTGATTGAAGGTTCCAAAAGCGCGGCCGGTGAGCCCAATATTGCGCAGTTTCGCATTTGAGGCTATGTTCACAGAATTCATAATGATTGGCGCGAACTTCTACCTATGAAAGCCCTTAAAAATGATATCGTGACATGTTTCCTAAATAATTGCTAGGATTTTGCTGTATTTTTCTTTAAAACTGTAGGGAGGTAATTTATAGAAAGTTATTGAAGACACGCGTTACCGATGTCTAGCGCGTGGGTTTATTCATTCTCTCTCCCGATCCGGCCGCCATATTTAGGGAGCTCTTTATTTTTACCCGAGCGTTCGTTGACCCCTTCATAACTATCAACTGCGTAATGCCATTACAGCATACCTACCTAATTTTATCAGTGATTTTCTGAAAAAAGCTGATGATAGTATTTTTTTCTTTTCCATCCATCTAAACTTTAATACTATTATTGTTGCTTCCATATAACTAACTAATATATTAAAAGTGAATTATAAGCCCGTGTCTTGGGCACGCTTCCGGCTGGTATTGATATGGATCAGTTGAGCTACCTGTAGATTGTTTGCAACAGTCTGCAGTTAAATCAATTGTTTCTATTGTAAATACTAGTTTTAATTTAATTCTATTATTAAGACTCAACAAATCCAAAGATTAGGAAAAGGATTATCCCGAGGAAGAACATAGGCTAATATTTGTCATCAAATAGCGCGTTCGAAGCCGCGGGCAAAAGATTAGTCCTATAATTTCAAAGGCCCGCTCACTTTAATGTATAATGTTTGCTTCTCACATTTGCGATATAATCCAGGAAACGTTTCTGCATCATGAACAATGATAATTGATAATCTAGGTAAAGCCTAGCCTTGTCCTTTATATGGCCGACACAGCCTTCACCTAAATTTACTTGTACTATACCTTTGGTAACAGGTATAGAGGATTTTTGATCGTTCAGACTCGCCCCCCCCCCCTCCTGCCACTAGTGGATCTTATCCACCCAAACAGGGTGTAACAAAATATGTGTACTAAGCCGAAACCCAGGGGACCCCAGGGGTCAACCTATTCTACGATTTTTGAATTTCGATTCTTATTTATTAATTAGAGGCAGTTTTTCTTCAGATTCGTATTTTTTATATAAGTCTTACATTATTTATACAGTAAAGGGTTTTTTACAGGATTTATATACATTTTGTATGATAATTGTATGACAATACAATGGTTTTGCTGAAAATACACAAGCAAAAAACAAATTGTGTAATCTATTAGTACTAGTCTATAGTATCATAAATGCGGAAGTGTGTACGTTTGATTGTTTTTTTGTTTATTCTTTATGCTTTCTTCAAGCCCTAATAAAGCAACCAATCTATTTGATTTTAATTTTTGTATAGAGTTAGTTGAAAGGATGGAGGACATAGGCTTATTTTTATCCCATAAATCAGTTGCCATGAGATTGAAATAACCTTAAACAACGCGTGCAAAGCCGCGGGCAGCATCTAGTATTTTGTAATGTTGCTTGTAAAAGAACAGAAATAGTTAGAAAGAGTAACTAACTGTTTAAAAAAAATGCTAATTCGAAACTAAGAAAATATTTACAAGATGATCCATTCGAGGAATCACCCCCTTTCGGCTTAGTGCACATGTTACGTGGCACCCTGTATAACGCCGCATTTATAAGCCATAAATTATCAGTCGGTTTATAAAAATGTGTGTTTTCAAAGATAATGGAAATATATTTCTTGAAATAATTTTCATGGTCCGGTTCAATTCTAATTTCTAGACGAAAGATGTATTTTTTATGTAATCTTTTTTTTACTTTTAAGAGAGTGACATAGTCTATGTTTTATTTATAACTATAACTACGCGGGTGAAACCGCGAGGCGTTGCTAGTTACTTATAATTTTGCTTAAAACTAACTACGGAATCATCCATCCACGACCCTTATTATGAATCTACTAGAGCCTGTCCGGCTTCTTTAAAATGAATCTAAGCATCCTCAATGTTTAGAACCTTTTTAGAACCTTGAACGTGGATTAAGCAGAAGTGTTCCGGGTGCATCCCGCTCCGGCATTGATCGCCCGTGACCATGGCAACGCGGAGTGGAGTGCGAGGGTCAGGGCCGCGCGAGAAATATGAGCCGCCAGGAAGATATCTAGGTACGCTGAGCGGAGGAAGGTCTTTCGGCTATATTATGAGGTGATTAATTGTGTATCTAGTCTACGCAGATAGTGGGTGTATTTTTTTCTTCATTATGACATAAATTTAAACTTATACACTAGCCAAACTCGATGAAGTATGTTTGTAAACAAACCGCCCATACTTAACCTAAAACTTACTCTGTTGGCGCGTCTTTTTATACCCAATTTACATTATTTCTCGAATGGAGCTCTTTCCTTCAGTAAATATAGCTTACAATAATATCTGAAACTCGACGACAAACAAGCGAGTTTTAGTTTTCTGTGTCGTTGTTTATTTATGAACATTCTACTGCTAGTTTGGCTAGTGTATAGTTACGCTGAACTTGATTTTCATTTATAAAGCATTTCAAAAATTGAGAATCAAATGTGTAGCGTAACAATGTTAAGCTGAACTGCTATTCACTGGAATGGCAAGTGAATATTCCATCTAAGACTGGACAGTAAAACAGCCGTAAGTAAGTACCTATCTAAATATAAACGAAAAATAGAACTCAAAACTCACCCTTCCGTACATATGTTGATTGTAGTTCGATATGACCATAGCAACGAAGGACAACCAGTTGAGGGCCAAGGATACCAGACAGAAACAAAAGCCAAAACCCTAAATAACTATCCATACAAATCCAAAAGGCCGTCTTGGTAACAAGAGTTTGGGCTAAAACTTGGCACAAACGGAGAAGAAAAAATGGGCTCATTGCTCTGTGTTAGGGTTGCCATTTCTACGTTCGACAAGAGCTAATGTTTTTGTAACACAATTCAGATGACTCGATATTTAACATAGTAGTTTTACTTTATTATTGAATACCAAGTACTTACTAGATAAATACGTCTATTATCCAATTTACTGCAAATTTGTAAGACTATACGGTCATGGAGAGGCTTGTCGGTAGCACGGCAATTTTTTCTCACACGAGATACTCAGAGTTCTTGCTACCAGATTATTGAGCGCTCGTCAATAATTCACGACATTCAAAGCCAATTGAAAACCTAGGTCAAGGGCGGAATCGTTACCTTGTCAGGCTGAAAGAACTGTGGCCTACTAACAAGCGCGAGTTTTGGAACATTAAGTAATTCATTTCTCTGATTTTCAGGAACTATATGGAGATGTTGAGATTGAAAACATTCCAAAAACAACCCATTAATTCACAGGAAATGTTGAGTAAAGATGTATCTTCAAGGACAAAGTTGGTAGATATAGGTATCTAATTCAAAATACCCTGAAAACTTCCTGAAATGTATCTCACTTTTCACGCTTTTATTATACTTCGGTATACGATCAATAGATGGCGTTATAACTTACAACAGAGAAGTGCGTTTTATTCAATTTCTTTTCAGTTTTATTCACAATATTTGTTTCTTATAGGTTTATAGAGACTTTTCATTTATTTATGCTGATTTAGGTGGTCTAAAAGAGGTTCGTAGAGCAACAAATGGAGATTGCGTTGCGTTGTACGGCGGCATTGATCGGCCGTGACCATGGCAGTGGCAGCACTGTGCGCGGCGGTCAGGGGCGCCCCCAGCTCCCGGCCAGGGTTGCAAGACCTTGCTATTGAATTTCCTGTTTGCTATTATTTTAAGAGTATAGTATAACTAGGATTTGGAAGTCAAAGTATTTGTAAAGGTGGTGTAATTAGTTCTAATAATAAGGGTCAAGTTAATATAAACCTATCATTCTCAATCATTTTGATCATCATGTCGAATTGACAAACTGAAATTTCATCAGAATGTTCCTGCAAATATAAAATGTTATTTATGTAGGTATGAAGCCTACAATTAGATAAACATGTTTTTATTCTAATAACAATCGCGTAGAGCTGTAACCATTTAAACATTGTTTTTAAATTTTGTTAAAATTCGTGACAAAAAGGCTGAACGGATATCAATGAAACTTGGCAAGAAGACATTGCATCCTCGGGAAAGGGTTAGGCTACTTTTTACTTTTTATTTGGCTAGTATTAATAAGGTTAGACCCTGGAATGTTATGGCTAGGCTTGTTGTACGGGGGACGTGGGCGGTGCGCAAAGATGTGCCGAGAGGCTGCGCTCTGAAGTTCAGGGCCGCACGTGGAACACAACCTATGTACTTAGCCTGATAATCCCACTCTCGATCATAACCAACTTATGCTTCCCGGAATCCGCAGCAATTGTGTAGATTGCTCTGTTTATCAGAGCTTATTTAATCACGAATTAATCGCATTTGAAATTACAGGCCGTGTTGATCAACATAACACTACTGTTGAACAGTATGTAAGTATGTATATCAGAAAATAAGCATGCATAATATTTAGTTTCTTTATTACGTCGATGCACATAAGGCACCTACATGTATAACATTGCTCATTTCTTATCAACGACCTTCATGCAACTATTGGGCTTACACAATCGAATAACAAAAGTAAGGTTTGCTGATACGGTTACTGTCTCAAAGTCAGATTAGCTACAATACTTTGTAATCAAGAAACAAAGCGAATCTGAATTTTTCTAATTGTTGAAGATTAGTGAATGCTTCAATCAGTTGTTGGTGTCTTTTGCCTTGCAAATTGATGAGACGCATGACTGGAAAATATGTGACCATGACCCCAGCTCGGTCAGAGTTGAGGGTGGGTTGTGGGGGGCAGGGTTAGAGCCAAGGCGAGCGCGGGGCGAGGGGAGCTCTGCGACCTCCGAACATCTTCTAACAGTATTCTTCAGGTTTTATTAGATTTTGATGTAGCATCAATTATTAGTCTTATATAGGTACGCACGTGTAACTATATTATGAAACCGTTTATAAGTGTTGCTAGTGACGTTACGCGACCTCGGCCAAGGTTGCAAGCGGCACTTCCCTGTGTGCTCTGCCGTTTATAGCATGGATGCTCACATAAATCTATACATTGGAATATGTGCTGTGTTTAGTAAGCGATAAAATCTCTGCAGATCTATTATTTTCCGTGATCCCATACTGTTGATAATGAAGATAATGAGGTTTATCATAATAATTCCTTTTACCTTTTAAAAGATATATTTATAATTTTGTAGGTATGAAATTAATTAGTATCTTCGTTGTCCAAAATAAACAAGGATATGACTGTGGCAAGGCGGGCGAAGTTCCTCGGTTCGATTCTTGCCTCGGGACAAATTTTTGTACGATCTGCGGATATTTGTTCCGGGTGTTCTGGATGTTTACTGTGTATAAAAAGTATCCATCCAAAAAAAAACACTCTGTTTACACAAAGATAGAAGCACAATGTATGGTATACAGAGTGAGTTTTTTTAGGGCCACTGAGGGGAAGTAATAAAAATCCAAAAATGATTTTTTAAACTCACTGTTATAGAAAAACTAATTTATTTCTGTCATTTTTTATTGCAGAACTTATTTTTTTCTAAATCAGCACAACTCTTGCTTGACATGACTTCTCGATAACTCTCACGGTTTCAGATTTCCACTCAGAGACATTGAAAAAAAAATCTCACATAGGTACATATCACGTGTAATCCATAACAAACCTAAACAAAAAATCTGCTTAACTTGGGGCTAGAAAATTGTTAATTTTTGGCTAATGTACCAAAGAAGAGCGAAACCTCCTAGGACAAGTATTCTATACTTATAAGGATCCTTCAAAATATTATGAAATATATTATATATATTTAGAATTTTGTAATTTGCTTCTTATTTATGCACACAGATCCCCTTTCAATCCAACAATCCTATCCATCCACGGTTGTCTGATAGAGATCGCTCTTGAGCGATAAGACCGCCAATTGTTACATTTTTTTTTTCTTTTATTTTTGATTTTTATGTATATTAATTATGTGTGCAATAAAGCATTTTCTATCTTCTATCCATCTATCTAAATATAAAGATGTACTTTTTGAACTAAATAAAAACACTTATATTTGTGTGTAACACGAGGTTCGCGGTATAAGTTAAAGCACTGTAAGTAAATTGCTCGTATCAAAGTAGACACAAAGCATAGTTAGAAACAATGTAATTTGTGAATTGTAAAAACAAACAAATGAAGATCTCTGAATTTGATAATAGCTTATTTAACGACCTTGGCAAATAACAAAAAATATTCCGCATTTTGAAAAGTGTATCGCAATTTACTGCCAGATATATCACAGGCCTTAGATACCGTATGAGTACGTACAGGAAGTAATTTGCTCGCATAGAAGGTTACTTTGATAATGATAACACATCATGTCGAGCAGTTGACTCTTGACTACAAACCGCCACCATAATAGTCATCTAAACTCTACATTCGCTTAAATAACTCTGTTTAAGGTTTTCCTATTTTATATGGAACCACAAATAACGTTTGAAACCAAAAGGTTTTTAACTTTTTATACACATTGTTAATCTGCAAATCATAAGATCGGTATCTTTCCGAGGTAAAAGCAGTCCATAAAGCACTGAAAATTAAAGTAGGTTCATACAGACAGAGCCTTGGAGTCGAGACCCTAAGTCCGTGTGGTACCGAGGCTCTTCGGGTTTTCAAAAAATTATCCGGTCGAAGCGATTCGATATGGATCAGTTAAGGTACCTGTAGATTGTTTGCAACAGTCTGCAGTTAGCTCAATTGTTTCAATTGTAAATACTAGTTTCAATTTAATTATATTAATTGATTGTAATTTTATTTCTTAATAAAGCATATTGTTAAGGTTCATAACACATTATAGATTTGTAGGCTCGTTATTTCAAGTCAATAAATATATGATGATTATTGTTCTATAGAAACGTTTTAGGTTAATGGTATCGCATTGGAACTGATTCATGGGATAAAATACATGTTATTCCAGGTCTAAACATTTATCGACAAAATTTCAGCCCTGTCTGTTAAGCAGTTTTGGCGCGAATACGTAACAAACATCCATCCATCAGGTCATACAATGCAAACTTGTGCAACCTATTAATAAGGCAAAACTTTGTGTCGTTGTTGTGAAGACATTTGGATGTAAACAACGCTAAAACTACATACGATCGAGCTGAAATTTTGTAAACATAAAGGTCTGGACCTTGAGGATTCATAAAATAGCGAAAGAATTTTCCAAATCGGTCCATATTAATCAACGAAAAGAAAAACCGATGAGAGAGAATTCGGACTTTTTGAAATTAAATTCCAGTTTTCCTCCTTCCACAAATTTTCTCAAGGGGGAAAAATGGAATAAGAAAAATCGGAGAGGGAGAATTCTGAACTTTTAAAAAATGACATCTAATTTTCACCCTTAAAAAGGATTTGTCGAAGGGAAAATCACCCACATTAAAAATACATACAGCCGAACATAGAATCATCTTTTGTTTTTCGTCCATAAAAAAACGCTTTCAAAGCCGCGGACAGAAGCTAGTTTATAATATTAGTGTGATGATGAATGACAGTAACCGCACGCTGCAGCGGTTAGCGATGCAATGCAATAACAAGTAGGGGCAGGGGTCGCAATCACCTGCGCCCGCGCCTGACATTGCCAGATAAGATAGAGGTACTGCTATTATTTTGTCACTGTATCAACCCAATGTCACAGTGACCTTAATGACACTAAATGACGTACTTGCACGAGTTTGCCGTACTGACCTTGTCTTTTATCTAATCTCACTCGCAAAATTATTTTGCAGGATTTATTTCCTTTATATAATATTTTTGAAAGGACATTGCATTGATACGCGATGTCCTCTAGAATGGAGATAAGTGCATATTATCTTGAATAATCATGAGGTTCAGCACGTGCTTGGCCACGTTTTAATGGAGCACAAAAAAACAAGACCACTGCTATGCAGATGAGACGGGTCCGTATTGAAGTGATTTTTAATAACAATAAACAGTTTTTCACACCTGGATGCAAAAGGCACAGGACAAAAGAGGTTGGCAAAGATTCAAGGAAAGGAAGCCTATATCCAACAGTGGGTGTCTTAAAGGCATGATGACGATGATGATGAAACAGTTAAATAAACTTTTTATTATGTTAATTTAATATATTATTATATCTTTGAACACGTATTTATGAGTTAAGTATCAGTATCTTTTAAAAAGACACACTATATCTTTAAGGGCTACATAATGCTTTGTGGATTTTCCAGCATTGTTTATTATTTATTTATATTTAATATTATATTTCTTAATTAGGTGTATTTTTATTGTTTAAGAATTTTCAAACTCGTTTTAATTGACGGAGAAATTGATAAACATACATAAAAAACATACCTCCGAACATTTACAGAGTAGAACCTTCTCCTGAAGTCGGTTAAAACTAGACCAGTGTAGATACCAAGTATTGGTATTGTCAGTACCTAATAATACAGAAAGGCATAGCTTTGATTTTTTTGCAATTTAATTCGTCTGCCCACTCAGTTTTGGTTTTAACCAGTTTATCTGTATGATTAATTACAAGAATGGTGGGTTAATTAATCAGTAACCTTTGGTATTTATTTTTATTTTAACTTTGAGTATTATCTTAGGGGTTCAGTTTTGAATTCTTCATGTAATTTTAAGGAGCTTTAGGTTGTGTACACCCTAGAGCATCTTAAAACGAGCTAGACAGATCAGAGAGTTTCTTAAACAGAATTTAAAGAATTTGGAGTCGGTCAAGAAACCGTAGGAGTCTTATTTCAATGTAAACAGTGCATAGCCCAAGTTCTTTCATCCATGAATTTTTTTACACTTAGCTACTACACTTATAAGCAAAAAGTGCCTCAGTTTCTTTTATTTTTGTTATTTATGTTGCTGAGCTGTTATCGGTTTCCATAATGCAAATACATAGGTATTACGCGTAATTAGTAGGTATGTACTTACATATCATGACCTTCATTAATCATTAGAAATCGTCATCACCCGGAAATTATTGTATAGCTGTAAATGCTCTGTTACAGTTTACCGATGAAGGAAGTATTCGTGACGGCCAAGGCGAAGCAAAATTATAAATACCTCTTCAATAACATAATGCTTGTAATATGTAGTACCGTCTACTTTTTGTAGCAGGTATCAAGGTTGTCAAGGTACCTGTGCTGGTATAGGTATCATTAAACCACGTAGGTACGTCTGTAGGTACCAACAGTTTTTTCATACAACGAAATGTAAATAAATAAATGTGTAACAACCGTATTAATAAATATTTTAACACCGAAACAATACTATAACAGTCCCTTTTTTCATATATTTTTCATTTTGTTAGTTAGATTTCAAACTGCTACTTGCTACTTGCTGGAAATATGTCATAATGACTGTGGAAATCAATTGATATCTACAAGTAGACTTACCTAAATCTGGAATGGAGCTGGAGGGTTCCTCGAACATGGAGACCATCGGCGGCTTGTGGAGGCGCGGCGGGTGCGGCGGAGGCGGCGGCGGCGGCGGGCGCATGCACTGGATCACGGAGTGATGCGTCGGCATGGCCAGCGGTGGGCCCAGCAGCACTGGCGCGCGGAACTCCTTGCCTGGGGGCGCCGGTAGCTCCAGCCTCCGCACAGGCAGCAGCTCCAGCTCGCCGTGCCCGTACCCCGCGTCCATCGGCTCGCGCTTCGGCGACAGATCGGGATAACACTGCATCGTTCCTTTATAAATACTGCTCGTGTTCAATCACTAGTACAGTAACTAAATATATCGATATCAAATACGAATAATGTTCAGCACAAAATAAAAGTTATATCAAATTCTCCAAACGTCCAAACACGGTCTCAAAAATAATCGCGGGTAATACGGAAATTTTCATTTATTTACATAGACATTTCGGCATTGTTTATATGAGAGTTATGGCTATGCCGGGTGCCGGTAGATCGCGTATCTTGCGTGCGCGGCGCGCCGCTCGGTCCGCGAGACTCGTTCGCTCGCCGCGGCCAACTTTCTCTCACTGGCGCGACGGGCGGTCGCAGCCGGACGAAAGTGAATCTGCAGCGTGCGCCCCGCGCCCTCCGCCCTCAGGTGTCCTGCACCGCCCGCTCCAGGACCCGCCCGCCCTAAGGACCGTCGCCGCTCACTGCCGCCGCTGCAACCAACGCCCAGCACCTTTAACCTTAACTCTGACCTTTACAGGGAGCACTGCACTTTAACACCTCTTTCAATTCAATAAACTGTATTAATTGAGACTGAAAAAGAAATAAAGCTAGATATTCAATACATACTCACTTAGGTAGAGTAGGATTGTTATAAAAATACCATTTGAATGAGTGCCTAATAATTATCGTCGGCCGAAAAATACTTTTAAATCTACTCTCTTTTTTTCCAGCAAAAAAAAAATAAGATCGGGCAAATTTTACCCAAAAATACATAAAAATAGAAGTTATGTTTTAGGAAGCGGTGCATAATGATGTCATGATACATTAGAGTCAAATCACGGTCACTTCTAGGACAACAAAGGTCGAGGTGAAGTTTGTTTAGTTACCTATTTAGCGAATGCCAAATGAAATATAAGCATTTTTTTTACTTTTGTGCAAAGGCATGAATCATCATGCTTTTTAGGGTTACGTACCCAAAGGGTAAAACGGGACCCTATTACTAAGACTCCGCTGTCCTTCCGTATATCTATCTGTTCGTCTGTCACCAGTATGTCTCTCATGAACCGTGATAGTTAGATAGTTGAAATTTTCACAGATGATGTATTTCTGTTGCCGCTATAAGAACAAATACTCAAAAATAAAATAAATATTTAACGGGGCTCCCATACAACAGACGTAATTTTTTTGCGGTCTTTTTAGATAATGGTACCCTTCGTGAGTGAGCCCGACTCGCGCTTGGCCGGTTTTTTCGTCTTATTCGACTAAAGTCGAAGGAAAGAAATAGTTATTTGTTCAACAAGAGGGAAAAACGATTTCATGTTGAACGTGCCGATATTAAATCCCGAGCTAGCGAAGCAGTCTAGAGTAGTCACGAGCGTAGCGAAAGGCTCTACATTAGACGGCTGAGCTAGCAAGGATTTAAAGGCACGAAACCAAAAATATCATAAACATACAACTTTTCACCTCTACTAGCGACAAAATATTTTGTTATTTAAACAGGTCGTATAAAATAGGTCGAATGTTTGGTCAACAACCATGGAGGGTTACAATGCTATAAACCTCTTTCAAACCGCGAAAGAACGAATTATTCTTTTTATGAAGGTTGAATGCGTGCTAACCTCCTTCCCTTTGTTAAGCTAAAATGAGAGAGGTGCAACTCCCATAATATAAAGTACCTGTTGTTAGGGAGAATAATTAGAGATTTGACTTGTCTAAGTGCTTATTTTGTAAGCTTAAAGAAATAAACGTTACTGATATTTGATATTTGATTTGAGATGGCGCTGTCCACCTAGAAGAATGTTACCTATTCACAAGCTAAATTGTCAAGATTCACAAAAATGGTACTACCTTTCGTGAGAATTTTTTTTCGGCGCTGTCCTTAAAGTATCAATAATTTATTAAGTTATTACACCATCGTTTAGTGCAATATTCTGAATTCAAATTACTTTTTTCAACAAGATAACCATTATCTTTTATCCACGTGTGAGCAGAACCCAATTTTGCTCACAGTTTGTGAGCAGGAGTGGTGAAAAAATATTTTCTTGACTTTTATTCCATTATGTAAATAAATAGGTAGGTATAATTTTCTTTTATTCGTGTTGCCAAGATATTTTCACGGTCTTCATAAAAATGACCTTGTGCAATTACTTTATACCTAAACACATTATAACTCATTTTTCCATATCGAAATTATGTCACGGTCAGCTGAACCAATAAGTACTTACCATGCATGAAAACAATAGACCTTCACACAATTTCTGTCTTCCGTGACACACTCATTATTTTCTTTGATTTGATAGGTTGATCAATTAACTGCAGATTGATTAATTGACGGACGAACTAGTGGTTAAAATTTTTAATTCGTGATTATAATTATGAGCTTCGATCGTAATGTTCATCAGAATCATTGCATGCATGATACAGTAACACAGTCAGAACTATTATAATTTGCGATTTTATTACAATAACATCTACCGACTGCCTAGACATCGGAAGAGGTCATCTTTTTTTAACTATAAGCCGCGACTATGTTGGTAAAAATTTAGGTTTTCAGCACTCTCGCTCGAAAACAGTGACATTGCTGCTCAAAAACAGTGAGTAAATTCGGTTTTTGCTCACATGTGGAACGAAGGATTAATATCCTTATAAATAAATAAATATCCTAGGCTGATCTTTCGAAAAAATCAACATTTTCATGATCTTTGATATCCTACTGCTGTTCAAATATGAAATCTAGGATTCTTAGACTTATACACCTAATATTCCATTTAATTTTGTATAAAAGCCCCAAGATTGTTTTTTGATTAGTTGTATTAGTTTGATGTTTTTTTTTTTTACTAAATATCTCAATTTTGATACATTTTTGGGTTCTTCTTCAAACCAATATCACTTACTGACTTGATTTTAAATTGAAAAATAATGCAAAGGCAGGATAACAGATTCGAATATTTGATTACTTGACCCGTACTCTTTTAATTAGAAGAAATCTTGACTTTTGCACTTGATTTTTGCCCACGCGTTCTGCTCTGTCCCGCTTCTATAAACGCGAAATCCTATGTCTATCCTTTTCACCATCCGGCCTGGGAAGAGGGCCCTTAAACAAATTTTCGGATTTAAATAAAAAATCGGAATGCTGTATGTACTTCTTTACAAAGGGGTAGAAATAAAATTTATTTGTGCTCTACGCATGTTTTCTTTGTTTTGGGTGACATTATGAAACCAAACTGCTTTCAACAATTCTCTACAAAATATAGGTAATAAGCAGATTTGGCGGCTCCTTGCAATTTTCTTTTGTGTTTTACTTTGGTACATGCGTGCTTTGAGTAAAAAAAGTTTAAGGCAATCTTTGTGGCATACTTAGGTACTTCTCAGCAGAGAACGGACACGCGATGGTGTTGGTAAGTTCAAACGGTAATTGGCAATGTACTTCGTAGAGTTCATACATTTTCGCGAAAAAGGGGAGATATTTTTGCGTTAATTTTATTGGGTTACGGTAACAAAAGATTTTCTAAAGCCTTCCGTCTACAGCACTAGTTCGTTGATTTTTTTTTAAGTCTGTGCCGGTTGTCCACCTCCACGTCAACGGTGACGTCCCGTAGTCTCTTCATCAACGTTGAAGTGGTCAAGATGACGTGACGTCGATCGAATTCCACAGCTATAGGACGTCACTCAAATGCTTTACTTGACATATAAAATACAACAGTACTGAGTATGGAAAGATTATTCACTTACTCCTCATAATTAGGCAGTAGTGCATAGCTAACTACAGTTTACGATAATAATAGGTAGGTACTAATAATCAAACAAATAGAGTTCCTTTCGGACCAAACATGGGTAAATTCTACTGACGCGTTCTTTAACAGGCTGTTTTATCAGTGTAACCTGCAAGGACGCGCTGGCTGCTCTACGCGAACTCCATCCCATCTCGCGTCGTCACTCTATATCAAATCAATAAATTGTCCTTGAAAATTCGAGGCGTTGTGTAACATTTCTATTAATTCGGTCAATAAGATATGGATGAATGCTATCTCTTCCGTATTCTCGCGATAATGTAGTACGCGGAATAACAGAATCGTCGATCGATAGTTCGGACACGCACTGTGATAACGTGAAACGATCTTTCGATATCACAGAACGGACACTCGTTAAACAGCTTTGTGTCCTAAACAAGAGTTCCTACTTATCTTGGAAGATAACCTACCTACGCGGTCATTATCAATGATTTCCTGACGTGCTTGAAGTAGGTTATCGATCGCAAGCGTGATGATACGTACCTATTAAATTAATATATAGGTAATATAAAGAAATCTCACATACGTTTATTGATCGGCAGGTAGAAGATGCCTCGGGATTAAGCCCACCCTTTGTGCCTTAATGCAATTAGATTTCAAATACATCCATTATCCAATGATGTTACTTGCTTTTTGGTGACTCGTCGATTTTTGCTGTTTCTATCCTGAAAATTTACGAAAACCTTGGGTCTTCTTTAGAAAACGAACGAAGTTGACGAACTTTTAAAATTTCCGCGAATTCCCTTTTGAGCAAAACTCAGTTGAGCAAATTCCGCAACGGGACACTTCCTTGTCATAAATAAATAGTATTAATAATAAATAAATATTGTCAAACATGACAATTGTTATCAAAAATGATAGTTAAATGCCAGAAACTACAAAAATATCAGAAATGACAGCTAATGTCAGAACATTAACAAATGTCAGAAATGACAACTAATGACCAAAATATCGGAAATGACAACAGATGTCAAAAATTCACAAAGCAATCAAATAAAATCATATCATCCTACATATTTTTTTCTTACAATAGACACATACTCCAAAACTCACAATATAGATTTGCAGCAGAAGCTTTTTCAAACAAAAGCTAGATCATCTAAGTAATTCGAAAAAATCTCAACTTCAACAGCGTTTTCCCGGCGTATTTTTTCAAATCCACCGAAAGAGGGTGTCTGGCGTAGGGTGTAGTGGCATTAGCGTTCGAGGTGACTCCAGGGTGTGGCAGGGGGATAAGTTGCAGTCTGCGCACTAAACAGTATTCTGTGGCAGGGTCACTGCCATCGGCAGCTCACGGCCGAGACCGACGCGAATATTTTGGCGACAAGTCTCAATGACCTGATGTGGCAGGCTTCTTGCAATTTGCAGGGTTTTGTCTAGCCAGTTATCTATTTATTCACAGTAAAGTTTAACACTTTTACAGAGAGATCTCTATATTGTAGTCATGGTATTTTCACGACTTCTGTAGCATATTAGTGAGAGCTTTAGTGGGTTACCCCTTTTGATGTGTACGTGTACGTTCGTTCATCCCTTTAAAGAACACTTTCTTCCATGAATTTGTCTTTTATGTTAATGGTCTATCTCAAACACTATTATATTATTGTACATTAAGTTAAAGTAAAAAATATTTTTGTAATTTTTTTTGTAACTAAGTCATTGAATTGTTAATTCAAAAAAAAAATGACGTAGGTACTGATTGATGTCTGGTCTACAAAATGTAATGCAATCGATCGAGTTACATACTGGAAAGTTTCGAATCGGAAATCAGGCTGAAATCAACATTTCAGAAACTCCATATCCAAGCCAATTTGTAACATGCGTACCTACCTTGTAGTAGTGTATGTATGTAGCTGTTGGTTGGCCCATTTTAAAAGGTATCGAATTCGCTTTGAGTTTTTATCGATAGATAGATATATGATAGATCTGTAGGAGTGAAAGTCGTATGGTGCGGTAAGGGCACCGGGACATTTGGGGTGCATAGGGTGGCTCGCGCCTGCGCTATGGGACACCCATGGCACGGTCACACCAATAACCTTGTGCCATGGAGGTTTAACAAGAGCAATAAACTTTCGTGGCCTGTAAAATTGAAATAACTTTTTACTCAAAATTTTTATGAGAACTAAACACTAAACAGGTAACTCCAAGAGATACCTGTGGTAACCAAGCGGAGAGATGGCAGAGTCTAAAAAAAAGTTTTCCAAAAAAACTAAACAGAGTTATGGCCGCCCCTTTTTGCCACCCATTAAAGTTGGCAAACTCTCTAAATAAATAGTTAATAAGGATGTGCACTTGATGTAATTGTCTATGCTGTAATAAATACTTTTTACTTTTTTTTTTCTGTGTTCACTATCGGTTTTTTCAGGCTATTAAAATCTCATTAGTAGCACCTGTGGGACGAACCTGTTAAGAGGAATGGGACATCACGGTAATTTCGAGAACTACAATTATTAAAGCAAACGTAGTACCTACATAACATTTTTTAAAGTTATCATATGCCTGACTACTATCACATACTAAGTGAATGACGATGTGGCAGATAATAAATCACATAGGTTTACAAGACTCCTACAGATTCACTCTTGTCTACAAGAGTAAAAGAGAGATGTTGTAATTGGCATGAAAACCAAAAGCCCACAGCGAGTTAGCAGCCATAGAAAAACGATGAAAGTTAGAGGCTCTACCTTTATCATTTTTGTACCGCACATTAAAATTACTTGCACTTTAGTCCCGAGTTCACCAACAGATGGTTAAATTTTAAACAGTTGTTTTGACGATTTTGACATAAATTTTCATACATCAAACATCAAAGTTAACCGATGAATCTGCCTAATTGTCTGATTATCGTTTGGTGAACACAGACCTAAATGGTTTTCCTATATAGTAAAAGGACCGTTTAGTGCGAGTGGTTGCAATGGTGTCTACAAGGCATGTAGGGAAAATACTAATGATACGTACCATTGCAACCAACGCTAGGGTGCAGACGAACGGCGTAGTACCGTACTACGCCGTTCGTCTGCGACCTTGGGACTGTGCTCAAGTCTCGGCATAATACTGCGTCAATAAGTTCTGAAGGATCTTTGTCGTATCGAATCCAAGGCTGCCAGCTTCTATCTTATTGACCCAAACATGACATAGCAGCCACTCCATATCAGATATGATCAGGTTGATAAAAAGGCTCTGATGCGCTGCGCTAGATACTCACCAGCTCTCGGGTCACGCGTCGCTTCGACCAGACGCTCAGATATTTTTTAAAAACCCGGAGTGCTTCGGTACCCCATAGATCTAGGGTCTCGACTACAAGGGAGAAAATGCTTAGGCTCTGTCGAGACCTGAGCAACTTGGTTATAATTAATAATTCCTTACAATTTTATTTACATCACTGCGTCACCTAGCCCAGCAATTTAAAGTTCAAACTTTCGTACAGATCTTTTTTATTGATGAAGCCTCTACATTTTTTTTGTATCTATTATTTATAATGTACTTATCCTAGTCCTTGGTTCTTATAAATTTATTTTCTTTCCATTTATTTTTTTAGGGGACCTTTAGGACATAAATACAAATAAGATATGTGTAAAGACAGTGGCTAATAAAGAAACAAATTACGAGTTAGGAATTTTCAAAAATCCATAGTCTGTAATAGTTTTATTCTATTTAGTTTAGGCAAAGATACGAAAATAGATTTTGGTGGCCACCAAGGGCAACTTTGTTAAACAGAATTATAACATAAAGTAGGGTGTCTAGTTTGGGTGGGGTATGCGCCTTAAACATGGTTTTTATTCTTAGGATGAAAATGTCAAAGTTAAGCTCAGAATTGAAAAGGTAATCTTTTCTCTTAAATTATCCCTTTAAAACAACTCTAAAAGGTGTAATCCTGTAACCCCATAGATCGGTGTGAATGCATTCTGGAAGCGGGGGCGGCCGTCTGGCGTCGCGATCGATATGCACCGGCTAGACGTGTTATTTCTTCTCCCAATGAGCATTTTCCCTGTGAAAGCCACGCCACATTGCACTATATTCCTATGACTATGCTAGTTGGACGGGAAATGATATTGGCAGGTTTCTTGGTTATATTTTTTAGCGTTTTATTTTTTGAGTATAGTAAATTTATTACATGTTTTGACATAAGCCCCGTACAGAAGCTTATATTATATAAAAGACTCGCTGAGTCAACAATGTATCTCTAGAACTAAAACTGTTACCATGCTGAAAATTTGCATGGGTGATCCTTTAAGGACGTAGGCACATGCTAAGAATTTTTTGAAATTTGTATATTATTATGTAAATTAAATGGAGACAAATGTAATTCTGATAATAACACCAGAACCGTAAGCAATAGTTACGGCCCGTCAAAATTTTAAGAGTTTAAGGTGAACTCGAAATAAAGACACATATGCACTCGTTTGATTTCATAGAAGTAGCACCCTAAATCTCAAAGGTGTGGAGTCAAAGTTGCAACAAAAGATTGTATTTGTATTTAATGACCATTATAACATAGGAAGTTATACAAGGCAAGTCCTGTTGTACAAATCATATTTAAGAAATTTAAATTTAACAGTACACAATATTTATATTCCATTCATAATAATTTAAGTCGTTAAAAGAGGTTTTCAATAAATTAAATCAGTAAATTGCTACACATGAATTCATTAATACTATAAAATACAATAAAAATGTAAAATACTATAAAGAACTAAAGTTTAAGCAAAAAAAACTCTTACTTACATGTACATTTCCCTTTCGAAACGAACACACAGTACACACTGACTCTGACCTGACTCTTAGATAAGCCTCCGCAGATCAATACAAATATATATAGTATCACTTTTAAAATTTTTAAACTTGAGTTTGCTTCCGTCTGCCATGTCCTACTTGACTGATAGTATACAATACACTAACCCCTGAATACCTACTCAAATGCATCTAAAGATTTAACCTCGTCTCAAGTGACGAATTTTTGACAGATTTTCATTGAAAACTGTCAAAAAATCGCGACTTGAGACGTTCCAGAGTTGCGTTTGAGTATTCGGGCGAAAGCCACGCAAAATCGACATAAGGCGCATACCCCACCCAAACTAGCGCCGCCACCTACTTTATTATAAAGATAAAGATAGATGATTTTACTAGATAATTATTATTATTTATTACGGCAACTTCGATTTACTGCCTAAACTAAATACAATAAAACTATTAAAGAGGCTTAGTGCCTCTTTAAAGCTTATAATAGTCAATCTATACGATGGATTTTTGAAATTTCCTTTGTTAAAGGGAATAATAAAATAAAGTAGGTGGCGGCGCTAGTATGGGAGGGGTATGCGCCTTAAAGTCACCACTTAAATCACTGATAGGAATTTTTAAAATCAAAACCTAAAGGTTTCCAAAGAAGGGTTGAAAAAAGCTGATTTCAGCAAGCGTTACATATAAAGAACTGAGAACAAAATTTTAAATGCAGGTAGATTCACCTACAAATCGAACAAAAATGTGTATTTCAAGTATTTTATTTTGCAAACCTAATACAATGTGAGAAGAAACACTTATGCTAGGTATTAGGATGCAACTTGAGAGGTAGCTAAGCTAATCATTCAACTAACTAACGACCTCAGTGGCGCAGCGGGCGAGAGTCTGCCTGCGACGCAAGAGGTTGCGGGTTCGATCCCCGCCTCGGAACAAATTTGTGTACGATCTGCAGAAATTTGTTCCGTTGGTCTGGGTGTTTTTCTATGTATAATAAAAAATATCTATCTATGTAATGTATAATATTACGTATATCAGTTATCTAGTACCCATAACACAAGCTCTGCTTACCTTGGGGCTAGATAATGCTGTGTGAATTGTCCAGCATTATTTATTTATTTATTTAACTAAATATCACAGTTCAATTGAATTGATTTAATTGAGCTTGATGCCTTATTAATTATTCTTTTTATTTCTTTAATTTCACAGAATTAATAATCCAAAATCTAGGTTTAGCCAAGTTAAGTTTGTATTTGTGATTTGTTGTTTTTGGAAATTTTCCTGAAAAACCTGGAACTGAGGAAGTTGGGCAACCCTTTGTTTGCTAAAAGTTACTTTTATGAACGATTTAACCCAATTTCAAAGTTTTTCAACGAAGAAGAAGTTTATTTGAAAGAGTTTATGTAACCATTTTTAGGAGTTCGTTCCAAAGGATTTTAAATTTTTGTTAGGACTGACCAACGACGCACTGTTTTTAACATTTCGTTTCTCTGTTTTCGTGATGCCATCAACAACTTTCCTAGTTACCTTTTTAGTTTAATAACAAAATAATAAAAATGTATTTTATAGAAAAAATGAAATGCCAGGCTTACGAGTAGGCGAGGAAATATTGTTAAAACTTTTTTTTTATGTTTACAAATTTATTTCAGATTTTTTGTTGATAAATCGATAAATAATATTTCCAATAGGTCCGCCTGTAACGCAGGAGGTTGCGGGTTCGATAAACAAAAATTGTTAGGTAGGTATAGGTACAAAAATATTCAAAAAAACCTAGAACAAAATTGCATTCCCTTGGGGCCCGAATTACCTTTATTATTCAAACTCACACTCAGGGTGAGTGTTACACTTGGAAAGAAGGTACTAGTTAACAATCGTAGTTTAAAACATAACCTAAGAGCTCTAGACGACAAAGGACAGCTAAAGTTAGTTAAACATACTAACTTTCTTTCATCTAAAGCGTTTTATTTAAATATGTCTATACTAATAATATAAATGCGAAAGTGTGTTTGTTTGTCTTTCCTTCACGCCCGAAGTAAGCTAATCGACTTAATTTTTGGCATCGAGTTCGATGAAAAGATGGAGAGTAACATAAACTTTTTATACCATAAATCAGTTCCCATAGGATAAAAATAACAAGTGAAACCGCGGGCAGCAGCTAGTGAATAATAAAAGGAATAATGGTACATTTATTTACAAAAAAAACTATGCGTTTAAAATAATGTAATACATAGGTACCTAACGATTTTTGTTATAGTGGTTACCCGCACTCTGGGCATCTCTAAGAAATGAAATAAGTTCCCAAAAATTTTCGACTTCGTCGGGTTCGAATCCCGCCGAAGTTGAAATTTTTTGGGAACTTATTTCATTTCTTACATAGGTACCTAGTTAATTAATCTAAATAACAATTCATTAAACTCAACCATGATATTGTTCAAGTTGCAAGTTATCCTTAGTTTAAATTTCAGTAGTGTACCTAAGTACCGTTATTTGTTTTAAATAAACAATCTTTATTCAGAAAGAAAATAACAATCAAATAACAAATTTAAATTAAAACTAGTATTTACAATAGAAACAATCAAGCTATCTGCAAACTGTGGCAAACAATCTACAGGTAGCTCAACTGATCCATATCAATACCAGTTGGAAGCGTGCCTAAGACACTGGCTGCATTGCCCCGCTGTATAGCAATGCTGATGCGCTGTGCCAGATACTCACCAGCTCTCGGGTCACGCGTCGCTTCGACCAGACGCTCAGATAATTTTTTGAAAACCCGGAGAGCCTCTGTACCCCAATTATCTATTATTAGGTTATTTGTTTATCTACTAGTTGATTAAACAGCCTGAAATATACCAGCTAGATCAAGAGAATAAATTTCTAGCCAATATTGATTTGAACTTCATAAATAATCCTTGAGAGTTCATAAGGGCTGCAATGAACCACTCGAGGTTAAACTCCAATGAACTCAAATAAATAAAACTATACAGCATCTACTCTCTATTACAAAAAGAAAGTTTCACAGAAATGTTTCAATGTGATTTTCAACCTGTCTAATGAAATAAGAATAAGATACTAGCTGACTTAGTTCTCTCGGTGAACTTCTAAATGAACTTCTAAAGTTCAGAGTCCCTAAAAAGCTTATACCTCGAGAGTGCAGTGTTATGCCCTTGCGAGGGTAGCTGAATGTCGAGCGGTGCCAGTCGATGCCCCCGCATAGTTTTTGTCTCGGGCGACGCACCCCAACTGAATCATCGCACTCTAAACTTGTAAATAAACAATACTTACCTGCGTTAGAATTCGTGACATACGAGTCTTAAAGAAATATCGGTGATCGGGTTATTTTTATTTAAAAATATATATTAATTTCGTTTCTATTTTGTATTGTATTGTATTGTATTGTATCGTGTACCTAAAATGGACCATGTCTGAATAAAGAAACTTTTTTTTTTTTTTTATTTATTTTTTATTCCCGGCATAATTGATTAAACGTCCGGTTAAGTGACAGGTTGACCCCAGCGTGGGGATTATGGGCATTACTCCTCATGCGATAAAAAATCTGGGGGAGTAATAAATTTTCGTGGAAAATTTGTCCAGTTCGAGTAGGTATAGAGTGCGCACTGTAAAGCGAAAAGCTAAATCAGGGGGAGGCTTGCGTCCAGCTGTGGACCATTATAAGCTGTTGAGGTTGAGGTTTGTAATAGGACGGTGTATTAATAGGTGTAAAAAGATTGTATAATAACAAAAAAACTTTTTTTCCACACATGTCGTAGGTACGCTTCGTGAAAAGAATGAGAGAAAGTTCCTAAGTTATGTACAATCTAAATATGCAGGTCTCGACAGAGCCTACACATTTGCTCCCCTTGGAGTCGAGACCCTAGGTTCGTGGGGTACCGAGGCTCTCCGGGTTTTCAAAAAATTATCTGAGCGTCTGGTCGAAGCGACGCGTGACCCGAGAGCTGGTGAGTATCTGGCACAGCGCATCAGCATTGCTATACAGCGGGGCAATGCAGCCAGTGTCTTAGGCACGCTTCCAACTGGTATTAGTATAGTTTGCAGATAGCTTAATTGTTTCTATTGTAAATACTAGTTTTAATCTAAATATAAAATAATTAAATCTTGCAGAACCGTAAATATAGTCCACGACTGTGAGTGAGGAGATGAGATAAAAAATTGTCATTATTTTTCAAAAAATCCCTTTTGAAAAATAAAGACAATTTTTTATCTCATTCAGATTTAATAGAACAACCATTACCTAAGTAGGATCTAAAATAGCACTCAATATACTTAAACCTTTAATCAAGACACACAGAACTCTTTCATTTTCACAATCGCGTTACAATCCTACAGCTCGGGTTCATTAAATATCTGATAATCGACGGTGGGTGTCGAGGGGTGCTTGCTACCCTGAGCTACCCCCACGAGGTGAGGGGCGCGGGGGGCGCACGAGGCCGCGGAGTTCGCTGTCGTTGACACAGCCCGAGGACGAGCTCCAAGGTCGAAAGGCCTCGAGCCGCGTCCCTGAATAAATCCCTTCCAAAGTTTTATCCGCAACCAGAAATGGAAGCACTCGTGAAAAACTTATGGCAGTAAGCATAATTGAGTTTTTCTTCTGACATAATAAGCTTATCAAACATGATGACTGAGTCTATAAATATTTTTAACCTTAAAAGCCTTAAAATTGCCGAGATTCGATAGGCTTATAATTCAGTGGCATACTATTTTAGTGTTGTACGGTGCTTCAAAGTTCATAAATTCGATCTTTAACCTATTTCGAATATCGATGAATTCGATCGATATTAATGTTGGCAACGAAATAACTAAAATACTTAACTAAAAATAACTACATGGTCACGTAGTACCTAAGTATCGTTTCGCACATCATTTTGGGAGAATAATGGGCGAAACTAAAATACTGGAAATCACTTGGTTGTTTTGGAAAAAAACGACTTCAAATCCTTTTCACACACAAATATTAATCCCTGGCATAATCATCTCCAACACATATATTTATTCCCAGTATAGTTTATATGCCTCCAGCTCGGGATCATTTTCTAAACAAAAGCAAAAGAATCATTCAAATAGGTCCACTATTGACGGAGTTATCAGTGATATCCCGTTCGCCCCGCTAGAAGGACGAATGGGATTTTTATTAAAAGACGCGGACGACCAAAACAAAAAAAAATAAAAACACAGTTATGAACATAACGTTCATAAACATAATGTTGTAATTTAAGAACTTAACTCAACAAAGATCTTACAAAACTCCTAATATAGTCCATAGGTCGTAATGCTTTCTTTTCTTTCGGTCAACGAGTTAGCATTGCCATTCAACGTGGCAATGCCTGGTGACGGCAGTTACTAGTTATAATTGTTTTATTCTTTTATAATTTTCTTAATAATGTTTAATTCATGTATAACATAGAACCTCCTAATTTTTGAAGTGTTATAATATCGTCATTAACTGTTCCTAAGCTAAGTACTTACATGAACGAACAGTGCTCTCTATGTATAAACAATGCTCAATAAACAATGGGCAAGACGATGTGAAGGTCCTTACTCCGCAGGTTCAAGGTTTGTCAGCCATAAATTATGTATCGTTATCATTTATAATATAAATAATGAAAACAACAGCTCTAGTATTCATTATTGTAAGCAAAGGGCGCTAACTTTCACTTGATACAAAGTTGCACTTGTAAACGATGATTTTATTTAGTACTTGCTGGTGCCTGCGACTTTTCGTGTATCTCATTTTTATATAGCATATGATACTCGCAAATATCGTGGCTTTATTTGGTAAGAGACTTCGTGGCTTAGTTGGTTAGAGCACACCCGTACTAAGGGTGGGACGCGGGTTCGAGTCCCGCCGAAGTCGAAAATTTAGGGAACTTATTTCATTTCTTAGTGATGCCCAGAGTGCGGGTAAGCACTGTAACAAAAAACACTATATTATATGTCTCATACGATTTTAAAAATCAAAAAGAACGGCCTCTGCTGTAATACCTAGCCTTATAGCGGTGGTATGCGTGAAAATAGCGCCGCGCCGCCACCTATTTTATTTGATTTCTACGTTGAACAAAGGAAGGCCTTAATTGATTTGACACTGTATCTACTTATATGACATTTTCTTAGTTTCTCAAATAAAAAGTCATCGACCCTTGTAAAAACATGTTTACCCTATTTCGGGTCAACAGATTCTGGAAACGAGGGGGTTGCAGTCTGGCTGGGGTGGCGGGTGCATCGTCCTGAAGGGCAAAACTGCAGATAAGGCGTAGTCCAGAGCCAGACAGTCAACGTCCCGATGCACTCCGGGACTCCGCCCGTGTCTCCCCTCTCGTCTCCCCCGAAGGACCCAGGACCCGTATCCGGAGCCATGCAGCTTCCACGCACGCAACTCAAATGTTTCTTACAAAGAAAGCACCTAATATAAATGTAGGAAGATTTTTTTTATGTGTTTTTAGAGCCTTAGACAATTTAACCCGCTTAGAGCTTTATCGCTTAGCAATAATAACATCACCCAATGTAGATATTTATTAATACTTAGCGATTCTAAATCAATTATCAAAAATTGGAAAGTCGAGGCTTTTGTATTCCTTGAACCGTAATAGACATAGACAGTTGAGGGTCTATTCTCGTTTTAACAACGAATAAAATAAATATAATAATTAAATTGTCTAATGTCCATACAAAGTTGATCACTGAAGTTAAGATCTATGATGCGATTTCGTAAAAGGATAGGCATAGGATTTCGCGTTCATAGGAGCGGGACAAAGCTGAGCGGCGTAAGTGCAAAAAGTTTTTGCTAATTATCTATTAATAATTTAAATATAAGCATGAAATACAAAAAGTAAACGATTAGGTACTGTACCATAATATTAGCCTGTCTATGTAATTCGTAACAAAATACATAATATAGAGCAGTTAAATTAAAACCATTTTTTATGCGAAACTTGTATTTTTTTCACTAAAGAAACCAGTTTAAATAAATAAATAAATAATGCTGGACAATTCACACAACATTTTCTAGCCCCAAGCTAAGCAGAGCTTGTGTTATGGGTACTAGACAACTGATATACATAATACAATATATGACATAGATAAATATTTTAATTATATATATAAAACGACCAGAACACCCGTATCAAATACCTACAGAACGTACAAATATTTGTCCCAAGGCGGGATTCGAACCCGCAACCTCCTGCGTCACAGGCGGACCTTCGCCCACCGCGCCACAGAGGTCGTCGAGATTATAAATAAAATGAAATGAATGAGCCAAAGGTTAACAGCAGCCATGATAAGCTATGAATCCTAAACAAGGTTAAGCGATACTTCACACCGGGACCGCTTCTATCCCTTTATCCAGCACAGGTTCGGTTTGGTTCGGCTCGGAGTACCGTTTTGTAATCATTTTAAACGAAAAGGTTGCTATTTTCTTCCATCAAACCCTCAGTAGTATTCACCGATATCAAAAATTCAAAAAAGGAGGAGGTTCTATGTTGTATGGTGTATGTATGTTCTGTTCATCGATTGCTCCGTCAATTTTGGACAGATTTAAAAATTATTATTATATGGCAGGCTCCGCAGCAACATCAGCGGAGTTCCTCAAACGGCGAAAATACGCTAGTCTTGACAGAGGTTACCTATTTGAGCCGTTTGGGGTGGAAACCCTAGGTCCTTGGGGTCCTGGGGCACACGTTATCTATAAAGATCTTACAAAACTACTAATAGAGTCCACAGGTGATCGGAATGCTGGTTTTTATTTCGGTCAACGAATTAGCATTGCCATTCAACGTGGCAATGCTGCCAGCATTCTGGGCACTCTGCCTTCTGGTGACGGCTTAGATTTTTAGTAAATAGATGTAAGTGTAAATATTAGTTGTAATTATTTTTTGCTGTTAAATAAATAAGAGCCCTAACAGGTTTTAATTATGGAAAATAATCCAAAGTTGATCCCATAAAAATGTTATTCCAGAGGGATTTTTATTTATTCTACCAAGTAAAAAAACAGTAAAATACTTTTGAAAAATCACGACTAGCTACAATAATGTTGGTGTTATCGTCGCCAAATTGTTAATAGTGTTTCGTTTTTGCATAAAAGTTGATGTTGAGGTGGTCCATAGAAGTTTGATACACCAAGAAACTTACGCCGTAAAACTTATCATCAAATGATAATTTTCATAATTTTCACTGTCGAAGATTGAAGTGGAAATGGGCAGGCCATGTGGCAAGGATGAATAAGAAGTGGACCAGAATGGTAACAGCTTGGCGGGAAAACTACAGGAAAAGACTGGGAAAATATAGCACAGGAATGGCACAGTCTGGAGGAGGCCTTTACTCGAATACAGATAACAGAATAGCAATAAAAAAATGCTTATGTCTAATAATTATAAATAACAAATTTTTATAACAATATCAAATAATTAAGCTATATTTAATTAGGTATGTAATGTTATTTTTTTCTATGATAGAATAATATAGCGCTGCGACGTCGCAACGCAGTGGCTTCAACGCAATGAGTGGCACACGAAAAACAATAAACAATACTGCGCTGTCCTGTGTCGTCACAGCGTCGTCGTCGCATCGCAGCACGCCTTCCCGCCTCACTCCTTGTGCGCTGTGCGTGCGTCTTTTCAATGCACGTTGTTTCAACGCACCGTGTGGCATGCCGGGCACATTTGTATGTATAACTATGGAGCGTCAACGCTGCGACGTCGCAGCGACGACGCAGCGCAGCGACAGCGCCCGTGTGGCATCTCTCTAAAGTTGTACGTTTAGTGCGATCCGTCAACCGGAAATTGTATTTCGTGTTTCATAGTAGGCCTCTATTCGTTTGTCGTTTCATACTAAACATCAAACTAAATTAGAAATTGTTGCTCTTGAAAAAATGTTAGTTGCCATAACAGCACCATCTTCAACACCACTGATGGCAAACGAGAAAAAATTCCAATTGCCAAAAGCGGCGGCCACTGAGAATCTTATATTTGCTATTTGCCCAATTGCTCTAACACCATTACCAACACCACTGACAATCGAGAAAAAATATCCAAAGCTTCACCACTCTGGTAGGACGTAGGAATCACCATATCTCCGCTCCTCTCCATCAAGCCCCGTCATTGGACAGGCGGCCTAAACCTTAGGTGGTGTAGAAAATCAATGTTCAGGAATTCTAATAATATGTACTCTAGGTAGGTACCACCAATGGCAGTAAGTATAAGTAATTGTTAGGCCTGTGGAGGCTGCGCGCGCGTGTCAAGGCCGCGTCCTCGGCGCGGCCGTGACCGCACCCAGCGTTCACCCCGCACCTTCTCCACATTTATTCTTATTAGAAACTGAAATACATATCAATTCATACTAATATATAAATCCGAAAATGAACATTTACCTACGCCTTAAGAAGGCGCTATGTGAAAAGGATATCTAGGCATAGGATTCTGCGTTCATAGGAGCGGGACAGCATGCGTTTTTCAAATAAAATCAATCGATCAATATAAAATTCATCTAAATTTTTCTGGTGAGCCCAGATGAAAAGTTGTATGTTGTAACTCGAGGGCAAATATTTTTTGTTTCGTGCCCTTTAAATCCCTCGGTAGCTCAGCAGTCTAATTTAGAGCCACTCGCTACGCTCGTGACTCTACTCTAGCCTACTTCGCTATCTCGGGATTTAATATGGGCACGTCTAACAAAAAATTGTTTTGCCGACTTCTGGAACAATAGGTTTTTTATTGTTTTACAAGGGACTAAAGCATCCCATAATTCGATAATTTGAAAATGTTTTTTTTTTTTTTTTTTTCATTCAGTCCAATGCTGCCACCTGTGGCTGGCCAGTGCGATTTTTCAAAGAAATGAGGTTGGCGCACTGACATGACATAAGTACCTTTTTAATGTATTTTCACCGGACTTGCGCTATAGAAATGTATGGAATAGAAAGGTTCGAATTTTGAAAAACTCTTTCCACGCTAGTGGACAAATCGCACTTTTGCACTCACATTTCTAATGACAAACAGAATCTTTCCGAGGTTGTGAGGTGAACAAGATCGTATTTTCAAAAAATTATTTATTTGAGGCATTTACGAGGCTTCAAATGTCCAAAACCAAAGTCAAAAACCAACAAAATTGCCAAACACTACCTATAGTGTTTAGCGCCCCAGTATTGAGATAGTGCTTGAGGTCAAATACTACCTTTATATATATTCCGTCCATGAGGTTCATCGATTCGTGATGTATTAATTGTTACACATCACATGTCATGATGTGGATCAAAAACTAGGATATTTTGGGGATTGGAGATGTACCTACATCGTCTATAGGCGTGTTACGGACAGAGATCAGATATTTTATTATATCTCTCTATCATTTTGTTTTTTTCATTGAAAAATCAACCAGAAGAAGATTCGATACATATAAGCCGGCTGGATTGATAACGAAGCTCTTGTAAGTCCTCCAATCTGACAGTATCGCAATATCAAATCAAATTTCAATGACGTTTATTTCTTGAAGCTTACAAATAAGCACTTAGATAAGTCATATTTTATACTTTAAACACGTTTATAAATAGTAATTATTATCAAATAAGAAACAAGGTGTTAGGGTAAACGTGTTATTGAGTGGAGACCACGACTCAGTACCTAAACGTAGTGTAGGACGCCCTCCGGCCAAGTAGGATGACGAATTGTGAAATACTGCAGGCAGATGCTGGATGCGTATAGCTGAGGAGGCGCTATGGCGCTCATTTGGGGAGGCCTATGTTCAGCAGTGGACTTGTATACGCTGATGATAATTGATAGAGGACTAGATTTGCCCGCTACTTCGAACACGATGTTTTTAGGGAAACGTTTTAAGGATTTTTCTATCAAATGGGAACTGATTTATGGGATAAAAGTAGCCTATGTTCTATTCCAAGCCTAGAACTACCTGTATGCAAAATTTTTGCCCGATCCGTAGTTTTGGCGTGAAGAAGTAACAAACATACATCCATCCATCTGAACTTTCGCTATTATAATATTAGTGTGGCGTGTTGATCCCGAGGTGGTTCCTTAGAAATTTTATCAGGTATTAGTATTTATCCCGCAAAATTTAAAAAACAGTTTAAAACTAAAGGGAACTCAAGTCGGTTTTAGTTTTCTCAAAACAATATGAAATTAAATTATCTTCCATGTGGTCTTGCTTCGGTTGCTTGTTAACAATTAGGGAACTCCATAGGCATGCGGTGCCATAAGTAAAATAAACACAGAACGGAGTAAAGTAGGTAAGTATAAGTGTTAACATATTCTGAGGAATGTCGTACCGGCCGAAGGCTTTAACATAGGTTGTTTTTGATTGCAGTGAAACAAATATCTATCAAACTTTTAAAACTATCATGGTTATTAACATTAAAGTCATTTAAAACGGGATAAACAACGGGGTAAATGAAACCGGTGGTAGTGGTAACTTTCGTAGAAAAAGACAAAGAATGATAAATCGATCTACCTTAGATCGATTTATCTGCCAATAAAAACCAACTCGCAGTGACTTTAGTTCTTCCGTGATCATGGCGCATGAAACTGTGCCGAAATATTGGAAAACTCAAAAATTGAATCATGGTAAATATCCCGTTTTAAATGACTTTAAATATCTATCAACTTCAAAAAAAAATCAGACGCGATTTTATATTTGTATATTTATTTATCCACCGTAGGTACCACCTATTGATACACTTGATATCGTTAGGATTTACAAAATTTGATTAGGTTAACAGTTACATAGGTACTTAAATATAATTATTTTAAAAATAAACAAATACAAAGATAGGTAAATAGCCTACAGTCGATACAAATTTGATTATAGATTTAATACTCGTACTTATGAGGTACAGTCGATCGACAAAGGCTTGCAATTTCAGGTTAAGTGACATATCAAGGTCCCAAAGCCTATCAGGTACGTACTCCCACTCAGATCCATACACGTGCCGTACTGAGGGTTTCGACTCGGTGAAGGTCGTTCCCAAACTCCCTGAATCGAGGCCTCGGCCATCGACCTCCAAGGAAATCTTCCAGGGCAACTGACCTTGACCTTTACACGCGCAAGCGCCATACCATTTACTTAGTACCCTGACCCTGTTATGAAAGGTTCTGTATTCCGAATTCGACGCTAATATTTGGTAAGGGCGAATATTCTAAGAAGCTTAACTTGCTCTATCATTTAATAAAAAGATTTTGACGGTTTGATACTATTTATGACCAGTTCTTAATCAAAAGGTAAGTTGAATATAAATTATATTGAGACAACAGTGGCTGTAAGATGAAATTTACTAAGACCTAGGTTGATAATTGGGCAGCGAAAGCCACGTTTTCAGGCCTAACTCTGTTTTTCTCTGAAGCTTAGGCGCACATGCAGCGATTGCTAATCGGACAAAGTACTCGCTGCGTACCCGTGTCGTCGACGACGTCGTCGCGGCTCGCTCGCAAATAGCCAGTTTGAAAATTCACGTAGATTTTTTCAAGGAGAATATTTGCCGATCATTGCTTAATATCTCACATCGTCGTTTACACCATCGTTATTAAGGTAAGGCTACATGTTTTCGTCCTATTTGTTTTGTATTAAAAACAAAAATATCTTACGTTTTGTTTGAGAAGGAACATAGCTTACATTGTCTAGTTACAGAATAACAACACATTGTCGAAAATACAAAAAGTTTTCAGTGATCATTTTTAGTATTACGGAACACAATAATTCACGAATTGAAGTTGCGTGCAGCTGACGCCGAAGCCTTAAACGCCCTTAGCTGCTAAACCGCCCGCCCCCGCGAATGAGCCGCGCCGCGGCGCCGTGTCTTCGCAGGGCGGGCGGGCTAACGTTTTCACGATCTTTTGTATCCTTTAATTTTTACTTCTTACTTAGTAACACATTTATTTTTCAATCTATTTGTCTAACAATCTGCCTGCGAGAAAATTTGTGATTGTAACATATACATATAAGTACTTAAATAGTTTTATTTTGTTTGTACCATCTGCAGACATTTTGTTCAAAGTATTTTGGTTGTTTTCTTATGTATATATTAAAAAATTATCTATCAATGTAGGTATGTATTGTATTGTATTATGTATATCAGTTAACTAGTACCTTACCTACCCTTACTTAACACAAGCTCCGCTTGGCTTGGAGCTAGATAATGATGTGTGAATTCATGAATTGTCCAGCATTATTTATTTATTTATTAATAAGCATGTAAATTTTTTGAACAAAATACTAATAGGTAATTAACAAAGATTATAGTATACCTCTAGAATCTAGAGGTATACTATAATCTTTGTTAAGTCAAAACAGAGTCAAATTGTAGCTTTTAAAACGATCCATCTAGAGTCTAGATGGATCGTTTTAAAAGCTACAATTTGACTCTGTTTTGACTTCTCTCTCCTTTGGGATAGTGCCATATGAAAGAAAGAGATAACTATATTGTATCAGGTTATACTAAAACACAAATGTGGTCAGTTTCATTCCTGTCATTGAATTTTAACTAGGGATGTGAAATGTGCATTAGTATGGAAACTTATCGATAATATTCGGAATGGAACGTAGCGTAGGTAGGTGCTACCTACCTGCTATATATGGGTACCTACATCTTTCTAATAACCGTGAGGTTTCAAATTAAAAGCTTCGGTAGGTAGTTACTAAGATTTAAAAGGAAAAAAAGTCAAATATTTACGTAATTTTTTTATTAAACAATAATAGAATACATCGTTATGTAAAATTCTTGTTTCATATCCGGTTTTATAACAAGAACTAGTTATATGCACGAAAATTCTTTGTGGGCTCCCAATCATGCCTTTTCAAATTTATTTTCCATTTTGTAGATAATTCGATCTTTAGGAAATCTGGAAGTGAAAAATAAGTATTAGTTGTGAGCTTCTACCAACATTACGATCATTGGATTAGACTTTCATCTCACGAAATTGTTCTCAGGACACCTTAATCTAGTGAATCAAACTCCAAGTCAGTCAGTCCATATAGGTACACATACCAATCACACTGGATTTTTTTTATTGATGACGGTAAACCGTTTCGTCACCATAACTTAAAAATTTCTTAAATGTTATGTCTCAGTACAAGTACGTGTATATATTTTGTATTAAACATTTATCGACAGTAAACTATCGATATGAACAGTACTTCACTAGGTAGCATCAGTATGGTACATAAGATGTCATTTTATGGTTTGTTACCAAAATTTTTGTGAATTATAGAATTATAAGGCTAATGAGCTTTGAATAACTTTATGAAACAGCTTCAATATTACATTATTAAAACAATTCAACCTATTGCAAAGAAATTTATCACTAACATTAGCCAAAACACGTCAATCGACTTACCGATGGAAAGATATTCTTTGATTTAATTCAGACAAAGCAGCCCTGCGGCTTTTGCAGCCATTAACTGCACAGGCCATGATAATATTTAGTAATAAACACACAAACAACAACTTTTATACACAAAATTCCTTAGTAAACAGTATATTTTCAGTTCACCACCTGAGCCCAGCTGGGCCCAAACAAACAACGAAAAATATCAAAATCTGACACTCTGTGTTTCAAGATGAAATTGACGCATGACGTTGGTATGTTGTCTCTTTCTTTCACATAGACAATTGTCATAAGAAAAAACGAAAAGAATGACTAATTATTTGTTCATTTTTTTACGCTCTATCTACCCTACGGAACGTAGGATCCTAGATCTTTGGTAATTAAGGATCCTCTTTGCTAAATTTTTCTCACACTACCGGAAGAAGGCCACCTATAAGCTCGTTTACTTAAAGCTGGCGCGACAGTCTTCTTCTACGCTACTAAAAAGTTGTTTAATTTAATTTGTTTGTGTTTAATGCTTTGATTAAACGGGGTGTTCGGGACGACGTTTTTCAAATGAAATCTGGGGGCAGGTGGAACCAAATCCAACAGCCTCTCGGCTATTTTTTTTAATCTGTTTTTTCTTTCCGTTTTTGAACTGTTATGTGCTTTAATGTTATAATATATAATGAAGGAAATAACATAACAATAACTAGAAAATCAATATTTACGATAAGCATACATATAGTATATCTGGTATTGATATGGATCAGTTGAGCTACCTGTAGATTGTTTGCAAACTTGAAAATTTTATTTCTTTAGGAAATTGTTTCAGTTGTAAATATTAGTTTTAATTTAATTGTTTTATTTGATTGTATACTGGATGGTAAAAAATATTACGTAAGACCAAGCAACTACAGGCATAAGTGAAAATTTAAACCTGCGAGTTCAACTTTGGATTGAATTAAAAAACTAAATCTCCTCTAGTTCATGATCATTCCAACGGTATGCCACAAGTGTCTAAACCACATAAAATATATAACAAAAGAAGCGAATAAATTAGTTGAAATAATCTGCCATATTGAATACAACCGAGAAGAACCGAAAACTCAAATCAAATCAAATCAAAAAGTCTTTATTTCCATAAACACAAAAATGTACACTTAGAAAAGATCAAATTCTTAAAATAAAACATTGACACGGAAATAAAGTGATATTTTTGATTTCGGTCGCTTCGGTACCTATGTAGACTAAAGTAAAGAAGCGACGAAGAAACCTTTAGCCTGTTAGTTGTTATTTTTCGAGTTGGAGCAAAACCCGTCCCAAGCTTTTTTAACTTCTAGATAATCTGATATTTTGTAATAAGCATTTTTGCACAGAAAAGTTTTTACAACTTGTTTGAATTTATTTACTGATAGATTTTGCAGCTTACTAGGAATTTTGTTGTAGAAGCGTATACATTGCCCCTTAATTTTGTGAAGCCTAGTTGTGGGCACAGCAAGTTTATGTTAATTTCTAGTATTTATCTTATGTATATCGCTATTTTTAGGAAAGCTTTTGTAATTTTATGAGTGTACAACAAGTTTTCATAAATATATTGACAGGGAACTGTCATTATGTTAATTTCTTTGAATTTTTCACGCAGGGATTCTCTGGGACCCATATTATAGATTGCACGAACAGCCCTCTTCTGCAGCACAAATACGGTGTTAATATCTGCAGCGTTCCTCCACAGCAGTATACGACAGATAATACTGTGGAAGTAGCTGAAATAAACAAGTCTGGATGTATCCACGTCTGTAAGATCTAATAGAACTAAGTCTCTTCGATAGCTTATCTATGTGTGGGCCCCATTGAAGTTTATTATCTAAGGTGATTCCTAAGAATACGGTACTTTGTACAATTTCTAACGTTGCTTCTTTTACGTTTATCTCAGCTTTAACTTGTTTAACATTAGGTAGACTGAATCTAATACATTTTGTTTTGGTTTCGTTTAGCAAAAGATTATTGACACTAAACCAATGGACTACTTTTGAGATTGCATTACAACCGCTGGGGTAAACGTGTTCTTGAGTTTAGACCCGGAGTCGGCAAACGTAGTGTAGGGCGACGATTTGTGAAAGACTGCTGGCAGATTCTGGATGCGGCAAGCTGAAGACAGGGCGCTATGGTGCTCATTAGGGGAAGCCTATGTCCAGCAGTGGACAAATATAGGATGATAATGATTGAATACATATTATAACGTATTGGTAGTTTTTAACTATCAAGTACATAACATTTTCTTTTTTAAGTTTTATTTTTGTTATGCTTTAAGTGAAAAAAGAGTACATTCATTCATTCATTTTCGATGTTTTTCAGATATTTAAATTACCTGATCTTTCATTTCCAGACACTAAACATTTCGTTTCCTACACTGCAAGAAATCCTCACTTCGCGTGCGAAGCTTAAGGACTACCTATCTCTAAATAACAAGTGGGTAGTAGTAGTAGGTAGGTATCTAATTTACCTAGTCGGCAAAAAGTGTTGGATTGCAGTAGGTAGGTAGGTAGCATAGCAAGCGCACAGTCTGGTCGCGACGACAGGGGTGGTGGGAGAATTGCAGGGGTGAGGCCAGACGGGGAATGAACTGCAGAAAGGCTTAGCGCTCGCTTCCCCTGCAGTCGTGGCCCGCCCACGGTCTACGCTTAAGTAAACTGATACCTACCTTAATACCTACGTCTGAAGTCTTGACTAGGTATCTCCGAGATAAGAAGCTTGGTAACGGAATAGTACGAGTATATAGAAAAAGAGAGTATAGTAGTATGGAAAGAAATATCACTCCATTCGCTGCTGGTTAGAGATCACTGATTACTCAAATAAAACGTCAAGTGCGAGTTGGACCCGCGCATCAAGGGTTCCGTAAAAACTTGTAGTCGTATGCAACGAAATCGACCCACACGCACAGTTCACAAGATTTTTATGATTTGGTCATATTTACAAAAAGGATATATGTAATATATGTATATGAAAAGTAAGGCTTTTAATTTTTTTCCCTTGTACTTTATGACCTTGTTTCTAGCCAAATTTCATTATTTTAGGTCGAGGGAAGTCTGCTATTACGTGTTATGCTATGTACTATTCCCTACCTAGTTAGTATGTGATTCACTTGGAAAATTAAAAAAATTGGGCATAAACGGCTGTTACTTTTGATTGCGTTGCGTTGACTTAGAAGTTTGATTTATTATTGCGACTCCAATGAGGTTATAAACTTGAGTAGGTATATGATATGAATTTCAACTCGACACCTCCACGCGTTTTTGAGAAAAGAAGGTTGACAAACGGACAGACAGACAACAAAGTGATCCTAATAGAGGTTGATTTTTTCCTTTCGAGGTACGGAACCCTAACAATTAACAAAGTGAACTTGTTTCGCTTATGATGGTGATCTGATCATCACCATCACAAGCGGAACCGTAGTTGCTTCCATATTTCATAATGTTAGTAGGTATATTTACTAAAAATAGGCACCCTTTTACACGACAGGCTTATATACAGGTGTCCCGAAACTCTACGTCAATCCGAAATCGTAAGACAGACAAGTAAGTTTACGGGTTCATGTCGACCCAGAAAAAGAGCAAATTCATTGGTCTATCTCTGAGTTAATATAGACTTTTTACTGAACATCATAAAATTCTTTGCCCGGTGCGAAACTTTTCTATAAGTACTGTGATTACCTAGGTACCTACCTAAGGATGTAAAATGTGATTTTTAATTTTGTTTTAATTACAATCTGAAATAACTCATTCGTTAATATTAGGTAAGTAGGTACCTAGTAAGAAATAAAAACATAATGCCCAAAATTTAATATTTTTAATATCCACTTGTCTATTAATTTAGGTATTTTATTTTAGTTAAATCTAAATAAGTTAGATATTTATTTATCAGCAAAAAATAATTACAACTAATACCTACTTATCTACACTTAAGTACATCCATTTTCTAAAAATCTAAGCCGTCACCAGAAGGCAGAGTGTCCAGAATGCTGGCAGCATTGTCACGTTGAATGGCAATGCTAATTCGTTGACCGAAATAAAAACCAGCATTCCGATCACCTGTGGACTCTATTAGTAGTTTTGTAAGATCTTTATAGGTAACGTGTGCCCCAGGACAACAGTTTAAAAAAATTGTTTAGTTAAGTTTTGGCATCAATCATTTTCATTAGGTACCTACCTAGGTTAACTTTGACTCTTTTTACTGAAAAAAGAAATAGTCCACCACGATAGGCTGGCATGTTCTCTTAAAAGTTGGCATGGCGTAAAGAAGTAACAATCATCCATCTATGCATCCAAACTTTCGCATTTTTAATATTAGGTACTTTGTGATGTGATGTGATGCGCGGAGCGCTCCTACGCCTATCCTATTCACAAAATGGCGTCATATATCGGCCCCCTATGCAGACTGAGCGAGACTTCAGACCCAGTTAGTGCACCTAACGCGCAATTACAGTGTAAAAGCCAAGGTGCCCATTCCATTCATCTCCATCTTTGTCCAAGTTAATTGTCCAATATTTGATGCCCATTCCACTCATCCAATATCATTGTCCATAGTACGTACATTGGACATTAATTGATCAAAGAACTTGGATTGGATGAACTTTGGCACCAAAGCAAACCACTTATCAAAGAACGAGAACGTAGAGGTAATTTTACTCTAAGCTCGAGAATGTCAATAATCCATAGACAAGTACAGAATTGTATTTCGCAAGTTTTTTTTTTTTTTTTTTCATGCGGTCGTCATACGTTAACGCTTCGCTAGCGTTACCTCAATCAATGTCAGTGCTGCCAGACTCAGTAGAATATTTGATTATTTCAGCTTTTCTGATCCATTTAATATTTCAGTTAGAAGCGTTCCCAAGACGCCTAGACGCGCTGGCTGCATTGCCCCGCGCAAATAATAAAATACGAACTGTAATTGACCGAGCGAGCGAAGCGTGCGAACCGTCACTGCAACAACTACTAGCAACAATATGGATTCTGTCAGAATGTACGTACTCCTCTACAGGTCGTTTCTCGATCGATCTATCTGGACGAAACTTCTTGTACAGATTCTATGGTTTTTTTTAGTCGTCGGCGTTTTTTGTTTAAGGCTCGGTTCCTCCAAAAAAGGAGGGAAACGGCGTCTATCGAATATCTCCTATCTCCAATCTGATTTCGATGACTATTTTTAGTTGTTTCGTTTTTTTTTGTTTAGTTTTTAGTAATTTTAAGTTGTTCTCATAAACAAGGTTAAGATCTCATGAGGGGTTCGCCATGACGAGCAAAATAGCTCCGCAAGATGCAATAATAAGTATGAGAGCATTTACACTACAGCACCACCTATTAGAACATCTTTGTAACACTTCGAGAGTAGCTAGGTATTAAAGGTAATATGTAATAGCCTGGCCAATTGTTTCGTCTTCGTATGCTTGAAGTTTGCGCAGATAAGAAATCAATTTTATATACAGTGGTGGACATTTAATTAGAATCACTACCCACGGAACTTAACATTATACAAGATATTTGACCTTAATACTTTTTATTTGGAAATTAAACCACAAATAGCATAAAATATATTCAATAACTAATCATTTATTTAAAAAAACAACAAAATATATCAACTATTCAAGTACAGATTCAATATGACATTTCATACAAACAACTAAATGAGTTTTAAGTACCAACAGTAATGGACAACTAATTAGAAACAATACAAAAAAATAAAAGATAAATCATATTTTATAGGTTTAATTATTTAGAATTATATAATTTTGTAATAGATACTGTGTATAGGCTACTAAAACTTATAATTAATATTTTGTTGCGTATCCCTTATTATCAATCACAGCTCAACAACGACGTGGCATTGATTCAAACAATTTCATACATTTTTCTAGTGGGATTGAATTCCATGCTTCTACAAAAGCTTCGTAGAGTTCGTTGTGACTGGAGTTACGTTTGTTTGAGACTTTCTTTTTTACGACATGCCACAGATTTTCTATGGGATTTAAATCAGGGCTATTTGCAGGCCTGTAGGCCAGGCAAGACGGAAATACGCTGTTCCCCAAGCAAAATATTTTACACTGTTGGCAGTGTGTTTAGGGTCATTATCATGCTGAAAGATCCAGGTTACAGGCAAATTGTTGTCAGAGTAGGGAATCACTGTCTCTTCTAAGATATTTTTGTACTGCAGTTGATCCATTGTACCTTCAATATTACGAACGGGTCCAACTCCACATCCAGAAAATCATCCCCATACCTTGATATTGCCGCCTCCGTGCTTGACTATGCTTCTAGTGTATTTATAATTAAAAGCATGGTTCATTGGACGTCTAACGTAGCGCTTTCCGTCTGAATTTACCATGTTTATTTTAGTTTCATCTGAGAATAAGACATTTTTCCAATCTCGGACCGTCCAATTGACATACTTTTTAGCGAATATTAATCGCTTCTCTCGATGTTTCTTGGTAAGAAGCGGCACCTTTCGAGAAACCCTCCCAAACAATTTTGATTCCACTAATCTACGACGTACTAGTCTTGACGAGACATTTCTAGGGTCGTCAGGCGAAAAATCTTTTAATCTGGTTGGAGCCTCACTTTCACGACTGAAAACACAGAGTGCGATCTGTCCCTGTCCCTGTCCCGATGCTAGCAGTGATCGTGTTATACTAGACGGGTCTTTCTTAGCAATACGTACGATTAGCTTATCTTCTCTGGGCGAAGTTTTCCTCAGTCGAGCCTTTCTAGGAATATTTTCAATTGTTCCGTGTCTTTTGTAATGGTCAATAGCATTGAAAACTTTCTTTACCGAACATTTTAAATGATTAGCTATTCTCCTGTACGTCCATTCTTGGTCGATGTGCAAATTAACCATTATTTGCCTAGTTGACGCGTCACAACTTTTATTTTTGCCCATTTTGAACAAAAAATTGTAAACGGATTTTCAATTTGATGGTCAATTGCCGCCAAAACGATAGAAAATAGCTAAGAAAGAAGTTTTATTTTTCAATTTCAAAAATGGAATGTGCCGTGTATGCTTTTCTATAGTGTTTCTAATTAGGCGTCCAAGAGGCCAGTTACAGAAAATAAGCTATGTATGCTTTAAACTCTTTTTATGATGAAGTTTACATAGTTTGTTTTTTTAATGTATTCTATGAGTATTCTAAATTGAGTGGCTATATTGTTGCATGATTATTAAAAATTGAATTTATAAATTTTTCAAGAATGGATGACATGGACTTCAAACTTTCATAATTCATAATGAAGTGTTTCTAAATATATGACCACCACTGTATGGCGCTAACTAGCGCCGGAATAATCAGAGATGTTCAGTAGCACTAGTGCTACTGAACATCTCTGATTTATGATATTTTATTTCAAAGATTATTCATTTTTCAGTAGTTGTAAAAGTTAAGTTCATTCAGGCTACTTCAGGTGTCCCGCAGGGGAGTATCCTCGGACCCCTATTATTCGTTCTCTACATCAATGACATTTTTAACTGCTTCCATAACGCTGATTTTCTACTCTACGCTGATGACCTTAAGGTATATTATGCCTATACGTTCCATTAATGACTGTCTACTCCTTCAAGATGATTTAGACCGTCTCACCAACTACTGCGAACTCAATAAGCTAAAACTTAGTATTCATAAGTGTAGCCACATAACTTTCACTAAAAACTATTGATTTTTGTTATCAACTTTGCAAGGAACGTCTTAATAAAGTAACTTCACTGCGGGATCTTGGGGTACACCTTGATCGAGAGCTCCATCTAGATTTACATATTCATAAAATCATTAATAACGAATTTAGAATGTACGGATTTATCATGAGAATGACCACTGATTTCAATAACCCGAAAACTTTTCTTTATTTGTATAATTCACTCTTACGCCCTCAGCTAGAGTATGCCTGTGCAATCTGGGATCCACTATATGACAAGTATAATAACAGTATAGAAAGAGTACAAAAGAAATACCTCAAAACCATGAACTATAGATGCAAAGGAGACTCATCCTTTTGCATCTACAGTTCATATGAAACCTTATTAAGTAAATTCAAAATGATAACTCTTAAATCCAGACGTATTCTTCTTCAGGCCATGCTCCTGCATGGTCTGTGTCACGGCAAACTAGATTCCCCGCAACTTGTTAGTAAATTGAGTTATGTAGTTCCCCGCTCTACACATCGACGAAGTGCGGCGCGCAGGCAATGCCTATTCCACCTGCCTACCAGTCGTACCAACGCGGGCCTGCGGCAGCCGCTGCGCCGCATCGTCGATATGTATAATAAAAATTTCATTGATATTGACCTGTTCCTACTATCTGAACCTAATTATAAGAAAAACGTCCTGAAACTATTAAGTAGCACTTCATAAAATTACATTTCAAACCTTTTCCTTTTTATATTATCTCTGCCATTCAACGTAGAAATTTAAATTGAAATTATTATTTACCACTCTGAAACTAATTATAAAAAAAACCTGTATTATTGCTAGTTAAACAATAGACAACTATGTAGTAAGTAAAACTTGTAGTTAGTAATCTGTGGATAATGCTGTTGGTTGTACATTTAGGATCACATTGACTAAGAATATTATTTAATAAGTCTGTATTGTACAATTGTTTATTGTCATAAATAAAGAAAATAAAAATAAAATAAGTGCTCGCGAGGTCTACTGTTCGTAGAACTACTAGAAATATTTTATTTAATAAGAACGCCAAAACATTTTTTGGGGCTAAAAATATAAACAGGGTTGGTAGTAATTCACTGCGTGTGGATCACAACACAACCTATATATTTATATTTAAGCTACAAAACAAACAAATACCTAAAATCAATAGATAGATAGAGCAGCATTGCCATACAACAGCCAGCGGGGCAATGCAGCCATGGACAGTCATGGACATGTTTCCGACTGGTATTGATATGGATCAGTTGAGCTACCTGTAGATTATTTGCAACAGTTTGCAGATAGCTCAATTGTTTCTATTGTAAATAGGTACTAGTTTTAATTTAAATTTGATTGTAATTTTCTTTCTTAGTAAAAATGTATTCCTTTACTCAGAGACATGATAGATAGATAATACTTTAATGCACAGCACAAAGACAGAAAATAGTACAGATATAAACAAATGCGGCCTTAGCCTAAAATATTAATAATATTAGACTGTTTTTTCCAAATTCTATTGCTATTATTTTTAGACATGACAAACGTAATTTACTTTTTGTATCTGGTCCAGGGCTGCCATTTGTACGATTTAAATCGTATCTGTACGATTTTTTGCAAGATTTTTGCGAGTACGATCGAAACATCGAAATCGTACAGAAAACGTACGACTTTTTTAGATAATCACAAAGATTTTGTATACCCATTTCTATACATGAAAGAGGACTTTCGATCTAAATAAATAAGGTTCATATCCGATCATTGTTGCCAGTGATGACGCTTGTTCCACGAATTATCAATCCTGATAACATTCAAGAAATGCAAGCGATAGATGATGAATGGCGTAGTTTTCCCAACATCATTGAAAAAGTTGACATGACGGTAAGCCCAGATGAATTTTGGGTGGACATCAAGCAGTGTTTTGATCAATTCAAAACACTAGGGCAGTTTGAACTCAGTCTATTAATGTATTAAGCTTGCCACACTCGAGTGCTGATTGCGAAAAGGCGTTCATCGAAGTTAATTTACTAAAAACCAAACTAAGAAATAGTCTGGCCAACGACACAGTCAATGGAACATTATTGGCAAAGCAACTGATTGGATCTACTGGAAACTGCACTAATTTTAAGCCAACTACTATGATTAGAATTACGCAGTATACTTACTAGTCTATGATTAGAATGATGAGTACGGCAAACCTATACAAAAAAGTAATTTTATTACATGTCTAGTACGTATAGTCTTTTTCACTATGTAGTTCTCAATATTAATTATTGTATTGTACGTAAAATAATTATATCGATGATTATTGCAGGTACGATTTTTTATTTCAAATTTTCCTTGGGGGTACGACTTTTTTTATGCTGTGGTACGATTGCGGCATATTTTCACCTGGCAGCCCTGATCTGGTCACACTCCACACAACACAATGTCTTCCTTCACAAAAAAACATCTGTCAAAAACGGGACATTTGGCAGCAAACTCATGAGATTTTCGTAGATTTTTCGTTTATGTTTCTACTCAAGATTATATAAATTATGCCGAAGAACAAAGGAAAAGGTGGTAAAAACAGGAGGAGGGGAAAGAACGAAAATGAAACCGAGAAACGTGAGTTAGTCTTCAAAGAAGATGGTCAAGAGTACGCCCAAGTCACAAAGATGCTCGGTAATGGCCGCTTGGAGGCCATGTGCTTTGATGGCATTAAACGACTGTGTCATATCCGAGGGAAATTGAGGAAAAAAGTATGGATAAACCAAGGAGACATCATATTAATAGGTTTGCGTGATTACCAAGATGCCAAGGCTGATGTTATCTTGAAGTATACACCTGATGAGGCAAGGAATCTGAAGACTTATGGAGAGTTCCCCGAGACAGTACGTATCAACGAGACTGTTGTTTATTCCGTTGATGGCCTGGATGAGGATATAGAGTTTGGTGATGAAGTAAGTTCCGAAGATGAAGCTGATGCTGTAGATAATATCTAAGATCACTAGCTCTATATACAGTAAGTTTGTGTAAATTTATTTTGCATTACGAATAAATATGACTTTGTGATTATTAAATTAGTCTTCAACATTATTTCATACTTACGCCTAAATTGTAAAGTTTGTTATATGTTCACCCTCGCTAAACAATTCATGATGTAAGTGTTAGATACACATTTGTATGAAATACTTATACCATTATTTATTTATTATAGTTAAAAATATTACCTTCCTACTACTATTTTCATCGGTCAAATGATTATTCTTAGTTCAACATTCCTTGAATTGTTCTCAGTTAAGACCATTGAAAGTATTTTTTAAAAGTTTAAGGAATGTATATAAATTAAATAATTGTATCATACACCATGCCATTATTTCATTTTATGATACACCATGTCAATTTTTGGCCTTAAAATTAGGAGTATAACTTTGTGCTCAAAATGAAAAATTTAAGAATCACATAATATGATACTGAAACATCAATTGCTAGAAGCTTTCTTAAAATACAGATGCAGTTAATTTATAAACCTGAAACCTAGAAAAACTTACTGAATCCAATATTTCTTTCAAAATGGTATGAGAGCATGTTTCTGATCATAGTTCTGTAATGTTTACTTTGAGAATTTTCAAAAGTTAAACAGAATCTGCTTTAACTTCTAAATTGAAGCTAAAGGGTGCCATTGGTGCAGATTCCAGACCTGAGTTTTTGGCTAGGTCCATTTTAAATAAAGAAGTTTTTTTTCAACAGACAGGTACACTACTCCCTAAAATATGGGCTCAATGAAATATAAATTTTGGTCGACATATAAGGATAGTTAGTAACTAACAAATGGATAAGTAAGTGTTGTATTTGCACACAAAAATGTTCAGTACCAAGAAGCTACATTAGCAATCAGCATTATCTATATCTTTATTGTCCTGTCTGACAGATGGAGATCTTAGTAATATACAGGGTTACCGGTTAAGTCGACCTAGATCCTGGAGGGGGTGGTACCTCCCATAATTCCTGACTGATTTCACTATGAAATACCCTACGCCAAACTTAACCGTTTTCAAGATATTGCACTTTGAAGTTTTTTAAAGAAAATACCCTTTTTTTGTCTATTGGTTTATTTTTTTTGGGATTTTGACCTCTATTGTATTTGGGTTTGCGATTTTTGAGTAGTAGATGAGTTGTTTTCTTATTCTTAACACTAAAATTGCAGTTAACTTAACCAACTGGGTCGCAGTAGACGATTGATAGTTGGAAATGGAAATGAATTGGTAAAAAATATTTTTTTCTTTCATAAATATTAAAAAAAATGTCTATGACAGTCATGCTGCAGATTTTCTAAAAAATATCTACGTTTCATTAGCTATCCAGCAAGGTATAACAAGCTAGGGTATTATTAGAATTCTTAGAAAAAACTTTGATGAAAGGGTCCCAGGTAGTAGTAAAAAAGAACAGTATTTCGTTGAGTTACTTGCTGCACCTATTGTCCTTCGTGGGATTGCGGTGCGTGCGAGCGGGATACCATACGATGTAAGCAGGAGTGAGCGAGAAAACACAATCTCGGCCATTTTATAGTGGTTTGGTTAACTTTGGTTAGTCTGCTTACGCGATTCGTCGTTATTTTTTACTACTACCTGGGACCCTTTCATCAAAGTTTTTTCTAAGAATTCTAATAATACCCTAGCTTGTTATACCTTGCTGGATAGCTAATGAAACGTAGATATTTTTTAGAAAATCTGCAGCATGACTGTCATAGACATTTTTTTTAATATTTATGAAAGAAAAAAATATTTTTTACCAATTCATTTCCATTTCCAACTATCAATCGTCTACTGCGACCCAGTTGGTTAAGTTAACTGCAATTTTAGTGTTAAGAATAAGAAAACAACTCATCTACTACTCAAAAATCGCAAACCCAAATACAATAGAGGTCAAAATCCCAAAAAAAATAAACCAATAGACAAAAAAAGGGTATTTTCTTTAAAAAACTTCAAAGTGCAATATCTTGAAAACGGTTAAGTTTGGCGTAGGGTATTTCATAGTGAAATCAGTCAGGAATTATGGGAGGTACCACCCCCTCCAGGATCTAGGTCGACTTAACCGGTAACCCTGTATAAATGGGACCACCATTAGCATCTAAAAATGTTGTCCTAGCTGATAGCTAACATAAGTGTACCTACCTACCTTGCTTAAATTGGTGATAGTTGGCTGTAACCATGGTTAGTAAAAGTGGGAAGCGTTTTGCATCCAACAAAGTTTTATTTGGACATATAAATTTTTCTTCCAACTTTTACGAAACTCTATTGATTTAATGTTGCACAAACATCTGCTCCGCTGCCTCGCTCTGCCTTAATGGAAAGGCAGCATTAAAAGGGTGATTTCTTTTGTCCAATTAGATAAATGTACTAACATAATATAAAAGTACAAGTCCCTACCTACTTAAAAATCTACTCAGATCAGTTATGCTTCTGAGCTGAGGCTGGGCAGTGAATGTGTTAATTTTCATTGCCCAGCCTCATTGGTGCAAGCACAGCTACCGGCGGCGGCGCGACGACGGTGGCGGGGTTCAACATGGTCATGGGCGGTCTTGATGACGGCACAGCGGTTTGGCTTTGTGCTTGATTTCATTAACGTAGGAGGCCGAAGTTGGTGATGGTGAGAGTTTGATACGGTCAACACATATACAGTGTCTTTATATTTCTGCCCCCGATAGTTATAAAGGCGCTTGTAACAAGAAGTCAAAATAGAGAAAAAATGATTTAATGAATGAAACGGGAAATCATTAGCTGTCTTTACTAAACTAAAATAATAACATCTTCAAACTTAAAAATAATGGCCATGATAGTAGTCTTTATATTCAATTAGGTACCTATTTAAAATATATTTTTTTTAAATTAATATTATTATTTTTGTTTTATTTTAATTAAATTAAACAAAAAACTGATAGCTTAGTAGGTATAAAAATTAGAAAAAATCACTTCGTCCTTAATTGAAAACACGTAAATAGCCAGATGCGCCCTTTAAATCTAGAACGCTTAGGTAGGTATATGTTAGATATCCTTAAACTTACGTTTCTTAAAGAAATAGGCACATTTGCAAATATAAAAATAGGTTGAGCTTTTTGCTTTATAGTGCGTAGCGTAAGAGAGATGCCACACGGGCGCTGCCGCCGCCGCGCTGCGCTGCGACGACGACGTTGCAACGCAGTGACTTCAACGCAATGAGTAGTACCTATAATTCTTAGTTTATGGCAATGAGTGCCACCACACGAGCGCTGCGACGACGACGCAACGCAACGCAGCTTTCTCCTGTCGCTGTCCTGCGTCCGTCGTGACAGCGTCGTCGCACCGCAGCACCTCTTCCCGCCTCGTCTCCCTCACTCCGTGTGCACTGCGCGTGCGAGCATAACGTTATGCTGGCGTACCCACAAACAATGGTCATTATTTCTTAAACCAAGAAGGCGCTATTTATTTTACTTTTGCACTGATTATACTCTATTTATACGTTATTTATTAGGCATAACAACAAAAGTGAATTCGGTTATGTGTACGCTACCATCACGGACACCACCGTGTGGCATGCCGGGCAGATTTGTTTGAAGAACTACGGAACGTCAACGCTGCGACGACGCAGCGCGCAGCGGCAGCGTCCGTATGGCATCTCTTACTCGCACTGGGCAAATTTTCCACGAAAATTTAATAATGTCCTAAAAATTTTCGATTTTGTCAAGATTCGAACCCGCGCCCCACTCTTAGTACGGGTGTGCTCACCTTAGAGCATTTATAACTGGAGATGTCATCGTAAGACCTACCCCTCTGCCGGCCATAAGGCGCTCTTGGTCATACGCGTTATACAAAACTACTTCACTCGTTACCGCGCGGCCATTAGCTGTCGTTTTGTGTCGCGAAGTAGTGCTTAGTGAAAACGGTGAATTGTGCGGTATTTTGGGGTAAAAGGCGATCAGAGACATCAAACTTAAGGGAACACGGTATTTCCTATCACAAGTACTTAAGTGATATTTTTGTCAATTGTTTTTGTAATTTTGTATATTTTGATTTAAATGGAATACTAGTTGCGACAGTTTTAAGCGTCTTGGTAGGTGAGTATTGATTTCTTGGTAGAAGGCGAAGTGCGTGTTAGAGTGTAACTCAATAATGGTGTAACAACAGTCATTGTATAATTAAACAATTATATATATATATTATATAATTGTGTGCTTGTTTTGTGTTTGTGTCACAGCTTTTACTTGCGTGTGCGTTTGTATGTGTGCTGTACCGTATTACCTCGCCTCCCGCGAAAAACGGCAGAAAGATTTTAGTACTAAAAGTGGCGCTTGCCAACCTCTAAGGTGCTCAACGAACTAAGCCACGAAACCAAATGTCTGATTACAGTGTAATCACTGTAATCAGACATGTGGTTTCGTGGCTATGGATAGTAATCCATCTATACCTAGACACAACATAGTAACTTTTATTAGATAAAAATCATTATTACTCACAATTCAGTAGGTATTAATAATTATTTATTAGGTAAGTAATAAAATCTAAAACATTCTGCATTTACATAATAACACTTCTTATCCGGTACGCTCTTGACAGAGCGGTCGTGATCGTTAAGTACAAACAGTAGGTATTGGAAGGGGCCAAAGATTATAGTACAGAACGTAGGATCCTAGGATCTTTGGAAGGGGCGCTTCACGACATGTCGCCACCGCTGCCTGCTAGAGGTCATCCTACTGCACTCGTTTACTGAACCTCCAATGGCAGACTTGATTTTGATTGACTTGACTTTGTCTCTCCAGCGCGTGGGTGACCTTCCGCGCGGTCTAGTGCCTTCTACTATCCCTTGGACGACAAGGCGTTCTATGGACTGATTGTCACGCCGCCGGGAAACATGTCCGAAGAATGTCAGGATGCGAGATTGACGCAAATAATAAAAAATCAAAATATTATGCAAGGCATATTTACTTAAATGCGAGGTTTTTAATTAGGTGTAAAAATGTGTGCAGATGCTGCTTTTTTTCTTGTGTTAAAAGCGTACCGAAGCTAGCTAGAAAAATATTAAAATGTAGGCAGATGCGCCGTTTTTTTTCTGATTCCGGCGATATACGTTACTCAAATCAAGAAAAAATGTTATATTCGCCTTTTTAACTAACGGGGGGGGACAAAATCAACCTTAAATGCACCTCTGTTCAGATCATCGACATTATACCCAGTAGACGCCTAATACCTATTTATTCGCTATGCAAACAAGTCTGTCAACCAACTGAGGTGTGCGGGCGCGGGGAAGTGAGTGCTTATTGGTCCGTTCAAGGTTACGACAAATCATAAACATAATTAGGGATGGGGTACTTAGTTTCAATGAAAGCAATAAGTAATCGATACTTGTCACAAGGTAGGTATATTTACTAGTAAGTATTTAACGGCACTTTTGCCCGACTGCGCCATGGCAAAGATTTTAACACTAATATTATGGTGCAGGTAAGTACATTCCATACACATAATAATAGCCTAAGCATAGTGAAATAAGATGTAAGTAGGTAGTCACGTTAAGCTTCTAAGTTTATGTATTGTTTATTCTCTTGCATCAAGCAAACAGACTAGGACAGGTATGTATTCTATTAATTATGTAAATCACCCACTGAAACTAAATAAATAACTAGCTTATATCCGCGATACCATGGAGAACAATTATGTCGATCAGTGAGTCAGCATAATAATCGGGTGAAAAATATTAGGGTTAACATATAAGTAGGTACTTTACATTTAGATAGATACCATGTAGCAATGTAACGGTGAATATTATTCAAATCGATTTTTACAGAATTATTTATAATTAGTCCTGTATTGTAATAAACCCATATCGATATTCTGATCACTACCCGGCCCGGAACGGCACATCACTACTTGCACGCGCCTTGTCAGAGAAAAAAGGAAAGCAAATATAAAATTGGTCATCAAAGAAAGGGATGCACCGTTGGTGACGTCGACCGGCCAACCAAATTAAGTTGATCTCCGTCAAAACTAAATGAATTAGCAAATTTTATTCTGTTTATGAAAGAAATCAGTTTACCTGTGAAATGTTATTCCAACGGTTTTAAAATTTGAGGTCTTGCTCTGTTTTCCACACCATTTTATACTACAAGGAGCCATTGCAGCTAGGATATTATGATATTTTTCGTAAGCGAGCGCAGAGATGTTTACGGGTCACTGATCTGGTCGTTACTGGCCGAACTTTAGAGGGCGTGGTTTAATATAAGATCTATTTTCCTAATGTGTTACCTGAAAGCGTTCTCCCTATATTAGGAGTCTACTGGGTATAATGTCGATGGTTCAGATTCTTTTGAATTATATGATGTCTTATTTAGAATCATAAGAAAAACTTTTTTTGGTCAAGCATGAGTAGCACCAATGTGTCACGAAGGTAATTTTTTTTATAGGACCGTCTGCAAAAGTACTGTGCAGCCTGTTACAGTGTAGCCAGGACATAGACTAAAAATTGAAGGACTTGGTTACTTTTAAATGAAAAACTTGTTACTTTTTGCTCGAAGTAACGCTCTGCTTTGTACTTCGTTACTCTAAGAACTGAACTTAATGGAGTTAGGGACTTTAGACTATAGGAAAAACACACTTAGTTATTTAGAGAAAAAAGGCCCGACGATGATAGAGGGACAAAAGTAGAATATTTTGAATTGGCAACATAAAAATGACAAATTTTCTTTAGCTGTGTAGAGCTGTGTAGGTACCTAAACTTCAAATGCTGCATGCGCTAATGTTACTAATCACAGTCGATCTCCAGTCGATACTTTTTGGCACAGAATACCTTGAACTATAACTTTTTGGCTAACCCGCACAGCCGTACGACACAATTTCATGGTGTTATACTTATAGGTATATAATAGATTCAAAAGTCTGAAAACGTTGAATTGAATTTTAAAATTCTAAATAAAAAAAAACCGATTGCTTTTGGCTTAGAGAGAAAATTCTCTAAGGCTTTTGGCATTAAATTACATTTTTAGCTAACTTCTCTTAGTAAAATCCGTATTGTGGACGAAATAAATCACCTCTTTTCGCCTTTTCGGAACGGAGGAGGTGACGCGCGCGACAGATTTTTTCATGAGGATCTGGGATCTGTTTTGTCATTGGGTTTATTCGGCTTGATGACCTTGCCTGACAATGTGTTTATGGCATTATTGAGCATAGACAACTCCTCTCCTTCTAGTCGACGAGACAAGAGCTCAAAGCACAAGCACACGAGCGCCATATTGGATTTTGTTGTGCTTCGAAAACACACACAGTGAGCACGTGGATTGTTGGAGAAAATTGGTGAAATTTAGCAGTATTATTTGTTAGTTCATCGTTTCGGAATATTTCCAATATATTGGTTTAAAGTGCAGATTAGTTTTTGGAAAATCTTCGTAAGTATACCATTCGTACAGTTGCCGGTGGCATGTTACCAGATTTGGATCATGCATGCTCGCTAGGCTAGGATTTGTAAGTACCGCAGGCTGGTTGGCCGCGATTGAAATTATGAAGACTTATTCGTTGACAATTCAGAACTATCATTGAGTAGGTATCTTTAAATCGTTTTATTCTTTTCCTACCAAGATTTCAATACAGGTTTAATTGCGTAACCTTTCATTTACCATTCCACATTTGCTTACGTGTTGCCCGTGAAGGTTTCCTCATACCGCTTGTGACCCTCACCGGTTCTTACAGTTTGTGAGATTTATTTGAAGAATAAGTTCTTGTCAGTCATAGTAGGGTTTGGGGTCATTCTAGTATATTTTTATGTACCTACTGATTCGTGTACATAGGTCATTCATATTAATACAAATAATCTATGCACTTTTGAAAAGTAGATAGGTAATTGATTTGCCATTATCAGTAGGCACATTATTAGTAGCTCGTATTTTCAGACCATCATTATTTGCCATAGTTACCATAAGTACATAAAAGCACCGTAATTTGATAATAATTATTTTGGGTACCTACTATTTTAGTTTCCATGTGCCAATTTAGATTGTAAATAAACACGCGGGACAGTAACCTATTAACGTTGAGGGCACAATCTTAACAGTTGTGTCTAAAGATAACAATAAATCCATGTGATGATAACAAATTGACTTTGCAAATTCAAAATGGACTGTTCACATGTAAGTATGTCAACTGCTTATCTTAGAACTTTAGTATCAAATTGGCAGTCTAGTTTGTAAAAATTATAAAAAATGTGGAGTAGTACTTTGATAGAGCGCAATCAATCCCTGGGGAATGTGTTTGTTATTTGGAATAAAGTCATCAAGAGACAAAATTATTATAAAATATATGATAATGTTGCAAAGGTCTCAATAAAAATAGTGACTAACTTATTTGTTATAGAATAATCCTAAAAGTGGCTCTTCAAAATGGCACCTTGTCGTCAGTTACTCATGTGGTCTGTGCCATCAATAGCCGTGTTGCTAGGAATATTTTGGTTCAAGAAAAAAAGGGAATATGCCAAATCTGACCCCGGTGGAAGAGAGAGGTTGAAGACCCTTAGAGAAGAACTTGCAGAAGCTCTCAATGTGCATGCAGAGGCTAAGAAGGCATCTCCCTTGGGAAAATCAAATCACTCCATCATTAAGTCAGCTCCCATTGATATCAAACCGACGGGAATCAACTCTCAAAGATCCTCTCCTTTAGAATTGACTGATGAAGAAGTGGATATAGAAATAGAAAAAATTATAAGCAAAAAAAAGTCTGTGGTAAATGAGAAAAGAATGTCAGCTGGTTTTGACAAACACAATTTAGTGGTGAGCTCATCAACAACTGCAGCCTCATTTGTTGTCAAAGAATCACCACCAAAGTGTTTACCACAAATGGAAAAGAACATGTCTTACTCTCAAAATGCCAAGTACTCTTCAGTGACTACTGGAGAGTGTGTGAATATGGATAGTAATGCTGCTGATTTATCGCCGTTAGCCAGCAGTCAGTCTGAAGTGGGAACATCTAAAGAAACCCTAACTGAAGAAATCAACAGTGCTGATACTGAAGAACTAAATGCTAATAATGTGATTGATGAACCTAGTGAAAGTATTGACAGTGATAATCGATTCTCCGCAGCGCCGAGGAGACATATCTCTGAGAGAGACTCAGCCAACCACAGCCCAGTAGATCCTATATTAGCAAGCCCTTCAATGTGTCACTTCTCTGATAATCATAGCGAGGTAAATTTATATACATAAGTATATTTAATTCCTGTTTCTGACTTCACATTTACTGTGGTTTTACTTAGTTAAAATATGTTTTCAGGGCTCCAGTGACAGTGGTAAAGGTTGTTCAGAAGCCGCTAGTCCCCCTCCAGCTAATATCAACATAGTTCCAGCAGAAAGTGCTCTTAGAATACACCAATTCCTTATATCACAAAGCCTTGTGGGTTTACTTATAGGCAAACAAGGGTCATCTGTTACCTATATTAAATCTAAAACTGGTGCAACAGTGTATGTAAGAAGACATCCTGATTCGGTCAAACAAAAAATATGTGCTGTTGAAGGTAACAAAAAATCATTTTCTACACAAACAATTGAGCTAGAATTGTTCTCTAACAAAATGTTTTTATATTTCAGGAACTCAAAGCGAAATTGAAGCTGCTTTAGATATGATTAGAGAAAAATTCCCAGAAAAGAAATTCCCTACATTCTCCCTCCAAGAGATCAGTGCAGAACTTTATCAAAGGTTAACTCCTCTAGTTCCTGAGTTTCTCCAAGTAAGTGCAGCAGTAACTTTTCTGTTCTTCAATGTCATCCACTGTATCACCGGAGGGACGGAACCTCAAAGCTCCCATACAAACATTCTTTTTGATTCATTTGGAAACTGTGTCTCCAATTTTAATGAAATTTTGCATACATAATTGGAAAAGAAATAGCTATGATTGTATCTTTTCACTTTTTTATTTTCAATTTTTTATCACAATTAAGTGAGAACGAAAATTCATTTTTATCCATTTTCAAGCGATTTTATGACTTTCGCTCTCATTTAATTATGATTATGTATTTTGAAAAACTTAAAAGATATGTTTGTATGGAAGCTTAGAGGTTCCGTCCCACCTTAATACACAAATTGATTGGCCTATAGTTTAATCAATCATGATTTATCATAAAACTTAATGCAAGGAAATAAATAAAATTATCACAGTTTAATCAGGCAAACTATCACTAAGCCACATTCAACCTTAATTCATTAAAATGCTACAAAATACTCATTGACCTCATTCTGTATGATATGATATAAATTCTTTGTTTTTGTCTCACATTTAATGATAGAAACCCCATAAATTAGATAACAAATTGACAAAAACCCACTTATCAGCATTATTAGTAGGTACCTACTATGATAAATTGTTTTTTTTAATCTGTTTGCAAATGCTAAGCTAGGGCTTTTTTATACAATATTTTTCGTAACCCGACTGTTCGAGTTTTTTTGAAAGTGAAAGAAATATCTTAATAACTTTATTTACCTACTGCATGACATACAATTCTCTGACCTAAAAACTTCTCAAAGTAATGGTTCGGTCTGCCTACGCCTTCAGTATTTGGAATCACGATGTTTACTGCAATGATAGAATAATAATACTTTTTCTATTGAAATAGGTATTTGTGCTAAATATGTAATCTGAATTCCGCTACAAAAGCACACAGTTTTTAATAAAGGCCCAGATGGATGTGATTTGAGCGAATTTGGGTTACATTAAAACTATTTTTATACGCCATCTTCATCGAAAGATGTTCTTTGAATTTATACAAGACAGATCCCCTTCGGCTTGTAAATTTAAAAAAACTATTTTAAATATCAGAAATAATTGTGCAAAGTATCATCTGTTTTCCTAGTTTTACAATTTTTCTCCTAAACTATCAATCACAAGATTTTTTTTTTGTCGTCATATTAAATAGAAGAATAACCAGGGCACCTACGGCTTATTTAAAAAAAATGTCATAATTAAAAGATAATCATCAAAAACTTGATTTTTGATCTTACGCCGCCGCTCTGCTCTATCCCGCTCCTTTAAACGCGAAATCCTATGCCTATCCTATTCACAAAGAAAGTCGTATATCTGCCTCTTAAGGTTAACATCTTTCGTCTCGCGATATCGCTCACGCGGTACAGTTTAACCACATTAATAAAACGAATCGGCAAAATTCGTCTGCACAGAAGAGAACATTTCACGATAGAATAAGGCGAATGCCAACGCCGCGCCGTTGAAATAGTAGACTTTTTGCGTTACGTTAAGCTTAGTCAACAAAAACAGAGGCTTATGCTATCTCGCTCACCAAAGAGGCTCAAGCAATCTCAGTCATATGATTATGTACACGGGAATACAAAAAAAGACCGACATATTTTATATGTGGGATACATATGAAAATACGTTGGTCCTTTTTACTCAAAATACGACTCGCGACGCCGAATGCGGACGCCATGCGCGTAGCCATCACCCAACAGCAACCACACACGTTTCGCGTGCATAGGCAGAGCGTATGATTGGATAAGATTTTTTCGCGCCTAGCAAAAGACATCTGAGGCTGGTAAATCGGTGTAACGTATAAACGTGGTACTACTGTAGGTACCTGGGTAGAATGGCATATGAGTCACTCAGGAGCTGATGTAGCTCAATTACAGGTTTTTTTTATCAAAATAGAACTGGCAGATTGTTGGATAGAAAATACTTTAATACATAAATATAAAAAAAACAAAATTTAATAAAAATTATATGTGACCATTGGCAGTCTTATCGCTCAAGATCGATCTCTACCAGACAAAATCGAGTAGTTGCTGAGATAACTTCCTACTCTTAAAGATGCAAATTTGACCTATCTATTATATTAATAATGATTACCTTACCACAACAATATTAATATCTATGTGTTGTTTTATTACAGTTGGTGGAGTCTGTGAACAATGACACGATAATGACGTGTCTGGTTAGTGCGGGTCATTTTTTCTTGCAGCAGCCACTGCATCCGACGTTCCCGTCGCTGCATGCACTGCACCGCCTTATGGCCTCCACATACCAGACGCCGGATGTGCCCTCCTTGCCACGCCCTGTGAAAGGTAAGCCAACGAGTTCGGGGTTACGACATGACAAACCACTGCTGACATGACGACTGGACTTGCTCAGTGACGTAAGGACAACCTGTTAAGTCGTACGGATTTTTTGTTGCTATGCCGCCATTTTTCGTTTTTGTGAAGTACAATACAAAGATAAACATATTTTTATTTAAAAAATACAGGGATATTCCCTGTATTATTTGATAAAAATATTACAGTTAGTTTTATTAACTCTACTCTATGAAACCAAATATAAAAAAAAAATATCCAAACAAAAACATAAATGTTAAAATTATGGTAAGTCTCGTCTCGTAATACATCCGTCATATAAAAAGTATTGAGATCACGACTTCTCGTCATCCAAAGTCAGCCATTTTCAACTATGAAGTTGGTAAATAACCCACTTACACTTACCTACACCTACTTACTTTTTGTATACAGATGTAGATAGATATTAGTCAAGGATAAATTGCGAGTAGGTAATTAGCCAAATTCATAGTCGAAGTTAATTAAATCGTTGACTTAGCTTTTCTCGTTATTCAATGCATGGCGAAAGTATTACGAATTTACTAGACGAGACTGCATAATCTTATTTTGTTTGGATCTCACTACTTATTGTAGGTACTTACTGTGAAACTGTAATATTCATGATTATAGATTTTTTCCATTGGTTTTCTCGTAAATAGAATTTGCATTTTAAAATTTCAAGACTATGTATATACTATGTATATTTATGAAGTAAAAACGAGGAAGAAACTTTATGGTTCTTTTTTTCTAGGGCGGACCCTAAAAATAATGTTTTTTTTTTCTTTCCCCCATCCCTCATCAAATCACATCATCATCAATGGCCAATCGAATCCACGAAGGTTATTTATGTAGTGTTCGTTTTTCGGCATTTACGTACATGACAGAAGAAAACAAGAAAAAACATGATTTTAGAATTTTCCCTAAATTTGGGCCCAGATTTCTACCTATATTCCAAATTTCATGTCTGTAAGCAGGCCTGCTAGAAGTAGTTACCTAAACATGATTGGTCATTCAGTGAGTGATGATGATGAAATAGCGATACTTTCGGGTAAGATATTTTCTAAACTTAATCAATTAGAAACTATTATTTTTAAGTCTTATATTCATTCCTATGTTAAAATGTGGAAGAATACCTAAAATTATACATTTTTAGGTCCTAAATTTTATTAATTAGATTGCTAAAAAGTGCCTCAAGAGGTTCGAGTAAAAGGGTTGCCAGTGGCGGCTGTCTGCTCGACTTGACAGGGTCACTACCGCGTGGCCCCTTTCCTACTTACATTTCCTACTTAGATAACTTAAACCACAGTTGGTTATCATTATAACTTGTTAAGATTACAAACCCACATCCATGTGATTCCAATTATGATGTATTGTGTATATACAATATTTTTGTCCATAAGTTCTCGTCACCCTGATCTTATTACAATCTTCCATTCCAGAGGGTTCAATATGCGCAGCGCCCACGGAAAACAACTGGTACCGCGCGCAAGTAATCTCCACCTCTGAAGAGAATGACACATCTGTAGTTAAATTGGTCGACTTTGGCGGGTACCTCACAGTTGACAACGACCAGCTCAAGCAGATCCGATCGGACTTCATGACGCTGCCTTTCCAGGCAACAGAGGCTCTGCTCGCGTTCGTCAAACCCGCTAATAATGGTAAACAGCCTAACTCATTTCTCTTTGGTATCAGTTTTTAAAGCCACTGTGTAAATAATAATTTCTTTTCATTTAAATAAACATAGTTGGGGGGGGGGGGTCAGAACAACATGCCTTTTTCTTCTACTATTATTAAATCCAGGTCAATAATTCTTTTTTAATTTTAATTTGAAACAAAACTGTTTAAAATGATATGGCTTATTTTTCTACCTGTGGTGAGAGCGGCATGGCTTCATGCATATTTGCTTAGCCCGCTGCCGTGCCGGCAAGTGGAAAAACGCACAATGAAGTGAAATCATAGAATCCCAATGATATGATGTTCTAGATGTAGAATGGAGCGGCGAAGCGCTGCGTATAATGGCGGGGCTGACGGCGGGACAACTGCTGCACGCGCAGGTCGCCGGCTACGACGAGGCGGGCGTGCCGCTCGTGCATCTTTACCTCACGCTTCATCCGCAGGTGAGTTACATTAGAATGATAACTCAACGTACGCAGCTTTCAAGGTAGACAAATGACCTGGTGAAGGTCGCAAAGCGGGCAGTGGACATCCATCAGGCGAAATGATGATGGTGATTGGAGGTAAGCAAAAGACACGAGCTTTTTCTAAAAATTGTGGCCGAAACTGGCCGTTACTTGCGCAGGCTTACGAAAGTGATCCTGATCACACAAAGCATTGAAAATAACAGAAGGTCACTTTTGGTCTCGATTATGAATTTTTTGTAAGTAACCTTGATCCATGTGTGACATATAAAATCAGATGTTGCAAACAACCTTAAGCAAATTAATCGAAGGCTATGTACAAATCCGTAAATATTTATAAAGATCAATGAAACTAAAAGATCAAGGTTGCTACAAGATGAACCACATAAAAATTGGCACTTGTTCAATGTTATTTTTGTTGTTTTCAGCAAGTAATATTCCTGAACCGAGAGCTCGTGGATCGCGGCTTGGCGGAGTGGGACGTCCCGGCAGACTCGTGAGCGCGCGCCCGGCGCCGCCGCGCCCTCTACGCGCCCCAACTCCAATCGTGATTACGCTACGCTGACTAGCTGTACATTTGGAGTATTTGCATTTCAATTCATTGACACATGTACATAATAATTTACAAGCGAGACTACCGGCTACCTAAAAGTAAATGCCAAGTCTCTCAATGGCTATGCTTTTAGTCTCACCCATACGAGTTGTGACTTTGTAGCTGATAAATTAATATTTGTTTATTTTCTATAGACTATTATTTTGATGTAGTTTTAAATTGTTTATGGTCTGTTATACTGAGTCGCTTTTGATGAAGTACATAATATACAAACAAATTATATAGGATTAATAAACATCACTTGTTGACCTGATCCACCATGATTATTGTTATAACAGGTACTAGTTCGTCTTAGCTCCCATATTAGTAACACCGTAACTACGGTATGCTTTTAAATAAACTGTTTGTTGGTAGAGTTCATAAAAAAATTGTTGTAGAAATAAGTGTGTTAACTGGCACCTGAAAATGGGCCGTTTCTTAAATATAAACTGTTATTTTAAACAGACCGAGTTAATAAGAAGTTCAGGATGCTCATTATAAATTAATTCTTTTGTTACATACTGCCCAATGCATTTGACTCTAAATTTTAAGTTTACATAAGCTTATTTACTAAACTTTTTGTATGCAGGCTCTTTTCAAAAAAGCTCTTGTGCCAAATTTCTGTCACAATATTTTTCAGTGCCCTTGAGAAAAGTAATAAAACATAGTCCCCCTGGCATTTATGCCGTAAATACAAGTGCCTTTGGATCTCAGTGCTATCATTTTTGTGACAAAGCTGTAAGTCACAAAATGTAAATTGAAACAGTGAAGTGTGTCCTCACTTATATTTATGCTTATTGTTTCTCTTTGTGCGTAAAGACTGAAAAATGTATAGTAATGTTATACAAATTGTAGATTAAATAATGAGTTAAAGAAGATACAAAATGGAACTTGTGTGCACATGTCGATGCTGGTATGATATTTTCATAATCATTGCTATGAACATGGCTGGAATGTTTGCAGTAAGTACAAGATCTTGCATCTATATGTGTATTAATAATGTTCACTTATAGGAGACAGGATAAACAACATACTGTAATAGCACTGCAAATATTCTAGTCATATACAATAACATCCTCTTTGTGGTCAGTGCTTCAATTTTTCCTTTCAGATGGCACTAAATATAGATTATATCATGAAGAATACAGCTGTCTACAGTTTTGGAAAATCTAAGTAAACTTGAGACAGTTTAATGAGCACTTGCGTATCCTGACTTGTTGAATAAATTAATTAGTGTATTGTAAAAAGTAGATGTAAAGCAATTTGATATTTCAATTTTAAGTAAATTCAGTATTTTGATAAGTTGAATAGTGTTTGTTTTAGTAATTTTGTAGAAAAGTTGGCAAGCTTTTTTTTCCTAGAAAATATAGATGTGATTTTGACCGTTATTGTTTAGAAGTCAAGACTTAGATTATTTTAAAAGTATGAGTCCAGTTAGGTTTTGTATTCGAATATTTGGTCAATACACTTATGTGTAATCTTTTGACTACAAATTCACTTTGTAAACCGATTGTACATTTTTCGAATACAACCAAACTGTTGGTCCTGCGTTTGCATTTTGTTGACGTCCTTACGTATGTTTGTAAATAACTAATATATTTGCGGTTAAAAATCAATAAATTATCGTTTTAAAAATATTTTTTGTTTAATTCAGACAATTATTTTAATTTAATTGGTTCTATGAAGTAATCAAATTTCAGGAGTATAGAGACCTAAACCTATACTGGTAGGTACCGTATAGTACATTATAGGAAACATATATTTATATTTTAAACTGAAGGAGACCACATTTTAGATGCAAAATGAATAAAATATTGCGTTAAAACCTTAAAAAAACTTGTCTCCATCATAGAAGAGCCTATTTAAGATTATTTATTGGGTATTTATCGCGTACGTCAGTCGCCCGTGACCACGATCGCTGTAACCCGGTTGAATCGTTGGGGGGAAAAGAAAGCAAAAGGTACGCGATAAATACCCGATAAATAATCTATAAGTAATATGTTATCAAATCGCGAAAGTTTTATAGAAGAGTAGAAGAGCCTACTAAGTCAGAATCTCTAAACCTGGGGCATGTGTAATATGCTTTTTAGAGTTTCTAGATCGGTTTGGTCTTGCTCTGTCCGTCCCCTTTGTTTCTTGAATATCTCAGTAACTACTGCAGCTATTATCTTGAAATAATAATACATTTCGTGCGCCATTACTAATAGATTAAATAAAACGTCAAGTGCGAGTTAGACTCGCGCATCAAGAGTTCCGTACATACTTATACTGTTCAGCAAATAAATCAACCCTACGAATAGTGCACAATAATTTTCTGATTTGATAACGATTATGACTTAGCTTATTAGTCCCTCGAACTATTGTTAAATATTAAAAAAGTTACGTCCAACCCTAGAGTAACAATGTACTATTTTCTATGAATAAACTACAAATTTACTGTTTTCTGATTTTTCCCTTTACTTGTGTTATAAGTTATAAGACCTTGCTTCTCACCAAATTTCATAGGTCAACAAGAAGTACACTATAAGTTTTTGGTCCATGGCGAGATTCAAAACGGAGTCTTAGTAATAGGGTCCCGTTTTATCTTTGGGTGCGGAACCCTATTAAATGAGAAATCATTCAGGTCTAATTGTGATGTTTAAATTTCAAGAGACCTAGGGGGACAAATAGGGTCTGAAATGAAACGTATCGGTTTGTTCATTTCAAAACACAACTTTTCGAAATATTTTGAAAAAGTCTAATAATTTACAATGGTAAATTATCTCCTATCTCCGAAGTTTGGAGAGCGATCCATGTACAATGTATGTGGCGTTTGTAGATAATGTAGGTACCTATCTTTATTTTACAGGTAAAATATATAGAAGTCTGTAAATATAACACTTTGTAAAATGGTTAAATAGGGGGGAATTTTTTTGACCCCTTTAAAAAAAAACCCCCTTATTTAACTATTTCTAGTCTACCTATCCTTGTGGGGGGTATCAAATGAAAGGTATCCGTTTGAATGTACATTTCAAAACAGTTTTTGGAAATTTTTCTAGGTTTCATACTTTTTGAAATATTGAAAAAAGACGATAAATACCAGTACCCACTTATTTACTCAGTTTGCAGACCGATCCATCTGAAATACCTAGGTAGTATTTTTCGGTACCTACTTATAAATAAAATAGCAGTCTCTATCCGGCACCTTTAGATAGTGTATCCTAATTATTTGTATAATTGGCAAATGTTCAAAACCCTCGGCGCACGAGTTACACTCGCACTTGACGGATGTTGTTTACTTTCTTATAAGGTTTAGATTTTTATGCAGCCATCATGGCTGATGGCTGCATAAAAATCAGAAAGAAATATCTTCTTAGTATGAATAAATAATCACTGTGTGCGCATCCTCCTGTTAGTACCTACCTAGGACTTACGGGCAGGGAACAGGTGTCACGTAGCAAGCAATGATGTTATAAATGATAACCAGAACAATTTACCTACAGAACAGACCTTTAGATATCGGTCGCCAAGAAATAGCCTGCCATTCTCACTACTCAGAATATGGGCGACGACACGCCACGAACCAGGGAAACGCGCAACAAACGATAGACAGGTAGGACACACCTTAAAACTGCTGCTTTAGATACTACTTACTATATTTGCACGTCCAACGGCGTCACCAAGGTTAACAAAGACTCATATTGAACCTAATAATAATAGGTAAATAACACAGCACTAACCAAACACCCTTCACCAATCAGAGAAGATACAGATACTAGACAGTTCACTCTCTCTACCGGGAATGCCTCAGTGACGAAGAATCAGCTACTTACGTAGTCCTGCAATTCCAAGGAATAGTATGCAATTCGATAGTAGGTCACGAAATGATCTACCATGCCCGCGAGGTCACTGGGAAGCCAGTCAATATTTACCATTTTACTTAAGTAGTTATATTTTGCACCTTAGAATTTTGCACTCGGATGATGATTAAGAGATGAAGACAATTCATCATAAAGAAAGAGGCCGATATAACGATTATGACGTAACTTATTTAGTCCTAACTATTGCCATATACCTACGCTCGCTCGGGTGCCAAACCCCGTCTCGGGACTAAATAAGTTACTTCCAAAACATTTACGGTTTTCAGATTTTTCCCTTTACTTGTGCTATAAGACATTGCTTTTTGCCAAATTTCATGGTTCTAGTGAAGTAGAGGTTCTAGGAAAGTACCCAATAGGTTTTGTGTGCATGCGATTTCCTTGTGAAATTAAAAAAAAATAGACATAAACTGCTGTAGGTAACTTTTGATTGCGTTGACTTATAAGTTTGATTTATATCGCGGCTCCAAGAGGTTACAAGCCTGCGTATATGATGTGAATATCAACTCGATAACTCTACGCGTTTCTGAGAAAAGTGGGTTGACAGACGGACAACAAAGTGATCCTATAAGGGTTTTAACTCCTTTGAGGTGCGGAACCCTAAAAAGCGAGATTAGGTACCTACTAGAAAGTAAAAATTCCCGTTTACCCAGAATCATTATATCATCATCGGCCTTGTTCCGTCTATAGTGACGATTTAGTCATATATATATATTTATATCAGTGCGTTCTACCCGTCATGACCTACGGAGCTGAGACGTGGACACTCACGGTAGGGCTGGTCCACCAGTTTAAAGTCGCCCAGCGAGCTATGGAGAGAGCTATGCTCGGAGTTTCTCTGAAGGATAGGATTCGTAACGAGTACATCCGACAGAGAACTAAGGTTATCGACATAGCTCAAAGGATTAGCAAGCTGAAGTGGCAGTGGGCTGGCCATATCTCGAGAAGAACCGACAACCGCTGGGGTAAACGTGTTCTTGAGTGGAGACCGCGACTCGGCAAACGTAGTGTAGGACGCCCTCCGACCAGGTGGGATGACGATTTGCGAAAGACTGCTGGCAGATGCTGGATGCGGCAAGCTGAAGACAGGGCGCTATGGCGCTCATTAGGGGTGGCCTATGTCCAGCAGTGGACAAATATAGGCTGATGATGATGATATCTTTTGTGATTGTGACCAAATCAGATTTTCTGTGAACTGTACTTCTGGTTTATTTCTTTGCCTACATTACAAGTAAAAGTTTGTACAGAACCAAGTGTGTATGCGCGAATCTAACTCGCACTTGACGTTATAGTTTTTGTTCCTGAAGCCTGAAGAGTTTTCCAAGTTTAACGTATCCATCGGTGCACAGTGCCCAGTATAGGGTAATCAATCTATACTGCATAATATAATGCAGAAAAGGTGAACTTTTCGGAAACTGTTCCTGTTTGAAATGGATTACAGGTACTATGGTAGGTATCATTCACGGACCACTTAGCCAAGTGGTCTGTGGTATCATTAGATGTAAATAAAAGATAATATTAGTATTAAAATATATATTTATAAAAGTAACATTATCTAAATAACTTATACCTAAATGCCCAGTCCACTTACATAGAATATAACAACATGAAAATAAAAACTCATAGATTTGATCGTTACCAGAGGTAAGTAAGTATAACTAAGCAAGTAAAAGTAGATATTTCATATAAATAATGCACACTTCTAAAACAGATAAGTATACTCTACACGTTTTATTATAACATAGTCATTATTATTTCACTGTACTTGCTTAAATTAAACTAAATACTCAGAAAAGAAAAAAGAAGCCCATATAATAAAATTGTTTCATATGCTTCTCTTCAAGCACAAAAGTAAATATTTTTTATGAAGTTGGCGCTATTATAAAATTATATTATTAATTCATAGTCTGACCCTGTTCAATGTACATTTCAAGATAGTAATTACATCCATAAATCGCGAATTTGTCATAAAAAAATATATCACAATCAGCTATAGTAAAACATAAAACAAGGAAAGATCACCAAATTGCATTTGTGCTAGATAAAACTACGATTGAAATTAGGTTACTTGCGGACACTGTGTCAACAAAGTAATTATCTAAATAAATATCAAATTCTCTATATTATATAAAATTTTACGAAATATCGTTCTAACCATTTGATTCAGTGTCAATCTTTAAAAATTTACACATTTTCGAAGGTGTTTTTAGATAACATTTAACTCCATACGTCTGCGGAATATTTCTTCATTGACTCAAGTTTCTTGAGGAACTGGATAGCTTCAGGCTCCGTTTTGCCGCCCTTTTCAATGATCGCTTTAAGAACTAAGTTTCTGACATCCACAGCCATGTTCTTTGCGTCTCTGTTTAATGGAAAGATAAGCAATATTAGGGTTGAAGTAAGGTAAATAAGATCTTACAACGAAACTTTTTTTATTTGGTATGTCGACCCAGTCTTGAGTTAGCAAGATAGCAAGGCTCCAAATCAATTCAGTCGTTTCTCTCCTCTTTGCTTTCTCGCGCCATCATAGACCAACCAACGCTTAATTCTGATTTATTTAATGATGAAAATAGAAAAAATAAAATTAAGCTAACAATATGACTGTCAAGAGACTTACCCGCAAATATAAAAGTGTCCATTGCGATTCCCAATGATGTCCCAAAGCTGGTCCAGTTTCTTCTCTAGAAGATGTGAAACGTAGACCTTGTTAGCCTGGTCACGCGAGAACGCTAGGTTCAACTGCACATCGCCGTTCTTTTCATATTTCTCTAATTCCTGTAAAAAAATAATCAAAATGAGAGGAGTTGAAGGACAAAGTGGAGACCCAGCTGTGGTACTATAAAGGAAAAAAAAGTTAATACATACAAACTGTACAATTATATATTTAACAGTAACTCTTTTTGTGGTAAGTGATAGTTGTACAAATCTTAAAATACTCATCTATATAATAATATTATAAAGAGGAAAGATTAGTTTGTTTCAATTGATGACTCCGAAACTACTGGACCTTTTCGAAAAATAATTTTACTATATATCGTATCTCCATATGATATAGGCTGATGATGATGATTGTTGAGACAAGCACGTTCACCAGTGCGTTAGTCCTTCCAGTAATAATGACTGTTAACGTTGAGACAAGCACGTTCACCAGTGCATTAGTCCTTCCAGTAATAATGACTGCTAATGTTGAGACAAGCACGTTCACCAGTGCACTAGTGCTTAAAGTAATAATGATAGTAAATGTTGTACAAACATCTTGATAGATATAATCCTGGTCGCGATGCCTGCACCCGAAGTATAGAATGCTTTCCCCGACGTCCTTTCCATTGGCGCGGGCGAAGGCGCGCTCCTGCAGGAAGCCTCGGAACGGAGCTAAACCGGTGCCGGGACCAACCATCACTATCGGTGTCTGGCTTTGCAGTGGCAGCCTAGAAATAATAATACAGGAATTATTACTCAGTACCTCAATGTTTTATTGCTTGCTTATTTAATTACAAGATCTAATTGTACACATACAAGTGTGTATCTTACTTAAGAGCCTATACAACGTCAAGTTTTTGTGAAAAGGTGATTTTCCAGTTGAGGTTATGGACAAACATAAGGCTGCAATTATGTATCTATAACTTACTTGCAGTAAATAAAGTAACTGTGGCATTGAAATATTATTACATAGAACAGACAGCGCAACAAAAATCACGGTTGCAAGCGAGGCAGTGCGGGGCGTGCGGGGGCCGGCTACTGATCAAAGATTCGATGTCACCGTCATAGATGCGACACTTTGTTCATATTCTGCCTACATAATTGGATACCGACGGAAACTTAACAATTTAAAATGAAATGAGCTACTAGACATAATTTGAATTATAATATTTATTTCAGGTATACTGAATTTACTATACGGTACATTATGTACAATGCCTGGCGTGTATCTATGTACTTATTCAGCCTAGTGCCTAAAAGTCCCCGCGCTCGCGCTGTCGTTTTGCGCCCATGTTCAAGTGAGCGAGTCTATACAAGTCAATACATTACTACAAAGACGGTTGCCGCGTCAAAACCATGTTTATAGTGGACTAGCGGTCTGCCCCAGCTTCGCACGGGTATATTCTATAGCCAAGCTATAGCTTTCCAACGGCAAAAGAATTTTTGAAATTGGCCGAGCACGGGCGACACGGTCACGGCACGGTCGCCGTGGCATGTGAAAGCTGTCTATGTAGCTCATACACTACTACTTTACGTGTCGTGCCGTGACCGTGTGCATGTGAAAAGGCACTAAGTAAAAGTATACCTGAACTGTGACTTCCTGATGTAGACAGGTACGCGCGGCAGCGGCTTGCCTGCTTCCGGCTTGTGCGCCGCGAGCCACGTGGTCGCCACACCCTTGTTGACGCGGCCCGTCGGTGTCTGGTACTCCACCACCACTGCTGTCACGTGCACTGTCTCTGGGTGGAGCTGGAACATACAACCGAATTACAATGGTTACTTTTCTTGTACTAGTAAGTATGTTATCTACAGGGTTATTGGTATATATAATAATAGTATATATATAAACACTACGTGAACTGTAGGTTCTGCCCATGATCATTAACACATTTGTAAAGGTCTAAATTCTTAAAAAAAAGGATTAACTACCTCTGATACAAAATGAAAAAACACCTTTGTCTGGAGCCCAACGAGTTACTAAAGACCGATCTTCCACTTCCATACCCACTGTTAAGGTACCTACTATTATTCCCAATACCAAGTTTAGGAATTAAGAACTATATTCTTCACAAACGTGTTTGTGATGATGGTCAGAACCTGCAGTTCACGTAGTGTTACTAATTTATCAGTAACCCTGTATACTAATATAATATTATAAAGAGGAAAAATTGGTTTGTGTTTGAATTGAAAATGCTCGGAAACTACTAGACCGATTTTAAAATATCATTCACCATTATATTTCTACATTATCCATGATGAACATAGGCTATAGGATATACCCATGCGAAGTCGGGGCGGACCAATAGTACCTAATAATTTAATAAAGCATTTTTATCGTCGCCGTAGTTTATTCGTGATGTATCTCATGTGTAATTAATTAATAACCTAACCTAATTATATTGTAAATAATTTGTGATGCCACTTTTAGAAGGGATAAAACCAAAGGTGATATCTGACTTGTTAAGAGTTAACCGAGATTGCCCTTAACAAACCACCTATTTCTCATTCTGCCTCCTTACGCCAATGATAGCTTTGGAGTTCATACTTGATAAAAACAACAGTAGCACGAGGGATAATGAGATAATTAAGAGTCGTAATATTCATTGAAGGTCATTTTTATATCTTTAGAATTATTATAGGTACAGTCGCCGCTTACAGATGATGAAAAACTCCAAAAAAAGTGTACACAAAACCGCTAAACCACACGACATCGGCGCTATCGCTCCAGAAGTCGCTGTATTTGTTCAGTTTGATGTTTGTTTCGATGTAAATAAATAATTAAAAAATTATACTAATCACGAAAAAATGTTTGTAATATAACTCACAACACAAAAATCCTAATATCTCGTTTCGGTTTGAAAAATCATTTTCAGTATTAGTATTTTCATGGATTGTAGGTAAAAACTCAAATCGATATTATCTTGAGTTTAGCCGGAGTATAGTGAGGTTTCGAAGGTTCACGGGGTTTTAAGAATCTTCATTTGTTCAACTCTTTTGAGTGGTGACTGTACATATCAGTTTTTTTGCAGTGATATAGAATAGCCTTACCTTGGGGCTTGAGGAAATTGAATAATATCTAGGCTGGAGTCTTGGAAGCAGCTCGCAAATGTGGTCTATCGGCGGCTTACACGACGGGATGTCTTCAAGAATGTGCACAATGTTCCTGCAGGCTTCAGCTATGAACGATTGGTACAACGCCTTGCCTTCGGTAGAGTTCGTCGCCATAAGGATGAGCTTCTTTTTGTCCTGCAAACAATATAAAAAACAATATATTTGATGTTTTAAATAACAATTTACGGAAAAATCGACGGACATACCCCTAGGTATGTCCGTCGATTTTACATAAAATATATTATACATTATAGCCGTACAAAGAACCTTTTTTATTGTTAAAGTCAGTAAAAAACTAAGAACCGACTTTGAAGTCATCTATACTAATATTATAAATTCAAGTACCTAACTCTGTCTGTCTGTTACCTTTTCACGGCTGAACGGATTTTAATTAATCTTCAGTGTAGTAAATGGTATCCCGGAAACGGTCATAATTTATTTTTTACCTTTATTTAATTATTTCGTTCTAATTCTTCATTTTATTTTTTGCTACTTGAAAAGCAGCTACCTAGTGTAAATATACTAAACACTGTTTTTATTATTTTGAATGAAATATATGAATACATAAACAATCGTCAAAACCGGCCATTTAGTAGAAGGAAAAATCTGTGAACATGCACAAAAAACATACAATCAGTTGCAAACAGCCGAACACTCCTCGTTTTTTAAGTCGGTTAAAATAGTTGTTTGTCGTGAGATTGATTACGACAAAACAATTAACATCAACATCTACGTCATCATGACGAATTACGGCTAAATTAAATACCTAACCAATTCATTCGATTTATTAATTTCACTATACGTTTGGTATAGAATTAATTACCTATGCAAGGCGATCCGAATTGATTTGGTATTAATAATTACGCATATTTAGCGTAATTATTACCACCAGTTTCATATCCAAAAACTTTTTTACGCGAGATCTATTCAATTACTACAACTACGTCATTTCCTAGTCTTTGTCGTTATATAAAACGTTACTCATAATTAGATATTGTAGATAATGAATAATTCACAATAAGTTAGCATTAGCATCCGAGTAATCTGTGATAATGATAAGACCAAGGTTGTACGGTCTCGGTTTGGCGCATTTCGAGCTGTTTCGACGATATTTATAAATAAACCTGTTTTGCTTTATTTACCAAGTACAACGAGAAACTAAATTAATAACCGTTTCCGCGTCTTGTGTGTTTTATAATAATACCTATTACGATCTTTGTTTTCCACGAGTATTATAGCAAGGTCATCATTTATATATTATACTGGAGGACATTGTCAGGTCAGATTTGCACTTTTAATAGCATAAATTAGTATAAAGTATACATAAATATAAATACCCTATTTGCGAATTCTGGCTTTTAAGTAGGTAATTACTCCAACGTGTGTTGCTCCGATGAGAGTTTTTGATAAGTTTAAGAAACAGGATCGACAGCATCAATACAAGTTTTAGTGTAAAATGAAAATTTTCGAGCTAACTGACAAAGAAAATATAATACTACGAGACTAACTGGTACCTAAAAGTTATTAGCGCAAATACAACTCAGAATCTACATCGAGAATAGGTACCTATTCTAGGTGTAGATTCTGAGGTTACTTTAAAAACTAAATATGGAAGCAAGATTTTTGAAAATGATGGATAGTCTGCTAAGACTTGGCAAGACCTTAAGCTATAAATAACGGTTATAAGAATAGATAAAATGTTATCTATTCTTATAGTTAAGGTAACCTTACCCTTAGAACTAAACTCTTTCAACACCCTTCGAATCCAATGAAATATTGGTTTGGGGTACTGCTACTGGGGCTGCCACGCTTTAAGCGGATACTGACCTAACTAGTAACTACTAATAAAACTTCTAGAGATAACGAGAAGAAAAAATAGGTGCTACCTTGTATTAAAGTACCTACCTACTTTAATACAAGGTAGCATCACGTGTACCTACTGGGTACAGCGTCATCAACAGCTATGTATGTTGCTTGAGACAATGTACATATATTGTTGATTTTCTATTGTTTTTTACGGACTAAAACAAACTGGAGGAAGGAAATTGCATCATTGTACCGACAGGAGCATATAAATCTCTATAAATTATTATTAAACAAACTATAAATCCCGCTATTTTTATTTTTACTATTAAACCATAGATTTGTGGTTGCGTCGTTGTAGGTGGGAATTTTAAAATTATACGTTCTGGTGTGAAGACCATGTAAGTATGCTAAAGTAGGTGATGTTTATTATTTTAAAGAAGGATATTTATAAATGCATTGAATCGTTATAGGCGAAGATATTGTACTTCTTGCCTACCTATTCACTATAATAAGTGTGCAGGCCTGCAGAATATTCTAAAACGAGGACAAATGACCAATAATAATACAATATAGGTACCTAGGTAAACTTAGTTTTTGCATAAATTTCCGCCCCGTCTAGGCTGTTTTGGAATGCCAATCAAGGCGGAAAATGAATGAGGTTTTACCACAGTTTTACCCCTGCAGAAAATAATAGATAATAGCAATGATGCAACAAAAACACGGATATAATAAATTAATAAGATAAACAGGTAACAAACTAACTTCCTCTGTCCTTCTTCCCGTATGGAGGAAGCCATGTAAGTATAACAAATGCTTTATAATAATTATTATAATGTACACATTAGTGTACATTAAAAATATTAATTTTAAAGAGGAAAGATTTGTATTTTTATATGTAAAAAATAAAGAACGACTGCTGGCAGATGCTGGATTCGGCAAGCTGAAGACAGGGCGCTATGGCGCTCATTAGGGGAGGCCACAGGGGAGGCCTATGTCTAGCAGTGGACCAGTATAGGCCGATGATGATGATGATGTAACGAATTAACCTTAAAACTACTGGACTGATTTCAAAAATTCTTTTTACAGGGAGTGACATAGGCTATGTTTTATCCCGGAGTTCCCACGGGAATGGGAACTACGAAGGGTGAAACCACGAGACGCTGCTTAGTTAATAATCATTGTTTATTTTGTACCTTATCTTATTAGACTTTAAATAATAAGGTTTACTTACACAAAAGCCACTTGTAAACTAGTGATAAGTACGCTACACGGGGAACTATCGATGCTTTAGATATTAAATGTTAGGTAGGAACTATATTTTCAGCAAAAGGTAAATTAAACTGATAGGAATCTCCTGTAAGCTTAGGCATAAATTTGACTTGACATATCGCTAGATAGAGGACTAGTATAAAGATATATAATACATTATTATCTATAAATGAATATTGACAACCACCTGCTGGGTCCACCAGCCATTCGTCTCGCATCCTCGATAGGATAACAAAAATGGTATAATAAAGAAAAACGTTAACGGTGTTGAGACGGGTGAGAGAGGAAAACAGAACATGTCTCAAGGTCATGTAACTAATAAAAATCTTACCTGCATATTTCCTTATCTATACAATAAACCTATTCGGTGAGCGATCACCTTTATTAGTAAGTAAATAGTGTAACGTCGAACGAAGAGATGATGATGATAATTAAAAAACTTATTTCCCCAGCTGTAAAAAACTCAGCGGACAATAATAAAACCGGAAATAAACTGTTGACACACCACGCGACGTCGGTCGTCGCGTCAGGTGTACCTAACTAATTTGATTGTGGTCATAGAAAATTAATACGATTTCATTCAACTCAGCACGCATCGCAACGTGTCATCGCGTAGGATGTTACAAATGTGATTTTGGTCTCAGAAAATTAGTACATTTCATTCAACTCAACACGCATCGCGTTTAGACAGGTGACGTAGCGTGTCGAATAGAGTGTTTCCGGAATAAGAAATAGATAATAGTGTGACGACAGATAGGGGGGAATAGCTTATTCATAACAATCTGTTAACTTTAATAAATCTTGCTTAGCAATGTTACTTCACTGTGATTTCTTCTTTTGACATAAGTGGGAGCTATAATATAACAGATTAGTAAAAAGGGCCCACACTCCACCAAAGCTGAGATTGGATCAACGGAGACGAGATGTGTTTTAATCTACTTATCATAATCGGTCGTTATTCACACATCTCGTCTCCGCACAGCTTCAGTAAAGATACCCAAGTTGAAAAACGTCTTATCTCATCTCCGCTACAGACATCTCCGCTTTAGTGGAGTCTGGGCCTAAAGGGGTCACTTACCTCATCATTAGAACAGTATTCGGCGAGCTCCCTCAGGATATGCGTTCGCGGCAGCGCAGTGATCTCAATGTAATGAGACAGCGCAGTGCGGTAGGACGTCGGGCAAGGGAACGGGTTCTTCTTGGTACTCTCCAGATCTGTGTTGACCAGAGAGAAGATCTCGTCCAAGTTTGCGCCAGTTAGATCGCCGAGTCGGTCAACGAGGTTACTGTCGTTTATCGGATAGATAGCCACGTGATCACCTGAAAACGTTAAGGACTATTTTAAAATAGCTTCGTAAATATATATTATATAATATACCTTTCTTGTAGGTACTTAGTAGGATTTTTTGCTTCTGTGTAGTATGAGGATCAAGCAAGAGTTATTTCTATGTACTATCAAGAGGTTCTTATAAAGAACTATAGCTGCTGCCCACGGCTTGGTAACCATGTCCGTCCCCGGGATACCATTTACCTCCCTGCCAAATTTCATTAAAATTCGTTCAGCCTTTTAGTCGTGATGAGGTAATAGACAGTTATTTTATATTTATATACATAATAACAACGTGTAAAACAAATATTATAAAACAAGAAAGTCTTATAAAACAATGAGGTAAGTAAGCTAGTAGATATTTGTTTTGCCTTGGCAACTCAATTTATTTTTATGTGCTAGCTGTAATTGGGGGGGGTCACGTCTGGTGATGCCATAATGTGCTCTTAGGACGTATTGTGTATCCTCTGTTGGTATTTCTAAAGTCTGTGTGTAGGTAGAGTCCAACCTATGACTAAAATTGGTGTTTCCCTACTCGTATGTGTAGGTAATTTGTTACCAGGTAAGTAGGTAACAAATTACCATCATCCCACTGCTAGAAATTGGCAACTCAATTTATTTTTATGTGCTAGCTGTAATTGGGGGGGTCACGTCTGGTGATGCCATAATGTGCTCTTAGGACGTATTGTGTATCCTCTGTTGGTATTTCTAAAGTCTGTGTGTAGGTAGAGTCCAACCTATGTCTAAAATTGGTGTTTCCCTACTCGTATGTGTAGGTAATTTGTTACCAGGTAAGTAGGTAACAAATTACCATCATCCCACTGCTAGAAATCGAAACTAAATTCTAACAATATATTGATGAGTCAGATATAATCAAAGACGGTTTGTTTGTGATGAAACCTGGATGTAACAATTGTTTGAAAATTAAAAAACCCGACTCGGTCAACGTTTTTTCACCTTTTTCGCAGAATGAGGAGTCAAAGTTCATCATTATATAGAAGAAAACCTCCCAGTATTCCGACAAATGTCATTCAACCAAGTTGGTTATCCAATCCATGCCATTCGGTTGTTTTGAGGTAATTTAATTCATTCAATACGTTTATATTAATTAGTAAGTTGAAGTGTACATATTCGAGTCTGTTACATAACAACATACTAAAAATTAAATAAAGAGCCCACCCAGCCAATAAACATAATAATCGCGGGCATCGATGAGCGGGAAGTCAAGGTTTGTCAGTAAAAAATAGTCAATATACGGGTTTATTCCCATTTGTCACCCTGATCTGTCCCCTTAGGGGGACAAATAGGAAAAAAAGGTTCTATCTGTCCCCCTGTTAGTCACAAGGGGACAGATAGAACTTTTTAAATAAAAAATAGTTTTATCTGTCCCCCTGTTAGTCACAAGGGGACAGAAAGAACTTTTTTAATTTAAAAATGTTCTATCTGTCCCCCTATTTGCAATGATGGGACAGATAAAACTTTTACAATAAATAATAGTTCTATTGGTCACCATTTTTCCTACCGTGGAAGAAAAAGTGACACAAGAATTTAAAATATTAGTATCCCTTTCGTCCCACCATTACGTTAAGGCACTTCGGCACCATTAATTACATCCAAGTGATAGAAAATGTCAAAAATTAAAGGCGATGTCAAAAATGACAGGAAATGTCAAAAAAGACGAAATATTTAAACACACGAAACCTATCCATTTCCAATGTAAGCTGTCAAAATAATTGTAAGTCGCATCAGAACGACAGTTAATGTAATTAATGACAGTCCTAACCTGTTAGTCATGGTTCTAAAGTCTAAATAAAAACTAAATCTATATTTTGATGACAGCTGTCAAAATGACAGAAAATTTCACTCTTGACAATACCTACGGAATACAGAAAACTAAAAAAATAACAGAATAGACATGAATGGTCAATTGTGTAACTTAAGTAGTAGCAACATTTATTTCAATATATTATTAATTTATTTTATTAATGGCAAGTAATTTATCGAAGCAAATTGCGGTTTTATAATTAAATAATATTCCAAATTCAAAAGTCATTTCGTCACTATTAATCTAAACTAGTTAAAATAGATGATCGAAACCTAATATCTCTACAATATATATAATATAAGGACAAATAAACACACTTTCGTATTTTTATTATTACTAGCTGCTCCCCGCGGTTTCACCCGCGTTAAATTAGATTTTAACATTTCTAGGGGGATTATTCCCATAAATCTTCCTTGGGAATTAGATGTTTTACCAGGATAAAAGTGTGTTACTCACCACTCCATCCTTTCAACTAATTCTATGTCAAAAATCAAGTCGATTGGTTGCTTAGTTAGGGCGTGAAGGAAGGACAAATAAATAAACACACTTTCGCATTTATAATATTAGTAAGGATTACAATACTAGCTGTACCCGCGACTTCGTTGGCGATTGCCGTACCTGCAAACTAATTATACACATTTAACCAGTTTCTTTCATATTAAGAAACGATAAATAAACAAGAAACAAATCATTTTGCCAAAAAAATAATCAGTCCTTCTGATATTAAAGTCATTTAAAACGGGATATTTACCATGATTCGATTTTTGAGTTTTCCAATATTTCGGCACAGTTTCATGCGCCATGATCACGGAAGAACTAAAGTCACTGCGAGTTGGTTTTTATTGGCAGATAAATCGATCTACCTTCATTCTTTGTCTTTTTCTACGAAAGTTACCACTACCACCGGTTTCATTTACGAACGCAATTCGATCACGACACACAACACTAACGGTATCTGCACACGGCTTGGTTGGTTCACCACTTCTTCGATTTTTACACATTCTCACCACAGGGTTCCAGGTTCCCGATAATTGGAAACCTTCTTCTCGGTTGAAGTTTCTGTGTTTGGTAATCTCAATGGCCTCCTGTACCAGTCTTGGTATGTAATGACGCTCTGTTGAAATTACTTGTGGATTGTGTAGCTCGATCCAGTGGTTTGGGCCAGACTCGAGAAGATGCTGAGACTGTGCCGAAATATTGGAAAACTCAAAAATCGAATCATGGTAAATATCCCGTTTTAAATGACTTTAATGTTAATAACCATGATAGTTTTAAAAGTTTTACAGTCATTCTGAGTTCTGACGGTGAGTGTCTTACAATTATTTTGATAGCTATCATTGAAAATGCATAGATTTTGCATGTATTGACATTTCCTGTCAATACATGCAAACACTAGCACTTTATTGGATCCCGTAACTTTCCGTGTCGCAACTTGTCTTCGGTTGGGTGCATGGTGTTGCGCGCCTCATCAATGCCAGTGCGGTACTGCTATCGAACAGCTCGGTCATCACGGATTATCGTGTACTAGGGCTGCCGGTCGGATATCTCGTCATGCCAGCCTGAACGACATCATCCGGCGGGCCTTTACCACCGCTAACGTACCAGCTATTCTCGAACCGAATGGTCTGTTGCGTGACGATGGTAAGAGGCCTGACGGCATGACTCTAGTCCCACGGGAGTTGGGGAGGCCTATTGTGTGGGACGCTACATGTGTCGACACACTCGCGCCTTCACATCTTCCTAGGACTTCCGTGAGGGCTGGTGCGGCGGCAGATTTAGCCGAAGATCTCAAGAGGCGCAAATATGCAGGTCTCGACAGAGCTTACACATTTGCTCCCCTTGGAGTCGAGACCCTAGGTTCGTGGGGTACCGAGGCTCTCCGGGTTTTCAAAAAATTATCTGAGCGTCTGGTCGAAGCGACGCGTGACCCGAGAGCTGGTGAGTATCTGGCACAGCGCATCAGCATTGCTATACAACGGGGCAATGCAGCCAGTGTCTTAGGCACGCTTCCAACTGGTATTGACATGGATCAGTTGAGCTACCTGTAGATTGTTTGCAACAGTTTGCAGATAGCTTAATTGTTTCTATTGTAAATACTAGTTTTAATTTAAATTTGTTATTTGATTGTTATTTTCTTTCTGAATAAAGAGTTATATACTTTATTATTTGATATTTCCCATCATTTTTGACATTTCCTGTCATTATTGACATCTCCTTTCAATTTTGACATTTGCTGTCACTTTGACATATAAAACTGTAATGTATTGAAAGAGTTTTATCTGTCCCACCCACCGTTGCCAAAAGGGGGACAGATAGAACTTTTTAATTTAAAAAAAGTTCTATCTGTCCCCCTGTTAGTCACGAGGGGACAGATAGAACTTTTTAAATAAAAAAAAGTTCTATTTGTCCCCCTATTTGCAACGGTGGGACAGATCGAACTTTTTTTCCCATCTGTCCCCCTAAGGGGGACAGATCAGGGTGACAAATGGGAACAAACCAATATACGAGCAAATAAAAATATTACAAGCTGTTATGAGTGGGGGAATGTAAACAGATAGTAGCGCGTAGTGTTTTGTTTAATATCTAGTTTTGTTTACGCTTTGATACGCGTTGTCATCATTCGTTGCTAATTTTAATCATTAGACTTTACACTTGCCTTACGAAGCCGTGGCGTTCGCGTCGTAGTAATCGACCCCTACCAACCTAACCAGTGAATGTCGTAAGAGACGAATAAGGCCACCTAACAAAGGAAGGGCAGCTGCTTCCTTCTATGTATTTAAACCATAGAAGAATGTCATTTAAACAATCATAGAATTAATCTCAACTTTACTGCAGAGATCACCAATTTGCAAGCCTTGCATAGTTAGTTATATGGCAAAATCTCAAAGCAGTTGAAGAATGTCTGCTGATGATTTACGGACTTTATACTTCGTAAGTCTAAACAGTACCTACCACTTCAAGTTATACTTTGTACCTTGAATTTTTTGCCTTATTAGAATTTCCTGTTCTACTGCCTATACACAGTCGACGCCAAATTTACGTAGCACGGATATAAATAATTGAAATGCTTGCCTGTTTATGGTCACGTACTACTTTACTACCTGATTAATGAAGATCGCAAACGTTTTTTGATTGTAACACGATCGACTTATGTAATTGATGCGTAAATGTAAAATAATTTACACACAATACGAAAGGTTAACTTTAGTATTACGTTGACGCTTGGCTGAACTCAATAAAATTAAAAGGTTATGGAGTGTACATCCAAACTAAACTGTTATGTTATTTATTATTATATTATAACACAATAACGCTGAGTATTTCACAGTCAGTAGGTACTTTAACTACAAGCATAATAATAATGTACCTATGATTATTTTTTATAGAAACCTTTAAAGGCAAAAATTTAAGTTTAGTTAATTAATAGCGATTATCAGGGGGAGGCCTGCGTCCAGCAGAGTGGATCATCATAGGTTATTGAGGTTTAGGCTTATATAAGACCCTCTTTCATCTATTGTATGCAATTGAAATGTGCCCAACAGGTTAAAACTATTACCTAACTAAGCTATAAGTTGAACTCAAGCTGGTTTTTCTCAATAAATAAAAAAATATATCCCAACTATGGAGGTACCACAGAATAAGATCTGGGCCAAAGATTAGGTAATTTTAATTTGTCTTTGTATTCTAACTCGATGTTGTCCCATCATATAATTAATTGAGGCAGAATGTACCTTCATAACGCAAAAAGCACTGTCCATGAATATTATAAAATAATATAATGACTTATTATCACTTAAATATACCTACCGTCTTCACATCGCATTTTGAAATATCAAGTTCCTCATGTATTTTTTTATGTCACATATTACATACCGGCTTCATATCGCATTTTGGAGTCTGAAATATCAAGTTCCACATGTAGGCAGGATCTGCCACCGCCGCGGTGCAATTCTCTGTTGACTGTGATCTGAGCGAGGAATGGATTCTTGGCATCATAGGGTCTGTAAGCAAGTATTTAATAAATTAATATTAAATTAATACTTATGACTAAATTGTAAAAAAAAAAAAATTAGATCTAACAAGCTTTAGGTTTTTTAAATGCTGTTTGTAAGCTAGTATGATATTTATGATGGTGGATTTACTACCCAAGCCTCGTTCTGCAATGACTGCACTGCTGGTTGCGCTATGGTGGCCTGGCCTCCAGCTGAGCTTACTACAGTCTTTGCCGTTAAGTTTCGTCATCATTGCTGCCTTTGCTTTCCACTCTATAAAAGCCTCGACCTTCATATCAGCTTGTCTATCAAGGGCTGCAATGCTGACTGCACTGCAATGGACCTACACTACCCTGTGCTTTCTGTCATCATCATCGTGCCAGCAAACCAGTCATTACATTACAGACCTCTTTGGCAATATACTATTAAATAGATTAATTAGCTAGTTTACAAAAGCTTTGTAAGTTGGCCAGAAAATAATAGCAATGAAAATGATTAATTATTATCTATGCACTCTAATAATTAATGGGATGTAGGTTTAGTATGCATGATGTGCTGATGTTCTTCTTGTTATTTGTGCCATCAAGTACATATTATTTTCAGAGTAAGAACAAAATAAATAAATAAATAATGCTGGACAATTCACACAGCATTATCTAGCCCCAAGGTAAGCAGAGCTTGTGTTATGGGTACTAGATAACTGATATACGTAATATTATACATTACATAGATAGATATTTTTTATTATACATAGAAAACACCCAGACCAACGGAACAAATTTCTGCAGATCGTACACAAATTTGTTCAGAGGCGGGGATCGAACCCGCAACCTCTTGCGTCGCAGGCAGACTCTCGCCCGCTGCGCCACTGAGGTCGTCAAACCAAAGAAAAGAGAAGAACAAACAAAAGAATGAGTAAACTCAGTTTTACAGGCACAATTAAATATTGACAAAGCATCTTCATTATTTTCTTTTGATCAGGAAGAGACTTAACAACCTCTCATTATGTTACATTCATTATGTTGTGTATTCATAATACATAACTCATTTAACACAAGGTAAAATAATAATAAACAACCTGTCACAAGAATATACTTTGTTGTTAAAATCAAAGTTGCAAGTCTCACAATTGCAGGTATGACATTGGTAATATTTATTTGTATTTTAATGTGTAAAAAAATAATTATATAAACTTACGGCCTCTGGACTTGTAATGAGTGTAATCTAGCGATTTCTCCCGTGAACACATTGTTAGGTTCGATATCATGGTGTTGCACAAGACTAAATTGTCTTATAAGCTCTTCTTCTCCTGTGCTTTCAATGTCAAACTTCTCACACACTGCCGGCCAGAATTTATCCTTCCATGTAATAAAATCATCTTCAATGCTGAAAAAAAAAATTAACAATTGCAAAATGCAATACAAAAATAAACATGGATATTTAAACTTAAAACTTAAACCTGCTTTTCTAAATTATGTTCCATTAGCATGGAAATAAAACATTTACATTATTTTTCCTTCCTGGTTATAATAAAATGCTTTACTGTAAAAACCAGCTTCGCTGACTCTAAACTAACATGCATTCAATATGTTTTAATGTTTTTGAATTCATTGGCAAAAGGTTTATCATCATTTTTTAAGCAGAGAAATTTAAAACATACTTAGCATCATCATCTCCAAGTCCAAGTTCATACACTCGAGAAGCTCCAAGCTCTTCCAACCGCTTGTCCAAATATATAGCTACTGAATTAAAGTGCTCATAGGTTTTATTCCCCAGTCCAAATACCTGAAAATAGATGTAATTAGTACTATATTTACCAACAAAACCGCTTTCTATAACTAGTAGTTATTCCAGCTGCATAATCATGAGCTATATAACTCCTCGCTATGGCAATAGTATAACGTGTAAGTATATGATTACTATGACCCTCCCACTTCCCTCACATAGCAAAATTCAACTCCATACCATGTGTTGTAACTTTGTAATCGTTGTCACGATCAAAGGTCGTTTTACCACCCGTGGTAGAATTCCGATAAGCACGCTCATTATATCGCGCCAACTTAGTGAGGGTTTTGCATAGATTCATTCATGTATTATAATAAATTTACAAAACAAATGTGATGTAACTAACGCACAAGGTTGTTTTCGGTATGGGCGGTTTATCATAGCCTCTGATCAGTCAGACTGATTATTACCCTTGATATTTATTATGGGTTATCATTATCACAATAATTATATAAAACACAACACTCTCGTCTTTTCAATCAGCATTTTCTCAAATTTTCGTATGTTAATATTCTCAATGAGTCTCCCTCCCTCTCTTTTGCATTGCATCAGCTGGCAAAGCAAAACATGCGCCGATTGCGCCGTTGACATTGACAATTCAGATGACGTCAGTTTGACGTTGACATTATGGCGGAACCGAAAATAGGAAACCACAGAGAATAAAGTCGATACACTTCCTTCTTTCCAATGAAAAAAGAAATCCCCTTCGGTGCACTTCTTTTGGATAGAGGGGCTGATAAAAACATAAAGGGTTGATCTTATTTGCGTTACTTCGTAAACTAACAGCTGATGTCCGTTTATAAGAAGTCTGTGACTCACACTTTTTCATCGACGGCGATGAAAAGCGAGACAAAAATTAGGAAACGAAGCTGTTTTCCTAATCGAAGTTGGTTTTTAATTTGCCGCAAACGATTTTCTATGAACCCATGATGGATTTTTGATTTATTTTTTGTTTATAATTTTTTCTGCTTTCTAAAAGAAAAAAATTAAAACCACAAAAAACGTATCTCGCAACAACTCGAAAAGATCACTCTTAAACAACTGAGGTTGGACCACTTGGACCTGCTATTTGACAAGGTTCCATCCCATTGTATTATTCATGTGCCGAAGTGCTGTGTTAATATTTAAATGAGGATATTATAAAGGATACGAAAGATGATTATGAAAAACTCACTGCATAATTTAATCCGGTTAGATCAGGTTCACCATTCTTTAGCCATTCGTAAAATTCCATAGCGTTGTCAGTCGGATCTCCTTCTCCATAGGTGGCCATACAGAACACGGCCAAAGAATTTGAAATTTCTTGTAGTTTAGTTAATTCTTCCTGCAATGCAAATAAATGTAAATGTAGTAACGTTAATATTACAGCTACGAGGGGCTAGCTTATATAACATAGCGCTGTGTTTGTCTGTATTATATGGTCAGGTACCTGTTATTCTTCGTATAATTAAATTACTTACCTATCTAAGTATCATAATGAAAAATTTAAAAAGTAGTACTTAATTACCTACGAGCTCAGAATCAGAGATAAAAGATAGGAATTATACGGACCAAAAGTCCACTACCTACTAGTGTAGGTACCTATCTTATCTGAGTTTAACTAACGAATATTAGGTATAAAGAGGGCTTAATATTATAAAGGAGGGAAAATGTGTTGTAGGTGTAACTTCCAGAACTAGTCACTGGACTGATTTTATTATCCAGTGGCATAGGGTAAGTTTTACACGGGTACGACGTGACCAAAGTCACGACCAGAAGCTATAAAATAATTTGATAATACCTACCTATGCAGCACGGTATGAAATACACAGTAGGTAAACTAGATTTTGTTCTCTATTTTCAATAAGTAAGTAAATCTTGCCAAGATCTTACTACCAAGAAAACACTAGCTAAGTACACTGTAACTAGGTACTACACGTGTATGCTTGATTACTTGATTAGGTAGCAATAGCTACCGACATGCTATCGAGTTCTATTCTATTCATGAATCACACATTATGTGCGATCGTTTCGTGAAGGCACGAGAGTTTTTTTGTATTTTTTTTTTAGTTTTTTGGTGCTTTCGACTACGAGGAATAAAAAGAACGGAAAAAGGTCGCAAATAGTAAACTATTAACTTTTAGGTTCTACATACTTATTAACTTCGGGTCACTTTTATTTTTGGAACATTTGGGAATATACGAGATATAAATCAACATCATTCATTCCCAAATGTTACCGAACCGAACTTGTTTTCATCATGGGTTAGGGAAAATAGTTTACGATTTGCGGCAAATTACATTTTCGCTAGTTTATTCTTTGTAGAACACAAAAAAAAAATCGCGCTAACACGAAACGATCGAGGCTGCTGGTGATAAGTAACTATTGGTCTGCCGGAATAAAATGAGCGTAGTACACTTTACTTTAATATTTACCCAGCAATTATGTCTTATCTTAAAAGACACGATCGGAGCTAGACGTAGCGCATATACGCCTACACACACATACACTGTAATATACAAACTGAATTTAGTACTACGATACTTCATCTAATAACTTAATCTGTATGTAATGTTATGTCTGGTTTTGTGGTTTTAATAAACGAATTTGAATGTAACCTACATTAGTATTCTTTAACTAATTAGCATAAACGCAGTCCAGGAAGTAATGTGTCGTTCATTCTTACCTTACCGTTTCAAGTAGGTACTGTTACGTTTGAAGATAATTTCTATGAACCCATAACTATTTTAAAGCTAGAATCTTGTTGAAGATAGCAAGTCGTTTTATATAAATATAACGTATAAAGAAATAATAACAATGCTGATATAATTACGAGACTTACAACATACGAGGGGGGTTAGCTAACAATTAATGACACTGTACATTGTACCTTCGTTTCCAGCAATCAAAATAAACATGATCCACATTCCACACTCACCATGTCACATTCCTCAGGATCTGCCACCATGCCCTTCATCTTATAGCGAATGCCTTCTTTAGCCAATCGACCTGCGAACTCTTCTCCGGTGCCTGTCTGGGATCCATAGAACACTACTAAACTTCTTCCAGAGGACTTAAGCTTATTTATAAATGAATTTTCTGTCACTTGTATTGAGCCCGCTGGTCTGAAAAGATAAAAAAATGTGTTAATTATTTTCATCAATTTCAAGTAGGTAGGTAGGTTAGGTACTTTTATAATTTGGATAATAAAATCAAGAGTTCATAAACAGAATAATTATGTAATGAACCTGGGCGCTTTATTAGAATTTGTTTTTGGTGTTACTTTGATTTGATTAAACTTTTCTTTAAAATTGTAGTTAAGTTTGTACAATACAAATAGATCACCAAAAATCAATTAGTCAATAGCTAACGATATCCTAAACTAAACGATGAGATCATTTACCGTCTGTTGTATTATTTCACTCGATACAACAGATGTTCGAATATTCCCCAGTTATTTTAAAAATATTTTGCCACTTGGTCTTTCATTTTGAACCACCCTGTATATTAGATTGGAGTCCGTTTTTTGATAAAGTAAAATAAGATAGTTATTCGTTGCTATGATTTTTGGCCTTAGCTATAAGTATATTTCATTTAAAAATATAACTATATGCTACCTTTTTAACATGTGGAAAAACGTTATACTCGATAAAAACGTGTGAAGGGTTCACCTATACATTTTACACTTAGACATTATTTTTATGACAAACCGGCTTCGCACGGATATTTCTATGGCCGATGTTCATTAGGGATAATGTAGGATTGTTATAGTGAAAAAAATCAAATCGGTCCAGTAGTTTCGGAGCCTACTCAATTCAAACAAATCTTTCCCCTTTAGAATATTAGTAAATTATTAAATAATTAGCACAGATTAATCAATTAATTTTATCAAAGACTTGTAATAAATTCAGCATATTATCTGTAACTTTTGATTGATTCTGTTACTTTTCAACTTGTTTTTCTTATAAGTGTATTGTGTATGAGCTTTAGACAAATCTAGCCAAAGCTTTCAAACTAATGGTAAAACTTTGTACAAAACTAGGTCTTTGGCCTCTTATCTGCTTCGCATTGTTTGTGCTGTCTGTATTTATTGCATTGCACTGTATAAATATTGCCATAAATACTTACTGTATCCTATAGTGATGATGACTTACGTAACATACCTTAAAATGAGCATCGATAAAGCATTAAACCTAACAAACCATTAAATCGTTGTATTTTGTTCGATTCTGATATGAGTAACCTACAAGGTTAACTTAATATCAATATCCACATCTACAAGAAGTCCCCTATCATCAGAAATTAAATCAAGATTATATAAATTGTGTCATCTTATGATCCTAGAAGTTTTCAACGAACTTGTACCAACCTAGCAATTTTTTTTATAAGTGCTTGGTATCTCTGCCTATTTATGCATGCACTAAGGAAAAGCGTATCTTCAAGGAAATCTACGAACATTAAAAAAAAGATTAGATAAGGTTTGACAGATTATTAAGACGTGAACGGCAACATATTATTTGCTTTACCATGGTTACACAGCATCAAATAATACCAGTTAGCATGACATGGCTAATAAATAATTTGATGAAAGAATAATGTGAGTACTTATAGGTTAGTACACGTTAGTTAGGTACATCAGATACTAGTTGATTGATAGACAATCCATTATAATGCATAACCTTAAAAACATTCAGGCAGAGGACTACACACTACTATTATTTGCGGTTTTTTGTGTAAGTAGGAAGGTAAGGTACTACATGCTTAGGTACATAGTACTTGGAAATGAACTTGACGCCAGCATTCGATCCAAACAAGTTATTTTACCTTGATCCATGAAACTTAAAAAAAATACATTGGGCCACGTTTTCATTTCACCGACAAAAACAGTAAAAGGAAGAAAATTGCCCCAGCGCACTTCAATTGCAAAAGAAAAACCTAGAAAGAATTCTTGAATCTTCTTTCCTATTCATGGACGTTTATTCTGCACGTTTGATTTATCTTGCAGTCGAGATTGACTTGATAGGTAAGTACCTAATTAACTAATTAATGGTTATTTAATCTTACGATGATGCAACATTTATTTATTATTGTGATTCTACCTAGTAACATAAAATTGAAAATATTCTTGGTATCCTGAACAGCAAGGTCTTGCAAATATTCAATATTTTCAGATGTTCGATTATTCGTTCATTTTGAGATTTATAATTATTCGGCGTTCGTTTAAATAAAAAAACAAAATATGTTGCAATAAATCATTTAAGCACAATTAGAATCTGGTTTTTTTAGAGAAAGAAGAGTACCTACTATGCGAGGAAATTCAAAAGCGAGTAGTTGATAAAATGTTAGAAATAAAAAGCATCGAAGCAAAATCAGTGAATAAATGTTGGAATGAAAAGGCATCGCGTATTAGACATGGGGCGGAGGATGTAATTGGTTTGAGAAACGAATGGTAAAGGAAGAATGCTTAGATAAAATTATAGTGGTGGAGTGAAGTGGTACAAACAAAACATGTTGATGAAAAAAGCTGAATACATTCAAAGGAAATGTAAACGGATGTACAACAATTACAACACAATACAACTACTAGAGAAGAGGGTAAACGATAGAATACATGTAATGCGAGAGGAAATCTAAGAAAACTGTAACTGTCTCTAGAGAGAAGGTACAGTACTGGACAAACTGTACCAATCCTTACGAGATCCCGCACGGATAAAAAACCTCTACAGACTTTGACGAGGGAAAAAAATGCGATGGATCCATATTAAATGTATAAAAGATGATGAGTAAAAAAGGCTCGACGAATGAAAAAGATTATAAATGAACGCCGAAAAATATATTTTAGCAGATTAATAAATGCAGAGAATAAATAGAGCGCAACGTTAGAGAATCCGCCTTTAACCAAGGTTTGAATCAAGAAAAATGGGAGAGTTGTCGGGACAGTCGGACCAGTGTACATTGGCGGATACAGGGGGGGACCACGGGAGCCATGCCCCCCCCCCAAAAGACCCAAACGTTCCATACTTTCGACTTAATTTTTCGATTTTGATTAAGGTCCAGGTTTATCATACTCTTCTTAACTAGTTTTTGACCACCCGAAACAAAAATTTCGGCGGCTCGCTACGCTCGCCGTTGCTATCAATCCATTGGTTTGTTTGCGGTTGCGTTTGCGGTAGTTTTTTTTTTCTTTAGTTCTTAGTTAAAAATACACTATTAAAATCTGTCCGTAATTAAAGAAAAAAATCGATAAATATATATTAAAAGATAATAACAGCCGAACATAGAACTCTTCCTGGAATTCGATTAAAAGCTACAATAATCATACCTAGATTATTATCGGTTGACAACGCGGCTCATACGCAATATCGCGTATTTTATTTCCTTACAAGGCCTAACTACTCGCTCGAGTCTATTATTATTATAGGTTTCTGATGAGTGGAAACAAGTTTTATGACGTCTATGTCTTATCAATTGCGTAATCACTAATCAGGGATATTGGTCAAATGCTAAATATGGAAAAGAAAATTTTTAACCACCAAATAATCTAGGTTGAGGTTGTTCATAAACGGTACGCCCAGAACTGAAAACTATGGCAGTAGTCAGGTATCTTTAACGACCCTCATCCTGTACTTATAAAGTGTAATTATACCATCTTTGATATGTAGGTACTGCAATTTTCTAATAAAACCAAACTCGATATAGATCAACGAAAATAAGATACAGGGTGTCCCATAACGAGTGGATAACCTTGGATGTGATTATGTGGTGTCAAGGTCAAACACAAAAAATAAAACTCGACCCAGTTTGGTTGTTTATTAACTTTGCGAAAATCGAACCCTTCTCCATATTGTTCACCTTTTGTGGGCATTTCATAAGTTTTATTATTTTCTGGAATGTTCAAATGAAAATTAGTTTTAATGAACATATTTTAAACGTTTCGGTAAGTGTGGTAAAATTACCGGTCTTACCTAGTTTAGTTACTAAAACTTTTAATAAACAAGTTTTTCTATAAATACACTCCACAAATAATGATATATTTCTGGAGTGTATTTATAGAAAAACTTGTTTATTAAAAGTTTTCTTGTTTTTGAAATTGTTATTGGGCATTGTATGTATAGGTACATATTTATACACAAATGTGAGGGTACAAGTTTCTCCATGTTAAAAAAAATTAAGTCAGTCCCACCCCAAATAAAGAATATTTTTGTTTGGCCTTGACCCAAGGCACAATCATCTACAAGGTCATCCACTTATTGTGGGACATCCTGTAGTTATATGTAAGAAGTATAGGTAGTTAGGTATCTTATCTACTTTATTATTTAAACTGGGTTTAAATAATTATTTAAACACGACAAAATTATTTTAACAGATTAATAATATTTAATCTCAATCTTACTACTAGGTAGGTATTATGTACTAGGGGAGAAGTAACATTACCTATCTAATCTGAGCTAGGGGTTACCTACACAAAGAAAAGACCTACTAGTTATCTCAGTTAAGGGTGATCTTTTCGTGTTGAGGCGAAATAATTATTTTTGTGTATTTTTCTGCAATCTACAAGGGTTAAAAGGTTAAAACTAACGGGAAAGTAGTTTGCCGCGAATCGTAAACTAGGTACCTACAACCTATGTACAGTACATCAATAATAGATCTGGAAGATCCTAGTGTTATTGTATAGGTAGGTAGGGTCAATGCGCCAGTTTGCGTCCAATTAGTGGAGTTGTCAGATTCAAATATCGAAAAAAAAATATTTTAGTGAGCTCTTTGGAATAAAATTGATTTCACCACATGACTAAAATACTCTATTGTCACTAGAAAAAAAGACTTTCTTCTTAAATTTATCTGTTTATTTTAAAAAAATATTTTAAGCCGAAATACCTAATTTTACCAGTTCTCGTCCAAATTTTCCAGTTTTCGACCCCCTGTTACCCAGTTTTCGACCACCATATAATCTGATAGGAAAATCACTAGAAATTATTATGCTAAGAGGGTTTATTAAAACTCGTGTTTAGTAATTAGTCATCTTTTATACGAGGTTCTGTCTCACACATTATTGAATAAAGTTATAATTATAAAAAGTCAATCCTAATCAGCTACAAACACCAGACAGTAATTAATAACTTCTGTTTTACACAATGATTATTATTTACTTACGAATAACAAATTTTAACAGGTAAGTAGGTAGGTACTTTAAGTTCTTTGTTTTTATCATCATCATCAGCCTTTTTCAGTCCACTGCTGGACATAGGCCTCCCCTAATGAGCGCCATAGCGCCCTGTCTTCAGCTTGCCGCATCCAGCATCTGCCAGCAGTCTTTCGCAAATCGTCATCCCACCTGGTCGGAGGGCGTCCTACACTACGTTTTCCGAGTCGCGGTCTCCACTCAGGAACACGTTTACCCCAGCGGTTGTCGGTTCTTCTCGAGATATGGCCAGCCCACTGCCACTTCAGCTTGCTAATCCTTTGAGCTATGTCGATAACCTTGGTTCTCTGTCGGATGTATTCATTGCGAATCCTATCCTTCAGAAAAACACCGAGCATAGCTCTCTCCATAGCTCGCTGGGCAACTTTAAACTGGTGGACCAGCCCTACCGTGAGCGTCCACGTCTCAGCTCCGTAGGTCATGACGGGTAGGACGCACCGATTGAAAACATTCGTTTTCAATTTTGCGGTATGGATGACGAGAAGACTCGATGTAGTTTTCCAAACGCTGCCCAACCTAGCTGGATCCTCCTCTTGAATCCTCTCCCTCTCCTCCTCTCTCTCCTCAAAATTGTTTTTCCCCAACTGCAGAATCTGCCCAAGGTAAGTGTACTCGGAATCAATTTCGAGAAGGTGGCCACGTACGACGATCGTTCCCGGATCAATGTGGCCATTGATCATGATGACCTTGGTTTTATCCAAGTTCATGCCAAGACCGATGCGGCGTGAGGCTGAAGCTAGGCCGTCCAGCGTCCGGTTAAGCTCCTCCAGCGATTCCGCCATTAAGACTATGTCATCAGCGAATCGGAGGTGTGATATGTAATCGCCGTTTATGTTAATGCCCTTACCTTTCCAGTCCAGCGTCTTAAACACATCTTCCAACGCTCTTGTGAACAGTTTCTGGGATATAACATCCCCCTGTCTCACACCTCTGCGCATTTGGATGGGTTTGGACTGATGGCCCTGTACTTGGACAGTCATGGTCGCGGCATCATAAAGAAATCTCAGCACCTCGATATAACGATAGCCTACTTGGCATGGCAGCGCTGTAAGGATTCTAGAACAGCCCAGGTTTCGACAGAGTCAAAGGCCTTTTCATAGTCCACAAAGGCCAGACACAGGGGCTGATTATACTCTTCGGACTTCTGTACAATCTGCCTCACTGTGTGTATGTGGTCTATGGTGCCATGTCCTCCGGCTCTGTTCGGGTGGCTGGAACTCGTCGAGTCTCCTCGCGAGACGATTCGTGACCACTCGTGAGAAAAGCTTATAGACGTGGCTCAGGAGTGTGATGGGTCTGTAATTTTTAAGAAGGGTTTTATCTTCCTTCTTAAAAAAGAGCATCACCAGGCTCTCGCTCCACGCCTTTGGAGTTCTCCCACTGCAAAGAACGGTGTTGAACAGGTTCTAAAGCTCCTGCAAAACAGGGGCTCCTGCCTTCAGAAGCTCTGAAGTGTCTTCACCGGGGGCTTTTCCATTTTTAAGCTGCCTCAGAGCCATCACGATCTCGTCTTGACTGATGTCTGGCAGTTCGTCGGTGTAGTGGCGTGTCAGGGTGGCTCGTGAATCGTGGTCGTCCCGTTGGGCATGAGGGGCATGTGCAGCGTATAAACGGCCGTAGAAATCCTCTATCTCAGTAGAGATCTCCGGCTTCGACAATATTATCTGATCCAAAGCTAGGTTTAACTTTTCCAGTTGGTGTTTTCTTTTTTGCTCTTCTCCAATTGTCTTACCTGATTTTGACTGTCCTTTTCCTTCTTCTTCTGTATTCTTGCTAATTTTCTTTTTCTTGATATTTCTGCTCTATCATTCTTTGTTTTTTCCTTGTCTTCATAAAATTTATAGTAACAAAAAACCTTATAATTCTATTAGATTATTGTTTGGTTTACATAATCTATAAAGCTAAGGTCGAAATCAGGACTTCACTTAACCTTGTCCAATTTCCGACCACCAAGAAATTTCATAAACTCAGTATTTTATGGTTCGTTGCTCCAAGCCTGGACGGAATATGGTTTTTAGATAGCTTACGAGCATAACGCAATGATTTATTATACGCAATTCTATTAGAATATTGTTTGGTTTACATAATCTTTAAAGTTAAGGTCGAAATCAGGACTTCACTTAACCTTGTCCAATTCCCGTCCACAAGAAATTTCAACATTCAGTATTTTATGGTTCGTTGCTCTAAGCCTGGACGAAATATGGTTTTTAGATAGCTTACGAGCATAAGGTCCAAATTTAATTGAAAGTTTGAGTAAATTTTCATACAATAATGAATACAAGAGACCACCTTATTGACACGATATGTCCATTTCGCGTCCACCCAGTCGACAACTGGACTATCTCAAAATATCGTGGTACAGTTCACGTCCACGCAAAATTTCAAATTTATTGATTATAATTTAGACAGAATAACACAAATCCATATTTTTTAATCCAAGATTATGTCACATTAATAACCATCAACTCTAAAATGCATAAAAACAATGTAAAACTTACCGTTAAAAATGTGACATGCTGCTAATTTTTCCGTTGAATCCAGACACGTTTCGTCTTTTTTCTTTCGACCGCACATTGATTAATTTGTTTTATCTATTTTGCTGGGTGCTAGTGATGTGAAGTTTGCTTGTGTGCGTAGCTTACACATCCAGGTTATTGATATAACTGATTATCATTGTGTGCGAGTGTAAGTAAGGCTATTTTCGACGAAATGTTACCAGTAGTGCCGTGAAAGGACGAGATATGGGCCTGGACGCCTAACTGGTACACCTACCCTACCACTCATTGGATCCTAGTGAGTGGGTAGGTACCTACCTATCTACCTAGTACCTACCTGCTAGGCAGATATATTATATTTTCCAGATCTATTTATTTCATTACCTACATTAGATAATAAAACCCATCTTTGATTCAATTTGTGTTTTAGAAGCATTTGGGAAAAGGTTGGTTTTTAGCCTAAAATCTCTTGTTTTCCATTATGCTTCAAAAATACCAATGAACCGAAGTTAGTTTTTTCAGAAGTTATGTACCTACCTAGTACCGGCAAACAACTTTTCCGCAAGTAATAGGTATTCATCGTAGAAAGCAGAAAATCTACAAAAAAAAATATAATCTCGCGCTAACATGAAACGATCCATCTTATGATTTAATATTTTATGCTGCCTGTGATCAGCTATTGATGTTAGGTACATTAAAATAAATACATATAGGAGAAATAGTTAGGTACATTACTTACTGTATTGAATATTTACTAAGCAATATTTCATCTTTCTTGCTTTCTTTTTTCGAATTATAGAGCCACCAAATAGTGCCTCCCAGTAGAATGACAAGTACAATTATGTCAAACGTACTGAAGAGCGAGCCCGCTGCCGCCGCCGCGGCCGCGGCTGCACCTGTGGCTGCTGCATCTGTGAGCACGTCCTGCGCATTATCCGACATTTTGTAGGTTAACTGTCTTTACGCAAGGGAGTTATAGTGTTATTAATGTTAGTCACTCCAAAAAATAAGCACTTGATCACGTTACTTCACACGAGAACAATAAACACGCCCGGCGACCACGCACTCCACATACACTTCATAAACTGACTGACACTTAATGACGTGATATGAATCGTGAACATTACGCGATCCTGTTTTGACGGCCCCAACTGGCCGAATGAACGAGAAACGAACAAACAAGAAACCACTTCGGAACGTTTCGTCAACGCAAACTCGGGTACGATTATAGCCGACTAGTGCCGAACACAAATCTCTACCTACTACGTGGATCAAGACGTGTGGTGTGGATTATTATTTTATTCGTAGTGTGTAGTGGATGGTAGAATACGGCCCGCCGCGCCGCGCCGAAGACGGCCGTGCGGCGGCTTGCGGCATACGGCGGCGGCGTAGTATTTTTTCTGCTGTCTGTAAGATTAAAAGAAGCAAGAAGTTCTTCTTAATTTGCTCTGAGATTCTTGCATAAAGTAAAACAAAGATAGCTGTACCACAGATGAAAAAATGTTACTCCGGTTGTACCCCTTGTTAAAAAGTACTTTGTGGGTTGTACTAGGATCTCTGTAGTAAAAACACGCTGCTGTCGCAGGGTTCTAGCATGCTTGACTATAATTTGGAAGCATATTAGCAGCTAGAAGCTGGGTTAAGGTAATATAATCCAAATAAAAATCTGCAAAGGCTACGATGATGCGGAAAAAACAACGTCCTCGATTTTAAATATGTATGATTTGTGACGCAATAGGAGGTCAGCCACTCAAGGTGAGGGCCAGTCAGGCTATACTGGCGTGTTACCTACTTGACGCCCGCTCTCCTACCTACCATCGGACGCAACAGGACGCAACTTATTTTTATGATAAGAGGCAATTCAGCAACTTTCGGTAGGTAGGGAAAGCAGTTGTAATTGGGTAAGTTCTTCAACTCGAACTGCACTGCTAATTGATCTTATAATATAAGGGGCAATTAGTACCTATTTCAATTTATACCAAATAATTTATGTAGTAGGCAGGGACGAGGGAAATTTCATTCACTCGTTCCTGGTAGTAGGTACCTCCTACCTAGTACGAACGTAGGATCCAGGATCTTTGCCTAGTACCTACCTACCTACCTACTCTACTTCGTCAACAACGAAAATGATAGAAACAAACTATAATAGGTAGGTACCTACCTACCTAAGTTAATGTGTGAATTGTCCAGCATTATTTATTTAGTTATTTACCTAACTAAAAGTTTTATTTACAAACTGTTTACAAAATAAGATTGATTTTGTATTGTTTTGTTTGTTCCCTCTCGTACCTATAAAATATATAGGTACCTACCTACTAGCGTAGGTAGGTCAGCACAGCAATATAGTAACGTAGGTTCTAAGAATACGTTAAGTACCTACCTATGTATAAATTCTTAGAGGGGAACTAGAAATCGACATGATGATTACCTATCTAGTTCAGTCATTTGTCGGTCGATGTTAGCATGGAGCACAGGCGCGCAGCTGCCAGTATAAAGTCCTGTGGCATTGGGAACAATTCACGAACTATTAGCCAACATCTCAAGGTCACACTGCTATGTCGCGCTCATCAAATAAAGTATATTTTCCTTTGGGGTCCGCACTATTTGCTTATCGCCTAGATATGTGGATACTTAATAAAATAACCAAGTTTCAACTCGGTTTTATATTGCGTTCGGCATTATGTATGGTACCTAATACCAAATGCAAAAGGATGGGATGGCTCATTTATCTGAGGCCAAGATCTTAATATCCCGTAGCGTAGCAACAGCCTACCGTAGCGCCACACACAGTAGGTACACATATTATGTGTGTACTGTGGTAGCGCCCGCGCCCCGCGCCGCCGTAAAGTAGGCTGGGGCTGCTAGAAACTTTGGGGATCTAGAGACGAGAGAAAATCTAGACACCTGCCCTACACATAGAACCTACGACAAGATAAGCGAGCCACTAAAATTTTACATTTATTTTTATATAACTAAAATTTTACATTACTGCCGCTTTTTTTCTGTTATGACAAAGTGGTTTTTGTACTTTGGGACCAAAGGACGAAATGTTACAAGCCGCAGAAAATTCAAAACTACCTACACAAAAATTTTGTGGCGTTTCTTGAATTTTCTGCGAACTGCAATGTCTGGCTAACTCCAACGGATTAATGTCATAACTTTGACGTCAAAATGCAAAAAACCTTTTCAACCCAAGATTGTCAGTAGGTAGGTACTTACAAACAAAAAAAATTTGGGTTAATGAAAATTTCAGACGTCTCGTATTCGTATTAGTTATAAACGAATTACTGAAATAAGACCTACACTCCTTAGCACATACAACAACGGTATACAAACGATTCATTTCATTGGGCCCTACCACGGAACCTACGTTCCTTCCACTAGAATCTTTGTTGTCTTCATTGAATTGAAACAAGTTATCATGGGTTCATTTATTTTCCTTGAAAGCAGTAAATATAAAAAATCTAATCTCACACCAAAATAAATCGAGTCGCCTTTTTATCTCTTGAGTTTAACATTCCTATCCAGACTTCCTACTGTAAAATGAACGGCGAGCGAAACGAAACACGATAGGTATCTTTTCGTGTATTTTCAGGGGCAGCCTTAAATAAGGCTCACATCAGCTAGGTAGCAGCTCAAGGAATGTAACTTCATGCTAGGTATTGTAGCTACCCCTATACCGCTACCTACATTGACTTACAAATCCATCCATCCCGTATTCTACAATAACCACAGGTTTATATTCCTTTTTATTTTCCTTCCTCTATTTTTGCCTTTAACGCAACAATTTTGCTATGTTTATTTGCCGAAGGTATTATTTGCGGATATTCCACAGAAAATTATAAAAGCTTCTTTCAATTTTTAAGTTTTATTCTTATAAAATAAAATAGCATTTTGCTTATGCCGATCTTTTTGGCATAGGTGCACCTCCATCAGACCTGAAAATAAAAAGTATCTTTGAACTTCTGCCTCAAATATTTAAAAAATTATCAGACCACAAAATTTATCAGTGTTGTGAATTTCTATTTCATTCTCTATCAATGAGATTCCCACAAAGATTTCATCATACAAATAATAGTAAGTAATACATAAATTTTCATCTCTGATGTGATAATGGATATCATTTCAGAGCTGAAAATCGAGTTGTCATGAGTACATGATAATGATGTAATGTTTAACAAAAAGTAAAAGTAAAAATTCTAATTAGTTGATAGGGCGATGAATGCAAAAATTAAGCAAAATGACGACCGGTCTGCCTGCGACGCAGGAGGTAGCGGGTTCGATTCCCGCCTCGGAACAAATGTGTGTACGATCTGCAGTTCAGGGTGTTCTGGTCGTTTTCTATGTATAATAAAAAATATCTATTTATGTATTGTGCTAAAAATACGATAGTTATGGAAAAAACCTGTACATTGTATAGAATTTGTAAAAATAAACTGGTTTCTTTACTAAAAAAATGGTTCAAATTGAAATGCTCTAGAAGTATTAGCACCACATTATTTTTTACGAATAACAAAGCCACACTAATGTTTTATTATTATAGTAATTGTTTAGTTTTTTATTTCATGTTTATGTTTTGAACAATAAATTCGAAAACTTGACTTTTGCACTTACGCAGGGGCGCTCTGCTCTGTCCCGCTCCTATGAACGCGAAATTGTAAGCCAATCCCTTTTACAAAATGGCGTCATAGGTCGCCTCCTAAACCATATTTACTAGTATACTTACAGCAATTTGCTTATATGATGCCAATCTTGTTGGCAACATCTAACGCATCGTAATCCCTGGCTAGTCGGACGTACGCCTTTTTCTTGCCATCAGGTCTGTCAAGAAAAATATTTTTTACATATTTATTTATAATAAATCAATTGAAACTAGTACTATGAAATGCACAAATCAGAGATGTGTATTTTTTATTTCATTCTCTATCAATGAGATTCCCACAAGATATCATCATTTGGATAATAAGTTGAATGTTTAACATAGATGTCACTTACTTACATCTGTACAATTACGAACCTTGACAATGATACTTTTTATAGCACAGCTTGTTATTTATTATAAATTGCCAAAAATCTGGAGAATAGGAAGTAATATTACCTGATGAGGGTGTTAACTTTAGCGACATTGATGTCATACAACTTCTTGACTGCAGCCTTGATGTGGTGCTTGTTTGAGGTGGTGTGGACAATGAATACCAATGTATTGTTGTCCTCAATCTTCTTCATGGCTGCTTCAGAGGTGAGCGGGTACTTGATGATGTTGAAAGCGTCCATGCTGGAATTAAAACAATGCTCATTAGATGTGACCTCTCATTTATTAACATGATAGTTGTGTTGTAAATCATTAAAAAACAATACTTGATCTGATAATTGCAACAGATAATGCATTGGATGAAACAATAATGATTATATTTTGTGCAATTCATATCAATGCTTAAGTCATAATTTCAACATCTTTTCTTCAGAAAAATAGCAAACAGCACTTGAAGATGTCACATAAATTATTATGTTTGGCCCAGATGTATCCTATATCCAGTGCGTACAACTTTAAAGTCTATTTTATTAAAAGAGTTCACTATGGCCACTGATCTGTTTTGCACAGAGAAACTTCTGCACAAATCCTCATTCATGCCCTCATCATACCATCTCAACATCTCTGCTCTCTTAAGGAAAGAACTGGATAACTGTAAACCGTAACTTTAAACAGAGTAAACGAATAAAAAGTTGATTCTCCAGGTTAATGGTTTAAATTTAACTCACCGGTTCCTCTTGGGCAGAGACTTCCTAGGGTACTTAGGTTGCCTTGGAGGCTCAAAAGTCTTAGGCCTGCGGAAGTGCACTGATGTGCGGATTTGACGGACACGTTTGCCATGTTCACCTTTGACTACCTAAACATAAACAAATTATGATAACTTGGACTTAGTGTGTATGTAAATAAATAAAATATATATAAATCAGACTAAGACATAGCAGACTTGTGCTGTATGAATAAGCAAGTCCTTGGGATATTCTTCATGGGATCCATCCCATCAAAATACCTATTAATCTTTAACACTGATGCATAGCCTGTTAGAGATAATGGCTCACCTTTCTCTGGGCTTTCAGTGCCTTGGCAACAGGCTTTACAGCTTGTTTCTTTTGTCCCTTAATGCCAGTCTTTTTGGGTTTAGGAGCAATCTTTAGTTTAGCGGCTGCCGGTTTAGGCTTGGGCTTAGCGGCTCCTGCGGCCTTCTTTACAGAGGGCTTAGCACTGGACTTGGTTTTCAGAGCAGCAGCCTTAGCTGAGCCAGGCTTGGCGGTAGGCGCTGACGCGGCTGACGCTGGCTTCTTCTCGGCGGGCTTGGCGGGGGCTGAGGCAGGTTTGGCTGCCTTGGGTGCCGCGGCCTTCGGGGCAGGCGCGGGGGTTTTGGCAGATGCAGACGCCGCCGCAGCCGGCTTCGGCACACTGCTAGTCGATGCAGCCTTTGGTGCAGGCGCAGGGGTCTTAGCAGAGCTCTTTTTTTCAGCGGGTTTTGACCCGCTTGAAGCTGCAAACGACAAAATAAGAAGTCAAAACATAACCTCAACAAACTGAACATTATTTGAAATGAGTGGCTCTAGGCAGTCGTGTCATTATGAAATATTTTGTTTAGTTTTGTTTCTTGATTATTATTGTTTATTAAACGAAAGTCCACTATATTTTGCTACATTCACATGTTTTACCGCGTGGCCATTCATGTAACTTCACTCAACACCACCTCCACATAAACATAGCTTTCACCAGATTATCACTTGAAACACATATTATTGGCAGTGTATTTCGTTGCATATTATTTATTTTATGGTTACATGCCTTTCCCAAGGAATTATTTTACGTACCGGATTTCTCTGGTTGCTTCTTGGGAGGCATCGTGACGAAAAGATGGTGGAAAAGAAATTCACAGACAAAATAGACCAAATGACATTACCACGCCATTTTGAACCTTTCTCTTTTGTCTATGTAATCAAAATCAACAGATTATATTTAAAAAAAACACATTGCAACATTTTTAACTAAAATGTTCCGCTATTTACAATAGGTGGCGTTATTGCGAACAGATAGTCGAAACCTGGGCAGTTTGGAATCCTTACAGGAGCGAAGCCAAGTAGACTGTCGTTATAACCGACCGAGGTAGGTACATGAGATGTCTTTAAAATGCCGCCACCATGAGTGTCCAAGTACAGGGCCAGCAATCTAAACCCATCCAACTGCGCAGAGGAGTGAGACAGGGGGATGTTATATTCCCGAAACCACCGAAACTGTTCACAAGCGCGAACGCTGGACTGGAAAGGTAAGGGCATCAACATAAACAGCGATTATATCTCACACTTGCGATTCGCTGATGACATAGTCTTTGTGGCGGAGTTGCTGGAGGAGCATCGGTCTTGGTATATGTATATTATTAATAATAATAATGCTGGACAATTCACACAGCGTTATCTAGCCCCAAGCTAAGCAGAGCTTGTGTTATGGGTACTAGATAACTGATATAAGTACATAAAATAATACAATACATAGATAGATATTTTTTATTATATATAGAAAATGAACAAAATATCTGCAAATCGTACATACATTTGTCCCGAGGCGGGAATCGAACCCGCAACCTTCTGCGTCGCAGGCAGACCTTCGCCCACCGCGCCACAGAGGTCGTCGTATGAACTTGAATGAAACCAAAGGTCATGATCAATGGCCACATTGATCCGGAAACGGTCCTCGTACATGACCACCTTCTCGAAATTATTTCCGATTAACTACACTTACCTAACTTGAGCAGATTCTGCAGTTGGGTAAAAATAATTTCGAGAAGGGGGCCATGTGGATCCAGCTAGGTTGGGCAGCGCTTGGGGAAACTATCTACCTACGTCGAGTCTTCTCGACATCCATCCATACCGCAATGCTTGAAAACGAAAGTTTACAATCCTTGCGTCCTACAGCCTACCAGTCGTGGCCTACGGAGCTGAGACGTGGACACTCACGGTAGGGCTGGTCCACAATAATTCGCAACGAATACATCCGACAGAGAACCAAGGTTATCGACATAGCTCAAAGGATTAGCAAGCTGAAGTGGCTGGGCTGACCATATCTCGAGAAGAACCGATAACGGCTGGGGTAATCATGTTCTTGAGTGGAGACCGCAAAACGTATTGTAGGACGCCCCCGACCAGTTGAGATGACGATTTGCGAAAGACTGCCAGGAGATGCTGGATGCGGCAAGCTGAAGACAGTCTATTACTCATTAGGCCTATGTCCAGCACTGGACTGATATGCTGATGATGATATCCTGAAACTTTCAGCTTTCTATGTCTCGTTTTAAGCTAGTTTATAACCGAATTTCGTCGAATCACGGTAGGATATGTATGGCTGACCTCAGGGTTATTCACGATGGCTTGAAACCTGTGCTTGAAACCGAGACTCGGAATTAGTGGGTATAAGGCTGAGCGCAGACTTGAGTCAAGATAGTTTTAAGACAGACTATTGCTTATGTTGAGTTGTAAGTTTTAGCAATAGTCGGTCTTAAAACTATCTTGACTCAAGTCTGCGCTCAGCTTAAGTATTATGTGCTTTCTGCAAGGAATTAAACTACCTACCAAAAGAAGATTTCCTCAACCAAATATCTAGTAATAATAATCTGTATAATCTTATTTTTATAATCATAATACTATACCTACTTATAAATCTGTGTGACAGCACATTTTTTGAATAATTTAATGATTGATAGATATATTACTTATTAAAAAACGCGTGCATGCACACCTTATTGAAACTTTTTATGGTAACAAAGAATAACAACAAGAACCGAACATCGTTAACAATAAACCTGTATATCTGTCCATTAAAGAGCTAGATTTTTGCTTTAAAATGAAGCAAAATTAGGTAGGTACATAAAAACTAGTGTGCGTTACCCCAGCAGAAAAGTATCTTCTAGATTACATAAATAACTACCTAGTGCTAGTATAGGATTCCGCTATATATCGACCTTCACCGAGATGTTTATTTGATGAAACGTATTTTATCTTTATTTTAATATGTCAAGAAATATATTGCATATGGGTTGTCTAACAAATTGTCCAGGATATGATTAATTAATAATTTAAAAATTATATTATTTTTAAACATTTCACCGGCTTGATTATTAGACAAATTCTCACAGATGTACTAGGGATGCTAACACATTCTATGTACTTATACCTCAGACTTATACCAAACGAAAGTATGAAGCCCATTGAATATGCAAATGTTTTGGTTAGGTTGCCTATTCTTTTCTGGTCACAACTCTCGGGTTGCCAGCATGTTGCCAGGTATAAACACTAATAAACAGGTAAATCGATAATATTAGCATTTTGCACCGGTGATTATTGAATTAAAATTAAATGAAAATAAATATTATTTCTTTATGAACACGGTAGTATAAGGTTGCCTGCGAAAAATCAGTCCTGAATTACGGTTGTCGAATTTTGAAAAGTGAAATATGCTGCGAGCTTAGAATAACTAGACACTTGTCTTATTACTCGGCTGCGAGTGAATATGTGCGACTGAGAGGTCTCAACCAACCATCCCAAGCGATAGAAGAGCATAGCAGCTGTTTGAAGTCCGTCTATTTGGAGAAAATAGCATGCACTCTAAAATGGACGGACTTCAAGAGCTAATGCAAATAAATGTGAAAAGGATAGGGAATAGGATTTCGCGTTCATTGGAGCGGGACAGAGTAAAGCAATGTTAGTGCAAAAATCAAGTTTTTGCTTCTTTTCTAATAATGATTCAAAATTTAAGCATTAAATAGAAAAACTACACGATTACTTAAATAAAACATTAGTCTGGCTATGTAATTCGTAAGAAATAATATGGTGTTGTCGCTGATACTTTAGAGCATTTCAATTAAAACAGTTTTTGTATAATTTTTTGTAAAGAAACCAGTTTATTTTTCAAAATTCTATTCGATTACTCGACTTCTATGGGTTTTTTCCCTACCTATCGTATTTTTTTAATTAGAATATTTTTAAGTTCGTTACCATAGATGTAAGGGTTTAAAAATACACAACATTATGATTGATTTTTGCATTAGGCGCACTCTTCAAACAGCTGCTATGCTCTTATTTCTATCTATTTTCTTAGATAATATTACGTAGTTATTGTATACTCATTGGATAATAAAACTGAGCCGAGCATCATCGTCGCGTCGACGCAAAAAAAAGACACTTGTTTTATTATGACTTAGTAAGTATATTAACTACATATCATTTAAAAAAAATATTTTCTAGGGACTTCATAAAAAGTTTATCTTTGCAACCCATAGTAAAATATAAATACTCAAGAATATTGAATAAAGATATTCTAAATAAGCTAGGTACTTCACAATAAATATACACAATAATGTTAACTTAAATAATCTATCGTACGAACTACGATTAACGTACACTTTAAGCATTCAAATAGAATTTGTCTCTAGGACACTAGGACACCATTTACTTAGGTATTTTAGGGGTGATGTCAAAAAAGCTAATTCAATTCCTTAGCTGCAACCTTTTACGTCTTCGTAATGTTGCCTCATTATGGTGTTTAAACAAGCAAAACTAGCGCCGTTACTTTTTTCTTTATTATTTCGCAATGACTACATTACACTTGACAACAAATTCCTTATTATGCAAGTACCTGTTTTGTAGGACTCATAGACACCGAAAAAAAATGGGACCATTTCGAATCCAATTCCTAAACAATCACAAAAGAATCACCACAATTGAGTAATCAATGAACATACATACATACAGTCGAACATACACATAAAAAACTCACTTTGATACTCATAGCATTTTCCACTAAATCAAAATTACTTGCGAGTGTTTGACGTAATAAAAATAAGTGATGACGCTAGTTTCGACTACACCTAATTAAATTACCATAGTGGTCCTTCAATAAGGATAGCTAAGGTAAATGCCCTTTAGGTTCTTCAGCGGTAAGTCTGTAATTTTGATTAGATTACATTGTATACAACCTCTACATTACATTGTAGTCACTTTGAGCTTGACTAGAACCAGCAGTTGTACGGTGAAAAGAACCAAAATTAAGTAAAGGTGTGTTAAAGTTCGTAGCAACAGATCCTTGATGTGGTGATGCCACATTACTAGATGATTGCACGGGTCTCTTTCCAATTATTAAGGGAAAGCATTCTTCAGATATACCTGACAAAGCCATCTGCACTCTTTTCATTCGGTTGGAGCACTCTTCAAAATGATCAGTTATGTACTTTAGCTGAGGAGCTGCTGATAAGTTATGGTGTGTTTTGAGATTCTTATCAATCACTTTAAGTCCTTCTGTAGCAGTAAAGGTCAATTTCTCTCCTCCATAAAAAAATAAATCTATATCAGTACCATTCTCCATAAGCTGGCATTTGGCTAGTGATGAATACAGTGTTATTTTTGGTGTTTTTGCCTTTACAAGATCAACAAATCGGGAAGCATACAAATACTTTTTCCAGTGCTTTTGAGGCAGATTATGATAAGAAAATACTTCATCAGGGTGAGGCTCATGTTCCATGTTTTTACCTGCATTGTTATCCACCATGTAAATAACGATTTTCATTCCATCTTTAGAAATTTTACAAATTTCTACCACCTTCTCTTCCCTCTCTTTACCTTTCTTCTTAATAAATTCTACAATAACCCCAGAAGGTTCTATTTTAAGGATGGCATTCCGGGTCTTGTGAGATATTGACGGCAGTCTGTCAGCACATAGAGGTGGTACACTCAGCACATTCGAAGACACTCCACATGCTTTTGGAATATTCTCTTTGTTTTCCCCATCAACAAAATTATGGTGCACTTCTTGTTGGTTATTACATTTTATAGCAACTTTATTCAAGCTTTCTATCACATTTACACCACTCTCTGTTTTTGTATGTATTTTTTTAGTTTCATATTTCATGTCAAATAATTCAGCAGAATTTTGATCGTGCACATTGTTGTACCTTTGTATATGATTGCTACATGAATGAATGCTGCTTTCTTGCAATCCAGAAAAAACATTGAATGATCTGGGTTTACTTTCCAAATGCCTCTGTTCTTTACGCAAACCTAGGCAGTCAGAATTTGATTTCTCTTCACATCTTATTTTATGGCTATGTTGAGTGCTGTGTAATGTTGTTAGAAATCCAGAATCTCTTGACATATCTTGTTTGCTTAAAGTTGGACTTATGAAAGGATGATCTATGACATCTTTCAAGGTAATCCTTTTAGTTGGATCTTTACATAAAAGTTTCTGTAGTAAATCTTGAGCTTGAATTGATAAATCAGCCGGTATTTTGTAATCAGCATTGATTACTTTATTCAATGTTGTTTTAACATGTTGTGTGTGAAAAGGAGGGCTACCAACCAATAAGGTGTACAACATGCATCCTAGTCCCCATACATCTGCTGGAAGCCCATGCACTTCTCTAGAGGCAACTTCAGGTGATATGTAATTCGGAGTACCACACATGGTAACATGTTTTTCATCTGGGCCATTTAATTGAGTAGCTAGTCCAAAATCTGCTATTTTCACATTGAGGTCTTTTGTCAGCAATAGATTATTCAGTGACAAATCTCTATGAATTATGTTATGTGCATGTAGATACAGTACACCACTCAGCACTTGTCTAAATATGTCAGCGGCGGCTTTCTCTGAGAGGCCTCGAGTACCGAGTTTAAAGTGCTTAGCCAACTCACCATTATGAGCTAATTCTAATACTAAATATACATAATGTGCATCTTCAAAGAAAGTGTGTAATTCTAAAATTGCAGGGTGTTTAAGTCGAGAGTGAATAGTGACTTCTTGTCTCACCCTTCCAATCATACCGGCATTTGCCATCATGGCCTTGTCTATCATCTTGATGGCAACAAACAAACCTGAACGACGGCATCTTGCTCTATATACATGCGCAAATCCCCCTTTTCCAAGATGTTCTAATATTTCATAGTCTTCTATTTTCTCACCAAACATATTTAATTTCCTACAATATGCGAATGTCGTGAATAAAATTGAACTGACTATAAGGCAAACTCGTGCATATTTTCTTGGCTGCTCTATCCATCATTGACGGGTGTACTGAAATAGAATAGATCCTTGAAATAAATGAAAACTTACTATAAATGTGCACCTCACCTTGACTTCACTCTGACTAAACAAATTATTTATTGTTAGATTATTATACCTTATTCACAACCCATTTAGAGTCTTCAATACTTTTACTGATAATTTCTTTAACTCTTTGGGGATCTGGTTCAAACTTATGCTGAATGAAACTCTGAAACAGACATTTGTTATTTGAATAATATGACTTTGTATTAAGAGAAAAGATTTCAATGCCAAAAAATACTATACATTTAAGTATTATTATTGATAGTATGTTTATTTACCTGTTTTACAGCAAATTTGTAATGTTTACAAGCGTCAGGAGGTAACCTCTCACACTGACGTAATAAATACTTGTACAGCTTCAAAGATGTCATAACAATATTTGAATCATTAAATGATAGTGATGTTAATAGTCGAATGGACAGAAAAATCATTCGTTATCCTTTGATTTTTGGAAGCCGTGATCGTGGTCCCCTCCTAAAGTCCTAACCCACATAAGTTATTTTATTATTTGGCAAGCAAGGCAAGGCAAGCGCGCGATAACTTCCTCCTATTGCGCTGTGTTCGATATTTCTAGCTAAGCTAAGCTCAGTGCTGCCAACTCTTAAAAATATTTAATGCTAGATCCATGTCTGTAAAATGCCAAAAATATGCCAAAATATTCGGGATTTCAAAAAAAAAATGCTAAAATGATTTTACAAAATTTCTATTCATATAATTTATATTTATAATTTTCATTACAATAATCATTCATTCCGTGATGGAAACAAAATATTCAGATCATCGTCGTCGTCGGTATCTTCTTGGTCAGGCAGGTGCCATCGGTGGGTCTGGAGCAGAAGACGAGGACGCATATAATTTATCCCTATCTTTCGTAAGATTGGATGTAGATTCGTCAATTAACAGCACACTGTATTCTTGATCACCGATGTCGTCTATTAATTCTCGATAAAAATGTGGTGCCAATATATTTTTGATTATATTCGTGCATTTTGTTCTATGTAATCGAATGTCAGCACTATGACTATCGCTGAATGATTTCTTACATACTTGTGACAAATGGTCAGTGGTCAAAATAGAAGCAAGCATGTTCACAAATAAACATAGCTAGTGTGCTTTCAGCCTTTTGATTAGATTGGGCTGCGTTCCGTTTCTCGCTTATAGATATGCTATTCATAGACAAATTTCTACATGTGACCTACGGCCTACATAAATCCATCTATCGTCAAGTAGCGTCGTCGCACCAATAGACTTGACGTTAGATGGCAGTATCGATGAAACATAGCGAAAAAACCCTAGTCCCATACGCTTTTTTTTAAACAAGTTTTAGACCAGGAAAATGCTAAAAAATATGCCATATGCTAAATTGAAAATGTTCATGCTAAACCACTCGAAAATATGCTAAATTTAGCCATAAAAATGCTAAATTGGCAGCACTGGCTAAGCTAGTCAATTCAGTGTCTCCAACAAAACAACCTGAGTCTAAATTACGGTGTTGCTCGTCTAAAAATACGGTATTTCTTAGAAAATTACGACAGACTATTTATTAAAATGTCCAACAGTAGAAGTAGTGTAGGCAAAATGTAGCTAAAATGATGATGATATAATAAAAAGACGGTAACATTTTATTTTATTATACATATCCTTGAAATACGTCTCGTATTTTGACTTAGTTCAAAATACGAGTACCCACTTTTTGTAAAGCTTTCTTTTATTGATAAAATTAATCAAGAAATGAAAAATGATCCTTTTGAACCTGTTTTTGTTGTGTATCAACCGTTGTTAAAGTTTATACATAAACTTATGTACCTATCTAACAAATTATACAATTTTAAAAAGGCTATCGATAGATGGGCATTCTTAGGTGAATAGCCCAAGAAGGCCCGTTACACAAATGCTCGTAGTTTAACAAATACAAAGATAACAGCTTTCAAAAAATATGGAACCATTATAAATACGTGGTTCTACAGTAAGCTTATATTAAATTGTCCTAATTCCGTCACAATTTGCCTTTGGGCTTTCTTAGAACTATGAAAATTCTAACTTGTTACAAGATGAAAATTAGTAATGATAATGAACCAAAATAAAAATGTGTAACATTGGCGTTTGAGTTATCGGTTAATTTCTGGTTTTCGTACAAATGATTTACATAGAACTAAAACATCACCGGCCATTTTTTTTTCATAAGACTAGCAATATCTTTCAATCAAATCAATAAGTATGTTAAGAGATGTTTTCGTACGTAGTATTTTGTGTCTTTGAAAACGGCTCGATTGTCCTTTTAGGGCTAAATAGTGAAATCTAGAGGTAGATGTAGGTAAAAACCAATAAGGCTCTTATTAGGGGGAGGCCTGCGTCCAGCAGTAGACCAATATAGGCTGTTGAGAGAGAGAGAGGGAGAGAGGTAGAGAAATCAATACGTTAAAAAGTCCAGATCGAGCCCGACAAGGCTAAGGCAGTAACAAAGCTTTTAATTTGACAATGCGGCCACAGTGAAATTTGAGTAAGACTTTTTGAAATTTGTGTATTTTGTCTTGCCATGCAATAAAAATAAGAATTACGGTAGAATATGGCACCGTAATGAATGACATAGCTACGGTAGGATGATAGGGATTACGGTAGGTCTATCGTAATTACGGAGTTGTTGGAGACACTGAGCTAGATAATTTGTTTTCAATTGCCAGTACTTATTTAAATGTTAAAGTTCCATACATTACGAATGTCAATGTCTGGTTTGTGTTTCGTCCGTGGACGGAGGAAATCACCCCCCTTAGTTTCGTCAGTAATTCCAACTTAGATAAAAATGTAAGGCAATTCTCGCAATATTTAACTTGATACTTAATTATGGCAAGAATTGTCAAAATAACGGATGGACGGGAATTCCAGGAAGGCAATTCGCGCACAATATCTACTCGACAAATGTATCAAGAACTGTCAAAATATCGAGTGATTGCGTCGAATCAAACAAGCTAATCTCTACATCCTGTAATTCGATATTTATCGAGGGTGGCAACAATTTTATAACCTGTGGGATTGTATCAAATTACAATATATTCACTCATTCACTCATCATTCATCTTTCTTCAAAGGAGACGGAACACACACATTCGTATTTTTCTATTTTCACAGAAATATAGGACTTAAAATGAAAAGAATAAATGTATACTCGTTATGTTCTCTCTGGAACTAACTATGAATATCTGTTTGTAAGCCAATAAATAAGTTTATAAATTTGTGATTGTATGATTCATGTATGGATTGGTGTTGTGATAAGTCAGTGTACCATTTCTCCCAAAGTTTGTGATTGTTGCTTTACATAGCTCGATGATGATTTGTAAATGGTAATGTGGTATGGCACTCGTTACCATAAGACGTTCTCCGAGTGTGCAAACACCAAGGAAAACGGTGAGTACCGACTAAACAAAGAAGAATGTTAACACACTATCCATTGTTGACTACTGAAAGGAAAGATCAGCAATCATTGATCAAGATCTTACATTTCGCACTATGATCGATAAGCAAAATCGTCTACTATAAATAATTTAATTTTACCAACATTGTGATCTCTCTGTCTACATGAGTTTATCATACCAATTCCAAGCCAAGATTACCAAAAAAGGTCACATAACATATAGGTTCTCAAAGTTCTATTATTTTATTACCTATATGAGCCTAAGTTTTACTATTGAAAACTACTGAATTGAGAAAGTGCACCGTCTCAACTCAATAACATTGATATTTTGTCTTTCAATAATAGTATTCATGCAATAAGGACATAATGAATGTAGAAGATTCTAACAATACCCTTATTTCAGGATGAGGCGGAAAAGACTGATGAACTCATTGAAAATGATGTTACCAACCGCTTCAGTAAAAGGTAAGCATTGACTGAATTTACCCTAGAAAGTGCTATGAAAATTAGGGTGTGAAATGGTAATATTATTTCACCACTATGCCCTTTATCATCATTTGTTGCAATTTATTTACATACTTTTTATTCCCACCTCACCATACCATAATTATAATTACGAAGTTGGAAGACCCTAGTTTCATTACCATACATCTAGATTCTACCATGGAGAAATAGAGGATTTCACCACCTTTATTATTATGCAATTATAGATCACTACAGACTTTCTGTCATGAAAAGGTGACTGACAGGCAGACAGTAATTTTTAATGATGGAAGTATGGACTTATTCTCTGCCCAGCTACATGGAGCCGGAGCATGGCTTTGGGTCCTGGGCCATGAAAGTATTAAGCTTTTGGGTCTTAACTGCTTGTAGTTCGGCAAAAATAATCACTATAAGTTGAGAATACTACTTCATACTTTCTATTTGTTATACAGGGTATTCACAAAGCTAACATCAGCTCTCAGCTGCTCATCTATAGTTGAATAATAATAATAATAACAAAGTTTGTCATTTGGAAACTGGGGGTAAATGGAACTAAATGCTTTGTAAGCAACTCTTTTTAAGATTTTTTGTAGTTAAATTTATTTGTATGTTTTTTGTAATCCAATCTATTGCACTTATTCCAATACCTCCAGCTTCTATATGACAAATTTTGTGCCGAACATCCTGTTTATAATTTTACACAAAATTGGTCCATCTCTTTTAAGTCTAAAACTTCAAGCTTAGTACTTGGGAAAGTCTTTTACAAGCTGTATTCATCTCTGTCACGGTTGTGACACATTTGAAAATTAAGTGATTTGGAAGAAGGTTTCCTACCATACCATTTGCAAATGTGGGCTTTGCATTCCATCTTCACAAAATATAATAAACCAATAAGTGATTCTTAAGCTAAATCAAAAATATTAATTAGTTTATTCAATTTGTTCAAAAAGATAAAATCAAAAAAGTTTAGTAAGATTGATTTTCAGATAAAATTCTTCCTTGATAGTCCGCCACGTTGACAATCTTATTATTATCTGACGGCCACAGGCTAAATATATCAAATGCGAGTACTTAAGCAGTTATAAATAAGTCGTGTGGCCTCAACCACTTGCTATGTAAGAATCCTGTTCCTGGATGCAATTTCAACTAGAGCTTCCTACAGTTTTCTGTGTCTGTCTTCTAAACTAGTCTCTGCTCAGCCTCGGCTTCGCTCACGTGCGATCCATATAAAAAGAAGCTAGCCGAACGAAGCTAAGCCCTCAGGGATATTATAGAAGACTTTTGAAAATGGATAAAATAGTAGTTCGTTACATTATCGCCTACTCGCAAACTTATAAGAAATAACCTCAGTACAATATTATGCGTAGAGAAGAGACAGACGAGCTTTGTTGTGTTTATTTTTTAATTCAGAGCAAAATATTTTGCATGATTTTGGAGGAAAAAACAGTGAAAAACACTACCCTGACTTGTCACATAATGATCTACACTAAACTTCTAACTAAACAAAGAACTTTAGTAAAAAAATGAAGAGTACCTTACCTATTTCTTTGACAGACACTAGATTTAAGGCCCGTTCAGACCTACACGCGCAAAACATTGCTACTATTTTTTATTTATTTTCGCTCTCTGTTCTCTCGTCATCCCACCGGTAATTTGTATGTACCGAATATCCACTCGACTCTCGCTACTGCTCTGGGTAGTAATTACCTTGTAGCTCTGGAACGATACCCAGAGCCATGTGCGATGTTGCACTTTGTGGCCACCAAACTCAATTATCGCATCTCTGCCTAAGCTATACAAAATAAAACTATACCCACAAATAAAAAAAGCTTTTAATAGGTATCACAAACTGCCCATAGAAAATTTTGAAATTACCTTTGTTCAACGAAATACATAAGATAAAATAGGTGGCGGCGCTAGTTTGGCGCGGAGTATCGTCTTAACGCATTCACTGCCCAGCCTCGGCGGCGGTGCGACATGCATGGGCGCGTCCAGCGCCGCCGCGCCTGGAGGACCCTCCGTAGAAAATGTGCGTCGCCATGCCATGAAATTGTTAAATGCCATGAAAGTGTTAAAATAGGCCACAGAGGCAAACATTGCACACAAAATTAACAAGGGAAGCAACGTAGTTTGTTACCGTTCTTGCCAAACTTGCGAAGCGATCCTTATGTTCCTACCTTACGCGAGAGTTAGCTACACGTAGTAAATAAATATTTCCGTACTCTAGACTTCTAGAGTGAGTATAAGTCACAAAAAGAGCTCCGTAATTCACATTATCCATCTTTAAGTTTATCTTTGAATCAATCACTCGCAATTTCTAATTCAACTTACCTTGAATTACGTAAAATGAATATTACAAGGATAAGCGACGAAAGCTGCGCGGTAATGCGGCCATTGTTTGACCTCAATTAATTGCGTTTTTGTAAGTTCGCTTCGGCGGTTTTGATTCGCTTCTCTTCAGATTGATCGAAAGGACTTCAAATGTTTGATATGCTTCATTTACGTTTTGTAGACCTACTTCGATTATTCGAATTCAATCTAATTTATTTTCCTATTACTTCTAGTTAAATTTATTTTAAAAACCATTGCTCGTTTTAACTCTCAATCAAATCGTTCAATAATGTGAGGCGCGTGTGTGCGTACATGTGCTTTCCTCATCGCCCCGTGTTCCTGTTTGGTGGCGTTTCTATATTTATGCAGTAGTTTGCGCAGAGTTCAGAGGGAAGCTGCGAATGTTATGTTATGACGTTTGTTCGGGCTCGTCGGTCGTACGGACAGCGCTTCGCCTCGAGCGTAGTATGCGCAAGTCGCTCGCGGCGCGCGCGCTGCCTCGGACTACCCGGATGGCATCTCGCGCTCAGTTGTTCAATCGGCGGAAACGTATTTCGCTCTACCGACACCGAATCCGTAGAAAAATAGCAAGACAGGGTTGGATGAGTTTTTGTGCGGATGTTATTATGTGACATGATAGCTGTGCGAACTTGTGCGGCGTTCGTTACTCGGATTACCTTTGCCTTTTGTCTTCAGCATGGTTGCTTTCAGGTAAACAATACGATTCCAGTGCTTGCATCAATTACCTATTGTCTACTCTACTTTGTTGATGTTTTTATAAAATGTGGCTATTTAATTCAGGCTATATTCGCATCAAAAGAAATACACGCACCTTATTTTCTATGTAGGAAATTAAGTGGATCGATTTTTTTTACACACTACGTTATTTTATGATAAATGAAATTCATGGTTCATATTTAGGCGTTACCTAACCTCTGTGTAGAAGTAGACCTTTTAGAGGAAATTCTACTGCTAAATCGAAGGTTACCTTCATGAGTAGATAAGGTACTCTTTTGAAGTATGTATTATTTATCCTTACTTCCACCTAACTTACCAATTTAAGCTTTCCAAGAATTCACACCACATCTTCGTAGATTTTATATAGGTAAATAAGAATTAGGACGATCTAAATAAAACGTAATAATAAAAGATACTATATTTGCATGCCTGATATTGCGGAAGCAGCGTCCCTAGACTAGAGTATGCGGTAATTTCACTGCCGTCCTTGCACTTGCGTATCATATTCAAACGAGTAGCAGCTATATTATAACGAGCACAGGTGTTTGTGTTCAATCAAACCAGGGACCTTGGAAGTACTCCATGACGGTGGGTCTAACTTTTTTGGTCACCTTCCTTCAATCTCCGGGTCCGGCATCCTCCGGACTCCGGTCAATTTTTGGATGTTTTTCCGAAATTTGAACTATTTATTGGTGTACTTTTTTTTTTGTACGCAATAACATGGTTTAATTTTTTTTATATGTTTAACAAGTTTAAGAGCACAAACAGCGAGAGGAGCGAGCGCTGTAAATTTTAAAGACTTCGGTGATAGATACAAACCTATGAATGTACATAACGGCGAGCGCGAGCGGAGCGAATCGAGGTAAAAAGGGGACGTTGTGCCCTCCTCAGACTCGCCTCACAGGACCCTCCCCCCACCCGTTAGATTTCCGCAGCCCTTGAATTAAACCATTTTATAACTACACTTAACATCCATACTAATATTATATGCGATAGTAATTCAGTGTATACCTTTCTTTTATATGTGTCTGTTCTTTTACGTTTTCATCCCCAATCGGCTGAAAGGATCTCAACGAAATTTGGCAAGGCGATAGATAGTATTATGGTACCACGGGAAAGGACAGGCTACTTTCCGTGAGAAGCCGCGGGTAGAAGCTAATAATTTATCATACTGCCTTTATTAAAACGCGAAATAATTGGAATGCTCTGGATGGATTCAGCAAGATTTTTATCACACGTGTGTGATAGATAATGGATGATTTTTTGTTGATTTACGTAGACCTGAAAGTCAGAAAGTTGAATTACGTAGACCTATTTGAGTTTAGTTTAACGACCTTTATGTTACTGTTTCGAGAGTAAATCGTCGCTAGATCAAAGAATACCTACGTTACAAATTGTAAGCAATTGCTCGTGTCCTTGCTTGATATTTAGAAACATTAACATTGAGTTGCACACAATGATCTATTTAAATAAAATAACTACTACAGACGATCAAATGTTTCGTGTGTACTTTTGGGTGTAGGTCCGTTCGTAACATTTTCATAATCTGTATCGGTTTTCAGTTCGTCCTAAACACACTGAACCAATTTGATGCGTAGTAAAAAAACTTATCTAATTTCGTATGGCACTATAATAACGAAAAATTATTTAACGCATTAGATGCCCTATGACGCCTTTTTGTCAAAAGGATAGGCCTACAAATAAATAATAAATAAGTCTTAAAACTTATTATTTATTCGTAGGGATAGGCATAGCATTTCACGTTCAGAGCTTCGTAAGCGCAAAAATAAGTCGAAGGTTCCCTGTGGTATTCTATAATTTAATACGGTGATGACAATAAAAAATATTGTGATTGATAGTTTAGGAGAAAAACGGTAGTAACTAAGAAAAAGGATTGTAAGTACTGTCCGCAATGATTTCAAATAATTTAATTAAAAAAAACGAAAGAGACCTGCCTTTGTATCGCATAGATTATTATAAATTTTTTCGATATAGATTACGGATAAAAAAGTTTTTAACGTAACCAAAGTGACGTCAATTCACATACATGATACATCCACGCCCTAAGAGCGTATACAACCTCAATTTTTTATGAAAAGGATAGATATAGGATTTTGCGATCATTAGGAGCGAGACAGCAACACAAGCCCAAAATACAAGTTTTAGCTTATTATCTATTAAAAATATGAAGTAGAAAATATTTTGTAACAATTCCGCGCAAAACCTTCTTCGTAAAGTTTTAACAAAATGAAGTCAGCGTTGTAGAAGAAAAAACAACACCAACTACAAAATGAAAAGAAATCTATCAAAGCATGACTGCGCGCCAAGTACCTTTACTTCTGTATTTATTGAGAAATTTAGGTTGTAATAAAAATTAAGAGGTAACGGCGATTATTTTCAATTGAATTTTTTTTATAGGAATCGTATTTTCGAAACATATGATTGATATCTAGAGTAAGTCCTGAACTTTACCATGTATATAAATTTCTAAGTTAAATATTTAGTAGTTTGGAAGATATTTAGATCTGATGGGGTTGACTTGAGTAGTATAGGTCCATGAGCAATATCTACTACGCTATATGGCGATTACAGATCCAAACATACACATTTAATAACACAAACGTACGATAAATTAATACATACATTCTTTCTGGCTGGTACTTAAATTTTTACAAATAATTCTAACAGGTTTAACATTAAAATATAAGGATGAAATATAGTAATAAATATTTAGTTCATTCTTATATTTTGCAATGGATTTCCGGAAAGTAACGCCTACATCTATAATTTATATTTAACATTAAATACAACGTAGGTAAAACAAACTTGTAACTGTTAGGTATCTACCTAAAAAGCCAAAGATGGTTCCCTCGCATCTTCATACAAAATTATCTTATTATGAACTAATTCGAGAACTTTATAACAAGAAAATCCATTATTATTATTTTCTTTACATTAACACTAAAAATGTTCATGTAATTTTTTTTTATTATTTGTGCAACCTTTTTTTGTAAAAGGCTGTCTGTACCAATGTTGCTTAAATGACATTTCCGGAATTCTAAAACAATATTTTCCATAGAAACGTACCTACATTTCGCAAACGCAATAAATAACAGAGATTTTATCTCTCGCCATGTGTTGAGCGGCAGAGGCGAGTCCGGCGGTATCGTGCTCCGAATTGGGTAAGGTTGATGGTAGCGCGCTGGGCGGCCGGCCGGTCGCCGCCGTCGTGCCGTGCTCCACGCCTTACCACCTATAGTAAGGACGCCGCCGGACGGACGGGCTACGTTTTGGCAAGCCGTCCCGTCGCGCGTTTACACGCTATTTTTAACGAACCTTGAGAGAAACCGCCCTTGTCGTATGAACACAAAATCAACATTTGGAAGTTCTGTCGCGTATCATAAATCACAGAATCTGTTCTAGTTCTATTATTATCCGCCACTTCACCCTCTTTCCTTGTAAGAGTATGGGCTGAATTTACTCATCCCACATGCGAGAGCAGAGCTATTTTCAGATGACCTCATCATGCATTTTACGCCCAATATACTGCTCTGTATCTACCGCTTTTAAAAGGCATTCGACCCGTGTAAATCTAAATGTCATCGTGGTTCGTGAAACCATAATTGCGTCTTAATCTCGATAAAGGGTAAGTAATTGGTATTTTGGGTAGTACCACTCGGTGGATGAAGGCACGCAGCACGTTTTTGTTCTCCTCAAAGTGTTGACGTTGGAACAAAAATAGCTGTGCACATGGAACTTACGTCGCGTCGGATCCTCGCATTGTGAATCGTTTCGTTATAATTTAACGTGCTTTATGATTTAGTTGGATTATGTATTTGTATGCGGTGAGTGCACGAGTGGAAATGGCAGGCGACGGACCAGCCAGCGCGTCGTCGCTCCTCGGGGCCGTCGAACGTGTCGACTCAACAAAGTCGCTGATTCTCGGTGAAAGGGAGGTTAAACGCGCCGCCCGTAAGACGAATTGCCGCAACTTTACTAAAAAATGGCGTCATTCATACATTTCGCGATTACATTATGTTTTTAAATAATTATATGTAGTACTATGTAGGTACTAGTCATCTGATGAATTTCGTGCGACTTTGTTGAAGAACCTGCTTATGTTCTGTATGTTGAAACGTTTAGTTAATTTTGAGTGGTGCATTAACGTATTTATGATAGTTCCATTGATAAAGTCTACTATGATAAGCAAGATAAAGAAACGCCCCTTTTATAACAGCAATACTTTTGTTACAGCCTCAATGAGTGCTATTTCGCGAACAAGGGGGCCGCAGTGGTTCTGGGCGGGTCTGAGCGGGAGTGCGACAGCCAGCGTCCTTCACCGGTGCGCGCTCAGCCGCCCTCGGACATACAGCACCACCTCCAGTCCATGTTCTACTTGCTGCGCCCCGAGGAAACGCTCAAAATGGTACGAGATAATATGTACTCCTATGCCACTGCAATACGAAGCATGTGACTTATCTTTTAAGAGGCCTAGCTAGACAACGCTCAAAATGATATGAACTTTTATACTTTTGTGGCTTAGAAGTCAGAGGCCGAAACACTTCGGGATGATTCAAATAAAAAAAAATACACAAGCCAGTCATTTTGAATGTGAGTGGTTTAACTACGAACCCAGATATTGCAAGAACACCAATTGCTTTCATCCCTTAACAAGTGACATCATTAGCTTTACGTTTAAGCATATGATATTCTGCCTTTTCTGTAACTGTAACCTAGGAATAACCAATAACAGATAATTTTAGAATCAAGAAACTTTTGGCTTTATTGGTATTCTATCCTATAGCCATAGAAACCACCGCAAGTTTGGATGACGATATCCAAACAAGTTTATCATTTTCCATCATCATCTGTTCAGGCGGTGAAACTGGAGAGCGCCCACGCGGGCCGCACTCGGTACCTGGTGGTGGTCTGCAGCGGGGAAGAAGCAGCGTTGCTCGGCATCGACTGCAACGAACGCACCTCGGTGGGTCTCGTGCTTCGCGTGCTGGCTGATACTTCTATCAAGCTGGATGGAGATGGGTGAGTGATGTGATGGGAACGATGTTGGCATGGAAGGTGGTGAACAGATTAGACATTGCAGTTTAGGCAAGTGTTGGATTAAGATATTTCTGATACATATGAAAACGTAACAAACATTGGTGGATCGGTTCTTCAATCCCAGTTATTTTTATAAATAAAGGAGTTACAAAATATTAATATGGAATATATTTTTAACACTAATAAATTATATTTAATTCTAATCAGTGTCGTAAAATATTTTCATCGTAGCTAAATCGCAGATGTAACAAGTTTTGGTTTCATTCAGTTCTTTGATTTTGATTTTTCATTTCATTCGCTTGGACCGAACTCGAAATCTTTATCGCTGCGCGTGTGCAATTATTCGATGTTGAAGTTGTTTTTAACGATGACCTTGCTGCTTTCTGTTATTCTTATCAGTTTATATTAAGTTTTTATATTAAATGTAAGGTTGGATATAAAATATCTTGTATTCTAGAACCGAATAAAGACCAGTCGAAGGCATTAGAAACCATAATCTAACTAACAACAACAACACATAAATCATGTAGACCGCATCTTGAGTTATTTATGCGTTAATTAAGGAAACAAAGTAGGTACATTGCATTGGTAGGTAAATTAAACGCGTCGGTACTTTACATGATACTATTCGAAAACAACAGTACACTTGCTAGTACATTTTGTTCTTTTATCGCGTTGAGGAAGTCATTGCCTAAACTTGCATTTGAATTTGACTCATACCTTACGACTGCGAGTTATCTACTTTTAGTACAAAAGACAAAGTCATGTAAACCTTGCGAGAATTCCATTATTTTTGGTTCCATAAATAAATAATGACGTCATGCAAATCCTGATGGCATTGTCCTTTTCACGGTACACGGATGTCGAAACACCGAAGTGCAATACCAAGTACTAATTGTCGAAAGTGATGCGAAACGTGAATAGCCAGCCAGGGTGTTGATTTCGTTAGAAATATTCGAAAAATTCAAAAGCGTTCAGAAATTACGACCTATTTACATAATCTATTTATTTGTTCTTAATTGGGCACATTTTGTAGTATAATGATTGCTCGACGCACATATTTGATAAACAATGCGTTGCGTGTAACGATGAGCAATGGGTCTAGTTACGAAACATCCAAATATTTTTAACTCATTTTGAAACTGTATGATTTTCCTGACCCAAAAATGGGAAAAGTTGCGTACTTAAACTGTACATCATCAATTCATCATACATAATCAATAATCATCGTCGAAAGTCGAAATAAAAATAAAACCTACAGAGAGTTTTTATTATAAAAATATCTGTGTATTGTATTATGTATATCAGTTAACTAGTACCCATAACACAAGCTCTGCTTAACTTGGGGCTAGATAATGCTGTGGGAATTTACATAAACAGCATTATTTTTTATTTATTTTATTTTGTACTAGCGGTCCGCCCCAGCTTCGCACGGGTATATTCTATAGCCTATGTTACTCAGTGATAATAATGTAGCTGTCTAACGCAAAATAATTTTTTAAATCAGTCCAGTATTTTTCAAGTATATTCGTTACATACAAAAATAATATTATATTTTGTATGAGTCTGGTCACAATCCACTCATGGAAGTTGGCATGTGTCCATTTGGAATCCTTATAAGTCTGGGCCAGATGTCATCCTTTACTCAGGCGGTCATCAACACGTTTACAAAATAAATTACTAACGAATCTAGATAAATACCACTCAATAAAGCATTAACTTATTTGACAGGTAACATGAACTTACGATAAGGCATGAAATTTTTAAAAACTGTAGCAGCCTCCCGCCTCTGTGGTACCATATTTCTTGGACTTAGTTAAAAAGTAAATCAAGAAGAAATGTTAAGAACTTTGATATTATGACAGGAATTTGTGTTATGCATTCCTGTCCAGACACTGGACAGTTATAGTCCATACTAAGAAAACTCCACCCAATGAATACTTTTAGCGAAGAACAATAACTAATTAAGGATTCATTGTCCGCAGAGGGTTCAGCGTGCGGGTGTGCAATCAGCAACATATATTCAAGCCGGTGTCTGTGCAGGCCATGTGGTGAGTATGACTTTCACACATTAAACAATTCTCTGCCCAGCCACCCCGGAGCGACCAGAAGAAGCGCGCCGCTGCAGCACGGCGACCTCGACCATCGAGATGTGCATCATGCCAATGAAAGTGTTAATACTAGTCTCAATGACACGAATCACTAGATTATGGCGTTTTAACACTGATTCGGAACTGACCAACCAGAAACCAGCGGAATGACGAGATGCCTTTTCAACTAATAGAGATCAATGAGGTTCCTGTTATATTCAGCTCCGCTCTGCGTCAGAAGCGACCCTGTTAAGCATAGTTTAATAAAATAAGATTAAATAAAACCGGCCAAGTGCGAGTCGGACTTGCGCACGAAGGGTTCCGTACCATTATCTACAAAAACGGCAAAAAATCACGTTTATTTATTGATTCACACTTGACTTACAGAATAACATACATTCCAAAACGTCAAACAAACGTTTGTTGTATGGGAGCCCCCATTAACTATTAATTTTATTTTAATTATTTATTTATACCTAAATTTATATCTCGAATTTATACCTAAATATTCTGTGAATATTTCAAGCGTCTACTGTTACCGTTATCAATATCGAGCTAAAACGAGAAAAAAAATCACGTTTGTTGTATAGGAGACCCCTAAATATTTATTATGTTCTGCTTTTTAGTATTTGTTGTTATAGCGGCAACAGAAATACACCATGTGAAAATTTCAACTGTCTATTTATCACGGTTCATGGGATACAGCCTGGTGACAGACGGACAGCGGAGTCTTAGTAATAGTGTCCCGTTTTGCCCTATGGGTACGAAACCCTAAAAATATTGCTCTAAAGAAGTCTACAAGCCAAAGTGTCCGGGCCAAAGATTATAGTATACCTCTAGATGGATCGTTTTAAAAGCTACAATTTGAATCTGTTTTGACTCCTCTCTCCTTTGGGATAGTGCCATATGAAAGAAAGAGATAACTTTATTGTATCAGGTTATACTAAAACACAAATGTGGTCAGGTCAGTTTCATTCCTGTCATTGAAATTTAACTAGGGATGTGAAATGTGCATAAGTATGGAAACTTATCGATAATATTCGGAATGGAACGTAGCGTAGGTAGGTGCTACCTATCTGCTATAGATGGGTACCTACATCTTTCTAATAACCGTGAAGTTTCAAATTAAAAGCTTCGGTAGGTAGTTACTGAGATTTAAAAGGAAAAAAAAAGACGATCAGAGTAAGACTTAAGCTTTTTATACACTAACGAAACCCAAAAGATTTTATAACAAATTATGGTTGATCGTTTCGCGGTGGCCGATAAAAAAATAATAATCAACTACAATAAAATAACAGGCAACACGAAACGGCAGCACCATCCAGGCAAGATTTTGGTAATTAAAAATAATTATAACCGTTTATATTATGCCGTGACTAAGAATCTACCGAAAATGTACCGACCACAATCAATACCTACCCAAAAAATCCTGTCATTCGATATAAGTCGGTACTTTTGTTAAGTAAGCTTACAGTCAGTCAGTCATCGATCTCACTTGAGTATGAGTAACACCTTGTCTTAGATAAGCGTTACGATGACAAAGTAAGCTTTCATAATAATTACCAGAAAAATTTACCTAGATATCTCCTAAACCAGTAACTAGTAGTCTCTACCTTATATGTTTTTACTTTAAACAGGTATCTATGTAATTAAATGGTGATAATTGGTTAGCATTTACAAGGAGCAGGGAAAGTCCCTACTTAGTAAAAAAACATAATGTGATATGGTCCATTGTAAAAAATTTACGTTATTTTTTTATTAAACAATAATAGAATATCAGCATCGTTATGTAAAATTCTTGTTTCATATCCGGTTCTATAACAAGAACTATATGCACGAAAATTCTTTGTGGGCTCCCCATCATGCCTTTTCAAATTTATTTTCCATTTTGTAGATAATTGGATCTTTAGGAAATCTGGAAGTGAAAAATAAGTATTAGTTGTGAGCTTCTACTAACATTACGATCATTGGATTAGACTTTCATCTCACGAAATTGTTCTCAGGACACCATAATCTAGTGAATCCAACTCCAAGTCAGTCAGTCCATATAGGTACACGTACCAATCACACTGGATTTTTTTTATTGATGACTGTAAACCGTTTCGCCACCATGACTTAAGAATTTCTTAAATGTTATGTCTCAGTACAAGTAGGTGTACTTATGTATATTTTGTATTAAACTTATCGACAGTAATCTATCGACAACAACAGTACGTCACTAGGTAGCATCAATATGGATGTCATTTTATGTGAATTATAGAATTATAAGGCTAATGAGCTTTGAATAACTTTATGAAATAGCTTCAATATTACATTATTAAAACAATTCAACCTATTGCAAAGAAATTTATCACTAACATTAGCCAAAACACGTCAATCGACTTACCGATGGAAAGATTCTTTGGTTTAATTCCGACAAAGCCATCATCCTGCGGCTTTTGCCGCCAACAACTGCACAGGCCATGATTTATATTAGTAATAAACACCACAAAACAAAGTTTTAAACACAAAATTACATAATAAACAGTATTTTTCTGTTCACCACCTGAGCCCAGCTGGGCCCAAACAAACAACGAATAATATCAAAATGTGACACTCTGTGTTTCAAGATGAAATTGACGTTGGGATGTTGTCTCTTTCTTTCACATAGACAATTGTCATAAGAAAAAACGAAAAGAATGACTAATTATTTGTTCATTTTTTTACGCTATATCTACCCTACGGAACGTAGGATCCTAGATCTTTGGTCCGGGCTAACGACACGTTGACAAAACATTGTCAGCTACCTACAATATTCATACACTGAATAATATCCCATCTTTATTTTATAACCATAACAAGTAAAAGTAATACAAATTCAGTGTTCCTTTTATCCTAGATAATATTTTTTATAATACACAATAGATTAGAGAAGGTACTTAGACCCTTCCTCCTCTGGATCTGATGTATTTAAAGTTCACCAGCCAGTGTTTCGACTAACATAAAGGTTCAATACCACAGGTCTGCATTACAAACCCTGCACCGTGCAAGTGGGCGGGCGAGGGAGTTGAACCATTTTGCCGGTGGGACGTCCCACGCGTGGTGCGCCTTCTACGATAGCCATGTGGACTCTGACCGCTCATGTCTCAACGAGTGGCATGCGATGGACAGCATCGAGTCGCGGCGACCGCCCTCGCCGGACTCACTTCGGCTCAAGTGAGTTATTTATTTAGAAACGGTAGAGAATATCTTAAAAAAAATTAAACCTAAAAGCGCTTTTAGTCGCTTGGAATACCGGTATTTTCAAATAGCAGTTCGACTGTCCTTGACGTGGTACCGGTACATCTATGTAACCGATATTTTGCACGTAAAATATCCCCATAAAGACCCATATAGAATAAAGTATAATTGCCCCATAAAGTATTTTTCCTAGTATGCCATCTACTCAAGGAAACGCCGGGCGTGACGCAGGAATGATTAGCTTTCTAAATCTTCATAGGTACGGTATCTAATGTCGAATTTTGACAAAAGCAGATGGATTGATTATGGGGACAGTAAAATAAGTGTCCAAATCATAAGAGTTAGTTTAAGGAACCGCTTTCCTACTAGCTGTGGAGCCGGCTTAGAAATTGCACCACACCAAGTCTTCCCTTGGGTGTCGTAAGAGGCGACGAAGTGACATACACCGCGTTAATACTACAGAGTTAATAACAAAGTTAATTTAATAAATAAATGACAGGGGGCAGGCAGCAGCGCGTCTTGCGAAAAAATAGATCTACCACCGAACTGTGATCCCCATCCCGCATGCCCAGCGCTGCAGCGTAGGGATTATGGGCCATGAGATAATCACCAATAAGGCGATTATCAGGGGGTGGGGGTTGCGTCCAGCTATAGACCATTATAGTCTGTTGAGTCATTGATTCCCCCCCCCCCGCAAAATACAAACAAACGCGCTGATATATAGATTATGCTACGAAGTTGTTCTAAATTGTGTACTCCTATTATTAGTGCACGGTTTGGAGCAAATTTCAAGAATTGTTAAATTAACCTGAACTGAACGACAGCTCGAAATTTCCCAACCTATTGACCTGGTCCACAAAAAGGTAGGGGAAATGTAAGAGTGATATGATAATACATTACGCGTTTTGAAGCGCGTGCTTTTGTAAAGCGCGTTTTAAAACCGCCAGCCGTGCACCTATGCACCGCGACGACTGTACAAGCTATCGCATATGCAGTAGGTACATCTTAAGTCGAATATTTCATGTAAATTTAGCTTAGCTTACATTTGACCGCAATTAGCGATTACTGTGGAAACAATAAATTCAGTGTGCTATCATCACTCAACGGGTTCGGTAATTTTATTCTCTTCGGGGCTTTTACCACCCTCAGCTAGCTAGCATCCCTTAGCGTTTTAGCCCAGCTTAGCTTCATTCAATCATTTGGTCCTTCGAGCCGCGTTGGTGTTCGTTTTGTCGTAATTTTTTTTAATATTCGCATAGAAACCTCGTAGACAAAACAGTCGACAATTTTTGTAGCTGTCCGATACCAACATCCAGACGAATCAAAACCAAAAACTCTTTTATTTCCTTTTTAACAATAAATATAATGTCACTTCGAACAGGTCAAATTCTCAAAATTAAACACTGCCACGGAAATAAATTAATAAAAGTAATTGATTTCTGTCGCTTCAGTATGTAGACTAAAGTAAAAAAGCGACGAAGAAACCTTAGCCAGTTAGTTGATATTTTTCGAGTTGGAGCAATACCCGCCTCAAGCTATTTTAGCCTTCAGATAATCTGATATTTTAAAGTAAGCCTTTTTGCATAGAAAGTTTTTGACAATGTTCGAATATAAACTGATAATTTTTGCAACTTACTAGAAGTTTTGTTGTAGAAGATTAATTTTGTGTAGCCTTGTTTTGGGGCACAGCGAGTTCATGTTTATTTCTAGCATATATTTCAATGTTATATTGAAATTCCTTATGTGTACTCGCTCTAACACAAACAATAGTGAATTCATTCTATTGCGCAGTTTACTTGCCAAATATAAAGTATCGGCTATTTCAGTTAACAATATTAAAAGCAACTAATTATCGGTAGCACTGTTAATTGTTTATTTAGCCTGTCTGAATGCATTCTTGTGTTAACGCCTAGACCTAGTTTCTTGGCCTTTATAAGGATCGCGTTTCCGCTGAAGCGCTAATTATGACGTGTAATCTACATGCGAACCTCAAGGATGGCATGATTCATTATGATTTTTGGCAAACGTTGCTGCTACAGAGATTTACTGAACGACTTCAAACAGAATTATTCTGAATACAACTTTATCTCTCCTCATACCTCAACAGCCTATAATGGTCCACTGCTGGACGCTGGCCTCCCCTGATAATCGTTTTATTGGCTTTTATCTCATTGGGGGTACCTAATGCCCATAACCTTCACGCTGGGCATGCGGGTAAGGGATCGCAGTTCGGTGGTAGGTCTATTCTGCAAAGGGCGCTGCTGCCCGCCCCCCGGAGTATGAATGTTCCTTAGTCGCCTTTTACGACACCCACAGGATGTGTTGGGTGGTAAAAAATGTGTTCTAAGTCAGCACCACGTGGCTACTTTGAATACATAATGCTAGACAATTCAAACATCATTATCGAACCCCTAATATACCCCTAATATTTAAACATCATTATCGAACCCCTAATTATTATTATTTTTTTTTAAAACCCTGAACACCCTGAACAGGTCGTATTAATATTTGTCATGAGGCGGGAATCGAACCCGCAAATTCCTGCGTCGCAGGCGGACCTTCACTCACTGCGCAACAGAGGTCATCAAGGCATTAGGATAGAAGCTATTTTAAACTTTACTGTTTTCGTTTCAGGCCACGTGAAAGAGATGAAACGGAACGCGTAATACGCTGCACACTGAAAGAAATCATGATGAGCGTAGATCTCGATGAAGTGACGAGCAAAGCGATCCGCGGCCGTCTCGAGGACGAGCTCGACATGGACTTGGCCGAATACAAGTCGTTCATAGACCAGGAAATGCTGACTATACTTGGACAAATGGATGCGCCCACCGAAATATTCGACCATGTCTACCTCGGCTCTGAATGGAATGCAAGCAATTTAGAAGAATTACAACGGAACGGGTATGTGTACCTTCCTACCTTATCTATATATGTATATAAAACAAAGTTGTGTTAGTTACACCATTTAAAACTCAAGAACGACGGGACCGATTTTCATGGTTTTTGATTTGTTGTATTTCTCTTAGTCCGGAATAGGATAAGAAGTATTAAAACATTGGAAAATTTAAGAAAAAGTAACTACCCGTGCGAAGCCGGAGCGGACCGCTAGTAAGTTTAAGCGAGAAAATAAATTCGTTGAATACGAATTTGTTTTCACGATATAGTTCACCGATCCATTGATAATCCGAAGGTTTTTTTACATCATTGTTTTCTTTGTTTCAGTGTAAGGCACATTTTGAATGTTACTAGAGAGATAGATAATTTCTTCCCTGGAATGTTTGATTATCTCAACATACGAGTGTATGATGACGAAAAGACTGACTTACTTAAACATTGGGATAATACGTTCAAGTACATAAACAAAGCGAGAAATGAGGGTTCGAAAGTACTCGTCCATTGCAAGATGGGCATCAGTCGGTCGGCCTCCGTCGTGATCGCGTATGCGATGAAAGCCTTCAACTGGAATTTTGACAAAGCTCTGAAACATGTCAAGTGGAAAAGGAGCTGCATCAAGCCGAACACGAACTTTCTGAACCAGCTCGAAACGTACCAGGGAATACTGGACGCGATGAAGAATAAAGAAAAGCTGCAGCGATCCAAATCGGAGACAAATCTGAAAGCTCCCAAGACGGCATCAAAGGCGGAGAGCAAAGTGTGCTCGCCAACGCCTCTCGTGCTCGCGCTGACCGGGTCGTACAGCGGTCGGCCGCGCTCCTGGTCGCCGGACAGCAAGCTGGCGGCGGAGCTAGTGCCGCCGCCGCCGCCTACCTCTGTGTCGCTCGAGAACCTGGCCTTTGAGAGCATCGAGACGAGGCACATGCTCATGCCGTGCGCCAACGGCAGCTACAGCGTCTCGCCCAACCAAATCATCCGGCTCAATGAAGAGGGCGCTCCCAGCGTGCGCCTCATCGTCAGCGAGATCGAGAACGCAGCCTCCAGCGACCGCCGCGAGTCCAGTCGCCGCTATCAGCGCCTAATCAACTGCCTCCGCTCCGGCGTCTCGGAGGGGGGGAGGCCCGCGGACCTGCCGCCCCACCCGCTGGACGCGCTTGCCAGATCTCAGCAGACATCGCCCTCGAGAAACAAGACTCCCCAGGCTAACGTCGAATCAGAAAAAATTCACACGTGGGATCCTGGAGAGGCGCCCTGGCCCCGCGACGAGGAGAGGCGGTTGACCAGCGACGCCGATGTTATAGTGAAATGTGACAGTGGTATAGTTGACGTTAAAAATAAAGTGATAGGAACCGAAAACACGTGCGAGCGCGTGTCCTCTGAACGGAGAGGCGTGGAGGAGGAGGCGCCGCCGCCAAGCCGGCAGAGCTCGTGGAGCTCCTTTGACAGCGCCGTCGTACTGGACCTGTCGCGGCACTCCTCGTGGGGCTCGTACGACACGCGCGTCGCCAAGCCTGCGCCCGCGCCCGCGCCGCGCGACAAGGAGCCCCCCGGCGAGCCGCCGCCGCAGCCCAACCTCGCCAGCATCACCGAGCACCGCGCCGCGCCGCCGAACTCGCACCGAGCCGATAACGAACGGAAGTTTAACGAAACCTGTGCCATACTAACGGAGCTCGCGAGTGCGGCGGCGCGCATGGAGAGCGCGCGCGACCGCGGCGCATCCACGTGGAGCGGCCGGCTATCCGCCTCCGCGCCCGCCGACACGTGGCTGCGCGCCGGCCTGCGCCGCCGCCGGCTCGCGTGCGCCTCGCACGGTGACCTCCCGCGCGCGCCTGCCACCTCGCCAATCGGCCTCGTCAGCAACCTCAAGAAGGAGTTTGAGGCGCGGTCGGACGAGCGTGCGCGCCGGCCCGAGGCGCGCGCTCCGGCGGAGGACCTATCGGTGCGCGTGCTGGTGGGCCGCTACGATCGGCCGCGCGCGCGCACCTCTTCGGCCTGCGAGGCTAGCGGCGCGGGCGCTGGCAAGGCGCCGGGGCCGGAGCCCGGCTCCAAGAAGAGCAAGCTCCCGGAGGGCGCGCGGCCCTCTCCCAGCGGCGCGGGGCGGGGCGCGGGCGGCGGCGCGCCGGCCGCGGATCGGCCGCCGCCCGCCCCCACCGTACTCTCGATAGCGCCGCCGATTGACTATAACGATGTGCTCGTTTCAACTGTGATGTCGAAAGCTCAAAACAAAAAACAGTTACAACACGGGAAGACTCATCCGTTGACGAGGCTCAACACGAATCGGTCGAATAATAATAGATGTTCAAATCCTGTATACAATACCATGTAGAAATATTTGTTTTTTTTTTAAATATATTATGAATTCTTGCCAAACTCGATATTTTATCTTCTAGAGTTTTATGAACTATATTTACAAAATTGAATCACTGTATTTGTCTTTCACATGATTTGTAAACGGCTGTTTTGAGTAGATTGTTAAAGAGAATAAAATTAATACAACAGATGTACAACTTTTATATCTGGGTTTATTATTTTACACTGATTTTATCACAGCAAAAATGTTAATAAGTTTTCTAACCAAAGTCAATTGTTTGCAGTCTTTTGCCGGTCACAAAGGAAACTCTAGGTACTTGCTCAATTTCACTTATCTTTTTGTAGCCCTTACATTTAGGATCTTTCCTTCTGAATTGGCCAAAGTCAAAAGAATAAATGCATCCTGGATTGTTTCTTATTGAGCACTCAGTCTATAAACAAATTAAATTTATGAGTTTATTCAAATAACCTGGTTACTATCTATACTTATATTATAAATTCGAAAGTACTGTCTGTATGTTATCTTTTCACGCTTAAATGGCTGAATGTATGAAATTTTGCAGGAAGGTAAATGACATCTCAGGGACAGACATACAAAAAAAAAAAAGTATATCAAAAACACATTATAATAACACACATGGTTTCCTGTGGGAGACCGGGTGAACACTTATTGATTGCCATAATGTTGTAGGGCAAATGGCAATACACTAGCAAACATAGGCAACATTAAAAGCGCGTGCGAAGCCGCGCGCATTAATTAGTATTAAATAAAAAGAATAAGCTTAGCCTTACTATTTTTAGTTTGGTATCCACAACGCGAATGATATTAGAGTCGGAACCGGCACACACCACGAGGTTTGTGTGTGGCACTAACTTGCCGCAGTATAGCTTCGACTGGTAGTTGTCGGGCACTATAGTTTCTATCAGTTTACAGGAGCCATAGTCCCATAGTTGAATGCAATCGTTTTCTTGCCATGAACATGTTAGTATCTGAAACAGTTTACGATCTGCAAATATAAAGAGGAATGAGATTTCAGCGTCTGTTTTCTCGCCAGAGTATTATAATCTTGGAATCTTCAAATCCAGGGTGAATAAGTTCCTTCTGGGAAAGCGAGCATCACTTATTCAAGTAAAATGGGTGCAAAACGCTTGACATTCATCAATAAAAAAAACGTTTTGGCCGTTATGGGTAGGTATGTAACATATTGTAGGTGGTACCTATAGGTACCTACATTAGTTATCTCGTACCCATAACACCAAATCACCAATTCTCCAGCATAATTTATTTATAATCTGTTCTACATTTTACGGTTCTTTATAAAATAGCTGTTCGTCTCGAACTTTAATCTCGCAACTAAAAACTATCTTATTTAAAATCAGACAATCATTACAGAGTGCGTAGCGTAGTCATGTATCTCTACAATACTCTATCAGTGCTCTTATACCTATTTAAATGATGTTGTAATATGGTAGGTAACCTGTCTTCCTGTTTTGTCGAAATCCAAACCTTCTCCACAGATGTGCGGACCGCTAAAATGGCGCGTTGCATACGGTTGCCTATCATCCCAGCAAAACACAATGTCATCCCATCCGCCCGATACCATTTCATGATGCGACTTTGTATTGAACGAGCAGGCAAATATTCTTGATGTATGCCCATCGGTTACCCCTTTTGAACCACTATAAACAAAAAAATATATAAAAAATCGTTTAACATGGTGTTGATAGTGAATGGCGCGAACGCGGGTAGTCTGGAAGCGCGAAATTCAAACATTTACCGGTTTATAATATTTTCTACTAGAGAAGTTATGCCTTTGTATCTCAAAGAAATACTTAAATCAACTTCAAGGAAACATGTTTTATCAAACTTCAATTTAATGATCTTATTTTGTAAAACCATCATGGTTTAAGGCCCATACCCCACCCAAAGTGGCGCCCCGCCGCCGCCGTCGCCATGCCACCAAATTTATCTTATTATTCCGTTTAACAAAGGAATTTTCAAAAATCCATTTTCCAGTTTGTGATACCTATCATAAGCTCTTTTTAATGCCTCTGAAAGTTTTATTCTATTTAGTTTAGGAAGAGATACGAAAATAGATTTTGGTGGCCACCAAGGGCAACTTCGTATTTCTGCCTAAACTAAATAGAATCTATTACAGAGGCATTAAAAAAAGCTTATGATAGGTATCACAAACGAATAGATGGATTTTTGAAAATTCCTTTGTTAAACGGAATAATAACATAAAGTAGGTGGTGGCGCTAGTTTAAGGTGGTGTATGCGCCTTAAGTATTGGAATTTCGCGGCATCGCGAATCGAAGAGGTTTCAGTATAATATTGGTGTGACTAGTTTATAGGTATACCGTCACATTCAAGAATATGGCCTCAGGCCTATAGAAAGAGAGATGTAGATAACCTGGAATAGAAAGCTCGTTCCTGAGTCTGCACTTCTTCGTCGTACATGTTCAATTTTGAATCATCGCCGTAGGAAATAAACTTGCTGTAATGAGGATGGTAGTTTAATCCAAGAGTTTGTCTCTTTTCCCGAATTGTATAAAGGCACTGGCTGTATTTATATTTCCAGCATTTTATACAACCGTTGACATCTGAAAACGTACAAAGATTTCGCCGAATAACCAGATGAGAGAATGCTGAACAGAGCACATAAAACAGAGGTACCTACCTACTTATTCTTACCTTCAAAACCTTAAAAATCTACCCTATGAATACTTATGAATGCAAAAAAACCTTAAATAAATGGCTATTAACACTAAACTACGTGGAAACTGAAAAACTTATGGACAGTGTTTCGTAACAAACAAACAAACTCAACACACTAGTAGAATCACACTTGCACACAACACATACACAGATACGTGCACGCAACATAAACACACACATAACCTCACACACACTCAGTCACACACCATATACAATCATGTTTGCAAATTTTTACAAAGCATTATTATCTGTAAAATTTATTTTTTTCAAATCATCGAGTTATTTCAAATACGCTCAGTAGGTAGGTACAATATTTACGTAACTGTTTATTACGGAAGAGCGGAACCCTCTAATACAAGGTATCTCTTTACTTAAAAGAGGGTCCCAAACCCATGAAATGTTTATAAATTTAAGTTTACTGAATAAAATATTTTTATTTGTACCTAACGTAGGTACAAATAAAAATATTTTATTCAGTATATATACCTACATTATTCAGTATATGTACATATTTTGTTCAGTGTACAATAGTCATTCGGTAGGGGTGGAAAAGTACGTAGTAGGTAGGTAGGGTACAGCAGGTAATTAAGATACTTACACGAAGAAAGTAGCATATTGGTAATCGGATGAGCTTTGCTGACTGGCCGATGTTTGATTGCAGTGACTGGACCAGGGTAAGCCCGGCACTCGTCATCAACGAGCGTCTGGGTGCAGGAGCCATTACTGCAGTGGAACAATCTTATAGTGCCGTCAGCAAAGCCAAGTGCAATTTCGCTTACATCTTCCGTGTATTTGCAGCACATTATATCTTTATTCGTTTCTCTGGAAGGACAGAAGCCATACCATACATAACAATACGTACTACCCAACTTCTGAGTAGGTAAGTACTACTTCATCCCTATTATCGTCATCATCATTTCGCCTCCCACAAGGGTCGCGGAAAGCCGTTGAATGCGGGTAGCGTAGGACCGATATTTGGGGAGCCTCTAAAGTGCCTGATTAAAAATTAATTTATGAACTTAAGTAAGGATAACCTCTACTGTTATGGGGGAAGAACTGTGTTAGGTTTCTGGATCGTGGAACTTACACCACTGATAGAGTGTTAATTTCGCCCTGGTAGATTTGGTTATGTTCGGCAAAGTACGAACGCTTTTCAACATGAGGAGTGTTTGTATGTACTGTTATAATCTCTTTGTGTGAAGTTGATGTAGGAACCGATTTAACGTATCTATTGGTCACAGCAAAGCTTTTCCGAGCTGTTTTTCTACTGGTCGGAGCCATTGGTCCAGCTGGTTGTTTTCTTTGTGGATCCATATTAGGTAAATCGAGTCCATTTATAAACACAAACGCAAATAATATTTGGAATTATTACTTCTTTGATAGACCTACCTATGCAAGGAAATACTTCTATAAAAAATTAAAAGTAAGTGAATTCGTGATTCCAAAAAGCATTGTTTCTAATTTTTGGTTACTTTAGTACACAGATGTACTAGGGATGCTAACGCATCTTTACTAATATACCTACTTATATTCTCTTTGACTATACTTATAAATCTGTGTTTGTGATGTTCGCCGTTCGGTTTCGGCACAGATTAAGAAGAAATAGATAGAGATAGGTTTAGGTTTTGTAGGTACAGTCGGTAAAGAAAGACTCTGACCAACATCTATTTTTCCGCCGCGCCCCGCGCCCATTAGCGCGATTTAATAATATCTTAATTTTTTTTAAATCATTGTACTAGTCTGTTAATAGCCATAACTCGGTAATTTGACAATATTTTTTTTTAGTGTAATACCATTTAAGAAACTAAATGAAGTAGGCATGTTTTTGAAGCTGTGGGCCACCCAGGTCTCCGTACGTTTTTTTATACCACAGGTGATCAAACTTTATCATAAAAAATTCGATAACACTATTTATTATTTTTAAGTATTTGTAAAAAACAAACAGTTGTGGCTAGAAATATTTTGCAATGCGCGATAGCAAATCCAATTATCCGCGGTTATTTCCAGAGAAAATCAATTCGTTATTATTCAATTTGTAGCCGTAGTGCCCAAAAATTTGAACAAAGGTATCAAATTTAGCACTATACAAAAAACCTAGACCGTTGCAGATAGATTTTTTTTTAAAAAAATCTTTGTTGCCTCCCTGTCCCCCCACAAGTGCCTGCGGGGTTATCCATTAGTTACCGGACACCCTGTATATACAATATTAAAATAAGTACCTAGGTACCTACATTACATAAATAGATTTTTTTTATCATACATAGGAAACGACCAGAACACCCTAAACAAATATTTGCTTCATGCGTTTAATCGTACAAACATTTGTCCCGAGGCGGTAATCGCACCCGCAACCTCCTGCATCGCAGGCAGACCTACGCCCACCGAGCCACAGGGGTCATTTAGTTCGTTTTTCGAGAGGTGTTGCCGTTGCTCAGTTGTAAGGTTTTTGTTGTTATAGTGCGAAAGCCATACATTAACATTTAAACAAATCCCAAATAAAAGAAGTTGAGCGATTACTTGATTTCGTAGCTTGGTAGGTTAGGTCATTCCAGTACTGAAGTAGGTCGTGGGTTCAAGTGCCGAAATAGTTTTTTTTTGAGATCTACCTCAAGTGACCCTCTTACTTGAGCTAGGAGGCTTACACTACACACTATACTAAAATCGTACTATCTCAGTTCGAAAGAAATGATAATCAGTAGTTAGGTACCTACCTAGTTTTTTTTCTTTTCTGCAAACGACTGTTTTTGCGGACTTTCGTTGCTGACTGTTGCCTACATGATTGTAGGTAGGTACCTTGAAGTTATAGAGGTATTTTATACATGGAGGTATTCAAACAAAGGGAACCACAGAGTAGGTAAACTGTCGTTAACCCAATGGTTAACGACGGTTTACCATTGGGATTTACAAAACCTGCTCTGTGGTTCCCTCAGCGTAGAGAGAGAGCTCAATAGCTTTAGTCTTTAGTTATTGCTCTGAGCATAGACATAGAATTTTTTCACTCATTCTAAGCCTATGGCTCTGAGGCTATAACTCAGTTCATTAGAGAAAGGAATCTGAAATGGCGGCGCTTATCATGGTCATGGATCATGGTTTCTCGCTTGCACATGTCATATTGGAAATTCTAACTAGATAAACAAATTAAATTTAAGAACTTAGGTACATAGAGATAAAAATTATTTCATTTGGCACATCGTAATGAGTTAGGTACTAAAGTGGGGGTGGGTTATTAAAGTTTCGAGTGAAAGATAAAAGTTCGATACTTTATCATTTCTTTGAAAGTATTATCAGAAAAAGTAATCTGATTTTACATCTTTTCATTGATAATAGTAATGATAATATTCATAATAAAACATTTAAATAGATTTGTCTTTATAGTTACCAACTAAAAACAAAAAGTAAGGAAAATTAATCTCTTAAATTCCGCGGGATTATTGACCTCAATCCCGCAGGCATGCGGGTTCACGATTTTAATGCGGGATTGGATTCCCTAGTAATTATTAACTAGCTAAGAAGAGAGATTTCTTATGAAATAAAACTAAATTGCAACGCTAAATAAATTTTATTTCATGTCAATTGGTATATTCACACTCAAAATTATAATGTAGGTACACACAGCTTACCTACACATTATCAACATCGAAAGAATTGCAAATATTAAGTAGGTCGTTACTTTATTTAAAACAAGTACTTAGTAATTATAACAAGGCAGGTATGCAACAACAAGCAAGGGAATTATAAATAACATGGAAAAGCAATGATTATAGAAGACACTAAGGAGGCACTAAGCACAACCTAGACTCAGTAAATACTGATGCAGGTAGGTGGTTCTAGCTTTTGTGGCAAGTGCTAATAATAATAATAATGTATGGAAATAGATTAAAAATGAAGTAGGAGTACCTTGGGATAAATCTGGTGAAAATACACCAAAGAATACAACGATAGATCAGAATCTATCGTACCTACCTCTATCTCTGATACAGGTACGACAGAATATTAACCAAACTTGAGGGTTTAGAGATTCGCGCACTTTCATCGCCAGATATAATAAAACTGAAGTTTAATCTTTACCAAGCATCTATGGTATGGTAAAGGTGTTTGTGGACCTTACGAGATTTTGTGGATAATTCCGTGAAACCGCGCGCAACTTTTGACAGCAAGTAGGTACCTACAGACCGTTCACCGTAAGATGTCCCCTGTTTTGGGGTTAAAGATATTTATTTCTCATAAAAACAGATTTTCTATGTACCAAATTACATACAAATCAGGGGACATCTTACGGTGAACGGTCTATACTAGTGAGTGTCCTTAGAACACAGACACTATCTAAATCCTTCGTCGCGAATGCAAAGGCGATGATGATAATGTGTTCTTTTTTGATGATGATACACAGAATTTTTATGAAGGGATAATTATTTACCATTCACATAAACACTGCCCGGGCTGACAATTAATTTAGATTACCTATTTAAAACGTATGTAGGTATACAACAAAATCATTTGAGGCATGTTTAGTTCATGGTTATTGGAAGACACGAGACCATGAAGACCTAGCTATTAAACGTCTAGCTAGGAAACAACTTTACAGAACCAGAAGTACTTCTGTCATAGTTTCACATGGTTTGTAAAATATGAAACTTTTGAAGCCGACTGTACATAAGATTGTATACCAACAAGGTTCCACAGAATTATTAAACTACACAATGTTGCACCGATTAGCTATCATCAAAAATAATAAGAAAGCTGATGTTATTCTTATCCAGTTTTCTACGAAAAATTCGAATTAAAATCGATGCATTCATTTTGAGAGTTTATAAGAAACCACCGGTTAATAAATAGATGTCTCAGACTTATCTCACTCTTCTTTTATATCGGTAAAAAAAATACAAAACTTTGTACAGCCAACTCAAAAAGTTTTAACATTTAATAAAACTTAAGTCTGTATGATCTTACATGCTTTCTTTTTTCTCAGATGTTTTATTTATAATAAAACAGGCGGGAGTAGGAAAGCAAAATTTTCACAAATAAACTCCTTACGCTAAATAAAATATATTTAGTCATCCGACATGTACATTATTTTATTCATATAAATTAGAACCAAACAACAAGTAGCCAAATAAGTTAATAAAATCGTAATCAAGCAAAAACATACACAATCATAATTATTCAATAATTTTAGTTTCATCTTACATTATTAAATCATACCCTAAGAAATTGGTGTTTTTATACCTAGGCAAACATTTTTTTAGGTACAGAAAGCTCCATCGATGGTTCACCACCCACCTCCGATATAATGATCGCAGTCTTTAGATAGAATACCTAGCTATTTATGCGTCGAACCACCTTTTTCTATGAACTCATGACAAAACCTACTTTGATTCATTTGTATTTTGGAAGCATTTGGGAAATCTTGTGATTATTAAGGAGAAAAATTGAAAAAGCTTAGAAAACATTATGGTACTTAGCACAATTATTTCTGATATTTAAAATAGTTTCTTTTTTATTAAGTTTTGTCGATAAAGATGACGGAGAAAATATTGTTAAAATGTAACCCAAATTCACATCTATCTGGCCCTTTTTTGTCGCTTGCCTATAACGCCCATCGCCACAGCATGCGAATAAACTAAGTTATAAAGGGTTGGTGATGGTCACTTATTTTGACTCATATTGTCTGTCTGTCTATCAGTAATAGTTGGTACATCTGTACTTTGTTACACTCTATGTTGAAAGACATGCGTAAGCGCCATGAGATTTCCAGCGATTACGTTTTAGTCGCGAGAAAACTATACTCCATAAGCGATCCAGCGCTGCATGTTTTGATAGTAAATTAAATAAAAAAAGTCTTGTTTAAACACTGGTTATGTTTATAACAGTGAAAAAAATCGGAAACATAACCAGGTATAGTTTTAGTTACGAACGTGGACGAAGAGCATCAGACATCGGTGAACTCTGAGCATAATGTACATTTCTTACCCGAGGGGTATACAACGTGTGTTGTGTGAGTTGGATATGACTGTACCAAAGCGACCATTTGAACGGATGACGATTAGAAAGAGTGTGACTTTTTGAAAATCTGACCATTTGCAAGTCTGACCTAATGAAAATAAAGGTATGGTAAGACGGCATCTTATGTTTTAGCCATCGACTTAGGTATAAAGTCGATGGTTTTAGCGCTGCAGATAATATTTGTCAGTCCACGGCGCGCCGGGCAGGCTCCACCGCTGTCATGAAGTTGCGACATTTTGGTTGGTATAGCTTCTATAAACGTAGTAGGTACTTTTAACTTAAGACTTTTTTATTTATTTTATTATGACGATACCCCGAGCCAAACTAGCGCCGCCGCCACCTATTTTATCTTATTATTTCGTTCGTTGAACAACGGTGATTTAAAAATTTTCAATGGACAGTTTGTGATACCTCCTATTATAAGGTTTTTTTATGACTAAGATTTATTTTGTTTAGTTTAGGCAGAGATACGATGTTGCACAACTCAATTATCGCATCTCTGCCTAAACTATACAAAATAAATATTATACTTAGTTGAAAATTTTGAAATTACCTTTTTTCAACGAAATAATAAGATAAAATAGGTGGCGGCGCTAGTTTCGGGGGTCTTAATGTTTTCAGCTCAAAATCTCATATTTTCGTAAATGCTTCAAAAATACCAGTGATAGAAGTTGATTTTATCGTGATCAATATTTACAAAAGAAATAATCTCGCGCCAACCCGCGTTGAACCACCATAACCAGGAGTTTCGACAGAGCGCCTCTCGATGGAGCCCTCCATAAATATACCTAGCGACGACGACGCAGGCACTGGATATTAAAATATGTAGTAATCGCTCTAAACAAAGTTGATAATCAGATAGTTTTATTGAAGTTTTCACAAAATTTTCATAGGTACATTATAAATTTATAATAGGTACCTAGTCAAAGTTTTCAGTTAACTTTGACTTGTAGAATCTGAATGTAGGTACGATTAAATTTCAAAGTACCTACACCACCTAGTATTACGTGATATTTGCCGAGACTCCCTTCTCCCCCACGTGAGATATGGTAAGATTTGGCTTGACCCCCTCCCATTAGATAAATGGTACGGTGCTGCGGTGGTATGGTCCCGCATAATCTGATCCTCCAAGATTAAAATACCTTGCACAGCGCGTGCCTGCGTCACATAACCATGAATATAATCGTTAAAACGTACCTACCTACTTAATTGTGTATAAATTATGAACTAACTGAAATATTAAGTTCTGATAAACGAACTTTAGAAAAATAAAGGTACATTACATACCTATGCATTTGAAATGGATGGGTATTTTTCGTAGGGCCTAATTTATGTGACGGCAAATATCAACGACAAAAACAGCTGAGCTGGGTATATCTTCGAAAAGCGTTTAAGGCATAATAGGCTAAAAAAAAACCCTAGTAATTTTTGCCATTGACTAGGTATTAGTTAGTATGAAGCGTTCTGATGAGACATTGGTAAAGGAATTACGATAACGTCAAAAGGGATAGGATAGTAATATTGTGGATATGGGTTCATGCATTCTGTTCTGGTCAACGATAACATTACCTGATCACGCTTTCGATATTTACATTGCCATACGCACCTTTGCTTAAATCCATTATACATTTAGAGTGGGCAAACACACCTCTACATTTCACAAAATATATTTTTCTAATATTATAATTAAGTGCAATGCGCATAGAAATTAGAATGTACATGTCATTTTCCTATGTATATTATATACAATTATAAGGTTTGTTTTGTACTTCATATTTCGGGTAACGTTAACACTCTATTTACAGTTTTAAAACTCACCAACCTTAGTGGATTGTGAACAAACAATTTGCATTAATACAACACAATTTACAGAGCACACAATTTTTTAAATTCTGCCCCTTTGTTAATTTTATTTATTGCTGCAGTTTATTCAGGTATAGGTAAGTTACACTTATCAATCCATGTAGTAAGTAAAAAAATATGTTATAAATACATATTACAAAAAGTAATACATATGTTTGTAACTACACATTGGATTTCAATCACTGTCATAGTACATACATGGTCCATATTACAATATTTGTTACAGTTACACATCTTTATTACAAAGAAAAATTTGTCTTGCTAAAACTTAAAATGCCTTGACCGATTTGAAGTTTTATTTTTTTTTGTTTGCAAAGAAAAAAAATGTAGTTAATAATTTGTTCACAGGGTCATCTAGCTCTGCAATAAATAAATCTGTTATACATTTAAGATGGTCCTTACATATTATGTTTCAAGTTGATAACATATCTACCTAGAGGTAACTTTGAGTTTAATTATTAGTAGGCAAATGTAATTTTACAATCTTGCAATTTGGACAACTATTCTTATGATGACTTTTCCATGTATTGTATGTATTTATTGACAGTGGTATATCATTGTAATATCTATATACCCATTCTGTATATATTACATTCATTAAAATAATATAAACAACCCCACATCACATAGTAACAAAAATATGCTATTTAATTCTTGAAAAATAGACATCTGACTATATTTTCATACCCACATCCACCTGAAGAAACACACAATATAATTTTAAAATATTCAACATTATTTGTTAAACAATGATAACAATAAATAGATTTTCTATTTTATTACAATATGGCTTCATCCCTAACAGTCTGAATCTAATTATTCCCTATGAAATTTTTGTACGCATTTGAAACCAAAACACATTGTATGTATATGTTCACATTTATAAATAGTAATTAACTATTATATTCAATTAATATGTTATTTATTCTGTCAAAAATATACTTAGTTACATTTTATAATAAATTATAATGAAATTATATTACTTTAGCTATTATTTCATAGTAGCATGTATATAAAGTTAATGACACAATGCACCATTGCAGTCACTTAAATTGCTACAATGTAACTTTGTTATTTTGAAGTAGCAAAATAAAATGTACATAGATTGTGTCTTGGAAAATGGAAATTTTTAAAGACATAATCAATGTTATTTTAACGGTAATTTAGTATTTTAAATATTTTCATCTGCTAAGCATAGTTCTACAATACTGACTGTTTTAAACTCATTGTTCAGTAATAAATAAATTTCCAGTATTCTCCTGATACCATTGTCAATATGCCAGTTTAACAGCAGACCATTCCTCTAAAATAATCAGAATGAAATTAATGTATTATATACATAATTATTTTATAAATAACATGTTGCATAATTTTTTTCTACCTATAAGATGTATTATAGCTAGCCGTACCATCATAATATGTAAATTACGGTAATGGTTTAAGAAAATTAACAAAACGCAAGCATAATAAATAAGGTCATTAGAAAACTTGTGTAGAACTTTTCACCAGCAGAACATTTGAATAGTAGATAAAAATAAAATTATCTATTTGTTGCTACAATCACAGAGATTATTGTGAGCATGTTGCATCAGATAGTAAAGATCAAACCGAGTGCCCCTGAGACTGGTGTCGCTGTCCCCATTGACTAGAAGGTCCCTGTGCAGAGTTACCTTGTTGCATCCATGAGAGGAAGTTGGGTGGAGCAGGAGGTGCTGATGATGCGGGACCTGCAAATGCACCTTGCACTGCCTCAGACCCCCCAGATGGTATGTTGTTGATGAGGCCCCAGCCAGCAGCTTGGTTTAGAGCAGCAGCTACTAGAGCTTGGTTTACAGGCATTCCACCCATACCAAGTGGCATATTCCCTCCTTGTCCTTGTCCCCCGCCTCCGGCCACAGCGGTCTGACCATGCTGTCCAGACATACTAAGAGCTTGCATGTTTACCATATCCATGTTACGGCTGCTCCACGAGTTGTTATTGGAAGCATTGTGTGGGTGCCCTTCTTCATAATTCCTGTTAGACATGTTGCGTTGATTTGCTGCAGCTTTGTTTTGCTTTGGTGAAGCATTGGAAACATTTACCGATACACCTTTAATTATATGATCCTGGCCACACAGGCTCTGTGCTACTTCTGGGTCCAAAAACGTAATAAAGCTAAAAGCTCTAAAAGGTTTTGGTATAAACACATCTGTCACTTCACCAAATTGTGAAAAATACTCTCTTAGATCATTTGCTGATAAATCTTCAGTACAGCGGCCAACAAATACCTTACAGGGCATTGATGCAACTGACCCTTCTTTAGAATTAGGTATCCTCACATCACACCATCTCCCATCTATCATGTGCCTCTGTGCAAGCACCCTCATTTGGGAGGTATAAGAGGCAAATCGAATAAAAGCAAAACCTTTAGACATACCAGTTTTAGGATCTCGTTTTAGTTGTGCCATCAACACTTCTCCAAATTTCTCAAAATACTCCCGTACTGTTTGCTCAGTAGCTTTCCAGGGCAGGCCCAATACTATTAGATCAGAACAAAGATTGTCATTCCTTTTATTTTTAGAGCTAGAAGCGTCAGAATTGTCTCCGCTTTTGCGTTTACTTTCTTTTGGAAAGCTACAAATATACAGCTGATTACCCCATCCTTCAGGGGGAGGATACAACCTGCCGTCTCTTAGTCTGATACCCCGTATTGTTTTAGTTTCTGGGTGTCGATATTTGAGTCCGCAGCAGCCTGGGAACTGTGCGGACACAGTTGTCAACATCAAAGTTCCATCTTCTTCGACTGGTAGTTCTATGGGTTCCTCGTTTTCGTCTTCAGCCACGGGCAAGTATTCGTATGACATTATTTCTTAGTCATTAACACTATTTGTTGGAAGTTGATTATAATATACACAGATTTTACACTTACAACTACAACTGTACAATTTCTATGCCATAAAATAAATAAAATTAATTAGACGTCACCTACGGGTTACGAACCCATTGCAATTTGCCTGGTTGAAAACAAAATCAAACTAAATCACTTTGATCCTAATTTAAAGGTCAAATGCAAGGAAAAATATATATTTACAAATATCAAGTTTATAGAAACGGAGTATATTTCTGGACAACTTTCTAAAAATGACATTTGACATATTCGTCTGTGCTGCCTTGGTGTTGCCATGCCATGTTCCAAAGTCACAGATTAATAATAAAAATATCAGTGGCAGATTTTTTTTCAGACTGACTCGAATTGATTGATCTTTATAAAGGCTCGGACAATCAGAACAGCCCTGCGCAGCCCTACGGCACCGAAAACTCCACCAATCAACTGATAAAATCGTGAATTCTGTCCATGGTCGATACCAAGAGACCGATGCCCGCCACGCCATGCGCCATCTTCCCTTTTTTTTCACCGACCGGGATAGACAACACGGTTCAGTTGTCAGTGTCAGTTTTCCAAAGATTGAGAATGTCATCTTTTGGACAAACAAAACCACGAACAGAGGACTCCCTTACCAAAGCCCCCTAAGTATGAGAATAAAACCACTCACCGCTACCTAAAATACACGCCTTACACGCCTCGTCTACACGGCCAATGCCTGACAATGAGTCCGTCCACAGACGACGCTATAATGTAATGCATACAGCCTTTGGCCACCACGCCAACAAACGCTAACGGGTACAGTTGCTGGCCACCACAACCGCACTACAGGAAGACTGATACAGTTGTTGGCTACCCTACGATACTTAGCCACTTTCACAACACTATAGCCATCTCCTTTCCAGACTGCAAGCCCGGAGAAATAGTCAGTCATCGCTTCGGCTTCACCACACTCCCAGCCCTGAGAAATAGCCTCGTAATGAACAAACAAACGCAGCAATTAGCCGATTATGCCTTGTTTGTTGTTGTAGATAAAGATACACACCCCGGGTTATTTACGCTCCATGTACTTACTACAGCACCCAAATAAAAAGAGGAAGACATCGCCATAACGCCATAGACTCGCTCGTCCAACCTGACATCATTCTTCCTACTATGATTAATGCGCACACCAGGCAGACGCAAGCCAACACCGCAGCACGGACGCTCCGCCACCCCTACCAACCAACCGCACACATTACTCGCTTCAGCCGCGTTCTGTCGAAAAACACATCATCAACATGCAATAACATTGGTACTCTAGCCAATTATACAGAGCTGTCCACAAACTGTTTTTTTTTTTAAGAACAGCCTGATTATGGGCTTGGGCACCTGCACATTACACACCGACTTCCAGCCTCTTAGCAGGTACATACTCTAGGTCTTAGAATAACTAGATGTCTTATTACTCTAAGCTCTAGGTAAGTACGTCCTACTACCACCTGATCAACCATTGCTAGTTACCGACCACAGATGAGATCCACGGTGGCACCACCAGAGAGATGAGGGGACCGAAACCAGAAACACTGCTTGACCACAACACAGGTCAAAACCAATTTCATCAAGCAAGACACCATATAACTACAGACTCACAAGATGTAACCATATTCCACAAAACAACATCTGATCACCATTTAGAGACAACACAACATATATATGCTTGCATAGCTAGACGACTCAAGACACTCACCAGCTCTTACAAGCAACACCGTATGCCTGTAGAACTCATATTGAGACACCGTACTCAATATGCCCACACACGTCCTCTCAGATGGCCACTATACCCATCAAGGACCAATCTTGGGTGTAGGAACCCAAGACTATCTCACCAGCTCTTACAAGCAACACCGTATGCCTGTAGAACTCATATTGAGACACCGCACTCAATATGCCCACACGCGTCCTCTCAGATGGCCACCGTGGCCATTAAGGACCAATCTTGGGTGTAGGAACCCAAGACTATCTCACCAGCTCTTACAAGCAACACCGTATGCCTGTAGAACTCATATTGAGACACCGTACTCAATATGCCCACACGCGTCCTCTCAGATGGCCACTATACCCATCAAGGACCAATCTTGGGTGTAGTAACCCAAGATGCTCACACTAGCTATGCCAAGCAGCACCATAACCAAATAACGACACAAAGACCTCACCTTCCAGCAAAAACAGCGAAACAGAAACAAAGATCAGAACCGAACAATATCATCCTTAAAGGACGGATGCTACATGAACAAGAACTAACAACAAAGTATATCAGCAGACTACAACAGAAATAACACAAAGTAGGAAAGCAAATGACATGATAAAAAGTCATACAAGATTTACACATAGCATGTGGATCAGTGTTTAGTGATCTGATTATGGAATTATTAAAATAGAACACATCTCAGCACCCATACTTACTCCATAACATGTATCAAGTTTAATCAAGTCTTGTCTTTGTAACATGTGTAACTGAACAGATACATGAACAGAACAACAAAATGCAAGACAATATTTAGGTTTTATAATTTTATCTACAGTAAACTAATTTTATTGTTTTACTTTCTTTTTTTTTCAATAAACATACACTTACTTTGGAATTGAAACAAATCTGATTTGTGAAGGTGTGACTTATCTTTATAATAAGGCACCTCTGATTCCCAGACAGTCTATGCTAAGTAGATTCTCTGGCACTATCACACACATATTTGGCTCCGTCAATCACTAAATCCTTATGTGCCTCCATGATTGATGTGGTCTGCCAATATCTAGTGTCAGGCATCCTCCACTTCCATTGAACCCTGAAAACAATAATTCACAAGAAAACATTGCAACAGATGGGCAAGTTGTGTCATTGACAGACATCGGCTATGATTATTAGCATTGGGACATATTTACACCGACTATGCTTTATCATTGGGCAACTCTACTCGATTAGCTTTGATTAGCTACTTATGTTGACGAAAGACATTTGTTTAGTTTCTTTCTCAAGATTCTTTATACCTAATCAATCAAAAGTATGGTCACATCACAATAAACCAACTAAAACCCAAACTGCTTGCTTAATAACCATACTACCTTTAGTATTTACAAATCAATCCAATAGAAGTATTCACAAAACCAAAAATTTTAGCATGAAACGATCAGACCTTACCAGCACCTCTATTACAAACCAATTGCATTTCTGAACATCCATAGCACTTGTTAATCTCATTCTCATAGGATAGTAGAAGGAACTGACAATAATCACGTAACGTAACTTGGTAACTGGCGCAGAACTTCTGTTGTAAAAAGTCGCGTGTGGATTCTGTGGATGTGCGAGTCAGACTTTTCCTAGTATCATTCGAGGTAAACCATCAGTGGGCGTGAAGACAGGGTTACATCCCACCTTCTGATAAAGGCTCGGACAATCAGAACAGCCCTGCGCAGCCCTACGGCACCGAAAACTCCACCAATCAACTGATAAAATCGTGAATTCTGTCCATGGTCGATACCAAGAGACCGATGCCCGCCACGCCATGCGCCATCTTCCCTTTTTTTTCACCGACCGGGATAGACAACACGGTTCAGTTGTCAGTGTCAGTTTTCCAAAGATTGAGAATGTCATCTTTTGGACAAACAAAACCACGAACAGAGGACTCCCTTACCAAAGCCCCCTAAGTATGAGAATAAAACCACTCACCGCTACCTAAAATACACGCCTCGTCTACATATACATGAAAGGGTATTATGTACCATTCATGTAAATGATACACAAACAAGGTGCTCGGCGATCAGACGACCGATGTGGCGCGGTGGGCGAACTTCTGCCTGCGACGCAGAAGGTTGCGGGTTCGATTCCCGCCTCGGGACAAAATATGTGTGTACGATCTGCAGACATTTGTTCAGGGTGTTCTGATCGTTTTCTATATATAATAAAAATATCTACCTATCTATTTATTGTATTATATTATGTATATCAGTTATCTAGAACCCATAACACAAGCTCTGCTTAGCTTGGGGTTAAAAAATGCTGTGTGAATTGTCCAACATTATTTATTAAAGTATTTATTCATTTATTTATCTCTCTAGGCGTGGAAAATAATATTTCAGATTCTAAACATAAAAAAACTAATTTCAGTTTGTAGCTCTCCGTCCAATCTTTTGAGACAAGACAGAAAATCGTAGGAAAAAGCGCTCATTATAAATTTTATTTGGAAATGTCCAATAATAAATCAGGAATACATACAGAAAACAAGGTCCGACACTCTGGGGATTGACACGAGCAACGTCTCTGTCTAGTTGCCACTTTATTACAACAAAACAGAAGTTTTTTTAACAAGCCAGTTTATGCTTTAAGCTAGCCTAGTTGTTTTGCAAAAATAGCAACATTTAGATCTTTCATAATCTTAGTTTAGCATTTGGGAAATTGTAGATTTTAACCACAAAATTTCGTTTTTCCCAAATGTTCCAAAAATACCAGGTAAAAGTTACAGCTGTTTATGCCCATTTTGCATGACCTATAAGGTATGTCCCGTTGACCAAGAATCATGACATTTGACAAGATATAAGCTTTTAAAACACAAGTAAAGCAGATAATAAATAATTAAGTATTTTTTTTATTTTAAAAGAATATAAATAGGATTTAAATCTATAACACTCTTTAAACCCGTAGGGGTTAGACTCGAATGTTACATTCCTTGGGTTTTTAAATTAAAAAGAAGTGTACCTATCTTCGTTAGCAGTACGAGTGGGTAAAACTCTCTTAATATCTTAATGATCTAAAGACTAGTTATATGGTACTCAATCATTACATAACATACTATAAACACAGTTAATTCTACTCGTCGCTTACAATAACTTATCCTAAAAAGGTAAAAATAGGTAGTTAGATCCTATTATCAAAACAATGAGTGCAGAGTGGATTAGTTGCCACTTGCCGCAGTGTTCGGGCATCCTCGGTTGTTTTGTTCACTCGAGTTTGCACGAACACTGGCGGAATGCACCGACTTCGCTCCAGTACAGGGTGCACCAACACTGATTATGATACTATACTATGATACTGACTGTTAATAAGTAATAAGTTGTGTACGGGATGTGAGTGAAACGCTCGGTAGCCTGAGCCGCTCGGAGCCTACAATGGCGTTTATTATATAATAAACGCCAGAGTAGGCTCCGAGGGGCTTGTATTATACTGTGCGTCTGGTACGATTTTTTTGCTTACGAGTACAAGTTTGTAACGAACGCTTGATGCGCGAGACCAACTCCAACTTTTTTTATAGGACTAAAAACTTGCATGCAAAGTTTACCGAGAATAAAAGCAGGAGGCTCAGGAATATATAAAAAAATATACTCCAATTAGTTAATATGACGTGATAACTATTGGAATAAAGGTATATTATCTGTGTGAACGATAAAGAGTGATCTGTTTCATAGAGTGGACTCACTCAATCGTTTAGTATAAGTTTGTAGTAATGGTGTCTCAAGGTTTTGAAGCAAGGTTCTGAATATTGTTTTAGTTAAAATGTAAACCCTAACTTTCTTCCTAATTACACGTATCTAACTTGATAATGGAGTATTATTCTCAATAGGTTATGGGCCCAGAGACCATTGTCGGTTAGATCGGGTAAGAAGTTGTGGGGAGCCGCCATTAGCAAGGCAGAGATTTTTCGCCAAGGAAAATATACTAGATTATCAACAAAATTACAAAAATATAAGCGATGGCAGAAAATATACTCAAAGTTCCACATTTGGAGACCGGAAATTTTACAAATTGGTTGTTCCGCATTGAGATGGCTTTAGATGAGAAAGGATGTAGAGAAGTAATTCAAACAAAAACGGATCTAAAAGAAGGTAATATAAAATTAAAAGACGCGAAGGCGCGTAACCTCATCATCCAAGCGTTACCTGATAAACATTTAGAATATGTCAGAACAGCAAACTCGGCATTTGAGATGGTAGAAAATTTGAGAAGAATTTTTGAGAGAAAAAGTACACTATCTTATTTATATTTACGAAGGCAGCTTATTAACCTAAAATGCAAAAGGTCTGATAGCTTGGAGACACACTTCAATAATTTTGATAAAATAATTAGAGACATAGATTGTAACGGTCCTAAAATGGAAGAAAAAGATAAAGTGTGTCAACTGCTAATTAGCGTAGAAGAGGCTTATAAAACAACGGTAACAGCACTGGAAGTTACAAACGCAGAGCTCACAGTAGAATTTGTGAAATGTAAGTTACTGGATGCAGAACTAAAAGAAAAGAGTGACAAACAAAGGCCCACATGTAATAATAATGAGTTCATATTTCAAAGTAGCTCTCTAAAATGCTACACCTGTGGTGAGTCCAATCACTTTGCACGAAATTGTCCTCGTAACTTGCAAACAGGAAACCAAAGAGGTAGAGGAAGTTATAGAGTAAATCAGAGAGGAAGGAGTAGTTACAGAAGTAATTACAGAGGTAATAACAGAGGATCTAGACCAAGTGCTAATGTTGTAAAAGACACATTATCATTTTACGCAGCACAAGCTCAGTCTGCAACAAGAACACATAGGTAATGAAAATGATATTGAATTTGTAATTGACTCTGGCGCATCACACCACATGGTATGCAATAAATATGAAAAGTTCATGACAAACGTATGTGAAATACCTGAAATGAAAATCCAGATAGCAAGTGGTAATCTTATCCCAGCCTACAAGAAAGGCAATATAAGCGGAAGAACAAAAGAAGGTATAAAAATAGAGATTAATGAATGTCTTATATTAGAGAAGTTGTCATATAACCTAATATCAGTAATGAAGCTAAACGAAAAAGGCCTATCAGTTGAATTTAAAAGTAAAGTGCCAAAAATAGGAAACCAAAAGTTGCAAATTGAAGGAGAAAACAATGGAAAACTGTTCACATTAAAACTAAATTTAAATAAAGAAGATGCTTTAATAACAAGCAAAAATGATGCAAACTTATGGCATAGAAGAATGTGTCATTTAAATTATGGAGGTATGAGGATACTTGGTTTACCATTATCTAATGAGCGTTGTTCAATATGTATGGAAGCTAAAGGAACTCGCTGTCCATTTACACCTACACCAAAGCCAAGAACAAGGAAAATTGGAGAATTGATATACTGTGATATTGGTGGACCCGTTTCACCAATAACCAAAGACGATGAAAGATACTATCTAACAATAATAGATGATTATTCACATTTCACAGAAGTTCACTTACTTAAAACAAAAAGTGAAGCAAAGATTTATATTATGAGATATATAAATAGAATGTACAATAACAGTATAAATGTGAAAAGAATAAGAACAGATAGGGGTGGAGAATTTGTAAATAAAGAATTAAAAACGTTCTATGAAGAGAATGGAATAAAACAAGAAACTACTTGTGGATACACACCACAACAAAACTCAGTATGTGAAAGAATGAATCGCACACTAGCTGATAAAGTAAGAGCTATGTTATTAGAAACTAATTTACCCAAATATTTATGGGGAGAGGCAATAAGAGTTGCAGCCTATACCATAAATAGATCCCCTACAAGAGCACTTCAAGGAGACACACCAGCTAATATATGGTATGGAAAGAATCAACTAGAAAAATTGAGAGTTTTCGGTTCAAAAGCATGGTGTATGATCTTTCCGAAGCAAAACAAATTAGAACCAAGAGCAAAACCTATGATAATGATTGGTTATTGTGGATCAGGATACAGATTATGGGATTCAAAGACAAATGAGATAATTGAGTCAAGGGATGTGCGTTTTGATGAGACAAACTATAAATATGAAGAAGAGAGAAATGTTTTAATACAATTAGATGGAGAAGAAAGCTTTGTACAAAAAGACAAAGCAGAAATTGAAAGCTCTGAGCAAAAGAAAGAACAAGAATTCTCAAGTGATGAATATGAAAGCCCAGAAGAGAGAGAAGAAGAAATGAAACTAAAAAAGAGACAAATAAATTTACCTAAAAGGTTTAATGATTATGATATGACAAATAATATAGCTTATGCTTTACATGCAGAAGATCCTACTAGCTATAAACAAGCAATAGAGCAAGAAGTATGGTCAGAGGCTATAGAGAAGGAGCTAAAAGCACACAGAAAATTAAAAACATGGGAAGAATGCGTACTACCGAAAGGTCATAAGGCTATTGACACTAAATGGGTATTTAGAACAAAACCCGATGACACAAAGAAAGCTAGACTAGTTGCTAAAGGGTTTCAAGAAGAAACAGTCCAAAATGTATATGCACCTGTAGCCAGAATGACTACTGTAAGATTATTTATAAATAAAGCAGTGCAAGAAAATTTACCTATCAAACAAATGGACATACCAACTGCATTTTTAAATGGAGAGTTAAAGACAGATATATACATCAAATATCCAGAAGGACTAGATAAGAAAGAAGGAAAGGTATTAAAGTTGAGAAAAGCATTATATGGATTGAAAGAATCTCCACGTTGTTGGAACGAGAGACTGAATGATTTTCTTACCAAAAATGGGTTTTTACAATCACATAGTGATTTTTGCTTATACATAGCAAGTAATGTATACATATTAATATATGTAGATGATATTTTAATAATTGGAAATGGAGAAACTATCATAAAGAAACTAAAAGAAGAATTTCTAGCTAAAGATCTTGGAAATATTGCGAAGTTCCTAGGGTTAGAAATAACAAGATCTGATCAAGGATTAGAAATAAAACAAACACAAATAATAGAGAAAATTTTATTAAAATTTAATATGCAAGATTGTAGTGGCATATGTACACCGATGGAAGTTGGAATGAACATAGACGAAAAGGAAGAAATATTGACCAATATTCCATACAGAGAACTTGTTGGATCGCTCATGTATGTGGCCACAATAAGTAGGCCAGATATTGCATTTGCAACTGGATTCCTCAGCAGATACATGCAATGTCCAACATCAACTCTATGGAAAGCTGCGAAAAGAATTCTAAGATACCTGAAACAAACAAAAGAAAAGGGATTAGTATACAAGCAACAAGAAAATAAACACTTACTCAGTTTTTCAGATGCTGATTGGGGAGGAACTAGAGACGATCGTAAAAGTATCAGCGGAGTAGCCATATTCCACTGTGGCAATTTGGTAAGCTGCAGGCTGATCATGCAAGGCTAATTTTAACGTAGCGCGTTAAGTGCGCTAATACTAACGCGCTAGTAGGTTTACCGCGTTAGTTTTTCAACTTCAACTTCTTTCCTCTAATTCCGTCCAATTCGGTATGATGAACGAATGAATGAACGATCAAAGTGTCAATTGTCAAATTACCATACTGTCAAAGTACAAGTAACATGAATTGTCAACTTCTATGAAATAGGTGGGGGGCAATTCCGAGTATCACGTGATATTTATCGAGTGATACGCAGTATCACGGGATAAAATATCAAGTGATAAGTATCAATCTTTCGATGATATATCGAGTGCCGCCAAAAAATGCATTTTCGTGCACTCTTCGATATTTCTAGCATAGACAATTTGATTTCATTATGTCTTGTCATTACATATTTGAACTTCAACTTCTTATTTATCGCAAATAAAATATTTGAATGTCATAATTCCATACTTTACGAATGTCAATATCTGTCATGTACCTTTAGTTTGTGTTTCGTCAGTAATTCAAACTTAGTTAATCTTTATCTGAATCTAGAGATTTTAGCAACAACTGTCAACATTTGAAACTATAGATAAGTTAGTTAATGTTGCAACTTTTAATTTGAAGCTGGCATAATTTGAAATAATGTTGTTTGTCAAAGACGTATACGATTATAATAGCTGACGGACGACATATCTGGTGTGTCAGAATAGCCGTGCGCAGGGGGCGAAATGAAAATCTAGTCAGCAGGCAACACCGTTTACAATATTTACCATAATTTCGTTTGGGTGCCCCGCGCGCCTAAGGAAGTGGAAAAATGGAATTTATATCACCCCTGACTCCAGAAATTATAATGATGCAAAAAGCAATTTTAATTAATAGGTACATTCAATAACAACTAGAGAAACTTGTATTGCACATTGCACTAATAATCTTTGACTTAAGTTGAGAAGCAAGGAACACCGTGAAATTATTTGAAACATCAAACAAAACAAGCAGAGACTAAAGAAAGTGAGCGACAGAGAGATATGAATGATGTTCTTCTTTCACTCTTCGATAATGCGAACGAGTGCCTAGGACGTTGCATATCGAGCAACTTAGGTATCTAAAAAAAGCCCTCGATAAATATCGAATTGCAGATGTTGAGAATACGCTTGTTTGATTCGAAGCAATCACTCGATAGTCGATCGATATTTTGTGACAGTTGTTGCCGTATTTATGTATGAGTAGATATATTGCGAGAATTGCCTCTCTCATCTCATCTAGATGTACTAAAATAAACAAAACAAATAATATGCCGGCACATCGATGGACGTCAACACAGACAGTACCTTACCTAGGGTTGCCAGATGTCCGGTATTTAAGCGTACAGTCCGGTATTTTCGAGGCCTGTCCGGTAAAAAATAAATGGTCGTACCGGACTGAACAATGTCCGGTATTTTGAGGAAAGTCGGTAATACTGGTCACAAGCGCCTACAAAAGTAGGCATATGAAAACCCTCAAACGCAAAACACGCGCGCGCTCCTCGCTCGCTGTCTATATCCTGCGTTTGCGGGCTCTCACTTCACCACGTGTTTTATTTTGATTTATCGAGTTTTGTTTACCTAGTCGTTGCGTGTTGTTTGTGTTTTTGACTGTTTGTTGAGTTTTACACAAAGCTAATGGAAAATGGAGGAAGAAGAAGCTTCCACCAGTTCTGCAACACCGCCAAAGAAAATAAGACGAATGTGCCATTGTAATAAAGACTGAGAAAATAAATATTCTTGGATAACTAAAGCTAACGTCGACACTAGAGCTTACTGTAAAATTTGTAGTGGCTAAAGACCTTCTCAAAGTGTGCATAGTCTTGTCGACCACAATTTTATGACTGCATTATATTTTGTTACTACTGATTTTTGTGTCATGTACATGTTAATAAATTAAAAGTATTACTATAAAAACCCATATTTTGATCGACCTAGCTTACACCCCAAAGTCCGGTATTTTTACACGACTCACCTGGCAACCCTAACCTTACCATTTGTTTATTCCACCTAATAATGTTTTCTGATAGGTAATTAAATGTGGCAGAGTGACTCTACGGACATTCATTCCTACATCTCACAACAATATATACGATGGTGTGTTATTTGATGTAAAAGTGATGGTGAGCGAAAAGTGCCGAATTTATCATTCCACTCGTAAGTATAAGTTTGTTTGACTTCCAAATTTCATGACGTATTCGCATATTCATAAATACCTACATCCATATTAAATTAAAATATGTTTTTATTTGTTACAGATTTTCCAAAAACAATGAACCGTCTCATCGTAATGAAAACGTCTGCATTGGATAGAAGCCCCGGGTCACAAAGATTGGTTATCCAAAAAAAACAAGAATTTGTAGCAAATATTTTAATTAACATCTTTTCATAAAAAAGAAACAGCAGAGGAGCTGTTCCAAAACTGGTAAGTAAAATATATAAATACACAACTAATGGCTTAGTGCCACAGTGGGTAAGTCTTTTTGAGACTTCGAGAAAAAAAAATTCATACCCTTTGTGTTGTAGTCTACCTATCTACCAATCAAATATATTTAAATGGTATTGGGATTTGGTGTGACTAATACTTGCTATATTTATAGTAGGTAGGCACTATTTTATAATATTCATATTTATCCTTCAACGTTTTATTACAGGCATGTAAGATAAATACTATGGAAAAGGTATGTGAGGAAAATCATGAAAACTTTGTAAGAGAAATACAATCCAGAACAAACACACAGTGTAAATTAGTAAGTAGTTATAACAAAGTGTATGAACAATTAATTTACCTAATTTATTATGTTCATGTTATTTTCATAAAATAGTATTTAGTACTAATAATATTAATATTATTGAATATAGGTACATTTTCATAAGTTGGATAAGCAGTTGATTTGTGATTTATGGAGAATAAATATGGATATATTGTCATATGACAGGTTTATCTGAAGTAGTTATAATGTAAAAGTAAAGCAATCTATGCCTAGGTCTATTATTTTATCAGGCAGACCATCTTGGTTCAATACCTGTGTAATATTAAATTACTTAGCAGAAATGTGATTTCCGTCTTGTGATTTTGGTTGATTTGTAAAAGTATTTTTAAAGAGTTTGAAATGATTTCTACACATAGCTAGTAGTTTAAGTGGCGGTGGTAATAAATACAATATATCATTGATACCTAAACGTAGTTTGTGTATAAATATAGGTTTTGTTTGTTATTTATGTGATCGGTGTTGCGAGTAGAGTTGCACTTTTCACCCTGGTAACCGCTGAAAACCAGCACTGCTATGGCACTAGAGCAGCATGAAGCTGAGCTGGTGACCTTTTTGTGTTAAATTTAATTTATTATTAGTTATTTAAGCAATGTGATATAAATCCTTCAAATTTTGTTTCACAATTAAACCTTTTCTATACTAATTTTAGTTTTATTTACATGCAGTTTACCTATTCCCGCATATTTAGGTACCTAATTCAATAAATTTTAGGAATCCTTTCTCATTAAATAAATTATTAAATCAAAAATTAAATTAAAATTATTTTATTTCAGACAACAATGATCTATAATTTGTTAGTAATTTTGTATGCTAAAGTGCCCTTAAAATTAGTGTTATTATTTCGAACTTAATTAAGTACCTACAATCAAATTAAATTGGACTAAATTAAAATGAAATAAAATTAAAAAAATACCTACTTATTTATTTATTTATTTATTCACACTTGACTTACAGAATAATAACATTCCAAAACGTCAATCATTATTTTACAAACCTACATACATTTAGGTACATCTTAAAACTTAGACTAAGAATTGAATAGAAATTAAATTGAAATAAAATTATTGAAATTAAATTGAAATTGAAATTATCAGTACTGATAATTTTGTCATACAAATAATAATAATAGCTACTTACATTAAATAAGAATATTAAATTATGTTAACATTGATTTATAAATTTCTGCCACATTGGCGAATCAATCCTACCTACAATGGTTTGTAGGATGCTATTGGGGCTGTCCCGCACTCGCGCATCAAGGACGCCGTCTTTTTCTGGAGGATGGCAGCAAAACCATCCGTTTCATACTCTGCAAACATCCCGATGCACTGCAGAAACAAGGCAGTCCCAACATCATCCTAAAGATATTATTATATTGCACACGCAGGGTCTCTAGCAACCTTTTGGTGTAACTGGCCCATAGGTTCTTATGAGAAGTAGTCTTGTAGCTCAAGTAAAGGAAAAAAAAAAGAAATTTGTAGTTAATTCACAAAAAATGTTTGATTTATTTTAATTACACATGATAATTGTTAACCAAATCAGATTTTTCTGTGAACTGTGGGTCTGAGTAAATTTCTGTGCTTATGAGTATGTACACAAATTTGTACGGAACCCTTGATGTGCGACTCTAACTCGCACTTGACGTTTTATTAATATTAAAATACCACCTCCGCAACCTCAATAGCTTAGGTATCATGGTCCACTGCTGGATGCAGGCCTCCCCCTCATTTTTTTATTCCATGAGGGGTAATGCCCATAATCCTCACGCTGGGCATGCAGGTTGGGGATCACAGTTCGGTGGTAGATCTATTCTGCAAGAAGCGCTGCTGTCCGCCCCCCGGTGTCGCGAGTCAATGGACGTGCTGCCTCCACTGCTGCAATTTCTCTTTCCTCTTCAAGGTCCTCTTGAGGTAGAACCCTTTTAAATCAGAATATGTTTTAGTTTTAAGATAACATTTTATTTATGTAGTCAAAATAAAATACTATTGTTATAGAATGTTATATATAACACTGAGTATCCGGCAGTTAACATCAACAATCTAAAATGAAAATGTATAGTTCATCATGCATTAAAATAAAGAAGAAAGACCTAGTAGGTGTTTATCATTGTTAAGAATCAACATACCAATACCAACTGACAGTTTATAGAATAAATACACTTTCTATTTTTATATTGTGCAGATTGTGGCTTTTTGGGGGAAACTATGGCTATTTATAGCCCCTAGCACATTATCTACCCCATATTTGACAAGGAAACCATCAGAAATTTCTTTCCGTGTCCTGGGGACACTCACGACACATCCACTTGGGCAGTAATCTGAAATCAAAAGATGATCTGTATACAGGCCATTGTCACTAACAGATACCTGTTATGAAAAGGAATGTTTATCTCTGAAATTTACAAAACCACTAATTCCATAAATAATTTTACAAATATGAACCTAATAAGGTAGATTAGGTTCATAATAGTAAAAAAATTTATACTTGAGTTCATTATAATGCCAGACACAAGTTAGTAGATATACTTATATTCGAATTACAGCATGAGTGAAATGCTTCAGAAAATATGATATGGTTGACTGCCCTACGCACAACCCCCCTTCCGGTCTGTTCCTCACTGATAACTGCTATCCGCAATAAAACGAAGGTCAATTAGGACCTGTGAGGCATCACATTAAGGCAGATAATTTAGGAGAGATATTTAGGAGTCTACACTGCTAAATACAAACCCTTTACCTCAGTACCTACCTAAAAGGGCAGTAATTTATTACTAACTGAGACTTTATAGACTAATATGTAAGAAAGTTACAGCAGGTAAATGTGGGTATTTTACTACCTATCCATCCCTAGTAAACTCACTTTTATATGCACTGGTACCCCTTCTCTGCGGGCAGGCTTGTGATCAATTTCGAGCTGCTTGGTAACATACATTGCCATTGCTTTGTTGGCTCTAAAGAGAGAAACAAATTCAGCCTCTGGGAGTTCACAAGGGTTGCTTGCGTCTCGCAGAGCTCTTCGCTCCAACCGCCTTCGTTTGCTTCTGTTCTGACCCTACGCCGCCGTCGCCACATTTGAATGAATAACTACGTAGAAATCCATTTCCACTGTAAAACCAATCGGTAGGTAATCTTGAAGGTTTTAGTATTTACCTAGCTACCCATGGATGCATGCGCAATTCTATTATTATTTTTATATACCTATATTATTAGGTATTCTATCTTATTTTCTTTTACTACTCTATTTGTAACCAACCAACAAAAAGCAAAAGGTCAATAATCACATGTTTGTTTACATGCGGCCATATTTGTATACCGCGTTAATTTTATCCGCCTACAAGTCGACCCGGATAAATTTTTGTACCAATTTCCACTGCCGGCGTCTATTTTCCAAGAATTAAAGCGCCTTAGCGCGCTTAGTGGTAAATAAACGCGCTAAAATGCTATCTAAACGCGTTATCTTTTTATTAGCACCTTTTTGACATTAATCTGACATAAAAGGGTGTTAAAATAGGGGTTCATTCAGATATTTCGCTGCATTTCCAATGAAATAAACGCCAAGAACAAGAAGTTGATGTTGATATCGAAGCAAAATATTAACACTAACGCGCTAATATAAGCGCACTTAGCGCGCTACGTTAAAATTAGCCTTGCATGATCAGCCTGCTGGAGTTCAAAGAAGCAGTCTACTGTTGCCCTCTCAACGGCTGAATCGGAATATGTGGCGGCATCACAAACTGTAAGCGAGACAGTGTTTATTAGAGGAGTGTTAAAAGACTTACAATTTGATAAAGATTTATATTGTGTCATGCTAATAGATAATCAAAGTACTATTAAGACGAATAGTGAGGCAAATGACCTTGGACCTTTCCGCGCGCCTTTATGCAGCAAAGAGTGTTTGTTTTCGGTTCAGCATGGCATAATCAACCAAATAATATGATCCTCTGCGGTTGGGCGAAGTGTAACTAGCCAGATTTGTATCACAGATTTTGTAGGCGAAAATACGTTTTTATGTTTGATTTTATTATTTTGACTACTTTTTGAATCTAATGGACCTCCAAGAGATAGGTATGAAGTATATGAATCACTATACTGAATTTGGTACTAATCGAATTTGAGACGCCGATAAAAAGTGGGTTCGAAGCCGCTACACATACACTATAACTAACACTATAACAACTACACTATAATTAACGGTAAGCATTTGGGACCGCCAAGGGACCCTTCAGGATGTGTGTTACAGGATATATAAATTTCAGAGCTCTACATTCAATATTTTCGTTGGAAAACGGGTTCGAAAACACCTAATTTTCTTGATTTTGGGTTACTATGCGCCTTAAGATGATCGAAAGTTATGAAAATAGTAAGAGAACTAAACACATAGATATAAAAGTACATTTTATCAAAGATATTGTAAACAAAGGTTTGATAACAGTAAAATATGTAACTTCAAATGAAAATAGAGCTGATATACTTACGAAGTCATTGCCAAAGGTCAGGCACAACTATTTATGTGAACTATGTAACGGCACCAATAATCGACACCTTAAGGATTTTACTGAACGCCTGTGGATGTTACTCGTAAATTTTATAAGTTGGAGCCTCGAAGTTTTGAGTATATTATCATTAATATTTCTTATACAAGGTACATATAAATTGGAATGTTATAAGCATATAGTTTTTCTATAAATTATGTTTTATGAAGAAAACACCAAAGTTCCAGTAATGGACACACTAATCCCCAGTAATGATTCCCTAGTAATGGACATTTCTCCAATGATCGACACCCAATAATCGACTACGCTCCAGTAATTGGCACCCTATATTCGACACTAAATAATAAAGGAAATTAACGTACATACAACGCTTAAGGTTTTTTATTGGAACGTAAAATAAGAAATAAATACAAATAATCCAAAATACGTTTATTTTAGGAACTTATAGTAACAAAAATATTATCAAAAGAATTAACTAAGTATCAGATAATCAGAAATGAACAACAGAAATTTGAAAGGCTAATAATCTGTTATTATTATTACGTACTTAATTTGAGTTTGAGATCACAAAAAATCAACATACTAATTATACTTACTTATTAGTACAAATCAGTTTTATATTTATAAAAAGAAAACACTTACATAAACATAATAGGCATATTAATAACTAATTAGGGCACTTTGAGATCACATCATAAACTATAAAATATTGACTTATTTTTGCAAGGGCGTAGCCAGGATTCTGTTAAGGAGGGGGGGGAAGCAGGCGAAGAAGAACCAAGAATATAGGTAAACAGGGCTGTAGCCAGAAATTCATTTGGGAGAGGGGAACACACAACCGAAAAGTACCCCAAGTTATCGGCGAGCGAAGCGAGCCGCGAAAACACAGTGTTTTGCTCTAGTTTTGGTGTATTTTTTGTTATGAAAATCTTAGATGGGTCAAGTTCGGGACCATGGGAAAACAAGCGTTTGTCATTGGCGAGCGGAGCGAGCCACGAAATTCACTTTTTGTTTTGTGAGTTCAAGTGGGAGTCGAGCACTGGACCATACCTACAAGATATGTTTGGTGAGAGGAACTAGCCGCGAAAATTTGTGGATCCGTTAGATTTTTTACAATGTTTTGCATACCTACTGACCTCAAACGAGCGTTGAGTACCACAGATCACAGCCAGAAGGCTAAAATGACGTCAGCGAGTGGAGCGAGCCGCTTTTTTGCAAATTTGTAGAAGTAATAATATCAATTATACAGTGTGGTTGGAGTCAGTTGCATCTTCTAGGGGGGGCGGGGGGCAGCGGCCGTTCTGGCCACGTGAAAGTGTTCCCAGTTGATAGCACCATGGTAGTCACTTCATACTGGCCTTCGTTTATCTTCATTCTCTTTTAATATCGTTGAAGGCCCCATCCTTCATTCTATAGAAGTTCGAAGTGTGACCCGCGGTAGTCCATAGCTGCAGTGGCTATCGGCTCACCTCTGTTTACTGCTGCAATTGCATCTCTCATCTGCTTGGGAGTATAATTTTTTCTTGGCGCCATCGAAAAATATTTGGAACCATACATCGACATCCAGTGATCAACTCATGTCGATGACTGGAAAAATGAAAATTTTGTAATCCAGTGATCGACACCCCCCCAAAACGGTTCCATGAAATTCTAGCTCTCATACTATTAAACAAAATATTGCAAAAATATCAAAAGCTTTCCATAAAATAAAAACTCTGTAATAACAGGTTAATGGTAAAGCATTTATAAACAAAAATCTAGACCAACCTCCTTAAGGATTTCCTTAATAAATTTCGATGTTTTTGATTTTTTCCCGGAGACCGACGTTATCACATCGCCATCTTGAAACGGTAAGGCCGATCACAAATATCACCTGTCAATATGATAAAGCGATACTTACGTCACAAATTAGTGGTGTTGTCGTGGTATTTTTTTTGTTGCGTATGCTTATCATTGTCGTTACAAATTTCTCTGTCGATCATTGGGGTATAGTCGATTACCGGTGCCGTTACGTTAGGTTTGTATTGAATCAAAGTTCTTGTGTAACAACAATGTTGTTCAATGTTAGAAAACCTATGTTATTAATGTTATTTTAAACATATTTGAGATAATATGCGGTTGATATATCTCCTAGTGTTTATTAGATTAATTATTAAAATGTTATCATTTATGTTGTAGCTCTCAGGCAAAAGAAAATATATGATTTTATTATTCATAATAATTCGTGGTTATGTTGACATAATTGATTGATGTCAAATGTAAACTGTCTAAAGTCGAATAGAATGCAACATCGTGTGTAGCCATTATTTTGTCAATGTACGTTACTAAAGTTTTATTGTAAGGTACAAGTCCAAGTTTATTTTGTAAAGCTTTTTTAAATGTAGGTAACTTGAACTTGAGCCGGGGTATTGGAATAAAGGTATATTATCTGTGTGAACGATAAAGAGTGATCTGTTTCATAGAGTGGACTCACTCAATCGTTTAGTATAAGTTTGTAGTAATGGTGTCTCAAGGTTTTGAAGCAAGGTTCTGAATATTGTTTTAGTTATAATGTAAACCCTAACTTTCTTCCTAATTACACGTATCTAACTTGATAATGGAGTATTATTCTCAATAATAACTAATAAATAAGTTAACGAACATCCATTTATCTATCCATCTAAAAAAAATTGTTCTGTCTTAGATGGTAAATGAGTGAAAGGGGTTTGAAGATTTTGGCCCTAAAATCAGCCGCCATTTTGTTTTTTCTTCAAAGTCGCCGCGCACAATAAAAGTTATATATTTGGACAGAGGACACTAAAATAAATAGAAAATGTTCTATAACATAATGTCCTAAAGCGTCAGGTTTCTGAGATATTCACAGATAGCAACGTACCGATTGATGATTTTGAGTACCTACCTACCCAAACACAGAGTACTGTACCCAAAGATCCTAAGATCCTACGTTCCGCTAGAATCTTTGCTGCCTAGTTGCCTACCTATTATATGTAGGTAACTATATTGTGAAGCATATGCCGACAAGAAAAGAAAAAACAAATGTTACTGATTCAGAAAGTGTTTATTAAAATTAAAATGTGGTACTACAATTAATTGCTAGAAAAATTACATCAGGCCAATAAAATTTTTGTACGATCTACAAATATTTTTTCCGGGTGTTCTCGCTATTTCTATGTTAATAACAATATCTATGTAATGTATTGTATTAAGTATAACAGGCTAAGTAATCTGGTATCAATATCTGGATGTCAGGTTAAGTAGGTATATCTTGTACCCATAACACAAGCTCTGCTTAGCTTGGGGCTAGATGATGACGTGTGAGTTGTCCAGCATTATTTATTTATTGCTCATTTTCATCAAAAAAAATATTATCTAAGAAATCAGCAGGAGGCTGAAAAGGGTGTTCTTGATGCCGTGCCCATGCCATGTACCAAACTATACACATGACATGGGAACAACATCCGAGTGTTCGCTTACCTGCAATGCAGCTGCAATAGTGGCCAACTATTTTATTCCTATCTTGTAAATCATTGTCCAGTAGGATGTAAATTATGTATGATTTTTACCCTGTATCGGCAACCACTTTGTTTTATTATAACGCCGCGTACGATGAAAGTTACATATTTGGATGGAAGACACCAAAACAATTAAAAAATGTTCTATAGTATAACGTCCTAAAGTGTCAGGTTTCTGAGATATTCACAGATGAATTTTTTTTTTCTTTACATATGAATATCTCGGAAACCGATTAGGCCATTATGTTAGAGAACATTTTAAATTTGTCTTGGTGTCTTCTATCCAAATATATAACTTTTATTGTGCGCGGCGATTTTGAAAAATGAACAAATTTTAGGGCCACCCTCCATACAAAAATCTTCAAACCCCTTTCGATGAAAACAAACAACAGAACGGATCGGGTGGAAATAATTCATAAGTTATAATAATAGATATACTTCTCTATGTTGGTGATGTAGTTGATTGGACTGTCATAATTTATATGCTACTTTTTATCAAAAGCAAAGCCAAAAGGGTTTTTTCGTTTACAAGGCGACTTTTGAGTGACACTTAACACAATGACAGGACAGATCACGATTATCAAGAAGCTTCAATGAGTATAAATAAAGAGAATACAATAACATCTACGACAATACTTAGAGGTATCCACAACTACTTAAGTAAGACTATTTATGTACAGAACACAGAACGACAGTTTCCATAACACGCTTGTAGTCATGAAGTTATTCTATAACTTCATGCTTGTAGTGTCTACAACAAAGTCTGTACAATCTGTAGACGCAGTCTATTTTTCTAGGGCCACAGAACAATATTACTCTAGTCAGGGACGAGGGTTTCACTCGTCCCTGACTCTAGTTAACCCTTGACTTGAAGGCTTAGCTTGAGGGCCGTGGAAACATAGAATGCGCCTCGTTGATCTACAGTGGGGATCTCTTTTTTCATTGCTGCGCCTACAGACTGTACGTTTAAGTCTTAGAGCATTTATAACGGGAGTTGGCAAGCGCTACTTTTAGTACTATAATCTCTCTGCCGTTTTTCGCGGGAGGCGAGGTAATACGGTACAGCATACATTTACATAATATGCAGAAAAATTAAGTGTCCTTACAAACGCACACGCAAGTAAAAGTTGTGACACAAACACAAAACAAGCACACAATTATACAATGACTGTTGTTACACCATTATTATTGAGTTACATACTAACACGCACTACGCCTTCTACCAAGAAATCAATACTCACCTACCAAGACGCTTGAAACTGTCGCAACTAGTATTCCATTTAAATCTAAATTATACAATAATTTCAAAAACAATTAAAAATAATTCACTTAGTTACTTGTGATAGGAAATATGTGACCGTGTTCCCTTAAGTTTTATGTCTCTGATCGCCTTTTACCCCAAAATACCGCACAATTCACCGTTTTCACTAAGCACTACTTCGCGACACAAAACGACAGCTAATGGCCGTGCGGTAACGAGTGAAGTAGTTTTGTATAACGCGTAAGACCAAGAGCGCCTTAAGGCCGGCAGAGGGTTACGCCTTGCGATGACATCTCCAGTTATATATTCTCTAAGGTTTAAGTCTACAAGTGTATTTTCCGTGGACGGAAGAAATCAGCCCTTCCTTGATCGTTGGTATTTACTATTTACATATGAAATAATGATACTGACTTTACCGGACTTTACCATGAATTTCATTCTGTAAATGATGAAGGAACCAAGAATGCACAAATCAAAGATCTAGAATCCTACGTTCTTTGGCACAAATGGATAGAATGGAATGGATTTTAATGAATGAGTGAGCGAGTTACATTACAATTTACAATACAAAAAGTACCGATTTTAATCTGTGACTGTATGGATGGATGCGAAAATAACCGAGAGATTTTTACAAGAAAAGTGAATAAATAGCTATATTGCCTGTTTTTGAAGTACCTAGTTACTAAGAAATAATAATTTTAAGCTGAAAGGTGCTGGAGCATTAGTTTACCAATAAAATTTTCATGATTAGTAGTAAAACTAACCTTCTGGCATTGTGTGTGTAGTTTTCGAGCTTATTGTTTTCTAATTAATCGTCGTAATATTCTATGATTTCATTTGCTGATTTGCTATGGATGATGATTCCAAGGAGTACAAAAGAAATAAACCACAGCAAAGACTCTATCAACCCGGTAGCGGCCCTTTGAGAAGATCTTGTTATGGTTTTGATACGAAAATGGATACATACAATACGAACATGGCAAGAAAAGAAAAATATCAAAATCACTATGGGTCTCAAAATTCTGTTATCGATGTAAAAGACTCGTCATCTAACTTGCGTCAAAAAAAGCCAGAGCAACAATTGTATGTTGCAAAATCAAGTGATTATTATTCTGATACTGACAGACTGTCTAAAGGACCCATGAGAGGCGATAGTTCTAGTCAATATGGTAGAAAAGCCGCTAACGATTCTGATAAGGCTTTCAGCTCTGGGAAACATTCTCGTGGAACCCCCAGGAGAGATAAAAAATATGAAAATGTTAAAGAGGGACAGAGCAATGACCTAAACTATAACAAATCTTTGAGGCAAACATCTGAAACTAGATCTATATCCCCTGCTCATTTTCATTCAAAGGATCAGAAATCCCTTGACAGAAATCGAGACAGTAGAAGCATGGAAACTTCGGGTGGAAGGAATTCATCAATAGCAGGTGGAAAACCTCCTTCTGGTAGAAGGAACTCTGCAGGATATGTGTCTGACACATCTAGACCTAAGTACATGGTGAATTTAGATAACATACCCCCGAGATTCAGAAAGAAGTATCTGGAACAGTCGGGACATTATAGTTCTAAAAGTGTGGACCAAATTCACAGAGAGAAACAAATACTGATTCCCTCCATTCCACCTGTAGCTCAAGAACTATATAACACTCCTGGACCAAACTGGTCTCAGACACTACCATCACGTGGAAGAGGCAGACTACGGGACTGTGAAGGTTTTGACAGAGAGAAATTTATGAGTAACTACTTAAAAAATCAAGAAATACAAAATTCAAGAAAGTCAACTCCTAGTGGTTCATATGCTGATCTTGATGATTTCAGTATTGTGTATGTTAATGAAATACCAGACACTATGTACAATAGTATGTATAGCCAGAGAGATATTAGTGAAAGTGGTAAGTTCATTGCTAGATCTTATCTAAATTAAACATTGAAAACAATCCACTCATATTGCAACTATAGAATCAAATTACATGGTCAATGTAATTATATTATAGATTTTTTTTCTTTCTATTAGACAACACCACTTATAAAAAATTTAATTGCATAAGAAAAGTTAAGGGAAGTACAAAGAGTGGTCTAAAATGTAATTTTTTTTTCAGCTTCTCTCAATGGAATAAGTATTAAATCAAACACTCAAATGGATTCTCAGAAGCAAGAATCTGATAACGACCATGACAGTGAAACAACTTCACAAATATCCTCAACTCTATTTGACATGACAAACCTGGCAAGTTTTTTTAATTTTTTCATGGTATCCATCAATCTATGAATAAAAATAATAATATATTTTGAAAATTTTATAGGACTGGACAGAAGAAGTTGAGAAAAATATTAAATTAGAAGAAGATTCTTCAATTAGTTTCTCTCAAAATATAAAACCATCTAAAATAGAGGATGTTAAACCAACAGAACACCGGGAATCTAAAAGAAGCAGGTCAAAGCGAAGTAGAAGGTAGCATAATAATATTTTATACACACTATTGAACATCTTAATTTATTTCTTATGTTAACCATTAATAGTAAGATTTTTATTGCATACCTTGTATTTTAATATACTTATGTTACCTTCATAAACAGCCATGGTTTGTTTTTCAGGAGTTCTAGCAGGGGTCTTAAGAACAATGAAAAAAAATCTGAAAGGAATAGAAAAGACAGTACAGCCAGTGTACACATAGAGCATGAGATAATCAGAAAGGATAGCAACAAAAGCATTCCACATGAACCTATCCCTAGCAGTAATAGGAATAGGGAGAGAAAGGACAGTTATAGAAGTAACCGCTCGTCTACAATAGGTAACAGTAGAGATGACCTGGATCGCTGGCGCTCGTTGAGATCATACAGCAGAGAACAGAGCACTGAAGGGTAAGAGTAATTTTGAATGTCGATTGTTGATAAAATTGTAAAAAGTACTCATGCCATGAATCAGTCTTGAATATTTTTTTTTCTAATTTAATTTGAGACATTGAGTCTAACAGTGACTAAGTCAGTCCCAGAGGATGTCACAGTAACTAATCAATATTAACAAGTATCTTAAAAGTGGACATTCTGCAATCAACTCTTCTCATAGACGTGCTCCAGGAACACTCCACAATAAGTGATGGGTGTCCTCCACTACTCCACATGATTCACATGGGGCTTTCTATAACTCTCATAGGAAACCTAAAACTATTCAACGGTATGTACTCAGAGCGCAGCCTGTGTGCAACACCAATAAAACTTCTGCCAAACTTACGCAGTAGGTTGTTAAACCAGGGAATGATGAGTGGTTCTCTTTGGATCGTCTTATACCATATTCCTTTCTCCTTACAAATAATATCAATGTATTATCTCCACATCTCTAATCTTCCTTTGCTATTTAATTAAAATTTCAGAATAATCGGGTTTCATGTTAGACTTCTATACCATTTGCAAAAGTATCCCAGGGCTACCATGCAGGGCCAGTTCATCAACCTCTTCATTATACCGACATGCGAATGAATCCATTGCATTGCCAGCGACTCTCTCGCAGCCAACACCTGACCTTTATTAAGAATAGTGTAGGCCACAGCCACATGTTGCAAGGCGCTTCTGCTGTCAGACAGAATAACCACCTTTTTCAGCCCAGTGAATAGCATACGACTACAACGCCACAGACATTGCAAACAATTCCACAGACATTATACAAGTATTCTTACTTGTAACTTTAAAATGTTCTTTTATATTATTAAACAAAGTTAGTAATGATTTTTTGTTATTTCAGAAATATATATTTTGGGATAGATTCAGGAGATCTTGTAGAAAAGAAATCAATAGATGACTAGGCTTTTAAACAATATTTAGTTGCTAGATGTTCCCTTCTCAGATACAATGGTGGTGAACAACTCTGTTTCCATTACATGCGGTAAGCGGTAACTTTTAGCTCAACTTGTAGCAAAAGTATTTCTCTCCTGTCTTATAGGTGTTCTATTTTTCTTTAGGTAATTTCGTAAATGCTACTTTAAAGGTACGGTTTTCTTTTCTTTACACATAGCTTGTCTTATTAATTTTTCTTTATGGAAAGTTGGACATTTCTTATCAAATGCGATATGATTACCAATGACAATTAATACAATTGTACTTGTTTTCGGGTATTTCACAATTTGGATGCTCTCCGGTGCATATGTCCGTCCATATCTCTAACATTTTGAGCACTGCGTTACAGGAAATGTAAATTTTCACCTACATACTTAAACTTTGAAACAACAATAAAATGAATACACAAACAGTGGTAATGCTTGGACTAACAAAGCCAAACCTCACAGTCACACCACCCTGAGTCTTCCATCCGCTTATAGTCTTTTTACTGAAATTATTTCTGCTTCAGATTCAAAGTGTTTCCATTTCATTTTCTCGCATTTCCATCTCTATATATTTTACCACTCCATTTTGTTACAGTAACTTCATTGGTGAGTTGACATCTGCATTCTAACTCTTACAATACAATACAATACAGTTTATTGCACACCAAGAAAACATAGAAAATAATACAAAAAAAAAGATATAAAACTTTTGTTTTTTTTTATTAATCACAAGCTGTAGTGCCCTGTATGGCGTTTTGTATTTTATCTGGCAAATATTAAGAATACCTTCAGATTTAAGTAGTTTTGCGAATCTAATTTGTTTCGGCAGGCCCCACTTTCCTGTACATCTTTCATCTCATGTGTAACAAAATTGTTCAAATCAACCACTAAACTGCTCTCAATAATCGTATCCTCCATGTCCTTTTCACCTTCATACTCATTGGCATGAGGTTCAGAGACCCCAGCCATTTTTTCGACCACTTCGAAACTTGAGGGTCACTCGAAAAAATAAAGCCGCGCGAAGCCCGTAATTGGTATAGGATACGTGTGCTCACGGCGAAGTATCGCACGCCACCACCAACCAACAACGTCTTGAATTCATGGCATGAATACTTTTACAAATTTTACACACTAGAATACAATAGACAGAGTTACCAGCAAAAGTAAAGCATTTTGAACTGCTAAAATGTGATTGTTTTAGGAGAATTGTATCCCAATGCAACAGCAGAGATGGATCCATAATTCGTGCTGCAAGTCCCAGAGATCATGACGGATTCAGAGTTCCGTGCGCTGTCAATAAATCAGATGCTTGGGTTTCCTCTAATCAGGTTTGTTTGGTTTACATGAATATTAAATATAATACCTTCTAATAATATAAATTACATCAAATAATATTTACCAAACTTTTGTTTATCTTATTATATACATTAAGAAAAGGTTTGTTTAGGTACCATTATTATTATTATTATTCCCTCAGGATAATAAAAAAAAAAAAAAAAGGTACCCTTATTATAAATATTTTTTTTAAACAAAATAACATCTTTTAACAACTGTCAATATCAGGGTCGTATTAAAAACAGGAAGGAAATAAAAAAAAAACAAGATAAAAATGTATCGTGCGTGATTTTAATCAATTGTTTATCCGTCACTCACTGTCACTACTATGATAATGGTAGGGTTTCGGGGAATCTCCCGAATGCAAAAGTCGCGAGTTCTCATGATCTCGGTTATCTAGTAATTCTATTCGGTAATTTAATGATAACATTACTATTTAATTTAAAATAATACTGTGTGAGATTGCGCCCAGTTCAAGTAGGTAGTGTTGTGCAATGCTGGTAGGTAAACGACAAAAAAAACTGCCTATCGTTGGTACTTATAAAAACAGAATAGCAATAGCATTTAATAAAAAAAAATGTGTTCTATAAAATCCATCAACCCTGAAAGACCCTAAACTTTCTGTTGTTTCAGAAGAAAAACAACGGCTCCTGGGCTAACGGGCGTACCGCCAGCAAGGATCGCGGTCGGCAGTCCCCCGCGCCAAGCGTAGCCCCCATCGAACCGAGCCCTGGGACTGGTAACGTGAGAAAGAGTAAGAAGCGTGGTGGCGCCAAACGGCGCTCCCGAGCCTCGGACGCGCATCCACCAGCGCACGCTCCGGATGTTTCACACGCGGCGCACCCTACACCTGCGCCTCAAAATTCCTCAGCCCCTATGAACTGGCGTGAGGAGATACTGGCTACTAAAGGACATGACAAGTAAGATACAGAAAACACTTCATATCAGCTGGACGACGTCCACTGCTGGACTCAGGCCTCACCTAATGATTGCCACCATGACCGTCCAGCGGCCTTCACGTCGGTTCAACTCGTGGGGCCTAGTCCCACGGCGCCTTCCGGTGTGGTCGCCGTCAGAGCTTTACGACTAGAACAGTACATAAAACACGTTTATATCAAATCGTTCCACGTGCGTGCCTTTACAGCGGGTGTCGTCGCGGTTGCGTCGCGTCACGCATAATTTTGACGGAATGTTGGAAACTTATCACTCTTATCAGCTACAAGCTGCTACTTACCTTTTTGCATTGTTTTTTAAGATAGTATTAAACATGCATTGCTTTTTGAATGAACTAGCAGCGCTTCTCGGTTTCACCCGCGTAGTTCCCGTTCCCGTGGGAATTGCGGGATAAAATATTGCTTATGTACTATTACAGACTATAATCTATCTCTGTGCTAAATTTCAGCCATTCCGGCGTGATAAACAGCAACAAACATCCATCTATCCATCCGTCCATCTATCTAATCTTTAATATTAGTGTGATTTATGCAACAACAGTGAAAATATAGTACTTATGAACATTATTTTCAGACAAGAACACAATCACCAACGGAACAGATTAAACAGCGCGGTATCAGAAAAATCAAATCCTGAATCTAATAGCTCACATCCTGGTCTTATTATGCTACCCCAGGCTTCAATCAATCACTTACAAAAGGATCTAGGGTATGTTGCATTTCATTAAGTTTCTTTTTGGGAATGTTACTATTTGTACTATTTTTTTATAAGTTAATCATTGATGTTACTTGCAGGAGGGGAAACGCGGAAACTCAAAAAACTTTGTTTGACCACCACAATCCATCTAAGCCGATAATAGTTCAAACAAATTCATCGAAGATTGACTCAAGAATGGAGCAAGGTAATCAGAATTGACTACTTCTTTGCATTTCCATTTATTATTTGGAATTGAAATAAATTCATCATAAGGCGCTTCTGGCGAATATATTTTTAAAAACATTGCAATCATTCCCTCCCCCATTCGGTTGTTAATGCTTTCTCTACCAAAAGATTTCGGTAGTTCTACTTTTCGCATCATTTGATACTAATTTGTGGGTTACTCTATTTCTGAGCGTTATTACCAGTACAAACAATTGATAATTACTTAAGGGGCAGTAAAATTCGTTACTCTAATAAGTTTTTCCCTATTTCAGTGGTCAAAGAGTCATCATCCCGTGGAATGGGGTATGAAGCAAACGACGCCGCACGAGCAGCGAGGCACCGCACGTTGCTTCAAGAGGTGGATCGTGCAGACGTTATTCTACAGACCCACTCTATGAGGGGACCACTCTCTCTTGCCAGCCACTGGGGCGACGTTAGCAAGACTAGGTGAATAGTCTATCGAAGCAGTTTTTTAAAAAAGCATAAAATCCATGCAAAATTATCTTAGTATACGAACTTAATATGAAGTGAATCCTGATTCTTTTTCTAGTGTAGCAAATTTTTCTTCTCACTTGTTTGGATCAGTTCTACTGGTAAATTTAGATGTATTTGTGAGTGTATCTTTCAAAATATTTTTTTTGCGACACATTGACTGTATTTTGGTTACGAATAAATCAAAAGAAATTGATCCAATCAGCCGCGAAAAAAAGGTGCATTCCGAATTACGCTAAAATCTATATTATCGCGCTCACAAGCGTTCTTCCATATTACAGTGAGCGCGAGAATAATCTCCTGTGTGACATCATACAAGCGCCATTTTACGATATCATCGACCATGCTACAAACCGTAATCACTGTGAGCGCCTCTGACAAAAGTAACATTTGGCTTTATTGATAATAGACGTCAAATGGGGCGTTCGTTTTCGCGCTCACGCTAATTCGGAGCGCTCAGATTATGTTATTCTAATGACATTGACACCGCGACTCGTGAGAGTGCTCATGTTGCTGATGTTCCGAATGTATTGATAGCACTCAACTGTCCATATCGCTAATATCTAATTTGGAATGCAAAATATCGTCGTGATCGCTCTCAGCGCTATAATCGTATTTCGGATTCACCTATAGTATGAGAATACGAATATTACGAATTGATCACCTAATAGTTGGTTAGCGTCTGTTTTTTCTTAAATCGTTCCAAGTAACTATAAGCGCCTTTTTACACGTCCCGGTAGCCTGGTAGCCGGTGCTGGTACCCGGCGGTGAAGTACTCGTATATGGCATGTAGGATAGCTTTCAAACGTATCGGTATAATTTTCATACATTTCGCCGACACCGGCTACCCGTCAACTGGGATGCATGAAATGGCATGGGATGGAGTAATGGGTACATTTTGCACCTTGTCTACAAATGTCATGTCAATGTCAAATGTCTACTTGTTTGTTACAGAATTTTTTTGCAAGGAGCACTACAGAAACTTCTCATGTCGGACCTGAAATACTGCCAGGCTGATAATGTTGAGCACCAGTTCTGGAAAATTCTATATTACAATTTCATTGAAGTTCTAAGAAAGAGTTTTTCACAAATTTCTCCGGATGATAAACCAAAAGTAGTAAAACTGATAAATGTAATAATTGAAGAAGGAAATGTATATTTTGAGGATTTGGTCCAACAGTTGGAAAAAAATTATAAATTTAATATTGATGACTACATCAATGACAATCACATTTTGCCACCAAAAGGAATGGGCTACGTCGGCCTAGCACTGATCTCTGTTCAGAAGTTATACGTATTTTTGGGAGACTTGGCAAGGTATAGAGAACAAGTTAATGAAACTAATAACTACTCTAAAAGTAAATTTTGGTATACGAAAGCTCAACAAATCAACCCGAAGAATGGACGGCCATATAATCAACTAGCGATTTTAGCCATTTATGCCGTAAGTTTAGTTGCTAAATTATTATAAAAAGTATAAACATTTTATGACATTTAAATTATATTGAAATTATATCTTTTTTACAGAGGAGAAAACTAGACGCTGTTTACTATTATATGAGAAGTTTAATGTCATCAAATCCATTTCAATCTGCACGTGAAAGTTTATTGTCTCTTTTTGAAGAAAACAGAAAAAAGGTAACTGCTTTGTACAAGTTTCATAATTACTCAAATAAATTTACATTTCTAGGATTTTGAGCGTCTCATGACCTTGAATGTTAACTAATGCTGTTTGTTACAGTACGAAACAGCGGAACGCAAAAGACGCGCAGCAATAGAAAGCAAACAGTCTGAAAGCGGGACGAGCGTCGCTGTAGATGCAACAAATGCGGTACAAGGGAACAGAAAGGAAGTGTGGATTCGGCCCAGCGGCCATCGCACCACTACCACTCCGAGGATAGATCCGTTGATCGAACAACTGGCCTCTATGTCTTCTGTCGAGGTATGGAACATGAAATGGTAGTTTTAAACTTACCCTAACATATACGGGGTGGATTTTAAAACGGGGCAGTAAGGGGAGGTAAAGGTACCTCCCTTCGTCTTAAAATCCACTGGTAACAGTATTAGTGTTGGTAGAAGTAATTCAAGTACCAACTGCTTGAATTATTTCTACTAAATACACATTGTAATAGTATTTATTATTGTAATATCTAATCCAATAAGTTGTATTTTTCTGTTTTTTTTTGTGTTCTCTTTTTTTATGGCCGTGTAGACACGCGTGCACCAAGGTTCTGCCAGAAAACCAGCGTTGCTCAACTTTCTGTGGAGCAACATTAAGCTGAGGCAGGACCTTATTGGTTCACTATTTAAGTAGTATTAATTATTTTTTATGTTTTTTTCTGTATCTTTCTGTGTACTATGTATGTGTGTGTGAGCCAATAAAAAGTATTCTATTCTATTCTATTGGTAAGGAAGGACCCGGTGTAGTTACAAAAAATGTCTTAGGAGACTATTATTCTTGGTTTATTCTTTTAAGTCTTTTGTTTCAGCTAAATAAAACTTTCATCACGAGCTATCTTCACGTGCATGGGAAACTTATTACCAGAATAGGGTATGTATCGAATTTAATCTCTAAGATTGTTTCACGCCCAAGTAATTCTCTTATGTTAAGGTGAAATGAGTCCCACCCAAAACGTTTTGACTGTACCGTAGGTAAATCAATTTTATAATCAGTTTTATTCTTTTTTAGTTTTAAATATCTTTCGATGAGCATCAAAAGTTTAGGATTTTAGTTAAGTTATTTTAGTTAGAAGTAAGTTATAAGTCGAAACACGATTGACTCAACTTGACTCGATACAAAAAAATCGCAGTCTCCTCTAAATTTAAATTTTCACTTCGAAAAAACAGTTTCATTTGCTAGTTATTTAATATATTTAAATAAAGTGTCTAAAAATACTTAACTAAACACCTTAGACGATTATGGTTTTATTATTTTGCGAAAGAGTATTATTTTATACCAATAACAAATTTATAAATAAAAATCAGTGAAATTACGCGCGGGCCGGGTCTTGCCTCCCTTTCTCGCCTTTACCACGCGGCGTTCGCCCGTCCTTGTCTCGAAAAAGCGAACCTATTTCGCCTTAACGCATTCTCTGCCCAGCCTCGGTGGTGAGACCCGCAGGGGCGCGCCGCCACCGCTACGACGGAGCCGGAACAGGCTTATACTGAGAATCTGTGTCAATTGAATGTGTAGAGGCTTGAGTATTTTAAAATAATTTATTTCAATACTTGCGCAAAAAGGCGTTAAAATGTCATTCCAGAAATAACTGTATATGTATTTTTTTTTAAATTTTGCGGTGAAGTGTTCGTAATGGACCTTCCTTCTTCAACTATGTCATTTTATTATATAAATGCTATTGTTTATACATCTCTGCTTGGTCTTTATGATCCTTTCTTTGAACAGGATGGAAACGTTCCACGAGTGCGCCAGTCAAATGCTGCGGCAGTTCCGAGCGTTGCTGCACCGCTCGCCGCTGCCGACGCCGGCCGCGCGGCTACTGCAGCTCACAGCACTTAACATGTTTGCTGTCGAGAGTACGGCCGCCGAGCTCAGAGGTTAGAAAAACAATTTATTAATATAAATAATTGATGGTACACAATCCACACAGGATCAACTAGCCCCAAGCTTAGCAGAGCTCGTGGTTTGGGTACTAAATGAAAAAAACAAAGATGTTTTTCATTATACATGGGAAACCTCGAATACCCGGAACAAATATTTGTCTTAGGGAGGGAATCGAATCCCACGCCACGCCACATCGGTCGTCTCTCGAATAATTCTGGACAATCCATACAGTATGATCAAACCCTAAGTATGCAGAGCTTGTGTTATGGGATAACAGATAAACATAATACATTCATCGAGTTAGATTAGAATCCTAGAGTCCCAAAAAGAATACGTACGCGACAAAACTAAAGTAGAGTTATTTAACATTTAATGAAATGTCGTGCATAGGCATAAGTAATATTTTGTGATGTTTCATAATATATTATTAAAAAACAGCACAATTATTACCTACTCTAGAAAATACACAAAATGAGCGCGGGGTTTTAACTCTCACAGATAATACGAAATGAAAAAAAAAAATTCAAGCGATTACTATATCAATACCATCTTTCCTTTTATTTAAGAGGAAAATGAAATTTTTATATTTATAAAGATATTCTGAAATGTTTTTCTTTCCACGCACTTATTTTCTTTTTGGCACATATATGAAAATGCATGCGACTTCAAAAAAGCTGATTAATTAATTATATTTGTATTCTCTTTTGATATAGAAATATATCTGAATATTGATTTTGTATGTTTTTGTATTCATTGTGAAATTGATTTGTTGAAAAGTAGATATTTTAAGACTTAATCACAAAATTTCTAAATGTGACGTCACCGTTCACCGTATTGTCATATCATGATGCTTTAGCGGGATATCTTTGAAAGAAAGAAAATTATTTATTAGACACAACAACCAAACAACATTCTTATAATATTTTTTGTATTGAGGAACTCTTTGAGTTGAAAAACTGAACGTTGACGTCACAGAATAGCGGGGCAGCGTTTTCAGCATCCGAAACTGAGTGAAGTTTTATTTCCCGTATGGGGTTAGTACCCTAAAAAAAAATTTAAAGGAAAACGGAACCCTATTACTAAGACTCCACTGTCCGTCTGTCACCAAGTTGAAATTATCACAGATGATGTATTTTTGTTGCCGCTATAACAACAAATACTAAAAAACAGAATAAAATAAATATTTAAGGGAGGTCCCATACAACAAACGTGATTTTTTTTGCCGTATATTTAATAGTACGGAACCCTTCTCTCGCACTTGGCCGGTTTTTTGATAGTAGGTACTGAACTCTTCGTGCGCGAGTCCGACTCGCACTTGGCTGGTATTTCCTTAATAATTGAAAAATTTGGGAGCGTAATTTTTTAACTAATCGATTAAACAATAAAAAAATCTATGCATATGAGGCTGGTAAGGCCGAGTTTAAGATGGTGGCGTGAGGGCGATCGATTGTGTCCACTACGGCGATCGGTGGTTCCGTTTGTTGGAGCTCTCGTTCGTCGACTTTTAGCTTTTATAAAGGAACTACTGTTACGAAATATTTAGGCTCGGTGGACAAACGGCGTTAGTGTATCTGTAAAATTAAACAAGTCTTGGGCTTAAACAAAAATAATACTTCTAAAACTAGAACCAGTAAAACAACTATCAAAGTCAAACTACCAAAAAGAAAATAAGAGCTTCCTAATAGTCATTTTAATAGTGATAAAAGTATTTATTCGTAGGCCGGCCGACCGCTGGCATGGCTCTAGTCCCATGGGTGTTCGGGAGGCTTACGGGGTACTATGGTAAAATTTTCGAGAATTTCAACATTTCTTAAAAAGTATGAAAACAACCGAAATATTACGTACAAACTGATACTTTCTTTTGATACCCCACTCGGACAGGTAGCCAGCGAAAAGCCTTTCGAAAATTATTCCGCCCCATTTTGACCATTTTACAGATTTCCCTAAATAATTTTATTTTAATTATGATCTCTTCAAGCCGATTTTGGTAACGGCGACTATGTGACTGGTATACAGAGACAAATATCAACAAACAAATAGAATTTGTCTCGACTTTAAATATAATACTCTAATCATAAACCTCTTTAATCTTAACTTGAAGACCTTCGATTCTGCCTCGGGACAAATATTTGTACGATCTGCAGACATTTGTTCAGGGTGTTCTGGTTATTTGTATAAATATCTATTTATGTATTGTATTGTATTGTATATCAGTTATCTAGTACCCTTATCACAAGCTCTGCTTAGCTTGGGTCTAGATAATGCTGTGTGAATTGTCCAGCATTATTTATTTAATATTCATTTATTTTACTCTAAATAAATTCCATCATAAAATAATCAAAAAAGCTGTAGGTATACAAGTTCGGTTCTGATCATCTATATGTTCGTAAGTCTGCGAACACGAAATGCAATAAATAAATAAGCAATTAAAATATCAATTAAGCAGACGGTTAAGGCAAAGGCTATTATTACGCGACAGACAAAGGTATCTTAGGTATTTTAATGTATTGTTGGTTGCTGCAGTATTTTATGTTCATTAAACCTCATGTCTGTCTATCAATAAAAAATAATCAAGTCTTTTATAGCTTTTAAAATTGGTTTCTATGTTTCACTCATATAAGGTAACTGTACCTAAATAATAAATTTTATGCCCTACATATGGGCACGTTTTAAATTTAAACCGTTATTATTGTTATTTGTCGTGCCATAAAAGGTATAATTCATATAACCCTATAACTGATAAATTGATAGAACTAATTTTACTGTGAATATAAGCAAGATGATAAAAGCATATCAATAAATATTTCAAAGCTATAAATGCTGCTACTGGTTTTTGTATTACTGCTCAAATTAATATCCCAAGCTGATATATAACTTTGGAAATTGGAAAGGTGTTCTGGGGTTCACAGATTCGTTAAAAAGTTTTGTAGTACGCTGAGAATATCGACACCTAACACCTAAATACCCGTCAAGCTTTAAAAAGCTTTTGTATTTTTATACTGGCATGTTGACGAGTCCGACTTATACATCGCGAATTTGCGAATGTCCTTAGGCGGGTTAGGTACTTACCTAGGTACTTACTTATAGCTAGTAGGTTATAATAAAAACATTTGAAAAGTATATATAAGTATGATACCCTCCTCCCTATATCTATTCCAGGAACCCATTTCGTTTTTAGTAGCTCGAATGACAATCAAATAGGTACCTACATAATAATGCCCGCTTTCGTCTTGTCATGATTTACCGATTCGATTTTTGATGACAATCGTTTACAAAGAATTTGTTATCAATTTTGCTATTGTTGCTCAACATTTCGTATTATTTTACAGACTTAGGAAGTTAACTTTAATTTTTGAATCAGAATGTTTAATTGAATAAAATAGTATTATTTTTGTTGTTTTATTTGCTACTTGCTTCTTCATAGTCGCGCACCAAATATATACAACCAAATATATAAAATTATTTAGGGAAGTCTGTAAAATGGTCAAAAAAGAGGCGCAATAAATTTCGAAGGGAGGGAAAAGTGGTTACCTACACGTGTGGGGTATCAATTGAAAGGTATCGGTTTGTGCAATTCAAAATATAATCGTAATCGTTTGTACCTATTATTCAAATGATGAAGAGGGTAGTGTGTGAAACGTCCAACATTAATTTCTGGTGAAATTTCTTTTACAGAATTATTTTCATGTATGTTTGTGTTGTGATCAATCAAAGGAATTTATTTAGTTTAATTTGCAATTTAAACGTATTAGTTCAAGGTAGCCCCGCACATACATATTCAATCTACAAAATTAATACATAACGTGCGCTTGTAAGTGCGGCTATTTCCTGTGGCTCCGTCCGGGCGCAGTGAAGGTTTGTAATTACAAATTACAAGTTATCGGAGGTTGATGCACTGGTACCTTCCCCCGCGCGCCCTGGCGCTCCTCACAAATGCACACATTTGATGGAGACAGGTTCAACAAACTGAGACGACGACGAACGCCGCAAGAGTCGACCGCACTTTTACGCCATTACTTGTAATGATGTTTTGAATTATTATAGAAAAATTACGGCGCACGAGACCCCTAATTACGGTGTTTGGCAAGGCGATGCCCTGTAGCCAAAACTGTATGCTGAATTTCCAGGAAAGATGCAGATAACAATGTTTTTGTATACGTGGTCCTGTTATATCATTTTAACATTTCATTCGCTTCAATTTATGGTACACTGAATTACGTTTTTTGCTGAGTGAATGTCATTGTGGTTAAATTTTATTAATTACCTACAAAGGATTGGTATGAATGTGAAAACATTGTGTGGGCCAATAAGATGATGAGAACGGACTACTGTGGAACTGTGGATAAAATATAAAATAAAGATTAAATAATAAGGAGATAAAATAACATGAAGTAAAAGTGAACTGAACTATGTTCTTCTATGCACAAAAGTGATACAAAAAAGTGGTGCCTGACATAGGTGTCTTGTTTTTGTTTTTCTTGTGTAATGTAGGCGTTTCCACTGCAGGTGCAATCTGTGCTGTGTATTTTTAGAGTACTGTATCTATTTATACCGGACCGGATTGTTAGGACCGGTAGCTACCGATATGTATGAGCGACATGCCAATACAATATCCCTGTCATCTAAACCTCGGCTTGCTCTATCCAGTTCCCAATAAGCGGTGTAATGCAAATTCTACACTGTCCACTTATTTTTTATCTGACCCTAAAAACATAGGTACCTACAGGAAGTTTACTCATGACAGTAGGTAGGTACTTATCTAACTGCTTTAATATAATGTAAATACCTCATTTTTCCACCTCGTTTTAAAAATCATTGGTAGTAAGTATATCAAGCGTATAATTTTCGATTGAAATATGGGTACAGACGGTTATGTATGTTTCTGAGTTTTGAATAGTGGCGGAGGTCACTATAATGCACGACAATTTATTGTACGGCCGAATAATGTACACCCTGATAATTCGTGTCAAAACCTATCAAAACCTATTAAAATTGGAAGCCATGACACGGAATATCAGGGTGTACATTATTCGGCCGTACAATAAATTGTCGTACATTATAGTGACCCAGTGGCGGTATTCAACTTCACCTAAACGGACAGTGGCGGTATTCCAATTTAGCTCTTATAGATAATAGGTGGTTTAGCATCTCACTGCCAATTATCTTGCGTTATCCCTCTTGAATTATTTCCCGTCACGGCAGATATTTACTTCTTTAATTTTAGCAAAAACCATTCAGGCGCATACAGCACCTAAACTAGCGCCACCACCTACTTTATGTTATTATTCTGTTTAACAAAGGAATTTTCAAAAATCCTTCTTCCAGTTTGTGATACCTATCATAAGCTTTTTTTTAATGCCTCTGTAATAGTTTTATTCTATTTAGTTTAGGAAGAGATACGAAGTTTCACTTGGTGGCCACCAAAATCTATTTTCGTATCTCTTCCTAAACTAAATAGAATAAAACTATTACAGAGGCATTAAAAAAAAGCTTATGATAGGTAGGTATCACAAACTGGAAGAAGGATTTTTGAAAATTCCTTTGTTAAACGGAATAATAAGACAAATTAGGTGGCGGCGCCACTTTCGGTGGGGTATGGGCCTTAAAAAACAATTTAATTATTAACTCGTAAACAGAAAAACACTTGCAGCGACCACAATGGCTGCATCGTGAGGTTGACAAGTGGATAGAGTCGATTTTATACCTCACTCAACATTTTGCTTGTTTTTTTCTAAATGTAAGAGGCAGTTTTGGTACATGCTATTAATAAAAAAAACTTTGAGAAATAAGTCTTAGTTTTGCATGAATAAAAATACCTAACACAAAATTTGTTTTGGACAGTTTGAATGATGGTTTTGAATTTCATATATTTTCAGATCCACGCCTCTGTATGTAATACCTACATATGTACATAATTATATATTATATGCTAGGTACTGCGGAACTGCATAACTTAGCCGATTATTTATATTTCATTTGTAATGATTATGTTGTGTTGGTATTAACATCCATCCATACTTAATATTATAAATTCGAAAGTAACTCTCTCTGTCTGTCTATCTGTCTTTCTGTTACCTTATCACGCCTTAGCGGCAAAACTGAGCTCCTATGTCCGTCAACGGAATACAATTTACCTCCCTGCCAAATTTTAGATCCGTTCAGCCGTTTAGACGTGAAATGGTAACATACAGACAGACAGAATTACCTTCAAATTTATTATATTAGTATACATAGATTACTTTTAAATTTACAGTATTAGTATGGATATGGATTTATTATTGAAAATTATTTTTATTACTAGGATAACGAGATCCTTATCAATCTTGCCAAAATGAACCTTCCTTCCATCTGTGCTGTGTATCTTTGTTTCAATATACAGTAATTACAAATGCATTGTATGCGTTTCTCATGAACGAGAGTGGACTAAACAAACAGTAGCCATTCCGGTTATTCGCGGCGATTAATGCAATAGATCGAACAGGACGGCCTCTGATTGTTTGCAATTAATGTTTGTTCGTACTCGTAAATATTGAATGAAAAGTTCTGCTATTTTTGCCCACGCGTTTGTATTCAACAGCCAATACAATAATGAGTTTTTCGCACTCACAAAAGCATGTATGCTTATTATGTTTAGAATTCTTCGGGCGGTCTATAAATTTTCACGACAGCATAATTTTATCGTAGCATAACCTTAAACAAAGGTTATAGTATAGAAGAGAAAAACAAATGTAGAGGAGTACCAGACTTTCAATGATAGGTCTCCATTGTTGGTGTCGATGCTATTCTTTTGAAGTAGGTAATTGGAACCTTCGTTCTACAGGGCATGGTTGATTGCTATAGGCTTTAAATGCATGCCGAAATGCATTTAGCATTTTCATAAAGCTCTGTGAGAAAGACAGGCACTTTCAATTCGACTGCGCCACAAACCAACTAGTTTGGACCTTATTGTTTTCACAATAACGCTTACGATTTATTACTATGAGTGTTTCATTGTTATCATCGCTCTTTTCATCCATGAAGGGTGAGGACAGACGCCTACGTGAGCCGTGAAAGAAACACCTAACGTAAATTCTTAGCCATGCGCTACCTATTGCTCTTATTTTCGACCGCTCAAAGGAGGTTTTATGTTCGGCTTGTGTGTTTGGTTTTTTTTTAATATCGTCGTTCGTCGATTTCTCCGGCAATTATGAATTTGGACGATTAGGAAAGTATTGAGGAGTTCCCGAGGTTGTCTCATTCCAATTTTTATCAGGAATAATAAATATACATAATATATTTATTATTCCTATAAATAATAAATATAAATATATAATTTTGAAATCAGTATTTTCGCACAAAAGTTATAAAATCCTAGTTAGTATTAAGAAATATAAAGTCGGTTTTCAGTTTTTACAAAATATTCATATGTTTTTGTGTTTTTTTTGTTCAGATAAAAGCAACAAAGGCGAGCGGTCAGCGTGGCTGCATTGCGCCCTCGGCATCTCCCTGCTGATGTTTGGGGCATTACTGGAGAGGTGTTGCGTTCTCTTACCCGAACCAGCTGATAGTCAGAAACATTCGGATGTCTTATTGCTACTGCCTGCAATAAAGGTAAACAAACAACTACCTATACCTGAACACCTAAAAAACTAGGAAAAATAAAAAGTGAAGTTATTGTCTTAGTTTTTGTTCAAAATCAACTCGCACATGTCGCTTGCATGAGAATAGCGTTAGCTTTAAAAAAGAATCAAAAACTTCGATTTCATGATTTCCGAGTAGGCCCCTGATTTTTTATAAAGACGGTTATCTTATCTACATACATACATATGTATAGATTACATTGTGTCGATTCTCTTGGCGCTAAACCCTAAAATTGTAGCCATTCCTTTTTTGCGATCGTAAAAAAGGGACGGCAGTCTTTTTAGGCTGGTTAGTCTTACGTTTCGATGCCAACAGAATCACTACATAGTCTACATACCTTTGATTAATGTATGGGTGACCTTTGATTAATGTATGGGTGAATAAAACATAACTGCGAAAGAAATTCTTTGAATACACAACTCCTAATGTAGTACAGCAAAGCTACTAACAAACCCGTTGCTCAATTGCCAGCTTCTAAGTTAAGGCAGAGCTCCATAGTCGTTAAATATTTTGAATAGCTCAGTTTTTGTTGCGCGCAACGATTTACAGGCAGCTTTAACAACACCTAGCAATGCAGAGAAAAACACGTGTTACATGTCTCACGGCTCGTCCGGTATACTTATTCGCGGCCCGTAATAATACTTGTATGAATTATTTATCGCGGCCGGGCATCACATTGAATTGAATTAAATTATACGTATTTTTCATTACAGGTGTGGTCCGACTGGATGCTTTGCCACAGTAGCGTATGGAATCCACCACCGTCGTTTGAAAACTTCGAAACTGAGTAAGAGTTATTGGCGAGTTAACTTTTTGCTCTTTTGTGATGCGCATATATTTTATGTTATACCTTTTTGTCTCTTAGCTCCGAAAACGACCCTTGGGATTGGCTTGCGAAGGTCATGAATATCCTTGAAGCTTTGGCCGACAAGACAATACAACTAGAGAATGAACCTAAAGATGGTGAGTTACGTTCGTGTGGGCGGTTTGTTAAACTTTTGTATAGGTAAGCGGTTTGTTAAACATAGCCTGTATTGATTTAGTTGGCGAATTTGTAAGTTATAAATGTTTGAGATGGAAGCGTTCTACGGAGAAATCATTGACTAACAAAACTGATTACGCTTCCTCATATAAATTCAATAAGATCGATTAAGCTTAATGAGTGAGTGCGTACGTCAGCCTTCGTAGATAGCTATTCCCTGCCACGTATAAAAATAATAGAATAACTGCTTAAAAAACCTCATTTTTTTGTGAAAAGGATAGATAGGATTTCGCGTTTATAGGAGTGGGATAGGGCATAGCAACACAACCTAAAAATTAAGTTTTAGCATATTACCTATTAGCAATATTTGAAAAAAAAAAAAACGAAACATACAATACGTTCCATGCTTATTCTCAAGATCTTAACTTTTGCTTTTATTGAGAAAGTAAGTTTTTAGTAAAAAATATCGAGGGAATTATGTGATTATTTTCTATAGAGAAAATTTTCTGGAATCGTGTTTTAGAAACATAATCGATAGAGTTATTCCTGAACTTTACCATATACCTATAAATTTCAAAGTTAAATGTTATGAAAAATATGGAGATCTGACGAAGTTGATTTGAGGTAATGTAGGCCCTCAAGAGACACACGTTAAGAACGTGACTCATATGTAGTTAATTATAGTTTTTATGACTATTTATTAAATGATAGTTGTCATTAAACGGTGAGTAAAGTGGAAATATAAACAAACCGAGTCCATATTTATTTATCTTTGAAGCTCCGGTGCTATCTCATCTTGCGTGTTAAATTATGGTTACTTATCCTGTGTTTTTATTTTTACAGATAAGGACTAATAAAATAATTTTAACTATTTTCTATGTTAGTTGAAGGCTGTTTTGGATAACAATAGAGTTTTTCTGAAAGTTTCTCCCAGGCAAGCGTGCTCCATCTTAGGCCATTTGATTTAATTTATTTTCGCTTTCATTACATGAATTCCCTGGTCAAGTGAATGGCTAACCATTCACTTTTAAAAACTAAACTAATTTAGTTTTCACTAGGTACATTATGCACAGTATGAACTAGGTACAGTATGAACTGCAAAACTGAGTTCGATGCTATTTACAAATTTTAAATAGAATTTAGAAGCCAGAATAGTCAGTTCTTCTTTGTTTCAGATGTTGTTTCAACACATTTTCAAGTGATATATCAATAACGTCATCAATGATCATCATCCTTAATTAAAAAAAATAGATACATCGAAATCATCAACTATGTGGGGCTTGCAGAGACAAAGTACCTACCATCACGTTTATGTAAGAATCATCAACTTCGATCTCACGACACAGGCTCGGCCTAGTGTGTGATCCATCGGTAAAATCGTAGTCTCTAAGCCCTCAGCAATACCGTTTATCAGTTTTATAGGCCACAATATAACGTATCGTCATATTAAAATATTACCTCTTCCTATCTATAAAGTGACGAAATTGCTGTAACATGTTGTAGATAAATTTAATTTTATATTTTACTTCAATTTGTACCTGAATGCAAAAAATCAACCCGATCCGTTTAGTAGTTTTGGTGTGAAGAGGTTACTAACATCAAAACTTTTGCATTTATAAAATTAGTGTGATTAGTGTGAATATGTTATAGTGACCGCTTAACCAGATTCTACATGACAGTTACTACAGTTATTAGGGTTTGTCGGAGACCTGTGACAGGATACCGTACGTAAGCATCAGAGCCAAGTCACGAATGTGCTAATGACGTGATTAGCGAATGTGTGATGCGTGTGCAAATGGCGGCAACCTCTATAATAGCGGTCTGCGATCCTGGTACATGTCCTGAGTTCTTAGAAGCTGGACATTTCCTGGTGATTCTGAAATCAGCTGTAAATGATATATAAAAAATAACAATCCACTCGGCATCATCTAGCTAAAAAGTAGCATATGTCCGGAATACCCTCTACCTCCCTACTATGTTTCATTTAGATCCGTTCAGCCGTTTAGGCGTAGAAAACAGACAGACAGAGTAACTTTCGAATTTATAATAATAGTATGGATAATCTTTTCAAACAAATGGTGAACGGCAAAATAGATGTAGTTCTAGACCTGGAATAAACTGGTTACTTTTATCCCGGAGACGCGCGTGCAAAGCAGCAGCGGGTTGAAACTACCCACGGAATATATCTAAAGCTGTTCTGAAACAGAAAAATCTTCGAGTTTAATATTCGTTCGCTGATTTACTATGAACAAGGCGCAGCGTGGCCGTGGGTGCGCTCCAAGCTCGCCGTGCTTGACCAGACAGTGGAACATGCGTTGCGGCCGCCAATACTATTGAAATTTTGCAAAGATGCAGTTCTGTACTTCCAATTACAAATACCTAGGGTAAACTACTACCAAAATAACGTGTGCGCGAATTCACGGAACCTTTTTACGGAAAATTTCTGTAGCTTTTCTGAAATATTGAAAATTGCAGGTTTAATATGCGTCCGACTGCCAGAAGACTCTTTGCTGGGTGGGTTCACTCCGCTCATGTACATGGAACCAGGCGTGGCGTGGGTGCGCTCCGAGCCTGCCGTGCCTTACCATACAGCGGAACATGCGCTAAGGACGCAGAAGCTGCTATTCTTTGGTACAGAGTGAGTACGAGCTTGAAATCTACTGGTTTTAACATTTTTTATTGGTTTGAACATTTTTGATCAAAGCAGAAGGTTCAAAAGCATCAGCTTTTAAAATAAAATCAGAGTTTTTTCTGACGGTGCATTTAAATTTTCTAAGAGCTTTGGTGAAAATAGAGTAGCTGCAATTAAGGATTACTCGCTAAAGTTAGGATGAGACCCAACCGGAATTCGAATATTCCACGAAATATCAATCTCTGAATTTAGGTCTTGTTAAAATTCAAAACGATTTGAAATGAATTTTGATTGAGTTACAAATATAAATATTAATTATATATTTTTTTAATCGAAGGAAATAACAAATAATTAAAAATGAAAATTTTATCATCACAATAATTGATTGAGTTGATTTATTAAATGGATTCACAATCATTTATAGTTAGGTGTGTAATCATCGGAAGAAAACATAACTTCAGATGGTTATGCTTCAAAAATAGTTACGCTACAAACATTATCTCCCATTTATATAACTGTACTCTTTTCACGGTATTGAAGTAATTGTTTCTGACTTAGGTACCTAGTAGGCGTGGAGCCTCCGGTCCTCCGACTGGAGTACCCGGCGAACTCGGCGCCGCGGTACGTGAGCGCCGTGCAGAGGGCGCAGCCCGACCATCCACCGCTACAGAACTTGGTAAGCTATTCAAAGCCCAAAAAAACTTTAGCGCTGCCACAAATTTTTGACTACCTGACAATATCGACTGACCATCTGGCAGATGCCGTGCTCCTACCGGGTCGTCTGTAACCGCGTACGTCCACCAGTCATCGTACCGTATAGCCAACATCAATGTAGTATCTTCGTACTAGGAACAGACCCGTGGTGGATGGTGCAATTTTCAGCAGGTCTATGCCCAACAGAAAAGAGGTAAAATCCGACTGCTGATAATGACGTAATTCTCATATGCACATAATGAGAAAAGTCGTACATAAGGTTCTTGTATTATAGTGCGTAAGCCCTCGCAATCGGGATAATTTCTAAGAAATTAAATAACGGCGCCGAGAGTCCGAAGGAAGTCTCAGAGTTTTTGGGCTCCTTCTACGTCACTTGACCTCGTGGCGCAATTGGTTAGCGCATTCCCGTCTGCGGTTTCAAGTCCCGTCGATGTAGATTATTTTGGGAGCATAGTAACACTTTGAGTCGTACTATTATTAAATCATCTTGTCCTATTTTTTAGTACGGAATACGACGAAATAGAAGTATCTGCCAATAGTTATATTGAAAAGCATAGATATATCAAAGTAACAAAATAATGAAAGAAATCAAATCACACTTAGTACTATCGCAAGACTGGCTAGTGGCTCACTAATAGCGTTCTGTTACAAACCTCTGTGGTTTTTTTGGGTGTTATTATTATTTTTAATAACTAATCATTATGTTAATAAATAAATAAAAAGAAAAAAAAATTGACAATTTATCTTTACAATTCCAGATTGAAGACCTCGAAGACGACGACAGCACAAGCGCCAACGCCAGCGGCCCCACCAGTCTTACGGAAGGTTCTTTAGCCGTCGGAGCGGACGCCTTGACGAGGAAACTACTGCGCAGGAAGGAACTACTCGAGACGAGGAAGGCTACCATGGACCGGCAGTGGGAACGCGTTCAGGTACCTTTTAAATTTATTGTTTATGTACATAGTAACTATTTTTACACGCCTCAGAAGCGGCAGAAACTGTAATCTGAAGTAATTGATAAGATTTGAGGAGTAGGATTTAAGTCCTGTATAAGAAAGCTTGCTAACTATGCTTGAGAAACGCTTTTCTATGGCCTAGGCGTCACTCAAGCATTGATCTTTGACCGAGCAAGCTTTCATAGTACGGGCCTTAGTTTGCTGGCATAATAAGTCACAGAAGATAAACATTAATAAATAAATAATAAATAATAGAGTGAGTATAGTGTTTTTACGAAAGAAGTTCCGCGTCTATTAGTGGAACTAAACATTTCACTACGCTGAATTCACTTAATTCATTCAGTCGCACTGCCGACAGCGCTGCATCGGCTACTTCTTTTAAAAAAGGCACGGTACCTACCTACACAATCACTAATTAGGCGTTTTGAAGCGCGCACTTCAAAACGCCTAATGTGTACTCACACTCGCATCTAATCCTGTCCCTACATGGAAAACGCGTGCATGTTTATCATTAAACATCCAGTGTTATAAATGTTTTACGTGGCTTTATTGCAGGAGATACTCCGCAGTGGTCCAGGCAGCGTCGCCGTCGAAGTGCGACCGCGATGGCTGGTTCCGGACACGAACTGTTTCATCGACCACTTGCCGCTGCTTCAAGCGATCGCCTCTGCGCCCGCGCAGCCCTATCTCTTCGCTGTGCCGTTAGTTGGTAAGTTACTAGCTCAAGTCCTACAGGCCTGATAGTATGCAAATTGGTTTGGATCCTTTGTACTGTAAGTATATCATTTCCGGGAACATAAATAAACCAGCAATGCTACTAAAATAGAAATAAATAACGGGAAACTTGATTCACTGCCCAGCCTCTCCGTTGCGATCCGCAATTTCGAGCCGCTCCTGCGAAGAATATAAATTCAGCAAGTGCGTGGGCACTGAAATTGTTAAGTTAAGTGCGTAGGCATTTCTAATGCGCGAAATACTTTGCATAATTCTCACAAGAACACGAAATATACATTATATTTATTTAATTTTCTAGACTACTATTTACTTTGAGTAAGTTTTAAGCGCCAATATTTATTTTACAGTTATGACAGAACTGGAAGGCCTTCAGAAGTGCACCCGTGTCGGCGGCAACGCGACCCTAGCCCTCGCGTGGGTATCCGCCGCCGGTTCGGGAGTCCGACTGGCCACGTCCCTCGGATCTCTGCTGGCTTCCCGCGCGTTCACTGACGAGAAGGAACAGTCGAGATCCACCAATGATGATAAAGTGCTGTCCACTGCACTCAATCTGCACGCAAACCTTACTGCTGATACAGGTTAGATCTAACATTTCTTCTTTGATGGCTTAAGGGCCTTTACTAACTCAAATCAACTCCGTTAGATCTCCGTATCTTCCAAACTACCAAATATTTAACTTTGAAATTTTTATATGGTAAAGTTCAGGACTATATAGTGTGGATCGATCATGTTTCGAAAACACGATTATATAATTTTTCTCTATAGTAAAAAATCGCAAAGTTACCTCTAAATTCTAACTAACACCTTAATTTCTCAATAAATACAGAAGTTAAAATCTTGAGAATAAGCATGGTAATTGAACTAAGTATAGAGAACATTTCATACGTTTTGGTTTTTCCAAATGAAGTCCTAATTAATAGATAATAAGCTAAAACTTGATTTCTGGGCTGGCGTTGCGTTGTTTTGGCATGGCCTGTCCCGCTCCTATGAACGCAAAACCTAAGTCTATCCTTTTCACAAAATCTTGAGGTTGTATTGGCTCTTAGTTACGTTGAGCTTTAAGGCTCCGGCGACAGCTGCACGCAACTTCAATTTGTGAATTATTGTGTTCCGTAATACCAAACATGATCACTGAAAACTTTTTGTATTTTAGACAATGTGTTGTTATTCTGTAACTAGACAATGGTAGTGATTCTGTAGGCACAAAACCTAAACTAAACTAGCGTAAAAATGTTGCTGTCACCTTTCTTTCGATTGAAAAAAAAGAGACGGCAACAATTTTAGGCTAGTTTAGTTTAGGTTTTGTGCCTACAGAATCACTACCAATGTAAGCTATGATCCTTCTTAAACTAAACGTAAGATATTTTTGTTTTTAATACAAAACAAATAGGACGAAAACGTCGTTTTCGACGTAAAGTTATTAATTTAGCTTATATTTCATTATAGGTGTTTATAACGACGAAAAAAACATCCAGGGACCTAGATAAATACTATTCTTATACGAAAAACAACATACATATGGTGGAAATATGCTTGAATTACAAATCATTTTGGTAGTACGTTTGTATGGGCAAATCATCATCCGCAGGCCTCTTACTATAAAATAAGCTTAGATGAGATGGCTAGAATCTTCCTCACTTCTTATCAAATATCAAAGTGGTTTATTTCCGTTGGAGCTTACATTACTCTTGGACACGGCATACAATTCAAAAACATAAGTAAAACTAGGAACTACTACCGTCAACCTAGTCTGTAAACTATATTGTATTCAATGTTTATTCCTCCATGCGTATCAGTCATGAAAAACAATATGCACACACGTTGATGTCAAAAAGTACTTGAATACCGTTAGATGTGGTTATGTAGGAACGTCAATAGGCTAACTATATAAAATATAAAGCTTCGGTGAGACCTGCACATCAATCACGCGGCAAGCGAACCGGAAGTTGCGGACGCTGCAATGGCGCCTCAATGTAGCTTTGCACACCTAGGCGACCGAGACCCAGGAACTTGTGGAAAAGTTTCGTGTTGTTGACGCACCCGCTTCGCGTCTTGCATCCCGTGTTTGACGCACAGGTTATACCATCGACTTTATATCGATGGGTTATACCGAAGCTTAACATAGCATGAATGTTTCAAACTAACGCTCGAATTATGAAAGCTTGCTCAGCCATAGATCAATGCTTGAGCATCGCTTATGTCATAGAAAAGCGGCACTCAAGCATAGTTCGTATCTAGTTAAACCTATCATAGGGGGTAAAAACCCCCCAATTATTAAAACGCAACTCACATATAAGCTCGTCTCAAGTAGCTGTTTTTTGACATATTTGAATGAAAATGTGTTCAAAAATCGTCACATGTGACGTGTTTAAATCTGAGAAACGTTTGTGTATTCGGGGTAAGACACTTTTAACAAAAATGTAATGTTTTTTGTTTTTACCTAAAAAAATATTTTTTTTCTATTTCATTTTATTCTATTGACGACTAAGCGTACTTTGCTCTGCTATGCCGTGGCATCGAAAAATCTATTTTGATGCCGCGGCATTATTTTATAGAGTAGTGCATTTATGTCGTATTACGATATCGATACGTTTGAATGTCCATTGATATGTATATGTCCATTGATATGTTGATATGTATAAATTTAAATCCCTTGCCATCCCGTCCCGGTCTGCGCTAGGCTTTAACGGAAGTGATTAGTAAAATCACTTATTAAACTGATGATTTTTACTGCTGCTACACTTATACTCAGTTGCACTGCTACATAACAAAGTGTAACTGACCCATTACGTCAAATGACGCGGGTACTTCGTGAATCAACATAGCAATTCGCTATGGCACTCCACAGAACCCTTATCACAAAGTGCGTTTTGTTACAACGTACGTCCGTACGACAATTTAATGTACGTAGTTTGTAGTGATCAAAAGGTTAAGTGAATATTGAAAATAATTGGCAATAAGGAATATATGTTATCGGTCAATTCGAATGCATAACGCAAACAAGTATACACGCGCTGTTCTACAATTTTACTACTTTGAATACAATATATACATACATATCTAATTGTATGAAGCGTAGTAGCTACGCCATCACCCATTTTTTACTCGAGAAAATAATATAAAAGTTAAAACGGTATTTTTAAGAACCTTAAGTCGTCTTCGTTCATCTTACAATTTTTTGAAAATTATTCAATATTTTTAATTCAAGCCAATGCCTTGATTTATTTGAGCAGTAATATCAAAAGGAAGGATAGATCCTACCTTTTTAAAAAGAAAGGAGGCTTGTATCTTCTCGAACGTATCTTTCTAATGTATCTTCACTGCTGAATACTAGAGTGTATGACGTAGATAAGTCAAGTTTAGTATTTCGACCACTCTGTGACGCAGTGAGTGAAGGTCCGCCTGTGACACACACAGGGTTTGATACCCGCCGGACAAATGCTCATACGATCTACAGAAAATTCCCGGTGTTCTTGATGTATAATAAAAATATATCTTTTTTTATTGTATATTTAATGTATTGTAATAAGTAGTAGTAGTTATCTAGTAACCATAACACAAGCTCTGCTTAGCTTCCTGCTAGATAATGCTGAAAGAATTATTAAACAAATAAATAATCCTGGACAATTCACACAGCATCATCTAGCCTGCATCTAGCTAAGCTGAGCTTCTATTATGTGTACTAGATGACTGATATATTAAGTACAATATATAGTACCTAAATATTTTTAGATCATACAAACATTATCGCAAGGCGGGAAGCCGAGCCGCATTGGTCTTCTTGCTAATTGTCGATTATTATTTATTTATGAATATACAACAGGATAACATAAGTATATATTTCCAGAAACAGCAGAGGAGGGCGACTCTTCGAAGTGCACGCGCGTGCGTGAAGTGGTCCTATTGACGGACGATCGTAACTTGCGCGTTAAAGCGCTGGCGGCTGAATTGCCGACGCGTGACCTGCCTTCCTTCGTACAGTGGGCAGGTTTGCGTCGTGACGATGCCACTGCGGTAAGTCCTTAATATCCTCTAATGGTTATATCTTCAATCAGATGGTATTATATTAATTCAAGATCGCTTATGCAGGTATTGCAGCTGGTAATGTGATGTAAACGGTTCTACGTGCAAAACTTTAAATAAAAGTTTTTAGGTTTGTTATAATTTATTCTTTTACTCATAAAACGTCAGTCAATTTTAAGTCGATAATTTATGAGTTTTTGTATTCGTCTGTTGGCATAATTCAGAATGAGAAAAAAACATTGCTTATTAAAGGTAAATTTAAAGCTGGCGCGATCCCCTTTTGTCATTCGTATAATGGAGACCTGGATTTGTGACGTCATGTCAGTTTGGATAATTGTATGAAAAAACAAAAGATGCTTATTTTGAATAATGTATCTTCACTACTGTAAATGGTTATTGTTTAGTGTGTACGAATTAAATAGGTATGTAATGAATATTTAGCTTGTGAAATGATTATATGATGAATATGATGATGTTTTGTTTCAGAATAAGAAAGCCCCATTGCCAGAGGTTAGCCGTCAATGATAGTCTGAAGGTAGATCAAGGAAACAACGTATTCATTCTCACCGTTTTCATCTCGCGATGCGACCAAAAGTCGCGTAAACGACAGCGCTTTACATAATAATCGCATCTCATCCGGTGATGCAAACCTCGCGGAATAGTACACGGATGCACCTCATTGTAGCATAGGAATTGAATAGATGTAAGTGAAGATACACCAATAAGCGATCGAAATGTTCATTTCGTTAAGCACTCCCAGGATTCCACCTACGTGTTCCTGATAATCCTTTTTTACGCGTTACAAAATAGGTAAAGTCCTTGGAATAGATACGCGATGTTAAGTCTTCTTTAATGCATGTGTGTCTATTCCAAAATGCCTTTATTTGTAAGCTTCTAAGGCGCTAGTTCACTGACACGGATCGAGTAAGAGGTTCATAGTTAATTGTTCATTGATAGAACGTAAAATTTGCCAGTGTTTGTGAATTAGAGCCTATTATTAAGTTTAGGTGGTATCGATAATTTAGTGTGGCTGAGCTTTTATTTTTATTTACTTTTTTTAATATACTAAGTATATCTTTTATTTTTGTAGCTAGGTCATAGTAATTCAATTGTAATTGCTAACTATAGTGAAGTACAGGTCGCATGGTCTCAATTCATTTACACTATAATCGAGTACTTTATGAATAATGAATTTATGATGTCTTTGCACGTTTAATATTTGAATGTTTCTTAAATGTTAGACAGTAGGTTTTCCAAAAGTACATTTAGCGTGTTGTTTCACTGTGATGGCGCGGTGCCGTGCCATTCTCCGCTGACGTCGTGTGGTGGTTCTAGACTAGACGCTAGCTTTTTTGTAAGAATATTTTGAATACTAACGTCGGAACACTGAAACGTTACAAACAAAAGAAAGTTAAATTTTAAATAGTATCGAATATAGATAATCTTATTGCTACCAACCTCGTAGGCTGCCTTTCTACCAGAGATGTGCTACGTTGCTATGATTCCAGTCAGCCAATAGGATCGCTTCTTTATCGCGTCATTTATCGGCTATGAAAATGACGGGATAATCAAGTGATCCTATTGGTCGGCTAGAAACATACCAACGTAGCATATCTCTGTTGGGAAATCACCTTTAATAGCGTTTCAGTATTCGGACGTATGCCTAACAATACACGCTCTCATTAACTTTTCATTGAATTTATTAATTAGATATTATTTGTTGAAGAAACGTAGTACAAAGTATCTGACATAACTGTAATGTATTAATCAATTTAATCTGCCTGGAATAATTGTCACATACTGAAAGAGATTGTCTAATGTTTTATAATCGCCTTCATTATTTGTCAAAAGAAAATTAAATATCAACAGATTAGCGTTATTAAAACATGTTTTTATAGAAAATATTTAAGACTATGTCATGTTATCGTTTGAACGAAACATTATGAATTATATTCTCAGGTAAGATTTGGGCTTAACTTTATTTACATAAAAATTGCCATACTAAGGCGCTGCTTTGAATTGTTCAAACATTGTTTTCAGCTACTATGTATTGTCAAAGTGACATTTATAAATTAGGTACATTTATTTCCTTTTTGTAGATATTAAAAATATTATATTAAAACGAATTATGAAGTTATCAAAAATGTAACAACATTTTTCATTTTTGGATCAAATTTGACACTGTTACTTTAAATCATGACGTTTTAAATAAAGATTGGATTATTTCAAACTAAACTCTTTTATTTTAATAGACCAAATAATAGGACTTCGATCAAATTGATTAAATTGACGAACCCGCAAAGATTTATTTTTAGAAACTGTCGCAATTTCTTTTGTTTTTCGGAGGGGTTTTCAATTTGCATTTTTAAAAAGAAAAGGAATAGTTCCAAGCATCTCGATAGGTGGCAGGGGGCGTTAACTGGAAATTAGGGTATGTCAATGTCAAATGAAATGAAAACAACCTTACTTCAAAATAATAATAATAAATAAAAATAAAATAATTTTCCTTTCATTTTACATTGACATACCGTATTTCCAGTTGACGCCCTGCCATCTATTGAGACGTTCGGAACTATTTTTTTTTTAATGTAAATCGAAAACCGCTAGCGTCGCGTCGTCTACGTCGATAATTGTGTAAAAAAACAAAAGACAATCGCGCCAGCTTTTAAAACTTCAATCTTACAGTTAATATAAAATAAGATGCAGGACTGAATAGAGTATGTCCGACACGCTTCACCGGGTCACGCTGATAACATAATAACAATCTAGGTAATTTAAAATTTATTACTGTGAAATATGAGTATTATGATCAATAGAGAAGGCCAGATTAGCCTTGTACAGACAAAAAACTGGATAGGTACAATAATAAGGTATTGAACGCTGGGGTTAGTTGTATAATTAGTAGAGGCAAGTAATAAAGCATAAGAGGTGTGGTAAATGTGTACTCGGCAATGAGGCAAAGGTTGTGAAGGTGCCGGGAGGAACATTAGCACTGGTGTAATGTGTTAGAAATGGACATAGTAAATGTATTCATGTTCGAACAAGTGAGAAATTCCAATGTTGGTCTTGACTCTTGAGCAATGGGAATTGGCAAGGTTCCGAGCGGGGCTAGGCAGCGCGGCCGGTCCCGGAGTTATAAAACCACCGTTACTCTTATTTACCGTGCACATCTTGTTTTAAGAGCTGCGTTAACTTTATTTGAATTGGAAGTATCGAAATGTCTGAGATAAACGAACGTGATATGAATTTTCAACCTGAGAAACTTATTTTTACTACGATTACTATTAATCTTTACTATTATTACAGCAATCTAATCGTATAAAGAGCTTTCGTTTAGTAAAGGATTTAGTTAAGTATCAACTTTTTACTAGGTTTACCTATAGACTTTGCACTAGTTATAAAATCATATCGGTATATATGATTTTATAACTAGTGAAAACTAGGCTATCCATATCGCGAGGAGAACCGACAACCACTGGGGTAAACGTGTTCTTGACCGTGACTCGGCAAACGTAGTGCGGGACGCCCTACGACCAGGTGGGACGACGATTTGCGAAAGATTGCTGGCAGATGCTGCATGCGGCAAGCTGTAGACAGGGTTGTATGGCGCTTATTAGGGGAGGCCTATAGATAGTTAACGTTTTGGACTAAGTAATCTCTAAGTTCATTATTAAGCTTGAATAAATATCTATTTCCAGCAGTGGACTAATATAGGCTGAAGATGATGATGATATGCTCATAGTAATTTAAACGTTGCTTCTATACGAAACCCACGCAGCGTAGTTAGAAAAATAATGTGGCAATGTTTGATAATATCACATTCGCTGAAGAGTGCTATCGCATGCGATTTGGTTGAGTTAGTGGGTAGGTGGTTTGGTCTCTTTCGTAGCAGCTAATACGGCGCGTTTAGTAGAGTATCTAGTATTAGGCAGTAGGTAGAATAGACAGATAGAAAATACTTTTATTGCACACTTAAAACTAAAAAAACAATTAAGAATAAAGGTATAAGAAAGAAAAACTATTACCCCCGCTTACATCCTACCTGCAATGATAGTACCTACCGCATATTTATAATTTCACAGTTAACTTAACTTGCTTTAAGTACCTACCGAATTCCTTTTAAACAGCTCTTATCCAAATAAAGGTAAATATTGCTCTTTGCAATCGTCGAAAGCTGCTGTGCCTCCTTCACAATTTAATACGTAAACGGTAAAATACAACAAGGAAGCACAGTCGACTTCTAAATCGTTTCCCTCTTTATGTTGGTAGTAGGTACCTATAAGTTTTGGAACGTGCGCTAGCTAGACGGGCTATGTCCAAAATAAAGAAGTCCATCCCCAGACAAATAACCATTTCTTTATAAACATGTGCTTAATAGAGGTAACCCTTTAAAAATTCCCTTTGAAAAATTGAACTCATGCCAAACACAAGCTACGTAAGCAGGGAACCTATTAGGACCTGCCCAGCCAGTTTCCATTTAAGATAGCTTTGAAAAATGGAAAACCTTACACAAAGTAAAGCGAAAACGCATAGCTCAAAAACCTATGCGAAATGGTAAAATGAAAATCTACGCTCTTTCAGGATAATATCTATTTACCTTCATCGTATCGTATTTTAAATGATGTTTGGACCCACCGCAGAGAAAGATTCACGCTAAAGTGAACACTCTCAGCATAAACTTGGATTTCCTTATTGGAGTCTAATTGGTTTATGCTATTCCGACATATTCCTTGTATTGTATTGTGACGGCGCTATCATTTTGTTGCTGGGAAAATTTACGAGGTAGATAGACAATTTCATGCCAGTTCGATGTTTAGGAAGTAACATTTGCGTCCTATTCAATCCAAACAGTCTTATAATTGCTACTTAGTTGAATGTAAAGGTTATAAAAATAACGAAGATGCCTGTTATGTCTTTGAATGGAAACATCCTGACACGTCTTTGCCATTTTCATTTCTAATGATGTCATGTTCATGTGTGCCTATCAAGGTAAACATGCGGAATTTAACATTAGCACAATCAGTATACAGTAAGTCGTTGGTCTGTCTGTATGGTAGAGTCAATAGTCGAAGGCATCGAAGGTACCTTAAAAAATCAACATTGTGTTTATCGCTTATTCCCAGTAGTTCTGGACATTTGACATTTGTTATCATTTTCACTGAGCATTTTCAATAATTTTTGACGTCTGTCGTTTTTGTAATTTTTTTATCATTTTACTTTTTTTTTGACATTTGCTGTCGGTTTGACATTCGCTGAATTTTGTTACCTGACCATAGACATAGAATTTTTTCACTAGCCTATGTACCTGACATTTTTGCAATTATAATACATTTTTGGTGCACTGCACTTATCTACTGTTTAGGGACAATTAGTTGTCTCATAATGAGACAATAGTATTTCTGTACTACTGGGACAATTTTTGTCCCAGTAGTACAGAAGTACTGTCCCAGTTTCTATAGGTACAGAACTACAACAGCAACAACAGCATAGAATTGCTGGGATATTATACCTACATAGAAAACGGCCAGAACACCCTGAACAAATGCCTGCAGATCGTACAAACATTTGTCCCGAGGCGGGAATCGAACCCGCAACCTCCTGCATCGCAGGCAAACCTTCGCCCACCGCGCCACAGAGGTCGTCAAGATATTGGCTCGAGATTGCTGATCGCGGTATGTGACGGAAAAAGACTATTAGGTGTCCAGAAATAGGCTCGCAACTTGAAGATAGAGACGGACAGGTTTTTAAATAGATAGTTACTTAAATAGTCTCACTGATCGCATACCAAGTCATGAGAGCTTTTTGCCTCGCGTTTAAACCCCTGAAGACGTCATCATGTTGACATCAGCATAGACCATTATGTGAATAGTATCCGGTTCTCTGCACGATGAGCTTGAGATAGAACCCATGAATCATCGCATCGCTTCATTCATTTTAGGGTTCAATCTATAAGGTCCTGACCCTCAGCTCATGGCTCACGTTTCCACGAAGAGAACTTTACAAAAAACTAGAAGGTGGTTGGTAGGTATAGACTTACATCACCTTTTTATTTACAATTTTACACTAATGCAAAGTTTTTATGATATGCTGAGTTTCCCTGAGCTATTCTCCTTCAGCGTAATTGATAGCTAAAGCTACTTCCGCTTAGGTATAAAATAAAGAGTAGGCATTACCTAGTCCTTTATTATGAGAACTATAAAATTTAGTAGGTAGGTTCTTTAATTTTTATAAAAGTCTAATTATTATTTATCGGGTACCTTTTATCTTGTACCTTATTAATCTTGTACCTTTTATTACTATTTCCCCTGCGTTTCTATAGAAAAAAAAGACAAATAATCATTAATTTGGTATGTTAACAAATCGCGAAAGTTTAAAAAGTTTTTAGAAAAGTCAGCAAGTAGTAGGTAGTATTTTTATTTACACAAAACAAAAATTAAGCAATTTAAAAAATTAGTTGGTTAGAGCACACCCGTACTAAGGGTGGGGCGCGGGTTCGAGTCCCGCCGAAGTTGAAAATTTTTGGGAACTTATTTCATTTCTTACAATACAAAAAGTTTGCAAAAACCTTGTTTAAATTTTAACACTCCAAGCTCGTTAGAATATATGTAAAATAAATGCTTTGTTATCAATCTGTAATCATTTCAGCAGATTTCCTTTATACCTTGAAATAATAGAATTTGATCTGTTGTGGATATTAATTTTGGCCAATGATTAAGTTTTTTTACAATCTAGGTAAGTAATCAAATCAATGAGTCGTGCTGTAAGACGGGAGGGTTAGCTCATCATCGCCGGCGTTTTGGTGGTTTTTGTGACCAAGACGTGCGAGGAAGGACTCATTCGACACGATTCAGAAAATAACAAATTACGACATAAGGACCTACTAGTAAATAACAACCCAACAACCTAAAATTTTAATTCATAAACTATGTAGGTACTTACCTATCTAATAACATCATTGACATTTTAAAAAAAAAAAATATTAAAAAATTTTTTCAAATTTTCTATTAAGCTAGCACAGAGCATCATATAATATGTACATATTATAAAAATGAACTAGGTACCTAGGTACTTACAACATACAATGTAGTAGGTAAAAGTAGTAAGTAGATCACAATCACACTAATATTAAAAATGCGAAAGTTTATATACAACGTATTAGTTTTGAAACGGCTGAACGGGCCTGAATGAAATTTGGCACAGAGATAGATTATAGTCTGGATTAGCACATAAGCAATATTTAATCCCAGGATTCCCACGGGAACAGGAACTAAGCTTAACGTTTTCAAAGATAAAATTGGTTTGGAATAGGTACATGTTACTTTTTCAACACAGTAAACACATCTAGCTAACATAGATAAATGGATGCATGATATCTGCAAAAGTAGGCAGTTTAAATTGGTATAAGTTATATATTACATAAAATTAAACTTAAAATCAACAGTGGGAGGCCTGCGTCCAGCAGTGGACCATTATTGGCTGTCTGTTGAGGAGGAGGAAACTTAAAATAAGCTGACCTGTGGAATATTGATATTATGATGTGATGATACATAATAATATCCCGCCGAAGTCGAAACTTTTTGGGAACTTATTTCATTTTTTAAAGATGCCCAGAGTGCGGGTAAGCACTATAACAAAAATCCTTATGATAATACAGTTTATCCAAACAGGTAGCAAATAAAAAAATGGTTATATCTCGTCCCTGGTTACAAATACCGTATGTCCTGCACCACAGCAAGAAGGCAATATAATAACTTAGCGCATAGTTTTGCTTGAAGAGCAAACACAAATTTTTAGTATTGCCCTGTAAGGTGACCAGAAAATCGAGATACCAACAAGTAGAATAAGGTGATACATTATTTTAGTTAAAATAATATACGTTCCTAAAGTTTATGTGTGACGAGGAAACATACCTACCGTAGTACTTGCTACGCGTATGCGGCCATTTTCATATATTATACATCAACATTCTATGTGTAACGATTTCATTTTTTAAATGCACAATGCTTTTAAATTTTAATTACCTAAAACTTGTTCTCTATATGAATAACTTTATCACATACAGGTTCTGCCCGTACTATAAAAAGTAGCCTATGCCCGTCTCCGGGATGCCATCTACCTCCTGCCTGCCAAATTTCATTGAGATCCATTCAGCCGTTTAGGCGTGACAACGTAACAAACAGACAGAGCTCCTTTCGTATTTATAATATTATTATAGATGAAACATAGCATAGCATAACTAATGATTATTACTACCATATTATGTGTATCCATTTGAACTTTTCATAAACCTTATTGGGAAAATGATTAAACTTGCTTTGTGTGGTCGCTATTTCTCCTTCAGCTCATTTTATTGCGCAATGTCTGTAAATTCATGTATTATGTAGGTATTGATTAAACAATTAAGTAATAATTGCACAAAGTTGCGGCGATGGGAGGCGCAGGCGCACCATTATAATCTACTGTGCAGAAAGCTCGATGCATTTTCCTCCAGTCACGTCCAACCACTCATTAATGAGCTTAGTTATAAAATAACCTGAGGGCTATTAACTGCCATCCCGGGAGATTGCTTTTCGTGGTCGGTGTCTATTAATAGTTATTTATATGCAAAACCGAAAGAATTCCCTAGTGCAGCGGTGATGGATGCCCGAAGACAATGCGTCATACTCGTGCATCATTCCCTGAGAATTTCTTACTTTTAATAGACGAGATGGCTCTTTATTCAGCAAAATGCACCGAAGATGAGGTAACTAGGAAATTGCGCAGTTTATCGGCCTGCTGCTCCATAGCCGGATGCGCCGTAGGTACGTCTCCACTGTAGTCTTCTCGTAGTTATTAATTAAAATCGACGCCAGTTAACGATCTATTCGATAGGTCTGTCGATAAGAATAACGGTGTCTGCACTTCGTATTATTTTGTAAAAATTATAGGGTTCCCGTATCGAGCGTAAACGTTATTTTTTTATACCTCCGAGATATGCTCACCTTTTGATGTGTGAATTGATGTGGCTGTAGATTTTTACAGTTGCACTTGTTATTTATGGTTATGATGGCTAGAATGTTATGTAATTTCTGGTTGCTTAATATTGGATTTATTACCGTTTGTAGGTGTCTATTATTTACCGAAAAATTTACAATTTATGGACTCTACCTAGCTGTTGCTACTTATGTACGATAAGGGCAGGAAACTTTATCTTCTTATAAGCTATTCTTACCGTGGCCGGTGGCCATGTCTCTTTGGAAAATGTCTACGATTTCATAAAAATTAAAAGTGGCACATATTATGCGTGGGTTGGAAAAGTACCCGTTACTTATATGTACTTTTCAGAATCGACTGGCAGGTCCGTCAGTTTGAATGGAGTAAATTGGTTCAATTTGCATATTGTTGTGTACCGTTTGCGCTATTTTAGATTTTATTGGCCATCAATCAAAGATAGCGGCTCAAACTAATTAGCGAAAATGACAACGGTTTTTTAAGTATCCGGTATTTAAACCATCGTAAATGACTAAGTGGGTACTTGTGGGGCACTACCTAATTTACCTCGTCATAATTAAATCGACTTTATTATCTTTCAGGAAATTTCTCAAATAAAATTGCTTGTTATAAATATAAAATAATCTCTTCACTTTCAGTTAACATACGCTTAGCCGATTACGCGAAAAATATAAACTGCAATTATTGTAAATATTTTGAAACAAAAATATAATTTAAAAAAAAATATTGTTATTTTTGTTAGTTATTCTACAAGACTTGTTGCTATTTGTCACACTTGCTGAAATACGTTTTGAGTGCACAAATAGGTTTTACCCTTCAGACTTGTAGGTACAGTATGAACACGGAAGCAATCTTAAATTGAGGATAAGTAGGTAAATCATGTTGTCAGGCGAATCTTCAGTTTCAGGATATTGCTTTGGATTTGCCACCTTGAGATGCTTTTATACACGCTTTAGTAACTTCGCGGCATGATTGTAGTGTAGGAACTGGATAAATGTAGGTTTTAAGATACTCATCTAAGTAGGAACTTCTTTTAATTGAGTGACTTATCAATAAACCTTGGCCTTAAATAAGGCAAAGGCTTATTGATTATTGAGTTATACTTGGTTCTAGATTCAATATATTTTTTGTAAACATTTGTTTTATACAAATGTTCTCCTCCTTATTAAACATAGACAACATCTAGATCACATTGAAGCAATATCTGCTGGTCTTACAAATATTTGTCCAGAGGCGGGAATCGAACCTGCAACCTCCTGAATCGCAGGCGGACCTTCACCCGCCGCGCCACAGATGTCGAATAACGCATAATTGCACTATACGAAACAATAGTCAATAGGCAGATACATTAACACATTCACTGCCCAGCCTCGGCGGTGCGAGTGCAACCCGCAGAAGCGCGCCGCGCCGTCGCCGCCCTGCGCCCCGCCGCCGCAGCTACATGGTGACGACGATATATACCCGATGAACCGGGCTATGAAAGTGTTAGAAGAAGTACACACTCTGAAAAACCAGTACCTAGAGCTAATCGCAGCCAGGAGTAGATTAGTAACTGATAGCCTCAGTGAGTAGACATATGACAAAAAGTCGAGTGTTAGTTATGTAAAATCGATTAGCGAAGCGCAAACGCACCCATGATGACAAATTAGCTAATGCACTAGACGTGAGGGAACGCTAATGACAAAGAACAGCAAAATTGACGTCGGCTTACATGGCGCTGAGCTTGCTTGTGGTAGACTGTTTGTTTTAATACTGACAGATTTATTTGCTGAATCAAAATTGTAAAGTTGCATGGTTTAGTTATATTTTTAACGAGCTGCTATCGCCTGCGACCCAGGAAGTTGCAGATTCGATTCTCGGCTCATAATTTTACAATTTGCAGATATTTGTGTGGGTGTTTTGTGTGTTTTCTATGTAGTTTAGACAATGTCTATAAAATGTATTAAGTATATTTATGTATCAGTTATCCAGTAGGTACCCATAAATAACACAAGCTCTGCCTACTTTGGAGCGAGATGATGAAGTAAGATTTTAGTTAGAGACTAGATACATTTGGAATAATTAAACGATATTAAAAAAAACTTTACCGTAAATTTTTTTTAAACATTTTTTAAACATTTTTAATATAGATACTTAGAGCTTTCTAATGTCGACATTAAAAATTCAGTTACCTACTAAGTATTGTATCGGAAGTGGAATTAGCGAAGTCAACGTCTGCGTGAGTAGTGCAGCGCAGTGAGGCGGCATGTAGGCCCGCCGTAGGTACCCTTGAACCTAAAGTGGCAGCTCTCAGCCGCCTTGCCAATGACCCCGCTGGCAGGCGCCCGCCGAGTCTCAGACCAGCTCGCTCGCTAATTGTTATGTAACAGAGAAAAGTTACGTGCATCGCACCCGAATATCTGATAGCTACATGCCAATTTCACCTCGCTCTTCCGCCAAGAACTCATAATTGGCCTCCGAAATCCCCACAACAGCGGTATTGGGGTACGCAAACAGGTTCGAAGCGCGAATGCAGTTTCTTGCCAATCCCGAGACCCGGAGGGAACGTAGAGTCACTGAACTTGCACGTCGCATGCTACATCTCGCTCCTTACTTCATAGTTCTTGTGATTGTAAAATCATTCTTTGTGAGATGCTGTTATTATTATTACACGGGGAGATAGGAATTTGCAGCACGACTTAGACGTTTCTAAGGTAACTTCATTATAAATTATGAGGGGTAAGAAAGCATTATGTGATTAAGTCTCTTGGTTTTGTCTAGCAATTGTAAGTATTTGTTATTTTATCATCTACACTAATATTATAAATGCGAAAGTGTGTATATTTGTTTGTGTGTCCTTTCTTCACGCCCTATGACTTTTTCGACCCTGATTAAAGAGGATGTAAAGTAACTTAGGCTACTTTTATTCCATAAATCACTTCCTATGGCATAGAAATGACCTTAAACAACGCGTGCGAAGCCGCGAGCACCATCTAATAGGTAATATTAACACAACTACAAAGCATAAAACCTATTTTTAAAGATGTGTTCGATTCTTATGCATATAAATTGACACAAACATTAAGTGTGGTGTTCTATTGAACTGCCATATGGGCACGAACTAAAAATTATTCCTCATAGTTTTGTCACAAATTGCCTCATAAGTACCTAGTAGGTATAGGTACCCACCTAAAGTTACCTACGAGATTTACATATTCTTATAAAAAGCCTTGACACTATCAGACTAAGATCTGTAAGTAGTTAGAGCTAAACGAACGTTTCATCCTACGATCAAAATAACGATTGATTGGTAGCCGTTTCACAAAAACGATTTGTGATGTTAAAAATCCATTGAATTTCCCGTCCATCTGTTGGGCAAGAGACAGCGCGATGCCTCGGGCTTTTGTGCTAGAATTTTGATTGATATTTTTTGTCAGTAACTCGGTCACAATAAGATGACAGCGGTAACAAGAGAAGTGCAAAATAGACTTTAGCCATCGTAACTGAAAGTATCAAGGTTAGACGGTGGCGAGGCGGGGCGGCCGAAAGTCGGCTAACAGTAACAGTACACCCACGAACGGAGCAAAAACCGGGCACCCAGAGTGCCTAACACACCGGCTAGCCATCGCCATCGCATCTAATCACTGTAGACTAGTGAATGGACGAAATACATGTTCCGTATGTACTTTCAATAAATGAAACTTTAAAATTTTAATTAGCGGTACCCCCGAATCTTACATGGCGGAACTTTGCGTTTGTTTTTTTTTTCAGAATACCTAATGGCTGAGCAAGCTATCTATTACTGCCAGACTTTTGATGAATTGGCAAACATTTCGTTCAATAATTGCACTATAGTGTCATTAATTAGCATTTATTGATGAAATAAATTACATATATTTCGGTGGTTCGGACAACGGCAGTTTCGGGCGCAGGAGAGTGCTTCGTGCTTGATGCTCGGGCCGCTTTCTCGGCCTCATTCTTGACCGAGAGTCGGAAGGCGCCGTGTTCTCATAGTCGACAAAACTGATGTATCTATGTCGATTGGTTGTAGGCGGCCTTGAACGGCAACCATTAATTTGTGTGCGGAGCCGACAGCGGTATACCGTTACCGCCTGAATCTGACCACTCGTTGATATCGGCAAACAAACTACCTACTTCTCACGCGAGATCATCATAATAAACACTCATTTATTCATTATAAATCTATGATTCTAAAGATAATAAATTAATATATTTCACACCTTCGTGATTATTTTATGGTTATTATTTTGCACATCAATTCATCTTGCCTAACCTTGTTATCATCAAGAGATCTCAATGAATCGTGAATAAAAAACTCAATGATATCATATTTACCTTTTGCACGTTTACTTACAAGTAAGCCGTTTATATTAGAAGGAATCCACTTAGTTCAAGAACATAAAATCTTTCACGAAAACAAGGATCTGTTAGGTGAGCTTTTTGTTTCTGATGTAGAGATTTTTGGACAGGGTTTGATTCCTGAGACAAGTAAAGTAGGTAGAATAACGCAGGGTATTTAATTACCTATATCATTAGCAATGTTGATAGTGTTATATGGTAAACAGCACGCGTTGCAATAAGTTCAGTGTGGAAAGGTTGGGCCGAGGCGCCTGGTAGGCGACGCCGGCGCCTGTGTGAGCTGAATTCGTATCACAGCATGGGAATAGCTCAAACACTGCTCTCAATACACCAGGGAAATCCTAACGTTACACTACTGTAGATGCAGAATAACTGTGCTTTTAAATCGAACCTAGACGCTGATTTACATACACTAACTATATAGTTATTCTGTTATAGAACTAAAATAACGACATAATGGTACATAATAAATCTGGGAGAAACAACATGAGATACCTAACCATTTTGCATAATTGCGACAAGATTTAGATGTTGTTATATTAGTGGTAAGATGCGGGTCACGTCACGTAAATGCAAAACTAGCAATAAATAAATCTTATTAGCATGGATTCATCGGATTATGAGTTAAATAAGCTCTTTGGATACCCTGTGGTGCCGGCTTAGAATTTGCACCACCAACTCCTTCCGCGGAGTTCGTATAAGGCGACTAAGGGTAAGATATCCACTGGGGAGTGAGCAGCAGCGCTTTCTGCAAACCCTTTTATCTAACTGCGATCCCCAACTTGCATGCCCAGCATGGGCATTATGGCCATTACCCCCCATTTGATAAAAGCCAATAACGCGTGCATCAGGGGAGATCTGCGTCCAGCTGCAGTGGACCAGTGTACATGGTAGATGTAAGAACGCTATCTGTTCGAAATGAAGTAGATATATGAATACGAAGGTGCTTTCTATTATATATGGTACTTTCTACGTTCTTCTACGCTTCTTCTAGAACGTAAGAACAAGGGAAATAGAACGTAGAAAGTACCATATATAATACCATATATACCATATAAAAGAAAGGACATACCTATTTGGATTAGTAGTACCTACCTTACCTAATCAAAAGAAAATATGTGTAACCGAGAACATAATAATAAACAATATGTTTGATTCTTAAATCAATAAAATAAATAACTCCAACAGTAGTTAGAGCTTTTCTCGAAGATATGTTTACAAACTTACCTACTTCCGAATAATAGGGATGCTTTAGCATGGCAAGTGGAATGGTGCGTGCGACACGACGACCGTGCCCGCGCCGACGTGAGACCATTGTCAGTTTAATAGATAATTAGTTAGGTGCCGTTACCTAACACGATCAGATCGCCAAAGCCAGTGACCCACATTGCCAATAAGGAAGACTTCACACGGCTGAAAACGGGATAATTTGTATTTATGAACGAAGCTGTAGACTCATTTTGTTATACAAAACACATCGAACTATTGATAAGAAAAAGATCGGTACTAAACTTGCATCGAAGATTATCCGATAGCTGGCTGTGTGACCACGCGTTTGCAAATTTTACAAGGCGCTTAGCCATTTGCAATCCTAACTGCATCGCTTCGCTGGATAATTTATATAGTGATAGCTAAAACTAGAGCACCACACGCTCTACATTTTGGAACTTTCCGCAAACCTATCGTACATATTAAATTGGTTTGTGTAAGATTGGCGTGCTTGATCGTGCAGACAGGTGATTCTGTCGCCGTTATCTATTGTGAAATGTGTGAGAATCAATCTTTGCAACCGATTTTGATTTGATTTTGGTTTTTGAGTTTGAACTCATTTCGCTGCCAGGTTATATTCAGCAAGAACAATGTTAATTATGTCTGATTCATTAATACTTTATTAAAAATGTTTTCAATCCTTGTTATAATATTAACTAAATCTTTTCAATTAAAAAAAACCCTGACGGGCTTAGGGAATGATAATGTAAAAGCTACTTTTGTAAATCTACTCTATTTGTCAAAAATGTCTGGTTCGAATGTGTTTTGTTACTCACCGCTGTTAACTCTTTATTATGCTACATTAACAGTAATTAGCACTTAAGTTAGCGTTGTGCTGTAGTTTTTTGATCATCCTCAGTTAATCTAATTCTCACGACATTTTAACTGTGGGTAATGGCTGCGGAGCGCAAAACAAATGTCGTGTACTTACCTACAGGAAACGTCGAGCTTTTGTTTTTTTAAACATGTATTTAGATATCAAAAGAAAATAACGACAAAGAATATTATAGCAAAGGCATAAAACTCAATTTATGATGCCAATATAATACAATAATGAACAATTCCCGGGCTCTTAAACTAAAAATAGACGTTAAAAGCTCGTATGAAGATCATCATAGGCGACGAAGATGAGAGTTGTTAGTGGGTGTGAAGTCCAATTTACAACAACTATTTCTTTTGAACTTTCCCGGGGATAAGTAGATTGATGGTTAGTTCATTTTCTATCATAAACTTACTAAGAAGGAGTTGAAGTCCCGTCATCATCATCATAATTTGCTTTTTAGTCGTTCAGAGATATTTTGGGAACGATAAGGACACACGCATCAAAAGATTTATTTATTTATCTAGTAACAGCCCCTAACGTAGACACCGGGGGGTGTCTACGTGATCAGCAGAAGATGTTTTACAACTTGGCTTCGAGTGGGGGGGTATTTCCCTTCGAAAAACCCCTCATGCCATATCTCCGTATCCTGGGGAAAGATCCATCATTGGGGGTCAAATCAAAAGAATGAAACTAAAACGGTCATGACGATATTGTTAGGGGCTGTTACTAGATAAATAAATAAATCTTTTGATGCGTGTGTCCTTATCGTTCCCAAAATATCTCTGAACGACTAAAAAGCAAATTATGATGATGATGACGGGACTTCAACTCTATTTAACCAAACACTATTTGTCTTTCTTCCTGGGATCGGAGATATTGCGCGATTGGTTTATTTTTTGCAATATTTTTTTGCAACCCATGTTGTCCTAATCCCAAAATAAGAGTGTGAAGAAAATACCTTATTTTCACAACTGAATATTAAACTCGTTTTTTCGGTAACCATAAAATTCGATAAAAAAAAGTATCGCTGCTTGTAAAGAGAGAGCTCTAAAGAAGATCATATAAAAGAAAATAAAATTTAATGTGCTCAAGTCCCTATACGTTCCATAATGAGAACAAATTTGATTTAATTGATTCTTTTACCCCTTTTGTCTCAAAAATCAAAAATCCCTCTACAGATTTCGCCTCACTATGAGCATATTTCACATGTCACTTCTGTCGTCTTATCAAATTACACGCAAATCGTTTCAACGCTTGTACAGTTATACTTAAAGTGACCATTTCACCATACAGCCAAATCGCCCAAGCTGCCACGGAGAACTTCGTTCGCTTCGATCACTCCGTTCAATAAAAAGGTTGTGCCGCAGGGCTGGAGGGCAATTGCGATGGACTTTTTGCAAGAAAACATTACAAAGGTTCCCTGGAATTAATAGCTTCTAAGCGATAAGGCCCACTGTACTTTTGTGTTTTTTAATTTCTAAGCTGTATGTTGTTTGTGGTATACAACTACAAATAGCTGCCATATTTTATTGACAAGGCTCTGAAATGTAAACTTCTATACAAGCCCTTTTTCTAAAAGATGGATGAAACTTAGCCGTCACGCTCGGTTCGGTTACGCTGATCGGGTATACACTCTGGCTCCAGTCCACTTCCATTGTGTGATCATGCACACACCATCTTTTTCCAATGTCCTATGGTTTCTACACAAGTTTAATTACTGTGGCTAATGTGGCTATGTTATGTCTTGTCTTCAATCCGCCTGTGGTCTTATTACAAAGTTTCATAATTACTTAGTAAGGATAGGGCTAAAAATAAACAGCGCTCTGCTTATCCAGTTTCTGGCTGGACAATATGGCGGGTTTATTACTTATTCACGGTAAGTGCATCAGATGAGCAAAAAGTGGACTTTTCCGCACCAATTAATATAGCACTCAACGATTTATTCTTAGTAAAGTATTAGTGAATCGCTAATAGTAATGATTGCAAAGTCATTTCATAGTAATGAAGGTACGTTTATAAAATCAGGGTTAATAAACAAATTCCGTGAGAGCGGTCAGTCATGATCGCCAGCCGATGATGAGTCACATTACAAGGAAGATCCAGAAGTAATGCCGTCATCATCGCCACAGCCACCGAACTCATCACGTTTTGCCATTTAACTCTACAAAACGGATAATTCATTAATAAAATAACATTATCAACGATTACGTAGCCAGTGAATCCACTCGACACGCCGTCGTCGTCGACTTCGTTTTTCACTTTCAATTAATTTATTATTTACTTTTGCTTTTATCCACAGCTTTGTCAATTGTCATCGTAGTGAGAAGTGTTCCATTCATAATTCTTCGATCATCTTTATAACCTCGTTTTTTCTATATTTAGGTATCTATAGGCGTTTTCTAATTTATTGAAAAACCTTGTATGAGTATACGTAAGGGTTGCTATTCCCATTTACATCTCCCTCGATTGAAATCTCTTGTGCGTAGGGTAGGTATAGGTACGCGAGCGGTGAGGAATGGAAGGAAGCCAAACAAATATTGGCTGTTATAGCATTATCAGCGTTGGAGAACCAGAGTTATCGACACAGCTCAAAGAATTAGCTCACCGAAATGGCAGAAGGCCGGCCATATCTCGCGATGAACCGACAACCGCTGGGGTAAACGGGTTCTTGAGTGGAGACCGCGACTCCACAAACGTAGAGTAGAAAGCCCTCCGGCCAGGGAGGATGACGACCTTCGAAAGACTGAAGGTAGATGTTGGATGCGCCAAGCTGAAGACAGGGTGCTATGGCGCTCATTAGGGAAGGCCTATATCCAGCAGTGGGACTAATAAGCTGATGACGATGGCATTCAACAAACACGCCTGCCCAGAATGGGGATTATGGGCATAACCCCCCCTATGAGATAGGAGCCAATAAGGCGATTATCACGGGGAGGCCTGGGTCCAGCAGTGGACCGTTAAAGGCTGTTGAGGAGGTGAGGAAGAAGGTACCAAAACACTAAACAGTTTAAGAATCTCTGTCTAAAGGAATGGAATGTGTTTCTAGTGTGCTGTGATTCACCACATGAGGTAAATGTATGCGTTAGTTTTTTTATTAAAAGGTCAAAATGTTCTCGTTATTAGCATGTAGGTAAAGTCATTGCCTTTTGTCGTGTGATCTCACTGTGGTTTTTATTTTCAGAAACGACCCGGGTACACTGTATCCTGATCAAATTATTTTCTGTCTTCTTACAAAGTCTGAGAATTAATAATTTCTGTGAAAACGTGCAATACTAGACAACCAACTTACTGTCTGATGTCGAATAAAAGTTTGTTCAAAACATTTCCTGTACACAAAGTGCGCAATCAGTGGTCGTTTTTTGTTGGGAAGATCAAGTTTTCTTGCTCACGCTGAAGTCGGACATGATAATTTTGTGGTACATCGGTTACCTACTCGACTTGTTATTTTTTAGTTGAGGAAATGAAGCAATGTTCCAAAATTTTCTCCGTAACGTGATTAGATGTTCAGATTTAGCGTGGTCTCGACAATTTACACTTGTCTCGTCATCAGGCGAGGCGTGAGCACACCTCGCCTCCATCCATTGTTCTACTTTACAGTTTTAGCCATTAAGATGTTAGGAACTTGTGAGAATTGAGATTCGTGTCATTATCTGCACGGAACTTTGTTTTTTTGAATTTTACTCACACAGTCATTGAAGAGTCTTGAAGAATGTTATACAGTTCGCAAAGCGCAGCTTTTGCAGGCAATGTTTTTGTAAGTAGTACTACTGACAGTGTATCCCAGTTTACTAAAATATTGTTATGTTGTTATTAAATTGTTATAGTTTCATAACTTATCGTTATCAAGTTGGTATGGTAATCATCTGGTTGTACCAAGTGCAACAGCACATTCGACCTAGACATTGATTCTGAAAATGTATTATCAAGGTATATTATTGTGTCCATTATAAACTCATTAGTGTAGCGGGCAACGGCACTCACGGGCGCCAAATTACCAACATTATCAATTTATACTGAGCGTACAAACAAAAAAGATGTAGATGAGCGGTTCCCGTTAACAGACTTGTATTGTGCAATGTCGAAGAAAAATTGTAACGCATGTTTGTGGGTTATTACCGCTACAGTTGGATAGTACATCCATACTTAAATGCTTTCACTGCGCCCAACATCAATCATGGCTACAGTGCGCGGACTGGTGCGAGCGCCGCATGTGGAGCTTTCTGAGCTTTACCACTGTCCTCTGCGATATGTTCAGTGAGCTTTGCTCTTGCCATGAAATAACAAAAAGCTATTTTATTAATATATGGAATTCAAAAACATCTTTTACACCTGCTAGTTACATGACTGACCGCGACTCGACAAACGTAGGGACGCCCTCCGACCAGGTGGGATGACGATTTGCGAAAGACTGCTGGCAGATGCTGGATGCGGCAAGCATTGCAGGACGCTATGGCGCTCATTAGGGGAGGCCTATGTCCAGCAGTGGACTAATATTGGCTGATGATGAGACATGAGTTACTGATCGTGTAATATCGTCGTGCAAATAACGTGGCGCATACTGTAGATCTACTCTCGGCCTCGGCTGCAGGCGCCCGCCCCGCCCGCGCGCCGCCTAAGTACCCGGGTATTTCTTACCACAGTTAAGCGAAACTAGGCGGCTTTTACATTTTTGTTAGCATCTTACATTTTTAGTAGCAGTTATCAAGTTCTGTCTTTTGAATAATAATAATAAAATTCTTTATTTCAGACTACAATAGGTCCAGGTTACATGAAATTGGTATACATAATAAAAATCAAATAAAAGTCATAAAAATAATAATTAAATTGAAAATAACATAACACAATAATCAAAACAAAGAAAACTGAATAGTATTTACAATAATTATTTGAGAATAATTTTGATTCTTAGTAATTTTCTTAGCCCTATGACCTAGGTAAATCTCACGATTTATGAAATAGTTTTTTCCTCGCCTGTTTACGCAATTATATTAGGCATGGAAACTTGTTACATTTCCATCTAATGGCCTCAATGAAGCAGCATTGAGAGTGCTCAATGAAGCCATAAACATAAAATTTGCTACGCACTTGTAGCACTGTGAATTTGTGCACTAGTCTCCCCCTAACCGCGATTCACTGAGCGACATTTCATTAAAAATGTCATTTATTATTTACGACACATCAGATGAATTGATTAAGGATTATGCTGCACTCAGCCCCAGCCTTCTTATCGTTAATTTTGTTATGGCAAAAGGAACTTTCGCACTGTGGTAAGTATGAAAGATCCTTCGTGCGACAGAGTAGGTAACTTTGACAAAGTTCCGTAGTAAAAAAGACGGCGTTTTTTACTATTCATTTATACTAAAGTCAAGGTTACTGATAAGTTTTCTGGTAAGTACATAATGTTTGCTTAAGTAATAATAACCGGAAACATCCCAATCAGCAGTCAAGTTGATTAGCTTTATTAAATGTTTATGGTTGTGTTTCACGGTGATTTGGTGAAATAAACACCAAATATGGTTCTTCTTTTATTAAAAATCGTGCGTATCAAAATTGCTGTAAGGAATACCTACGTTGTTTGAACAGATTCAACTACCAAAGGTTATTTCCTTATTAATTTCAAGTTTGCGTAATTTTCATAGATCTCGTCACGCACCCGTCGATTAGAACAGAAACAATACCTACCTAAAGAAGAAATAATAAAATCGCGGTGCAATTAAAAGTACTGAGTTCTTTCTATGGATCAGTTGACCTACCTGTAGATTGTTTGCAACAGTCTACAGATAGCACAATTGTATCAATTGTAAATACTAGGAAGTTCTGATTTGTTTCTATAATTTGATGAAATTCTTTGTTATTATAGATTTTTGTTATTCTTTGTTATGAGGCAAACAATCGACCTTCACAAGGAAAACTAACATTATTATTTTTTTATAAGGAAGATCATATTTTTTTACTAGGAAGATAATTTCTTACCTTAGAAATATAAACAAAAGAAAAACCTGGTTTCTACTTCGTCACAATATCTTCACCCAGATAGAGTCACATGTCTACACATGCTTATACAGGATGCTACCAAAGGTGTGTAATAAGTCGAGAGGGGTTCTGGATCACACACAAGGGGATCAACTTTTGAAACTCAATTTTTTTTAACTTTCTTCATATTCGTGTACGTGTATTTTTTTAAACAATTTTTTAGTAATAATTTCATTCAATGACGAAATACTGTTCTTGCTAAAAAAAACAAACAAAACACGTCAGTGAAATGTTTTATAATGCTAAATAATGCAAAAGTGCCTTTAAAAGAACAAAAATAGGAAAAAAAAACTATCATAGATAACATGATAATGCTGCCAATTCTCATAGCTGGCCCCAAGCTAAACAGAGCTTGTGTTATGGGTACCTACTATCTGGATCATTGATATCTAAATATACTGTATGTTTTTTATTACACATTCAAAATACCCAGAGCACCTGGAACAAATATTTACTGACCGTACAAACCTCTCCAAAGGCTCCATTATCCAAAGGCAGGAATCGAATCCGCAACCTTCTGCGTCGCAGGCGGCCCTTCATCTGCCACGCCACAAAGGTCGACGTTGATCCCCCCAGGTTCTCTCTAATCACCTTCTTTCAGCTTAGTAGGTAAGCATGTAACGTGGCACCCTATAGGTACACTGGTAGACAAGTAGTTAAAGGAAGGTATTTACATAATTTTCTTGTCGTGACACTGTATGAAGGATGGAAATATTATCTTGTATGATAATTGATAAGTCAACACAATAACATGAATCTTTATAGGGCTAGTTAGTCAACGTTCCTGGAAAGTTTTCCAATTTAAACAAACAATATCCTTAGCCTCTGTATGTTTCATTTTCATTCTACATTATACCTAATAATTGTTTATATGCTGGAACAAATAATGCGTCTTAAATTTTTTACGTAAAACCCTGGAGCCAACTTTTTAATTCGACGCATGAATAAATTAAGCTTATGCCTCGTTACGAAGCTCAATCTTTATTAATTACTAGCAGCGTCTCGCGGTTTTACCCGCGTAGTTCCCGTTCCCTTGGGAATACTGGGATAAAATATAGCCTATGTGCTATTCCAGACTATAATCTATCTCTGTGCTATATTTAGCACGGAGATAGATATATATTTATTAGATTTAAGTATATTTATTAGATTTAAGTATATTTATTTTTATTTTATTTTTATATTACCGACAACCGCTGGGGTAAACGTGTTCTTGAGTGGAGACCGCGACTCGGCAAACGTAGTGTAGGACGCCCTCCGACCAGGTGGGATGACGATTTGCGAAAGACTGCTTGCAGATGCTGGATGCGGCAAGCTGAAGACAGGGCGCTATGGCACTCATTGGGGGAGGCCTATGTCCAGCAGTGGACTGATGTAGGCTGATGATGATGATGATGATATTTATTTTACGGATCTGGATTATATTTAATTCAGATCCACTCAGCCGTTCTGGCGTGATTGAGCAACAAACATCCATCTATCCATCCATTCTGTAATATTTCTTCAATCCATCCATCCATCTAAGCTTTGGCATTTGTAATATTAGTTCTATACATCAATCCACCCAAACTTTCGCATTTGTAATGTTAGTGTGATAATGAAAATTGAGTAGGATTTTAACTTAACTTGTTGAAAAAGCAATTTGCGAGCCGATACTTGTCCCCTCTGCAAAGTTCCCCCTCTCCTGGTCGAAGCTAATCTGATACTTCCACCTGAATCCTATTTTCCTCAAGTGCTCGTTTACTGCCTTGATCACGACTCCGTAATCATTTTTGAACTTTATGCACACTCTTCAAAATTTTTAACTCAGTAATTCGGCTGTTTTGTCGGCATCGAAAGGGGAAAGGTGGAGAACAAACGAGGAAAATAAAAATAAAACATACAAAATCATTTATTCTAATATATGATTTTTTATTACAATGATATAGTATAATATTGAATCCGTAGGGTCGTAAACTAGCCTAGGCTGTATTTCAGGATCCAAGGCTTCTCCTTTTAAAGTACAATAATTGTGCCTTTATTAGAAACTAATAAAGACCTAATTAAAAATAAATGAAAATAATTATTAAAAACCTACTATCCTTATAGTTAACAAAAAGTACATGACATAAAGCTCATTAAGAAAATACAATAATAGTATTTGCATTGTACCCAAAATAAAAAGGCAATGATAAAATAAAATAAATACTACTGCTACTACTTTGAATTGTTAGTGAAATAGTTGGTAATTGGGATCCGTTACATGTGAAAAATTGATCTCGTCTCAACGAACCCGTTCGTACGGAGTTGGAGGTTGTTGTTAGTTCTTTGACCTACTTCGTTTTAAATAGCGTAAATATTGTAATAGGTAGTTTATTATAGACCCTCTGTGTTTATCAATTTTAATGCAATGCAAGTGTTTCACGAATAACGACTGATTTCAAAATTAATTTTATAAAAATAAACCTATTATAACTAGCTGCGCCCCGCGGTGTATGTCCAGTGTGTAGTAAAAAGTAGATAATTTTCCTCTATGTCCTTTTCGGTACGCCTTGAACCGTGCATTTTTACGTGATAAAAATCTATCTTTGTGCGAAATGTCATCTGCCGTTCTGGCGTGATTGAGTAACAATCATAAATCCAAACTTTCACATTTATAATATTAGTGGGATATATTTAAATTTTATACAATAGACACTATTCCAAAACACTTTTAAAAATTGTACCTTGGTTTAAATGTGTTATTTTTTCGTGTATAACCCTATGGTTATGAATTAAACAGTTATTATTATTATAAATACTATTTAACGGGTATTTATCGCGTTTATTTACCTATTTTTCCCGACGTTTCGACAGGTTTACACACTGCCGTGGTCACGGGATGACTGGCGTGGAAATAGGTAAATAAACGCGATAAATACCCGTTAAATAGTATTTATAATTATGTGTTCAGATCGCGTAAGTTTAAAAACAGTTATTATTATCTAAGTAATAAGCCGTGACAAACTATATTAAATATTATACAATACTGAAACTGTTGGTCTTTAAATAAATAAATTATATATTAAAAAAAATCTGTGCAGCACACTGATGCGCACGTCACAAGGTAATATATTGCGCTTAAGTAGGTACCTTAAGTAAGTAAGTTGAAAACGTGAATGCAGTAGTGTTTATATTATCAAGTACACTAAGCACTTGATTGTTTGATTGCGCACAAGATTGAGATGGATGAAACTTGTGACTTCCTTTTCAAACAAGGTTTTCATTCGAACCTTCGTGAGGCATTGAGTGGTATCTACCTATACCTATCCAACAGGAAGTCAATTTCAATTTTCTATTTCAATTTATTAAATTAGAACGGTCCTACAGAACCACATAGGTACCTACACAAACATATTAATAAAAAGTATATTCTTATTTTAAATTCGAAAGTAACAAAAAAATTATGGATTTGTATTTTCGAATCCTATGATCGATAGAGTAAGTCCTGAACTTTACCATAGTACAAATTTCGAAGTTAAATATTTAGTACTTTGGAAGATATGGAGATCTGACGGAGTTGATATGAGGTAGAAGAGGCCCTTAAATGGCCTTAGCTGAACGGATCTGAATGAAATTTAGAAGGGAGGTAGAAAGGATGTATCCTGAGGACGGACATAGCCTACTTTATATCCTAAAAAAGCGCGTGTAAAGCCGCGGGCTATAGCCAGTCTGCTATAAAGCTTTTATGGCAGTAGATAATACATTACATACATCACACACACATCTTTATACTTACCTAAGTACCAATCTAGTTAACCTTTGTTGAAATAATGTATCAGATAGCATAATTAAAGCACTTTATCAATCCCAAACCTAATATTTACCTAGTATTGTTACTAGTGTAAATCTTTTATGGCTTCATTTTAAGTAATAAATATATCACCATATCTTATTTATGTAAAGCTGTGATTTACCAACAAATAAATTACAATGCATAAAATTTTATTTGCGAACGAATTCATCGTTCATTAACTTTCACACTAAAACTTTTGACTTGTGTTTTTGCGAGAGTAAATAAATTATTTGTGCTGCAGAAAAAAGTACCTTCATGTAGCACTTTCTTCCTCCATTAGTAACATACATACATGGTCCAATCGATACTTTCAATCACGCTGTACAAAACATGTCAGTGAAAGTAATCTCCAACGGTTGATTAATTTTTGAATTGAATAATATAATCGTGCTAACTTGAATTTAAATTTAATTGCATTAAATTTTCTCTTGTCATGATTAGAAGTTCTGATTTGTATGACTAAAGCCACAGAATAACTATTCACTGAATAAAATATTTTTTTTTTAGTTTATACGTAATTTAGTATTCAAGCCAATTTCAAATTACTATGTTTTCAAATACTTAGAATATTTTCACTACATGTTTTAAACCACCCAGAACACAAAAAGTCAAAATACTCTATGATTGTGAGTTTTGGTCAGCATGCTTTGAAGGAAATCGTAGCGCAACATCTGTAAAAAAAAACATTTTTGGGTGAAGTAGATACAATGTTTACAAACATTTTATCTTTAGTTTGCAGGCAGTATCGTAAGATTCATGATAATTTAATTTTCTTCGTTAGGTATACACATAATAAATATTATTTGAATTGTACCTAAATGGAGTGGAGGCATTTGTTAATTTGACCTAAAGAACCTACTGACCGATTCTATAATCTAATAGCTTTCTTATTGCGTACCTACACACAAACAAACAGACTTGATAAATGACCTCGTTATTATAGTAACGGTTACAAATGCTGCATGATTTTCATATCTAGGCCACTATATTTCTTTCTGAAGCATGTTGCATGCTTATTAGATGGATGACTTGATTATATTTTTGCTAGAAAATGACGAATGCGCTGATAAACTTGCTGGTACATTATTAATGGTTAATATCAAATTAACTATACCTAATTACAATTCACTTCATCAAACATAAAAGTCAACACAGTCAAGGGCAGCGATAGAATAGTTGCGGCTACGGTACCATTCTTTGCGAATCGCCTTCACCTCATAACCAAAAAAGTATACAAAAAAATTCACAATAATTTACGTCTCAATGCATCAGTTAATGAATAAAATATTCACGTATGCATGTGGTCATCGAAGGTTCATAAGTTATTCTAAAACATAAAAGATTTGCGCGAGCAATGAAAATGTCTGTGACTCAGGCTCGGGTTCCTGACGTTCTCACAAAGGTATTCGCAGGAAAGAGTTATTAAGATAATGTCACCGTGAGATCCGAACGACCTGCAGAATGACCCGCAACTCTGTAAGGCGATGAGTGGTCTAGATTTGACATGCCATCCTTCCTGCAATTAGAGAAAACTCGGTGATGTTAATCAAGAATTCAATTTCAAAGTCGTTTTTTATTAAAACTATAATTGAACCTGAATCGGAGTCGACACAGAAACATAACCTACATGTACGCATGCGAGAGCATTCATAACTGTTAGTGTATGAAGATAAATACAGGGTGTCCGGCGGCGTGGGTACTTTAGCGTATGTTTCGCCGAAAGAAGGCCGTGTTGCGACCTTCCAAATTGTGGGCGCTCGATCGTTGACCGCCGCGGCCTGCGGGTCGCTTCGTCACGCTGAACTGCCCAAATGATACCAGCCTTAAGCTCCACCACAGGTACCTGGCCTGTTTCATAATTAACTTGCGGTCTACATCCGCATTGCAATTTTCCACATAATTTTAGGGATTATGTTTTACGACTCATCTTTGTTTGATATCATCCAATCAAGGCGTCTTTAAGACTTTTTTATGGATCGATTAATGTTTTTGTTTGATGAGATATAATAGTAAAAATAAAGTCCATTTGAATTTAACGTTTTCCTAATACAGCTAATTAAACTAAAACACTGGATCCTTTAACTTTAGGTAACAGAGTGCGATCTACCTAGCCAACACGAAGCAGGGGCACATGAGCTGGTTTATTACAGGATGTTATACGTTTGCTTCTTAATTACAGAAGTTATAAATATTTAACACTTTTATTTGCAAAATTTGATTAGGACCACTGATAAGGTCTTAAAATGTACCTACTGGGACACCGTTATCGTGCCTTTCATTAAAAAAAGCCATGAAGTCAATTTGTACGTTTAGAGCTATCATAAATTTCAATGTTCATCATTTATTTTTGTATAATTTCCGCTGAAGCTTTTGTTTTACCATTTTGTGTAAAACAAAAGCTCTCGTGCGATTTCGCACGAAAGCATTGTTATAAGTGAGAGGAAAATATTCTAAATAATTAAAAGTGACGCATTAAGAAATAGATCATATTAAAATAATGACTAGATATACCTAACATTCAAAATTACATAAGTTCAGAATTATTCACCCATTGCACAAAAGTTAAAAAAATTGCACGATAGCCAAAAAAGCTAAAATATTACAATTTTGAGTAAAACAGCTTTAGTGCGAATTCATTGTTTTTTAAAATTTGTTGCCTTTATTTTTTTATGCGACACTTATAGGTATTTAGAAGAGATTTATCCCACATAAAACAATGAATTCGCACGAAAGCTTGGTATCACTATTTCGTGTAAAACAAAAGCTTTCGTGCGAATTTATTGTTTTATCTGGGATAAAAATGTTCCTAAAACCCGTAAGTGACGCATACAAATTTGAGCATAAAATAATGACTTGAGATACACCTAAACACCTTCCAAAATTACATATAGTTTATACGTGGCACATACTTTAAAAATACAAGTGGTGGGAAAGTGCTAATAAGGATCCTTATTAATAATTTACGTACATATCTAAAGTAAGACAATTTTATAAATTCGATACAAATAAAAACCCACCCAACAGATTCTACACTACCATCGTTTTTGTTGCAATGTATGAACCTTGTAATTAATGCAGATAATAATAATGATCAGGTAGGAGTCCATTTGCAGAAGTGCATTCACGCTGTAATAGCCCACGAGTAAGTGCTTTTTATAAACTTTTCCTTCATTGTGTTCTGGTTCAAAGCACGTGGATAGGTTAGGGATCATGAACGTACCTTTGAGTTAGTATGTTTGACCACGCATGTCTACGATTTATTTATTGATTCTAAGTATTTGTATAGAATCGAGGATTTGATAGTTTTGTGACTTTTGTGATCGAGTTACAGGTTAACGTTGATAAACCAAAGTGTTCCACAGTTTACACAGGTACCTAGATGGGATTGGAATCAGCACCACACAATCAACAATAATAATAATAATGCTGGACAATTCACACAGCATTATCTAGCCACAAGCTAAGCAGAGCTTGTGTTATGGGTACTAGATAACTGATAAACACAATACGCAGATAGATATTTTTTTTATATATAGAAAACGGCAGATCACCCTGAACAAATGTCTGCAGATCATACACACATTTGTCCCGAGGCGGGAATCGAACCCGCAACCTTCTGCGTCGCAGGCAGACCTTCGCCCACCGCGCCACATCGGTCGTCAATATATCGATATCAATAATAAAAAGGTTTTTAAAGCTCTTTTTGGTCTGCAAGTTTATAAAAAGTGCATCCAGGAAAATATTTTTCCTCTCCCACGTTCCCGGATAAAAATGCAATGCAATATCGTGTACATCATGGCGAGTGTAATGGTTGCTGGTAACTTTTACGGTACGTTTAATGGCACCAGTAAGGCATTAATTCATGCTGTTTTATTCTCTCATTTCGTTATAAAGAATATAATTCGTTCGTGTTTATTTTAAAGTAGGTACATATTATTTAAAAAGCATGGCTTTGTTAACAGAATAGTGCACCCCTTGAATGCCTAGGCTTAACAAATACTGGCATTTTGCTGTTTCCGAAAAAAAATGTTTGCTTAAAGAAGTACGCTTATTTTTTTTTAAAGCAGCCAGTATTTTTTTCCAATGCAAAAAGAAAACCCCTTTTGTACACAGAGGGTAGGGATAGGAGGCCCTATCGTAGAGTTAGTATGAAATCTTCATATTCCGTGGCGAGGTCAATCTGACCACGTTTTGTGAAGGTTTATGGTTTATGCGGTACATAACTGGCTTATCCATAGAAATCTAAATATTTAGATTCCTATACTAGATCTTTGATTTTTACGCACTTTTCTGTTAAAGTTCACAACCCGCAGAAGGTGACCCCTCGCGCGAACTTTGGGCTTTTTTCCTGTTATTTTTCAAGCTATGATAGGAAAAACTTATAATGAAATTACTAGTTTCTACCCGCGGCTTCGCACGCGTTGTTTAAGATTATTTATATCCCATGGGAACTAATTTATGAGATAAAAAGTTATTCCTAGCCTAAAACAGGAAAATACCATTTTCCGTGTCATGCTGTTTTCCGCGCTGATCTGGTCCGCGTGCCGGAAATCTGTCACACTAATATTATAATATTCAAATCGCATACAGGTAGTATGCAATTTCAGGGCAATCCATTCAGTAGTTTTGGCATGAAGAGGTAATAAATATCGATACAAACTTCCAAACTTTCGCATTTATAATATTATTGTCATAGGCTTCAGGCATGTGGACCAGATCAGCGCGGAAAACAGCATGACACGAAAAGATACTTAGAATGGTATTTTGCACCGACAGAATAGACCAACTGGTCTATTGTCAGTATTCTCATGATACCAATCAATTTGTAAATGTTTGTCCGATTTGTTACTGGCGTGTTAACGCGTTGTCCACTTGTATTGTGTTGGTGTATTGTGACAATTTGATGATAGGTGCGACCGGAGAGATGGCCAAGTGACAACACGCGTCTAGTTGCTTGAGATTATTGTAGAATAGGAGCTGAGAGTATCTTTAACACTAATATCACATATCATACTAATATAATGAATGCGAAAGTTTAGATGGATGGATAGGTGGATGTTTGTTGCTCAATCACGCCAGAACGGTTGAACGGATCTGGATCAAACTTGACACAGAGATTGATTATAGTCCGGAATAGCATATAGGCTATATTTTATCCCGGAATTCCCACGGATAAGATAAGATAAGATGTTTATTGCAAAAAGAATCATTACAAATAATTTTACATAACAGTTTGTCTGACATTATGACGGGAAGGGGAACTACGTGGGTGAAACCAAGAAGCACTGGCAGTGACTATATATTTCTTATATTATAACTTTGTTACTCGAGCACAATTTTTAATTAAACCCTGTCCAACCTATCTACTCTGTTTCTATTCTTTGTTCATAAAGTCACATTATCGCAAATTATTGCCTGTATATAATTTATTTATGAATTGTACATAACGTAATCCAGCATTTCCAGCGCAAAAGGGGGAAAACGAAAATGATCCTATGCTGAATTTGGGTATTCGTTTTATTTCCTGATTCCTAATATGAGCTAGAAGAAGAATAGGTCTGGGATTCTGGAATGTTTGTTACGGAAAAACTAGCTCTAATTTCGACTGTAACCTTTAGATTAATATCTTTGAAAAGTACAAAAGTATGTTAAACAGTATCAGTTTAGCTCCTGAGCTAAAGTTCTCTATGTTTGCACATAGAGTGTAACGCTCTTTGTGTTCCTTGTTTTGTTACAAAATATTGAACACCGTTTTATTTAGCACCATCACACAAATTAGATATGACAAAGTGGTCGTAGCAAAAGCCGTTTCACACACAGTTAAAAAGAGGTTGAAAATGACGAAATGCTTCCAAATGCCTAATTATCTCACTGTTGCTAAACGTTTTATTGAAGTGATGATATGATATGAGTCATTACGTCAAAAAGAGTTGACACTCTAGACTCATGATTGTAGAAACATAAGTAGAATGTATTTTGTTAGATAATATTGGAAGCTGGTCTCACGCAATAGCAAACGCTTAACAAACTGAACGATGTTAAGCTCTTGTTGAGCACAATAATTTAGTATTGAATGTGTAAACAAGCTAATGGCATACCAAAGATCATGTTACGAGAATGGATACCAGTTTGGTGGGTCCCTGAACAAATGGTGATGTGCGCTAGCACTGCACAAATCTACGCGATGGTGCGCTAAAGTGGACGTGCCAATGAACTTAGGACGGCTATTGACAGGTATTGCGTTAAAACAAACACAGGTTCTGGCGGCTAAGACGGACCTCCGTTCACTTGACCATATACGAGTGTAGTTAGTTGGGTAGGTAGGTACCTATGACCGCAAACCTCCTGAGAATTTCTATGTAAATAATCACCTATGGTAAATACGGAATTCTTGTAAGCGCAAGCATCTTAATTTTCTAACTGTATGGACTTAGAGCACCAAATATTCGGAACTGCTTGATGTAGGTCAGAGAATTGGCGAAATTTCTAACATGTATAGTGATAACAAGAATATTGAACAAGAAAAGAGAACAAATGTCTGATGGTTTATATAAGTGCCTCTGATAACCACTGTAAAGAGGTCTAACCATTGCACCGGCGCAGCGCCAGCGTTAAGTTAGCTAACATTATCTCAAGTAATCTGTCTGTGTAATTTGCATGAAATGTCTGGATTTTATACCTAGGATGTAACTTTGAATAAAGACACTGCAAAATGTGATGATTCAATGACTTTTATTAAATCGAATGGGTGAATATTGTGATATGAAAATATGCTTCAGTATCGTACTTTGTAAATATTTTTATGGTGTCTGTTCTTTACATCGGCGTTCATCATCACCTCATGAATTAAATGTATTTTACTTATGTTATGTATCTATGTTTTATATCTAACAACTTCTAGACCTATGTTAAGATTTATCCTTAAAGTTAAAACTCTTAGATTTACATAGTTGGAAAATCATATTTAGTACCTAGGTACCTAAACACATTACGTACAATTTTCAATTTCAAGATATTTCTTTTAAAAATGTCACAATGCAGATGCTTACTTAAACGTTCAATAATATAACGATGTCTCTAGCTCGAGCAGAAACTGTTGCAGTAAACATAGAGAAAGCAATCAGGACATTTCTTTCCAGGGCCCGTAAAGTTCTAATATTCATGCAATACGGGACACCTCTGTAGTTAAGTATTAAGAGTTACAGTTATAATGACACGTTGGAAATGCATTCAGTTTCCAGTTGGGTGGATGGATCGAGCCGCTTTTGCGGCGTTGTTTCTGATGGCACTGCGGCTGAAGGTAAAATTCATCAGTCGCTAGTCTGGTGGTTATAGATTGTGACACGGTAATGGGCCAGTCGGTGCGTGGCAATAAATCACCCGTAGGTACCCGGCCTATACGCTTTCTGGATAGCACACAAGTACCAATAAACCTTTAGGCTTTTCTTTATCCAGTACAACTAGTTAGGTTTCTCATGTGAACTCTCCGAAGCGGCTGTAAAATATGATAGTTTATTCAAAGGAAGATATCATGCATGACCAACGACGCCTCAGCAAAAACAGACAGGGTTTTAATGACCTTATGAACCTTGGTATTAAATATGGGTATTAAATAATCTGAGGCAGTCAATCAAGAAACGACGTTATGGTTTCCAAGGTGCCTACCGTTGGTTGGCACGCATATTTGTGGAAGATCCTAACGTGATACTGTCACTGTATGTGCTTTATAGGTAAAGGAAGAGTTAATTGAATTTATGGCGATAGGTTAATTTCCGTAAGGTCAAGTATATTTTGCGGTACACTGCACAACAGCGGAGAGTGTTCGCTTGGCTACTGCTCTTGCCAGCGTCCACGCCAGCTGACACACTTTTCAGTTTATTAGTATCGTAAGCCCTATAACATTGAATAGCTAAAGACGTAGGTACTGTCGTTTGAAATATATTTTATTGCTTACCTGACGTCTTCTTGAGCCAATGACCCATAGTCGCTTACGGTACTTCCTAGATTTGCTGCGTACATTCCTAGAGTTATTACTTGCATTTGGTAGATAATACAATTCTCTTTCAAGTTCTGGGGATACATCTTACCTTATGTTGGCAGCACAGCCGACTTAGTGACCGCGAAAGTGTGAGTCAGGATGTAGGTTGTTTTCCAGAGCAATGTCGTTCACAGAACGTTACCGTTTAATCTCGGCGTTAGGCATGGGCGCTGTTGGTACAGTTACATACATACTCGACAAATTTGCAGTCAGCTAACGTAAAGCCTAGCTAGACGCTTAAAAATATAAATAAGAGATTGGGTGCCAGCCTTATTTGAATTCACAGGTTCAACTTTAGTATTCAGCAGATTTGAATCTTAAGACCGGAATTTAAGTTGGTTTAAATTGCCTCAATGCGCGAAAACCACCTTAAGTATAACTTTTTTTATTATAGTTTTGGGCATTTATGCCACCTACCAAATCTTAGTTTGTTTGTAATTTGGTAAGGTGGGGTAAGTTATTTCACGGACCCATAGGCGTTGATTGGGTCATGCTTCATCGGATCGCATGATGTCATACAACTACATAAAAAATGCAAAATTCGTTATTTTATTTACTTCTTTTAAATTTGAGCCCTTGACTTCTGATTCCGTAAGAGAATAAGTATGCGAGAAAATAAAGCTCACACATCATACGATGCTTCCAAAAGTGTCGTTGACACACGACACGCTCGGTGAAAATCGAACATAAGGTTTCTTGTTGATGGTTTCCACTGGCCAAATTAATTCGCTGAACTCCAAACGAACATGAAAACAGACTAAAAAGTAAAAGAACTGTCGGAAGTATCAGCATCCACATGTGCCGGCCACATGCGTGCCAGAACCATGCCTTTGTTCATTGCTTATATGTGTTAAAGGCAGTTTGTGAAGTTTCCTCGAAGCACTGCATATCGCTGCCTAGCCTACATTATGTAGATCGAATCATCTAGATACACACAGGAGTATATACTAATCTTATATATTTATAACAGAGAAAAAACTGACGGACATATCAAAAAATCTCAGGTACTACAAGAGCCACGAGGCTGAAATGAGAATTTGCAAGTTCATAGGTTCCTTGAGGTTGAGGTGGTTCCTTTTAGGACGTAAGCACCCATTAATGACGGATTTCTGAAATTTCTAATTATTACGTGGTCAAAATCGGGGTTAATAGTTTATTGGTTGGCAATCACGAAATGTTCGAAAGTACCTACATGACCTACGCAGTCGAAATTATGCTTATATCCTTTTAGAACTAATACAACCACTTTCAAACGGACTTTTAGAAATCTCATGAAATATGTAGTTTATATTTTATGTTCTTTTACTGCTGTGAGTTTTTTGTAACTAGATCTCAGTTTTCTTAATATCTTCATAATATCTATTTTTTTGTAAATCTAGAAAAAAATGTATGTTAAAATCTTTTAAATAAATAAAAGTCAGATTTTTGAATTCAACATTGAAACGTCTTCAAAATATTTTGAGAGTTTCAGAGAAGAAATGAAACCTTTTTGCGATCACAGTGCATAGAAAGAAGCAGTATTTGAGGTATTGCTACAGTCCACGCAAATGAAATTAAAAAATGTATCGTGAATCCCTAAGTCAGAAATCAACAGAATGGCGTTCGTTGACACTGTGTAACACGATACAGCTGGACCGGCACCAATCGGCCGTTTGTTCTTTTTACGCTTATTAGTCTAAAGCTCAGGAGATCAAAATGACAAATCTTTTTTAGCCTCCAATAAATTGCGTCCACAAACACACAAAGGTAGGATTAAAAAGTCAATGTGGCGAGTCCTCAAAAAGCCTACCATTAAATCCACCGGGGATGAAAGCACCTATGAAGTTGTGAAATGGCTCGTAATTCATCCATTTTCACAAACCATGTGTAGGTGGATAATCCGCGAGTGCGGCGGTGAACCGCGTGCGTAGGTATACCTATTACCTACCCACTTCCAGCCCCATTGCAGTGGTCAGCTTCCGTCTAGACAGAGATTATGTTAAATGTAGTTGATATAAACTCGCCCATTTTTCACATCCTTTGTCGCAACATGAAAGATTTGGCCGTTTTGGTATTTTCCTTTACATCTATTTTACTTTTTAATCTGATTTATGTAAGTCCATTTGAAAAACCCTTGTGTGCCATGCGACGTTTGCACTTTTTATGTGGAATAGAAACAGAGTAAAACCTTTCCTTCGCTAAACGTCATTTCGCTTGTCGCCATAACTGTAAACGAGTCGAATGGCTGTGAGCTTGAATAAATCAAGTCATAACAACGGCAAATGTGAATTGTTTGTGAGAAAGAATCTCTAATGCAGCAGATGGCCATGCATCCACAGCAAATTAGACGACTAATATAACGCATTGTCATTATAATGGCGGCAGATCGGCGACTGCCCTTCTCCGTATTTAGTACAAAGGAGCGAAATTCCCAGTGCCAATGTTTACCTCTCATTCCCTCGCGAAAATTGCGGAAACGTAATATAAATGGAATAATCCATTTTTGCAGGGGATGTTTTGGGAGGATAAATCTCAATCGGGGCGAGGGGCGGCGGTGCAGCGGCGGGCAGACACCGCCGGTCCAGGGCCCGCCATCTGCCGCGGTATAAAATCGATATTATTTAGCAACAGACTTATATTGGTCATGTGTTTCTATGATGTTAAGTCAAGCTGCACCCACGCAGCGTGCCCGACAGGTATCTTCAATATTTACTCTGCCGGCACAAGACTCAGGAAACAGTCTCTTGCGACGTAAAACTGTAAGCTTATTCAGCAACTCAAAATTTCTGAGCTGTTCAATAAGCTTATGGTTTTAGCTGAGAGGAATAAAGCGTTTGATATTTAGTTTTTGGTCTACCTACAGTGAATAAATAATAAATAATGCTGGACAATTCACACAGCATTATCTAGCCCCAAGCTAAGCAGAGCAGTGTTATGGGTACTAGATAACTGATATACATAATACAATATAAAAGGTACCTACTTAAATAGATATTTTTTATTATACATAGAAAGAACACCCGGAACAAATACCTGCAGATCGTATAAATATTTGTCCCAAGGCGGGAAACGAACCTGCAACCTCTTGCGACACAGCGGACCTTCGCCCACCGCGCCACAGAGTCACCTCTGTGGCGCGGTGGGCGAAGGTAAGAACATAAAGTTGATAGTTATGTTTGGGTAATTTTAAAAAAATTCCCGAACATTAAATATGTTTATTGATATGGTTAATAAAGTTATTGGAAAACTACCCTCAATTTTATATTCATAAATTTACTCGGCTTTTGTCGCTCGCCGGCAAATAACAAAGTTCTAAGAATGATGATAGTTAATTTCAAAATTGTATTAAAGAAAGTGAAGGCTTTTACCTACATTGTAACAAATGAGTCACTCCATTGACGTAAGGACGGGTGAGGTATTGAAAGAATCCCCAAGTAAGAAAGTTAGCAATAGCTAACGGTCTTTTATTTACAGAGAACCTAGCCACCTATAATTCTTTCGCGGTCAGAATGGAATAAAAACCATTTCGAACTGAAACAAAAGCGGTCGATGAAGGAGAACCATTTCACTATCTCTTACATTATGTGCGGGTAAACATATTTCCATTCGATATCCAACATTGCTGCTTGCTTCTAAATAATTCCAATCACTTTGCTCTGGGTTACCTGAGCACCGTAAAGTTCTTTGATTGACTTCGGGAAACGCGTGGATTCGCTACTGACACGTGACGTGTAAGCAAAGTGCCTTCGCCCGATTCTTGATTAGACATCGATTCTGTTGATGTCTGTTTCATCTCCAGCATCCAGATTCGCATTAAATTTATAGAAAGATCCTTCCCGCGGCTTTGCATGCGTTTTTTTCCATGGAAACGTTAAAAAGTAATTTCTATCGAATGGGAACTATTTTATGGGATAAAAAGTAGCCTATGTTTGATTCCAGGCTTTGAGGTACATACATTTCCGTCCGATCCGTGCAGTAGTTTTGACGTTAAGAAGTAACAAACATCCAGGAATTCGTTTTATATGAAAATAACGAATTTAAAAAATAAAACCAATGCTGATATAATTACGAGACTTAGAACATACGAGGGGGTAAGCTAACAATGAACGAAACTGTACTTATCATATTTTTTACGTGTGAGGCAAGCCTTGTTCGTTTGTATCCCTTCATTTAATGAAATGAAATAACCATTAAATCGATATGTATAATCAAAGTTTCAAACCAGCAACCAAATTAGAGCTGGGTTTTCATAATGTCAGTGGCCTTAGCTGATTTAATTGAGGATTCTTAACTCCTAAAATAAAGAAAGAAACCTTTGTTACTGATGATTCATACTTGTTTAAGGAAAAATAAAGATCGTAATTGATCCAAACCCCGTTAAATCTACCAATGACGCCAAAGCGGTCAGTCATGTGGGCCAACGAGAAGAAAATTATCCACGTACTTCCCAATGCACGAGATAGAAGGAGTTGAGTCACAGCATAGTGGAACGAAGATCGGCACTTAAACTTAGTTTAGCATAAGTAATTGATTTTTATTAGTAAAATTTTATGCATTTTATTCAAATAACGGTCACTTGATTGCCCAGTTTGCGATAAAAATGGCTGCTCTACATCAAGTTAGATTATTTTATTAGGTGTTAGGTCAATGCCTGATTCGTTTAATAGTTTCTTTATACACAAAAAATAATAATTCGGTGATATTTTATGAAAAGTCTTACATTTTTACTTTACTTTAACATGTTATCAAGTTTTTGAATGTTTTGTACAGCAGTAACAAACATTAGAATATCACAAAGGTAATTAAAATACTTAATTGAGTTTAATTTTATATTTCAACTTGGAACTTGGATAATATTCTATACATGTATGTATATAGAATTTGCTTTGTTTTATATATCTTTTTGTTAATTTAAGTTTCAAATGATAAGCTATAGGAGAAACCCTGGATCCTGAAATAAAGTATAAGGTAGGTTAGGACCCTACACATTTAATATTCGAATATAAACATTGACATTGACTAGCGTTGACCCAAATAAATAATAATAATAATGCTGGACAATTCAGACAGCATTATCTACCCCGAAGCTAAGCAGAGCTTGCTATTGGGTATTAGATAACTGATATACATACCTACTACAAATGATTTTGTTCTGCGTTATCAATGATTTTGTGGATCTCTTGAAGTCGCAAATAAATAAAGAGATGTTGTGTAGATGTGTCAGGAGCCATAGGCTGCAGCGGGAGCGGCTGGAAATGAGGCGGCGGCGGCGCCGGCGCGCAGCGTGGCGAGCCCTGCGCTGCGCCCGCGCCGCGTCCATCGTCGCCCGCCAACATTCCGCGCGATCGTTGCCTCCCTCATTCGCAGCTTTCTGATGCAATATTCAACTTTACTGCGTCCTTGCAATGCCGTAATTCATTATAACAAGTTTAATCGCTATGAAGTCATTTTTATCATTTTCTTCTGTACAGGTTCTATGATGTCTTACATCCAAGGCCACTTCGGCGACCTTAGTTACCGGCAGGCTGGAGCCTCTGTAGATTATGATACGTTTAAAAGGGATCAAAGATACATTAAAGGATCTCAAAATAGAATTTATTATACTTGTCTTTGAGACTGGAATAAGGTTTGAGAGCTACTGTTACGATGAAAGGATAAAAAGCAGTTAAATCAACAAGTCGTTTTCTTGAAGCAGCTTTACTAGTACTTGGTTTTTTATCGACATAAAATTGTGCCTATTTGATGGAAATGTTGTCTACGTGGGTGTATTTGAGATCTAGCACAGAAACTAATATAGTACCTACGTACCTGCCTGAGTATGTTAACGTTATACAAATAAGGTGGCGAGCGTCTGTCATGTTGAGTGGCAAATTGGCATCGTCTCCGCATTTGTTCCACGCCGCCGCCGTCGAGCACATGCAGCCTTGTGCTGGACTCAACTCACCGATGTCTATGCCATTGTCGCACTCGGTAATTGGTTCACGAAAAAAAAACAACCAGGGTTCAGGTGATTTACTGATTTAATTTTCTCATAGCTCGAGCTCTTTGTACCGCTCGGACAAAGCATCGGGGTTATTTATCTCTATTGTGATTTCTCATCAGTGTTGGTGTGTCTGTAAACGAGCCTAGGAATTGTTATGCCGTTTGTTTCTAACTATCTTCCTATAGGAGGTAGATAGCAGATAACCCCTTGGCACCGAAGTTACTCCGTTCGATAGCTTCGGTTAGAATTGCCGTTACTTGTAAAATCACACGCACAATCCTCGTAGCATTGTGCCTGACGGAGCGCTAACCACTTCTCAAATATTATATCATGCCCTTTATGTTAGGGTTAAGTGCATGGCTTGGTTCGAGTTCGTGAATGAGGGTAAAGTGAAATTGAGATAGTTGATTTAGGATGATAGTGTATATAACATTTTGCCTACAAAGATTCCTTTTGTAGCTAATTTAGCAAAAAATGGCAGGATGTGGAGTCGGAGGCGTATCGAGTGCTGGCGACTTTATAGGGCTGCCAAGGATGTATATCAAATTTATACATGACGCTGAGATATAATCCATATTTAGATTACCCATAAAAAAAAACAATACTATCAAATGTATAGAGTTCTTTGATGTCCTACTTATACCTACGTGCCTAAACGAAGGTGCGTATGTTAGCACCTACTTATTCAGTTTGATTCCTTTATTATTGATTTTAAAGTAGCAAATCTTTTTTATTTACATGTAAAGCAAATAGTAATCAAGCAAATAGTAAATTAATCTTGGTGTAGAACAAAGTCCGATCCGCCATCGGCAGAGTGAGTCAAAGTTTGGAATGCGAAAACGGCCCCCGGGATAGTAACCGTGTGGGCTATTTAGATAAAAAGACTACAGGAATGGACCAACCCTGGAGGAATGGCGGAGGCGATGGTGCGGAGGGCATCAGGAGAAGGGGCTGCGGGGGGCGAACGAGGCTGCTGCGAGTGTCCGCGGCTGTCGGGCCGGACTAACCCGTCGCTCCAGGTCAGCGCTCCAGCCGGCTATTTATAGAGGTGCCCCTTAAACAGAGTAATTATTCATTGATTAGCACTGCGAGGAATAGAGGATTGCGCTTCTGATAGCCATCGCGCAAACGAGAATCGTCGCCGGCGCCGCGCCTCGCGCCGCCGCCTTCCCTTCACCGACGACACTCGCATGCTTTATGTGCTTTACATAGCGGCCAAGTCTGCGAGTACCTTTACCTCCAGGGTAAGCGGTTGCTCATGCCTAATACTACGATTAGATACTGTGTACCTTCTGTACAGTAATAAATGATTAATACGGATAATAAAAAGCTTTACTCATTAAAATTCTTGTTGAAATGGAGAGCTACAGCTTTTAAACAAGCTAGATTTATAGGTACAGGTACTAATGAAGGTAATATAAGACGCGTTTATAAATATTACAAAGAAGAATATCAGTCGAAAATCGACGAATCGATCGACAACGAAGAATATAAGTATAGTTTAGCCAATTAAAGGGTTGTGGAATTGAGAAGCTTTAGGAAGAGCCACCCTCCTTATCGAACGTGCCAGGAATCACGTAAGCTTAAAATTGGTTTCGAGGGCGTTGGTTCTTTCTCCAAATTTCCTGATTTAGTTTAATTTAACGTAACTTTACAAACTAAAAAAAATCACGTTTCAAGTTTATCAAACAGTTCCGTACAACTGAAATTTGCAAGGCGTATCACAGACGACCAAGATGCTATAATATTTCTCAATCACTATGAGCACGGTTAACACTTTCATGGCCCAAGACGCAGAAGTCGAGGCTGGCCAGTAAATGCGTTAGTATAATATATATTTTCATTTTAATCTTAAAATACTGAGCAATAAGGTGATTGTATCTGAAGAAATCATGATAAAATACATTTATGTTTACAATACGTGTCCTTACGTACCTTCCGTTTTTCAAGAGAATGAGTCCATACTATATATATCCGTAACTTGACAGTGACAAGATGCTATAATATTTTATCAAAAACTTGTATCTTTGACAAATTTGTGTCGTCATATCGTTTATTACATTTAACATTGTTAAATTCATCAATAAATCAGTTATGAGATCATGCCATTCATTAAGGAGAAGAATAAACTGTTTTCAATATTTAATTGAAGATTTATACATATATCTCTGATAACAATGAATTTATTTAGTACCATGACTAAGCCAATTAAATAAACTAATTTTCATATAAGAGATAAATATTTGTTACGTAGGTAAAGTCAACAAGCTCCTAAGTATTATAAGAAGACCTTGAATAGAAAGGTTTATCTTTTTTTACTATAAAACTATCGTAGTTTGACGAATTTATTTCGGATGTAAACGGGTTAACTACGAACCTTATTTGTGTTGGAATAACACCAACGTTTCATCCCTTAACGAGGGTCTTCTTCAGGGTGAGTGCGGTTCTAGACGCGCGCGTTCCGCATCCCACTGAGCACTGAGGTTTTATCTTTATACCTCTATCTTTAAGTAAGTTTAATTTCTAAAGCTTAACTTTAAAATGAACTAACTGAAATAAACTTTATAACGGATTGAAATAAATTGGCCAAATTGAATTGGCACGAAACAACCGAAACAATGCCATTAAGATACAGACAGCTTTAAGAGTTTCGAGGATTTCGTCTGGCACTAAACTGGATTAGTAGAGCTACGCGAGTCTACGTCGTTTAACAGTTTTGTACATAATTTGTGTATCGTTTGTATTCCGTGCATTTTTTTATTGGGGAAGAATGCGTATTGGAAACCTTTTAACTTCCTATCACGTATGCGCGCGAGATTCCCAGCTTGGCCGGTTTATAATCGGGAAATTCGTGGAAGGTCTGATTCGATTCAGTTGAGGGTTTTGAGTCTCTGACCCTTCGAATACTTTAGTAACTTGCGGTTTTTTCCGTTTTGCAAAAGTTGCGGTAAACATTATTTTTGATCGAAGTTAAAAGTTACGCGCAAAAGTATTCTTATAACAATGTATGACAAAAACGATGATTGTATTTGATGGATATGAGCTGTAAAAATTTAATAAAATTCAAATGGATGTATCTACAAAGTAGATCAAATGGAAGTAAGTAAGTAAAAAATCGTAGAAATTTCGAACTAGATACTTCCATTTGATTTTTCTAAACCAGGTTAATGAAAAAAAGCTTTTAAAAATCCTTTGAAGTCAGAAGATGCGAGTGCATCTTTTGATACGATTATTGCTTAACGGTGTCTAATAAGAGTGTTCTTATCAGACACCGCTAAGCAATAATCGACAACCTTTTGCAAAGTGCCTGTAGCCGGAAATTTAGATGCAATTCGGCGTGCGGTCTGGGGTGGACAAAATCAATAGTCGCCACGAATAGCTACCACTACATCCGTGAAATCTGCACACATCGCGATTCTTTATTCGGCGTCCGCCCGCCCCCGCGGCAACGGCCGCCCGAACATCCGAATTATCTTTGGAACAGGTGGCGTCTACGATGAACCTTTATGTCGAGGGTCGCTCCGATATTCTATTATGGGGTTACTTATATTGCGATAGATTATCATAACACTTACACAAAGCTCTTTTGTGAATCATTTTTACGTTTAGTAAGTTAGAGCTGCATTTCTTATTACTCCTCTAAATGTCATTGAAGACAACGTATTTTGTACATATAGCTTCTTTTTCAGTACCAGTTATTACAACCTAGTTTGGGGTTTGCAATTCGCTCTAAAAAGCCACTTACAGATCTGTAGATACACATTTATATTATAGTTGATATTTTAAGGTGTTGTATATTGTGTGATATAGAGTTTTCAATCAGTGCGTCCTACCCGTCATGACCTACGGAGCTGAGACGTGGACACTCACGGTAGGGCTGGTCCACCAGTTTAAAGTCGCCCAGCGAGCTATGGAGAGAGCTATGCTCGGAGTTTCTCTGAAGGATAGGATTCGCAACGAATACATCCGACAGAGAACCAAGTTTATCGACATAGCTCAAAGGAAGCTGAAGTTGCAGCTGAAGTGGCAGTGGGCTGGCCATATTTCAAGAAGAACCGACGACCGCTGTGGTAAACGTGTTCTTGAGTGGAGTCCGCGACTCGGCAAACGTAGTGTAGGACGCCCTCCGACCAGGTGGGATGACGATTTGCGAAAGACTGCTGGCAGATGCGGGATGCGGCAAGAATCATGAAGATGATGCTGTTTTCACCATCATCATGAAGGTTAACAGGGCGCTATGGCGCTCATTAGGGGAGGCCTATGTCCAGCAGTGGACTGCTATAGGCTGATGATGATGATGATGATATTGTGTGCTTAAATAAAGAAATGTAATATATATTAATATTATTTTTACACAGGAGGCTCTATAGTGATCAAGCCCGATGATTACTATTTAAGTGTCTCAGAAGGTATTGACAAATATTCTCATGTGGAGATATAAAAATTAGCAAAAACATTCCGAAAGCATCCATGCAAGAGATAACTGAAGCTAACTTAAACGGTCAAGTACTTACATATCAATCATATTTCTGCTACAGTTATTATACGTCTTAAAATGTGTGTCACATTCACATTACGGATGCCGAAAAAAATACCCGAATAATAAATTAGAATAGTAATGCGCGGGCCGTTATCTTAGGATTGAGTCCGCTTTAATTATTATAAAAAGCGGCGCTTGCCGGTGTCACTGGCCTTCAGCTTAGAAGGATAAATATTTCATTGTAGAACCCAGATCATGAAGAATGATGTGATAATCTGAAATGGCAGCTATCTTCCTACCGTAATTTGTTATGATTATACTGACTTACGATTTCCTCCGAATGCGTCAAAAGTGTGAAGCAAAGGAAATGCTCGCCGATATGGGTGGCTTGTTCTGTTTGAATGTATTTTCATAGATTGTGCAGGTGCAGATTAATAAACTTATGCACCAACTTTTTCATTTTTTATTTATTTATCAGATGATCACTTTATTTTCTAAATGTAATGTGTATTTTGTGACATACAAGAGTAGGGTCTGAAGGAAATAAAGGACGTTAATATTTGACTTTTTATACGTTTAAAAAAAAAACAATTTAGGTATATGTTATTTTGATTATATGGCTCTCATTCAAATCTTACATACCAAAAGGTTAACAAGATATGTATAACAACTACAAATAATAAATGATGAAACCAATTTTGATTCGTTGTGGCCCTGCATTATGCTTGTTATGTAAAATAACATTGTCAATGTCCAAGTTGCAATTGCAACTCGTGTACGTGAAAATGCTGATAAAGAAGTAAATGCGTAAAAAAGGGAATCAAATTGCTTTCGATTCGTCAAGCTGTGACGTCACTCAGCCTCGTGTTGTATCAACTGGTGATATTGCTGTAAAGAAAATCAGAATTTCTTAGTTTCTTATCATAATCCTTAGTAACTAACGATTTTATAAATGGTTGGAGAAATATTTCAAGGCTCGTTTTAAGATCATTTAGATAATTAAGTAGGTATATATTAGTTTTATACTAGGTAAACTTATTTTTGAGGGTGTTTCGAAATCCAATTTGATTGGTTGACTCCTATATCCAGTGAAGCAAACTGATTTGCCTGGTCCGGAAATCGAAAATATGACCCGTCTTTCGCCCGCGGCATATAAACCGCTACAACGACGGCGTCGCACACGATAACATCGCATACAATAATCCTGTTCCTAAGTTGCATTTCATTAGTTACCGCAAATACTTTATTGAACATTAGGCTAAGATAAAGTGTAGGTAGTACCTGACTTTTAGGGAATTAAAGCTGGTACACAAATTTTATAGCATAATTGCCATATTTTGTCATTTGTACCCATCCTCATGGTTTCGGTTATTACAAAACTACTAATAGTGTCCACAGGTGATCGAAATGCTGGTTTTTATTTCGGTCAACGAATTAGCATTGCCATTCAACGTGACAATGCTGCCAGCATTTCGGGCACTCTGCCTTCTGGTGACGGCTTAGATTTTTAGAAAATAGATGTAAGTGCAGTGAGTTTTAATTATTTTTTGATGTTAAATAAATGTGTAATCAATGTGTAGTTAAATACATATATATGTTTTTGTAATAGTCCAAACGCACTACCTAACGACTATTGAAAAACTTTGAGAACTAAATAGCACCTAATGCTGTTTCTCTCTTCTTTCGCGTAGGTAAAATACATATTTACGAAAGAACAAAAATAAAAGCTTACAGGGGAATGTATTCTCTTGATGGCTTTTAAAATAAAGTAAATAATAAATATTGCCGGACCATTTACACAGCATCATCTAGCCCCAAGCTAAGCAGAGCTTGTGTTATGGGTACTAGATAACTGATTTACATAATACAAATACATTACATAGATAGATATTTTTTATTATACATAGAAAACGACCAGAACACCCTGAACAAATATCTGCAGATCGTACAAACATTTGTCCCGAGGCGGGAATCGAACCCTCAACCTCCTGCGTTGCAGGCAGATCTTCGCCCATCGCGCCACAGAGGTCGTCCAATTTTAATTTAGTGTTTCTGATAGAGCTCTACATTTGCGTTTGTTTATAATATAGTCAAACCAAATTTTAACCAAAAAGGTGGTGTTTCTTTATTAAATACTTACTTACCTAGGTACGTTTTGTGGCTTAGTTGAGAGTTATTAGAGCACACCCGTACTGAGGGTGGGGCGCAGGTTCGAGTCCTGCCGAAATCTATTTCTTTCGGAACTTATTTAATATCTTAGAGAGTGCGAGGGCTTACGCAATATAATATAAAAACCTACCTAGATAAACTTTACCTATATATAAATATGAAGCACAAAAACCCACATTGGAGCAGTCCAATTTGGAGTTCTACGTGTTTGCCTCACTATATTCCACTCTAGTGTAATTAAAGTGTCATCGCAGTGCATACAATTATAATTTAAATCAGTTCTTTACGAGTCTCCTGGCAAATTAGCAACATACAGTGAAATAAGAGGTATTTCAGGTCTGTTAGTCCAGCCTAGCTACAGTAATAAGGTCGCTGCCGTGTGAGGAATGGTAAGTATTCGCTTACAACTACCATAATGATGTTAGGACAATACAATGTTACCTATTTTTAAAAGATTAAAATAATTATCTTGAAAAAATAAGTATCTATTTCCAAATGACGGCTACTTTCTCATTCAAAACTAATTACATTTGTCATTTGTGTTTCATCTCGCAATGCTTGACAGCGGGTTAAATTGTCTAAGCGCAATGCATATAAAACAAAATTAACAAAAATTTAATATTGTCCCAAAAAAATTCGATTTCGACAGATTTTTGCCCAAAATTTTTGAAAATTTGCCCAGTGCGAGTAACGCACAATAAAGCAAAAAGCTAAATAAACGAAAGTTTTACATCGATTTTCTAATCCAAAACAAAACAAGGTGCCTTTGGATTAGGTACGTTTATATGTACATATAACAGTCAAATTACTCTTTTATGTGGGGTGGGGTGTATTAATTTCAAAACTAATTACGAGTGGACTCTTCTGTAGGTAGGTACTTACATAACAGTACAGAAACTAGTTTTTCCAGAAAGCTAACATCAGTCATCATTACCATCAGTCACTAATTCGTGCAAATACATTATTAACAGCCTGCATCCTTCCGGATAATTTAGTTTTATTGGCAGAAAGGAGCTGCTTTAATTTTAACGGTGTTTGGGTAATTTACGTGTACCGTTGTCGAGTCGCCGAAACAGTAAATTAAATTTTAAGGAGCCCTCTATATCTGGGAACGAAATGCCTCACTTTAAGCAAATTAACCAAATGTATTTTTTTAAATACTCTAGCTAGCTAGATTTAACTAAAGGTTTAAGGGGCAAGTCGTCGGATGAATTGCACATACAAACGTAATTTTAAAATTATTTGTAATTCAAGCATATTTTCACCATATTATGTTATTCTATGTATTTGAACTTGAAGATATCTAGGTCCCTCGTAGGTTTTTGTTCAAAATACACACCTATAGTGAGATGTAAGCAAATCACATTTTGCATATTTTTACGAAGGAAAAGATATGTTTTTGCCCTATTTGTTTTGTTTTAAAAACAAAAATATCTAAAGTTTTGTTTGTTAACATAGCTTTTATTGCCTAGTTACAGAATAGCAACACTCTGTGGAAAATACAAAAAGAGATCAGTCATCATTTTTATTACTGATCTTAAATAACGAATTGAATTTGCGATAAGCTGTCGTCGAATCCTTTACTTTATTATTTTTATGTTACATTGTGTAAATGTTATAATGTTACATTATATTTTTGTGTAGAAATAGTTTTATAAAATATTTTGCCTAACATCAAAACACAATCAAAAAATCCTTTTTCTTGTAGACTTGCATAACTTGGACTTTAAACTATAATACCTCGGTATGCTTAAACATCCTCGTGACATTTAAAAAGCACTGGCGCGTTTAAAATAATTTGTTATGAGCCAACGCTATGTACCAGGCCTCCGTAGTATGGCGTGGAGCCCTAGACCACGAGTTTGTAAGAGCTACTTCGAAGACAACTAACTTTTTAAAACATTTATCATGATTATAGGTCCTTTTTGGGCTTGAGTGAGCTATTTGAATGTTATTGCCGTCAACCCCATCGATACAATAATCTAGCTAAGGATAACATTATGCTTCACATTTTTGCTCCTAAATTGAGCAAATTTACCCAAACTTTAAATTCAGTTAAATTTAAGTTGGTTCCTGATTCTAAACTTACAATTGAGTAATCCTAAGTAGGTAAGCATAAGCATACATAATTTGTGAAATGACCAAGTTCCTAAACCATATAATTTTCGTTATGTACAATCTGTAATTATTTAAAGTTTTGTACGTCTCAATCAATAAGCAACAAATAGAATGAATGGACTCTTCTTTCTTAATTTATAAATAGGAACATGCGTATTTTACGACGATAGTCGAAGATTCGGCTATTTTATCTTCTTGATCAAAACAAGATCTAAATTACCCACCTACTCGTATTACAAGACGAGAGTAACATCAAGAAAAGATTGAGTATAATGCCGTAACGAATTACGATGTATTGGATGTGGGATACGCACGTAGGACTCGCAGACTGCAACAAGACGCACCAACTACATTATTATCATTATATCTTTTTTATAACCATCATTCAGTTTGGTATTGAGAGAGATGATAGTAATGCCGTCCACAAGTTCGCTGAATCATCACAAACATCTTTTCAGACGCTGATGATAGATTTGACAGCCTGTAAGCTGAAGCTCACCATGACTGAGCCAATTTATAGACGGACCATACCAAATATAGGTTCTTTTGCATACATTAACCTTGAGTGCAGTTAAATAACATAGCAATCTTTCAATACAACATGAAGACGTAGGTGCATATGCATGTAACAGTTTATTAATTCTCTGGTGAACCGCACTTCGGGCGATTAACGGGTAATCTTGAGCTATAATAAAGAAATTATGGCATCCATAACAGCGAAAATGAATTCGATGCCGATTATACTCTGAACCATGTCATAAAGGTGCTTGAAACAAGTTATCTTATAATTATACGCAACATGCGCATCGATTACGGGAACAGTCACGACCGACCATAGTCTGTAGGTGGGAATTTTGCTAATTGGTTGAATCCCATAGACAAGCAATAAAATCGATGGGTAGGACACCGGCTGCATCGCGATTGTGAGCTCGGTGGATTCGCGATGCGCCGTGCTCCGCCGCCAGCCCCCGCCACTGGAGCTCATATTTATACGCTAAAGCGGACACCGCAAAGAGTTCAAACGTGCGTCGGGCGCTCGGAACAGTAGACGGTGGTCGAGAATCGCAACGCGTGGGTAGACGAGGGCGAGTGCAGTGTGCAAGTGCGTGAGGGTCGTGTGTCGCTGAAAGCTCGGGCCGCGAAGCCTCCGGAGGAGCGACCACGTCGAGCGGGACATCGTGCGAGCGCCCGCCTCGCGTCAGTGCCGGCCCGGCCGCGCCGAAAGCACCACGCTCCGGCATTATACGAACAATTATACTCTGGACACTGGACACTCACATTGTATCGACAACTTTGCATTCTTCTCCATCGCCACTTCAAGTGATCGAGAATATATTCATTGTGCAGAACTGGTAAGTCTTTTATCATATTTTGCGGTATCAGTAACCATTGTACTGAAAAATACTGAAATACACAGTAATTCCACAGTTTTTCAGAGAAAATATTGGGAATATAAATAGAATAATTATGTTTTTTACAAACCATAATATTGTAAGCTTATAATATTTTACTTTTATATTATAATAACGCTATTTACCTTAGCCGCACCACACACAGCGTACCATCTGAAAAAGCCGGTCGGCGAGCTTTTCCGCTGTTGCATTTCAGCGGAAATCGGATAATGGATCAACTTGTAAATAAATTATAAAATTATTTCATTCTAATTTTGATTGCTGATCTGAAATAAGTCATTAATTATTGTCCTCGTGTTGTCTCCAATAAGATTGACTAATTAGTCATACCTTGTTATAATATTTGATTAAAATTATATGCCCAAAAATACTTTACAAAATACTTTTTACCGTTTTATGTTTCCTTAGAGATTCGATACGTATGAAAATTGAATTATTTGTAAGAAATAAAGAGAAATATTGTAGCTAGGTACCGATTTTGAATTAAAATAAGCATTTTAGTGTGATTTTATATTTAATCTACTACTAAATACCAACTTTTTTATTGCAATAATATCAATGTACTAAGGTACTATCAAAAAGCCATAAAGACGACAACAGTTTTATATTTGAGAAGATAATAACAAACATTTTTATAAGCAAAGAAAAATACTATCAAGTAATAGGAATTAAATAAAAACTAGTATTTACAATAGAAACAATTGAGCTAACTGCAGACTGTTGCAAACAATGTACAGGTAGCTCAACATTTTAATAACTAATATTTTTGTCCATTAAAAATATTAAACCAAAATTCATTTTGGTTTCGATAAATAAGTCGTTGCGTTAATAGGAAACACTAACGTGAATGGTTCCGATAGAGTCGCGTGCTTCTGAAACGAGCGTAACGGATCCAATATTTCACACTCACCACCGCAAATCATTAACGATTATACTTCTAAAATTAGATTGGAAACAATTTTCCATTTCGACTTCATAAAATATATTTAAACATACAATATTTGTTAACAAAGAAAATTACAATTTAATTCTAAATTAAAACTAGTATTTACAATTGAAAAAATTGAGCTAACGGCAGACTGTTGCAAACTTTAAATCTGTTTAAACTGTTTTGTTGGTCTTTGAATTTGGACACATAAAAAAAATATCCGATGTTAAAGGATTACAAAACAAAGCACAAAAACTTGAATTCCAATTGTATTAGTTATTATTATTTTTCCTGGAATTATATATTTATGGAGACAAATTGAACGGTTGAGCTAACTGCAGACTATATATTCATTATAGTTTTAGTAAACTACAATTTAAAAAAATTTGGTGGATTCTCTAAAATAATGGGAAAGACCCATCAGTAAATTAAATTGGGCTGCAGGTGATCATGATGATTAAGAAAATAAATAATGCTGGACGATTCACACAGCATAATCTGTGTAGGTAGATTATGCCAAGCAAAGCAGAGCCTGTGCTATGGGTAATATAGGTACCAATAAACAATTTTGCACTACAGTTACTTGGTCCTAAAATTTGTCGAGTTAATGTTTTTTTATGCCTTTCGACTCAGTTTCTTGTAAAGATCACTTTGACGGATGAAAGAAATCTGAGCAGCGGATGTTGGTCAAAGTCAAAGTTTAGGTTTGGTAGTTTATGACTTATGACACTAACTTTGGCTTGTTTTTTTTTTTCAATAATCAAGACACTGTTTTTTTTTCAATCAAATCGTAGTGCACAATTAAAGTTTTTCAAAGAGAATTACTCACTTACATAAATAAAATATTTTATTTAACATAATTTCATTAAGATGAAATGTTATATAATAAAGTACTTATAGGTACACCGATGACTGATATAGGTATAAATGGTTTTTTTAAACCTACCTTTAAACCTTTAGAAAACACCCAAAACACCCGGGACATATGTATTTATCGAACCCGAACCACCTCGGTCGCAGGCGGACCACGCACGCTGACCACAGAGGTTGTCATCAAATAAAAAGATTTTTGAATATTTACATAATTCAAGTAGCGCTTCAAGCTAACAATATACCTAAACGTTATTTACACCCATCATATTATACCTAATCAAATTGAAAGGCTTTTCATCGGAAAAGTATATATTTAGTTCGGTCTCGGTAAATATATTTTCGGATGCTCTACGTGAGAACGAGCGACGCACGTACTTCGGTGTCAAGCGAACAAACTCTTGGGTGTCAGACACTTTAACTGTATCTGACGTTTATTTATTCAATCTAAATAAATATCACGCTAGAGACAGCATTTTCCCATAGCCATTTCAAAGAAACCCTCTTATTTCCGATGACTAACTGGAAAGATTTTGATTCAAAGCCTTTTTAGGGTTTGATTCATATTTTCCTGTCGCATAAATGGTTAAGTACCAATGAATTATAATAAAGCCTAGAATTTAATAACGTCGAGCACAACTCGCCAGTGCGGTTTTTCCTGTGTCGCGGTACGATGGAGGAATCTTTTAGTTTTTGTCCCCGCAGAGTTGGTCATTACGAATATTATGCAAGTGTAATAGGTTGTCGTAGTAGGTAATTTGTCTTACAGGCGACTGAGCGTGGCGAGGTTATTACGAACTGCAAAGTTAATCTAGGCGTATGGCACTTTGGTCCCCGTTTGTGAAGCGAAATATACGGCTCTCCCCTCGACGACGCCGGCGGTCGGCTTTATTCACCTGGCTATAACTTTTCCCGAGTTTTGCCTGTGCCATCTTGTTTTTGTTGTTTCATTTCCGCTAAGTTAACTAAGGCAGTTTGTGAGATACTCCGACGCCTCCTGTTTTCTTTTGTTGTTTCGTTTGTCTCGTATAGATACGGCGCAGTTTGGATGGGCAGAGGTACCGCAACAATGTAGGTACTTAATACTTTAGATTTATAGGGAGTGGGCGTGATAGGCGGTATTTTATTTTTGCCGTTAGGGTCAGGGTCCAAGTTGTAAAACCCAAAAGATGAAAACAAATCATCTAATCAACATTATAATTCCATCCATTATCAGCTAGGATACGAGTCGTTTCCTAAAAGTCAAATCACGTTACTTCCTGTCTTGTAAGTAAATTAATAAAAGATCGATTTCATCTAAAGGTTTTACGGTTCAAATTTACTTTGAAATTGTAAAGTTTTGTTTTGACAGGCATTGTTATGTAGCAGTAACTGACTTGATAAAAGAAGGAACGTGGAAACATAAACTGATCGGCAGATAATAACAAGCATCGCATATCAAGTTCTACTAGAATTCATAACATTTAAACACATATCTAGTGGTATGTATAAGATTATAAGATTAGGTATAAGATTAGGATTAGGTTATTAGTTCAATAAAGAAAAATAAAATGCAATCAGTAAAGTGTGAAGACATTACGAATGCGAATGGCGCGGTTGATTGCGCAAAGCTTTGAGTTCAAGTACAGGGTGAAGGTTTCGATGAGAGCGATTACATCAAAGCTACCAAGTCTACTAGGCCAAAATTATACAAGAACTAGTTTCGGCCCGCAACTTCGCATGCGTTATTTCTATGGAAACGTTTAAAGGATGATTATAAATAATGGGAAAGGATTTATGAGTGTAGAGTATTATTCCAGGCAAGACAAAATGTGTATAGAATTTCAGCTGGATTCTTTCAGTAGTATTATGCGTCAATATGTAAAAAACATTACATCTAAACATTCAATTTTACACATTTATAATATGAGTGTACCAAGTACGGAAAAAACACAGTCTTTTCATACCAGTGAATAAGTACTTTGATTAATTATTACTAATTATTAATTATACTCCGATTTAGAATCCATGATTTTTTATGTCAACAAAGACATTAGTGAATGAAAACTCATGAAAAAGTGATAGCGAGTTATTGTTATCAGCTTATTGGTACATACTTATGATTATTGCTAAAAAAGTTAATATAAAAAAATATATAACGAAAACGAACGCAAAATCAGTTAAATCAAACATTGTTTCGTACTTCTGAAGTTTGGTTCGATGATAACAATGACGTTACATATTTTCCAATGTTTAAATAAGGGTTTTGTAACTTTGTGTAAAAAAATATATCCAGGTTTTTGAATCGGAGTATAGGAAGCTTATCAGAAGATTTTTCTGATGAGTATTAGGCATTTAACTGTAGTTTTTAATGCCTGAAACATAACTTCCCCGAGTTCAATTAATACGTTTATGGTTTGGTAAGTTTTATAAGGTTCAAGTTCAATTTCATAAATGGCCATTGGAGGCACTTTGAATGTTTTGCTAATTTGATAATAAGTGTGTGCTGTGGACGGTCAAGCGATGTTTTTGGTTTTGCAGCGGTAGGTCCGTCCATCTTTGGCTTCGTTGCGTCTTGGTTGGATCGCAACCTGTTAACTTCAGGTGGTGGCGAGATTTTCGCTTCTAAATTCGCGATTTTTTTCTTTGATTTTTTTTCAATTCCTTCATTACGTATACCAATCGATGAATTTAATTAGTGGCTGCTCTAGGTTTGCTAGTGTTGTCTTAGATATTGTTACTATTTCGTATGAAAAAAGGCGCTTGCGAATGCGACTGACCGTACTGTACTAGGTATATATTACATTATATTCTAAATAAATGTATATAAATAAAAAATATAAATCATTATGTATAAAATTTTATTGCCGAAATGTATTCATTTCAATATTTCTATTTTTGACAAGATTTGTATCAAAGCAAGTTAAAAAAATGGCTGAACGGATATTAATGAATTTTAGCAGATAGACAAATGATATCCTGGGGACAGGCGTAGGCTACCTTGAAAAGCGCGTGCGAAGCAGCTAGTAATATATAAATATATATTATAAATACATAAATAAATTTACTACAAAGGCATGACAGCATTAAATGCTGAGCGGGCCGCCTATTTTTGTTCTTGATGTTTATTTTTGTACGTTTTGTGCTGTATTGGAAATGTATTGTTATTTGTTTATTCAATTTCTTATGAGTAAAATAATAAAGTTAAAAACTAAATACCTTTCTAATCAATCCGTAGTCAAGTATCAAAATTTAGAAACGCAAATAATTTTTCTATTTTATTCTAAATGCTACTGGACCAAAACCATCACACAGTTCATACCAGCCGGTGTCATGGGTACCACTCGACACTTTCTAATAAACTCAACACAATGTGTTGAGTTTATTAGAAAGTTTTTCATTTAAAAATTATATTCTTTTACAAATTTCAATTACAAATTATACACAAAAAACACCCTGTTCAGAAATGTGCAGACCATAAAAATTGGATTGGGGGCGGCAGCAGCGCCTCTTGCAGAACCACGGAACTGCGATCCCCAACCCACATGCCCAGCAGCGTAGGGATTATGGGCATTACCCCCCACGAGATAAAAAAATAAGGGGGAGCCCTGCGTCCAGCAGTGGACTATTATAGGCTGTTGAGGTTGAGGTATAGATAGGTAATGCTTTATTACATAGATACTTCATTAAACTTAAATATTAACTCGTAACTATAAATAGAATAACTTAAACTTCTATATCTATGTCAGGCTTAGATAACCCATTGCGTGGTGAGAGTCTAAATAGTGTGAAGACATTAGGAGGTCCGGCGCGCTTGATTGCTCAGACCGAGTTCAAGACCAGGGTGAAGGTTTCGCGGTTACCGCGGCTGAAAACAACATAAGCTGATAATCATTCTTTGTTAGACAATTTGTTTTTTTTTTAGAAAAATAGTAAATATAATTGCAGTGGCATAAACTTACGTAACTTAGAGTTATTTAATGTATATTTAAACTTACGCGATTAGAACATGTTTTAATAACTATTTACGGGTTTTTATCGCCTTTATAAATTTTACTGATTTTTGCAAAGCTTCAACAGGTATATCTATGCACATTCATGATCACTAGATTTAGGTATATCTTGTACAAAATTTGTTTTAACACTCAAATTTTGTAGACCACACCTTCGGTTAGTACTTAGTAGGAAGTTAAGTTGTTTGCGAGATACAATTCACCAATTGAAACAAGGAGTGCAATACTGACAGTTAGATCCTGATATTGAAGAGGACGAGCAACATCCTTCCTTTAGGTAGACGTGACTGTCATTAAATGAAACAAAAGAAATTAACAATCACGTGTACAATAATGAGTCATGAAAACAAATAGAAGTAAATCGTTGTGATAATCATTGATGATGGCTGTGGCAAGGTCGGAGCGCTTCCAAAAATCTTTTGTTTGAAGATTATCGCAAGGAAACACGCTTGTTTGGCGGGAGCTGGGTAAGTGGCTGGATGACGCTCTTCCTTCACACCTCACGACCATGATGTCTACACAAAAAATATAACAATGCAAATGTTTACCGCTCAGTCATGAATATAGCAAAAAATATTGTGTCGTCATAGCCGGTGTTGAGCCTCAGCTGAAAGAAGCCAGTCACGAATGTGAGGCAGTGGTAAAAACTTACGGTAACTTTTCCCATCGACGTCCATCCGACGATTATTATGAAACGACAGCTATAAAAGGAACGCTCTCAAAAGTGAGCATTGGCCTCGGCGAGTGAGGCGTTCGCATTAATGCGTTCGCACGTGAATATGCGCGCGCAAGTCCCGGCGTGACAGAATGCGTCGGCGCAGCGCCACGCGCCCGCCGACCGCCGAGCGCCCGCGCCTTCCTGAGAAAATGGCAACTTATGGGGAACTGAAACTGGGCCTCGCAGGTGCCATTGACCCGCGCAACCTGCCACACTCGACGCACATGTGTTGCCATTCACATTTCAAATTTACCCACATACCTTGCGATATATAGGTTTATAGACTCGTAAGAATCGAAAGCCACAATGGGGTGGAACGGCCAATGGTTTTAATGACGACTGCGGTGAATCGAGCTAACAGCACAACAATCTGAAATGAAAGGTTTCTCTTGAATGCTTTAGGACGGTCGTGATTTATTCTGTCTTTGCGCTGCTCTGCTATAAATGCTTGCTTGTCTGGTAAAAAGCCTCAACACAAGCAATATTATTTATAAGGAACATAACGATGCAATCCAATAAGTTCCGTAAGATAAATGTGAAAACGTGGCTAAGTTTGGTTGATGGTTTCGCCGATAAAAGAGTGGAGATCTTAAAGGTGCCAAGTTCCATAGCAGTTCATATATTATCTTGAGTTATTATTTGATTTATTACTTGGCAAGTCATACATCCAACTTAATTGTGTAAAAGTCAAAATACTGTTAGACATGCCAAGGCGGCCTTAATAGCAAAAATGCAAGTCGTTAGGTTTGATACCGACGAGTTACTCGAAACACCACCCAATAATATGTAAGTCGCTCTTTTTTTTGTGAACTTTTCTGACACACTGTCATGTGTCTAGATGCGGTCTAGTCCGGCCGGCTGATGCCGAGGCTGTAGGAGCTGAAACCGTTACTGAACCACAAAAATGACGAAAATAGCGCGAGACCGTTTCTGTATTACTCGCAGACTACGAGATGCCGCAATTTAATATTATTATTAGGGTATAGTAGAATTTTGTATATTCTCAATACGTGAATTGAAGATAACTTACAATCATACTAACGTTGAAAATGAATACAAAACAATTTATAATTAAATAACTTACCTACCTCCTACACTCTTTTAAAACCTGATCAGAGCTTGGTTTTTCTGAGTACGGTAGACCACGACTCAGGGCTAATGCGAGTCTACCTAAATACCAAGTACCCAAACCGGGTTTAACGACTATAAGACTATCAGGCTCTGCCGATTTGGGTCCAATCGAGTCTAGTTTTACCTAGTTTGGCACAGTGTTCAAAGTATTGTTCAAACATGTCTGTGGATAGTTATTAGTGGGATGTACAGACGTGTGGCAGTGAGCGTGTAAGAAGCCTCGACACGGCTCACCTCCTGAATATCAATATCTGAATATAGCCAACTGCGATGCCGATGCCGGCCACAATGACCGATAAACAGATACATACGAATATGACCCTACGTAGACCCTCTTTAAAACCCACATTCAAAGATGTAGCGCTTGGTGCTCGACTTAATGGAATGTAGGTTATGATGTTATTTGGATCGAGTTTTTTGCCGGTCGGTTTTTTACTCACAAAAGCAAGCTGATATCTCCTTTCGCGTCTATTAGATTTTGGGGAGAAAGTAGTGACGTCACCGTGCCAAATGTTCCAAATCACCCGTGGTCATTACCGAGCTAGATACTCTGGCGCACCTACGCTCTCAAGGTGACCATCACGCGATATCAACCTACTTCCTTTAAATTTGATGTATAAAAACTTTTATCTGTGCCGCAGTTTCACTCACATTACAGATGGAGAATTTGCGCTGACTAAGATTTGAGTTTATTTTATTTGATAACTGAAATGAAACTAGCTTTTCTTCAAGTTCCAATGCCTCTACTTATATGATGTGAGGGTAATATTAACAAAACTCATTGAAAGAGTAAATGTCATGAAATCCTCGCCGGTGTGATTTACAACAGCGTAAAACAGCCTGGAGCCTCCATAAATCTGTACGCTTTGTGAGGTACTCCGAGTTCGGAGATTAACAAAGGATCATATCAAGGGGTACTCTGGCCGACACCTTTTCTTTTCAGATATTTCTAGTTGGTTTTTATTATAAACTTGGCAATTTCAAGACTAAAACGTCAATTGCAAGTATATTATTGAAATTATGAATTTTTAGGGTTCCGTGCTTCAAAAGGAAATAAAACAGGCCAGAAGCGAATCGGCTCGCACACGTAGGTTACCGTACCATCGCACATAACTATTCTGCAAAAGAAACCGTAAAAACAAGTGAAAATAGCAAAAAAGCCATTTAATTTATTTTATTTTTATTTGTTATAGCGGAAGTAGTAGGTAATCTACATCCTGACAAAATTCCAACTATCTACCTATTACGGTTCTAGGGATAAGTACCACGACAAAAGTATAGCAATCTTGCAAAAAAATAAAGTATAAAAAATATATAATTTTCGAGCTGTACCAAAACCAATAGGGTCCACCATCTTCCCGTTTGAGTCATAATATTTAACATTTTATTTGATGAAACAAGGTCTTATACGGAACCCTCGGTGCGCGAGTACGACTCGCACTTGACGCTTTATTTGTTATAATACATCTAGGAAGATGTGAAGTAATATTTCCTTAGGAATGATGACTGCCAAAGGTTGCTGGCACCCTACAACATCTGTTGGATGTGGCAGCTGAACACAACTTAGGGCTCTATGGCACCTAGATATGTCCAGTAATTGGACTGGTATTTTACTATGATAATGATGTTGAATATTTCTTATTTTTGTGTGCTATACTAAAGTAAACTTAACAGTAACAGATCTCATTTGATACCTAAACAAAATCCGGCTGCGATTGGGTTGAGATGCGCTCGCTGCCTCCCTAAAGAGCCTGGCTCAGTGCCCACGCTCATAGCACCCACACTCTAAATAACAAAACAAATAGACATGTCCACTTTACCATTTACCGAGTAAAAATTCTCATGTTATGTTTGAATAGGTCTTTTACCAATTAGTATTTGTACCGATATGTATGACGTTTAACTTGGTTAAGGTTTGTATGTAGCACTCAGCACACTTTGAGTAGCACCCGACTCCCTCCCGGATCGAAAGTGAAGAGTTAGAGAATAAGGACTCTACATAACTACTAACAACCTATTGTTTGCGCTCAAATACTGACCCTACAAGCTTTTGTGTAGGGTATTAGAGGTGTTCACGTATCCATAAAAACACATTTTGGGGATTATTGTGATTGCTTCTAAATTTTTGGGCATCGATACCTACAACATCAACAACAAACAAAGGAAAAATGTGTTCGTGTCCCACCCGATCGCTGTTTAAAATACAAATCGATGTTTCATACATTAAAGAGAACCTTTACCTCTTTTCGTGACCGAGAAACCAGATTTCGGGTTATTTTATTGCGTGTGTGTCATTGAGTATCGTATCGCGGATCGCGACTACGTTCCGGTGAACGCTCCGAAACAGTTCACTGTTCGCGAAGCATATCTACGTACAACGGTTACAGGCGCAATTATTCAGCGTTTGTCTAGGTTTATGTGCGAATAAGAGTCGGTAACAGTCCATAATGTCCAGGTGGTTTTATCGTGCGGAACGTGCGATGTCATTGTCCTGCTAGTGGCCGAGGCGCAGACCCAACATTACCACCTCCGCTCCGCCCGTCGCCGCGCCATGCTGCGCTCCGCTGCCACTGAAAACGTCTCGCACTTTTGATCTCTTTATGCGATAATATAACACGCGAGCCAGTTGGTATTACAATACAATTTCTTGACACACTGAATCACTTTTTTAAGAGCTTTTTGGCTACTAGGCTCGGCTTTTAAGCTCTACAAATTTTCTTTTTCAACTTTTTCTTTTATTGCATCGTGGACAGTGGGACTAGGTACTTTCTAGTAAAGTCCTAATATTCATTTATAAAGCTATCCTAAGAAAATAAGAGATAGAACACTCACCGAATCTTGTCAAGTCCTATAAATAATTAAAGACGTATACAAACACACTTAAACATACGGAAAATTCACCCTCAACCGTAGCGGTGTTCGCAGCCGGTCTTACTTTGTTTTCCTTTAATCTTGAGATGGGGCCTTTTTGAGAAGTAATATGTCAACTCAATCCCTACATGAATAATTCACACTTGAAATGCCCAAAGGGCCAGAAAAAGAATAAAGAATGAAATTATTTTCGTAAATAAGAGAGCAAAAAAACGATGAACCAGTAGCTTGTCGTAATTCGAAATGATTTTTCGAATATAATAATTTTCAAGAAGGTTATTAAGGTTACTAAAGTTACAGATAATAAATTAAAGTTGAAGTTTAAGCGCATAAGCTAGGCCCCTAATTTATAAAATGGCACAGCTTATAAAAGCAAACGTGGAACTTCACAGCCGTGCCTACCTACTTAATTTGAATTTGCTATGGAGCGCCCCGGTTTTCGTGTCACCCGCTATTTAAATAACAAAAGGGTATATAACTTCAGAGGTTCTATATATATTAAACGGTCGTTAGACCTGTATTTTGGTAAAGCTACTTCCTTGTTCACAGCTTCCCTGAATCAGCTTTTAAAGCATTCGTGAGCCGACTTCTTCACCTTGAAAGAACATAGGCATTTTTTCATCGTCTGTTTTTTCTACATCAATAACGATAATTTTTATAAGTATCCATTCAATATCTTGATGCTGGAGCTAATCACGACTGTTTCTGTTCTTGTAACACATAACCAGTAGGTAGATGCGACTGTTCAGCTGAGCTGAGCTGACGTAATTTACTTCCTTACTTTGATTTTAATTTATGGATAGATTTGTTATTTACTCGAGTACCTGTGTAATCTTTTCAAAATGATGTCGATTAAATACGCATTACGTGCTAACTGTCTAGATTAATCACAGTAAAAAATTGCTCACGTGCATATCTTGGGTTTTTGTTTCAACAGTATGGCTTGGCTTGGCACCGTGTCATGTGTCTGTCACACACAAACAAAGTCGTAAATAAAATTTTACCGGTAATTTCTACTAAATCGTTCTTTGGGCACTCAAAACTTAATAAAATACTGCTCACTGGCTTAAATTTGATCAATGTAAAAGTGAACTATAATGTTGAAGTCGGTGCTTTTAAAGATCTGCGATACTAATCATATTATCTTATTCAACGGTACTCATGGACTTGGTTTTTTATGCTAAGAGATGGTATCGTACTCAAATAACCTAAGTCCAGATTGCTTTTGTTGATAATGGCTATACCAAAAACGTTAATTCATCCATGAATTAGAAAAGGTATCTAGACTGTTCATGAGGAAAACGGCGTAATTCTTTCTTTTTATTGACACATAAAACGATTTTTTTTATCATAAGAACAACTTTGATGCAAAATTTTGCTGGGCCAAACGATAAAAACACGCTAAGAAATTGCTGCAATATCACATACAACACTAACATCGTCGTATGCACATGCATTGAAATAAGCACCAAGACAATTTCCCGTAGGTTCTCTTTCAAGATTATTGGATATTAAACTGTAAACTTGAGCAGAAATACTGTCTGTCCGGATGTTACGTTTTATTGTCCTTCGAGCAAAATGAGTGTTAGCTTCACGCGGTTTTATGTTGGGAATTTGTTGCATTCGAGACAATCGTTATTAAATACATCGGATATCAATAACTTTTATTTCTTTAGGCAAATTTAAGGGCTCAATTTTAATAGAACTTTAAAATTATTAGAACAATCTGTATACCTTTAACTGGTGTATCTAATTGTAGTACTAATTACCTTAAAGCCAAGCCGATTAATCAATTAGCTCTTAGCTGTACAGTACCACGATCGATAGCGAATCCTTTACGAGGTAAACCTACACCTACCGAATACTTTTATAGAACGTGTGACGTGATAAAACGACTTAGTTAGTCTGAAGTCTTTGTTTAGAATACGGGTTTGATTTTAGGAACCCGGACAAAGATTTTATCTACATACCGGAATCGAATAACTTTAAAGACCTACGATCAGGATCGGATCGATAGGTATGGATAAATGAAAGAATAGTGATGCAGCTACGTCGGCTGGAGCTCGCTCGCCGGTGGCGCTGCGCGGGCGCGGCCGTTGTGGCTCCGACTTACTAAATCAATATTTGCGCAGATGTTGGCACAAGAGCATGCTATGCTTGTAGCGACCTAAAATTCATACAGCTTATATGGCAATGTTAGCGGTAAATTTTCTCGGCAGCTACTTGTAATCCTTCAAATGTGGGTCGGTTGCACGCACAGGCTGACCCCGGCCGTGCTCTGCTGAAGGGTAATTCATTCAAATCGCTCTTTGCCCGATCTCAACAGCATAGATGCTGTCAGTGGGAGGTGCACCAAAGACCCCAGGCTGGTCTTATCAACTTAGTAATTCACGCGATGGATTTCATTATTATGAACACGACTTCTGACAATTTATTACCGGTTGACAGATTGTGCCAGATTGGTTGATTAATTTAAACTAGTTCATCTCATAAATGCATGTTTCAAAATTACGTTAACCATAAATTATAGAATTCTCTTGAGTAACGAAGTTAATCTTGTATCGTTAGGCATTCTTCGCCCATAAATTCGATTTTATTTCCATTCTACCTACATTTTAACCGACTTCGAAAAAGAAGGATGTTCTATGTTCCGCTCTATGTACTTACTTTTTTATGTATGTTCGTTAATTACTCCGTCAATTATGGACCGATTCTAAAAATTATTTCGCTATTGCTTTATAACGAATCATCTCAAGCTGGTCCCCTAAAAATGTTAAACCCGAGGTAGGTATTCAATTATTCATATTTGTCCCTCAAATATTAAAAACTGTATTAAATAATTTAGGGATTCGATGTCGGTTAATATAATAAGTATTAGTTTGTTTTGAATATAGAGTACCTATATAAAGTATATAGAAGTGTTTTCTTCTAAAGAAAGAAGACACTTTCTGATATTATTATTCCTGATATTATACTTCTTCATCAGGTCATTTGCAAAGTTTCACAAAATACTGACCACTCAAAATACATATTTTTGGGCGAACATTTTAAGATATGTTCAGTTTGCCATTTCAAATTATATAGTTTACTAAGTATACAAAATAATTTTATTAACTTTGGATAAAATATATCTCAAAGCTCAAATAGAACCGACACACTATGTGTGAGTAAGTAAGTACTTCCAAGATTTTTAATGATGCTTAACATGTACGAGTATAAACTTTCATGTTTTGTGCAAGTAAAATAAGTCCATAAGGCAGGAACTTTTCAAGTTCAGGTCTGGCTTGCAAGTTATATTAGCAAAGCACTATATCTCAGGGGAATAATCCTTTGGTACCGAGCGTAATGAGCTATAACTCTTGGGTTTACGAGCTAAGATAGCTGTACCTACATGCACCCACCTCTGGTACCCACGGTATATAGGATGATCGCAAATACGCACAGGATGTTTTACAGCGCCATGAATAATAGACAGTTGATTAAAAACTCACTTTATGGCTTTCGTTTTATAGCAGTAAATAATACTTAACTTAGGTCTATCTGAATAATGATGGTATAAGGATCCATCGTTAACTCATCACGTGATTATAATTGCCACGTCTCAATTGCTGCCTGACAAGAACGCCGTAATTATATTTTCTAAGCAAGCAAGATACTCGGAGGGAAGCATTCCCATAGCGAATAGGCCCTATATAATATAATACGAGTTTTTTTCACTGGCGTAGGTTTCCAAGTGAAAACGAATAGCATAATTTTCTAAGCGATGGCCACGATTCCCTTGTAATATGATAATGAGATGTATAAATATTTTATGTGTAGGGCTTTCTACCTATTATTGTTTTTGCGCTTTATCCAGTATCCTACAATCCAATCTCGAAACGAAAACAGGAAATTTTGCTAACATTGTTACTATTGTATTTGAAGAATTTCATACGAAGATATAAGTTCCTGGAGATTAGTTTGAAAGGTTTCCCTTTATTTTCGAGTCATTATATTTTTTGAATACCTGCAAGACTGAGGTATATCCTAAGGATCTTACTAAAGTGTTTGATTAGGCTAGAGTGAAAATATATAAATTATTTGCTCTGTAATCACAATCAATATGAATGATTATATAAATATGAATGATCTTGGATTTTTCTTTGCGGTCTGATATTGTCCTTGTTCGGGTTTTACAAAAAAACTTGTCATGGAGGTAACATAATGTCTAGATTTCGGTTCAATGTTTTCAAATCTCATTCGAGAAACCGAAACCATGAGCCTACATAAAACCAGCTAGGTATCTAAATGGGTAACGGAAAATTCCTATAGTATAGTGGGCATTACTACCTATACGTGCCTGCCTGCACCCGCTCGTTTAAAGCTAAGCTGTTACGTTCGTTTGTAAGCACTTGCCATTCATTCTCTGCATAGAGATATGGCTAGTAATGACTGGTCGGCCAGCTATCGGCCAGACGCTCGTAAACACTGTTCGACACGAAGCATTCCAACGGAGCTGAGAATGCAACTAAATAGACATCACACCAGGCCCCAGCATAAACGTAATAGAGGTAAGGGGACACATAATGACGCCGTAACAAAGAAGTTCTGTGACAGAATAATTCGATTTTACAAAGCTCAGAGGTCACTGATTTAGTGGCTGATGGGACACACGGGCTAGTTTGTGCAGGGGGTGCCAGTAGCACGGGTCAGCGCTCGCCCTAATGGACATCACTGTGAACGGAGCCCTGCGAATGCGACGGGGGCGCCGAACGCACGTTGTCTAATAAATATCGCATAGAAGAAAATATACTCGCCCACTTAATTTTTCAAATAACCATCGTGCGCAATTGCAAAAAGTCTTGCTTGAAGGCAATTACTATGGAGGAAACAATGAGCGGCTAAACGTGGGAGATGTCAGTAAACGGCAACCCTGGAGTGGATTGTAGGGGCTGGCGCATGGCACAGCTATAGCTAGGAGGTAGGAGCACGACGGCGCGGGGGCAACGCTCATCGTGTGAGCGACGCGCCCGCGGACCAACAATCGCGAATTCAACGTATGCCTAGCAACAGCCACTCACACTAACGGTGGCTTTCTTTGAACACACAGACATAGACTGCAATGCACTCACGGGCTAAGGCTTTGACGGACTTTACGTTACAGCTCTGGCTTCTCTCATGAACTAATGCAAAATGCCGTAGGTAGTGCCTCTTTCGGTGGCTAATTTTTGAAGAACACGTTTGTAATTTACATGACACCTACTTTCAATCGGTGGAATGTAGACGAAATGCGCTTGAAATGTTAATGATAGCATAGAAAACCCCCAAATAAAACGATGTAGATCGAATCAAAATCACGAAATTGCATGGAATTAAGATAATTTCGTAGGAGTGCTTGGACAGAATGCTAAAACGAAGTAACGGTGGTGAAGTTGTCTAGTGCGAATCTGACTGAATTATTCGGAATTCAGACTTCGTTGAAGATTGCGGCCCGCTGCAAGCGATCGTATCACTGCCTCTATCTAAATCCAATCAAACTCACATGCACCAATATCCGTTTTGTAACCTCAATGTAAATGACGTGTTATTTGTTTTATTGTGTGTCGGTTAATAATTTCAAAATCGGTCAAACCATTGTTTGTCCAAAAAATACAGCCTAGATTTTAAAAATCCACTAAAACTCGTGTAGATTTATTAAATATTTATTCTCCAAAAAAGATATGCAAACATAGTGTTTTGCATTCATGTCAATTAGATGAGTTGCAAACTAGTTTGAGTTATCAATAAACACATAAAGAACTGTTAATCCTAATGTTTACATATTTTCTGAACATAAAATTTTATGTTCTAATATAAAATTTGCACGGGTCAATGAACCGCGAGATCCAACCTCATGAAGGAAACTAATGTTTGCTATCTTCCTACGTATTCCCTTGAGAGGCACAAACCCTGCCACGTCGAGTTACTTCCGCACGACTAAGATTGCTCTACTTATGTTTCGAGTTGACTCTACCTATGAACACATATCATTATATTTGTGTTCCAAAGAATTCTCATAATGTTTTGTTTATTAAGCTATGTCCAGAAAGTCTTGGACTTTATTTCTTCCTAATTGTATTAAAAAAATAACAGCATCTATCTACATAATGTAATGTATTGTATTTTGTATATCAGTTATCTAGTAACCATAACACCGGGTCTGCTTAGCTTGGGGCTAGATAATGCTGTGTGAATTGTCCAGCATTATTTATTTAGGATGACAAAACTTCACTGATCTGCAAGTAAACGATAAAATAATAGGTTTACAAGACATTCCATTGAAGTGCTTTAAGTGGCATGCACGTTGTACTGTGGCTGTTTAATTTGTACGTGACCGGCCAAGTCTGCCGTTAATCGACCGCTATACTTCTCCGACAATTATCACCTAATAACGTGTGTCGCCGTGTAGCCGAATCTAATAACGAGGCGAGCTTCGTCGACGCATGTCCACGACTCTATGCTAATCGTGTGTAATTTACGACGCCCGATAATCGCGACACGCGTACGTGAGCGCATTGTGCGAACAGCATGCGCACTTTTTGCCTCTAAGTCTCTCATAACAAATGTCTGGAGTAAGAATGAGTAATCGGTGCAATAAAACTATTTTGATACGTTTAAACTCGTATCATAATCTCCGGTTACAATATAAGCGCGCACACGTCGAGTTCGCGAAGTAGGCGGGAGCCGTGCCCTCCTGCCGAGTGACCCGCGGGTCATCGTGTCTCGCTTCTATTGCGCTGCTTTTTGGCATAACTACATTGCTTATACAGCCTGCGAAGGAACTTTTATTATCTGAACAATTTTCTTCTTGTCAGATAAAAGGGAATACGATGGTTTTATGTGTGCTACGTAAACATGCGTGCATCTTTTTGTATATCTAGGGATCTCTTTTTATTTTATGATGATTCAATACTTGCTTTATTTTTTTATAAATGGGTTTTTGGAAAAAACTAGGATCGAGAAAAACGTTCAATTAAATGGCACCAGAAAATGTATTATAAAATGTGATGTCAGCGTTTTATTCCTATTTTTAAATCGTTTAATTTCTATTAGAAATCTTCTGCAAAGATAAACGCATATTATGGGCTTGGACCATGATACAGTTGTCCAATGTTCAAGAAATTGGTGTCAATGCTCGCTGCGGTTGCAGTGTTCCGAAATTATGTGTTGGGCAACATCGCAGCCGGGCAGACAGGCCGCTACGACGGGCGGACACCGACCCACCGCCGTCGCCCACTGCCCAATAACGCCCTTCCGATCTGATCGAGTCACGTTATCTACCGCCACCTAATAACAGAGCCAGACTTACGAGCAACTCTTGCAACTCGCCTTTTGTTCGAGAGTACCATCTCATTTATCACGACACCGTCTCGTAGTGTGTCGTAGCACTTTAGAGCCATTTGTGCAAATTGAAATGTCTATGATATACTGCGATGTCTCGCTCAATGCACTGTAACAATATCGTTGAGATCTTTTGAGTGCATTAGTAGATATATTTTAATCTAAGTAACTGTTACTTTTGATGATATACACCGCTGAACCAAACGGTACGCCAAATTATGCTGGGAATTGGGTTCTCATTGTTTACAATGAAAGAACTGTTTCCCTTGTTATCGTTGAGATTAAACTGCTTTCAAACTTAAACGATAATATCAAGTACTGAACCTGTAATAATAACCCAAAAGTGAAAATGGAGGTCTACAGAGATTTAAAACGTAAAAGGATGTGTCTACTTTTCTTTTATTGTTATGGCTCTTAATGTCTGGCACACGTGGTGTTTTAGTTAAGCAAATAAATAGATAGTGAGCCCGCACCCTCACCCTCCCGAGAGGTGACTTGCAGAGAGTGTCTAGACGGAGGGACCCCGCAGATACCCATATAACTACATCAATGATAGATTTTAATGTATTTGCGCACATAAGAGACTTCTTCCTTTCGAATAAATCTAATATCTATGCAAATATACCTACATTTGCAAGATTTTTAAGATTTTTATTCATCATAAAGTCCTCTAGATAGTTTTGTTATGTGAAAATATAGGAAAGAGTAAAAACAGACATAAAGCTATGAGACTCGTGGAGTATCGAACAAAACACTAAAGTGTTTTGTTCGTGGAGCAGGTGTCATGACAGGGGAGAAAAATAAAGGAAGTCTCGCTTGGCGTAGGCAAGGGTGGCTGTTGAAAACTGCGTGTATGATGTCTATTGTGGGTATTACATACATACGTTTTGTACGTGGTTTTAATGATGTAGGTAGGTACTAGGTATCAAGTGCTCCCGCTCCATGGTGTGGGTACAAGTAGGATGGAGTAGGAGGGTATAAGTGGCCCTAGCAGGCAAGGTACATACGTTCCCACGGATATAATGTATTAGCAGCTAGATTATTTTCTTCTACGAATTAACGAGTACCTACTAAGCGAGTGGTATACGTAGTGTAGGACGCCCTTCGACCAGGTGGGATGACGATTTGCGAAAGACTGCTGGCAGATGCTGCAAGCTGAGGACAGGGCGCTATGGCGCTCATTAGGGGAGGCCTATGTCCAGCAGTTGACTATTATAGGCTGATGATGATGATGATGAGTGGTATACATACTTTTGGGTAGAGGAGAACATAAGTATACGAAATTGCTCCTCGTTGACACAAAATAAAAGTGATAAAATCGTATGCCTTTTATTTCCAGTTAGAGTTATTATGCAAATTATCCTGATTCGTTCAGGGTCAAACCAGATCAAATTTTCAATGGAGATCATTAGCATTATTGGTTTGGTAAAATAAATTGTCTATCACTGCCTTACCTTCGTGACAAATATTTTGATTTGTTATATAGATTTTATTTGGTTGGTGTACGACAAAAATAATTATCAAGTGCCCATATTAGGTGCTTCCGGATAACGATAAATAATTTCTTGTTTTATTTATTAATTACTAGTTTATGTCTGCGCCTTTGCAAGCTTTTTTTTCTATTAAAACGTTTAAAGGTTATTTCTATTCCATGAGAATTGAATCATAGGATAGCTATGTTTGATTCCAGACTTAGAGCTTCATCTATGCAATTTTCAGCCTGAGCAAATTGGAGCCTGGTTTTTTCAATAGTTTTGGCTTGAAGAAGTAACAAACATCCATCCAGGTTTCCATCCAAACTTTCGCATTTCATAATATTATTGTGATTGCAGCATTTCCTGTTTTTTCCCCCACATGATTTTTATGATTTTAATAAAAAAATAGCGTTTTTTCTGTGTTTTCAAGAAAAATAAGGAGCTTATCTTAGTGGGTTAAAGTCAAAGCCTTCAATGCAAGATCTTCCTACCTACCAGTTTGCCATGTAGGTTAACGAGTGGAACTCCTTTGGCAAACACCAACGTCGTTTGAATAGCTGCCCTGTTGAATGGACAGTTAAACTCCCTATTCACTCAAAACTAAACGGGCACATTTTTGCTCGAACCCTCGTTTCCGCGTTCCTCGTTGGCACAAGCATGCATTGAGAACCGCCATACAGGTTCACGGCTGATAACCGCACTGAAGCAAATTGTAGGTTATGTGACATTGTTGATACAATATTTCATACGTTATGAACTTATGAGGTTTTATATGTGACAGCTTTTACGATGCACCGAATGCGCGTGTCTCACGGATGTAAGCCTATTCACGTACGAGTTGAACAAGTTTTAGTTGACGACCAAATGCTTCCGATTAGATTTTGTTGCGTCAAAAAGTGAACAAAGTTGAATAGACTTGATGGAAGTATTGACCTATCCTATTAGAAATTTATAATAGGACATGGTAAGAAGCTATCCCGATCGTTGGCTCGTCTCCACTCAGGCACGCTCGCTCCTCACATCCGACACAGTTCTCCGTTACCACGTGCCGTCCCCGGTATATTACCCCTATTATGCGCCCCCGGGGACTGTACTAATAAGGAAACGTAACGTAGCTACGCCGACTTTCAAGGAAGAAATAAACTAGGGGAGACTAGGTATGAAAGTAACACGGGATGAACGTAACGAATGAGTTTTTGAACTACTCTTGTCGCCTACACTGACAGCTTGTTCGACGGATATGCGCCATTTTAAATCCCCCCCTGCCTCAGTTGCGCTCGCGGCGCTGTGCAGTCAGGTTGTGACGTGACGAGTTTGTGCCGAAAAAAATGCTCTAAAGTAAGTTTTGACTGTTTTTTTCAATTGTGATTGTTTCTCGTATGGTTCGTTTAAACTTGTGTGTTGTAAGTGTTTTAGATAGCATAACTATTCATCTTTCTATTTATAAATGTGGAATGTTTACATTATAACGTATTTTAATGTTATGGGCATGTGTCTGCCATATTCGGGAAAATTTATAGGTCGGGATGAAAGTAACAAGTTGTTACTTCCATCCCCATCAGGGTCGTGAGCCATATTCAAACAGCAGGTCCAGTGAAAAATGGCTACAATGCCTAGAGTGTCAGCTGTGGGCCCACGTGGACTGCACTGACAACGAACTAAGATATGTTTGCCACAATTGCCTATCTGATTAAGATCATTTTGAAAAAATGTTGATATATTAGAAGATTTTTTATGTTTGCTCGTAATTTTAGAAGATTTTTTGTTTCCTTATAACTTAATTTTATTTTGATAATTGTGATATTACTGCATGACGTCAAAGGCTGATTTAGGTAATAAATATGTTGATTAATAAAGTTTCTTTATGTTTATTTACAATGTTACAACTATCCCTATACCCTGTTACAATCATCCCTACCCCTAGGGATGGTTGTAACAATTTCCACATATTATATTTGTTCGATTTTCTCCAGATCTCTAATAACAACTATATTTAATGTGATGTCTACAAATAGCCAAAAGACTTTTCTATCTTGCGTATTGATTAGAATTTTGATATTCATAAAGGTGAGTGAGATATTACGAAAACATTGAAAATTGTTACGTTCATCCCTGGTCTCCCCTACCTATTACATTACCCACGTGAGGCTTCTTTGTTTCTTGGACGTTTTAGTTACTACGGTTTATTCGTTTCTTTACAAAAAAATAACGATATTGTATGTCTTAGCACCTAAAGTTTTATTGGTAGTTGTGCTACGGAGATAAAACAATTAGTTTTATACGCGTTATTAGTTACAAGTCTCTGCATCGGATGCTACAAGGCAAGAATAAAGCGTTATTGATGGTAGGTAAACGCATCCATTCTGAAATGATGAGGCGTGAAAATCTCACGTTTTGAAGTCCCGTAGACCCAGAATAACTTAGGTATGGCTTTGAAATCGTGTCTATGAATCATAATTTTAACTTTGGAGATTTTTTACGGGTAACTTGAACGTTTCACATAATTTTAAATTGTTGAATCAAACTTATAATAGGTACCTTAGCTAAACTAATTATTTCTACTAGTTATAATTTGTATTTGTTCTTTAATTACCGTTATATTCTAATTAATCTAACAAGGGGCCAACAATGCAAATAAAAAATAAAATAGTCTGCTGTTAGCTCAATTGTTTCTATTATAAATACTAGTTTTAATTTAATTCTATTCTTTGATTGTAATTTTCTTTCTTAATAAAAATGTAATAAAGCTAAGGTCGAAAAAGTAGCCTTTTCATAATTAATTCGTCACTTCTCATATCCTACAAGTAGGTATGTATGTATCAACAAAAAAATCATCCAACTTTTATCGAAATTCGTAAGGACATCAAATAAACTCATTTTGCCAAATTGAAATTGGCATTCGATGTAATGGGACACAACAAGCGGGGGTCATTGATGTGACAGAGGGGTGATTGTGATTTGAGATGGTCCATAATTGATTGTGTTTGTTACAGAAGGACGGGGTGAGATGGATCGGCGGCGCGCAGCAGGGGCCCTGCTCGTGCTAGCCGCGTGTGTCGCCTACGCGACTGCGGGTAAGTTACTCCATATCACTGATGAAAAACGTAGCATGCATTTGGGCATGCACCTGAGACATCACCCCGAAGAAAATCGTACAGTTTCTAGCAGCTAGTTAGGGTAACTGGCGAACTATAAACGACACGACATCAGGATACGACTACGAATACGTATAGTGCCGATCATAAGAGGCATATCATGGCCGCAGTAAAACGAAAGCCACCTGAAACCAATAAAATATAAAATGTAGTTATTTAGTGCTGACTCACACTAATTGTATGTACCTGATTGCATTCGCAAAACACGCAGTTCTAGATTAAAATAACATAAAAAAAATATGCTGGATAATTCACACATCTAGCCCCAAGCTAATACAGAGCTTGTGTTACGGGTATTAGATAACTGCTATACATAATACAATACAAAAAATAAGTAAATATTTTTTATTTCAAATAGAAAACGCTCTCACCCGGAACAAATATTTTCAGATCGTACAAATATTTTTCCCGAGGCGTGAATCTAAACCGCAACGACTCCAGTGACACCACGGAGGTCGTCAAAAAGTTAACGTTTATAAACGTGATTAAATTGTTCAGTTTTGAGTCCTTTTTAGAGTAAAAATTAAAGTTTACTGTACTCATTTTGATCACGAGTGTCGACTACGCAACTGCGGTTTCCCTATATTAAGAGATCTACCTTAGATATTTTAAGTTTGGAGTAAAGTCGTATTCGTAAAGAGAGAGAGAGAGCCCAGAACTTTTGAAAAACCTATTGAACACGCGCATCGTAAACTTTTTTTTGTAATACTATTTATCAATAAGGGCCTGCCTTTATAGAACGACAGTCTTTTCATTACATCTCAACATTACCTACCTTAATTTTTTTAATAAACAACTAACGAAACAAAAATATTTAATTTCACATTTTAAAACAATTTCAATGAGGAAATAAGTAGTGTAAGACTTCAGAACGTACTTTGTGCAGAAAAACGTTGTTTATGATTCGTTCTGATAACAAAATTGGTAACAATGTACGAGACAACGTAAAAACAAAGCCTTTGAATATGTGTAGGTATACAAATCTTAAACAAGCTCACGAACTAATCACAAAATTTCGTTCCCTACTGAAGTGTTAAAGTAAAAACGAAGTAAGTGGCTAGCACTTACTTCGCTATGCTATCATTTAACAAAAATAGGTCAAACATATTCGCCTACTTAGCTATTAGAAGATAAATAACGATGGTAAAATAGATAAATGTAATTGTAGCCGATTTAAGATGCAGGTACTTAACTCTATATCGAGTTCCCGTAGATAACATCTGGGAGCTTAGCCAGTAAAAGACAACCACGATTTCCGATTACCACGGTTATCAAATACATTCTGAATATAGACGTGGCTACACAGCAATAAATAAAATCTTATTTTGGTAAGTTATAAATATCACTTTAAAGTGATATAAAACACTTCCAAGCACAATGAATAACGGAGAAACGTGTAAAAGAATATGATAGGTGCAATAATATGTTAATGGGATTATATCGGTATCGGTCAGAGTTATTCTTATTTATTGAGATGAAACGGAGGCGAGGAACGGGTATCTACCGTTGCCTTGTTTCGTGACCCGCAATACGTATGCTCGTGAGAAGATTTCTGCGCATGATACCTACCTCTTCTATATGCATACCAACTTGGTAATCTGTGAACGTGGCTGAAGGTGGTGCTTCAATCACCTGCCGAGCTTGATGACCCCGTTTGAGAGACTGAAAGAGGTTTGCACGGTGATGAGGAAGATCGTACCGAATTACTTACATTAAATTTGTTTTTAGCCAAAATCTTAACGAATAGTGAAATATTCTTTGGCGATGACGTTATATGGAGTGAATAATAAATAGGCATCAGATAAATGCCTGTGCGTCTCTACCGTAGTTAGGTGTGCAGCAAATGTGACGTATTTGAATGCTTAGCCCGGTTTATAATACATATTTATAGGTTTAGTGATGTTTCAATGCAAATAAAAACCTGATTTGATTGAGGTTATTGATCCACGCAATAAAATAAACATAAAACACATTTGTTTCTTAGCTACAAGATAATTATTTTATTCCGTTAAGTTTTTCTAGGACAGGAAGTAGGTGATTCCAAAAAACCCATCGTTATCTCAAGTCATTCTAGTTGTCGTTCTCTAGTAGATAGCAAAAACTCTACAATGACTGGTTACTCGTGGTTATGCTGCAGTTTACAAAGGAAACTGCCTAATAAAAGTGCGGTGGAGTGATTGAAGGACGTTGGTGTCATTTGTCAAGTGTCAGTGGAACAATAACACGGGGAGAGGAGACCGAGCGATGCCTGGAGGCGAAGGAGAATAGGCAGCAGCGCTCCCTGCGCTAACTGTACCACACCTCTGTGTGTGTACCCCTTGCGATGCATGTTATTAGATGATGCTATTTTTGTACCAGAAGATTTAGTACCCGTGGCACGGTAACTTCAAAGAATTGCACCTGAATTTATGCTATACATAGGAAGTATATTCAAATGCGACCTACAATGTTTAGGTCTACCCGTGTGAACTTCATCACGCATGGCGACCACGGCGACATTCATTCATTGAAACAACGATCCATATTAATGTAGTGCAAATTTTAAATTCATACTGTCTCCTCGTTTAGTTCGCCAGAGCTCATGTTCCTAAGCGCACGATTTTGCATTAAGTGTTTTTTTCTTCGTGCAAAGCCATCTATAACGTCACATTTATACATAAAAACGATTCATTAGACATCGAGGGGATTATAGATGCTACGTCCGTAGAGCCTCGGGTGTGATCGGTAATTGTTATTCACTTAGGCTTTCGGAATTTGGATACCCCTGCGCGTGAGAGTAACCTAAAGAACATTATTGTTTTTAAAGCTGTTGTTTCCGCGATTTAATCTGTGTGAATTAGGATGCGAGCTTTTATAGCTATGATTCGGAATGATCGTGAGAGTGAATTGTATTATAATTGAAATGGAGTTGGCAAAAACTGGATAGAGCCGACATTCCTGGCGACCGTTAGGTGGACGAGCTCTCGCCGCGCTGGCGACGGCAGCGGCGGCGCCAAGCGAGGCCGCGCTCCACTCCGGCCCGCCATATACAGCGGCGCTGGCTGCTCTAACGGTGCTGATGCTGCGTCGCCGCCGATAAGCTCCGACCAGCTTGCACATTGACACGAGCTTTTGGCACACGCAATCCGTCTATTCCGTGCCTCCATACCATATCAGATTGAATACTAACGCTGACCCACTGAATAAAATTGCATAGATATCGCTCTTCCTCAACGTTTGAATAATTATAAATTACGCCTATAGTTTAATAAGTCATGCAATCCCGTAAGAGAGGTAATATGTTTTAATTTATAACCCGCAATCATCTTTAGCTTCAAGCACAGATAACAGAATTGCTATTAATTGCTACTTGCATTCGTTGAAGAATACTTAGGTATAATGGAAAACATTTTCGGAATGTAACTGCGCTCATGTCGTAAGTTGATTATAATTACTATCATTCGAGTTCATGGAGTAGACAATCAGAGTCGGTTCTCTGCAGGTAATGCGAGAACGGTATCTGCGGAGCATGGTGTGGTGGTTAATGCCAGTCAATCGATTACATACAAGGCGTTTGTGAAGTTATGACTTTTGCCCTGAGCGGGGAATCGCAGTAAAGCTGCGGTTATGATGTTAACGACGCGCTCCGTTAGTTTAATTACGGCTTTGTCGTGTCGCCGCTCGGCTTCAGTAATTATACGCAGTAAAACGGATATGTAAAATGACTGGAGACGATGACCGATCACGGGTTTTGAGCGATTTGCAGCTAATATCCTGCCAACTGTGACGAGCCTAATAAGACCGACCATAAAACCGCTGTTAAATTCGCGGAACGCTCTTCTCATGTTCACATCGCGATCACTTTCGAGAAACACTTATTTAATGTAACGCTGTCTCAAATTTTTATTGGATGCTTTATGTTTGACTGATGGTATACCCACACGGTGCCACGTAATTGGTGTATATTGGGGCTGAAATGGGAAGACCCCAAGAGAATATAGCTAAGCTTTAGTACGTTTTTTAATTTGAATATTTTAATTACACCCTTAGCGTGGCACCTTGTACAGAAAGAGTACTTTGTGTAAAGTCAGACAGTTTTTGATATATTTTAAAAGGATTTATTGGGAAGTAGTTTTCTAAAAGTTGGCTATTAAGCACACCAATTCTTATGATCGCCCATGCACTTTTCAATTTACATAAATATCATTATAATTCTGTGTCGAAATGCCGTAACGAAATACATTTCAAAACAATCACTACAATTTTAATTGATTTTAAAAGTGTACCTACCTAATGTTAACTAGTTTAACTAAATATACATATTAATTAATAAAAATCAGCCAATTATAATAAAAAGAAACTAGCATCAAATCTTTAACATTATTGGGTTATTCACGCAGCATCATCTAGCCCCAAAGGAATTACAGGTATTAATTAATAATAGTAATTTATTTATATTTGCATCTCAATTGGGTTTTTCCTCAATTAAATTGAGTTATTCCCACCGTCTCACGTGAGACGTGTAAATTCCCCACGTCTCACGAAAAGTATTGACTGTTGTTTATAATACTTTTTTTAAATTGTATTATTTTCTTATTTATTACATTTTATAACGTATTTTGTTTATTGATAAAGAACTACTACAAACAAATAACAGAATTAATTAAAACTAGTATTTACAATTGAAACAATGGAGCTAGCTGCAGACTGTTGCAAACAATATACAGGTAGCTCAACTGATAAATATCAATACCAGTCAGAAGCGTACCCAAGACATTAGCTGCATTGCCCCGCTGTATGGCAAGGCTAATGCGCTGTGCTGCCAGATACTCAGGAGCTCTCCGGTGTCTTGAGATCTTAGGCCAAATCTGCTGCCGCACCAATCAGCTCTCTCAGAAGTCGTGGGAAGATGGGAGGCAACTATGAGTCAACGCATGTAGCATCCCACACAATAGGCCTCCCCAACTCCCATGGGACTAGTGTCATGCCGTCGGGCCCCTTACCATCATCGCACAACGGACCATTTGGTTCGAGAATAGCTGGAACGTTAGCGGTGACAAAGGCCCGTCGGATGGTGTCGTTGAGGCTGACCTGGGGAAATATCCGACCGGCAGCCCTAGTACACGATAATCCGTGATGACCAAGCTGTTCGACAGTAGTACCGCACTGGCATTGATGAGGCGCGCAAAACCTTTCTCCCAACCGATTTTTATAACGAATTACAAACACTAAGCTCAAATCAGTTCAAGCTCCTTGTGCGTCATGGTCAATGAAAGTGTTAGCTAAAACAGAAATAAATATAAATTAGATAGCGGTACCATTAATGCAAACAAAACACATTCGATTTCACGTAAAGAAATTATGAACACAGCGTGCGATTGAAAGGAATCGATGGAAAATTATTTCGAAAACAACCGTTTTTCTTCCTGATGACGACGTTTTAAACTAAATTTTTTAAATAGGTACTCGTAATATCCATGTCCATGAGAAATAATAATTGCTTTCCCTAAAACTAGGTACATTTTGGTGTAGATAGGTCCAAAACTTTTTGCAGTAATAGACCTATATTTAGAATATTTTGATTTCAATCTCGTCTTATGCTGGTTTCATTCAAAAGTTCATCTGAAGCATACAACTTATCGTGTTTTTTTTCTATTTCAGCACCTACAGCTAGCAATCACACGTCATTAGATTTATACGATGGTAAGTTTTTTGTTTTCCTTCTACTTTTCTACTACCTATTAGAGAGGGTACTAACCTCTTACTCGACTAAACCACTGGGGTTTAGCTCACATAAGTCAAATGCAGAACGTTCCTCTCCAAATGAGGGAAGTTTTGGCATACGCACTATTATATAATTTAGATTGTCAAATTCTGTAACATTGACATTCGCATCTTGAATATTCATACATAATTGTATTGTTTTATTTGCCTTTGTATATAACTAATTAAATGTTTATCCTACCGTTAATTTTTGTAATTAGGTATGTTCGCTATTGATGTATTTTATTTTTGTTAATTTTATTAATTCGTTATTATCGTGTAAAAATCCGACACAATGAAAATTGTTTGAGAATAATTAAATAAATGAAATGAAATGAAATGCGAGCTACTCACTATGCAAGCGGGCTAGACGATCGCAGTGGAGATAATATACACAGAAAGAAGCTACTTCCACTAGGATCTCTTAATTGACACCCACGACATGGACAGGCTGCAGTTGGAATGGTCGATTCTTAACGCCGCATGTTTCTACTAGGGTACCAATGTTAACAAAATTTAAACCGGCCTCTTTACAAGAAACTTCTGGACCGGAAACTGAAAAATGTTGAAATGAAGATCACCTTCTATTTCTATGTGATAGATTCTTTTACACTAAGCAAATCCATGTCAAACCATGTAAAGCCTCGTTACGGAGACGCAGTCGCGCGTAGCGTTGGGCGGCGTGCCCTGCACTGAATCAAATTTCAAACAATAAATAAATAATAAATAATGCTGGACAGTTCACAATGGTGTTGAAGACTGCGAGAGAGAGAAGATACACCACGCCACACACGACGCGCGACACCTCGCATCTCCGTAAACGAGGCATAACAGAACATCTTCAGTTTGCATAAGCTACGAAACTATCTAAGAAGAATAATTTGATATATTCCAGGCACCCCAGATGGCTGTTACTACAACTTCCAGCACTACCGAGAAGGCGACCGCATCATGACGAACGAGCCTTGCCTGAACTGTACCTGTCACAACCGAATGCTGATGTGCTACTTACGAGTGTGCCCCTTCACGAAGCCCATCGGCCAAGACTGCACAATTGAGAAGCGAGCGGACCAGTGTTGCCCCATCGTGACGTGCCCTGATGGTAAGCCTCGAATCGTTGATAAGTGTAAGGTTGGCGGTCACACGTCCAAAAAATAAGGATTCAAGTTTGCCTTTAACTCGTAATATTTAGATGCATTTTGTATTGACAGCATCAGCCAGTCCAGTCGCGGGCCACTAGTTTAAAGCTTTTGGGGAGCCTTTTTGTCACTATAAAATGTATATTTGAGTGCTTATTTTTGTTTTGTGCTGTAGCGGGGTCGATTGTATATGTATTGCCGACAACAATTGTAGTACTCCCACGAGAGCCAGTTGAATCCTGCGTTTCACAGGCGAGACTCGCGAGCTTAATAAAAATAATTAGACTATATACTTAAACAAAATAAAATTGTACGTATAAGAGCTTGAATTTGTTTTTGGTAATGCAAAAATGGCATGTTCTTGTTTCACTTCCCCTGTCTCTTCGCTCCGACTGTAAAAAAACTCATACCACAATATTAACATTACAGCTAAGTGCCTACAAACCTTGGTAAATGATTTTGGATACTAACTGTCACCATCGCATAATGAGTAAAAGACTTAGATTGCACGATGTAAGGGCTTCGCCTGGCCTTTGAGTATAATATAGGTATCTGTCTACCTATAAATAGTAAAAGGTCCTGTCCTGCCCTTTAAGTACTTTGACATTCTTTTGATGTGGTCTGAAGAAACTTATGCCGTTTTATCTCAAACCCAGCATAAACGATAACTAAGATATTATTTCAGATCCTTTCTGCAGTTCCGAAAAAATCTATTCAATACTAGTTATAATCTTTGATATGGAGAGCATTTCACATTGAAATAGGCATATTTTCAAAATTTAACGTGTTTATAATTAAGTTCCAGTGGACCTGCTTACATCAACGACGACGTCGCCAGCAGAGTATGGAGCCACGGGTATCGGTCACGCAGACAAGTATGGCTGCAGTATTAATGGAAAATACTTCTCGGAAGGCTCCAAAGTACCACCGACGCCGAACAAACCCTGCGAACACTGCTACTGCATACGAAACATGACGACTTGCGTAATGCAAGAATGTACTTTACACGTCGATGGCTGCACACCCATATACCACAAAAACGTTTGCTGCCCAGTCCGTTATTCTTGTGGTACGTATTTCCTGATAACTCAATCTCTAAATAACATTTCAATTTTTTTGATATTAAAATTGTTTATTCTACGTTTCAGATCATCCTGAAGATGAAATGCCGCTTTTGGATGATTTATCAACGACAGTACGGCCCACTCCTGGATTCTTGCTAACTACCACTACACTTGCGCCTGTTACTCAAATGACACAGGATTGCTTGTATGAAAATAAAATTATTCCCGACGGTGCACTTATTAAGACTGAGAAAGCTTGCGACCACTGTTATTGTATGAAAGGAGATATTGTTTGCGTAGTACAAGAGTGTGGTACTCCGATGGAAAACGAAGGAAAGAATTGTACAGCAATAGCTCCACGAGAAGGTGTATGTTGCCCAGACACTTATATTTGTGATGGTGATGAGCCAACCACAGAAACATACGATGGACAAAGTTATACTACTGCATCAGAGATGCTAACTACTAAAGTACCACCCCGAAGAGTTGAATCTGAAGGAAGTGGGTACAGGAACGAACCAGACGATATTTTGAAAACGGAGCCGCCAACTCTCGTTTCAGAATTAGAGGGAAGCGGAGATGATAGTGTGACTGAAGCGTTACCAGGTAGTCATGAACCATCTCTGGAATCTGACACGACTACTAAGACACCGGCTGAATTCGAAGACTTAACAACAGAGAGTGGCGACCATAAAGACGTTTCTGAAATCGTACCGAGCACGATTAGTCCTTCTATTGTCCAAAGTGATGAATTATTCACAACTAAACCTCAAGATGACGAAATCGGATCAGGTGAAGAAGACGTCACTACAGACAAAATTGTACAAATGTCATCTGATAGATCTACTTATGAAGACCAATCTACTCTTGAACCAAGTTTAATGCCAACTAAACCTAGCGAGGATGAATACAGCGGTGACCAGTCAACCAAGGCACCCATTTCACACGAAGAACAAACTATTATTCCAAGCACTACTAGGGCAGACGTAATCACGAAATCAACTGTAGCAATAGAGGTTGCGCCTACCACTGAACAAATATTTGTAAAGACTACTTATAGCATTCCAACAAGCGATGAAAATAACGGTCTGACAACTAGTCTACAGGATGATACGGATGAGAAGCTTGAAATAACCCAGAAACCTGAACTTTCAAGCACAACTAGTGCTCTGGGCATTGAAGATGACATTGTTACTACTGAATCCCAAGGTTTAACTGATGACCATGGCGTTTTTGGAGCTGAACTGGAACCACATCATGAAATAACCATGACAGCAAGCACTCCTTTACTAGAAGAAATTGAAAAAGATACAATAGACCAGCAAAAGGAAGTAGATGAAGAAATTACTGATATCTATAAGACAAGCACTACTTTAGCAAATGTTCCTGTAATGACTATTCCTGATCATGACAATAAGCCTGATTTAATAGATGAAACGATTGCAACTAACATTCCTACTACTATTTCCACCCTTGAAAACGATGAAAGTGATATTACTACTGCTGAGCCTCAAACAGAGGAAGATATAGAAACTGGCTCCGATTTAGAAACTGGTTCCGATTTAGAAAGTGATAATAAGAAAACTACTACCACTCTTGAGCCTCAAACGACTCATTATACATTAATAAATGAAAATTCAGAAACAGAGCATTACGTTCCCATAACCACGGAATCTGTTTCTGATGGCGAAAGTCAGAAAACTACATTGTTAAGTTCCATAACTACTTCTGAACCTCCCAAGAGTGAAGATGAAAAATCAGAATTATCTACTACGACAAGTAGTCCTATTACTTCCTCCGATATTGAAATTAAGAAAACAACTCTATTAGAATCACCCACTCTAGAGACAGAAACGGTAAATGAAGCAAATATTGGAGAAACTTCAGAAGCACAACAACCTTCTACAATCAGTGTGATTGATAGTGAAGTAAGGGTAACTTCACCAGCCACAATATCAACTTCTTCAGAATCTGAGTTTGCTCATGATGTTACAGAAGAAAGTTCTGAATCTCAAAAATATACACCAACCACCATTGCTTCTATTCCGCAAGAAGAAACCAAGAAAACTACACAACCCGCTATAGAAACACAAAGCAGTGAAGTAACAGATCTTGGAGATAGGGAATCAGTAACTGAAGAAAGCTCAGAATCTCAAGCCTTTTCGCCAACCACTACTTCTTCTCTGATGCAAGAGGATAGTAAGAAAACTACCACGAAAGAAGTTTTAGGAGACAGCGACTACCAACAAAACGAAATTACAACTATTGAGCCTGATAAGGGTTTGAACACTATTCCAAGTGGCTCTATTGAGGAAGAAACAACAGAAGCCGAAAAATATACTCAGCCAAGTGAGACAATCACAACCGTATCTGGTGAAGGACTTCAAAATAAGTTTGATGGCGTTACAGAAGCATCTATTGCTTCATCTAAACAAACAACCCTTACTCCGGATATACCTCAAGAATCAACAGACAAAGAAACCGTCGGTGACATAGCTCATGATATGGTTGAACATACAAGTTTACCAGCTGTTGTTTCTGAAGAAGCAATCACAAGTACAGAGTCCCCTATAATCGAATTCCAAGAATCTGTCACAGCATCTGTACCTTTAGCTACTGAAACTGTGGAACAAGCTTCAGACTCCAAAGAACCGAAGGAAACTAAGACCTATGAATCTTCTACACAAGCATTGCAAACAGAAAATCCGATCACAGATAAACATGAGACCAGTTCTCCTTCATATCCAATCATCACCGAATCTACAACGGCTAATTTAGAAGAAAACGAAATTGTCAATGAACCTAGAATCCCAGGCGAAGGTGACTGTCTCTTTAATGGAGTAACTTACAGAAACCAAAGTGCTGTACCAAATACAAATAAATGTCAATCAGATTGCAGGTGCATTAGCAGTATTATCAAATGTGACCCCATTATATGCAGTGCACCTCCGGAGTACATGGATAACTGTCAAACCGTATATGATTCACTGGACTCTTGCTGCCCTACATATGTTTGCGATCATAAAACAGAAACAATGCCTCCACAGTCACACAGCCAAATGTCTGGTACTGAAGCACCAGTGTCTCCTGTTAAGTGCAACGGTGATGAATGTGTTCTCAGTGACGACAAAAAACAACCTGAAGAAATACCTTCATTGTGTAGTTCTGGTGATTGTACAAGTCAAGTTTTAACAAGCCCGCAGCCGAGCATTATTCAAGAACAACCTGAAGATCACCGTGGAGAATGCACAGGAGATAAATGCGTTCCATCTGGCCCATTAAATCACTCGTGCAATGAAGACAGTGGCTGCCAAGCATCTGCTGTCAAACCATGTGAGGGAACTGAATGCGAAATTACAGCTCCTACCACGATTGCACCACAAAAGTCTGAACCGTGTGCTAATGGTATATGCAATGTTGAAGTAGATGCTCCTGAAACTATACCACACGACGGTTACATCGAAAAAGAATGTACAGAAAAATCTTGCAAGAGAAAGGGAGATTCAGAACCAGACCAACAAGTTCCAGAAAAGTGCTCAGGCCTTGACTGTCAATCACAAGAATCAAAACCTGTTATGGATCTGACGACAGCAGCCTCAATCACATTGTCACCTAAAGATTCAGAACAAGAAGTGCAAACTAAAACGACGGATGTAGCATATGTAACTGAGAAAGGAGACATTTCTGTATCACCAGATGCAGAAAGTGCAACGAAACCTACTTTAGATACAATTGATGAAACTATTGATGACTCTTCACATACAAAGATATCAACAACAGCAGAAGATATAACGACACAACTTCCTAATCTACATGAGACACCCGAGGAAACAAGCACGCAAAAAGAATCTGCCACTCCTAGTGAAAACGATAATTTGCCTACAAAATCTACTTCATTACCTGAAGCAGAAACTGAGAAACCACTTGTATTGCCTGATGAGCAGAAACCAGAAAAACAAGACGATGTAACAACAGAAACTGAGGATGTTACAAGCTCTAAAATTACGACTACGCTTCCAAGAGAAACCGATGATTCTACTTTGACTGACCTTCTAAATAAGCCAACAGAAATACCCGAAAAAGACGTTTTTGAAGATAGAGCTACAAGTGTTTCTGAAGACATGATTACTGAACAACCTAAAATACATGATAGAGAACCATCTGAATCACCAAACATTAAACCAACAGATGCAGAACCACCAATAACTATCTCAACTGTTGTCACTCAAGACAAAGAAGCATCCGAACAATCAACAATTCAACCAATTATAGTATCCACCACACCATTAGAAGAAACATACGATTCAGGGCTACAACAAACAACACAGCCCCCACTTTACACCCAAGACGAAGAAACGACAGCATCTTTCGTCTCAAAAACTGAAACTACTAAACCACCGCAAGAAAGTGATTCTTTTGTAACGGAAAAAAATGTTGAGGAAATTGATTCTACTTTATATTCTCATGACGTTACAAAATCTCCTGAGAGTACGTATAGTGCAGAGACTACCGCTTCAGAAGGTAGTAAATTAGGTCAAGAATCAACCAAACCTGAAAACAACCAACAATATATAACTACAGCTTCAGAAGATACGATAAGTGAAGTGACTACGCCTATAACAGGCGATGAATCAGATGTTCAGAAGGTCACAAAATTATCGGAGAAAAAGGATAATGATAATATTACACCAAGCACACTTGAAAAGCTGACTACTATATCACCCATATCACTTGATTTAGGAGAAAAGGATCCTACATTGTCACCGGGAACAGAAACAGATGTAGCACTTGACGTTACCACTCAGTCTGACATAAAACAATCTACAAGTAGTTCAGTTGAACAAGGTGTAGAAACTACAGAAACACGCACAGAATTACCAGAGATAACTCAACCATCTAAGGCTATTGAAATTGACACAACTAAAAAATTAGTTATAACAGAACCATCAAATGTTATTGATTTCGATGAAGAGAAAGCTACAAAGACTCCGGAAACCATTATTGCTGAAACCATAGCTGTACAGCAAGAAGCAGGAATGGAAGTAACAAGTACCAAAACTATTGAGGAAACTGGTACTGAACCATTCAAATCTACTTATTCTCCTCACAAGCCAGATAATGAATCCATTATGACAACTAAAGTAGAAACATCAAAATTGGAAGATTCAGAATCGCAAGAAGTTACCCAACCAACAGTACCTGAATCAGTTCCACCACAAGACACAACTGTGACTCTAGTATCTACCGAAGATGAACATAAAACGACGTTTGTTCCATATTCGCAAGAAAAGAGCACTACTATTCTAGACACTGTTGTTGACACTATTACCCCGTCTATTTTAGCAGAAATTTCAACAATAGGTTACGATCACTCTGAACCAACTGAACAAGCAATTCAATCATCTACAAAATATGTTGATGAAATCACGTTATCTTCGTCGATTTCTCCTATACATGAGGCGGAAGACAAACTCACCACTTCCGAAAAAGATATAACGGAAACTCCGATAAATCTTGTAACTGAATCTGATCAAAGCGCTGATGTGCCTGCAACAGAAACAGAGCTAGACAAAACTGATAAAACGGTTTCGAAACCACCAAAAGAGTACGAAACTAAAACGACTGTTTATGAATTAGAAACAGCCACGGAATCAATTGGATTTTCAGATAAAACGACACAAAAAGCAGAACCAACAACAATTATCGACCTTGGAGAAGATAAAACGGAAGCTCCACTTATACAAGAATCTAACAAAGATAACATACCGGAGATAGTAACAAAACTAAACGATGCCACTACAGTAAATTATCCCAAAGAATCATCTGATGAAACTTTAGACATCACAACTAAACTATTTTCTGAAGATATGACGGAACTGCCTATAAAAGTAGCGGAAACAAAAATACCTGATGGCTTTACAGATGTTCAAACCGATAAACCTATCATTCGTGAAGGTGAAACAACGGAACCAGAAAAGGATGAACTCGAAACAGAAGCACCGAACTTAAACAAATTGAGCACAGCTTTGCCAGTAGACTTTTCCACGGAAAAGGCAACAAAAGAAACTGAAACGTCAATAGCTGCTTACAGTACTGAACACGCACAGCCAGAAGAAGAAATACCTTCTACGAGAATACCTTTAGAAGCAGTTTCCACTGAAGTTGTTTACACTATGGATGCTAAATTAACTACACTGGCGGCTGAGCAGACCACAGAACTTTCAAAGATACAAACACCTACAGAATTGTCGGTTTCGTCCGATGAAGATGCTAAATTAACTACACTCGCGGCTGATCAAACTACAGAAATTTCAAAGGTTCAAACACCTACAGAATTATCCGTATCATCCCATGAAACAGAAATACCAACTAAAGCGTTTGATAATGAACCATCAGAAACACCAACGTATAACCCAATAGATGTTGGATCAACGTCTCCTTCAGATATCTCAGAAAATAAAGAGCCAGAAACAGCTACAGAAATATTTGGTATTCCAGAGTTAACCACTCAAGAAGCAGATAAGGGTACCAATACTGAATATTCTAGTGACAAAATAGCAACCGAAGATCCCAGTGCTTTGGAAAAAGAAAAAGTGCACGAAGTTGCCACGCAATCTGGCGACCAAATACCACATGAACCATCTCAACCTACTGTTACTGAAACATTAGATACTGATGAACGTGGAACAACTATTGCGCCATCTCAAGATCCTGAAGAAATTCTTCTAGTGACAAAGGCTACTAAAACGACGCCTGAATCGATTGAAACTAGCACGTCTTTCTTCGAGATGACAACAATTAAAGCCGATGACGACATTGAAAAATCACCTGATCATGTTTCAACATCCCAAGATGATTATTCTGAAACATCAACCAGTGTTAATATTGTAGAAGAAAAAACAACACCCGTAGTCGTCAACGAAACACCTATGATAATATCTGACCAACATACAGTTAACCTTGCTACAGAAGCTCAACCATCTTCAACCGAAACGGCCACCAAACCACACGAATCTGCTACAGAATTAGTGGAAGATGATCTTGTAACGGGCAAACCAACATTACAAGAAACTACTTACAGTATCGAAGTTACCCAAAAACCAACATCTTCGCCGGTCCCCGTAGAAATTATTACAGAAACAGACCAAAGCTTGACTTCAATTGAACCTCACGTAGAGCAATCGGCCACCACTGTCATATCCGACGTTGATAGAACATCCACACCCGTTGTCCCTGTGATCGAAGTAGAAACAGAAAAAGAAATAGTCACTTCATCTAGTGAAAAGCCTTTACTTGTACCATCTACAGAAATTTCAGCACAGGATGAGAAAATACCTACCACGGCTAAAACAGAAGTTACCACGTCTCCAGTATTTGAAAAGATCACGACTCCAGCATATAAACCTACAGAGCTTGCGGCAACAGAACAACCAAAACCAATGCCGACAGAACAGCCAACTGATGAAATTATTTCTTCCGATGACGAACCACCAATGACATCAGGTGGAAGCAGCGGATACGGGACTGACCCAGATTACATGGAAGAAGATCAGACGTTTGGTCCTGGCACATGTCGATATGGAGGCAAAGTCTACGTGTCTGCTCAACAGATACCCAGAGACGACCCATGTGATTTCTGTTTCTGCTTTAGAAGTGATATTATCTGTTTACAACAGAGTTGTCCTCCACCAATTCATGGGTGTCACGAAGAACCTATCTCAGGTTTTTGCTGTCCTCGATACGAATGCCCCGTTTCGATGGCAACCACAGTTAATGTCACCACGACGACAACTACGACCACCACCACACTGCCACCTCACTTCCCGGTCCACTCCTACAAGGGCTCGGCACAGAAGAGAGGCTGTCTAATTAAGGGCCACACGTACAAAGTAGGAGAAGTAGTTCGCGCTTCATCAGGACCATGTTTACATTGCACGTAAGTTATTCTATATTGTCATTTATGATAATTTGAATGTTTTGAAAAACTAAAAAGTGACTTCAAATCCCTTAGTAGTTACGCGTTTTTTATATTTTCGGGACAACTACTTGTTCCTCGGAAATAACATTTTTATGGGACCACCTCTGGCTCATTCTCTCTGCAAAAGAATTTTTCAAATCGGTCCATATTTGACTACGAAATCGACAAAAATACATAAAAATACATGCAGCTGAACATAGAAGGTTCTAAGTTGTGACGGTGGGCGAACATCTGCTGCGACGCAGGAGGTTGCGGGTTCGATTCCCGCTTCAGAACAAATTGTGTACGATCTGCAGTCATTTGTTCAGGGGGTTCAGATCGTTTTCTATGTATAATAAAAAATATCTATCTATGTATGTATTGTGTTATATTTGTATATCAGTTATCTAGCACCCTTAACACAAGCTCTGCCTAGCTTGGGGTTAGACAATGCTGTGTGAATTGTATTATTTATTTATGTTGTCAATGTATGATTCTCTTTTGTTTTTGGTTTCGTTGGTTAAAAATAAAGTTGTTGGCATATTTATTTACCATTTATTACTCTGTTTCTATTTTGTATCTAGCCATTTTACAATCTCAGAGTTTTTACATCTGTTGCTTAAGTGTCCAGGTGTAGCTTGGTTGCATAGGTACAGCCTACTAAATGATTGTTTATATTTGACAGATGCGGAGGAGACGGTCAAATGAAATGCGATCCCAAACAATGCACCCCCGAGCCCATGCTGAGACAGATGATAGCTGCAGCAGTTTCCGCGAAACGACGGAGATGAACATTGCGTTAAGTCATACTAAGTTATTTGTTTCCAACGACATCACAAGGATGTGATAATATTTTCCATCTTCCATTCAATGCACAAAATAATGCTCAACTCAAATTATCCCGATGGAATAGATTAAGATTTCGTGTCATAATTACGTACTTAGTGATCGATTTATTTTAATAATGTTATTTACTCCTCAGTGTCGTGGCACGCACAAATCAGAAATCAATCATGACTGTGATTCAAATGTTAAAAAGAGTACTGATTTCTGTTATGACATTTTGCTTATCTTTTGTTTAGTTTATTTTTAATTTATCTTTGTCTAAAGTGCCAAACGATAGTGCTAAGTTGTAAACGACTATGCCTTTATGATAAAGAGGTTCAAAATTTATCTGTAACATCTATCGAAGTTTCTGACCAAAGCGAAGCTTCATTTTCTAAAATAAATCAAAATGCTTCGGTCAACGACGAGATCGCCGAAATCTTGACCATTTTTACAAGTAAACTTATTTGTTTTACCCATGTAAGTTTAGTCAATTTCCTTATTTTTACACGATGTTACAAATCTTTTTCTAGTATCGTGTAAGCGTAAAGTAAAGTTAAGGATCCCTGATGTAAATGCCTTACTTAATTTGTAATAATTTATATATTTTAGGTGTATAGTACTTAAGCCATGTTTTGAGACCAGTGACTATTTTAATTTTAGAAGTAAAACGAAGGCCCTTTCTCGATGGTGAAAAGTGCCGCTCGATGCGCGCCCGCCCGCCCTCGTGTGGCGCGGGCGGCGGCGGTCCTCGGTCAGCGTTTTTCCTGCGCTTTGCACGTCTTACAGAAAGTGACCTCACTTGTTTTCTTTAATTCGTGGAACAGCAACTCCAGCTACTAAGCACTAAACAGTGTTTTGTGGCCGATTTAATCGTTTTTTAAAGATTTTTACAATATGGCATTGATACAACATATTGTAGGATTTTTTGTAACTTTTGATATTGAAGTGCTGGTAGAAATTACATTAGAGCAGATCAAAATGGGTACGGAAGTCGATAGGGCTCTTGTGACCGCTTTTGGTTTAGTGTGTTTAGGTAGAAGTATTTAAGCGGTCGCATTAATTCGTACACATCTTTTTCTGTACACACAGGTTGTAGGTATAGCTATAATTATTCTATTTATTTAAAGTTTAGCGATAAAACTTTCGATTTTTAATTATATTTACTGTGAACCGATAATTATTTTAGAAAAGCAATGACTTCCTTTATAACAATCAAAATAGCATCGCAAGTAAAATAAAAACTTTTAATAAATAGATGTCCCGTTAATTGTTTATTTGTTTACCGAGCTAGCTGACTAGCTATCTGTACAATTGTGGAAATGACTTTTCAATAAAATTTTCAAAAGAATTCTGTCCTTGTTTTTTTTCTTACTCATCTACACAGCGTCTACACAACCATCGCTTGTTAATATCAGCTCCAAATCCATATAGCATATGTTTTGCTACAAAAAAACTTCGTGTAAAAAATACTGTGATTTCGTCCAACGTGTCCAGGGCACACGTTGGACGAAATGTTCATATGAAAAGCAAAATATTAAGAAATCACAAGCTGTGACAGCGGCTTTGCCCGCGTAGAGTTCACAGTTTCATAAGATCACAATTATTGCGCGGGTTGCCATATATTTGTCTAAAATAAGAGTAGGCTGGGTTACTCGCTATATAAATCAGTCTATCAGTGATTGTCTTGAGATAACCTCAAACAAACAGACAGACTTTCCGACAGTTTTTCCGACAGAGAACCAAGGTCATCGACAAAGCTCAAAGGATTAGCAAGCTGAAGTGGCAGTGGTCTGGCCATATGTCGAGAAGAACTGACAACCGCTGGGATAAACGTGTTCTTGAGTGGAGACCGCGACTCGGCAAACGTAGTGTAGGACGCCTCCGACCAGGTGGAATGACGATTTGCGAAAGACTTCTGGCTGATGCTGGATGCGGCAAACTTAAGACAGGAGAGTTGAGACATTAGGGGAGGCCTATGTACAGCAGTGGACTAATATAGGCTGATGAAGAAGATGATGTTTAGTTTTTTACATCATGATGTGCAAATGCATTTGGTATAATTTGGTTTGTTTTAAAAAACTATAAACGGACTTCAAATTACTCAATGAAAATTGGTTAGGAAGCGGTTTTGAACCTGGAACTATCGAAGTACGATAGCGCGATCTCATTTTTCAAGTGGCGACATCTAGTAAAAATTCGAATCTAATTAAGTATGATGTAATGAGTGATGATGAACCCATGGATAAAACGACAAAAACTTAACTTATAGTAGTTCCTATCTTGTAGTTTACATCTCGTAATTGTGTAAATACAAAGTTAGTCTACATACTTTATAGTATATACGTGATGTCATAGGTTTCCTATATTTTGTATAAAACAATTACTTATAAGCGCGTGTCACAGCGGAGTCGCTGCTTGCGCACATTGGGAGTCGCATAAATCCAGCGCTTATTAGCGATATGTATCGCTTCGCTTTTTTTTTTTTTTGGGCTCGCTAGTTTTAGCATTTGGAAATATTACAATATTTAAATGAAACCTACTTTAAAAACGATACGAAACAGGATAAGGATCAGGAGAGTTAGAATAGGAAAATGATAAGGGGAACTATTTTACATACTTTATACACTATATATTTATATTATTTGTACAAATAAAGGATGCTAAGCAATGATATATACAAGGGTCTAAGGAGGAAAGGAGGGAGTGCTTCGCTTTATTATCGGGTACATGCTGAGCGATGCCCCCTTTTTTGACACTTATTTTTCTTTTTCTTTGTTTATCTTTTCTTTTTAATTTGTGTTATTGTGACAGAAATAAAACCTTTTTACTTACTTACTTAAAAACGACTTTGATTACCGTTTTCATAGTATTTGTTACCAATTTTGAAAATTTTCATGTGATGATGTTTTAGATACGTTTTACGGCGCACATAATATCCTTTAGAATCTAACTTTTATTGGGTCATATCTAAAGGTACTTACATACCTTCATGTTATTTATTTTTAAAGTTTGTAAGCGTTAGTATGATTTGCTTGTTTCCAACTAAGGGATGAGTGGGTACTGTAATTAATTCGGAAAATCATATTTACGAATACACTGACAGCTGGTGAGTATCTGGCGCAGCACATCAGCATTGCCATACAGCGGGGCAATGCAGCCAGCGTCTTGGGCACGCTTCCGACTGGTATTCATATATCGATTATTTGCAACAGTCTGCAGTTAGCGCAATTGTAAATATCAGTTTTAATTAAATTATATTATCTGATTATTATTTTCTTCACTACATAGCATAAAACAAAGTCGCTTCCCGCTGTCTGTCTGTCCCTATGTTTGTTTAGATCTTTAAAACTACGCAACGGATTTTGATGCGGTTTTTTAATAGAAAGAGTAATTCAAAAGAAAGGTTTATATTTATAATTAATGCATAATATAGTAGTCGTGCGAAGCCGGGGCGGGTCGCTTTTACCAATTCATTTTTCCGTCGTTTTAAACTATAACATAAAATAAACCATGCAAATTGCTACGCTAAAGCTTGTTATTGCTACGGAAACGCTGCGGTGGGTGCTACGGCAATTGCTACGGCGGCGAGTGCTACGACGTAGCAGTAATATAATGAATAATATTAAGTTTTTTTATTTAAATTTATTGACAAAATAAACAATTGTACATAATAGACTTACTAAATAAAAGGTCTATTTAATGTAAGTACTTACCAAAGATGATTACTTACATTGATGGCTGTTGTAATGAGCAGTAGCTGTATTAATACTAATTATGGTTAATTTCATTTGTTTCTTTGGCATGAAGTAGGCCACACTAGATCTCTATAGAGAGAAGAGCATAATAACTATTTAGACTACTTTCAGTAATAGAGGGACACCCACCAACAAGTTTTTACTACATTAACTTAACATGAAGCAGATTTTTATGAAGGTTTTTAATCCACTAATAAATGGTATCTAGTAAAGCAATATCCGATGTATTATGAATGTTTAAGGGGTAACCTTACGAGTTAGGGAGATGGGATCATGGGATTCTAGAAAATGCTTTTGGCCGAAGACCGCGCGGTGGGCGCCTTGTAAATTATGAAGGCAACCAAGCAAGATTTTCGTAACAAAACGGTAGGAATATATTTTCAAAATACAACAGCACAAATTATTATTCAAATTTTGAAATTTCTTGTTTTATTGTACTTAGTACTGTGTTATTTTATTTCATTTCTGTTTGCTCACCCAACTCTACATCCAAAACATGCCTATGATACTTACCTATTACTTACTTATTTACTAAATTTTTATTTAAACTAATCTTTAATTTTGATTTAATTTATTATTTATAAATAAATAAAAAACATACATAACATACGGAAAACGTAGTGTAGGACGCCCTCCGACCAGGTGGGATGACGATTTGCGAAACACTGCTGGCAGATGCTGGATGCGGCAAGCTGAGGACAGGGCGCTATGGAGCTCATTAGGGGAGGCCTATTTCCAGCAGTGGACTGGTATAGGCTGATAATGATGATGATGAAATAAATAAATAATACTGCACAATTCACACAGCATTATCTAGCCCCAATCTAAGCAGAGTTTGTGTTATGGGTACTAGATAACTGATATACATAATATTATATAATACATAGGTAGATAGATATTTTTATTATACATAGAAAACGACCAGAACACCCTGAACAAATGCCTGCAGATCATACACACATTTGTCCCGAGGCGGGAATCGAACCCGCAACCTCCTGCGTCGCAGGCAGATCTTCGCCCACCGCGCCACAGAGGTCCTCAAATCCTTAGTGTATTGTAATATTTGTAATTATTAGTGAAATATTTTTCTATGTGCGTTTAATTTTTATTATGGCTATATGGACATTATGGACTATGTATGTGATACTTACTGTGTCTGAAATAAATGTTATTTGATTTGATTTACCTAGGTAATTTCAAACTACAATATATTTATTTATTTATTTATTTATTAAAGGAAAACCAGCAGCACATACAAAAAATAATAATAAAGAAAATAGAAACAGAAGGCTATTAAAAGGTTTTCACGAGTAAGAGAAACAATAGAAACATAAAAAGTGTGAACAAGCAAAGTAAACAAATAGTCTACAATACTACAGTCTACTTATTAGGTAACTACGTACATAGTAAAAATATTTATATATCTATACATTATGATAATTTAAAGAATTATACTGTAATATGTTAATCATATTTTTTGAATATCCCTTGCGCATAATGTTCTCCGTTCATTTTGAAATGTTCATTCATCCCGTACAGAGAGTAGTAAAAAAATAATTTTATTATGAATTAACAACCTACCTATCTACTCAATGTGGTTGACAGAGGGCGCCACTTATACAACAAAGCAACCACGGACGGGTAGATAGGCCACTACGGGATCAAGGGATTGTAGGAACACTTGAAAAGATACAAGCCGTAAAACACAGATGTCGTTCTCTACACTTATTGAAATATTTTTAAAAATTGCCGATTTAAGCTACCTAGTATTTATTATAATGAGTTTTTGTTTATGATTTTATGTTTTTCTAAATATAGAGTACATTGTATAGATTTTGGGTCACACGTTTTTGAACAACGTGTGTCCCAGTACCTAATTCATATTTCATAAAGCATATTCAGCGAATTATTATTCCGACAGTCGAGTTTTTTTAATATATTACCATAGCTTAATTTTTCAAAATGTCATACGTGTGTTTTTGGACAAAAAAGTGGCCTTTGTGTTGGTTATGTAAGTAGTTTTTGTGTTACAGTTAAAGTAGGTAATTTTTTTGGAACTTAAAATAGGAAGGAACCTAATTTAATACTACGAGCACCACCTACATATTCAAACAGTGTAAATACCTGTTCTTGAAGTCGCTCCTGCAACTCTCTTCAACTTTTCTACTTTTTGTTCAATAAAATCATAATATGGAAATACCGTTCGTAAAACATATATTTTGAGCTCATTTAAGTTTTGTGAAAAGTTTCAATATGGTCTCAATTTATGTATCGTTTGATAAAAAAGAGAAGATATGTTTTTTAATAGCAAGATACATTTTTCAACTTATAACAAAAAGCTTCTAAGGAAAATAAATCTCGAAATTGTTTAAGCTAAGTAGCGAAAATATTTTCGTGGATCTCTACCAAATAAAGAAATACAGTTAGAGGAAAATTTGTACGTAAAATGACCAAAATAAAAGAAGTAAGTAGGTACACAATAGCACGATGATAAATGTGCCAATTTACTTGTAAGTGATTCATAACCCAAATTCCGCGAGCGGAATATCCATACTTTTCTCAACAAGCTATTTGTTACCTATGTAGAAATATGTACCCTCAATTTGAATAACTTCTTCTCGCTCTCACAGACAGTCTTATACGTTTTCTGTTTCACTCTATCCCATTACTTTTATATTGTTCGCTAACTTTCTTGTTTGTATAAGCAAATACACGTATTTGAAAGTTTTTGTATTTGTAGATTGTATTGTAGGTAGGTACAATAATAAGTAGACTAGGTGGGTCCTGATTCTGCAAATTAGGTAAACGAATCTTAGATTGTTTACTTTGTCTTAGACAAATAAATATAAAACTTTATTGCCTCTTAAAAATCAGTAGGCATTAGAAACTAACAAATATCATAATTCAATCGTACCGTTGTTAAATCTCATCGACATATCTGCTCGTATTTATTATACATCGGACCAATCCAATTTAAGATATAAAGAACCTCTAAAATAAACGTGGATCAGACCAGTTAAAGAGCCCATAAACTATGTTGTACCTACCTAGAACCTACCCATATCACGCCAAAATTAATGGCAAATGGATAGCGAACGCTTTTGCTTCTCATTTCTATATTAACTTAAGTTTAGTTCGGTAGATACTTAGAGAATGTAGAGTCTGCAGGCTTAAGCAGATAATTTACGTTGGTCACGTTAGTAACACCATATGCCACCTATGGTGTTAGGTGGTGCTAGGATGCAAATATCTTCAAACAAACCACAAACCAGCAATCCCTAGTACCAACTATTTATATTTGGCTCACTTGGCTCATACCTAACGTAATGCAGGATCTACGAAGTCCTGTCACGTGACAATAGACCAAGGACACCTTAAAGGCATTATAAAAAGATATCCTTCCATAAAGAGTATTTATCACGATTGCGTTCATCAAAGAAAAAGTTAATGGAAGGACCACAAAGTTTTCAAATGAAAAGATGAAACGAAAATCTGAAAATAAAATGTGAATTTTATAGAGGGATTTGTCCCAAATGAGGTTGTATCTATTTTTTGATTTGGGCCCGCGGGTTTCCGCGGAGTCCCATGCAGCATCGGGAGGCGCCGCCGCCCCGCCAGTCCGCGGTCTCCATGGCGACCAGCTCAAATGACGTATCGATCCGCGGAGGGGCGCCCTCCCCGCAGGGTGGCGCCGCTCCACCCGCTCGCGCCCCCCCAGCACCCCTGCTCTGCTGCTGCTGCCTGCCACCACTCGACCGTTGGCCCATGCAAAATGACGGATGTAAACTTTGTATATATACCTCCTTCCAAGAAAATATTTTTCATTGCAATGAGGTGGGTACATTTTTTTTTTCAACATTTTTGAGCAGAATTGGTTGTGTCTACAAAACAATCCCTATATTTCTATTTCCACGCAAAGTTGATTTTATTTGGCTATTAAAAATGTAGAAGATGGGTGGAGTCACTCGTCATTGCTATTAAATTATTTGTATTAGTTCTTTTAGAGAGCATTTTTGTGTAAACAATTTGTACCTAACGATAAGTAGATAACCTACCTATATCAGCTGAGGCCATGGCATAAGATAAACCCGACAGCTACACAGTTTTAAGTAGGTATACTCTCTTACGTAAAATTTGTTGTAGGTTCAAAGTATAAAATAATACATCCCTGCAGATCCAGAACAAAGTTCTAGAAACAACGACTAACTTTGATTAGTTTCAGATATTAATTTCCTACGAATATTTAAATGCAATCATTGCTTTAGTTATTTGATTTTACTGGTGGGATGAAACCACAAGAATAATTTGCTATATTTCTGATGAAACCATTTTTTTCCTGTCTCAGGATAAAACCTTTAAATTAATAAATCACAGATTATTCTGACACTGACATGCAATATTTTTTATATATTTTTCAGTCCATCCTGGTCCATCCGCCTTGATTAATGAATCTCGTAACTTCAATCAAAAAAATATGTAATTGTGTTACGGACGGAAAAACATTATTTTTTTGTTGTTTCGTTTAATATCCAGCGCAAATAATATAGCGTTATTATGCCAAACCTAATACATAAAGCTCATAGTCACGTTTTTTTTTTAGTTTCGTAAATTGGTATAATCTCTCTCTCTGAAAACGTCCAAGGAGATGATTGCAATACTAAAGAAACCTTAAAAAAAGTACAAGAATACTATTTCAAATGAAATCATTGCCGTGTTTAAACGTCTCTTCTAAAATTTTGTTTCAAACATTAACATAATTAAGTGGTTCTCAAAGTTTTCCCATTATAAACTTAGCAAGAAATTTTATTTTTCCCTCAAGTCATGTGCCTTGGTGTGCGCTCGTGTGGACGACACGGCGAATTGGATTTTCCGTAGTGTGTGTAAACCTACTTTTGCTGAGAGAACAGGGAAACCTTGGAGATTCATGAAATATTAATATCAAACGACTGAGAACTTATTCCAAAGGTAATTTAAGCTCACGTTGCTAACGTTATTTTCTACATTTGGAGTTTTTTATAAAAGATTTGGTACTATACCTTCGCTTAGGTACACGGTATGTTAAGTTTCTAAAGGTATTTATTTATGTACAATACCTACGACATTATTTGCTAAAAACTGACAGCTGAACATTACCCCCCTTACATAAACAGTTCTTTTTTTGTAGGTACTATGATGTGTGGTGTTTTTAGTTAGCGATTATAACCGAAACTGAATAGGGTATATGATTAAGCACGTGACTTCAAAAAAGCTGATCATTTTTGTATTCTCTTTTTAAATAGAAACAATATGCATATTTATTTTTGTATTTAATGATGTTTTTACTACGAAATTTAATTATTGAAAAACAATTTTGTGTCTCAATCGCAAATTTCTAAATGTGACGTCACCGTTCACCGTAATGTCATGAAGCTTTTAGCGTGTCATCTTTTTTGATAGAAAAAAGGAAATAAAATTATTTACTAGACACAACACACAAACAACAAAGATGATGGATTTATTCACATATTTGTTTATAATTCTATTTTGATTGAAGGAACTGAACGACTTTGTGTGTGAAAAAGTGAACGGTGACGTAACAATTAACGGGCAGCGTTTTTATGGCCTGAAACTGAGTGCAGTTTTGTTTTTCGTTTGTTTTCCCATAATTATTGTGGGTTTTAAATTTTTTTGGTAATGCAGTACTTAACTAATATTATCGATTACAAAAATAAAAAAAAACTGCATTTAATTTATAATTCTATGTACCTACATATGTTTAAAATGGGAAATAAGACGACCTATTCTACAGTTTTAAGTTTCAGTCATAACGTCTTCCCTCGATGCGAACTAAGAAATATAGATCCTCGCGAGCAAAACCTGTACTAAATCACTAGCCAGCATTATTACACCCACATAATTTCACGATCAGGAGAATTTATTTATCGTCAATATATACCTAAATTCTACTCATACAGTAAAGTTAGTGTTCTGATTATTATTTTGACATCAGTAATTATACTGATAATTAAATACAATTTAATACAATTAGTATTCTCATTAGATAATACTAATTGTATTGAAAAATGAGATACGAAAAACAGTCCAGGCCAGAAATAAGTGTCGCAATGAACCTGAACCTTAGCCTGACACTGATCCTCAATCTGACACTGATCATAAGCCTAATCATTATCCTCAGCCTGACACTGATCCTCAGCCTGACACTGATCCTCGACCTGACTCTTGTGGTCAGCCTGAGACTGATCTTAAGCCTGAGTTTGAGCCCCGCCAGAACTTCAGACTAGGTGAGTATACTTTTCTTAGGTTCCTGTTCAGTTTCGAGTGTGAGCATGGCGACTTGATTATTATAGCCAAACGTCCACCTGGTCATACCCCGAAGATCCTAGAGCGTGTGAGTAGCCGCGTATAAAGCTAAAAGCAAAATCCATTAAAAGGTGTACAGTAATTTATTAGGTAGAACTTTTGTGACGTAATGCAAATTTAAGATCGGTTTTGTATTTTTACATATTATTTTCATATAAGGCAGAACCTACTTACCGAATTAAAATACCTACAAATAATATTTATCCATTTTCCAATAAGTGTTACCTACTTCTCTCAAACGATTTTGTACATTATTTAATAAGTGTTTAGTTACAAAGTCATTAAGTACAGTTAACAATTTCTCCTGAGACCGGTTTTTGACTGACTCTTTGGTAACAACCAACTAATTTACCTTGTGTAGTACATTGACTTGACTGCTTATTTTACTAATCAAGACATCATCAATACATGACGAAACTTTTCGTAGAAGGAATTTTATGAACGATTGATTTATAATTATTTATAGGTGAGCTGGGCGCAAAGCTCTTGTGAAGTGTATAAAAATAATATACCGCTATCATTTCAATCCTATTCTTATCTCTCCACACGATTAGTATACACTCATGTGACACTCTTAAAAGTCATTACATAAACTACCAGTGGTTTATTTTCCACTTCTTCCACTGTTGAACAAAAAATTGAAGTGGACAAAACCAATAACAACTTATTTCTTATTTAACAATAATAACTATTTATAAACCTGTTTATAGTATAACATTTGACTTGTCTATGTGCTTATTATGTAAGCCTAAAGAAATAAACTTTATTGAATTGAATTGAATCGACTCAGGTTTTTTTATAGACATATATTATTATTTAAATACACAGATATTTTAACAAACATGTTATTTAGAAACGGTCATGGTACGTACAGTACTTATAGGTATAGTAAAGCGTTAGAATATTATAGTTTACGGGGAGAAAAGTTGAACAGGTCATCTTTTACGGTACAAAACAAATAATAAGACTATATGAATTTAAAATAAAATTTTAGTGCATTTGGTGTGGTTAAGCTGGTTTTATTGATTTGTGTGCTGTGTATACGGGATTTCGGAGTAGGTTATTCTATTCTAACGCTTTACTGTACATATCTGTATGTACTGTACGTAGGTACTATGACGGTTTATGGGGAACAAAGTTGAACAGGCCTGTTGAACTATATCTAATCAACTAATCTATAATTTGATATTAAATTCATTTATTATTGGTTTTGTACAGCAAAACACCGTAAACGTGCGTCATTCGCTCTTAGTCCTTGCAAAACGAACGCAGATGGTGCTCCACGAGACCACGACATAGAATGACAAAAGCATTATATAATAAGTACTTCTTGACGACCGATGTGGCGCGGTGGGCGAATGTCTGCCTGCGACGCAGAAGGTTGCGGGTTCGACAAATGTGTGTACGATCTGCAGACATTTGTTCAGGGTGTTCTGGTCGTTTTCTATATATATAATAAAAAATATCTATCTATGTATTGTAATATATTATGTATATCAGTTATCTAGTACCCATAACACAAGCTCTGCTTAGCTTGGGGCTAGATAATGCTGTGTGAATTGTCCAGCATTATTATTATTCTCTTAAACTGATCCATTTGCCTTCACCTGCTTTGTTTAAGAAAGCCATCGTCAAGTTTATCTTATCTTCTGATAATAATTAAAGTTATTAACATCATTAAGTTAACTGAGTGTTAGTGTTCACTAACATCATCCCTCAGAATAACACCACATATAGAAAAAAGTTTATATTGTTAGTATTTAAGTGTAACTGTTAGTTATCCCTAAGATAAAAAATAAAAACACAGGAAAATCAACGAAATTCGCCTTATGAGTATGCGTTTAACACTTTCACTGCCTTATGACGCATGCCTAAGATGCCTGCTATGTCTTTAACTCGTCCTACCTACGTTCTCTGCCCATTCACAGACTTACGCATTTACTGCACAGAAACTGTACAGTGAATGCGTTAATAATAAAAACCAATGTGCTTATGAATGGAGTGAATTTCCAGTCTTATTGAAACTCGCTCACCTACATCTGCATACTCTTATCGATTGGCGGAGGAAAACGTTTTGCTCACTCGTCTCTCCGCTGAAATATTGAGATTAGAGTTATGAAAGATGGCAATTAATCTGAGCACACCAAGAAAAACGCAAAACTCCATAAAGCCATAAAGAAGAAGTTGAAGTTGAAAAACTCTAATCAGAACACTGATATTATACAGATATACAGGGTGTCCTACAGTCATGGGACATGGAGGGCAAGTAGGAACAATGAAGATATAGTGAGTTTTACTGAAAGGATACATATCTTTTTTTATACAAATAATTAAAAGTGCATTCACAGCTTTTCGAAAATTACTTGCTTTAGATCCTGCAATCAAACCAACTAAAATCCAAAAAATAAAAAAATCGCATTAGGCCTGGCCGCATGCGACGCAGGAGGTTGCGGGTTCGATTCTAGCCCTGGGACAATTTTTTGTACGATCTGCTAATATTATTCCAGCACAAGCTAACAATTATTCGTGTTCTGGGTATTTTCTATGTATAATAAAAAATATCTATTTATGTAATATATTGTATTATGTTTATTAGTCATTTAGTACCCATAACACAAGCTACTTAGCTTGTGTCTAGATGATGCGGTGTGGTTTGTCCAGTATTATTTATTTATTTATTATCCTGTTCTGTCCCACTAGGCATCCCTTCTGGATGGAAGGGAGGCCTTGGTAAAATAAAAAAATAACATGGATTTTTGAGAGATTATTGAGTTATTCCCAGTGATTTTTTATGTAGTAAGTTCGATTACTGGATAAATCAACTAATTTTCAATTCTGAGAATGCTGTAGGTGTTACTTTAAAAGATAGATGTTTCCTTTTAATAAAACTTCCTATCCTCAACATTTCTGGTAGGTACTTGCCCTCCATGTCCCATGGTCGTGGAAGGACAGCCTGTATATGCGAACGATTTGATAGACGCATGGTTTTTTTCTGTTTATTCACACCAAAACTGCTGACTGAACAGATCAGTCAGAAATTTAGCAAAAATGGATACCTACCTAATTTTAGACCTGGAATATGGTATGCCTATTTAAGGCCCTTCCCAAAAAAGCGCATAAGATGCCGTGTGCTACAGAGAAATGTATGTACACTAAATAAAAATAAGGTTTTCTATATCGATTAATTTATGTATAATATAGTTTGACCCGACTAAACCTTTTATATTATCCCCAGTATAACCACTAAACGGAATAGACGATAGTCTAAATCGTTTAGTCCAATTTGTGTGACAATAACACGGCACAGAATTGGGATGGGCTAGTTATTGACTCAATTCTGTGGGTGAGATAACGATAGAATTCACAGAGGAACATTTTCCGTTGGATCCGTGGATGAAAATGACGTCAATATAGGTAGAGTGTGAGTGGGTCTACCTGTTAATTGATTTGAAATAAACACATTATTGGACGTGGATTTTACTTATGTAGTATCGAAATCTGCTTAATATTTCTTGTAAGACCGACTCTAAACAACAATCGTAAGAATCTGAATTTTTTGAAAAATTAAATAGGTTCCAAAAATTTTCGGTTTTGGCACGATTCGAACCTGCGCCCCACCCTATTCTAACCATCATCATATCCCGTATCCGAATCCTGCTGAAATCGAAAAAAATTGGGACCTATTTGATATCTTAGAGATTACCCAGAGTACGAGGTACGCACTATAATATAAAAACATTAGAATTTGTGAAAAATGTCATTAAGATAAGATCTTTTCTACCATAAACTGAAGACAAAAAATCTGAGAGAACACTAGAAATTTCGCGGACACCTAGACCCCCCAATCTAATAGGAAGAGGTGGCCTGGTGCAACGCTCTGTCATCTAAAGGATATTGATTAATGTGTCGCGCTTGATGCTGTCCAACTGTTGTGTAAGTTGAGGATATATCCAGAGTTGGAAGCATCGTAAATAGCAAGTGAATTCAGGAACAAAAAGACTCCGTAAAATAAAAAAGCCACGTGAAATTTAATTAATTATTTTTAAAAGAAAATAGAAACCTTTTATTGTTACGTACATCATAAGGTCATTTAACCATTCTCAGATACTCTATACACAAATGGATGCGCAACGACTTAAGCACATAATAGTTCGCGGAATAAAATCATGATTTATCTCCGACAAAACCACAGAGTTGTTATTATCATCATGCACTTAATTAATAAGTTGTTGTCCGGGACAACGTTGACTTGCACAATGGGATAGGACGGGACCCCACCCCTCCCCACCCCGGGGCGGCTGGAATGCCCATTGTCCCGCGTCCCTGTGTTCCACACCTGAATCACTTCGAGTCAACATTCAATGTGAAATTAGCCTTATCTTGGACACTTTAAGTACCAAATTGCCAGACCAAATAGACAGGTCTATTTCTCTATTTATCATAAAATGTTCATCCGAGTGAAGCCTATTCTATACATACGCGTTTCTGCCCGCCAGACTGAAGAATCGGTGCAGCTCGATATGAAACAAATTGAAATTCTTGTGAAGATAGTGTTTTGTTTTATTGGTGGCGGGATTTTCATGAATTGTTTTTTTTTTGTCTACGTTATTGAAGATTCTAATTTTGTATCAAATAGTTTATGCTGGTTTAATGTATAGCACAATAGAAGTCTAAAATATTTCTGCTTTATAAGTATATTTTTGATTTAATTATTTATTTAACAGCAATTTATTTCTGCTTAGTGTTATCAGACTAAAATGAAGTCAATGACTAGTGAATCTTCAGTGCGATAGAGCTAATTGTCTCTTCCCCAGTTTGGGTATGCTGAGTGTCCTCGATACCTACCGATAATTGCTCGTAGGTAACATGTACTACCAGCCGTCCGGGCATCATCAACGTCGAATTTAATTTGCGAACTTTCAACAAGCACTTTATGAAATGAAATGCATTCAATTCGCTTCTGTATTGTTTTACTGAGAGACCTATTGTAATAAGAAGAATTGTTTATTGTGCTCTTTTAATATTGTTATGTAAAGTTATTCCTGCGCGGCTCCATATACATGATCTCGGAAAATATGGTTTCATAATAAATTTCTATATCGTTTTATCTAATTCCGTTTAATAGAACGAATATTTGTTCTTACAAAATTAACAGCCAAGCCTCCAATATCGAGTTTGACAGTTATTTGTCAAATTGACATTCAAAACACATAAGGTTCTATAAGTTTTCAGAAGGTACTTTTAAAACGGACACGCCTATTAGTGGATAAACTCCAAAGCGTTTTAATAGTCGCCAACAAAAAGCCAAAAGCCTTTATACATAAACTGAACATAAAAGCATAACATAGCGAGTAACAACGACATAAAAGCTCTATTTGGGTACTTTTACGAAGACAAACGAGCATCGACAAATCATGTTTTGAAGAGATGACACAGTCGCGTCGAGTCGAGTTTTGTCGCCTGGAGAAATGTGTCGAGGCGAGGCGTTGCACGTAACACATTATTGTAACGCATAGTTGCATCGGCATTATAATGTAGTGGAGTTATTAGTGGTTGAATCGAGAGGCACGGAGCGCTCTGTCAAGGCCAGCAGAGGTCACTCCTCCGACGCTCTCCGCGCCACGGTACCAACCAACCGGTTCTAAAATTTTTAGTCTCTTTTTATTTTCATTTTTGTATACACAGCGCTGAGACTAAACAATGTTTATACGAGTCAACATGGAATTAACTTTTATTGCATACGACTAAAATAATTAAAAAAATGCTTTTATAATTATTTTAACGAAGACATGATATTATTTTTATGCCGATTGTTTAAGGTTCTTGAAAAATAGCACAGTTTTTTTTAAACAACCGTCGTCGGCTCAGCAGCGAATGATTCTAATGAATTGAAACCTTTTAACCACACTTAAATCCTTATCATCCAATAACTTCACATATTACGCTTATTTCAGCCACAAACAATGATGTTTAAAAACGTAGAAAATCATTGACCACAACCTAGTAATAAATAATAATGCATTAAAAATAATAATGTATAATAATGGTAATCAAAATAATGCTGGAGAATTCACATAGCATCATCTAGTCCCAAGCTTAGCACACAATATAAGAAGCCTGAATCTTTGTTATATTGAAATTCATTGAACAAACTTACCCGTTCTTTAATTATTTTTATGATATTCAAATTACTTTTACAGGTGTCTTAAAGATTTAAAAATATACACATTTAAAAATATTCTACGCTGACTGCATATTTATGATAGAGCAGCTACGTTTGTTTACTTTCACAAATAGTTTGTTTTTTCTCAAATGTTTGATAGCCGCCAGATGGCGCAAGTAGGAAGGTATTCCGTTGTAGACACTGTATGGTTTCATTCCTTAACAGCTATAAACAGACACCCTCGCCTATGGAATTTGTACACATGGAATACTATAACTACAATTCACTCAATTGTAATGTAAGATTATGGCTGGTTAATAGGTTGACAATTGGGGATAAGTTATTAGTTTCATAGAAAGAAATTGAAGTATTCTCATTGGAGTTAATAATTACTTTTTATAAACCTGTTTATAGTATATAATTTGACTTGTCTAAGTGCTTATTTTGTAAGCTTAAGCAAATAAACGTTATTGATATTTGATATTTGAAGCACCCATTTTTAGGAACACCGATTTTATTCCCAATCGGAACACCTACCAAGAAGAAGTTTCTAGTTTGCTTGACCACATGAAACCAATCTTTATAATTTTATTTACTAATTCTTTTTTTCCACATTTGGACTCAAAGTCAGTCGACTATATGTGGAACCAAAATGACTATAAAGTATTTGTTTTCAAATACTTCCTAATTAAAATTAATTAAATAACAGAATCTTTTAAAAACTCCCATACAAAAGACTTCAACGCGTGCGCGCGCGCAATTAATGATTGCGCATCAAACAAATCATTTCTTTTGATGAACCTGATAAAATTCCGAAGCAAGTGCTGGGAAACGGTTTTACTAACAAAACTTTAACCAGGTAAACGTTGGTAAATAGTAATGCGTCATATAATTGCCAACTGTAACATTGTTTTATGGTATTCACGCATCGCTAGGTATGTGTATCACTTAAATAGCGTCCAAGCGTTGAAAATACAAGAGAAAATATCAACCAACTGAAGAACAATGGCGTATTATGTGGTAATATTAGAAATATATTCGTTTTACTTATGCGTGGAAAAAGTATCTAAACAAATCGCAGCATTGTTTTAATATACTTGACGCAGGGTTGAAGCAGCCCATACATATGGAAACGCTCCATAATAGGTGCCTCTGCGTGTGTTTTCTATTTTTATTCAGAACCAAATCATCATTTTATCCTTAAGTTATGGAATCCGATTTTCTTTATAAATCCTACTTGTTTATTTTGTTCCTTAAACATTATTTACCTTGGTAAAGCTCCGAATGAATAGGCAGCTAAATCTTAAGTTCTGATTTGTCACATTGAAAATCCAGATATTTTTATCTTATCCTTCTCGTAGTTTGGGACAGAATGGTCCGTGACTGCGGCCATCTTACTCAGATCTGTCTTGCCTTGACCACGTCTATAGAAAGTTGAATTAGGCGGGGTGTTTCTAAGAGGCTCTGTGGGTCTCTTGGTGTGGTCACATCAGAGGCTTCGAACGAGTTACTCGTCGGGGTCATAACCTGTTTGCGACCCCTCCCGACGGGACCGCGGCTCTGTTCGGATGTACTCTAGTGACCTAAGCTCTGGCTTATAAACATTTCGAAACAATATTCTTGTGAAATAATGTTTTATCGGGTATCACCTATAAGAAAATGATAGACGTTGTATTGGTTAACAAATGAAACATTCCAAATGAATAGTTACCGCTTCTGTGGTTCTGCACTTCAGTTATGAGTGCCAGAGTGAATCAATGGTATCTGCAGCCTCGCATGCCCTCACATCCCTCCCTAATTTGGAAGCCAACCTGTCCGTAGGTAGGTAGAGACAAAGCCACGTCGGAGGGTTAGCCCTGTATAAAATTCAAATCGTCTGGAATGGTCGATCGAGGTTTGTTTGCGTAGGGTATTTGATTTGTTGAAATGACGTCGTGGACGTGTTGTATTTATTGGGAAGTGTTCCCTGGTCGTGGATATTGTTAAGGCTCACAATGCCGTGCAGCGGGCCGTTGTGCCTTGTGAAATGTTGCGCGACTACTTTTTTCGTCGGGATTCTATACTCACGATACTCGTTTTTTAAGCCGTGAGCCCGAGATGTACAGGTTTATCTGTTTAAAATTTATTAACATCGAGAAACAATTTAAAACCTTTTCTATAGACAGTCCATGAGCGATTTATGATGAATAAGCTATCGTTATTTTAAGTTACTGCTATACTTAACATCATGTTTTAAATTTACTCTATGTTTATATAGTTTTATTAGCATAATGATATTCTTTTACACGAATTAAGCTGTCAATACATTTTACAGAAGTAAAACTAAGACTTTTCTAGTGAACTTTTTCACTGATTTTTCTAATGCGTTTTTCCACTGCTCTTCAGAGCATTTGGAACGAACAAATATTTATAAAAACAGAATTACTTCTTCACTCCATAAATAGGTCCAAACCATTTCAAATATTGGATACTTTTGAATATTGACCTGAGCTCTACGAAACTTGGCTCTTTTTCATATAATTATAACCTTTTAGAAAGTGTTTTTTCTAATTTTATTATAGAAACCTTAATTCTACAAAAATCATTCATGAAATTGTAAGTGATCGCTAAAATCACAACATCGTCAAAGAATGTAAATAAAACATAATTAATTACAAAACAAAAAGCTCTTAAAAGCTTTCCTTTCCAAACTCTGTAGGGTTGGGGTGGCTCCCCTCAATTTTTTACTACCTATAGGTACTAGAGCATACCGTCTGAGATATGTAGGTATTGTTTTAATATTGCTACTTCTATATATGTTCAATTAGTAATGTTTTGTCAGACATAATTAATATCCAAGAATTTAATACAGCCTCGACATTTAAATCCCGGAGTTCGAGAACTTAAATGTCAAATATCAATATGACCGATTGTGCTGTCAAAGATTAGGCCATTGCACTCAGATTGTACCATTTGTAACTCTTTTAATTTGAAGACAATCGACTGCTTAGATATTATTGAAATGTTGAGTGCGTTGCGTAAGCGTTGTGTTTAGTAATTAAATGTCACCTTCTTTTTTAGATACCATCTCTTTGAATTCATGGCTACTTTATAACATACATCTGCCATACAGCGGGGCAATGCAGCTAGAGCGTCTTGAGGATGCTTCCGATAGATATCCGTTGAGCAAACTCCAGATTTTTTGCAACTGTCTGCAGTAAGCTCAACTGTTTCAATTGTAAATGTTAGTTCGAATTTGATTATTTGTTAATGAAACTATTGACGACCTCAATGGCGCGGTGGGCGATGGTCCGCCTACGATGCAGGAGGTTGCAGGTTCGATTCCCCCCTTGGAACAAATGTTTGTACGATCTGCAGGTGTTGGTTCCGGGTGTTCTTGTCGTTTTCTATGTATAATAAAAAATATCGATCTATGTAATGTATTTTATTATGTATATCGGTTATCTAGTACCCATAACACAAGCTCTGCTTAGTTTGGGGCTAGATACTTCTATATGAATTGTCCAGCATTATTTATTTATTAAATTAGTCGTAACAACAGCCATCAATCTAAGTTAATCAACATCTAATCCATGGATAATTTAATTAGTACAACTACACATACTTTGAATATCTAAGCCTTGTAAGTGGATAACTGTTTTAGTTTTTAAAGAAAAAAAAAAGATGTTTTTATGTAAATTGTTTCATAAACCTACCGACTCTTTTAATTGCAAGTTTACATTAAAATCTAAAATAGCATTGTTTACGTGATAATTTTTTTGATATTTAAAAAGCATTATTTTCGTATAACAAGAACCCATAAAATACTAAACTACTATTTTGAAACGCTAACACTCCGCTCATGCGCGATTACTTAAAATAGAATTGGCAATCTTCTAAATCGATTTGTAAGACTCAGGAAAGTTTCAAGTATACACATAAAAACTAAAAGAAAGTCTGTGAGGTAAGACCTAAAATGTAGAAGTTTTTGTGATATTATTAAATATTTATTTATTGTTTCAAAAAATCTACAGTCCAGAATTTAAACGTTAAAATTCTAATTAACGGTCAATTAAAGATTTAAATTCTTTAAAAGACAAAGTTTACAGCCAATAATATCCCATAGCTGGACCAAAACCTACCTCAAATCTTTTCAACTTCATCTTTAGGTTTTACGAGTACTCTGTACAGTCTTACTCTATAGAGTACTCGTAAGTCCTAAAGATAAAGTTTAAATGGAATAGGAGAATAATAAATATTAAAATTGACAAAAACAATATGCTTGGAAATTTAATTCAGGTTATGTTTGTTTGAATTTTTTAGGTTGTAAATTGGAGGAAAATGAAGGAGCGTCCCGAGCCGGGACGGAGCGAGTGGAGAATAACACATGGGGTGCAGCGCTGGGTGCGGGGTGGCCCACTGAAAAGTGCGCGGGTGGGGCTGAACAAACTCGCGGGGACTTACAACGAAACCCTCTACTTTCGCATATTTTTCTTCTATACAATATTATTTTTGAACATCCTGTGCTTATTGTATCTTTTTAAAATATTTCAAGAGGTGGTAAGAATCTATACGTTCTACAAAGAATATATTTTTTTACGTTATGGACTTATTTATGTCGGGACGTCGAAATGATTTACGTTATGTATTTTTACGTATGGAATCTTTTTACGTCGAAATGAACTAGGCATAAAACGTATGAGCCAATTTACAATACGCAAATTAGGTAACGCACTATTAAAATATCTTTGCTGTAAAACAAAACCAACAATGCCGCAGCCAAACAGCTTGTTTAGACACAATATAGATAACAGTGCGATAGAAAGTGTGTCACATTCACGTTCCAATGAAGACGCATCCGGTCGTAAATCTTACGTAAAGTATTTGCGATAATTAAAAAAACATATTCATAAATAGCGGAGAAATATTGCTGCCGCTGTTGAAAGTCCCTCCAGCATGTACTCTCAAATAGGGGAACAAGCATTTTAGCATTACCCCCGTGCACAACTCTTCCCGCGGGGAGGGGGCGGACCCACGGCGACGTAAAAATCAATATGCTGGAGTTGTTAAATCACGCTTATAAACGAGCACTCGTCTTCGTTTCATTCCTGAAATTGCTTATGTACCTATATGTAGTTTAGTTTTCATTATAAATCCCTGTTTGCGCACGTACATCGCTAGGTCTCGAAGCTAATTGGCTAATCTTACCTAAAATTTGCATCACAGAAGAAATAAAATCAACTGACTTACTTTTATTAAAACCTGGGTTGGAGATTAACCTTCGGTCAATAGAGAATATCTTGGTATTTTTATCGTTTGTTTTGAGTACCTACATTAGCAATCTCAAAGTCAGCATATTTATTTGATTTTTATATAACGTTTTAATATTTATAGTTATATCCACGCATGATAATTGAAATGCTCGAAGTAGTTAAATACTTTATGGTACGTGAACCACTGCAAGTGCCAGGTGTAATGTTAACCCGAGATTATTAGCTAAACAGATTCGCTAAATGACTAATGTTTAGCCGAATGCTAATTTCGTATAACGACCATAACCCAGAGGTTATGTATGTTAAAACCAACAGGATTATCCTCGTAGATAAACTGTATTACAACGGCAGCAATATTTTGTCTGTTATCAGATGGGGACCGCCCTTCGATCGCATTAATCGAGTGAGCGAAAACAATTACGAAAGGTCAACACAGAAACAAAAGCACAGTCTCGTTTATAATCCACACAATTTATGCGCAATCATAAAACATTACATACTTTATTTAATAAGGATGTACGTACACCCAGCCTTTACATTTTCAAATTAAACTAACGCTACATAAAGGTCATTGAACTACGAGAACCTCAAAACAGGAAGATGGAAACGATCGTGTAACAAAAAATTAAGGTACCACCTCACATCGCTAAACCGAAATAAGGGGATAAAAATAAAAACAAACAGTTAAAGAATTGGGGAGAATGTATTGATTTAGGTCTACTTCTCTTATCCCCATTTGATTGACTTTGGTTCGGGCTTCTTTGAGATATATTGCTAATAGAATTTGTGCTCCAAAAATGGACAAAGAAAACAGTTCATCGGAAATGTTACTTGAGGGAATGAGGGTCTTTGTTCTTTTAAATTAGCTTATTTTGTTTCAAAGCTTTTTATATTTTTGAGTTGAGATTAGGTAGGTAATTTCTATTGTTGTTCCTCAATTTTATGAATTAGGTTTAATCGTAGTTGAAACATCTAAGGAAAACCTTCCTGCTATAAAGAAAAATTAAAAAGTTTTCAACTTCAAGTTCTAACTGGATCCAGAAACCTTTTCTCGGATAGAGCATTGCATGCAACCCTATCTGATCCGAATATCTAACTAAAGTACCATCAGGAAATTATACCATTTCTTTGACATATACATAGTAAGTTTACACAAGGTCTAGCTAGCTTAAATTAGGTTCTACTAAAAAACAAATTTTATACTTTAGAAGGTATAAGTACTGAATATTTTTGTATTAAGTTTGTATATCACCCAAAAATATAGAGTACGAGTATATATAAGAATACTGACAAAATCGAAAATGACTGATGAGAAAATAAATAAATAATGCTGGACAATTCATACAGCATTTTCTAGCCCCAAGCTAAGCAGAGCTTGTGTTAAATGCAATAAACAGATAGATATCTTTTATTATTTTTTTATTATACATAGAAAACGACCAGAACACTCTGAACAAATGTCTGCAGATCGTACACAAATTTGTCTCGAGGCGGGAATCGAATCCGCAACCTCCCGCCACAGAGGTCGTCCAAAAGAGGAATGAAACTCAGTTAACTGAGTTCATCTTCCATTTTGTCAGTATCTGATAGGTCTTGTGAAGGAAATAACTGAATTTACGAACCGTAATCGACACTTAAACTGATTTCGCACTTACAATAGCTTTTCCGAATTTTATTGCTAACTTTTTGCTTTTATGTCTGTGCTAACTCTTTAAAAAATGTTAACGAAAAAAAATATTTTTAAAGCTGCCTATAATATGAGTGTAGAAAGATAAAGCTAAACTGTACATAGTTTTTTAATTGCCAGTGTTAGTATCAATTTATTTTTTCCCCCTTGAGAGGGGTTTTTAAGGGGGGAAACTGGAATGATTATTTTTCCTTTCCAGTTTTCCCCCTCAAGGAGGATCTTCAAAGGGGAAAACTGGAATGCTATTATTTTATACATAAAATATTATATTATAAATTTAATATATAATATAAAAACTGGAATAACCCAATTCGTAAAACACCACTTGGATAAATGTAATTAATATTTCTAACCCAACAAAATATTAGTCACATTCAACTTGAATGTTAAAAATAAATTAAAAGATAATGTTTCCCCAGCAATCTTAACATAAAATTGTTATTCTGCAAAACATAATTAAATTCAAACGAATACACTCCCTACACAAAACAAGAGTGTGGAATAACGAATACCGACACACACAGGGCTGGGTGTGTAAACAAGCTCCGTCAATATCGCAACATACATATACATACAACATAGTTAGTTATACACAATTTGTATAGGCATTGTGTTCGCTTAGAATCAGACGTATGATTGCTTTTCCCCTTTATAGACTTTACATGTTTCAAATTTTCGTGCTTTCTTGTGAATATCGAATTGTTTTGAAATGTTCCTAGAGAATATATGTTGTACGAATACATAGATGATTTGAAAAACGTTTTCGGTATTTTACAGGTATGTTGGTGCCCCATAGCTTTTTACTCCCCATTGTTTTAGGTTTTCCAGTAGATTCTAATTTGTTAAACTATTTCACACTATAGACATGCACTATAGAAGTTTATTTAGCTTGAGAAAAAGAAGAAATTTTTCATAGTATAGGTACATTATTGAGATTCTCATAATATTATGTTATTATGGCAATAAAACATGAAATAGTTGCCTAAAAGTAAAAAGTAATATTACTTGTCCCGTTAAAGTGGGTCACCCCCCGCCCCCCTAGGGGCTCTCCTCCCCCGGCGCCGTCTCTCGAGCGCCTCGCGACTCCCCACCACCCAATCCCCCCACATTCATTGTGCCGCAATATATTTCTTTTTATGTGCAAACAGAAAAGTCATTTATTTAAATTTTCTCACGAATTCGTATCGCAATTTTATTTTATTATATTATCTGTATCACATTTAGAGTGCTCCGCTTGTATCGTCGAATCAGCACGTAGGTACCCCTCCACTGATGTGCGAGTGTGCTTTGGCAATAGACCACGTGCTCACGTATCTCTAATATGAATTCTATTCAATGTAAGCTTTCAAACACATCTCTGATTAAATATATTTTACGTTCTGATAATTTAGAAAGATAAGTTTATCTTTTCATCTGGTTCGGTATATCCTTCTACCGGGTCTGCGTCATCGCTGTTGTCCCCATATAATTGGATTTAAAGCTCTCGACGTTGAAGGGAATAATATTAAACTCAATTGCATTGCAAAGATCACAATTTCCCGGGTTCAACAAGAAAGTTGGGCAATTTAATATAAAATTTTCGTTATTTCTGTTGGTTAAAGTTAAATGGGGAACTTCGTGGTTTTAAATGATATGAATATGTAGGTACCTAGTATTTTGTGTGATAATGCTTATTGTACCATACTATTCGCGTTTACTTTTAATAAAACGTTAATGTAACACCCATTGATAGTTAAAAACCTGAAACTCTTCTCCATTAGTCACATTTAGGTGGGGTCGGCACAATATATATTTTTCGTCCACTCTCTTCTATCAGCCGTCGTCTCTACCCACCCCTTTCTTACCCATGTCATCTTTCACACAATCCATCCATCTTTTCATTTAAAAAACTGAAACTAGAATATAGAAATGAAGCCAATCGTAACGTTGCCCTATCTCATCTTCCGGGTAAAAATGCAATCATTTTTCGAGAAAGGTTCGAGATCATTCCGTTCTGCAAATAGAATAATACTACGCTACGAGTTCTGTACAAATGTTTGCTCTGAAAAACAGATGCAATAAATGTAACCTCTTTTTAACCGACTTCAAGAGGAGTTTTAAGTTCGGCTATGTGTGATTTTACAATTATCTTGTTCAAAAATTGTATTATTATAGCATAGTGGACGCAAAATCGATTTTACTTACTTATTGTTAAATAGTTATTTGTTCAACAAGTGGGATGATTTTTTGTTGAACGTTCTAGCTATAAAACCCGAGCGAGCGAAGCAGTCCAGAGTAAAGTCACGATCGTTGCGAGTGGCTCTCAAGTAGAATGCTGAGCTAGCGAGGGATTTAAAGGCACAAAATAAAAAAACATTTGCTCCCGAGTTATAGGTAAACAACTTAATACCAAGACTCGAGAGAAATTATTTTGATAATTATAAAAGAGGTCGATATCAGAAACTCATTTCGGTCAACCACCAAAAGAATATTAGCATTTCTAAAACCGCGTACAAATGAAATTATTATTTTTAAGAAGGTTGAATATCAGTAATTTTTTTCAGTAATTTTATTTATTTAGGAAACATTACATGGTTGAATAACTATTGGAATTCAAAAATATAACATAACCTCCTTCCCTTTTATAAGCTAAAATGAGAGAGGTGGAATTCCCTTAGAAAGTTCATATAAGTTACCTACTGTTTGGGAGATTATTTATAGATGGTGCTGTACGCCAAGAAGAATGATCTTCACAAGCTAAGTTGTCAAGGTTCGCAAAAAATGGCGCTGCCTTTCGTGAGAAAGTGGACCTCCCCTGGTAGATTGCGTAGTTTATTTTTTTCGAAATTTGTTCAACATTCTGAATTCAAATTACTCTTTTCAACAAGTAATAATATAATATTCTATATTCCACATGTGAGCAAAACTATTTTGCTCACTGAGCATTTGAGCAGCAAAGTCACCTTTTTCCAGTGGCAGTAATGAAATAGTTAATTGATCAACAAGTGGCCGATACTATTTTTTGTTGAACGTGCCGATATTAAATCCCGAGCTAGCGAAGCAGCCTAGAGTAGAGCCACGAGAGTAGCGAGTGTCTGTAAAGTAGACCATACCTAGCGGGGGATTTAAAGGCACGAAACAAAAAATATTTGCCCTAGAGATGAACATACAACTTTTCACCTCGATTAGCGAGAAAATATTTAGTTATTTAAACAGGTCGTATAAAAGAGGTTGAATGTTTGGTCAAGAACCATGGAGAGTGAGAATGCTATAAACCTCTTTCAAACCGCGGACGAACGAATTCATTCTTTTCTAGAGAAGGTTGTGCAATCTCACCTCCTTCCCTTCTAAAATGAGATAATTATAGATGGCACTGTCCGCCTAGCTGGAAGAATGGTATTCACAAGCTGAGTTGTCAAAGGTCACAAAAAATGGCGCTGCCTTTTGTGAGAAAGTTGACGTATGTGGTTCAGATTGCGTAGTTTTTTATTTATTTCAGGGCCGTCCGTAGAGTATCAGGTACTTATTACACCATCAAAACTTAGTACAATATTTTAAATTCAAATTATTTCCTTCAACAAGTTAAATTTATCCACATGTAGCCGATTTTGGTCACTGTTTTTGAGCAGCAAAGACTTTTTTTCTTTTAATAAATGTCCGTAGTCATTAGCCGGTACAAGACGTTCATCCTCTTACATAAAGACTCGATTTTTTGGTGCTCCGCAATGTACATATGTGGCTCTTGTAGATCTATATTTTATAGGAAAACTATAGTCTGTGAAAATAACGCTTTTTGAAATATGGTCAAGACGGGGGGGGGAATTTTTTAAAGGGGGGCCTCATATAAGTGTGGGTTTCAAATAAAAAAGGCATCAGTATGTACATTTCAAAACAGTTTTTGAAATTTCTGTAGGTTTCATATTTATTGAAATATTTTGAAAGAAGTAAAAAAAATAACCTGAGGAAATAAGGGTATTTCCTCTGTTTGCAGGAGCGATACATCTGAAATACTATTTTTCGGTATGAATGAAGCAGCAAAGTCTCTATCCGGTACCTATTATAGTGTACCTATCCTAGTTATTTGTATAATTGGCAAATGTTCGAAAACCACGGCAAGTTATACTCGCACTTGACGGACTCTTCAAAGATCCTAGGATCCTAAGTTCTGATGTACGTGATGGATGTACCATGTACCGAAATAAAATTATTACACACATACATCGGTTTTTAGCTACACAAACTGTCACACACACACAAATCCCTCTGCAGAGATTAGCAGCATTTTTTTTACTTAGTAGGTACCTATTATTATACCCTTATTATTATTCTTATTTATTATTAAAATTATATATTTTTACCAGATCTTTACTTTATTAACGGCTATTTCTACGGCTTCGCTTGCGTTGTTTCTATGGAAACGTTCCAAGATTTATATATAATATAGGTACTGAATATATTCAGTGGGAAATGATTTATGGGATAAAAAGCCCTTATATATTGATTCCAGGCTTAGAACTACATCCATGCAAAACTTCAGCTTGATTCGTTAAGGTAGTTGCGGCGTGAAGAGGCAACAAATATTCAAACTTTCGCATTTATTAAATTAGTGTGATAGGAAACGAAATCCTGAAGGCTAATTAGAAACGGCGGTTGATAAAAGTTTAGCGATTTGATTATGTATTTAGAAACAAAGTTATTTTTGTTCTCTATTGGTTGAATCTTAGAAAATATAAAAAGGTAATTAATGACCAACGGATGAGTTAAATGAGCTTTACCTTGTGTGTGCCTCTTTTCTCTACTATTGTTTTTTTTTTGGTACCCGTACCTCGAAGAAAAAAAAACTATTACAGGACCACTTTGTTGTCCGTCTGTCCGTCTGTCAGGTATTAAGATGAAACGTTACCACTTTGGAACCACTATATATAAATAAAATATATAAATAAGTCAACGCAATAAAAAGTAAAAGTGTTTTTTGTCTATTTTTTTATATTTCCAAGGAAATCACATGCCACCCACCCTATAGGGTAGGTACTTCCCGTTTGCCTAGAATCAAGAAATTTGGCAAGAAGCAAGGTGCACAAGTAAAGGATAAATCCAAAAAAGGAAAATTTTTAGTTTATTAAATTTAATCAAAAAAAATATGAATCTCACCCTGGACCAAAACCAATACGTATGTACGTAACGTACGTACCTACGTTCCGTTGACCTAGAGTCATAAAATTTGGCAAGAAGCAAGGTCTTATACGCACAAGTAAAGCGAAAAATCCGAAAACCGAAAATTCTTAACTACGAATTCACAAAAAAAATAACCCTCGCAAGGGACCCAAACCTATAGGGTACCTACTTCCCGTTTATCTAAAATGATATTTGACAAGAAACAGGGTCTCATCATTTCACGGAAGAATCCGTGACCAACTCGCCCTTGACGTTTTATTTGGAAGCCCTTCCGCTATTTTATTCTTATATCATTTTCATTACATTTTCAGTCGGCTTTGAGATGACCAAATACGCAAGCAAATTAAAATCATCACAAATCTCAATAAATAATTGATTGAATGACATAAACAAACAAGTAAATTACAGGTGGGAGCTAGCCCGTTGGTTGTACGATTTGGACCGTGCGGCGCCGATAAAAAGCGCGTTCATTCATGGGCCGGCCGCACCGCTTGCCATTCCAGCTACACATATCGTGTCACACGCATTCTTTGACAGCTTCACCTCGTTTACCTTCATACTGGTTTGCCGCCAGTTCGCCGTACTTGCCGCATACCCACGATACCGATAATTTCACTCTGACGTCTACTTAGAGATAGAAATTTTCAAAGTCAACTAACGAGTCGAACTGCCGCGACCGGTCGAACAAGAATGCCTGCAAGAATGCAGTCGCAGAAACTCATCAGTTGATTTATCTGTGATTGTTGCAGGTGTTTGTGCATCAGCATGGTAAAGACAACAGGCCAGGCCGAGTCGCGCCCGCGCTCCAGCTTATCACCGAGAGCTATTTGGGCGGGCGAGTGCTACGTCTGATTGATTGCAGTAATTTGTCCAAAATCAATGATGAACAACTGGATTTCGATTTAAAGCTGGTTAATGAACTTGACCCAGAAAGTTCTGCCTATCGGAAATAATTGTTGCGCTCAAGTTACCTGAGAAAGTAACGGAAACTTGAAGTTTGCTTTATTTTCATTGAGATGGGATATAAACGAGGCTGGAGCGGGGTCACTTAAAGTTAGTGTCGGCTCGTAAACGTATCGGCCAGGCGGCGGCTACCGGCGGCGCCCCCGCGGCGACCGCACTCGACACGGTGCCGCACGTCGCCGACGCTCTGAATCGCACCCATTCACACATTATCTTAGACTGGATAAACCCTTCTTATTTATATGCACTTTGCGAATATTTTTAAAAGTCTAAGAAACATCAAAAACTGCCTATGCGAACCTTACACCTTTTGTGAGGTCATGACAAGCTCTACCTTCGGGAAGGTAAGCCATTATATCCTGTCAAATTCAAGGTGTAGGAGTTTAAAATCTGTTTGATTGTTAGTGTTACGACTTTCTAATTCTGTTTATGTAGATTTTAGTGCCACGCTAATCATTTTCTTTAGTCTACCGACAAGCTTTCTAAAACCGCAATGAAAAAATAGAATCAGACTGAAATTTCAGCATTTTCAGTGAGCGGACACATAAAAGAAAGCTACAAAGCATTATATTATCGGATCCGGAAGCAGTGAGCGAAACGTTGCGATTACAAGGCGTGTCCACAATAGGCTCCCCAGGGAAAGGCGGCGGCGGCGTTCCGACAACAGACAGCGGGTGTCAGCCAGCCACGTGCTACCCAAGGCCACTCGCTTAGTGTCAAGGTCATTGCCACTCCAGCTCGGTACACGCGGCACCCACGCTTCTCCTGTCACCACAAATAGACTGGGCTACTCCGCAGCACGCTGGTTTGCGCCACTCGCCACGGGCCGCAACACGCGCTCCGGCCCGACCAGACACTTTTATGACACTTGCATTCGAGAGGCTCTTACTTTCAAGCGTGAATTTATGGAGCTGCCTACGAGATAACTGTGCTTGTTTATGCTGTTAGCATATGCTTGCTGCTTCTTGTTTACTGTTCTTGCAACTTAACGACGAGACTATTAGGTACCATTGTTCCGTCCGAGTGACTCTGTAGCTCGTGGCGAACCAGTCACATAACGCAGAAGGTTCACGGATCATGTTACTGAAGCGTTTGACGAGATACCACTGAGAATTCACCGGCCAGAAATGCTGTTGATGGTAATGATGATGACAGACAAGACAATCGAAAATGAAATGAACGAGCTCATCACTTAACCGGAGCCCTGGGTTCGTCAAAGGGCTATTTTAATATTTAGGATACAAATGTTATAGGTACTTGAGAAGTGCAGTGCACGCATATAGATGGAAGATAACATACCTAGTAGATAAGTTGTACGTTAATAATTACATGCTGCGACCAGCCCGCAACCCGTGGGAAATTAATTTGCTACCAATGGTCGTTACTTTCACAGTGCTCCACCATTCTCTTTCAATATTCGCGGATATTATAATAATGCTAGCCACAGTTCATAGATTTGGATTCTGCACGCATAGTTCTACTCATCTTCTGTTTTTGTGGTTTTCCAAAGGGTATTTATTTCTTGAGTGTCATATTTATTACTTATATGTCCACTATTTGTTATCTTTATTAAAGAAAAAGCAGATCTCCGCCATTTAAAGTTCATGGAGGTAACACCAAGAAGGATGTAATGAACATCCCGACCTCATACAAGTACCTGTGGAGGTCAGTGATGTAACATGCAGATTTAACTTTTCTATAAAGCAGGCAGGATCCCCGTTATCATGACATTAAGAAATAGTAGACTCAGCTATTTCTAAACACCAAGATAGCTCTACTTAGTAGAGTATTTTATTAATAACAAGAGAACAAGTACTTACCCTTAGCAAGTACTTCCTCTGAGACTACAAAGGTAGAGTTCTTTGCGTAGTCAATAGTTGGCTAGACTGTCCCTACCAGTGGGGATGTAGTACCAGAGTACAACTAAATCGAAAACGATTCGAAGATTCGAGAAAACCACCGCACCCCTTCAACGTTAAAGTTTTGATGCGAAATAGAATCACGTTTTTAATTGAATTCCATATAAACAGATGTAGTAGAGCTGCTCTTCTGTGTAATTGGTAGAGGCCGAACATAATTGGTTTATTTCAGTCCCCTCCTCAATATGATACAAATGGAACTGATATTAATTTGATTTACGTTATTGTGGGATGCAGACGGCGTGGCCATTTATCGATTAAAATACAAAAAGGGTATTCAAAAGATACTGTCGGATGAGTGGATTCTTTTTAAAATAAACGATATAGCGTTTCATCGAATGTTAAACCTTATCTAGAACAGAATTAGTGAAAGCTTGCAGCTTTCATAACCTTGTTCAGTGGAAAGAATTTCATTTGTTTTATTTAAAAAACAAACCTTAGGCCCGCTATTGTAGTAGACCTTGAGGAATTCATTGGCTGTAGTTTCCATAAAAAAATTTGAAGACGTAGACGACAAAATAACGTCAAGTTATAAGAGATTCATACACTAACTTTAATCCCTTCGTCTGTTCGCTATTTCTGTTCAGAAGCAGGATCACTAATGAATGACGTCAAATTAAGCTCTAAGCTCAACAGAAAACATTACTGGGACCTTAATTCGCGTTTAAGGCAAACATAGTGTGCGGGGTGAGTGGTGGTGTGGAGACGAAGGCTGCGGAGCCAGTGCATGTGAGCGAGGACCTAGCAACTACGAGACCTGGCATTTTCCTCCCGCTAGCCCCTTAGCAAGGTCTGTATGTTTTTTGTAACGTTATTGAGCTACAGAAAACTTCGGAGTCGGGGTGTTGAAGACACAGCGGTATCAGTTTTCCAAACCAAGGCTTTTAGCAGCAAAACGAGAAATAGTTACTGTGTTCATTTCTAAAGTAATTTTCTTATTCGAAAATAAAGAAGGTACTAAGTAGGTATTTAACGCATTCACTGCCCAGCCTCGGCGGTGCTACGGTGCATGATCGACTTCTGTGTCTTTGACCATGAAAGTGTTAATGAATGGTCTTTCAATTTAGATGAGGTCCAACTTGAACCAGCTCTAAATAATCAAGAAAGCTTAAACAGTTAACAAGATTTTTAACAAATTTGTCCTTGATTGCTTTCCTTCCGCTTGGCTTGTCGTCTTAAATTCCCGAGATTGAGGTCCTGTGGATAAACGGCTCTAGATGTGCCCCTCGCACCATACCGCGGGCCCGAGGGGCGCGGGCGACGGGCGCGGGGCGGTGCGCCGCGGGCCGCCACTTCTCTGTACTCGAGGAGCGCCGGTACACCTCTGTTTCCGGCAAGGCTCCCTCGCGGATTCGCAAGCAAAGTACCGGCCCGCGTGCCGCCCACGTGGCCGCTCAGTTCAACTACTGGTCAATGACGACTGACATACCACGCTTTTTACGCGAACCCTATCTATAACACCTTTAATGACCGTTGATTGATAAACAAAACGTTCTTGTTTACTGAGTGCATGCGCCGCGGAAGCTGGCGGGTTTCTTGATAACGTTGCGTAAGATTTCGTTACTTCTCACATATTATATCTAATAATTTTAAACCGGTCTTATGATTATGACGATTTATTAATAGGGACTTACTAGAAATAAGAGGAAATTGTGTTATATTAATACTTAAAGTTTTTCAAAGTCCTTTATTTAATTTAACCCAAGGAATCATTTACCCCAAAAACAATCAAAAGTGAAGTGAGGCCTTGAGTTGACGACGGGAACACTTGCTGCGAACGAGTTGGTAAAGTCGCCGTCGGCTACGTTACGCAAGATATTGCTAACATAAAACTTTCAATATCAATATTACCACTTTCAATATCTAGCCTAAGGACTTTTTGCAATTTAAATTGTAATTGCCTAAACGTTTGTATTTATTCACGCCAAGCCACGGTTTTTTCAGACAGCATCGTCAATGATGCTACTTAATAATTACTTACTTTGTCAGAATTGACAGTAGTCAATCAGTTATTAACCTAAATTTAAAATAAAGAAAAATTAATAAAAGTTTAGATAGGAAGTATAGACAAATTAAAAGGCGCCGGCTTAGACAATTTCATGTAGCTTAAGTATTATTCATAAAAACTTATATTTAAATCGTTAGTTTTCATCAGAAATGTAAACATAATAAATGGACACAGTGCTGAAAGTTTTAATGTATGAAACAGAATGGAGTCCCATGCAGCTTTGGACGATGACCGATCCTACAAGATTTATAACATGTACAAGGTAAGGAAACGCATAGAAACAAGTCATACATGAAGCCGCTCTCCCACCGCCGCGCACGGAGAGGCTACGAACGTGATATAATCGGTGTATTCCCATTTGTTACCCTGATCTATCCCCCTTAGGGGGACAAATGGGAAAAAAAAGTTCTATCTGTCCCACCGTTGCAAATAGGGGGACACATAGAACTTTTTTTAACTGAAAAAGTTTAAGAAAAAGTTTAAAAGTTTAAGTTTTTTAAATTAAAAAGTTCACTATCTGTCCCCCTTTCCACTGCAATCAACAGACTCGCTACGCAAATGTAGCAATGACGTCGTTAATCTCATATTCGTATACAATATTAATGTCGTCATTGATACACACGTGGCTTCCTCGAAAATGCACCCACGAAGCTTAACACCGTCAACGCTATGCACGCGGTACACGCGGTACACACTTCACTGCGGGAAGTGAAACGTCAAAACTGTGCTGTACAGTTGTAGTTACATACACATTCGTGGGTTAATTTTCATTTATAGTGTGTGTTGCAGTGGAAACGTAAACCCATGCTGTCAATTAAACCGATGCAGCTAAAATTCGCCTTGTACCGTGCATAGCGTGCGCCGCGGTGGGGCAGCGCCTTTATGCCATTTCCCATATTACAGTTCCTGTTTTACAGCATTGTATAGTATGCTATGCTTATCAATTTTTTAGGCCAACATGTGGATAAGGACCAACCAAAGAAACTAAATGTAAATATCTATAAAAAAACGCAATATAAACTGTGATAATTTTGAATGAAATTCTTCAAAATGCGGGTTAATAAATTAATTTTTCCATACAATTTTATGGGCAATTTTATAAGGCTTGCTATACAATTATATTCTGCGATGTTGTTTGGGGAGCCGTTTCTTCAGCATTGGACGTATAGGTGACGAGACAGGCGAGCTCATGATGGTGAGCGGATGACACTTTTGTGGACAGATCAGGCCAATGATGCCAGAACGAAATCATCATCTTGGAAGTTGGAACTGGCGACATGGTGTAAACGTGAGCCTTTTTAATAACCCGACGCAAACAGGGTGTTCCGTGTGTCTGTCTGTCTGTCTCATAGTAACTACCCAACGGATGAACTAATTTTGATTACTGGATACTGGATTGAGAGTTTTCTATCGATACAGATATTCTTGAGGAATCTATCAACCGACCCCAAACGATACAGCATTTAAATTTAAGAACAAGCTTTTTACAGAAACAAGCTTTACATATAAAACACGTTTCTAATACAAACGAAACACATTACAAACAAAAGAATAGATACGCTTTCTACCTTCTTATTTTATCTTTTTCATTCCTTACAAAAAGGGACCAAACACTGAAATATTCAGGAAAATTCTTCGCATTTAAATTGGTTCTTTTCCATTTCCAATTTCAGCCAAAGATGAGGTAGGTAAATATCCTTTTAGGCTTAGTTCACACCGGGGTGGTAGGGGCCGTCAGGAACACATGCAGCCGCGCACGGCTGGCCGCGGCTGACGACGGGCGGTTCCACCGCGGCCGCGTGGGCAGACCGCTGACATGAGGCGCGTGTTCTTTTCGACCTTTTTAAGCTGGTGCTGATTTGACACTGAAAGTGCTAGCCGAGTCACAGCTGGCCGCTGCCATTTCGGTGTGAATTGAGTCATTTTCCGAGTTCGGACTACTTTGCGCCAAGGATAGTGGGACGAACGCGGAACACCTCGAATTGAGCCTGGTAAAGCTAAACGCAAAAGTCACATATTTTAAGCAATGCCTAATTGTGTGGTTTGGTCAAGTATTATAAGTTTTAAATATTCATTTGAACCCTTTTGTATCTTGTGTCTTACTAGTTATGCACACATTCTTCCACTAATTCTTCATTTCTTCTATTTCTTTATTTTCGTTATAAAGGTGATTGAAAAACAATATCGAGTGTTTAAGTAGTACATAGGTCCTTGGTTTCTTGGAAACTACCTATGGAATTACTTCCCGATAAAATAATAAGTTTTAATTTTTAACCACAAACTTACAGGCTTCCGTTGTTAATAGATAATTCGTTTTTTTTTTTTTGTTTTTTCTCCTCATGCTTTCTAAGGTCTAGCTAGAAAGAACAACGATGTTACACTTCATTAGTTTTATTTTATTGCATTTTTTTATACTTATAAATAAGATTTTTTATTGTGAACTGTGTAATATAGTTGTTCTTACGAACTATTTATATTATACATTCTTCAACAGTTTGTCCTTTCGGACATACAATAATTATTATAAGACTATACTTAAAATTAAAGTAGGTAATTACACTTTTTCTATCACATAACAATAGGAATCTAATGTTTATTATTTATTATTATCTAAATTATGTCAAAGTATTCTTTAATGTTTATAATGGGTTTTTGATATTAGATATTTTCTTAATTTTATTTTGAACGTATTATCTTCTATTTTGCTCGGGGTTTCTCTACGTGATAGAATCCGGAATATGGAAATCTGTAGAAGAACTAAAGTCCCCGATATAGCTCTCAGAATTAGCAAGCTGAAGTGGCAGTGGGCAGGTCATATAGCTCGCAGAACTGATAACCGCTGGGGAGTAAAGGTTCTCGAGTGGCATCCACGATATAACGCGATACGGAGTGTTGGGAGACCATCAACTCGATGGACCGACGACATCGTAGCGGTCGCAGGGAGTCGGTGGATGGAGGCGGCTCAGGACCGCTCTTTGTGGCGTCGTATGGGGGAGGCCTATGCCCAGCAGTGGACGTAATGGGCTGACATGATGATCTTCTATTACTTTTATTTCTAATGGTAGGTTATTATAAATTTTAAAAGCAAAAAATATATGGACTTTTGTAGAACATTGCATTGTTAACTTGAGGCATAGGCACATAAATTATATTTATATTTTAACGTAGGTTATTACGTTGACTAGATTGGTTCTGAATGTCGACTAAATTGGTTCTAAATTTATCATCATCATCATCAGCCTATATTTGTCCACTGCTGGACATAGGCCTCCCCTAATGAGCGCCATAGCGCCCTGTCTTCAGCTTGCCGCATCCAGCATCTGCCAGCAGTCTTTCGCAAATCGTCATCCCACCTGGTCGGAGGGCGTGAATGAATGAATGAACACTTTATTGCACTTAACACATAACAGAAATAAACCTTATATCTAAATTTAAAACATGACTAGTACAATAGGCCTTATCGCTGAGAGCGATTTCTCCCAGCAACCTGGTCTAGGTTGAAATCGCTAAGCAAACTCTTTGACCGTTCCAGAAGGTGAAAGCAAAAAAGAATTTGGGGTTCGAGATCGGTTTCGAAACCCTTATGGTCTACTGTGGTCTCGCTCTGTCCTTCCCCGCTCTTTCTTGGATATCTCAGTAACTACTGCAACTATTAGCTGCTATTAGCTTTCTTTGAAATAATGATACATTTCGTGCGCCATTACTGATTTCAAGAAAAAAATATATAAATAAATGAAAATGAATATTTTTAGTACAAATTGTGATGTTGAAATTTTAAAGAGACCTAGGTGGGCAAATGTGGTATCAAATGAAACGTTTGACCATTTCAAAATAATATTTTTTTAAATTTCTGTAGGTTTCATACCTACTTATCAAAGTATTTTGAAAAAAGTCTAAAATTTACCATTCCTCCCCCCTGTATCCGAAGTTTGCAGAGCGATCCGTGACAATGTGGCGTTTGTAGATATGAATCTATACTATACAGGGAAAATATAGAGAAGCCTGTAAAAAGTACCATTTTTGAATAAATTGTCGTTTTGAGAATGGTCGAAAAGGTGGGGATTTTTTTTCGAAAGGGCCTACCTGATTGCGGTATCAAATAAGAGGCATTATAAATTCTAACTCGATGATTATAAAACAGTTTTCAAAATTACTGTAAGTTTTATACTTTTCGAAATATTTCCACTCTAAAAAAGTCGAAAAATTTACTGTACAAATAATTGGCAAATGTTTGTCACCCTTGGTGCGCGAGTTACACTCGCTCTTGACGGATCTTGTTTTCATTTGATTGAATTTACTGTCCCAACAAAGATTTAACTTTTCGACGATTATCTGTAAGTTTTTCTTTTGTTTTTTACAAATAATAATTCATTGATTTTCTTATATTATCTCTTCACAGTCGACGAGAGGAACATGCATTGTTTTTTTTTACATCGGTCTTTAGTTGAACGTAGTGAAAAAAATCTGTCTATGGTCTTTAGTGTTTTTTGTTGGTTTACAAAACTCAAATGTCGACGTTGTTGTTGGGTCTCTGAGTTATAAGGAGAATGAAGTCTGTCATCATACGTAGCAATAATCCTCCCCCCCCCCCGTACCATTTCACCGTATCCAGGGGGAATTAAACCCATCATGTGGGATAGGTGTGATCAGCAGGAAGATTTCTACAACTTGGCTCCAAGTGGATTTTTAAGCCGTCATAACTCCAGAAAGACTAAGTCTCGAACACACCGAGACCAAATCAACTCAATAACGTTTATGAATTTAGGCTTGCAAAATAAACACTTAGACAAGTCAAACCCGTTGTTGGGTCTGTAAGAAATCAGAACAATGACTGATGAACAAAACTAAACTGTTTACGACGATTATTGTTAGGTTCTAACAACTAGACTTAAGACTTTATCAACAAAGATAATAACAATCGAATCTAAAATCAGAATAAAAACAAATTTGAACTACGATTAAAGGAATAAGGTATTTTATCTAAGTAGTAAGTACCTATACTATTAAAACAAAGAAAAAAGTTAAAAAAGCTGGGGCAGACCGCTAGTTATTAATATATGAATTACACTAATTTTCGAAAAGTGTCTCAATTAAATTCTATAGTGCTAATAAACCAGAAAAAAAGTTAAATTTTTATTCAATCGATAAATGCCATAAAAAAGCATTTAATAACGTTTTTAAAAATATAACGGAAAATGGCATCTGAAGCGGCAGGCAAAAGCTAGCACAAACTAAAACTTATTAGAGTCAAGTCAATTGAGATGTTGCAAAGACTACAAATTTTCAGCGCTAATATAAAACTATGTATACGAAAAATGTAGAGTTCAAATGTTTTATCTAGAGTGAAATTCGTGCACTCTGAATTTGGAATTAGTAATAAAACCGGCCAAGTGAGAGTCAACTTGAACACGGAGGATTCCGTACCATCGTTAAAACTTATTTCGGAAAAAGAACCCTAGAAAACTGATTTCTTGACGGGAAACAAGTCAACAATCTCATTTAATGCCGTGCTTTCTCGTCAGCCTGATCTAGAGCTCGTGACTAGCGACATCTAGTTATAAAATCAGGCAACAATTTTGTGAAAACATCAATTTTTCGTCGGTTCAGGGACCCCCTTCAATATTCACATTTTTATATTCACATATACCTATTATGTTTTATAATAGCGGCAACAGTACACATTCAGTGTACATTTCAAATTTCTACCTTTTACGGTTTTTGACCTACCGCCTGCTGACGAATGGACGGCAGATAGTGAAGGCTTAGTAATAGGTACGGAACCCTGAAAAACTAAGGTGGATTTATTATTTTTATATTATAAAAATGATAGAAACTATAATAAAACAACATAAGTAGATACTTATAACAAAAATAGATAGCACCTACTTTGTAGGTACTTATTTAACTTTCTAGGCGTCTTAAAAGGTCACATCTTACCTAAAACAAAAACTGTAACGCAAGCATTGCGCAATAGCACCTGTGCATGGTGCTATAGTTCCTTATTAAGATATCGCTATCAAAATTAGACACAATTAGATAACATGCAAATGCAATGAAGCGACAAGCGACTCTATTTATTTTTGAACCTTTCTATTTTGTATAAGCCGGTCTACACTGTCGATTAGACAGGTAGTTTTTATGTCTTGGCTTGGAGTGAGATTGGAGAGTAAAGAAATGGAGTGGACGGCAGCGCCGCCGGCGTGGTGCGGCGGTTCCGCGCACTAAGCCGAGGCGCGGCGGCGGCCCCCGCTGAAGCCGCTACCACCGCCACGCAGTCTTCTCGTTCCCGCGCGAGTCGCACGTGCCTCGACCGTGCTCCACGTCTACTAAATAAATACTTCCGATATCCACACATACTATCCTTATAAAACAAACTTGCATATAAGAGAAAGGAAATTTTTCCCGATGTGCCGGTGGACTAAATAACCTAAAGTGATGAATGAACAGTGCCTCTATCAATTAAAGTTATAATTGTATTATTTTCTACTTCCTCGGAACATTAATTAGGTACATCTTATGAAACCGGAACGACCCAATTAGAGTGATATCAATTAAATCCGCGGAGTTGGATGGAATATGTTGAACTGTTGAAAATTTAAATGGTAAGTTATAATTGTAAGTATTAAATTAAGTTAAGATATTTATGAATTTCTTTGAAAATACGCACCTATTTGTACTTATACCATAATTAATGCATATGATAATTTAACTTTTAAATGGAAATGCTGATCATGAATTTGAAGTTCTAGTGTTAGGTTAGTTTTCTTTAATAATTTTTTCTAAGTAAAACTATACTTTTATGTATCCAGGTATCATAAAATCTATGTCATCTTAATATAAGTAGGTACATCATAATAAGTACCTAGCTGTGAAAATACTATAACAAGTAGATGCTTATACAAAACATTCATATCTATAAGTTACGAGTAGATACAACTGGAACGTAGATATTGATATAGAGATAAGATATAACTTTAATTATTTCTTGTTCTGTAGCTCTCCTAAAAATAAAACTGAATAAACAGGTCGCGCTCGTAAACCCAAATTGAATTTTATTGGAAAAGTATTATCTTATATAAGCTTAAAATTAAATAAGGCTTTGCTCAGATAAGGGATCTGAGGAAGATTAAATTTTAAGTGAGTCGTTTAATACCACTAATACACATTGAAAGATTAATTAAGTAAGTAGGTACTTAGTTGAACCAATTTTTTTTTTAATTATTTAAACTGTTAGATAGGTAAGTTCTTCGTGTATCTATTATGTATTTTCTTTTTTATGTGAGTGTAAATTTTTTCCATTATTAGCACAGAATCCAGCGACGTAGGTAGAGTCAATTGATGACAGTTTTAACAACTGAAAACTGTCATCGATTTATAGACTCCTTTGACGCACATGTTTCGGGGTAACTTGGAACCACTAAGTACTCTTTAATGGCTAACGATGTAGCCTTTTGTATACAGTTGTAGGACAAGTCTAATTCAAACAACGTATCCTGGGACACCTTACATAAGAAAAAAACAGTTGCTAAATTTATGCCAGAGGAAGGCAAAATATTGAATTTTACATTCCCTACGCCATAAATTTTGTTGAGTCATTCGTTGTTTCATAAAATACATGTATTTATATGTATTTATAGCACGGGGGTTAGAAAACGGGGTGGAAGGTGGCACCCACGTGGCACCCAGTCCCACCCTACCCCTCAAACTCCGTACCGACGTAAGCTAAATATTCGCGTTTTTCAAGAAAAAATTAATCAAATTACTTAATTTAAAAACATGCTGCCATTTTATACAGTGAATTCATTACAATGAGGTATAAATGAATGAACTGCGATTTTATTTCAGTATTCAGTATTTATATTGCTTATCAAAAATAATACAGAGTTTTGTATGTATTCCTGCACAAATAGGGTATGGCAATAGTTTTTAAAAGTAGGACTTATACAATAGGTAGGTATACAAGTAAGTAAGTAACAAGTAATAGGTACTATATTAAGGTATTTTGTATTTTATACAAATTTACAGACATCTTCTATCTACTTAATAACTAGTAACATAGTTCTATTTTTCTAAGTGTACCTATTTTAAAATTATGTTGATATAATATCTATTATGTTTAAGTTACAAAAATTCGTCTACTAAATGACTAGGCTGTACTTAACATGAATAAATAAATGTAGGTAATTATTACACTACAGATTATTTTCATAGATAAATCTAGCTAAAAGGAACTTTTATCTGCACATAAGGCGACATTTATTGATTCCTCCATATATGGTATCAAAATCAGGTAACAAACACACCTATATAAAACTAAATACATGTAAACGTATTAAAGCCGTTGAATAAGTGGGTAAAAAGAACAGATGCCCTAAAAACCAGCCTGAGGTGCAAGTTAAAGCCTTACAATGGCGTCCTTGGTACAAACATTTTATTATAGTGGTAAATATTATCATAGTAATCGATAAGAAATGTACACCTTCATCATAAAACTTTACTGTAGGTACTACTTATTATATACATTATTAATTGTGTTCCGGTAACCAGGTACCTAGGTATATTTTATATTAGCTTTTAAAAGTAACAATTGTACATCGGTTTTTTTTTAATTTTTAGTCGTAATATTTGAAATGGGCATTGATAATCACAGAAAAGGATCTTTCAAACCATAAAAACTAACGAAAAAAACCCAAACACTATACAAAAAGAGTGCACCTGTTCTGTTCATTCCAAACAGATACAAAGTGTCCCTTCTCGCCCACATTTTGTAAGCAAGTTATGAAAGCGACCCAATTGTAATAACATCAATTGATTTAACGCTGTTTTAGTGGAGGAACGAGGTCATTGACCGACAATTACGTCCTCATGGAGTTCTACATCCCAAATAGACAGCAATAAGAGCCATGCTTTATTTTAATGTGTTGTTGCTCAATGATCCATTTACGTTTAGACAAGGTACTCACTGACTCTACATAATAAAAACATAGTAAAAACCTTTTCATTTCAAATTATCGGTTTGAAATTGAAAATTTAGTACCGACCAATCTGTTTACTGGTACCAATCGGTACTAAATTTTCAATCCTACGCCGGCATAAATATTTTATGATCTTAGAATCACGTGTTAATAGTTCATACAAATATCTAAGTTAAACATACTTTCCGAAGTAATAAGTTGCCTACTTTTGAATACTTTCTACTTTCCACGCTCTAAAAACATTATTAGAAACATCGTATCGTTATGGATGCCACATCACAATCGACTTCTGTTCAGATTTCAATTAGCTGGTGTAGATATTTTTTTTATATATATGCTCTACTTTTGATCCAGATATCTCTAGGTATTGGCAAACTGCCCACATATTAAATGGTTTCAATATTTTTTCGTGATTCCTATTTTGTTAATAACGATGAATTTGATGCCGTTTTTCAAGACTAAAGACTCATTATTGACACTTATAGATGTTCGCAACGCGAAAAAGTATGTATTCATCGTTCAAATTAATTTCATTTCATAGTATGTATATGTTATCTAGGGGTGATTTCTCAAATTATTTATGAAGACGGCTTTGTTTGATGCTTAAATTATCAATATCTGATAACTTCATTTCTTTAGGCTTACAAAATAAGCACTCAGGCAAATCAAATTACATAGGTACAGTTTCGTTCATTGTTAGCTTACCCCCTTGTTAGCTTACCCCCTGTTACGTTTGAAGACAATTTCTATGAATCCATAACTATTTTAAAATTAGAATCTAACTAGCAAGTCGTTTTATATAAAATATAACAAATTTAATGAAATAAAACCAATTCTGATATAATTACGAAACTTAGAACATACGAGGGGGGTAAGCTAACAATGAACGACACTATACTTACGTACATACTGTAAATTATTATCAAACAGGAAACCTATAACATGACCTACGAAGTCCATAATTTAGTAAACTGTAACTTATTGTAAGTTTCGCGTTGCTTAATGCATTTGGTTCGTGGTCGTACTATTGATCCAGTTAGTCGATTGGTTGTATTTCCTAAGATTGCAATACCTACTGGAAGGTACAGAAATTCATGTCGAATGCCGTTCTTTGTCTTAATTATTTATAAATGTGACTATTTTAATAAATACAATTGACTTTAACATGTTGAAGTACATTATCTTAGACGGATTATTTTTCTTGGTTTTCTTATTCAGCATCAGTACCGTGTATTTCCCTTTCCAAGCCTCGTTCTTACCGTAAACAATAATTATTTATTAGTAAAAAATAATGTAACCTTATAGCCCGTCTTCGTGGTACCTTTTCGGTTTCCAAAAGAACCAGAATAAGAACCAGGTCAGGAGGAATACAATAATGACTGTACCTCTAGAATAAAACCTCTAAAACCGACCTATCAGGACGATAGAAACCATCTACAAAGTTATCTTAATTTCAATCCGACATTCTTTAAAATCTCTGATCTTCGATAACTATCTACTTATTTCAAATATGAGAACCGTTTTAATCGTTGTTCCAAAATGCGATTGATCAACATTGTATGTGCCTTAATCCACAAGCTGGTCCCATACCTCTCGGACCGGTTTCTGGTACCGGCTGTGGTCCAATGGTGCCTTTGCTTTACCACAGGTTATGTAGGAGCTCTACGTATGTACCCACGAGTCAAGTGAAAGGACACGCCAATAATTGCTGTTGGTGAAGGATTTCGTAACAGCGTTAGTTATTGATAAAATAACCATATTCGACAGGCTCTTATTGCAACTATGACAACAGAGGCAGGTGTCTTTTTATCGACTTTAGAAGGAGGTTCTATGTACGGCTGTTAGTATTTTTTTAATAAATGTCGATTTCTTATTATTAGGAAATGATCCCGAATTAGTCCCATAAAGATATTCCTGGTGGATTAGTATATGTCTTACTGTCAAGCTTAAAAAACCACAATGTTTTAATACTTTACTTATACCTGCTTGAAAAATCAGGACTAGCTGCAACAATTTTGGTGATATCTGCGCCAACTCTTTATAGGTTTTGATGTTTCTTTATTTTGATTTTAACGTTTCTATATTTCGTTGTTTTCTAAAAGTTTATTTTGAGGTGTTTCTTTAAAGGTTTGATCCCCGAAGAATTTATATTTGCGCCGTAAAACGTATCTAAAGCATAATTACATAATAATTTTCACATCCCTCGTAGCAAATGGTTTCCATGGAAACGGGCTTATACAATAGGTCTTTTCATTTGCGTTTCATCCATTTGCCATCAATCACTCACCTTTAATTTTTACTAAATGTCAGCACTACAAAAATTTGATCGAAGTGTTCTCTTCCAAACCTATCTTCACTATTCAGGAATTAGAAGTTTTTTAAAACACGCCAAATTAATTACAATAATTGCTATTGAGGTATTGTAACGTCTACGGTTATTTCAGTGTATCACATTGGTGAAGTGCAAAACGTGTGCAATATTTTACTGAACATAAGTTTTTTTTCTTGCAATCAAAGAAAAAGGTGAATATTTACTAGTTCCAAAATCACCATTATTACTCGGTCCTGTCATCCTGTCCCTCGCTACACACGGGAGTATAACAACCTCGTATATAAAGGAGTGGTTTATTTAGTCCTTAGTAAAAAAATCTACTGTAAAAGGTGATGAAAATCTCTTTATTCAAACGAGCTTATTTTCCCAAAAAGGACATTTGACATATTTTTGAGCTATGGGTAGGTAGCTCAAAAATATGTCAAATGTCTTTTATTATTGTATTTTCTTTTATATTACACCTAATATTTCAAAAAGTATGAAACCTACACAATTTTCGAAAACTGTTTTGAAATGCACAAACCGATACCCTTAATTTGATACCCCTCGGATAGTTAGCCCACCTTTCGAAAATTATTTCCCTTTTTTGGCCATTTCTCAATAAGGGTTCTTTTTACATATCTACTTCCCTATAATTTCGCTAAAATAAAAGTAAAATATAGATCTACAAAAACTTCATACAATTGACATGAATCGCTCTGCAAATTTCGGAGATAGAATGGGGAACCGTAAATTCTTCAACTCTTTTCAAAATATTTAAAAAAGTACGAAACCTACATAAAATACCTATCACATCACAATTTTATATACTAAAAAATTTCATTCGTTTTTCTTTCAATCAGCAATGGCGCACGAAAAGTATTATTATTTCAAATTTCAAGTTAATAGCTGCAGTAGTTACTGAGATATTCAAGAAGGAAGGAGGACGGGCAAAGCGAAGACCTGGGTATCGAAACCGATCTCGAAACCCTAAATATGAGGGTAGATCGGTATATCTGTCAATAAAAACTCACTCGCAGTGTCTTCAGTTATTCCCAGATCAAGTCGCATGAAATACAAATGTTTATGCCTAAATATTGGAGAGCTCCAAAATCAAATCATGGTAAACATCCCTTTGTAAATGACTGTTGTGTTAATAGCCATGATCATTTCGAAAGCTTATTTTTCAATAACGTAAACATTAACTTTCAGGCCGTAAAATATTACAACTTCTATTACCAACAATATGTGTTTATTGATTAATAGCCGATCATCATATTTACGTCAAGTACAATTTGTATTGGCTATAAGAACTTAAGTTCCTACCTTTAAACGGCGAAGATGCAATCAGCAATTACTTCAATCAGGGCAGGTACAAGAAAGCTGCATCCACATAGAAAGCTCACAGTAGGTAGGAGTATAATAGGAGAACCCTGCCTGCAATTTTGTTTCATAAAAAAACTGGTCAATCCACGTAGCATTTCATTAACCAAGCTTAGAAAAGCTTGTTTTATGGGTACTATAGATAATAAATAATGCTTATAAGAATACACTACATTGATAGATATTTTTTTATTTATTTTACTGTACATATAAAACAAACTGAACAGAGAGAAAATTAAGGTCTACCCGTTCAGTTCTTTCGGCGTTGTGATAGACTAATCACACAACTTTACATATCTACTATTTACAAAATTCGTCTTGTAAGAATTCGTTAACAGGATATGACTATAGATAAATTAGTTATAAAAGTCCTCTTTAAGTATAAAGTAGGGATTTAATTTCCCTAAAATATTTCCACATATTTACAATGCTGTCTTAGATGAATTTCAGAGTTTCAAGACCAGACGCAAGAATCAGTGAGCCTGGTTCAATCTAAACTTGCCTTTATAAAGGTAAAGTTTAACGTAATAAAAGCAATCTATGATGTCGGGACGGTAACGAGCTTGTTGCGGTTCATGGATATTGGAATTATTACTGTGATCTTAGTAATTTCTAACAATATAATAATACATTAAGAGGCATGCGGATGATGATTTGCCCATACAAACGTACTACCAAAATGATTTGTAATTCGAGCATATTTCCAATATATCATGTTGTTTTTCGTATTCGAATAGTATATATTTAGGTCCCTGGTTCTTAATAATACACACCTATAATGAAATGTAAGCAAAAATAATATGCAAAATGCAATTTTCTGTCTAAAAAGACATGTTTTCGTCCTATTTGTTTTCTATTAAAAACAACAATACCTTACGTTTGGTTTGATAAGGAACATAGCATATAGGTATATACTGTCTAGTTACAACACCATGTCGAAAATACAAAAAGTTTTCAGTCATCATTTTTGGTATTACGGAACACAATAATTTACGAATTGAAGTTGCGAGCAGCTGTCGCCGAAGCCTTAATATAATATAATACGAACGTAATAATTTGATGCGCATAGTCAGGGTAGACATGCCAGGAAATTCTACTTTGATTTAAATAACAGAGTTTCCCAAGATAAAACACAACATAAACAAACGACGACGGTTTGATAGGGATTTTTAAAATAAAGTCTTTGACATGGCTTAAATCATTACTAAAATAACATATTTCCGACCGGCGACGGCACGTAGACGGTATATGCGTTTGGGGTTAGGTATTGTTCGTTTTGTTCGTATGTTTGTAATTAATATAACTTTATTATAACTAGATTAAAATAACTCTTAAAAACGCAAGCGCCGACTTAAATTGAGAAAACTTTACACTTACCTACAGCACTTTAATCGTGTAAAAGAGGTTGTGGTAGTATCACAAACTCATGATTGTCCAAAACGTCCACTCCACGCTTTGATTGCTATGACCTAAACGAGAAAGAGAGTGTTAGTAGAGTGTTATAAATTTAAGTCCTATTTAGTCTCTTTTTAAATAAAAGAAATAAATAATATAATAAATAAAAACTAGATATTGGAGGTAATATTGGAGTTAATCTTCGAAAGTCTAGCAAGTGCTTGTTAAACAAGCCTTTAAAAACTTTACCTGCTGAAAAAATACGTGAGGGAAAAAAACAACCAAACTCTACATAGGTACCCACCGACATAATATCAATGAATTGACAAAAGGATAAATGTACAAGTTAACACAATGCACAATAGCGAGTAAGCCTGCGACAGTATTGGATCTAGGGGGCGTCTAGATGGGGCACTTGCTCCCCGTGCTAGCTTCGACGGGGTGACAAAATCCTTGTACGAATATTTTTTTTAGAGGTTTTACTGACCAAGGAGTGAAAGGCTTCAATGTCTTCATTGTTGTATACTACTAGGAATAAGCTAAGCTTCCTGTGTCTGATCGCTCCTGGAAGTTGTGTATTGCTGTAACCTCATTCAACGATTCCTTTCATCATTTCTACTCGCTAATTAAAGTTCTAAACTAACCTAAATAAGACTTGTTTAGCGCTTCGATTTAATAAAACAAATTTTGCACTTAAATAGAACTGCTTTAATTGATAAAGCAAGAAAAAAAACAATATGCATACATTTATTGTGACTACTTTGAAAATAAGCAGGCGAGCCTAACGTGGCCACTACCAGGCTTTTTCATATTAAATAACGCGGCTAGTGAGCAGTGAGTATAGTGGAGAAAAAACGCCGAGCGAAATGTGTCGTTTTTTCTTCACTACATTATTGTTTTCTTATCATAGTTGTATTTATAGAATTTTTATAGGTGCCCCATTATTATATATAACAAAATGCTGCACTTCACACACTAAGCTTGTACAAAAGTCTTAAAAGTTTTGCTTGCTTCGCTCGTCGCTATATGAAACAGCTATATCTGCATACATAAGGCGTAGTTGAACAGTATGATGAGTGGCTGTACATATCTAATTTTAACAAAATGCTTAGCTTGAGTTTTTTTTTATTGATATTTGGCGCAATCACACCGCATTTTTAAACATTGTTAATCATGACAATGTAGTAACTTGCGCCAAAATTAAAAAAAAACCGAAACGCTGGAGAGGCGGCAACTTTTGAAGTTTCAATCCCCCTCGGAAAAATCGTAGATCCGACACTGGTGTGCCGAAACTTCTTTTACGTCATTTTAAAGTGTAGAAGTTTGGTTAATTTCGCATTTTGTATTGTTACAGCGTCCTGAAAATTTGGAATCGTCGCTGCCTGCCCCTCGGGACGCAAAGCATATTGTTTACAATATGAATGATCAGGTAGGTCCAAAAGTATTTGATCGAGTACCTGAGTATTTATTTATTTTTATGAAGGACAGAAATGTACAATAGTTTCGTTTATTTCTGTTTTTTATCTTACTCTGATTATGAGAGTGAAGGAATAGAGTGTTGGCGTACACACTTATGCACATAGAAATCTAAATAATAAGGCACTATTTAGATTTCTATGCTTATGCATAATAGTCTAGTATCCGTAGAAAGAGGCCGGCCGCCGCGCCCCGCCTTAAAGGACATGATTGAAATTCGACCAGAAAAAAAATAAAGCTTAGGTACCTACCTATACTCCAGTCAAATCTGACGAGTATTTTTTGTAATAAACACAACAAATAAATCTAAAAAATTCACATGTATGGTGTCGATTTTTAGATATAATAACCAGCAATATAATTGAAGTCTGCAGTTAGCCCCACTGTTTTAATTGTAGATTTATTTATACCTAACTAGTTCTAATTTATTCATATTCTTTAATTGTTATTATTTGTTTGTGTCTTTGACAAAATGTTAAATTGTCTAAGGTTTGTGTATAATATTGAAGAACTATCTCAAATCGACGAGCAATGTAGGTACCTAAATGGCGTGTAAAATACACGTCAAAAAATGACTTTTAGGTTAAACCGAAGTTTGTTTACAATCACTTCATGTTGAATTTGGCTGGAGTATAGTAGTTTACAAAAGATATTCTAATTACCTATTAACAAAAGTGTAGGTGACAAAAAAAGAACAATAGCACAATAACAGTGAAAACCAAACAACGAAAGCATTCTCTAGATAGGTACAACTTTTTTGTTTACATTATTGTCTCGGCTTTCATTAGGATGTTCATACAGTTTTTACCGATCATCAAGAAGGCTAGTAATCATTTTCCGATTCTGTACGGTGTGCTCCAATCTTAAGACCAACAAATAGAGGTGGATGCTTCAATTTCGAAGTTGCTTAAATTGCTAAAAAAACGGCCCTCCGTCGAATATTCCTTGCTTCCAAATAAAGTGTTTTCTATATTTCCTCTAAAATCGATTAAAAGAATATGCAAAATCAGCTCTACATTAGAAATAATTTGGCAGGTTTAAAAAACTATAAACTGACTTCAAATTCAATAATGATAAAATACAGCCCTCTAACTAACGGACGGACAGACAGACAGAAAAGAGGCTTAGGTAATTGGATATGTTGGGTTGGGACACTTGTCGTACAAAACCCTGCCTAAATCAGTTCAGGATTGGTCGTCCTTTGTTTTAGTTTAGTTAGGCGATACGCCATCCATCAACTTTGTTAGACCTTTCGCTTACACCCGTTGCCATGGAAACCATTAGGCCAGTGATTGTGAAAATTATCATGTATTGATGTTTTAGATAGGTACGTTTTACGGCGCACATTTAAATTCCTCGAGAATCTAAATCATCCTTTTGAAAACAACGAAAGAATCATCAAAATCTATTAGGAATTGGCGAAGATAACACCAAAATTGTTGTAGCAAGTTGTGTTTTTTTTTAATAGTATCATGTTGTTTTTATATACACGGGATAAATAAATAAATAATGCTGGACAATTCACACGGCATTATCTAACCCCAATCTAAGCAGAGCTTGTGTTATGGGTACTAGATAACTGATATACATAATATAATACAATATACTTATATATATTTTTTATTATTGTATATAGAAAACGACCAGAACACCCTGAACAAATGTCTGCAGATCGTACACACATTTGTCCCGAGGCGGGAATCGAACCCGCAACCTCCTGCGTCGCAGGCAGACCTCGCCCACCGCGCCACAGAGGTCGTCGATATGGGGAATATTAAACTCTTATCTTTAAAACGACTGAACTGCGAGCTGCCTGTCATCTGATGCCGTCAAAATAAATTAAGTAGGTAGCTAATATTTATTGATATAATTTTTTTATTACCTATTGATATTATAGATTGATATTTATTATGCAGGATTTCACTGACTAACTAGTGACTGACCATAAAAATAAAAAGACAAATGTTTAAAAATGCTGCCAATTCTTTTCTTTTTTATTTGTACGAAATATCACGGATTTAGGGGAGGGCTTTGCCCAACAGAACGAATTGGACTCACGAAAAAAAGAAACAATACTTTTTTTAATACCCATTTTTATTAAAATATAACTTTCTACAAACATCTCTCACATCCAAATCATGTAACAGAGGCACTACACTTTCCTCACAATCAGGCACTTCCTTGTACTTATTTAAGCTACATTTACTGTTGTTGAAGCAAACACAAAAATGAGCTACTGAACATTTGCGTTTTTTTACAAATTTTCGGGAATGAAAATTAGAAGCAGGATCCGATATCGTGTTTATACTATCAATGTTAGCAGTTAGCGTCATATTTGTACTAGGATAAATGAAAAACGCACCATAAGGGCACACGTGGCCCGTGCCCAGGGCCCCCCATCCTCAGGGGGCCTCGAAGGACCGACGACGATTTCTCTCACATTTATTCTCAAAACATTTTTGTCGAGCACAGTAGGTACCTACAACAGCGCCACCGTCAAAATTTTTGTTTGTGTGCAATGTCATCGAAATTTGATACACCTCTATCTACCTATAATAGCTAGCATATAACTAAGTCGCATTTATCTACTGTAATTTTTTTATTACATTTTAATTTCCTTACGAATCGTAGGATCCTAGGATCTTACGAATTTCTAATCACTTAATTAGCTACTAACAGCTAAAAATTTAAAAAGCTACATCATAGAAATAATTTTTCAATGTCGATAATCAAAAAAGTTCAAGTACCTAGATCTATCTATAAATGAACCAAAAGTGTGAACATCGTTCATAGGTAGTAGATAATAAATGAATAAAAATTATAATCATCACTCACCGTAAGGTATGAAACATAATGTAGATAAACATACCTACCTACTTAGACCTTCGAAAGCATCAAGGCCTCTGTTCGTGATACCTACCTACCGTACCGACCTTTTTATTCTGGCCGGTATAATCTTACGGTAGCTATTATGTGTACCTACATAGTACATACCTATAAAATTCAGTACTAAGTAAGTATTTGACGCCATTTTGTGAATAGGATAGGCATAGGATTTCGCGTTTAAAGAAGCGGGATAGAGCAGAGCGACGTAAGCTCAAAAATCAAGTTTTTGCTGATTTTCTTTTAATATCGATTTTTTTAAGCGTAGGTAAATAAGCCGAAGGTGCCCTGAGTATTCTTCTATTTACAAAGATTATAGTATGTAGGATCCTAGGATCTTTGATTTAATATCTAACTAAAAACTAAGAAAACAGATGGTACTTTGCACAATTATTTCTGATATTAAAGATAGTTTTTTTTTTTTTATTATTTTGGAGCCGAAGGAGATCTGCCTTGTTATCACATAGATTATTGTGTATTTTTTCAAAGTTATTTCGATAAAGATGACGGAGTAAAATTGTTTTAATGTAACCCATATCTATTGACTAATATACCTATTGCCAACTAGACTTTTTAGTGCTCCTGTAAAATCGTGGACGGAGGAAATCATCCCCCTTGTAAAATCGGTTTTTTTTTTCTTTCAGACATTTCACACCCCTTCTTTTGGTGACGAAGAGTTCGACATTCCTCTAATGCATGGCCAGCATGCCACAGCCGCCAGCGTGCAAAACTCCCACATACAATACGCACAGTTGCACCATTCTGCTCCTCAGGTACCTATCTAATCAATTTATTAGAAAATATTCATCGATTTAAAATACTTCAAAATCACACTTAGGTAGTTTTTGAAGCATTTTTTATATATTGTAATCATACATTCTGATCTTATGAAATAATGCTGGACAGTCCAGTATCATCTGTTTCGACATAGTTTTTTATCAATCCCCAAGCTAAGCATATCTTGTGTTAGTGGGATAGTGGGTACTAGATAACTGATACTATTATACCTACATTACAAAAATTTGGGCGGACCTTAGCCCGCCGTGCCATGCCACGCCGGGCCACTTGGATGCAGACCCGCCACTGCTAAAGGGACAAGGCCGGACTTTAGTAACTATAGTACCTACTTCTTTGGGCTACCTACATTAACCTCCAACGCCATCTTCCCTTAGGAAATTGAAAATTCTCTGCATGTTCAATTTTTCATTTTCTATTCGCTATATCTCCAAAACGACTTAATGAATTCCATTTGTGGAAGTTGTTCTAAATTCTAGGATACATAATATACCACGTATTCCATTTTCCTACAGAATAAAATACTTGCTAGGTACCTTCATACTTTACGTTACCTACTCTCTAACTACTTGATTAAATTAATGGAACTTCAATCAAGTTGAAACCTATTTGGTCGAAACGTAGCCGTAGGTATGGTAAGTTGACAACACGTTGACAACGTATAGTATACTTACTAGTCTATGGTTGATAAATCCTATTGTTTTCACTCGTCAGATGATGTCAAATGTCAAAGTCATCTGTCAGACCGAACTGAACCAACCAAAACCAAAAACCGTCGTTATCAATCAGCTTAGCTTTGCTTGCATTTTTTTTGTAGAAGTTTAATTTCAATTTAGTTTTCTTTTCTGTTCTCTTCAGTTTTTATTTTTTCTTGGATACTTCTTGCACGTGACGCACCCTTTCGCATTTATACTTTTCCTTAAAGTTAAAGTAAAGCACCTTAACTTTGCAATTAATTAAGGCAGAAAACAAAGTTGTTTTATGGACGTGATGTTGACCGCAGATCCTAACCTGCAGCTGCACCTAAGATAGCCAATGATAACTCTATGTAAACAAGTATATTATTGACTAGGTCGGCATGATGAATCCTGCTCAAGACGGTCTGTCACCCCCCGGCGGGGCGCCCTCCTACCAACAACCTCTCTACTTGCAAGAGCCACACACACCTGTAACATCTCACAGGTAAGTTTCATCACTTGCACTGTATCTATTGAATCAGATGGTATATTACAACACAATGCTATTTCAGTGGTGCTGGTGCTCCAGCTGGGAACTATATAATTCAACAACAACCTGGAGGCCAGCAGAGGCTACTGATGATGCAGCCCAGCCAGGTGATGAGTGGTCCACCAACTCCTAACACGCCCGCTCAGCCTACAACTAATGTTTATGGCTCTCCACAAAGGGCATCACCTCCAGGCACTACCAGTGATGACTCTGATGACAGTGTACCATCACAACATTCTCAGGTTAGATTTATTTGCTGATTATGATATTTTGATTGTCTAAATAAGTACATTCAATGGCCAATGATGTGAGAATACCATCACATGTAAAATAGAGCACTTTACATTCATTCTGTCTTTGCCTGACCAGTTGTACATGAGTTTTGATTTGTTTACGATCTTAAATTAAATATAGTTCACTGGCATTCAAATCAATCATATATTTTATTGCTTACTATCAGAAAATTAAGTTTAGTAAAATAGTTAGAACTAAGTTTAGAAAATCTAATAAATTGGTTGTTTGTTGGTAGTTGCCTGGTGATGCGGAAAGCCTTCTGCCTATCCATTATTGCTCAGCGACCCGGCAGCAACAAACTACGCTTCATCAGGTACCTATAGGCAAATTTTCTCGCTTCTATTGCTTTTGTTTTTACTGAAATTATTTATACTATTAGTCTATTTGATTTGCCAATGAACTATATTACTATTTTTATAGATATTGCTATTCATTTTGTTGAACATTGATGACTTATTTTATGTTTTCTTGATTTCTAAACCTATTTTGCGTAAACAGATAAATGTTGGAAACATGGCTGTGAAAAGGTCTTCCCCTGAACCAATGGACAATGGCATGAACAGAGGTCAAATGCAAAAAAAACCCAAGGTGCAGAAAAAGAAGAAGAAAAGAGATCCCAATGAGCCACAAAAGTGAGTAAATATATTCATGCAACTTACTATAATAGGATAGCCATTGCAGCTTTTGTAGCCAAATCAGGTTTATATTATAAATTATGTACATTTTCAATAAACACACCTACCATTATAAAATAAAAACTTATTTACAAAATATTTCATGTTATCCAGGCCTGTCTCCGCATATGCCTTATTCTTCCGAGACACACAAGCTGCTATCAAAGGACAAAACCCAAATGCAAGTTTTGGAGAAGTATCTAAGATAGTGGCATCTATGTGGGATGGGCTGGACTCAGAACACAAAAGTGTAAGTGTAATTATAATTAATGTTTGTGCCTATCAAATTATGTACTTAAATTATAAAATATTTCCCTACCATCTATATTTTTATATGCAGGTTTACAAACAAAAAACCGAAGTGGCTAAAAAGGAATATCTCAAAGCCCTTGCAGCTTATAGAGCAAGTCTGGTATCCAAGGTATGTTATTTTCTTAAATTATTATTGTTTAACAACTTATATTTTTTGCACAAACTGAGGTTTGAACAAGTTGAAATTAATGGAGGGAGTCACTTGGTTGTTTCAATCGGCTAATTCAGAATTCTTCGTACTTTAACTAGAGTTATATACACCTACTTAATGGGTCTCGCAGACAGGTCAGTACAATTTGACGAGAAGGTGTTGTCAACCGCCGCCACCACACGCCGCGTCAGAAGCTCGACCCAGTCCTACTTTTAAAAACTCGAGTGTCGATGCTGCCATCTGTATGTGCTTATTTAAACAAAACAGTCTGACTGAGCTTTTTAGTGCGCTCGTTAGATGGCGCAACGGACAAATTTGAAAGAATGAACATGAACAAAATGGGTGGCTAAAAGCTCCGCTCACTTCAATCACCGTCACCGTTTTCTCATTCATTCGAAAGCCCCAAGCGAAGCGAAGCTCCATCCTTGGCTTTTGCATTTATCTGTTTTGAAACTAATTTGTGGGAGAAGAAATACGACTGGTTATGTGTTAGTGAAAGGTCCAGGAACGGCTCGCTAGGTTTCTCTTTCTAGTGAACATTTTGTAGATGCTATAATGCTTTTGTGTATTTGAGGTTAGAACTTCGCTTTGTCTGTATTTATAAACAAAGAAAATAAACAATGCCGGCGGCGGATCGATAACCAGTTCCGAGACTTCCAAGCTTTTGCGCGTTTGAGTTCAGAACCTTTAAGCTTTTAACGGTAGGTATTCCTCGTAATATTTTTCGGTTTATAATTTTATACTGTTTATTGAAGCATCCTCAATAATTGTCTTTGGATCTAGAAACTACTTTCTTTCGCAACGGTGTTATGGTACGTAAATACAATACCTATGTATAGTATATTTTATTGTGAGCAGTATAGGTATTTAATTTTGTTTCTTTGTTTATTTATTTATTACTAGTTTCTGGCCGCGGCTTCGCACGCGTTGTTTATGTGGAAACGTTATTTCTATCCCATAAAAACTGTTTTATGGGATCACAAGTAGACTATTTTTGATTCCAGGTTTATAGCTACATAATATGTGCAAAATTTTAATCTGATCCATAGTCAGTTGTTTTGGCGTGAAGAAGTAACAAATATCCATGCATCTAATCATTTATATTATTAGTGTGATAAATACATACGGCACATAGGTACATTTTTACACTACATCCTATATTAATTGTTGTCCACAATACCTAAAGGTTAGCAGGTAGAGAATGCAATGGCATTATCTTGAAAAGTACAAATTTTGTGCAATAAATTATTAATCTATCTATAATTCTCATCTTACAATAATAATCAGCAAAATAATTGATTCTTAAAATCGGTTGTTTAGAGTCAAGCCACATTTATGTACTCTTTGTATTGTTCCCAAGTAAAACAAACTTTCCTTGTTCTTTTTCTTCAGGGAGGTGAACAAGAAAACTCAATGTACAATCATAACAACAGTGCCAACCCGCCTTACGGGAACTACTATCAAGGACAGACATACGGCAATGGTCACTCACCTCAAGGATACACGGGGAATCCTCCGCAGGGATATTCTCCACAGACATATCCAGGGGGGCAGCCCCAGGCTTCATATGCTGGCCAATCACCACAGGGATACCCTCCTAACCCTCAACAAACTCCCCAGAACTACCAAGGGAATATGCCCATGAATCCACAGTCTTACCAGGTAAATAAAATATAATATCCATACAAATGCAGTTGTTTTATTTGTACACTTTGCTAAGAATAGCATATTATTTTCATGAAAATACTAAAGCACTTTTTTTTCAGGGTGTACCTGGACAATCTCCGCAGAGCTATCAGGTCAACCCAAATGCTTCACCCCAAAACTGTCAACCTAATATTGCACAATCACCGAGAAACTATCAGCCAGCTCAGTCTCCTAACAACTTCTCTGCTGGCACGGGAATGTCGCCTCCGGGGTACAGGCAGGTGCAGTCACAGTCTCCTCCAATGGGCTCGGTACATGCACCTATGCAATACCATCACCCTCAGCAGGTAAATAACTGACTTGCAAGACTTAAAACAATTGCCTCTATAACCTTTTCATAATTCTGTGATTTTATTTGCAGCAAATGCAGCAGAATCATCAGCAGATCCAAGCACATCAAGTACAACAATATCAACAACAACAAATCCAACAGCAACAGATTCAACAGCAGCAACAAATCCAACAGCAACAACAGAATCAGCAGCAGCAACAGCAGAATCAGCAGCAGCAACAGCAGAATCAGCAACATCAACAAAGTCAGCAACAACCGCAAAATCAGCCTCAGCAACAAAATCAACAGCAGCAGATTCAACAGCCTGCTCAACAAAGTGTCCAAAATCAAGTTGCTAAGATTGAACAACACTCCCCAACCAGTAATGGAAGCTCCGGTATACCACACCAGTTACCTGAGGTAAATCTATGACACACATCTTGCACATATAATTCTTTAATTATAAATAAAATTATAATGAATAGTCACAAATACAAATAGTATTTACAATTTGCAACATTTAGATACTGAAGACTGTACTACTGAAAATTTAGGAGGTTATCTCTACAATCCAAATCAATACTAATCAGAAATTGAAAGTGATGAGTGCAAGTTATTCTGTTCTTCAAGTATGTTTCACAAAAGTTATTTGTTATTTGCAGCAGAATGAAAATCGCGGCACGCCATCTTGCATTCGACAGGGATGCACCAATCCAGCCATAGCCAATAGTGAGTGGGAGGATGAATACTGTTCCAATGAATGTGTTGTCAGCCATTGCAGGTAACAACACAGATTATTTTGACCGCAAACTTCTTATGCGGCTGTTCAAGCACTTTCTCAAAACTAATTACCTCTTGCCCACGTGTGCATAATAATCTGTAAAGCTCAATTCACACAGGGGTGGCAGCAGCCACCAGCGTCGCGGCGGCGTGCACTTTCAGTGTTAAACTTGTGTCAAATTATTTTAAACTTTCTATATTATTAATGGTATTGCTAAAAAGCTGGAAATTTCAGCCCACTCTGCATCACGTCACTGCTATCCCTGTGTGTAATGAGCCTTATCTTAAGATAGTTTGCAAGCAATGTTATTCCTCATTCTAGTAACACTGCTTAGCAACTGTTTGAAGTTACCGATTGTTATGAATAAAGTCTTTTGTTGTATGGTTTGTAAACTTTTTTTCTGATTTCAGGGATGTCTTTAGTTCATGGGTGGCATCAAACAACAGCAATCCAATACAAAATTTCTCAGCAGTAAAGTAAACATTCAACATTTTTAGGTACATATCAAATTATACCATCTCCTAATTAATTATCAGTAGTGTTTTAACAAACTAAATTCACATCTTAATTTTAAACAATGACTACATCAAATGTACTTCCAGTGCACTGAGGCTATTTTTTACAGTTTAGCTGAGACTCATAGTGATTGTGTTATTGCAATTTATAGCTAGTTGATTTTTGTAGGTACTTGAAAATATTTTTAGGATGAAATATGTTAGCATTTTTTATTATAATTAACTGTTGTATTGTTTTGCTTAATAATAGGTATTCAGTATTTGTTATCTTAAAATAACATCTTATCTAGCATTTTATTAGACTTTACTTTATCTTAGGTCATTGAGGTTGATCCTGTCTTTCGCACTCTTCTAAGGATTAAACCAGATTTTGCAATATTGGGAACAGAATACAGCTTCCATAAATGTCATAGAAACCAGAAAGTAGGTACTGCTCCGCATAAATGTTAAATCTGGTCCAATCCTTAATAATATTGTTAAGCTTCAAAAGTAGATCCTATCAGAGATAGGTAATAAATTGTTAAAAAAACGATTCATAGTTTGATCAATAATTGTAATGTATTTTCATAAAATTATAGAGTATGATTAGATACATGTATTATTAGCGAATTACACTTATTAAACTTCCATGTAAATTTACTTGTAACGAAAACTTATAGCAATACTAATCACTTCCTTAGGAGTTGCCTTTAGCAAGTATAATAAAATAATAGTGTTTAGCTGGACCAAAATTTTTCTTTTTACTTGAAAGCTATGAAGAATAATTATTATTAGTAAATTAAGATTGTAATGTGGTTTTTTGTATGTCCAATACAATACTTAATCTAATTATTGTAAATAAACGTTCGCAATAATAGAAAAGTTAGAAAATCTGAATAAGCATAATTTTTTATGTTATTTATTTGGTAGCGACTTAGAACTTACATTAGGAACTACTTATCGTTAATTACCTATGTATTGTAAAGTAAAACGTGTATAAAATGTAATTAGAAATTTGATTTCATTAAATTTCATGAGCGATAGCTAAGGTACTGTTTTATTTCCATAAACCGAACAGGTTTCAATTATACAGGTTCCAGTGATCTATACTTCAAGCGCATACCGGATCGGAGTCGAGGGAGCGTAGATTGAGTTCTTACTGTAAGCGAGGGAGAGTCCTGGCCTGACTGACTGACGCGAAATAGAAAGGTATTGGGCTTAGACAATTTAAAAAAAAAAGCAAAGTATGTATTCCACAGAAAACTATTACTCCATGAATTCTGTCAGAATGTACGTACTCGACACTACAGGTCGTATTTTACGACCGATTGGGGTTTTTGATCCAAGACGAGCTAAGTATATAATATCTCGGCTTTAGGACATCTGATTTCGATAATAATTATTGTTTTATTTGAAAGGTAGTAATTTTACTTCTTCCTCATCGAAAAAAATTAAGATCTGATGAGAATTTTCGCCATGACGAGAAAAATAGCTTTATGCAAATAATAAGCAAGCATGAGAGCATTTACCGTAGAGCGCCATCTATTAGAACATCTTTGTAACACTTCGAAAGTAGGTAGGTACAGTCATGGTACGAATAATATACTCCGTACAGTATTCTAAATGGATTATTGATTTAGTTATTGCTATGGTAGGCATAGATTTATGATGGTAGGTACTATGTAATAGCCCGGCCACATGTTTCGTCTTCGTATGCTTGCAGTTTGCACAGGTAAGAAATAAATTTTATTTGAGATATGTTGCGCTAATGCTATCATCGATCTAAGGTGATTGATGAATCTATGAGATTTTATTACGAAAATTTTATTAACTTTGTACTAGTAGTAGTTAGTACTTAGTAAAAGTTAAATGCACGCGAGGTCTACTATTCGTAGAACTACTGGTATCATGATATTTAACGTAAAAAATAATATATTCCACAGTAGGGCTAAGGCCACAATCTTCCAGGTATATTAAGCTCTTAGTTATTGCTCTGAGCTCTGACTACAAGGATTCGAGATCTCACGGGCCCGAATTCAAGCCGCAAACATTTGAAGGGGCCAGGGACGAGAAAATGAAGGGGCATCCCAAAGATTAAATAATATGGGCACCCTACTCCGAAACAACCCGGGTGCAAACGGGCTATGATCTGCAGCACAATTTTACTTTGGTAACCAGGGACGAGGGAATGAAATTTCCCTCGTCCCTGTTGGTAACAAAGTAATTTGGGGCGTTGGTGTTGCCGGCGCGGCGGGGCGGGGCCTCTGGCCTCCTCTTCCGCCTTCCTCTCTCTTTCTCTACTATATCATGAATTTATCCAACTTTATAAATTATCGCAGTATACTTACTATTATAGTATACATTGTGCTCCAATTACTTACTACTATAAGGCTCCAATGGATGCCGTTTACTATACCATAGACAATTTGAATGAACTAAACTTAGAGTAAGAAGGCTAAACTAAACATGTGTTGCAATACGGGTTTACTCTCGGCAGGTTAACTACTGATGCCGAGTGTAACCGAGAGTTAGTAACGCATATTTTTGATGCTTGGGAGAAGTCGCAAGATGCTTTAGGTGTTTTTCGCGACTTGTAAAAAGCATTCGATTGCGTACACTACGCAACATTAATCAGGAAACTGCATGACTATGGAATAAAGGACTCCACTTAGGATCACTTTACTTGAGTGGTAGGATACAAAGAGTTGACAGAAAGTAGGAAACAGTCCTCGGGGTCTGTACTGTACAATACCGCAGGGTTCTATCCTCAGCCTTTCCTATTTCTAGTTCACATTAACGATCTACCTCATCTTGTTAAGAATTATCACGAGATTGTATTATTTGCTGATGACACTTCATAAATTTTTTAAATGAAACGACAAAACACAAACTTCGACGATGTAAATAATGCAATTTCAAAAGTAGCCCATTGGTTTAGTTTCAATAATCTTTTGCTCAACGAAACCAAAACTAAATGTAATAGATTTATTTTACCTAATGTACAACCAGTTGAGGCTGATGTAAACGTAAAAGAAGAATCGGTAGAGTTTGTGGACAGTACCGTATTCTTAGGAATTACCTTAGATAGTAAACTTCAATTGGGCCCACACATGGATAAGCTACCGAAGAGACTTAGTTCTGCAGAGTATGCTGTAAAAAAATTCGTCATCATATAGCCGTTGATACTTCTAGATTAGTTTATTTCAGCTACTTCCATAGTATTATGTCTTATGGTACAAAACACTGTGTTTTCGCGGCTCGTTTCGCTCGCTTGTTTTTCGGTTGGTTATTCTAACCCCCCCCCCCCCCCCCCCCCCACCGTTAAATGAATTTCTCGCTACAGCCCTGAGTATATTATTGGTTTTTCTTCGCCCCCCCTTAACAGAATCCTGGCTACGCCCTTGTATAGTAGGTTAGGTATACTGCTGTGGGGGAACGCTGCAGATATTGTCACCGTATTTGTGCTGCAGAAGTAGGCTGTGCGTGCAATCTATAATATGGGTCCCAGAGAATTCCTACGTGATAAATTTTGAGAAATAAACATAATGACAGTACTATGTTAATATATTTAAATGAAAACTTGTTGTACGCTCATAACTTTTTTTGATTTAAAAATAATTCTGAACAATTCACACAGCATTATCTAGCCCCAAGCTAAGCAGAGCTTGTGTTATGGGTACTAAATAACTGATATACATAATACAATACAATACATAGATAGATATTTTTTATTATACATAGAAAACGACTAGAACACCCTGAACAAATGTCTGCAGATCGTACACACATTTGTCCCGAGGCGGGAATCGAACCCGCAACCTCCTGCGTCGCAGGCGGACCTTCGCCCACCGCGCCACAGAGGTCGTCATAACTTATGAGTGTACAACAAGTTTTCATAAGAATATCAATCGGTTCTCCAAAAATAGCGATATACATAATTTATACGCTCGAAATAAGAATAAACTCGCTGCGCCCTCAACTAGGCTACATAAGATTAATGTATCTTGGGCAATGTATATGCTTCTACAACAAAACTCCAAGTGAGTTGCAAAAATTATCAATAAATAAATTCAAACAAATTGTCAAACATATCCTTTGTAAAAAGGCTTATTATAAAATATCAGATTATCTAGCTAGACGATAAATAAGCTTTGGACGAGTTTTGCTCCAACTTGAAAACTAACTTTCTAACAAGGTAAAGGTTTTTTGTTCGCTTCTTTTCTTTACTTAACTTTAAAAAGATTGAAGTGGACTAAAAATCAAAGTGATCACTTTATTTCCTAGTTTTACTTAAGTAATCTGAGTTTTGTGACATGTCCAAGAGTCCTGTAAGGTCTAAAGGAAATGAAGCACTTTGAATTTTGAATTTTTTGTTGCATTGGCGGCGTGGCTCCATTTCTTAGAGCATATTTTATAACTGCTCTAAGTTATAAATGCTCTAAGCTCCAAATGCATGAGAAGCAATGAAAAAAGAGATCCTCTGTTATGTAGATCAATGATGAGGAGGTACTCGAAGGTACCACGAAAGATATAACGAGTATTGCAGGGACGAGAAAATTCCAGGGTATTAATTGTATCTTTCGAGGTGCGCATCCTATAGTAAACGACAAAACAACAGTCGTCACGTGCGCGACGACTTTCTAGGCCTCTATCTTTGCCCTGCTGATTAAAAAACGCTCCGCTAGGAGTAATAGTTTTCTGTGACCAAACGAGTGTAGGAGAAGTGTACCATGGAATTAAGTACTGCCTTTAATTGAACAAAATGTGGCCGGTGGCCAACAACACATCGTTAATCAAAGTTTCGTTTGTAATTTTCAATCACAGAACAATTGCATAAAACGTAAACAAAAGAGAATCATTGTCTATGGTGAAGTTTGACAGTTGGCTGCTGACGTGACGGATGAATGAATGAAGCCGTACTGTGCCAGTAAAATTTATAACTTACAATGGCATGGCAACATTCTTTCCAAATTTTCTTTTCAATTCATTAATTTCTATAAAAAATAGTTGAATTTATGATTGTTGTACGTTGTAATCCTCAACCTAAAGTTTTTCACTATCGTAGAGAACAATTTCCAGAGCTTTATTAGCATCGCTTACAGTTATGCACCTACATTGATAATTGGCCAGGAAACTGAAAAGAATATGATGGACGGAAGTGATTTATCATCAGAAAATAACCGTAAAGGTATAATTTCCCAAGGGTGGACACGACTTTCCCAAGTAAGTACCGTTCTATAACTAACTAATCACTAAAATGGTATCGGCACTCGCACATGAAACATGTAGCTACTCCGTTCAAGCTCCACTCCTGTTCGCTTATCTTTTCATTTGCGTACTTGTAATTCACGTCTTGTTGATTTAGCTGACTTGCCTACATCACAATAACTAGAATAAGTGGTGAATCTGAGAAAAATATAAGTTCTAGGTTGTGAATAATAATATATTTACTTTGCCTGTTTCGGAGCAGAGCCAAAGCCTGTCACAAATCATACTATACTACGACTATAGCAAAGCTGACTGGGATTTTTTTATATTTTGTTTCAGGTGTATCAAGGAACTCTTGATAAATGGACTCCCCACGTGAGACCACGATGGGTAGGCAGTGGTGTACTCTTTGCTTTATTCCTGATTCGAATAATTACAAAACAAGTAAGAATTTTGTATGTTATGGATAGCTGACCTACTTACCTTATTTGAGGGTGGTCACTAGCTAAATCATTTATAACTCTTGCGAATTAAACTGTCACCTGGTTGCACATTGTAAATTGCATAAACATCATTCAAACCAGGTGTCATGTTAATTCGCCGGGCTTGTAAATCAATGAGTAACAGTAATGAAAATAATATTATAGTTATTAGGGTTCCATACCCAAAGAGTAAAACATTGAAGTGATTTTTTTGCTCGATATCGATAATGGCAACAGGTAGATGCGGAATGATGAAATATTCACAGAATATTTAGTTACATATTCACTTTATTTTTAATATAAAACATTTAAGGGACCCCATACAACAGACATGTTATTTTATAGATAATGGTTTGTGCGCGAGTCCGAATCGCACTTGACAGGTTTTTTTACTACAATATACAAGTCTAACAAAATACACATGAGACAGATGATATACCTGCATTAAAAACTTATGTAATTAATTCTTATGTTCTTATTTTTACAGGGATGGTACATCGTTACTTATGCTCTAGGCATATATCATCTAAACTTGTTTATTGCATTCCTTACTCCTAAAATTGATCCTGCAATGGATTTTGACGGTAAATATGCAGTATTTTGAAGACCACCCATCACTGAATTATATTTAATTTAATATAATTTCAAAGAAATTTCTGTATACTTTCAGATGATGATAATGGGCCAGCTCTACCAACTAGATCAACTGAAGAGTTTAGACCGTTTATCAGGCGGTTGCCCGAGTTTAAATTTTGGCTATCTGTTACTAAAAGTACTCTAGTTGGATTTTGCTGTACTTTCATTGATGCCTTCAATATTCCAGTATTCTGGCCTATATTGGTCATGTATTTTATCACATTGTTCTGCATTACAATGAAGAGACAAATTAAGGTAAGCTAATAGCCATGGTGATTTTCTAATCATCATAAAAGAATCCATTGTCAAGTAAATATGTTTATGAATGGTGTATATTTTTGTAATTTAAAATTTTTAAAAGCATTCTCTGTGGTGATTAGAAATATTTATACAGTGCGAACCAAACAGTGATGTAAAAAAAAAAAACATCGACCCGGGGTACCTGAAAATACCCAATTTGTTCCCCAATTTAAGAAGAATAATGTAAGAATACACCTACCTAGAAACAATGTTTCAGAATTATCAGGTGGAATGGTTAAAACTGTTTTATATATTCTTCATGGAATTTTAGTTTTTTTTTTTTAATATGACCCAATATTACCTCGCATACAATATTTAACAAAACTATCACATTATTCCCTTTTAAAGATAGGAAAACACTATGCTAAAGTTGAGCCGTGAGGACCTAAGAATACTGTTGGGCATCATCACAGGCCAGTGTGAGCTTAACCACCCCACAGGTTGTGTGCCACACACACGTCCTGTTTGAAAAAGATTTAAAACAGGAGCCACACACACGGCCTGTGGCTGCCTCCTGGAAGAAGAGACTGTGAAACATGTTGTGGCACGGCCTCAAAAGAGGCCAGATGGAAAACAGGATTAAAAAGTTGCATAGAGGCATCAGACCTGTCCTCACACTGAACGCTGAAACAAAGCTGTCAATCTCCAAATCCTGCTTTGGTACTTCAAGGAGCTGGGCTGGTGAGGCAGGGGGGTAATGCATAATACACTCCTATTCAAGATGTCTCAAATGTACATTATTCATGTATAAAAATTTATAACCTGCATTACTGTTAGAAAGTTTTATGCAAGAAAGTACGATTCACAGGGTTACATATTACAAAAAAATACCTAAAATTCCATAAAAAAAATATAAAACAGTTTTCTCCATTCCACCCGAAAATTGTTAAACAAAATGTACCTAATTATTATCATAACTCGAAAATATGAAAAATCGGGTAATACGTGAGGTATTAGCAGATGCCCCCAGGGGTGATGCATTTTATTTTTTACTTCACTGATTGGTCCACCCTGTATGCTAGCTTCTAAACACAGCTTCGGAAAATCTTTCCTGATAAAAAGTAGCTTAATGTCAGATCATATTCTACACATTATGCCAATTTAATGTTGATCTGTTCAGTAATGATTATTATAATAGAAATAGTAAGTACGTCTTTGGAATAGCTCAAGATCCTGACTTCTACAATAACTGAATTGATGATGACTCATCATCATTTCAGTTATTAACATTAATCATAATCATTGATGAATGTCGCGATGTGTGGCATAATGTTACGTGTGCCTGAGTTGCGGCCCTTTGCTAACTGCCATCAGCGTGACGTGGCTATCGGATAGACAAGCCGGAAAATATAACGCTGCACTGCTGCTTATCAACCAAAATAACTCTGCACGGACAATATTATCCGCACTGAGGAAACACTCGAAAATTTAAAAAATAAACATTTTGAGTAATCTCATCAATCCTTAGCTCGGATTATGTTTTACGTGTACGCCAAATTTCATTTTGATGTTTTCAGTATTTTTGGAGACAAACGTGTTCACATTTTTATAAACTTTTGCCTTTGTAATATTACATAAATAAAATAGTGAATTTCTTTTTCTTTCAGCACATGTTAAAATATCGGTACCTGCCATTCACCCACAGCAAGCCAAAGTACAAAACTGTCGACTCTGCAGTCACTGTAAATTGACGTTAATGTTATATCTACTTAAATTATGAAATAAGGAATTAAGAACCCTAATGTATGTAGATAAATTAACTTAAACTGTCTGTTGTATGCAATATTTCTAGAATTAAAGTTTTTATTGTAATGTTTCTGCAAATATTTTTTGTACATTTCCCTTTTAGATAAGTGCAATTAATTACGATAACCAAGATATCACATCACAGCGGCCTGTCAGTTCAGACCTACGCGGTTTTGGCTACCCTGAGCGGAAGCGGTTACTCTGTTTTTAACTCTCCTGGTATTTACTTGTACCCCGCTCGCTCATCAAACATCAATGTGCTTGGTTTATTTCCTTTAGACCTTACAGGCAGGACTCTGGTAAAACCAGAAGTTTTGTTTTAGAAGCGAATACATTGCCCGTTGAAAGATACATTAAATCTTTTGTAGTCTAGTTGTGGGTTACTCTTATTTCTAGTATTTAAATTAAGTATAATATGTCACCATTTTTAGGGAACCGATTGTTATTTCTGAGTGTACAACAAGTTTTCATAATTATATTGATATGGCACTGTCATTATGTTTATTTCTTTGAATTTCTGCTCTGGGTAGCCAAAACCACATAGTAAGAAAAGAAGCCTGAAGTAGCCTTTGATTTATTGGTTATTAGCTTCTTGTCCACGGCTTCGCACGCATTATATAATAGTAAGTAAGCAAAACTTCAGCTCAATCCATTCACTAAATTTTGTGTTTGGGCGAAACCAACACAAAATTTACTGAATGGACATCTCAACTTCACAAATGAATGGTTCCCGTCACGCCGATTCCCCCAACTATAACTTTAAATAAGCTGGGTATGCTGGTCGGGGAGCTTTTGAAGGTACTATAGGATTAATAAGAGAGGACCGACGAATAAAAACAAAACAAGGCCTATATAATATTTTATTTCCTTTGTATTTACCTACCTATTGACGATTCCCGTGGCGCAGGCGAAGATACGCCTGAGAAAGTCGCGGGTTCGATTCTCGCCGCAGGATAAATATTTGTTTGTACTGCAGATATTTGTTCTCGGCCCTTCGCTTGTTGTTTTTAAAATGTGAAAGTCAAATAATTGATGTGTCAAAAACTACCTACCTACTCCAAATCACAAATTTCGTTAACAGTGGAGAGTGTAATGTACCTACCTACCTTCTTAGCAGCGACCTGAATTTTGTTACGGTCGAAGTGGAAAGTGATAGGTACTTAAGTTAACATTAGTAGGTAAATACTTAAAGTTAATGGGCGCATCAGTTAACATACCTGATGGTAATTATGTATGCAGTCCATCCGTACTAGGTATACATACGTATACAGTGTGTCCCTGGATAAAGTGCAACCCCGAAAGGGGGTGAAACTAGATCAAAAATTATCGAAAAAAAAAATCGTTTATTACTTTATTGATGAATTAAAAATTTTATTACTCACTAATGGTAGTGATTCTGTTGGCACAAAACCTAAACTAAACTAGCGTAAAAATGTAGCCGTCCCCTTTTGTTCGATCGAAAAAATAGAGACGTCAACAATTTTAGGCTAGTTTAGTTTAGGTTTTATGCCAACAGAATCGCTACCATTGACTCTATTTAATAAAAAAATGATTTCTTCCAAAGTAGTGGGTCTATTTTGTTAAAATAAAAACCATAATCATGTCAGATATGTGACGATGACGATAAAATAACAAATAACTCACAAAAGAGTGGCTATCGTGACTTAAAGTTTAATTTTTGTATTAAAATTACATTTTTAATGCTGTTTTTTTTCCAATAATCTCCAAAAATCTTAAAATTAAGCCTATAATACTAGATATTTTTATGACTTTTTATTATTTTCTATCATAATAGCTTTTAAATAAAAAAAAACCTACGTTCTAACATAAAAAATACGCTGGCTAGGAGCTTTTAAAGTTGACCACTTTATCCAGGGACACACTGTATAATATATACCTATACAGCCAATGTCGACCACAGAAGTCAACCGACTCGTTGGACTTCACTTTACACGTAAATCTAGGTACCTACTCCTTAACGATTATTGTATAGCAGAAAATGACCCAATATATTTAGTTGTTGGTTGCTTTTCAGCATGACAATATGATGACAAAAATAAACGACCCCCTGCAAAACTTACAAAGCGATAGTTAGATTCCGTAGCTAACGCACGCTAAAATAAAAGGTTAAAAATAGTAGCTGGCAGTAAAATTAACAAATTGATATACATAGTTACTGTTTGAGCTAGTGCCTTGCCTACTATTGTGACGACCGACCAACGACGGCGGGCAGCGGCGGCGGCCGCAAACAGGGGTTTGCTTTATATTTATAAATAGTAGATACCTACCTACAACAGAGAAATCCTTGACTATCGAATGTAGGTATTATTAAATCAAAATTTAAATTAAATCTCTAGAGCTTCAGACCTTAATTAAATTAAAAACTGTTTAAAACTGGAACAAACAATAAAATGGGGTAAGGTACCCTAAACCCCCTAGTTTATATTAAGAAAGACTGAACGATTTTTGGAAGTACTAAAATCCGTAATTCTATATTATACCTACTGGTCCTTGTATATTCGTACAAGTCTGAGATAAAATAATAATTTGCTAAACTAGAACAAAATGAATTCATTTTGATGCGAAGATACCTAGACCTACATAGCTCGTGCATAACATTATAACGTGACTGTGAAATGCGAGCGTCTTCATTATTTTGTTATAGATTTACATACAGGTCTACAATATGCCGCGCCCTTCATTAGCGCAAGCGTATTGAGATATTCGTGTCGTGACTGAAAAAGATAGCATGTTTGTTTGAATTTCCCGCTCTATGATCACACATCCTGCTTAAATGGAATGTCTTATTTACAACTTGCCCATAACTATTATGATTTAAAGGCTTAATTTAGCCTATAAAACCACTTTAAAATTAATAAAATTCAAAATGTCTAAAGATATGTCTATCTTCAACATACAACCCAGTGTTAATCCTGCGATAGACACTAATCGTTAGATCATAGTTTCCCAAATTTTGATTTTATGATTTTAATATTATAATAATTTTACGTAAATAATCTTTTTGGATCTTGTTACTATAATCGCAACTTCTATTAAAAGTATTGATAATTATCATAATATTATCAAAACTTTCCTCTCTCGTCATCATAATTTTGTAGCGCTTTTTTTTCTTTGTTGCGTTTGGTATAGTAAATGGTTTTACTGGCAATTTTTATTTGGCTAGTGTTACTATGTAGGTAGTGTTATAAATATTTTCAAAAGCAGTAGTGAAACGCGTTCGATACCTACCCCTGTTTATTTTATTGACCACTCGCCAGATGTTTGCGCATTGTTTTTCAGTGCGCAGTAGTTTCTCTGTCGTGAAATCGGGAGTCTGTCTGTTTTATTATATCTATTCTGCCATTTTGAAAATACCTTGTGGCGAACCTTTGCAAACGTATGGATTAGAGTAGGTAGTGTTTTTTATGTGACAAATATGTCCGGGAGCAATGATAAATTGTCGACGACGCAGCGTATGATACAAAGTGTTGCTTTCCCTCCAAGCCACAAGCTAACAGTATCTGAAGTGTTCGATGAAAAAGCTGGGAAGCCACTACCAGAAGTATTGAAGCAACACTTTATCCTAGAAGGTCGGATTGAGGAAAATGCGGCTCTACGGATCATCCAAGATGGTGCCACTTTATTACGATCAGAGAAAACGATGATTGAAATCGATTCTCCGGTGACAGTATGCGGAGACGTCCATGGCCAGTTCTACGATTTGATGAAATTGTTCGAGGTGGGAGGCTCGCCCGCTTGCACCAAGTATTTGTTCCTTGGTGATTATGTTGATCGAGGTTATTTTAGCATAGAATGTGTGCTCTACTTATGGGCGCTGAAATTATGTTACCCGAAGACTCTGTTTCTACTGCGCGGTAATCATGAATGCCGACACTTGACAGAATATTTCACCTTCAAACAAGAGTGTAAGATAAAGTACTCCGAGAAGGTTTACGATGCTTGCATGGACGCATTTGATTGCTTACCATTGGCTGCCCTGATGAATCAGCAGTTCCTATGTGTGCACGGTGGCCTGTCTCCCGAGATAAACAACTTGGATGACATTAGAAAACTAGATAGATTCAAGGAGCCACCTGCATTTGGAGCTATGTGTGACCTCCTCTGGTCAGATCCTCTGGAGGATTTTGGAAATGAGAAAAACGCAGAACATTTTTCACACAACTCTGTTAGAGGTTGTTCATACTTCTACAGCTATGCTGCTTGTTGTGATTTTCTACAAAGAAACAACTTACTTTCCATCATAAGGGCCCATGAAGCTCAAGATGCTGGCTACCGAATGTATCGAAAAAGCCAAACAACTGGCTTCCCTAGCCTTATTACCATTTTCTCGGCTCCCAATTATCTGGATGTATACAACAATAAGGCTGCTGTTCTGAAGTATGAGAACAATGTTATGAACATCAGACAGTTTAATTGTTCCCCCCACCCATATTGGCTGCCCAACTTTATGGATGTCTTCACTTGGTCACTGCCCTTTGTTGGAGAGAAGGTTACAGAAATGTTGGTGAATGTGCTTAATATCTGTTCCGATGATGAATTGATGACAGAGGGAGAGGATGCTTTGGAGGAAGCTAATCTCAGAAAGGAAGTCATTCGCAATAAAATCCGTGCCATTGGGAAAATGGCCCATGTGTTCTCAGTACTTCGTGAGGAGAGTGAATCAGTACTGCAGCTTAAGGGGCTTACTCCGACGGGTGCTCTTCCTCTAGGTGCACTCTCAGGTGGCAAAACATCGCTCAAAAATGCTCTGCAAGGCTTCTCCCCTAACCACAAAATCACATCGTTTGCTGAAGCCAAAGGGCTTGATGCTATTAATGAGCGTATGCCACCAAGGCGTGATGGCCAACGCACTCCTGACCCCCCTCAAGAAAAGAAGTCACAAGTGAATAGCAACGCACACTCGTGAAGTGTTATTTTTTTCTCTTCAATCCTTACTTTTGATCCACATTAATAGTGGTAGTGAAATATATGTGAAGGAGACTCAGCTTTGGAATGATATTTCACATAATAACTAGGTGGATTTGAAGGGAATGGTTGTTATAAATACAAAATATTTTAAATTTGAATTTAACTTTTTTTCAATAGTTGAAGTTAAAAATTTCTCGATATTACCTCTCGATATTTAAATAATCAGATCTGCAGGCAACAAATTTATTTAGTCAATTAAATATTAAGATATGCACATTTATTTATAATGCGCTGCACTGTTTAATTTTTGGTAAAGTATGTTTAAAAAGTTTCATAAGAAAAGACATGATATTGTAATGTAAATTATTAATTCAGATTGTCTGGTCTTGTACTCTACATTGTTATTCTATTATAGTGAAAATTAGACATCTTTAATTTTCAAAGCATAATTAGCTGTGATATTAAGCGATGATCAATGTATTATTTAATAGTGAATTGACAGCATGTTCATTGGCTAATCATGCATTGAAATCTGTAAAGTGAGTGGAGAAGTCTCAGCTTGGGCGTGTCTTTATATTCTATAATAATAAGTAATACTTAACATTAATTATGTACGTATAGTGTGCAGCACCTGGTGTTGTTGCCATGCGGTGCGTGTGTCTGTGTAAATATGCCTTGTGCGTACACACACGTTATTGCAGCTTTAACACTTGAGATATAATTACTCTCTTTAATATCTTTGCTACAAGTTGTACTTAATTGTATTTTATTGTAAAAAAATATATTAAATTAAACTATCTATGAACCTAAAAATAATGTATATTTGGGTGTATGCTGGCCCTGCGTTGCCTGCATGCAGCTGAACTTGTATGCTGGAACATCACCATAATAAAGTTTCTTAGCATAATGTTTCGGTATATAAGATGTAGTAGCGGCTAGTCTAATTGCAGATTTTCTTACAGCTTCTATTCCAATTTTCACTTATATTATAAAATAAGGTTAACTATTAAATGCACTGTTGGAAAATCTCTTTTGGTCTGCCAAATAATCATTAATCAATGCAATAAGTTCATATTGTGAATACTAAAAGTGGCTTAAGTACATCATTTTCAAATTACTAAGTATTTTATCTCGATTCAGTATGTAGTCCTTCATATGTTCTGTACTTTTAATAAATTTGATCTATGTAAAAACTAACATTATATTTACTTTTTTTTTTGTACTAATCATGGGAAGTGTTGTTTTTTCCTTCAAAATATATTAACATTGAGCTCCATAATTAATATGGTTTCAATATTGTCCTTTATTTAAAATAGTTATCCTGTGTATGAAACTCAAGGAAAAATTCATAGGTATGGAATTTAGTTGCAATTAATCTGCAAAACATTGTGGTGAACTCCCAACGAGTCACACCAAATCCGGTCACAGTGTGACTCGTTGGGATTTTTTTTCCCATCAAGTCACACTGTTACACAGGTGTGACACGTTGGGAGTTCTTCTATAAAAAAAAGTTGCAACGAGTAACAGTGTGACTCAATGGGAGAAAAAATCCCAACAAGTCACATCAATTTATTTTCCTACAGGAAAATATAATAATATTGTAATAGTAGAAAGAAAAAGTGCTCCGCTGGAATCAAATGACATATTTATTACCAAAAAGTCAAAAATAGTATTTTTAATAAAATATGAAACAAAAACAACTTTTTAATTATATCTATAACAGCTAATCATCACATATTTATATAAAATTTGTAGGAAATGACCACCTGTCATTTCACCTTGAATGAGCTCTGAATGAATGAGAATGATAAGGGGTGGGCGTGTCATTTTACTGGTTTATACGTATCAAGTAGTCAAGTAGTAACTAAATTTTTTAATAAATTTTAAGGCGCTTAATTATAAGTGCGCGTCCAAATGTAATAAGTAGATAAGCTCTTTAGTTGACTCAAAATGGACGATCAACGTCGCGCGCAAGTGGTTTTTTCTATATTTCACTCGCTTTATTTCTATATTTCACGCTTTTTATGTTCCACAAACATTATCCTTTACTATTCCTCGACAAATTTCACGGTTATATCTTTATTCCACTTTGATATCTTTATCAGGATCTAGGTAGAACTTTATACTTTATAAATAACCAAGTTTTGTTGATAATGCTGATGTTATCAACATTAAAAAACAAACCGGTAAACAAAACAGACCGCACCGCCAACATTACTTGTCCATTTTACTAAATCTTAACTAAATTGTACCTGTCCAAACGCGTAGAATAGCTGGCTGGTATGCACTATCAGGGTTGCCAAACGTATCCTAGAGTTAACCTACAATAAATGCTCAAAAAAACTATAGAAAACTGGAATATTAAGATAAAACGCTTTAAATCTACAGCTATTTTTGTATTGTTTAATTGTAGTGCTCTAATGGCTGGTTTACACGCATCAAGTAGATAAGTAGTTAACTAAATTTTTAACTTGATTTTAAGCGTCTAATGCGTGTAAACAGTCAATTTAGCGGTTAGTTGCAAGTTAAAATTTAGTTACCGACTTGACGAGCAGAATAGAAATCTTTCTATTTTTCGGGTAAGTCGGGGGGCGTGGCTTGTCACTTACGCGTTTGGACAGGTACAATTTAGTTAAGATTTAGTAAAATGGACAAGTAATGTTGGCGGTGCGGTCTGTTTTGTTTACCGGTTTGTTTTTTAATGTTGATAACATCAGCATTATCAACAAAACTTGGTTATTTATAAAGTATAAAGTTCTACCTAGATCCTGATAAAGATATCAAAGTGGAATAAAGATATAACCGTGAAATTTGTCGAGGAATAGTAAAGGATAATGTTTGTGGAACATAAAAAGCGTGAAATATAGAAATAAAGCGAGTGAAATATAGAAAAAACCACTTGCGCGCGACGTTGATCGTCCATTTTGAGTCAACTAAAGAGCTTATCTACTTATTACATTTGGACGCGCACTTATAATTAAGCGCCTTAAAATTTATTAAAAAATTTAGTTACTACTTGACTACTTGATACGTATAAACCAGTAAAATGACACGCCCACCCCTTATCATTCTCATTCATTCAGAGCTCATTCAAGGTGAAATGACAGGTGGTCATTTCCTACAAATTTTATATAAATATGTGATGATTAGCTGTTATAGATATAATTAAAAAGTTGTTTTTGTTTCATATTTTATTAAAAATACTATTTTTGACTTTTTGGTAATAAATATGTCATTTGATTCCAGCGGAGCACTTTTTCTTTCTACTATTACAATATTATTATATTTTCCTGTAGGAAAATAAATTGATGTGACTTGTTGGGATTTTTTCTCCCATTGAGTCACACTGTTACTCGTTGCAACTTTTTTTTATAGAAGAACTCCCAACGTGTCACACCTGTGTAACAGTGTGACTTGATGGGAAAAAAAATCCCAACGAGTCACACTGTGACCGGATTTGGTGTGACTCGTTGGGAGTTCACCAACATTGTTGGTTTCAAATCAAATACCGATATTTCAACCAACTAAGATTAAAAATAAAGTTGCATAATTTTACATACTTGCATGACTATAAATATTTAGAGGGCATTAGGTAATAATGAGATGTTCTTACAGTACATCACCATCCTTTATCATTGTTTTTACAGTACATACCAAAGTTAAATTTATCTATAGCTTAAAAGGTTGTCTCAGATCTGGACTGCACAGCCGCACAGCACAAAAATGTGTATTCATATTTGAATGCGCGGTCGTAAAACAATAAATATTGCTGGGCGGCTATGAATATCTTGTGAACTGTCTGCTGTGGAATAGAATTTAATATTCTTCTACGTTCTGATAAAAGACTGTCTAAGTTAGTACAGACTACCTGCAACTCATAATCTATGTAGGTAGATTAGTCGTTAAAAATTGTTTAATAAGTCACCATTTCGTCAGACGGAAATCCTACCTGGGGGTACTCGGCGGGGGCGGCGGCGGCGGCGCGGCGGGCGGCACTTCGCGCAGGCTAAAGAAGTAATACTTGACGACCTCTATGGCGCGGTGGGCGAAGGTGTGCCTGCGACGCAGGACGTTGCGGGTTCGATTCCCGCCTCGGGACAAATGTGTGTACGATCTGCAGACATTTGTTCAGGGTGTTCTGGTCGTTTTCCATGTATAATAAAAACAAGATTCGCCAAGTGCGAGTGTAACTCGCGCGCCGGGGGTTTCAAACATTTGCCAATTATTTGGACAATCAATTTTCTGAAATATTTTAAAATGTATGAAACTTACAGAAATTTCAAAAAGTGTTTTAAAAAGGCCAAAACGATACCTTTCATTTGATACCCCACATGGGTAGGTACCCCCTTTTGAAAAAAAATCCCCTTTTTTGACCATTTTTCAAAAACTATTATTATTACAGACTTCTCTATATTTTTCCTGTAAAATATAGATTGATATCTACAAACGCCTAATACATTGTACATGGATCGGTCATCAATCTTCGGAGCTAGGGGGGGGGGAATGGTCAATTTTTCGACTTTTTTTGAAATATTTCAAAAAGTATGAAATTTACAGAAATTTAAAAAAGTGTTTTGAAATGGTCGAAATGATACCTTTCATTTGATACCCAACATAGGTAGGTACCTCCCCTTTTGAAAAAAAAATCCCCCCCTTTTTGACCATTTTTCAAAAACTATTATTATTACAGACTTCTCTATATTTTTCCTGTAAAATATAGATCGATATCTACAAACGCCTAGTACATTGTACGTGGATCGGTCTGCAATCTTCGGAGATAGGGGGGGGGAAAGGTCAATTTTTCGACTATTTTTGAAATATTTCAAAAAGTATGAAACTTACAAAAATTTCAAAAAGTGCTTTGAAATGGTCAAAACAATACCTTTTGTTTGATACCCCACAAAGGTAGGTACTCCTCCTTTTGAAAAAAAATCCCCCCCCTTTCTGACCATTTTTCAAAAACTATTATTATTACAGACTTCTCTATATTTTTGCTGTAAAATATAGATCGATATCTACAAACGCCTAATACATTGTACGTGGATCGGTCTGCAATCTTCGGAGATAGGGGGGGGGGAATGGTCAATTTTTCGTCTTTTTTTGAAATATTTCAAAAAGTATGAAACTTGCAGAAATTTCAAAAAGTGTTTTGATATGGTCAAAACGATACCTTTCATTTGATACCCCACATAGGTAGGTACCCCCCCCTTTTGAAAAAAAAATCCCCCCCTTTTTTACCATTTTTCAAAAACTATTATTATTACAGACTTCTCTATATTTTTCCTGTAAAATATAGATCTATATCTACAAACGCCTAATACATTGTACGGGGATCGGTCTGCAATCTTCGGAGATAGGGGGGGGGGTATGGTCAATTTTTCGACTTTTTTTGAAATATTTCAAAAAGTATGAAATTTACAGAAATTTAAAAAAGTGTTTTGAAATGTACAAAACGATACCTTTCATTTGATACCCCATTTGCCTTCCTAGGTCTCTTTTGAAATTTCAACATCAAAATTTGTACTGAAAATATTCATTTTCATTTTTCATTTATTTATATATTTTTTTCTTAAAATCAGTAATGGCGCACGAAATGTATCATTATTTCAAATTTCAAGTTAATAGCTGGAGTAGTTACTGAGATATTCAAGAAAGAGCGGGGACGGACAGAGCGAGACCATAAGGGTTTCAAAACCGATCTTTGAAACCCTAAAAACTGTATTGTATTATATTATGATGAGTTTCACTTATCTAGTACCCATCTCTGCTTAGCTTGGGGCTAGATAATGTTGTGTGAATTGTCCAGCATTATTTAATATTTACTTAGACTAAAAAGTACTGATGAAAAGCCTGAGACATCGGCGTAGCTGCGCGCGTCTGGAAGACGCTATAGCTGCTAGGTAACGTATATAATATAGGACACCTAAAGGCCCTACCTATGTGCGCCTGGAAGACGCTAGCTGCTAGGTAAAGTGACTATATACTTTACCTAGCTGTTAGCGTCTAGAAGTCGAAGATCTGGTCAGACAGGCCATATAGCCTGTCTGTAAGACCTGCCTACTTGGGTCTGGAAGACGCTACCAGCTAGGTAAAGTATATAAGCCTCTCTGTAGGACCTATCTGCCAGGTAAAGTGTAAAGCTTGTCTGTACCTACCTACCCGCAAGGGTCACGCGGGTCGCCGCCGCATGACTCGCAGAACTAATATAGTTGTGCATCGTGGCATTGAAAAAAGTGTGTTTATAGCAACCCAACCCTGTCACACCACCACCGAGATGCTACGCACAAGCAACTTTGCAAGAAAGTGTATGTGTTAATGTCCACTGCAACCAACGATACGAGATTAATGACGTCATTGCTACACGCACGGCTTGCTCTAACAATGCGTAGCATTTTCGTGGGTTGCAGTGGACGTTATCTTAGCACATAGGTAATATATTTTCTTTCAAAGCGAAGTTAGATGTGCGTAGCCTCTCCGTGCGTTGCGACTTGCGGTGAGACAGCGGCCTAAAGCTCTGCGCACATTAATACAATACCGCTAGCTACCAGCACAAATGTGCATTCAAATATATGGGGAATATTAAACTCCTTATCTTTAAAACGACTGTTCCGCGAGCTGCCTGTCATCTGATGCCGTCAAAATAATTTAAGTACCTAGGTACCTAGCTAATATTTATTGATATTATTTTTTATTATAGATTGATATTTATTATGCAGGATTTCACTGACTAGTGACTGACCATAAAAATGAAAAGACAAATGTTTAAAAATGCTGCCAATTCTTTTTTTTTATTTGTACGAAATATCACGGATTTAGGGGAGGGCTCTGCCCAACAGAACGAATTGGACTCACGAAAAAAAGAAACAATACTTTTTTTAATACCCATTTTTATTAAAATATAACTTTCTACAAACATCTCTCACATCCAAATCATGTAACAGAGGCACTACACTTTCCTCACAATCAGGCACTTCCTTGTACTTATTTAAGCTACATTTACTGTTGTTGGAGCAGACACAAAAATGAGCTACTGAACATTTGCGTTTTTTCACAAATTTTCGGGAATGAAAATTAGAAGCAGGATCCGATATCGTGTTTATACTATCAATGTTAGCAGTTAGCATCATATTTGTACTAGGATAAATGAAAAACGCGAACACTGTAAGAGCTACAAGACATTGGATTGGAATAGCCGTTGACCAGTACTTTTGGGGGTAATAATAAATATTGATCATGTGCAAATAATAATCTGGTGTAAAGGCCCAAATACAGTAAATTGCTAGTATGATCTTACTAAATAAATACATGAAGAAACCATACAAGGATCTTGCTGGAGTTGGAGCTGGAGTATGTTCTGGCATATTTCTTTCAGTTATTAAATTGTTCTATTGTTTTTGCTACTAAAATAATATTCCTGAGGATACTGTTAAGAGCCACTCTCAGCCACTTCAGATCAGTGCCACGAAATAATCTGAAAAATAACATCTTGGTTACATTTGGTATCTTAGACATTAAATTGAATCTTGCTATGTATGTTTAAGGGGGCGATATATGACGCCATTTTGTGAAAAGGATAGGCATAGGATTTCGCGTTCATAAGAGCGGGCGGGACAGAACAGAGCGGCGTGAGCGCAAAAAAAGTTTTTGCTGATTATCTATTAATTAGCACATTTATTTGCAAAAATAAGGCGAAGGTGCCCTCAATCTCTCTATTCTTCTATATAATATTATGTTGATGATGATAATAAAAAAATCTGGTCATTAAAAGTTTAGAAGAAAATTGTAAAAACTAAAAAACATGGTAAGTACTTTGCACAATTATTTCTGATATTTAATATTTTTATTTTCAAAAAGAAGGTGATCTACCTTATATCCGATAGCTAATTATGTATTTTTTTCAAGGCTTTGTTGATAAAAATGGCAGAAAATTGTTTTAATGTAACCCTGAATTCGTCCAATTCACATCTATCACCACCTTAAGAAAAGTGTTGAGTAGGTATTTTATATAGGTATTGTACTGACATTTCAACATCTGATCCATCTACAGTTATTTTACTGGAAACTTCACTCCTTTTTACATCCTTATCCACATTTAGAACTTCAAATGCCAATTTTGCTAGTTCTGCAGAAGGAAATGGTACAATCAGGGATCTGAAAAGTAATAAAATTGTTATAATTTATGTCAACAGTAGCAAGTACCTACCAATAGGAATGCCTAAATAGTTGACCCAGTTTCTTTTGACATTCAATACAATTTTATGTTTCTATGAAACAAGATGCCTAATCAGTTGTTTATCTAAAAGAATTGGCAAACATCCAATTGTGTTGAATTTGTCTATCATAAATAAATTTAAGTATAAGTACATAAAGGACATTATGCGAGTATTTTATATTATACCCAGTCAAGCTGAAATAATGTTCAGTACCTATGAAATTTAAACGGAGCATGCATTTGGTTAGACTGCACTGTAATTAGAATGAAATCCAATCCACCATTCCAAAATGCAATGCAATTAGGTTACTTAAGTCTTTATTAATACTGGGCCTATTTTTTTGCGTATCTTGAGATTTCTGCTCTTTATTTTGGATTGTAAGTTAGGTCATACTTTTGTTGTTTTGTATATGTACAGCCAGGTACCCTTCAATCTTGAATAGGAAGGTATAGCCTTAGAGGCAATTCGAGTCAATTCTACTCAAACTTACATGACTCGCTCTGCCATCATGATCAGAAAGTCATGGAGTCCTGAAGTACCCGCCCTGTGGAAGCCGGCGTCTGAGGTGGCATGTGTCCAATAATATCGTGTGGAATGGTAGAAGTAGAACGCGCCCGCGAACAAAGCCCGTTTAGTAGGAATCTTAGACCATGAAGCTACCTGCACGGATATTAATGAGTATACAATAACAACCGTAAATTAAAACTACTATGGCTAGGTACCTATTTGATAAGGAAACGTTGATAGCGTCAGTTCCTACATTTTAGTCAGACACGAGTTGTGATTATTTTGGTTCTGTTTGTTCTTTTCTTTAGCATCATCAATCTTATAGCAAGGAGAATACAATACTACGTCAAGGAGCAATCGGAAAATCGTACATTAGATTCATGAATCCAAACAAAAACAAGAAAGAAAACAACCGAATGAAATAAATACTAATTCATTTTTATCAAAGACTAGCTGCGAACCGCGGCTTCGCCCCCGTGGAAATTTATGTTTCCAACTTTCTTAATTTTTTCTTTCCTAAGAACCTTCTCCTGACAATAACAAACACAACAAAGAAAGATTTGGCCAAATTGGTCCAGGCGTTGTTGAGTTATGCGCTTACCAACACATTTTGCGATTCATTTTTATATTATAGATTCTAATTCTACTAATCCTTTGCTAATCAGTTGCCTTGATACAATAAAAGCTAAGCTCAAAGAGAATAAAACCACTACATACGTGCAAAAGCTAATCATTCAGTAATCAATCACGTTTGCAAATTCAACTTCTTGAATAAAACGTACTGGTTTTAAGGGTTTTATTATCTATGTTCTTGAAAAATGGCTCGCTCTGCCACTCAGAGCATTGCCTTTCGGTATATATCTTTCTTTAGTCACTGCTTTCGGTCTCAGAAAAACTATCACTTTCGGTAGAGTATTATTGTTCTGTGCTCTGCATACATCAAATCTGTGGTATATAAACTTAGTATATAAAATAGTTTTTTTTATATTTTTTATAAGAAAATTACAATCAATTATTACAATTTTATTAATACTAGTACGTATTTACCTTAGATGAATTATTACCCTTCTTCCTCCAAGGTATTTACAGTAGAAACAATTGAGCTAAACTGCAGATTTGTTGTTTGTTTAATTTGATTGACATTGACACAAGTCATCTTTCGTAGTTAGTCGTCTTTGCCATCATAGTACCAAAATCACCCAAAATCTTTGATTTAGGAAAAAAATCGAAGGAATAACTACCAAAATTTGAGCCATAAAACTACAACAACACAACTTACAACAAATAATAATTATTTGTTGTAAGTTGTGTTGTTGTAGTTTTGATGTCGGAAATAAAATATTTTTATTTTTTATTTAAACAATATTGCCGGATTGAAGCGTGGCTTGAATGATCGGCCCTACGTTTCCATTTGCCTGCACAATCCATACAAGAAATTATGGCTATTTCAGAACCAGGTGCATGCCCTGATAGCTCGGCCACACGATGATGTCTAACTTGCAAGCGTGCCTGCTCATTTACCAATTTGCGTGTGGCAAGGCGGTAGGCACGCGCTAGCCCAAAAACACACAACTTGTGTCTTGTGTTGTGTCGTTGACATGCTGAAGAGCGTAAATTATGTTTGCGCGTGTTTATTTGAGCGTGTAGCGCTTGGCATAAGGACGCATGCGATGGAAGCACTGTACTGCCAAAAGTATCAAAAAAATAAAAATACCAAAAAAGTTGTACAATATAATTATATACCAAAAAAAAAAAAAAAAATAACAAAAAAGTTGTACAATATAATTATATTGTACAACTTTGCCTACAGGCCACCCGTAGTCGTAGCCGCCGTCGGGCAGAGCAGCACCATGTCGTCCGCTTAATTAATTGTAATTAATTTTGATTTAGATGGAATACTAGTTGCGACAGTTTCAAGCGTCTTGGTAGGAGGTGTAGGTGAGTATTGATTTCTTGGTAGAAGGCGAAGTGCGTGTTAGTGTGTAACTCAATAATGGTGTAACAACAGTCATTGTATAATTGTGTGCTTGTTTTGTGTTTGTATCACAGCTTTTACTTGCGTGTGCGTTTGTGTGTGTGCTGTACCGTATTACCTCGCCTCCCGCGAAAAACGGCAGAAAGATTTTAGTACTAAAAGTGGCGCTTGCCAACTCCCGTTATAAATTCTCTAAGGCCGAAGTAGTACTTGCCATAGAGAAAAATGAGCGAAGCAACTCGTTGAGCCATATTATTTGCTTTGCTCCCGCAAAAATTTAAAAGAGCACAAGACGTTTGAATATTTTGTACAATATCATGTACGGTACGATAGTAATTATTACATTACTACGATGTTTTTTATGAAGAAAGAACTGACTAACGTGTTTGTTACGTACAATTAACTAGGACAAACAATTTAAAGGGTCTTAGGAAGCTACAGAGCATTTTCAAACATGTACGTAGACGCGCAAACAAACGCCAACTCACAGACAGAATCATAGGTTTTAAAAATTATCTAGAAACTGACACATCAATCTCCTAGTTCCCCCTCCAACATTTTTATTTTCTTTGTCCAACAAAATCATACTAATAATTACGGAAAAAGCCTTAGAGCATTTAGAACTGCTTTATGTAATTATCATAAACAGGACACTTCAAAGCTATTTTTTTGCTAAATAATGCTCTTAAGGAAAAATTTGCTCCAAAGAAAAAGCTGATGATAATGAGGACGAATAGTAGTAGTTAGTACGGTACACTTTCTAGACAAAATAAAAATTGTGAACAGTATCGAATTGTAGAGGTCAGTAGTGGCGGCAAAATTTGAATAGCCTACTGGCCAGTGCTGAGTTTAGGATAACTTTCGAGTAGGTACCTCTCTGAGAGGTACCTACAACGTAGTGAAAAAATTCTATGTCTATGGTGTTGGTAGGTAGGTATACCTACCAATTTGCAAACTTCATAGTCGAAGGTGTTAGCATCAATACAAAACATAGCCTCCTTTTTTTTAGAAGTCGAGTAAACATGTAACTTTATGTATGATAATAGTCTGTTTTTTTTAAAGAGTATAAAAGTACAGAGCCATTTCCAGCCAACGGGATGGGCCATGGAATAAGAAGTTGAAGTTGAGGAGGACAATTGTTACAATATTATGAAAAAACAGGTGTTAGAAATATTAAGTAAAAGGGAATCGATGTAAAGCATGGATAAATGTATCTATTACAATGCTGTACGGTAAACGTAAATCATTAAAGTTACTATTTATTAATTGATACTCGCGTTTTAACTGATTTTGCTAACAAATCAGAAGCGAGAAAAACCTTACGCCCCACAATGGTATGTATGTATTGACTTTATTATTATGATATCTGCTGATCAATGGGCCTCCACAGAGTGTTCCTATAACCTGGTAATTGTTGAGTCAGTAGTCTTACAGCTTGCACCTACTTCAACAAGAAAACTCCCCATCAAGGTCAATTGTTGATTCCTTTGAAACACCAATTGTATTTATTGTACCTAGTTACAAAATACCAATAGTTTGAATAGGTAACATAATCAACAAGCATTAAGTATGTGTAAACATCAAGGTGCTATCCAAACCTAACCTTATGGAAGCAGCAAGATGCAATGCAAAGAAATGCTAGAGTAGGTATAGACAACTACACCTGCCGTACCTGATCTTTTCATATAGGTATCATATTTACATATACACAACTCATCCCATAAGTACTGGCCTGGACTATGAAGATAATGTTATATACAAAGGCATATCATTAACACCATCAACTACAAAACTAATTACAAGTCTGGCCGGTCCAGCTTACTATTTTCTATAAAACAATAGGATAGTTTACCTATCAAATCAATTCTACTGTTTATCAGATCAGGTACTTAACGGTGGAAGAAAAAAGAATTTTTGGGGAGGACCTAAGTTTCCAATGGCTCGGATAACACATGATTATCTGTTTATGAAAAATCTGGATAGTTCAATCCAACTTAATTCTTAAACTATTTATTACTACCTTTTATCTACTCATTTAGAGCAGGTTTTCAGGATCTAACTATCTACTTACAAAATTAGTTTTATTTTGAGATAGTTATCATCAGGTTATCCCTTCATACAATAAACTAAGCAATCGCAATGATCTGGACTTCTTTTGTTCAAGTGTGTTAATTGAAACCCAATTTTGGTTCTACTCGGTCAGTAATAATTGAGTTCAAATGAACTGTAGTTATCTAAACAATTATGATTTAATTAAATCACCGACCTGAAAGGACATGTGTTACCTACACATCCTAAAAAAAATCTGTTGAGTACGATCTACAACATGAATCAGGATACAATGTTTCCCAGCGCTTATTACCATTATATTAGTTGATAATTATGTTGCATTTTCATGATCACCGATTGTTTACAAACTGCTGTCTATGTTGATTGTGCATGAACTAGAAACGCCAATGCTCCATTAAATTTAACTACCTAGTTTGTACTAGCTATTCAATAACAATAAAATATATACTATAACTATGCATATACATACCAAATTAAAGATTCAAAAGTTTATTATGATATGAAAATTGATCTACATTATATTTTATAGCTATGTGCTTTATATACAGCATGTTTTGGTATTGTATACACCCGTTACTTATTCCAGAGAACTCTATCCAATTTACCAAATGTCTTCCTAGCCGAATGTTCTGGCAGTCTCAATGGAGACTAGCTAGGTGCGCAAGACATATTATTGTGCCCAAGTGGATGCGCAGTCACACGGATGTAATCTCTATCTATTATTATATACCACTTTCATAGTCAAATGGGACAGCAGATCAATGAGCTTAATATGCTAACAATGTATTTTCAATAAAATTATTAAAAAAAAAAAAAAAAAAAACAATATCTTATAATTTAAATATATACATGTTTCGGAGTCCCCCTTCAAGCAAATTTTTCTTGTATTGGAGGACACGGCTCAAATTAAAATTAATTATTTATTACCAATTGATTATTATTTAACCACGAGGTGTTAAGAATAAAAATAATAATACACATTATAACTACCTACCTACTACTCTTTAAAGTATCTATGCTATCGGAGCACTGAAAATTATACCTATGCCAAAATTGATTCATGAAAAACATTATTTTAACCCTTCCGTTGCACATTATTGTAATTAACCCTTAATGTCATTTTTTTGTACAGTCAAATATGCTCACAAGTTTAACCCTTAATAGTGCACATTATTTAAATCTTAAGCATGTGTATTTCATGATGCACAAATAAATAAACATTATAAAATATAATCATAAGAATCTACAAAAAAAAAAAAAAACGTATTATTACTTTGTCATAATTAATTTCTTAATACCGACTTATATTAACTATGTATACCTATTCGTTTAAACTCTTTTAATTAATGTAATTAGTGATATAATCCATGGTCACTGTATACAATAGATACAAAAAAAAAAAAAAAAAAAAAAACCTGTAAATTGGGCATTTTGTATCATGTCACTAACAGCCGATAATAACATACTTTTTGTATAAACTCGCACTATAACTATTAACCATTAATGTGTCCTCGGAAAAAGAAGCTAAAAACTGCTTGCTTGTGGAGGAAATATATAGACACAGTTGCTGCTCTCTTTGTTTACAATAGTAATCAATACAATAGTAAAAGAGTAACCAATTAATAAAATTACTAACAATGATTTATAAGAAATATGACTGAAAAAGAACTAACGAGAAAAAAAAAAGGGAAAATAGAGGGATTTCCACTATAATCATTTTGAAAAATGTGGATCATCCTGATTTTTACTGTTGTTACTAAATTTATGTCATTAAAATTGCCAAAGTATACAAACAATAGATACATAAATTACTAAAAATAATGCTAGACCATTCACTCAACATCATCTAACCTTTGCATTTAGATATAAAAAAAAAAGTAAAAAGTGTAAATGCTGTGTGTGTGACAAAAAGTTTTTAAATTAGTTATTTCTACAAAACAAGAAAGGTTGCTACCAGAAATTTGCCTAGAAATTTAGATTGCTCTAATGTAAATAATATTGATTACTTTTATATGCATAATATATAATATATAAATAATCATATTGTAAAGGCCATGTGCACTGAAAGTATATAATAAGTTGATTAATGACATCTTTAAAAAAAAAATATTATTATTATATCAATAAATAGAATAATTTAAAATATATGTATGTGTATATAACTGGTTATTTCTTTTTTTTGCTTACTATCTTACCAGTTGTAAATTACAATATAAATAGCGCACGACACTTATAATATGTAATATAATATACTCCAGTAAGCAGATAATAAAAAAAAAAAAATATATATATATATAAATTAAAGACCATAAAGACATCCAATTAACACTACTCATAGCGCTACTATCTGACAGCAATCAAGAATATCGATAAGTTACTTTTAAGAATATCACTAAAAGTTTTGTACGTACTACTATAAATGAATATATTATAATAGTAATGAATGAAATATAATAAAGTTTTAATATAATAAGCAATATTTATATTTGTTCCACGGCAAAATAAAGGCTTATAATAGCAAACTATCGTTAATATACCCCGTTGCATATTATATTATTATAATCTTATACCAGGCAGGAACTAAATGTCTGTCATAACTCTTTAACCTTTAAAAGTTGTTAAACGATGGCAACCACCTGCTTCTTGATCTTGATTATCAAATCCCACGTAACATCTATAGCTGACACTTTGTTTTATAAACTTGCTTTGGATTGGTCCAAAGTTTTGTATGCAACTTCTAAAGTACCAGCTCCAAAAGGCTCGTGTGGAGTAATATAGTCTGCTTTAGGGTGGACCTTGAATCCTGGATCCTGCGCTTTATAGCATTACTGCTAGGTCTTCAAAAGTTCATTTATTTATTTAAGATACATAGATACCACAGAGAATTTCACAGATAAATTTAAGAGCTCTGTGAGCTATTAGTAGGCGTACAAATTTTACATAATAACAAAGAAATTGAATTACTAGAAAATCTATACAATACAATACAATAGGTAAAGGATAAGTTAGGTGAATTAAAAATAATGCATTTACCAAATGTCACCTAAGTAATATGCACATTCCTACATAATAATTCAATAATCATTTAATGATAAATATAGTTGTGTTTTCACTACATCAGAGGGTACTATACATTTTCCAATTATTTTATAAATTTAATCTGGGTCGAAATATTTATGCAACACGAAAAGTTTGTCATATATTTAATTATTCTTAGAAGTTTGGATTAAAATATATTATAATAACGTCATCATTATATCTTAATGCAATTGCAAATTGTTATATATTTTGGTGCCAATACTAAAACACAAAAACACGTTTGTCCTGAATTGCAATAGTACTGTCGTCGCCTGTTGCATTCAAAATATGGTCTTGGGGAGCTCCCACGGCAACACAGAAAGTGAAATCATTAACCATTTACGATTGTGAGGACAAAATTAGAACTTGAGATTAATTATAAAGATTTGTAAATCGTCTACATCTACAATGAAAATCAGTACCTCGTAAGAGGAAGAAACTCATAAGGGTTTAATAATGATTTGCAAAGTGCACTTACGAAAATGCTTTAAATTTAAGTAAAATACTTGAAAATGACCTTAAGATTAAAATAAAGACGAGGAAGTTAAAACGTCAATAGTGACAAATCAATATGGCATTTATGAGTCTCCTGCGCTGAGGTCGTACCATCCGACTAGCGAGAACTATAGACAATGCATTGTGAATGTACCTACCTAAGGAAGTTAACGGTGTGATGGTGAACTTATCTATGCTTCAACACGACACATTACAGTTATCACACAGTTAGTCGAATTACCCATCAATCGAATTGAAATTTAATAGCAAATTATAAATATGTAAATATTTAACTAATTACATTATTATCGATATCGCTATCAAATGAAAAATAAATGGAGATATTTCAGACAGAAACCTAACCTAAACGCTGTCTTGTATAGTCTGACCGATATTTGCTGACTTGAAATAAATGCCAGGACAACTACCGAGCGCATAATGTCGGTGAAGGTCCGATAAGACAATACCAATTATTTGTATTTAATCGAAACATACAAACAACTATTAACTCTTACTAGTTTGAATCAAATATTTACACCCAACCCTACCATTCTTTGACACTGAGAATCTTGTTATGATCTCTAATCACAACATTGTTCTTGTAATGGTAAAAACAAAATGTTGTCAAAGGTTCTTACAAAGCACAGAAATACTTAAAACAAACAATCGTTATGAAATATTTACTACTACTCAGAAGTAGTATGTAGAAATTAAATATAAAGGCATACATCCCGAAGAACAATAATAAATATAAATAAAATATTTATAAAGCTATGTACATGCCGAACGAAGTGATTATTGCTAATCCCAAATACGGTGTTAAAATAAATATTACGTTATTATAGTTATCTAATAATTGTAAAGAACTAGCTCAAATAACAATAGCTTAAATGAGCTTATAATGGATTCATTATGGATGTAAGCGGGTTAACTATGAACATTATTTGCGTTGGAAGAACACCCAACATTTCATCCCATATCGAAGGATCTCTTCAGAGTGAGTGTCTCTCCGATCACTCACAGCAACTTACAATGACATAAAATTTTATCCTATTAAGATATAAAGTACCTATAAGTATAACACCTATTATGGTATTTCTAAATATGTACCTAACTCTCTTGCATATAACATAGACAGTAATAATTAAAAGGAGATTATCGTTATGAGCACAACATGAGATCATCTATGGACCATTTTGTACTCATGCAATAAACTTTACTCAAAATACAAAGACACTGGTATCTTATAAATACGCATGGTTTGAACCCATAATTTATTGCAGAGGGACAGAGAATGTTTAATAGTTGTAAATGGTGCAGCATCTAAAGCCCTTGCATCTTTTACAATAAATAAATGTGTGAATATAATATATAATATTTTTGTAATTGTTTACAGAATCAAGTATTGTGAGTTTGCCCGATTACGAGGACTCAAATACTAATAAATGAGTTTGCCCGATTACGAGGACTCATGTAACTGTTTGTGAGTTTGCCCGATTACGAGGACTCAAAACAGATTATGATAATTACGAGGACTCACTGTAACTGTTTATGAGTTTGCCCGATTACGAGGACTCAAAACATGTTAAGGAGACTCCTCGACTTCAAAGACTCGCTGTAACTGTTTGTGAGTTTGCCCGATTACGAGGACTCAAAACATGTTCAGGAGTTCTGTTTATGAGTTTGCCCGATTACGAGGACTCAAAACACGTCAAGAAGTTTGCCCAACTACGAGGATACAAATGACTGTTTGTGAGTTTGCCCGATTACGAGGACTCAAAACACGTCAAGAAGTTTGCCCAACTGCGAGGATACAAATAACTGTTTGTGAGTTTGCCCGATTACGAGGACTCAAAACAGGTTATTGAGTTTGCCCGATCACGAGGACTCAAATGGTGGTAATGTTGGTAAAAATGGTATCATTCACTGTTTATTTTTTTTACTATGTTATTATGATAATAAATTAATTAGATGATGAGAATTTACTATTTCAATAGAGATTCTTCAGTTTTTACTAATATTTCTAAATGAAAGAGCTTAGCACTTGTCGGTGTGATTATGCAAGTTTCTTCACTTATGTTTTAGTGGTGTTTATGATTTTTTTTTATCTATGTAACTCTTTTCAGCACCTCCTCATTATTAACCATGTGCATCCAGCTAATACTTCCCGTCTAATACTAATAATAGCTTTTTACCGAATTATTAAAACACTACTAACGTTTCGTTTTGTTCTCTGTCACGCAGACGCCGTATCATTATGACATCTTTGATTGCCTGCTGACCACCGCCATCGCGTTATTCGCGTGAAGATGAAGACATAATTAGTATAAACCTAACAGTATTATTTTGGCCTAGTTCATAGTTTATTATATTCCTACATAACGATTATGTTACAGGTCACTTTAAAGGTATCAAATTAAAATTAGTACCTATTATGTAATGAACAATTAAATTGGTAAACGAAAAATACAAAATTATAAAAAAAACTAAATATATAAAAGAAACGCTTCGTTACAGTTCTTATTCATAAATTTGACAATATCATAAATTGAAAGCTTATTACTAAAAAGTCGCATTGTTCGCTAGTCACTTCTTTAAGCACACAGTAATTTAATGAGATTAGAAAGAAATTGTAATTGTATTATTATTATTATTTTTTTCTTCTATTATTTTTTGGTATGTTTTGTATTTGATGACTGCTTTATTTATTTCGTTATTTAGTATTGTTATTCATCATTTCTTGATTATAAGTTAGATATAAGTCTTGTATAACTCATTGAAAGTAATAAATTAATAAGTATCAAACATGACATTGTCTGAGGACATACAACAACTGTAATGGCCGAGCAGGACCAGAGACGTTCCTGTTCTCAGGATGCCGATCTGTTAGCATCAATACAAAACATAGCCTCCTTTTTTTTAGAAGTCGAGTAAACATGTAACTTTATGTATGATAATAGTCTGTTTTTTTTAAAGAGTATAAAAGTACAGAGCCATTTCCAGCCAACGGGATGGGCCATGGAATAAGAAGTTGAAGTTGAGGAGGACAATTGTTACAATATTATGAAAAAACAGGTGTTAGAAATATTAAGTAAAAGGGAATCGATGTAAAGCATGGATAAATGTATCTATTACAATGCTGTACGGTAAACGTAAATCATTAAAGTTACTATTTATTAATTGATACTCGCGTTTTAACTGATTTTGCTAACAAAGGCTACGTCGAAGGTATAGTCAAGTCAAATTAGGGGTTTCACCTCGGAACACAGATGTACTAGGGATGCGCATCCTCGGAAATTCGGAATGAAAGATAATAATAATAAGCTGTAAACTTGTATACATCTTCATTTTGGTGTCCTAAAAGTCTCATAAAATCTCGCGTCTGCGCGCCGTAATAAGTTATTTAAGGTAAAAGGTCATACATAAGTTTTAAGCGATTATCTCGGTTTCTATGAAGTTAACTTCTACAAAAAAGCTGTGGTTCATATAATTTGGGTCACAACACAAATTGATAAAAAAATCATACATTAATCGTTTTTGAGATAGAGAGCAAAGAGTCCGCAATGCTGACGAGACCCTACACAATCTGGTCGCAGCGTTGGGGGACGAGGGCGTCAAGTTCTGCAAAAAGCAGCGCACTGGCAAGAAGTCAAAACTCTCAGACTTTGGGACTCTCGGGCTGATGACTCGTTACCGCGATGCCATAGTCAGCAGTCTAAATCCATTCAACTACGCAGAGGAGTGAGACAGGGGATGTAATATCCCGAAACTGTTCACAAGCGCGTTGGAAGATGTGTTTAATTGCATCAAAGTAAACGGCGATTATACAGTCATATCACACCTGCGATGCGATTCACTAATGACATAATCTTAATGGCGGCGTCGCTGGACTAGCTAACCCGGATGATGGACGGCCTAGCTTCAGCCTCACGACGCATCAGCATTTACTTGGATAAAACCAAGGTGGCCAGGTCAATGGCCACAGTGATCCGGAACCGGTCGTCGTACCACGACCACCTTCTCGAAATTGTTTCCGAGTACACTTACCTTGGGTAGATTCAGTTGGGTAAAACAATTTCGAGAAGGAGGCCAAGAGGAGGATCCAGCTAGGTTGGGCAGCGTTTGGGAAACTACGTCAAGTTTTCTCATCATCCATACCGCAATCACCGCGGTCAGTGTGTGAATGAGTGATGTGATGGCGAAATAGCGATTGATTAGAAAATAACCTTCGAATAATTTCATAACGTTTTCAGGTTTATTTATAACAAAGATATCATAGCTTAAAACTGCCATGAGATGATTCGAGAGAAGAGTTCCCGGGTGTCGACTGTCTAGCCTAGACCTAGACTAGACTTGGTAGGACCTATTTTTTTCCCTAAACAATGATTAGCATCTACAATCAAGGCTATTCTCGTATAAGCGCGTGATCTGGAAAACCATAAAACGCAAATTATTTTGTAAAAGATTTTATTAATAGTTTCAAACACAATTTCCTATGTACAATACAAATTACTTTGTAAAAATATCCACTTTTGTCTTATATTTTATTGATTTAATAATTAATTAACCGTAGGCAACACTAAAAATTATAGAAAATCATTATTATTATGAAAATAGAAACTTCATTGTATTTATAAGTACACAGAATCAGTATGTATAATTTATATTGCGCATTCCAAAAGGATGCTTGGAATAATATAATAATATATTTGTATAATAATAACTAATAGCACATAGCTAATATGAAAGATATCAACAATCTATCTCCATCGCATTATAAATGTAAAAAAAACAACAGAGAAGTTGATAAAATGATAAGCCAAATGTCTATCAGCCCAAACAATTAAATAATAAGACATTCCATCCAGCATAATAATCACTGGAATCGTTAATACGTATTTGTAAACAACAGACTTGACTATGTTAACATGATCGCTTATTTGATTATAAAATCATGAGCGACTAATTTCGAGATTTGTGGAATAAATAGTATACATAATATATGCGGTTCGGTATGTTAGATTACAGTATGTATAATCGTGTAGTATGTAGTGGTTTGTTTAGCGGCGCGGTCCCCAGACAGCAGAGGGGGCGGAGGCCGGCGAGGCTGGTGCGGGGGCGGCGCGCGGTCCGCCCATAGTCGGGAACTCGTGCGTGGAAGCAGTGTCGGGCGCTCGCTGCTCCCACGGACCGCCCTTGACAACGAACCCGGGCGCAGGCTGGCCGGCGGCGGTCGTTGTTGCCGGGGTGCCGTTCTCGGTGGCGTTGTTAGCGACGGCGAGAGCTTCGCCGAAGTCAGCCAGAGATGGACCCGTCGGTCGCTGGTAACGGTCCGCAACATCTTGCAGCTGTCACAAAATGCGAAAGCTATTAGTATCATTGTATCATTTATTAGGGATTATTTATGGTCTATTTATCACGAGAAAAACGGGGAAATAATAACCAAAAGGTACGCAATAAATACCCAATATTTAATCAAGTAGTTGTATATAATTAAGTAAAGTACAGTCGAAATTTAAAGATCTTTAGAAAATTTGTGCAAGGACGAATTGGCATCGACTAACAAAATAACCTAAGGTCACACACAGGCTCTGTACTTTTTCTCTGTGTATAAACGCGCTTTTATCTCGGCACGCATAATGCGCGACGCCACCAGACAGGAACTTATCTTAGATAAAACTTACATATTCCTCCGCCATATTGAGAAGATGGTCCTTAGCATCGAGTACATTGTCCTCTTCACCAGCTATAACCACGACGCTGTCATCCTGGTTCTTCGGGAAGCGGATGTCGACGTGGTAGTCGTCCATGATGCGTTTGATGTTCTTGCCGCGCTGGCCGATGAGGCGGCGGTGGACGCGCGGATCTATGTCGACCTCCTCTCGGTATTGGCTATCCTGAGATACAAAGTAAATAATCTCTTTATTTCAGACTGAGAGGTCCATAGTTTTACAATTTAAGTAGTGGCCCGATTTGATTGAAATTTACAGAGAATACTAAAAGTATAAAAATAGATACATGTTTCAGGACTTTCCAAAATTTTCCTGAAAATGGGTTTAATCGGGTTATTATACTGTACTAGACTGTCTAGCACTTTCATGGCTGAAAACCCAGACAGCGATCTGCGGATCCGTGTCGCGACGGCGCGCCCCTGCGGGTCGCACCGCCGACGCTAGCAGTGATCGCGTTAAAGTTTGAGGGTCGTAGTTTGGCTCCGAATGGAAATGGCTGTATCTTTTTAATGTTATTGACCGTAAGTTCTGTGTATATAAAAACACAATAAATTAAAATACGTGTTTCAGGAATTTAAAAAAAAAAACTAAAAAGGGTAAAATGGGGCTTGAAGTTATTGATATTTTTTATCTATATAAATATATAAAACAAAGTTGTGTTATTTATGACTCAAGAATGACGGGACCGATTTTCATGGTTTTTCATTTGTTGGAATTATCTTAGTCCGGAATTGTATAAGAAGTATTTAAAACATTGGAAAATTTACGAAAAAAATACTACCCGTGCGAAGCCGGGGTGGACCGCTAGTAATAAAAAAAATATTCTAGACAATTCACAGCATCATCTCGCTTAGCCCCATGCTAAACCGAGATTGTGTTATAGGCACAGAACAAATATACAAATACTTGCAGATTTTAATTACGTCAAATCGAAATGTAGCGCAAATTCTGTCTAAAAATGTACCAGCCATTTTAGAAATCATTTTATTTTGTGAATGGCTGGAGTATAGCTATCTAGACGCACGTAACGGCTAGGGGAGTTCTATCGACATTTTCAGATACTTACTTGTTGGCGAACAATGTCCATGATTGCATCCTTGGCTTGGTATGCCTTCTCTTCGTATCCCTGAATGGTGATGACGTCATCGTCGATCTCGCCGCGCCTCGGCAGGTTGATCTGAACTCCGAAGTCGGTGCGGATCTTGGTGATGACGGCGCCGTATTTACCGATCACCAGCGGGTGGTATTCAGGGTCCACTTGGAATTTCAGCTCAAATGATCTGAAATTTATTTTTTTGGTTTTGCTATAGTTTTGTTTTAAAACTAACAGGAGGGGCTTTAAACTCTGCGCTCGTTACTCCAATACGTAATAGCGGTGCTTTCAGATGTGCGACAAGCTTTACGTCTAATGCGGTACCTGTCAGTACGAGAGCCACGGTAATGGCCATGCCAAGTCGAGTAGTTAGCTAGTCTCAGACCTCGGATAAAGTCATTTTGTAAACTAAAGGGTTAAGAAACTATACAAATTATATTATATATAAAAATATAATATTTTACGTCACTGGTTTCATAGTTTTGACAGGTTTTGATATTTTTTTTCTTTTCCATACTTTCATCTCTCGTCCATTATCGAAGTCAAATATGCATCTTTTTTGCTGCTTATGTGCAAATCCTATTTTTTTGTAAGTTATTTTTATATCAGATTTTTAATTACTAATTAATCAACGACCCAAGGCATATTTGAAAAGTGCCTTACATTCTAGATTATACGAGCATTATTTATGTATAAGCAAGCAACCATAAAAAATAAATTGATATGATTTTATCATTTATTGCATTGTCACAAAAATAGATCTTACAATATTATTTTAAGTATGTATAATATGCTCCATGTGAATCCTGTAAGGGCACGGGAATATAAAATCGTTATAATGGTTCCAGGTGGAAGCTATTTACACACTATTGACATTGACACAAAAAAGAGGATTAGACAATGTTGTTACCTCAACGCCTTATCTTCTTTCTCCTTCTCCATTTCATCAATCTTTCCGGAAAGCGCTTCCTTCGCCTTCTCGACATTCGTTGGCGTTCCTGTCACCTGTAAACAAACATTTTTGTGTGAAATACGATACTACAATAGTTTGCTTAGGGCTCCCTGTTTTTTATGTGGTTTGTATCAGAGCATGGCACTCATGGGACTGGATTTACTTTGCGTGGTATCATATTACAATGGATCCAGGTTTTCCTTTATGTTTGTTACGTAAACTCACATTGTTTAGAGACTTATATAAAGATTTTTGTGCAAAGGATTTACGAAACAGAAGTTCGAAACAATTCATAGTTCTGAAAGCTTTTACTCTCATAATTTCATTTGTTAGTCGTCCTTATTCAAACTTGAAACGTTGACTAGCCATTGCAGAATAGGTCATTTTATGAAAGGTAAGTGTGTGTTAGCTTGCAAACAGTTGTGAACTATAATGTTCAACACTGCCTTGTTGCTGGCTGCACTGGCTTGTCAATATTTTGTTCAACGCTAAGCTAATGCACTTGCATTCTATATACATTCTGCTAAACTTGGGGTTAGATGACGCTGTGTGGATTGTCCAGCATTATTGTGTTTCTAATTTCCATATTCTCAGGCCATATAGAAGTATAGAGGAACTTTATGAGAGTTAATCTAAAGGTAAGGGCTGTGGAACATGTTGTGGTACACTGCACGGCCACAGAGGAGGCCAGACGGAAAATGGGATTTAAAAGTCTCATAGAGGTATCAAACCCGTCCACACCCATAGAAAAGCTGAATCAAAGCTGTCAATCTCCAAAAGTCCTGCTCCGGTACTTCAAGGAGCTGGGCTGGTTAGGCATGGGGATAATGCCTTCCCTCGCTCTTAAAATCCAATTTCATAATAATAATGTAGATATAATACCTTGACAAAATCACTGGTATCATCGTTAGGCGGCAGTAGGATATGGACGTCGTAGGTTTGCATCAGCTCGCGCCGCTTCTGCCCAGCCAGCAGGCGGTGCAGGTGGTTTGGTACTTCCACTTCAATGGTAATCGGCACCTGGTTAAACAAACCAACATTTTATAACAACTAGTGAATAAACCTTACAGCATCGCAGTCCACCCATGATCCTGATAATATCTAAATATAAGTCCTCTCTGATCGGCACATCTGTGTGTGAGCTCACATAATTTGATCTCGCTTATTATATTTATCTCAACCCTCAACCTCAAGAGCCTATCAAAAAAGATCAGATTGATCCTATAAGAGCCTGCGTCCACTGCTGGACGCAGGCCTCCCCGTCAATTTTTATCTCATAAGGGGTAAAGCCTATAATTCCCAAGCTGGGCATGCGGGTTGAGGATCACAGTTTGGTGGTAGATCTATTCTGCAAGAGGCGCTGCTGCCCGCCCAGTGTCCTCTCGCGACACCCACGGGAAGAGTTGGAGTGGTGCAAATTCTAAGCCGGCACCACACGGCTTATTATATTTTGATTGAAATTTCCACAATGGAAATTATGAGTGATTTGGCATTTATATACCTGTTCTAGCAGAGCTTTCTTAGCTGCCTCGCAGTTCTCAGGGCGTCCAGTAATCCTGATGATGTCATTTTGTCCGGGTTCGCCATTCTCGTCTTCTCTGACAGGCAGATCAGCGCCCTCCGTGGTATCGCGCTCAGGGAATTTGATCTGGACGTCGTGTTCGGCCGTTATGTCCTTGACTTTAGCGCCTCGGGCTCCCATGACCGTGCGGTGGTGTCGTTGAGCGATGATGCACTCTATTGTCACCTGTTTTTAAGTAGATTATGGTTTAACAGATAATACAATAGTTTGGAAACGATCAATAGAGAAAGAAATGCCGAGAATCATGTGACTACAAAAGGCAGACAAAAGGCTACTTGCGATTTTTTCCAGTCAGGGCAAAATATTTATTAACAAAATTCTGCCCGCGGCTTTTCGGAGATGAAAGTAGCCTGATTGTTATTAAATGCTACTAGGTACTATGCGAATAAGACAATGCAAAATTTCAGTAGGTTAGTCATGAAGAGAAACAGACATGCAAACGTTCGAATTTATGACAAATGGTAGTATAGCAGCTTCTTACCTTGGCTTCTAAATCCTCAATGATCTCAGTAATACGTGCTTTAGCGGCCTCAATGCAATCCTTAGGGCCCTTGAGCACAACACGGTCGCTGGCGACCCCCTGCCTGGGGAAAGATATCTGCACGCCACCGCATTCGTCGGCGATGCGGCGCAGCACCTCGCCGCGGCGCGCCACAAAGTGTCTGTGGTGGCGCGGCGCTACGGCCATCTCGCCCTCGGAAACGTTGCTGATCTCAGCAACCGCCGATTCAAGCTGCTTTTTAGCTGCCGCAACTTGTTCCTCGCGACCTGGGTGACAAATGTTAAAACAACAATGGTATATTGTACTAAAGGAGAAAGTGACCGATTACTTGTGAAGGTCTCAGAAGTAGGAAGACTTCAAAATTCAAAAATTTCGAGCAAATACAAGCGTCCAGTTGTAATGCGTTGCGTACGTGGTACGAAAGAATCAGTAATTGTAGCCACTTAGGTTTACTATCAAAGGAACATGAACTTACCGATTATAAAAATAGCTTCCTTATCCTCATCCTTCTCAGTGGGGAATATGATTCGAGCGCCAGTTTGCTCGCGAATCTTCTTGATATTAGCTCCATTCTTTCCGATAAGGAACTTGTGATGGTCAGCCTTCGCTCGAACCTGAGCCGTGTGTGAGGTAAGTTCGCGTTCGTTGGCGTGGGCGAGCAGTTGCGCCTTCGCCTTCTCGACGTCTTCAGCCGGGCCTTTGATGACCACTTTATCGCTATCGCTGTCCGCAGGCGGGAACTTTATAAGAACCCCCCCGCACTCCTCCATGATGGAATGAATCAGTTTGCCGCCCGCTCCGATTAACGAGTTGTAGTACTTCGGTGATATTTTAACCTCATCCGTGACAACGTTAGCTTTCTCGTTATGAATCTGTTGTATCTTCTTGACCGCCTCCTCGACGTTCTCGCGCTTGCCGCGCACCGTGATCACGTCGCTGTCGTCGCCCTCGGCCGGGAGATCGATCACGGTTTGTGTCTCATCTCGGATCTTCCTCAAGTTAGCACCGCCTTTGCCGATGATAAATTTGTGAAATTGCTTGAAAATTGGCACTTCTTGAACATAAGACGATTCAGCGATTTCTTTCAGTAGTTTAAACAGGAACTTTTCACATTTCTCAATATCGTCTTGGGGTCCCCTTAATTTAATAGGACTTCTCTTCTGTCCCTGGTCGGGAAGATTGATCAGGACAGTTTCGAACCTTTCGCGGATTTCTTTGATTTTTTCTCCCTTTACTCCAATAAGAGATTTGATATATCTATGGTCAACATAAACATCTTTCGTTCTTTCGTTTTCTAGTTTTGAGACCATTTCTCTCAATTCTTTTTCTGCATCGGCCACACCTTGGTGGCTGCCTTCAATACGAATAATATTGTTGCCTTCACTTTCGATTATATTAATTACTACACCAGTCTCAACCTTCAGTCTATTAACTGAAAAAGAGAGAAAAAAACGGATCAGTAATACATAAATATTCTATGTTATTGTAATATAATGAAAATAAAATTATGTTGGGAAAAAATTATGTATATTTATAGTAGACACTAACTGTTCGCTCCACCCTTTCCGATAATATGCTTGTAGAACTTGGGATCGACGGGGAGTTCGACGTAAGTAAGAGTGGCGAGCAGATTCTTGACGAAATTGTCGAGCTCTACTTGCGCGCGTTCTACCTCCTCGGGCGGCCCGTCGATCTTAACCTTGTCCTCGGAGTGCGTGATGTCAACGTGTATCTACGAACAAAATCCTTCTTAAAGCCAAATCAACTTCAACATTAATTAATGTTAAATTGGTTGCTCACGCCTGAAAAAAATCGGGTATTTTACTATTTTCTACATTCTTCAAGTAATTTAGTTAGCAAATAAGAAGTTTTGAGTACATTGTAATCAATTTATTTGCTATGAATCTTTGCTAAAACAAACTTTGAATCAATTGTAGTTTTGGAGTCTATCGACATGTTGTTTTTAATAATAAATCTCATAATATCAATAGACTCCAAAACGACAATTGATTTGTAGTACACAACTACAAATCAATTGTCGTTTTGGAGTTTGTATTGGCGTGTGTTCATAGCAAATGGCTTAAAAGTGCGCAAAAATTCTTATCTGCTATCTTTATTACTTGTAGAACCTAGAAAATATGAAAAAATCTGATTATTGTTTTTCACGAGTAATATGATAAACCACCTTAAAACAGTATAAATTTAATATTCTATTTCCAACAGTTCAAACTTTACATACAGCGCGCGATGATTCTTGTAACAGTACAAATTTCACTGTAAGGTGTGTGCCGGGCACCTTGTTATTCTAACCTAACCTCTGAATAGGTCCCAAACGCAAATCAGATCGAGTCGGTCTCGTGTTGCGATTTTTGATATACCTGCGCACCTGCGCACTGGCGGCGGCCAGTGAGTTCTGGATTTTATAATGCAAACAGGCCCATGACGGCCGCTAGTCGCTAAGTGCGTAGGGGCTCAAAGCGATTGCTTATAAAATCCAGGACTCACTCGCCGCCGCGGCCATGGTCGCCAGTGCGTAGTTAGTCAAACTCGCAATATCGCGGGTTGAGACAAGTTCAAAACTCATTTGCGTGCGAGTATTCGGATGTTAAAGAAAATAAGCGGCGGCGCGGGCATGGTTTGATATGGCACTCAATAGATTTTAATTTACCTTTGAGAAGTCCTGAGTAATCTTTTTAATGTTCGTGCCTTGTCTTCCAATAATGTATTTGTGGATCCATGTTGGAGCATCAACGGTGGCAGTTTTCACAGAGTTTGCTTTCTCGCACACCTTTGACAGAGCTGAAATGTTACAAGTATCATGAATAGATACTCGATAGAGCACTTTTAGAGATAAAAGTTTGTACGCAAATGACTCTAAATCCCAAAACCACCAACAAAGTCATGGTCAGCATAATTTATTTGTTTCGACCATGATCGTGCTCGCAGACTTGTGGTGACATTTCAGTGTAAAACTATTGTGTTTGTAGATCGCCGACAGTGTTTTGGTGTGTACAACAAAAGGACTGTAAATACAAACCTAAGCCAATCTTGTTATGGGGTCCATGAAGAGTGATAGTGCCGGTAGTAGAATCTGGGGGTGGCATTTCAACGGAGACGCCAGTTTCTTTCAAAATCTCCTGGATGGTGGTTCCACGGGCGCCGATGACATATTTGTGTTGAGATTTAGGCACCTCAACCATAACCGTCGAACATTTCTTGACCTATTAAACAACAATAACAATAAAATGCTCCATGTTCTTTTAATTTATGGTAAAATGTTGTCTATATGCATTAGTTAAGGTGTGGAGCGGGAAGGTGTACATAATCATCATTAACTAAAAGCAAAAATACATTTTTATCCATTTTTAAGCGATCTTATTAATTTCGCTCCCATTTAATGATGATTTTTAGTATTTTGAAAAACTAAAACTATACAAACATAGCTATTTCTTATACGATTATGTATGCAATATTTAATTAAAATCGGGTAGATAGTTTAAAAAAGAATCGAAAAGTACGGGGCTTAGAGGTTCGCCCTCCCTTAAATGTTAAATACACAGATATCAGAAATAAAGGTTAAATACTATGAATGTTTGGGAGTAGTTGTTGTCCATTTTATTTTTGGTTGATTTTGTCTATTTGATACGCCTACTAAACGTAGTTTGAACTTTTATTTGTGTTTAACTAACCTAATTAACTCTTAAAACGCGAGATAGAAAAATTATTATTAGCAATGATGATTCATGTAAATTTCCTTGTTATCTATGTTCTTAGTTAAGTTTCACATGATTACTTAACTATAAGAATCTTTTCATAGTAATTTTAAAATAACAATTATAAGACATTTATGTAACACAGGTGTGCCAGTAATAGCGATTTGAGTTTGAGTTTAATTAGCATTTGAGAACTGCAGCGGACTTGTGAATAGTAACTAAGCCGATGAAATACAATCTTATTTCGATTTCACCATTGATGAGCAACGATAACAGACAGTAAATCTGGATTAGTCAATTTTCGTTTCATTTACTTATTATAATCATTTATTTAGTTGATGAGATTACAGACAGTCATTCATTATATTTATACTTATTCCACTTTCTTGTTTTCTGTTTGGTAGTTCGATTGAAAATTAAATAATCATGTCTATTAAGACATGATTAGCTTAACCGATTCGATTTTTTATGACATTCCATTTTTTTTATGAAGAAGTTATAATCGATTTCGGTATTTTTGTTCAACATTTTGTTTAACTTTACTGGCGTATAAATGAATTTACTTTTATAATCCGAATATTAAATAATATTAATATAATAATAAATACAAAAATAGATTTGTGTTGTTTGACTTGCTTGTGCCCGGTTTTACACGCGTTTTTCCGCGATAAAAAGTAAGACAATTATTATGGTAAACTATAATTTGTATACTATTTTCAATATAACCGTAAAGCGGAGGAAGTTCTCAATTCGGATGTTTTTTTATTTGTATATGTCACTATACTTGATATCTCCGCAATGAGTAACCAAATATTCCATAAAAAAATATTACTTACTATTCATGCCATAAGATAAATCATCATCATCATCATGATGATAAATAAATAAATGAGGATGATTTATCTTACGGTAAGATTACGGTAGAGGTACGATTTATCCCGTAAGACAAAAGTTTGATTCTGAAAGTATTGCTATGTGCGTAAAACGTATACATGTCTTGTATACAACCCATAAATAAATAAATAAATAATGCTGGACAATTCACACAGCATTATCTAGCCCCAAGGTAAGCAGAGCTTGTGTTATGGGTACTAGATAACTGATATACGTAATATTATACATTACATAGATAGATATTTTTTATTATACATAGAAAACACCCAGACCAACGGAACAAATTTCTGCAGATCGTACACAAATTTGTTCCGAGGCGGGGATCGAACCCGCAACCTCTTGCGTCGCAGGCAGACTCGCGCCCGCTGCGCCACTGAGGTCGTCAAATACCCAATACCCATAGCATTATTATATTATATTCTAACCCATAACTTGACAATTTCTGTATCTGGAGTGTCATTCATGTGTCATAAAACCACTCACCGCAATTACGCTCTAAAAATGTCCTATAAGAAATGGCAGTTTTTTGTGCCGATTTATTCTCGAGAGACATGAAAAATTATACTATCGAAGTATGTTTTTTTTTGTTATCCATAATGTGAAGTCCAGCTTACATGTATAATAGAATCAAACTCATCAGACCCTCGAATTAAAACGTGATCTAAGTCTTCAGAGTTCCAACCAAACCAAATATTAGTTTTTCATATACGCCAATATATTCATGGAATAATCATTTAGAATAATCTTCGTTGCATACTTTGTCAGCTCATTAAAAAAATTAACTTTCGTCAGTCTCGATATTTTTAAAACTATAGATCAGATTCGCATCTCTGTTTGTTAAAAATAACTGTCTAAGAAATATTGCATTCTGTCATAATTCACTCACCTGTCAACAATTCGGGAACTTCATAGTCATGCATGTGCCAAACAGAAAATCAAAGAGTGGAATAAGAAAAGTGATCAAATAATGTCGATATTCGGCACTATGTCTGCTTTTCTACGAATATTTTACATAAATATAGACTTGCGTTGGAATGTATCAAACTAAAGCTAGAACCACGTTACGGTGGTGTGGTGTGTTGTGGCACGTCAGAAGCATATCGTTCATTTCATACATTCGCCACAACATATCTCGTGTTCTACCTTTATTAGGATTCAATATAATTATTATAAACATGGCCCAAAACTAATAACTGCTGAGTGTTTGAGTGAGCCTATCTAACAAATATTTAAGGATTTTTGTTATAGTGCTTAGAGATGCCCAGAGTGTGGGTACACTCTGGGGATCTCTAAGAAATAAGTTCCCAAAAATTTTCGACTTCGGCAGGACTCGAACCCGCGCCCCACCCTTAGTACGGGTGTGCTCTAACCAACTAAGCCACGAAGTCTCTGTCGGTTTTCGTCGAAAATCTTTGGAACCTCTTACGGACTGTAGCACCGGTGGCTCCACCTACAGAAAAAACATTAAAGTTATATAGTGGTTAGTGTTAAGCATTAAGCAGTGTCATGCTTTTACCATTTCCTCGTGAATAGCTTCGATCTGGGCCTTAGCAGCGAGCACGCCAGTCTTCTCCCCTGCGATGACGATCTCGTTGCTCTGGGTGGATTGAGGCGGGATGTGGATTCGGGCACCGGTCTCAGCGCTCAGTGCGGCGGCTCTCTCACCGTACGGACCTTGGATGAATGGGTGGTAGATCTTGGGGACTGTTACACGCTCCAATGCCTTACGCGACTGTAAAACATAAATTGGATTTAGATAGGGCAGTCAGTTAAGGCGCATACTAAGGCAAAAACAAGAAAATTAGGTGTTTTCGAACCCGTTTTCCGACGAAAACATTGATTGTGGAGCTCTGAAATTTATATATCCTGTAACACACACCCTGAAAGGTCCCTTGGAGGTTCCAAATATTTGCTGTTAATCATAGTGTAGTTGTTATACTGATAGTTATAGTGTATGTGTAGCGGCTTCAAACCCACTTTTTATCGGCGTCTCAAATTCGATTAGTACCAAATTCAGTATAGTGATTCACATAGTTCATACCTACCGCTTGGAGGTCCATTAGCTTCGAAAAGCAGTCAAATTAATGAAATCAAACGTAATAACGTATTTGCGCCTACAAAATCTGTGATTCAAACCTGACCAGTTACACGTCGCCCAACCGCAGAGGATCCTATTATTTGGTTGATTATGGCACTACATAGTATGCTGAACCGAAAACAAGCACTCTTTGCTGCATAAAGGCGCGCGGAAAGGTCCAAGGTCATTTGCCTTACTATTCGTCTTAAGGGCCTGTATACTACCTCAATCAAATCAACTCCGTCAGATCTCCATATTTTTAAAACAACTAAATATTTAACTTTGAAATTTATATATGGTAAGGTCAGGACTTATTCTATCGATCAAATGTTTCGAAAAAATCTTATGTTTTGCAAATTACCTCTAAATTCTTACTAATACCTTAATTTCTCAATAAATACAGAAGTTACGATCTTTAGAATAAGCATGTTTATAGAACTAAGCATAAAGAACATTTCATAATGTTTAAATTTTTTACAAAAAAAAACCCCAATTGATAGATAATAAACTAAAACTTGATTTTTGGGCTTGCGTTGCGTTGTTTTGGCATGCCCTATCCGGCTTTTATGAACGCAAAATCCTATGTCTATCATTTTCACAAAATCTTGATGTTGTATAGGGTCTTAATCTTAATAATAGATTATGCAAAGAGTGCGTAAAACAGTGTCTTACGTCACGTGCGTCGTCTGAATCCCGAGCTCAACTCATTGCGAACTAATTCGATTTGTGTGTTTACCAAATGGTAAACACTTCACCTTTTTCAGCTAACAGGGCCTATAATCACTTGCTTTCGGTTAGGGCTACATTAACAACGTATAAAGTGCAATTTACAAGAATGGAGTGTAAAAAGTTATTTTAGACTTTACAAGTCTGTAGACATGTCAGATTACAAATTACTTACCTATATGAGTAGTAACGGTCATGGATGATATTCAATTAATCATGCTATTATAATCAGATAGCAGCGGAACGGAAGAGAGTTCCACTGCGCAATAATACTACATTTGTCACCGTTCGAGTAGTGGAATATAAATTTTCAACTGCAATACATGCGAAACAAAGGCGATATTGCAGCAAAATGGCGGACCGAGTGCGAAGATGTAGCTGGCGTCTTAGCAATCGACGGATTCGTACGGGAAAGAGTTGGAATCATAGTCAAATCTTTGCGTTAGAACAGGCAATTTCGACTCTGTTTTGCTTGTCGCACTACGGATAAGTCATGGCAAAACTACTGCTGTTCCGCTGCTATGATTTCTAGGTGGAGATGTGCTTGAGCCCGAGTCTAACTTTTTATAAGCAAGCAGTAATTTTGAACTTATGTGAGCACGTAAGGAGATAAAAAAGGGATGGCGAGCTTTTAAAAATTTACCTGTTCCTCCGAGCAGATCCTGATCTCATGTTCGGCCTTCTCAATGCCTTCCTTGGTGCCTGTGATGGTAATCGTCTCGCTGTTGTCCGCAATGCTAGGCACGCTGATCTTGGTGGCGGTCACCTTCTCAAGGTCTTTCAACTTCTGTCCGAGCTTGCCTAAAATCCAGCGGTGGTGTTCCTTGGGGATGTTCACTTGTTTGCTAGCCTAAAGGGACATATTTTTGTTAAGTAAGTATACCACGTTAAGAAAGAGATATTTTTTTAATGTTTTAATTCATATGCAGGTAGTTTTTTTCTCGTTAGTTGTTCTACAAGGGTTGAAACTTTTGATTGACAGTTTGATTGAACAGTTGAAAATTTTTGATTGAATCGAATTGAAATGACAAAATTAACTTCAGTTCAATAGTACTTATAATGGGTTTGGTTAAATTAGAGATTTTCGACTAATAATTAACATATTCACAAATGCTCCAAAACTACCATTATGTACTTTCTGAGAGCATAATTTTATAAAAAATGTTTACAATATGCGGCTAATTACCCTTCCGATACTTACTCGGAACACTTATAAATAATTAATCGATAAAAAATACTAAAGTAAATCGGACGCCTATAAATATTAGAAACCATTGAATAACTAGTTTAGTTCAAGATGCCAAAAGTCTGCCCAGTCAGTCCGTAGTTTATTTATTGTCGCTATCAATCAATTTGTTTCAATTAGGTACCTGTTGTTGGAAATGGGTCAGAATCAAACGCCTGGCATCGAGCACGGCGCTGTGTTTGCCAGTGATCAAAAACGTAAGACTTCCATCCTTGCTCGTAGAGATTTCAATATGGGCGCCGGTGTCCTTGGTGATGGATTGACAGGTCCTCAGAGATTCGCCTTCGCCGAAAGTATTGGCATTATCCAGCTTCCGTTCTTCATATGGCACGTGGAAGACCTAAGAAATATACTTGTCACATCATCTTATCACAATACTGACTGTGATAAAAAATCTGTATAGACGTAAACAAATAAATCACATCAAACAATCATTTGACGACCTCTGTGCCGCGGTGGTCGAAGGTCTGCCTACGGGTTCGATTCCCGCCTCGGAACAAATGTGTGTTGTGTACAATCTGCAGTCATTTGTTCAGGGTGTTCTGGTCGTTTTCTATGTATAATAAAAAATATCTATCTTATTGTATTGTGTTATATTATGAATACCTATCAGTTATCTTATCAAGTACCCATAACATAAGCTCTGCTTAGCTTGGGGCTAGGTAATGCTGTGTAAATTGTCCAGCATTATTTATTTATTTATATTTATTCATACTACGACTATAACATTCATTTCAAAAGAATTGATATTGTACTCTTGTTTCCTATCTAGTTATGCTAATGTATGTTAGCAATGTACTCTTATCAAAAAATATGTAGCATTACAAAACACATTATCAGAGTCATTATCATTTATGCTTTGAAATTGATTATTCCAACTTTTAAACATACAATTTAAGCGTGTATTACGAGTATACTTTGACATGGCTTGAAGAATGCAGCATATTAAATTTTTTATCATTTTACATTATATTATGTGCTTCTACAAGATAACGCTTACAATAAATAAATTCAAAGAAATTGTAATAACCTTTCTGTGCAAAAAGGCTTACCTGCTACAAAATATCAGATTAGCTAGACCTTGAAGATAAAAAACCTTGAGACAGGTTCTGCTCCCACTCGAAAAAGAACAATTGCCAGAGGTTTCTTCGTCGCTTCATTAATTTAGTCTACATACCAAAGCGATAGAAATAAAAAAAACTCACTTTATTTCCATATCGTATTTTCCCTAGTGCTTGTGTATGATCTGATCACTTAATGTAATAATAATAAAATAAATAGTAAATTAATGCTGGACAAGTTAAGCAGAGCTTGTGTTATGTATGAGTACTAGATTACTGATATGCATAATACAATACAATACATAGATAGATATTTTATTATAATACCTAGAAAACAACCAGAAAAATATCTGCAAATGGTACAAACAAACATTTATCTTGAGGCAGAATGTGTGTGTACACAAGTAGTAGAAGAGTAGTCCGCATTTGGACTCCTTTTGGTATGTGTACACAAGATAGATAGGACTTTTTACCATGATATTTAAAATGTGCTTAAATATTTTCATTAGTATTTTCAAGTAACATCAGTATCAGTTTAGGTACTTTTACTTTTAAGTGATGTGATTAGAGTATGAAAATCTTACAGGATTAGAACATAATATGTTTTATGTAACCTCAGTGTCCCACTCCAGGGCAGAAGTCTCCCTCTTTTATGCTTCCCTTTCTTATCATCAATTAAAAAAATGAAAATTTACTAAAAAAAAATGATAGGAATACAAAAGTTATAGGTAAAACGAGTTTAACTTTTTATATAACCAGTGCACTGAATCAGTAGTATTATTACATCATAGCATAGTAGTTTAATGAAAATTTACTAAAAATATGATGGGAATACAAAAGTTATAGGTAACATATTTTCAGTAAATTTGTAACTAAAAACATACATATATTTTTTGTAGGATACAATTCCACGAGCCATAATCATGTGCAATTATGTCTTTAATCAATTATGGTGTGACTACATTAGGTATATGGCAGGTTGCAAATATTCAGAATTAACTTTCACCTGAGTATGCAAAGAAGATCCAACTCGTAGTTTGTTGGTAGCTTGTTGAATGCTGCGCTGCACCGGCGGCGCTGAGTGAGGCAGCGCCGGGAACAGATCATCATATGCATGGGAGCCATTGCTTGCAGAGTCATATCCAACATTATTCATTTCCTCAACATGCGGTGGTATGTCAGTATTTACAGGGATCATATCTCCAGCCATCATGGATTGCTGATGCATCATTTTCTACTTCTCCAGCAGTCCTTGTCCGCGCCAAGTCGTTACAGTACTGGATACAATGATACATAATTTAATACACACAAACTATATAAAACAATGCTTCGAACCATTTGTGTAGAGAATTTTGTTTGTATAAAACACATATGTTTGAACAATTGGTTGGTTCTCATAAAGAGTCAATTTGATTACAATTCATCAAAACAGTATTGAAATAAACTGCTTTGAAGGACAATGGTATAGTTTTAAGTTTCATAGATTTAATACACAAGTAGCTGAAATCATCATAATCATCAGCCTATGATAGCCCACTGGTGGACATAGGCCTGCCCTAATGAGCACCTTTAATTTCAGAGACATTATTTTATTCCAATCAATGTAACTCTTGACTTATAATTGGACCTGTTATGTTTTGTGTATTAGTTTTAGCTATTTTAAATACTCTGCTGCTTTTGCTTCTTGCAGGTTTTTTCCCACTATGTCTCAATTCCCGATAAGGACATCATGGCAAGAAAGAAAAACCTAACTGCTTGGCATAGGCAAAACAAGAATTGCAGAGATTGCTTTAAAATCTTTTGTTACCTATATACATAAGTATACATACATACTTATACATATTTGTCTACCTTTTAACAAGAAAAGTTGAGAAGAACCTTTTGACTTTCAGATGCAGTTTTTATAAAACCCGAGTTCATATTTTTTTTCTAACTGATGTCGCATTTGTACACAGTGTACTTAATTTAATTTTGTGATTGATAATGATAACATAGGCTGCATCTAATGACGGAATTGTAATGAAAGTATATCTAATCAAAATGAATAGTTTCCTGGAGGATACTATGTTATTGGTAAATTCCTAGTAAACATGTGCTTCGAAAGTAATTCATGCATTGGCATCTTGCTTTTGATAATACGTGTCACCTTCCAGCGCATTTGACGTGGAACCAGTCTTTCTAGCATTTTATCAACACTTACCGAAAGTACTGTAGCAAATCCACCTGGAAGATTATCCTTTAGACGCCAGGATCGCTTTTTTCTTCTCCTGCATGAAAAATATTGAACTGTGTAGTAGTTATTACAAAAAGAAATATTATTTTTTCCTAGTAAAAATACACGTACCCAGCGCAGCCGAGGGCGAGAGAAAGAATGACCACAGAATATAAAGCGAAATTTCACAAATCAAATGTCAAAAGTCACGGCTAGCGGCTGTCTCCACGAAGACATGTACAGCATGCACGTCATCAAACGACACGACGTCTCAGAACAACTAGGATCGTTTTTCTGAGCACGACGTAGATGGATTATTACCTCCCGCGACACGACCGACGACTGACGACACGGCGCGGCTGAACCCGACCGGAGACCGGACCACAGACCGGACGGACCTTAGAGAATTTATAATTGGAGATGTCATCGCAAGGTGTACCCCTCTGCCGGCCATAAGGCGCTCTTGGTCGTACGCGTTATACAAAACTACTTCACTCGTTACCGCGCGGCTGTCGTTTTGTGTCGCGAAGTAGTGCTTAGTGAAAATGGTGAATAGGGATGTTAACAATTTTTCGGAATTGCTTTTATTTTGAAGATGGACTCTTGTTTAGCATAAAAAAAATATTTTCTCTAAAAATATTGCTATTTTCGATAAGAAAATTTACAAAAATAGAGTAATTTTAAACTTTCCGCCAAAACACTAAAAACTGTCACGTAACTGAAATGACGTCACTAACCGCAAAACATTGGTCGCGATTCATGACATGACTGTATGTTGTATGTCCATTGTTCGATTAGGACATGTGTTTTCTTAATTTTACTTGAATACAAACAATCAAAATGAACACAAAGTTTTACAAAACCTGTGCAGTGCCCCCTGTGTAAAAGTACAACAATTACTATACCGGAAAAACTGTTTATTCATGTGCCAAAAGATAAGCAAATGTTACGAATTTATTGTTTTAGCACATAACCTAACTTTGTAAACAGTGCTAAAAACTATGTTCTAAACACGATAAATTATATAATAAAAAGCAGAAAATCATCTATTACACATGTACTTGACTGTTATTTATGTATTCGTAGATAGATAAATGGTATTAAACGTAAAAGTGTACCTACAGAGATGTTTTCACGTTCCTGAATTCTGAACCACAAAAGTCTTCGTTTTTTGCAAAAAAGTTTGCCACCATCAACAAATCTACTTTTGGTAAGTTGGAACTATTCCCTTTAGTGAATCCGGATTCCATCATGTATTAATATTATGTAATTTACAGACTAATTCGTCGTTATGAGAAAATGCAGAGAAGTAAACAAACAGTGCGACAGCTTGTTTTGCGGCTAGTGACGGACGTCATAAGCTTATAATGGCGTTTGCAGTCACTTGACAACAGAATATAAATATAGCATTTAAAATCATTTTTAATAAATTCAATAAGTTATATTATATTATAAAAATGTGATATTCGATATTCTAATAATACAAATGATCATAAAATTAACACTAAACTTTAATTTGTGATTATGGTTAACATCCCTATTGTGCGGTATTTTGGGGTAAAAGGCGATCAGAGACATCAAACTTAAGGGAACACGGTATTAACAAATAAGTAATATTTTTGTCAATTGTTTTTGTAATTTTGTATATTTTGATTTAAATGGAATACTAGTTGCGACAGTTTTAAGCGTCTTGGTAGGAGGTGTAGGTGAGTATTGATTTCTTGGTAGAAGGCGAAGTGTGTGTTAGTGTGTAACTCAATAATGGTGTAACAACAGTCATTGTATAATTGTGTGCTTGTTTTGTGTTTGTGTCACAGCTTTTACTTGCGTGTGCGTTTGTATGTGTGCTGTACCGTATTACCTCGCCTCCCGCGAAAAACTGCAGAAAGGTTTTAGTACTAAACTAAAAGTGGCGCTTGCCAACTCCCGTTATAAATTCTCTAAGTGACGGACCGATCCGATCGTTCCCGTAGTACCACAGATGAAATAATGTTACCAGATGAGTGAACTTGAACATGAAGGAACCGAAGCAAGCATTATTATTGTAGATTATCTGTGGCTAATTGATAGCAAGCAACCATGTTTGATTGATTGATGTGATGAGCAAGCAAAGCACACCTATAAAAATAAATAGAAATAGGCAATAAACATAATTTTACGGAAGAAATTCTTTTCAAAATAATAAAAATATAAGTTAGCTATTTTGTATCATATTACTCCAATGTTAATTCAGTGAAAAATGGAAAAAATACCGAGAACTCACGAAGGTAAGTTTCAGCCATATTTGTAAGGTTTTCACGGAAATTGTGGAATAATTTTACCTTTTTAGCTGCATTTACGCATAGTTGGTATCTCAAGTAAAGGTAATTTATCTGGTATTTAGGGATGTGATGCCGATATGAATAACTTTAAGAAATTTAATTTTGTAGGTTCCACTTCCCATGCCAAGCCCAATTACAATAGGTCACACAAATCCATGAGTTACTGAGACACACCTCTTCAGATTATAGAATCAAAAATCAAATTTACTTCTGTGTGGTTATTAAAATCTTCAATTGTATACTTTTTTCAGCCATTGAAGCACAAATTCGTGAGATACAGTCAAAGAAAACTGAACTGCCTGAAAATGGAAATTCAAATAAACAGGGAGTGTCTCTGGCAGATCCTTACTATGACAGCGATATCTATGACAACTCTGGTACGGGCAACAAGTCCCGCTATGATGGATATGTGACTTCTATTGCGGCTAATGATGAGGTTGAAGATGATGATGTGGAAAATGTGCCCATATCACAGAAAAGATCAGGAGGATATACTGCACCAGCGTCTTTACTAAATGATGTAGCACAGAGTGACAAAGATTATGATCCATTTGCTGAGAAGAGAAGGCCAACCATAGCAGATCGCGAAGATGAATATCGTCAGAAAAGGCGCAGGATGATCATTTCACCTGAACGGTCTGACCCTTTTGCTGAAGGTTCGTATGGTGACATATTTTACCTTTCTGATTTAAAGTAAGACAATAAACATTTCAATTATTCTGTTTTTCAGGTGGAAAAACTCCTGATGTTGGTTCAAGAACTTATACAGAGATTATGAAAGAACAATATCTGCGAGCTGAAGAAACAGAGGTAAGATCCTTCTTCACAAATAAAGAAATAAGTAATTGATGGTTCTTTTTTTATGACCTAATTAATACTAATTCCTGGGGAATGGTTCTTTATTGATGTTTAAATGTTTGCAGCTCAGGAAAAAGCTATTGGAAAGAGCTAGAGAAGGCACACTAAAGCCAGTGCAGCAGTCGAATGGAGATGCTCCAAAGCAAGCACCTGCAAAACGCAAAGGACGTTGGGACATGAGCACTGATGAAACTCCACAAGCAAAGAAACCAATTGCAGCCACACCTAATTCACAAGCCACCCCATCTTGGGATGCAGAAGTAAGTGATCTTAAAATCAAAAATACATTTAATAGGAGTTAAAATATATATATATTAGGATAACTATTGGGAAAGCATACTCCAACTTAGGCCACATCTTCCCTTCCTTTAAATGAAGGTGGTCAAAATATGTTGTTAAAAATATTTATTTCTCAAAGAACATAGTTAACATAATAAAACATAATACCAGTTTTATAGCAGTAAACATTTTTAAAGTTAAACTTAGTAAGTAATAAATTTAACATTTTTCTTTTTAGAGGTATTTAGTAAAACATATTTCCTTAATATTTTTTTTTGAAAACATGAAGACTTCTTGATTCTTTTAATATCATTTGGAAGGTTATGCAAATGTGCTCCCTCAAAACTTATATTCCTCTTTCCGTAGTTGGTTCTTGGATGATGTAAAGAAAGATGATGAGACTTTATGTTGTATTTGGGACTTTAGGTTTTTTTTTGTATTAAACAATATGCCTGTGTGTTGGGTATGTCATTCATGATGGATGATTTTTTTGAATGAGACAGCAGCAGGTGTTGTATGTGTAGATTTGTTTTATACTCATCAGTTGTGTTTACTATGTTGAACAAAGGATATTTTAAAAATCCAACGTACAGCTTGTGATACCTATTATAAGCTTTTTTTAACGCCTCTGTAATAGTTTTATTCAGTACAGTAGTTCAAGAGAACCCCCTACTCCTTCACAAACAAATAAAACAAATATATGCATCTCTCTAAATTCTGACTATAATAGTCAGACTTAATTATGATTAGGGAGGTAAAAGTTTTTGAACATTTGTCCACAAGTTAACTGCTACTTTTACAGAGAGGAGCATGGGAAGAGACTCCAGGTGGCGGCGGCCGTGGCGGCGAGACCCCCGGCGCCACACCATCCGCCCGCGTGTGGGACGCTACCCCTGGACACCTAACGCCGGGCCACGCTACCCCCGGCCGTGAAACTCCTGCTCAAGCTGCTTCGAGGCGTAATAGGTGGGATGAGACGCCCAAGACTGACAGAGGTTAGTATTTTGTTAGTCAGAGAAAACCTGTTTCGATATCCGACGAACATTCTTTCATTTTTATTGGATCAAGCTCAAAATCATATTATTAACAAAAAAAAAATACAATAGTATATTGTTGACAAAATGCCCATACTTATCCTAAAAATAACTTGTTGTGACTGTTGTCAATTAGATGACAGAATTTTCGCGCTCCTTTCATATGTATTAAAAATAATAGTTATTTAATATACATAATTCCATGAGAGAAAAGAGTTCCAAGACAAAAATCATAACTGAATTGGCTGGCGTTAAGTCGTAATATGTTAACTTCCCAAAGGTTGCCTGGAAGAGATCGCTCATAGCGATAAGGCCGCATTTGTACTTCGTCTTCTCGTATCATTTATTTCTGTACTGTTTTCTGTGTTCGTTAAAATAAAGTATTATCTATCTATCTCAGTCATGCTAAATTAAAATTTTCTACCAATACAAGTGGCTTATAAAGATTTAAATGATGAAACAATTTAATGAGAGTTCAAAACTCGTGTGCCAGGTTTTGTTTTAACATTCCGCATAGAGGTCATGTTTCGAGCTTCCTGAATGAAAGTTCACTTCTCAAAATGAGACATAGGCGAAAACTTCATTTAGCTTGTCTTATGTTTGGAATAATGAAGCACAATGCCCCTATCTATTTACACGCTAAGTTTGATGAAGCCTCTAGTTTGAGATCCTGCGAACGTCGCCAGCTTTCAATTCAATGCGGCTCTTAACCCAGTATCATAAGACAATGGCCTTTAGAGGGAGCTTCCGCTATGCTGCATCGAAATGCTGGAACAACATCCCACCGCCCATAAGGAACCTAAAATGTCTGTTTACTTTTAAATTAAAGTTAAAAAAAATTTTGCTTACCTGGCAAAAGGAGCAGGAACCTCTCAGACACGATACGAGTGCTATTTAACATTGTAATATGTGTACAAAAGCTGTTTTATTTTCTATTTCATAATTTTCTATTTCATAATTTTTTTTACATTTTTTTTTCTTGTTTTGTATGTTTTTAGTTTTTTCGATGGTAAATACTCTTCTTTGTTTAATTTTTTCTCGTTTCATTTTGTTTTGTAACTGTAATACTTCGCTTTTATTTATATTTTTATTTGAAATTCCTCGGTCCCACCAGCAGAAAACCAACGCAGGTTTTTTTCTATGAAATACCTGCATAAGCTGAGTTGGGACCATTTTGTAGCTAAGACGTTAATATGTATCTTCATTGTTTCTTCATTTATATTTTGTGTATATTTTTTAGTCTTTGTAATTGTAGATTTATTATAAGTTTTAGTTACAAATAAACGCTTTAAACTTAAACTAAACTTAAACTTAATCCTAGAAACACCTGGGCACAACAGTGGATGGGCAGAAACCCCCCGAACTGATCGCGGCTCGGGTGTCGACACCATCCAAGAGACTCCAACGCCGGGAACTAAGCGCCGCTCCCGATGGGACGAGACGCCTGGAGCTACACCGTCCGCCGCAGCCACGCCGACGCCGTCACATGCCACGCCGTCCCACGCTACCCCGTCGCACGCTACGCCTGGAAATGCCACGCCGTCCACTCCACACACGCCTGTCTTTACCCCTGGAGGAGTAAGTATTCAAAGATTTAACTAACAAAGTATCAAAATTTATCTTAACGCCACAAGAGCCGACTGAGTCTGGTCAAGTAGCGTAATTGACAGTGCATTACATCATTACATTGCCCTTTAGAGGTTGCAGGTTCAAGACCCGCCTGAATCTTTGATTTTTAGGATATAAAGGGTGTAACAAAAATGAAAGTTTAAACTTAGGGGGATTAAGCTACAATCACAGAAAACGTGAATAAACTATAAAAAAAAACCAGCAACTTTTTCGAAAAAATTAAAAAGTTACGTAATTTTTTTTTGTATATTTCACTGGACAAGACAATATTAAATTACTATACACCACTCAGAAAGTTTGTTATTTCAGTTCCAAACGTAACCTATAAATTTCGTCAAGCGTACTAAAAAGCGGGACGGAAAACTATGGAATTTTATTCATTTCATTTAATTTTCACGCGTATAGCGGGAGAGAAAAATGTATTGAAATCCAATAAGGTTCCGTACCTCAAAAAGAAAAAAGGAACCCTTATAGGATCACTTTGTTGTCCGTCTGTCAACTCTCTTTTCTCAGAAACGCGTGGAGTTATCGAGTTGATATTCACATCATATACGCAGGCTAAAAATGGCAGGCAGAAAATTACTGTGCACTATTCGTCTGGGTTGATTTCTTTGCTGAAGTGTAGAAGTTTGTACGGAACCCTTGATGCGCGAGTCTAACTCGCACTTGACGTTTTATTTATTTCTGAAAAAGCACCTGGTAGCTATGGTTATTTTCATAATAGGTCAAACGACAAGAGTACATTGTACACCTAGGCGAGAAAGTGCCTGTTTCCTTTCGAGTGTGTCACACAAGATACCAACCTAACGAACGCAATGGAAGAAAAAAATGTTGAAAGAGAAGTGCATATATAGCCTCAGATTTTCTTTACAGAAAGGCTGTCATTATTTTGTAAATTATAAAACAGTTTACGAAAATTCTGTAGGTTTCATACTTTTCGAAAAAAGTAGAAAAATTTACGGTCCAAATAATTGGCAAATGTTCGAAATCCTCGGCTCGCGAGATACACTCGCACTTGACAGATCTTGTTTTATATTTTCCCGTGTTCTGTGATCGAAACTGAACACCCCTTAAAAGTGTGGTCCTTCATATTTGTTACACCTTGTATTAATACTTCATGATTATCTTTATCAGTGACGACCTTAGTTAGGCAATGGGCGATTTGCCTGAGACATAGAAGGTTGCTTGAATTCCTGCCCTACGCACTACAAATAAGCTGCGTATTTTTGTTTCCAAAATAGAAATGTTAATATTGGGTACCTGGTTGAAATTCATATATGCATGACTATTTAGGTAGAATATAACGGCACATATTATAATTTTAATACCTATATTCAACTACATTGTAATACAAATTCTGGCAAATAAAAACATCTTAAATCTTTAATCGGATCTGGGTGTATTAACAATACCCCGTACTTTCGTAACAGAAGCTGTGCTTGCTTACTTAGAGTATAATCTGCAGAACAAGCAATGATTGTTTTGTGGGTGTGAAATAATCAAGCATTATTTTTTTCTTTATCATCTTGAAACTCAAGTCAATTTATTACCTAAATTAGTTTTCTCATGCAAATTCATCTCTTACAGTCTACTCCGATGGGCGTGAAAGCCATGGCGATGGCCACGCCCACGCCTGGCCACGTCGCCGCGATGACGCCTGAACAACTGCAAGCCTACCGCTGGGAGAAGGAGATCGACGAACGCAACAGACCCTACACAGATGAAGAACTAGACGCCATGTTCCCAGCCGGGTACAAGGTTTTGCCGCCCCCTGCCGGTACGTACATTTCCTAACGCACCAATATAATTAGCTTCTTTTTATTCTTTTATGAAATACTTAAGGTAACACCATAGTCAATAATCAAAACTTGAGTTTCAGGAAAAATGTATTATACAAAGCCATCACCGTGAGGATAAACGACGTCGTAATGAGACATAGTAGTGCAATTGATTTGAATTGAACTAGATAATAATTAAGACTCCATTTCTCTTTCAGATATGATGACAATGGCTTACAGTCTCATGCCGCGGAACTTCAGACGCTTTATGATTATAATAGCTGAATGAGATAACTAAGAACGCATGCTAGAGCGTCGCGGCGTGAGACTGGTGTGTTAATTTGTTATGTTGTTGGACAGGTTATGTTCCGATTCGGACGCCGGCTCGTAAGCTGACCGCAACCCCCACTCCCTTGGGCGGTACCCCAATCGGCTTTTTCATGCAGACGGAGGAGGCGGGTGGGTCTGCTGCGGCGGCCGCGCGCCTGCTCGACCCGCAGCCCAAAGGTGGTGCGCAGCAGCTGCCCTTTATGAAGCCCGAGGACGCCCAGTACTTTGACAAACTGCTCATTGACGTCGATGAAGATGCCTTGTCGCCTGAAGAACTTAAGGAGAGGAAGATTATGAAGCTCCTGTTGAAAATCAAGGTATTGACAATGGCCATTGACTGTTAGTTTTGGCATATTCACTGCCCATCCTCTGCGGTGCGATACGAAGGGGCGTGTAGTGGAATTAAAGATGGACATTGGACATGTCCATTAAAAGTGTTAAAAATTTGATTTATGTCTTTCAAATTGCGTAGTTATTTTATTGAAGGAAAGATCTCAATCGCGTAAAAAATCACAACAGCAAATTGACTTTTAGGTTATGGTATGGGCAGTTTGGAGATTTTTTTCGAATTATGCTGGAGTATAGTTAAAATCTTCAAAAATGAGGAGGTTCACAATTTCGTTGTTTTTTTCTGACTTTTTCACTACCTTTTCAGAACGGAACTCCGCCGATGTGCAAAGCCGCTCTGCGTCAGATCACGGATAAAGCCAGAGAGTTCGGCGCGGGGCCGCTCTTCAACCAGATCCTACCCCTGCTGATGAGTCCTACCCTCGAGGATCAGGAACGTCATTTGCTCGTCAAAGTTATTGACAGAATCCTCTACAAGTTGGATGATTTGGTGCGCCCGTATGTACACAAGGTAAGCTAAATATTCCTGAACCTACTATTGAAACCATTTATTTATTGTGATTGTGGTAAATGATACATCAGGTCTTAAACATCGTTTTCGGTTTACACAATCTACTCTTTCGAGCGTACTAAGATTGCTTTTAATTAATCAACAAGCAGTCATAAATTGTAGAGTTATAAATTGGTTGCCATAATTGTAATAATAAAAATAATTCAATTCGTAGTAGAATAATAAATACAATCATCAACTAAATAAATAATGCTGGACAATTCACACAGCATTATCTAGCCCCAAGCTAAGCAGAGCTTGTGTTATGGGTACTAGATAACTGATATACATAATATAATACAATACATAGATAGATATTTTTTATTATATATAGAAAACGACCAGAACACCCTGAACAAATGTCTGCAGATCGGACACACATTTGTCCCGAGGCGGGAATCAAACCCGCAACCTTCTGCGTCGCAGGCAGACCTTCGCCCACCGCGCCACATCGGTCGTCGAATCATCAACTTAAAACGAAAACAGTTTATTAAAGTCATACATAATACATCTTAAAAATAAAAAGTCACAACACTGCGTTTCTTTATATCCTTTGAATCTCGTTGTTCGAACTTCGTTTTGCTTGGGATAACGCACGGCACATTACGTCAAAGTGGTTTTTTATTGATTTTTACAGCTTGTAGCTTTATAGCTTGAATTTTATAATGGACCCCATCTCCATGTAAGGCACACATTTCAAAAATGTAGATGAGTTTGAGATAAAAATATCGTTCGACTTTTTTTATCAAAAAAGAAATGTTTAATCTAAGTGTATCTTACGTTGAGGAGATAAGGTTTACCCATCTAAACTAACACCATAAATTCGAAAGTAACTCTGTCTGTCTGTAACCTTCTCACGACTAAACAGGTAATTTGACTGAGAGATAGGCCTTATCCCAGGGACAGACAAAGGCTGCTTTTTATCCTGATAAGTGCTTGCAAAGCTGCGGGCAGAAGCTTGTTATATATAGCTATTAACCCTCAAAAATCCCTTCCATTCCTTTTCAATGTGCCTTTGGCCTTAGCTTAAACTTGATCAACTGAAAGATCGAAACACGTTTCTTAGAATCCATAAAAAACAAAGAATAGTAAAACTTGCAATTTATAGTGTACCTACTTTACACTTTACTTTAATATCACATTTACTAAGAAAGAAAATAACAATAAAATTAAATTAAAACTACATTTACAGTTGAGCTAACTGCAGATTGTTGCAAAAAATCTACAGGTAGCATACATACATTTACATTTATTTCTTTACATTTTACAGATATTGGTAGTTATTGAACCACTTCTGATCGACGAGGACTACTACGCCCGCGTAGAAGGTCGTGAGATCATCTCTAACTTGGCCAAAGCCGCCGGTCTGGCTACTATGATTTCCACGATGAGACCCGATATCGACAACATTGATGAATACGTGCGAAATACTACTGCCAGAGCTTTCGCTGTCGTAGCTTCAGCTTTAGGTAAGTGATATCTTCCCTTCATATTATTGTGTAACTTCGGACTATTCGTGTGTCGGTACAGGTCGACCACTATAATAAGTCGCATCGACAAAATTCGTCTGCACAGAAGAGAACATTTCAACCCGATTGAATACGAATGCCTATGCCGTCGAAATAATAGACTTTATTGCATTGCGTTAAGCTTTTAAGTCAACAAAAACAGAGGCTCATGTTATCTCGGTCACAAAAACAGAGGCTCAAGTTATCTCGCTCATATGATATTTATACGGGAAGACAAAAAAGGATCAACGTATTTTCATATGTATCCCATTCAAAATACGACTCGCGAATGTCGAGATCGCGACGCCATCTTGCGCGTAGCCATCACCCAATAACATCGAGCATATGCCCAACAGCAACCGCACATGTTTCACGCGCAAAGGCAGAACGTTTTAATTGGCTAGGACTTTTTCGCGCCTATCAAAATTAAGACCTCTGCGTAGGTACATTGGTGTAACTTATTAATGTGGTACTACTGTAAGAGGAGTAAGGGTTCTTCTTCACTTATACACCGGGAGCCGGGCAGCAGCTCCTCCTGCAGAAGGAACACTCCAAATTGGGTACACTATCGAACCTGCCATAAGCGGTACGGGTAAACTAGTCAACGGTAGCGGCACGAACTCGTCAGCGAGGCCTAAAAGTAGCATACTTTTAGGCTTCGCCGACGAGTTCTGTGTTCAGAGTTCTTCTAATCTGAGCTGTCATAGTTATGCTGCCCGCGCGCTAGGATGAAATGCACAATGATTCATCCTAAAACGACCGCGTAAAATAGTGTTATCAGACTTTTAACACAAGGGTTTTTAATAGAATTAAATAGAACTTTTCAAAATAAATTTATTTCAAATTTGAATAAATAAACTGTGTCGAATTTTAGAGTTTTCTTTCTCCGTATATTATTAATTTTCGCCCAAAGTTGGGCTAAATTCAGTGTTTAAATACGAAAGTTTGGTATCTTGTATTTTTCTAATGTATACTCATTTACGGTTATGGGTGTATACAAACATAGATAGATAATGACGAGATAAATTGATATTATCCTTAGTTTTGGATGGACTACATCACACAGAGCAGTAGTTACCCTTCCACGTTTGTATGGAAAGATGAGCGACTCGTAAAACCAAAGATAAGAGGTTTGTTTGGGCATAACCCCCAAACAAACCACTTTGGGGGAGGCCTATGTCCATATTGTCCATGTGCAATAATTATAGTCGTCTTTCGGCTGATATGTATGTATGTATGTGTTAGATCTTAAGCCTATGTGCATATTGGCCATAAATAAACGAAATGAAAAGTTAACGAATGTTAAACTGATCTTGTTTATTATTCTGACAGGTATTCCCTCGCTGCTACCTTTCTTGAAAGCTGTTTGTCGTTCCAAGAAGTCTTGGCAGGCCCGCCACACTGGTATCAAGATCGTGCAGCAAATCGCCATTCTTATGGGATGCGCAATTTTACCCCATCTCAAGTCACTTGTGGAAATTATTGAACATGGTAAGTAAAAACGATACTTAACGTTAAATTCAATGAATGCACTGAAACATTTTTTTTTACAATTAAGATAATTAACGAAGTTAAGTCACCACGCTTACATTGCCCATGACGCATTCTTTAGCTCCCTAAGGCTGGGCAGTGAATGTGTTGAACTGTAACCCATTGTGAATGGAAGCACTGTGAGTAAGTTAAGAGGGCGCAATGCGCGTTATTTTTTGTAAGCAAGGATAGGATTTCGCGTTTATAGGAGCGGGACAGAGGGAGTTTTTGCTTATTTACAAGAAACTACACAACTTATGAAAAAACTGTCTTAAGGAACCAAGTGATTAGTATTACCTACGAACCAAAACAAAAGTCATTTCAATAGACCGCAGGGTTCTCGAGATCTCGTATCTCGTAAGTAGGTACTGAGATCTAGTCCTAGTTTGACAAGCAAACACGCTAAGTTCGACTCTTAAATACGAACCTTTTTTGTGGGGGAATAACACCCAATTCATCCTATAAAATAAGGTTCCGTTGCCTTTGAGAATTCGTCAATCAAACTCGTTAGTTTGATTGACGAATTGTGATTATTATAGTTGCTAAGATTTATAGTTAAATTAATCTAAATTCTTCTTTTAGGTCTGGTTGACGAGCAGCAGAAAGTGCGTACAATCACGGCGTTGGCCAGCGCCGCTTTAGCCGAAGCAGCCACACCCTACGGTATCGAATCATTCGACTCCGTACTCAAGCCTCTATGGAAGGGTATCAGAACGCACCGCGGTAAAGGTCTAGCTGCTTTCCTGAAAGCTATTGGCTACTTGATTCCTCTCATGGACGCCGAATATGCCAACTACTATACCCGTGAAGTAATGCTTATCCTCATCCGTGAGTTCCAGTCGCCTGATGAGGAAATGAAGAAGATTGTATTGAAGGTAACGTCCCCAAATACAAATATGCAAATCACATTAAGCTGGTCTCGGGTGGTGATCTTTTAGACAGATGTTCATTACAAATACTCAAAATATGGCCACTCCCAATAATTCTCCAACGCATCCAGATTTAAGCATGCTTCAATTTTTTTTGTGACAGATCAAACGTATCTTGGCGCTAGAAATCGCGTCTTAAGACGTGCTTTCTAGCGCCAAGCTAAAGCCGAGCTTGTGTTATGGGTCCGAGATAACTGATATACTTAATACAACACACTACATTGATAGTTTTTTTTATTACACATTGTAAACATCCAGAGTGTCGTGTAAGTGTCTAAGTCCTTATTTTGTGAACCTAAAGAAATAAAGTTATTGAGTTTGAGTTTTGAGTTTGAACACCCGTAACAAATATCTGCAGATCGTACAAACATGTTCCGAGGCGGGAATGAGGGAGAGTATTTGCGAATCAGTTTCTCTAGCTTGCTGTTATAAGTTATAACAGCAAGCTAGAGAACAATATGTGTTATAACTTATAACACATGTTTACTGCATATACAGTATTTTATTGTTATAGGTAGTGAAACAATGTTGTGGCACCGACGGTGTGGAGCCCCAGTACATAATGGATGAGATTCTGCCTCACTTCTTCAAGCATTTCTGGAACCATCGCATGGCCCTTGACCGGCGAAACTATCGCCAACTCGTAGATACCACCGTTGAGATTGCTAACAAGGTATGTATAACGTGATCGTACTTTTTTATGCAACAAACATTGTTTGTAGTGTGACGATAATTCGCCGTGGCGGTCGCTGCGTTAAGAAACATATAGGTGAATTTGTGAATTTTCTTAAATAAGCAGTTACACTTTAGGAAACTCACGAAAGTGGCACTTTCATAACTTTACCAAACATTCAATTTGATACTTCTCTTGTGTAACTTACGAAACTACCACTTTCGTAAATTTGCTAAAGTGTAACTGCATATTTAAGAAAATGTGAAAACGCAGTATGAAGGTGTAAAGTTACGAATATGCATTTATTTCTGATACTTGATATATATTTATAATCCATTCATTGTATTTAATAATAGCAGGGTTTTAATTATTATATATACCGCAGGATTTATTACATCTATTAATATCTTTACAAAAGTTATTGCCAATCAAATGTTTCAAAACGCGCCCTTGTAAAAAGTCATTTTTTCATTTTCGTAAGTTTACCTTAAGGCTCAACAAGTCGGTCATCTTTCCATACAAACGTGGAAGGGTAACTACTACACTGTTTGACGTTGAACATCCAAAACTAAGAATTATATCAATTTATCTTGTCATAATCTATGTCTGTAAACACCCCAAACCGTAAAAAAAGTATTCATTTAAAAAATACAACCTTCTAAACTTTCGTATTTCAACACTGATTTTAGCTAAACTTTGGGCGGAACTAAATAATATACGGACAAAGAAAACTCGAAAATAAAGCCCGTTCCGACATAGTTTAGTTATTCATAAGTCGAAATAAATTTATTTTGAAAATATACACTCAATAGTTTTTCTCTAATAACCCTTGTGCTAAAAGTCTATTCACATAATTTTGCGCGGTCGTTTTGGGAATGAATCATTGTGCATTTCATCCAGCGCGCGGGTAGCGGGAGGGGAGGCGAGCGCTGGGGCGGAGAAGACGTGCGCCGGCCACACTTCCCCGCCCCGCCCCGCTATCCGTCCTCATCCATAGTCTCAGGACCGGTGGTTTTTTTACTTTCGATACTTTCGAAACTCTTTGAGGCTGTATGAATGAAGCATAGCAATATCTTCATAATATATTTTATGGTACCAGTACCTACCTACCTAGGTATGTACGTTACGTACTCTACCAACATGCAATATACCTATTGGCACTTTGTTTAATAAATAACTAATCCACTATGATCATAAATAACCGTTTTAAAATTCCCGGGACTGGAAAGGTACCTACTATACTGCGTGCCCTAATATATACCTATTAGGGATGTAACGAATGTCAAATTTTCGACATTCGCGAATGCGAATGCGAATGCGAGTATTCGATGCTCACATTTGCGAATGCGAATGCGAATGTTGGTTTTTCGAACTTGCCGCCAACTTCACGCACTGTTTATTGGCGCGCGCGTTGTCCAATTACCAACGCTTGCTATTAGCTATCTTCAACTACCAATTACGTACGAGTAAATTAAATAATGTTTATTTCATTAATCCATGACATTGACAATTCACAACCTTGATAACCACAGAATTTGAAACTGATATTGGCATAATTGTATAAAAACAGATGCAGAGCCAAAAATAAAAGAAGATGAATCGCTTGATAATTGCTATCTTCGTCTACCAATAGCGTTGTTTGTTTGATAATATTTTTATCCACACATTTGTCGGTTGGAGTTGGATTTTTTTGTCTTTTAATATGTTATTTTGGGATAAATGAGTGCCTCCATTAAAACAATGAGTAAAATTTAGACCACGTTTAGACTTATTTTACTTAGTGGATGCGGAACATGCAAAATGGAAAGTTGTAAAAATAGTAATAAATAGGAGTACTGGTTAAAAGTTAAAAGTTACAAGCATAACGCTATTGATATAACACATTACGCCATTGTACTGAAATTTTCTGAGTATATAAAAAACAATGGATTGAAGAACGTATATTAGAAATTTTCAAGAAAACTCTTAAAAAGTTACAATAAAAACTTCAATCCTCTTTTCCTTCGGGGGTGTAATTTCCAAAACTCCTTTCATAGCGAGAATCGCAAAGAAAAAGTAAATATGCTTCAAATTTAAGATTCTAGTTTATGAGGTTTGGGTTGGGTGCAACTAGAAAATAACTTTAAATGTTCATATTTATTTATTAACCAGTATAACATAATAATAAAAAATAAAAGACGGCCTTGTCCTAGGTCCTCCGATCATGGTCTGTGCACGTCAAGAACATAATAATAATAATGCTGGACAAGTCACACAGCATTATCTAGCCCCAAGCTAAGCAGAGCTTGTGTTATGGGTACTAGATAACTGATATACATAATATAATACAATACATAGATAGATACTTTTTTATTATACATAGAAAACGACCAGAACACCCGGAACAAATACCTGCAGAACGTACAAATATTTGTTCCAAGGCGGGAATCGAACCGGCAACCTCCTGCGTAGCAGGCGGACCTTCGCCCACCGCGCCACAGAGGTCGTCTAAACATACCATAAAGAATGATGGCAAGAATTTTGAGCTATCATGGGCATCAATCGCATGGGTATCAATCGATAGCTCTGAAAATTCTGAATAAAACTGTATATTTTGTTTTTTAAGTTTTGTTCCATGAAAAATTAAATTAATTTTTGAAAATGTGAATAAATCGCAATTTGGGCGAAGCTATGGTGATGAAAACTTGTAGAATCCGCCATTTTGTTTTTGACGTTGACAGTGCATGTTCACTTGACATCAATCAAGAAAAATGTCAAACGAAAAACCAAAACAAACAAAAAATACGCTACTATGATTGCTCTCTTTTCTACTATTGCGAAAATAAGGCAATTTGTTGTGTTGTATGATCATTTTGTAGATTTTTGCTGGCCTGGCCTGATTTCGGTGTACCTTTATGTTAATTTGATAAGTAGAGATTCTTTTCGTTGGCATAAATGGACCTGTAGGTTTATGAACCCAAGTGATAGGGTAGGTAGGTAGGTACCTAGGTACCGTACCTGCGTAAGTAAAACATTTAACATTGTCACGCAAAAGGTGATATCTGAATTCACACCATTCTAGTCCTATGCTGGTTATTGTTTCTGTAATATGATGTTATAATATGAGTGGGTATAAAATAACCACCAATGCTGCCACGATGTCAGTTAGGTCAATGCAAATCAGAAAACAAGGTAGGTAGGTAACTAAATAACCCACTGTCACCAACAACAATTGGTAAATACCAGGGGGGGTCTGATTTCTTCCATCCACAACTTATTCAAATGTTGGATTCTGACCTACCTACTCGTATATAGGTATTGTATGTAGTCTACCTCCAAAGCAACATAAACTCTTGAAGTCTTAATGAATATGAGATAAAGAGGCAGCAAACACGATTTTAAACTAGATTACCTATATTGCTGGTTATTAGAATAAAATAACTTCCTACAAATAGGTAGGTAGGGACCTACAATGCTACAAGGTGTTGTATGTAACTTGAATTGAATTTTTCAGTAGATTCGAGATCGTAGATATTTATATTGGGAACAATATTTAGCCCTTATTTCAATAGGGAAGGTAAATTAGAAAGTACCTAACTACATCTCACATCAGAACATAAAATAATTATTATGAAGGTAATTAGGAGATTTTAAGATACAACTTCTCACCATAAAATATCATAGCATCCTGCAACTATTTTTAAGGGCTTTAACAAAATCCACAGCCCTTAAACGATAACTATCATTTCTATAATCATTACCTATCAACCTGAAAGCTTCTCCGTTAGAAACATGTGCACCTACTGAGTTCTAAGAAGAAAATAGTTTTTTTTGGTTATGCCACACCAAAATAAAAGTCTGTAGAGAAAAGTAGATTATCACAAGTGTCACGTGATTTAAACAACAACAACAAAATAAATGTGATAACAGCATCTCTAATATTGCTAAAATTAATGTTCTGTGTTAAGGTTCATAATCCCGTAGTTCAGGACCTGCTGTTTAACACATAAAACCTAGCACTATTATTATATTTACTCCTATTTTATAAAGCCATTGGCACAGTCCATCCTTGCCTGCATCATCTGCCCCAGGTTGTCCTGGAGGAAGTTGTACATTTTTCTCGTTGGTAATTAAAGTGTTAGTATAATAATAATATCTATGGAATGTTTTATGTGCCTGCTACCAACTATTCTCAATAAAACAATAAGTGTAAATTGTATATTATAATTATTATATCTAAGGGTAAAAAAAATAACATAGGTAGGTACTTTGTTATAAAAGTAATACACAACTCTTAAATAAATAAAACGGGAACATGTCTTCATCAGCCTATATAAGTCCACTGCTGGACATAGGCCTCCTCTAATGTACGCCATAGCGCCCTGTCTTCGGCTTGCCGCTTCCAGCATCTGCCAGCAGTCTTTCGCAAATCGTCATCCCACCTGGTCGGACGGCGTCCTATACTACGTTTGCCGAGTCGCGGTCTCCACTCAAGAACACGTTTAGGTATCGGTTCTCGGTTCTTCTCGAGATATGGCCAGCCCACTGCCACTTCAGCTCTCTAATCTTTTGAGCTATGATAGATTAATAACCTTAGTCCTCTGTCGGATGTATTTGTTGAGAATCCTATCCTTCAGTGAAACTCCGAGCATAGCTCTCTCCATAGCTCGCTGGGCGACTTTAAACTGGTGGACCAGCCCTACCGTGAGTGTCCGCGTCTCAGCTCCGTAGGTCATGACGGGTAGGACGCATTGATTGAAAACTTTCGTTTTCAAGCATTGCGGTATGGATGACGAGAAGATATGTAAACTGAGACGTCGTCATGTCCAAGCATTCTCTGTTTTGAGCTAGGATTCTGTGCCAGATTCCTGAATGTACCACAGATTTTGTCGTTTTCCATTCTCTGTAAAAAGATTAGGTACCTATTAGAAAGTTATCTTAGTTCGATATCGATTGTTTCACACATGCTCAAATATAGGCACTTTTACAAGCTGGTACCCATGCCTTCTGCCCAATGGAGAAAGGCGGGAATCGAACCCGCAACCTCCTGCGTCGCAGGTAGTCCTTCGCCAACCGCACCACAGAGGTCGTTCGTCTTTACCTTTAAAATTGAGGTGGACAAAAGAGATTACTTTATTTCCTAGTTTTACATAAGTAATCTGAGTTTTGTGCAGTCCTGTTAGGTATAAAGAAAATAAAGCACTGAGTTTTGAATGGTAGGCATAGACAGGTAAGGTAGGTGTACTAAATAATGGATAAAATATTAGTGGTAGATTTGTAGGCACTTACTGTACCTATATTGCTGTTATCCACTCGGAAATGATAAACTTCATCCTCTTCAAAAATAACACTGTTTGACTGTCTCACCAAATTCATGCTGCAGTTTCTACAGCGATTCATGTTTTCAATTATTCAATCAAAGACTTCGATTGAAAATAAAAAGCTCGGTAACTTCACGGAAAAAGTGGTTGACTTCACCGCCAAAATGTACTGTACAATTTTCATTTAGCCAATAGATCTACTGGTACACTATTCTACCTTTCTCCTAAAACAAAGGAGGTTGGTTTTATTCCTTTCCCCTACCCTGAAACCAACCTACAGAACTGAAACCTTTTTTGTCACCCCGCCGCCATTTGCAATGAAAAGATAACAAGGAACAGAAATTATTCTGCCAATTTTCAAAAAAATATTTAATTTTTTCCAGAACAAACATGGAAAAAGTAAAAATGTAGGGTTCCTCAGAATTTTGAGATGAATCGAATGGTATATTTCATATCGTTTCCCAAATTTTTGGGACAAACCGTAAGGGAAACTTGCCATTGTTCTTTGTCAAGTGGTTCCGCCATTAAAAGGTTAACACTTTCATGGCTGAAAACACAGAGTGCGATATGCTTGTACCGACGACGGCGCGCCGCGCCCCTGCGGGTCGCACCGCCGACGCTAGCAGTGATCGTGTTAAGACCCCTGGGTTAGAATAATCAATACATTATCATTCAAAGCAAAGGCTAGGCTACTTTTCTATTCCACAAATTAGTTCCCATAGGGAAAAAATAAACATTAAAAGTTTGGTTTCTTTAATTTCGTAGAAACGCGTGCAAAGCCACGGACAGACACTAGTCACCAAACAAAGTCAGTTCAACATATATTTTTTTCAGTTAAGTTTTAAAACCTTTGTCAAAGCTTCTTACAAAAGTTCCCATTAAAGTAAGCAATAAGAGTGCCGTAATAAAATATAGTAATAAGCATGATGATTGTTTTTAAGAAACTACTCCATGATATTTTTAAACATCTACTGAATAGGAAATAAAACATATTTCTGCAAAAGACATGGATTTTGAAGGTGAAATTGAGCTTTTAAAAATATACTTTCAATTTCGCTCTAAAACGCTACAATACTCGTGGTGACTGTCTATGACGTCTCCGATGCACACATTTTTATGATACAGAATTACCATAATATTTATTATTCATGTATGTCTTTACTAATAAAATACAATCAAATAAATACAATAAAATCAAATAATAGAAACAAGTATTAACAATATTGGCAAGAAACAAAGAAGAAAGCTATTGATTGAAGAAAGTCATACGTTAACCATTACTTATTTCTGTGGTTATTCTGTGTCTTCCATTTTACTTTGTGACGACATGACGTCACGGGTCTGTGTTCTCTAATTTGTGTCCAACGTGTCATGGTGGATTATTGTATTTTGTAGATGTTATTTATGAAAATAATAATTGGTCTTGATCAAAATAAAAATTATAATACGCGTTTTGTCATGTTTGATTCAGATATAATTTGGTAAATACATTATAATGTTGCTTTTTTGTTACTGTCATCATCCCTATTCACGAGATGTGCAGTTTTTTTAGGGATTAGGTACGTTTTTGCCCTATCAACATTCGCCAAATATTCGCATAGATTTTGGCGAATGCGGATGCGAATGCGAAATAGCGAAGATAGCTAATAGCAAACGTTGGTAATTGGACAACGCGCGCGCCAATAAACAGTACGTGAAGTTGGCGGCAAGTTCAAAATACCAACATTCGCATTCGCATTCGCGAATGTGAGCATCAAATACTCGCATTCGCATTCGCATTCGCGAATGTCGAAAATTTGACATTCGTTACATCCCTAATGTACTTACCTGGAGCGTGAGTTACTATTTATTTATAGCAATACTTAGTCCATCAATGTTGTCTTTTTCTGTGATTATTAGCTCCGTAGGTATTTCCTAAGATTGAGATATTTTATAAAAATATCAGAATGTGGGTTAGTGATAAAAGCAATTCCATAATAATAGTGTTTTAGTTTTAATTTTAGTAGTTATTTTTTAATTTATTATAGGTACTTATGTAAAAACACAGGTACCTAGCATGTATAGGTAGGTACTAGGTCTGTATGTACTTATTTTACCTAGGTACCTACCTGTAAAATAACTAATACAGGTTAGGTTGTAGGTACCTAAAAGTTTTTTTGTTTTTCCTACTCCCCAAATCCTATCAAATCAACCTCCACTATCATTTGCTATATCACCCACAAAAAAACCTTCGAAAAACATAAAAAGGTACCTTTATGTAGGTAAGTACTATTTCTACATTTTGGCTAATATCTCAAGTCTCTTGAAAAAAAATAGGCAAATAGGTAGGTAACTAGAATGCGCCGCGGCCGCCGCCGCCGCCGACGACGACAAGCGCTTTATACCTATAACTAGGTACCTACCAAACCAAACTACAGTTATGCCACAAGCAAGTTAATGTTTTCTTTCACTCAATTTTATTGTAATCGGCGCGTTCAATGAGATCGTGTATGTGTGCGTTTGCTAGTTTGTCACATGTGTATGTGTATGTAGTAAACGCACGCGATATTTCCTCACTGCTCTTCTCTGAGGCTATCCCTTTCGCACCCTGTGTCAGGTGAGATAGCATTCATTTAGGCCGCGCCTACTGACGACTTTGCCTCCGCAACTAGTTCAACCTTAAGAGTCTGCGATAGTAGGCCCTGTAATGATTTCGAGGATGTAAAATTTCCCAAAGAAGACAACAGAGGGCTCTTTATTTACACGTAGACCTACACAAATTGACTATACCTAGAAGGGGCTAACATCTACCATATCAAAGAACCATATCAAAATAAATTTCCTGCCGGTTTCATTTCAATCCTATTCCGATCGCTCGCAGACTAAGTACGATGGCGGCGCTACGATTCTGAGCCTCGTATGATGGCCATGATGTAGACGACAGAGGGCTCTTTATTTACATCAACATTCGTTTGCAAATATTAATTAGGTAATGCCTACATATACAGGATGTCTCATAATGAGTGGATAATCTTGAAGGCACTTGTGCAGAGGGGCAAGGCCAATCAGACACAAAAAAAGGAAGCTTTTGGTACTTATTAAAATTTTGAAACTTTGGTAAATTCCCGTACTACCTTTGTTCACATTTTTGGCCATGGTGCCTACAATTTGAAACAAATTTCAAAGGTTTTAGTTTTGAAATGTATAAAAAAAGTAGGTTTATGAAATATTTTGACTAAGTATGACCAGTAATTTGCAAGACAATGTTTAAACTTGAAATATCGTTTTTTACATTTTATCATGCAAAGTTTGAGCAACACTCATCATGGGACACCCTGTATACATATATGTATGTAATACATACATACATTCTAATTAGGAACATACATACTATGTATGTTCCGAAATAGAAGATCTTTTCTTTGTCATCAGATTTTCTACAAACTTACTCTTTATTAACCCTTAATTACTCGCGTGGGGTATATTTAACCCCAGTAAGGTTTTGAAGTGTTACACAAAAAAATATGATTTGTGTGTGCCAAATGCCAACAGCACGTTTGTCATGACCATTCCATCATGACATGTGATGAATGTACCGTATAAATAGTTCCTACATTATATTGATTGATCTCTTATTTACTATAACTAAAATGCTGATTATTAATACTGTTATCCTTAGTACAAATTTGATTATTTCTAAATTTTATATTAAATATAATACTAAAATCGTCAATAGCGTTTTTATTTCACCTTTAGAGTTGGGGTTAAATATACCCCACGCGACCTTTAGTGTGACTTTTTTGACGCGATTAAGGGTTAAGAAAGAAAATTACAATCAAATACTAGTTTTAAATAATAGAGTTAAATTAAAACTAGTATTAACAATTGAAACAATTGAGCTCACTGCAAACTGTTACAAACTACATATAGATATTTTGATTTGATTATCAGAATAAAAAATTGCGCTGAAAGTGTGAACAAGTGTGAAGAACTCAATGTTCCAGTCGACTTTGATACACTGAGCTACCATTAATGGATTACTTTTTTCACTCTGATCGTGCGGTTGGATTAGTTTCCACTACTTCAATCTATTCTATTCTGATCCATAGCTCAGGTAGTTTCCACTGCATGTTTCTTTTTATGTTACATTTTGGTATTTCAAACTGCTTCTAATAAATAGTCAGCGACGAGCAGATACAGAATACAGATACAGACAGATTGAACCACGCGCCTCAAGAGTGAATAGGTTGAAATTCAACTAAATTAGATAAGTTTACATCAGTTGGCCAGGCGTCTGACGTGACGCGCTGAGCTCAAAAATGTTTTTTTTTTTTTTAATTTATAAATGTTTTCGAACGAGCGTGGGTGAAGGAGAGGATGTCGTGTATACGCAAAAAAAAAAACAATACACGCAGCTCCGTGCAAATAGCAACGCACATGCCATCTGTATTATTCCCTTATCTACGAGTATGTAAATAGTCAAATCGTAAGTTTAGAAAAAAAAATTACTACACCTAATCGGAAAATACCTATATTAGTTCTTACTTGAAACAAGATCCGTCAAGTGCGAGTGTAACTCGCGCGCCGAGGCTTTCAAACATTTGCCAATTATTTGGACACTCAATTTTCCATCTTTTTTCGAATGGCAATATTTTGAAAAGTATGAAACCTACAGCAATTTCGAAAACTGTTTTAAAATTTACAAAACAATGCCTTTCATTTGATAAACCAATAGGTAGGTAGCCCCTTTTTCGATAAAAAATATCCCCCTTTTCAAGCAATTTCAATGTGTTTTTTTTTCATAAATGTTAATTTTTACAGACTTCTCTATATTTTTCCTGTAAAATATAGATTGATATCTACAAACGCCTAATACAGTGTACTTGTACGTGGATCGGTCTGCAATCTTCGGAGACAGGGGGGAGGGGAGGTAATTTTTTTGACTTCTTTTGAAATATTTCAAAAAGTATGAAACTTACAGAAATTTCAAAAAGTGTTTTGAAATGGTCAAAACGATACCTTTCATTTGATATCCCTCTTGCCTCCCTTGGTCTCTTTTTAAATTTCAACATCATGAAAATATTCATTTTCATTTTTCATTTATTTATAAAAAAAATCTTGAAATCATTAATGGCGCACGAATGTATCATTATTTCAAATTTCAAGTTAGTAGCTGCAGTAGTTACTGAGATATTCAAGAAAGAGCGGGGACGGACAGAGCGAGACCATAAGGGTTTCAAAACCGATCTTTGAAACCCTAAAAAGGGAAGAAAGTACGTAAATCCAAGCGAACAAATATGCGGGCAAAAATATATGGGATTGTTTATTTTTTTGAATTCAAAATTCAAGGCTAGAAACAGGCGGATGCCAAAATAAAAAGTTTTTATCTCGAAGCCCACCAAAATGTTACTGGCCACTTGCATTTTTTGAGAAAACTTGGCGGTAACTATGTGTTTTTGAGTTTCAATAATTGTAATAGTTTTATTTTAAATTACGAAGTTTCAAAACATTTCAGGTTATTTCAAAGATTTTTTTGTAAAAAGACTGGTTATTAGATGAGTAGATTAATTATTTATTGACAAGCAGTTAGGTCACGAGGAAACACCCATGTTTTTACAATAAATAAATAAATATACACATTCTACTCAATTGATAGGTCTGCAATAAATAAAATCTTTGCAAATTCCATAAACGAAAACTGCAACTCAATATGGACTCTATTTCAATGATAAACGAACCATTGAACCTGCAAAACTAAATTTGTCGAATATCGTAATTCGTATGATTTTGTCAGCTGTCATCGTGAAAAAAGTAACGTGACCTCACGTCCATCCGAGGAGGCGTCCAGCCTCCGAATGACGTTGGTGGAAACGATTTTGGGTATTTGTCAAAGTAATAATCGATCTATAAGGTTCAAAATGGTTTTAGCAAAATACACACATGTTTTTAATTTGCGTTCGCACGAAGTAAATATGTGTTTTTACCTTATTACAAGATTATTAGACAACCAGTCGAAAAATAAAAAAGCGTAACTAAAGAAGAACTTCTACCTTTTTTCTACAAAACAAAAACCCAACAAGAAAAGTGTGCTGTTCCTGAGATAAATAGCAAAACGTGTGTAAAACATCTGTTTTTAAAAAAAATAAACTATCGAGAAAACTTTCACCAATCGTGTTTTTAAAAATACGTACTCCAATATAAAAGTTCGAAGTAACATTTCCCTAAATATGAAGGTGGTAGCTTTCACAGATTCTGAGATAAATAACGATTTTGAAACACAAAACTGCATATCATACATTCTTAAAGTTGACGACATGCAGTACTGTTGAGCGGATTATTATATGATTAATGATTGTTTCTAACAGGTGGGAGCTTCAGAAATCATAAACAGGATTGTGGACGATCTCAAAGACGATAATGAGCAGTACAGAAAAATGGTGATGGAATCCATTGAGAAGATCCTTGCTAACCTCGGAGCGGCCGACATCGACTCCAAACTAGAGGAGGCACTTATTGACGGTATCCTCTACGCATTCCAAGAACAGACAACAGAGGCAAGTTGTCTTTTATTCATAATCATCAGTTTCTGTTATTTATTTAAAAGAAATAGTTTTACTCGCCCTCTGGCCAGGAGGGATTACGAACTGCGAAAGACTGCAGTCAGATGCTGGATAAGTGGAGGCCTATGTCCAGCAGTGGACTAATATAGTCTGATGATGATTCTTACTTGTTTATCACTTAAATAATGTTGATACCAACGAAGGGACGAACTTCTCGCGTTCATAAAAGATTGGTGGAAGACCGCACGTGGTCATCAAAATCAAAGCACTCCAGTTTTTAAAGAAGCTACTGAGGTGAATAGTTCAGGCTTCTGATGATGATGTAGCAACCAAAAACTGACAACTTATTTGCTTTCAGGATGTAGTGATGTTGAACGGTTTCGGCACCATAGTAAACCAGTTGGGCAAGCGCGTGAAGCCTTACCTGCCCCAGATCTGTGGTATCATTCTCTGGCGAATGAACAACAAGTCTGCGAAGGTGCGCCAGCAAGCCGCTGATCTTATTTCCCGTATTGCTGTTGTCATGAAAACTTGTCAAGAGGTAAGGCTATTTAGCGTCTTGATACATTTATGTGTTTTTTTCTTAGTGTCTGGTGATGACTTTAAAGGTTGAAGATCAACCAACATTACACAGCAAAAACCTCACTTTACAGAGCGCGCTGTTTGCTGTTATAAGATTGCTCTATGTTACTGCTCGCACGCAATATACTTTATAACGAACTAGCGGCTGCCCGCGGCTTCGCGTGCGCTTTTTAAGTAGCCTATGTCCGTCCCCGGAACACCATTTACCTACCTGCTAAATTTCATTACGATCCGTTCAGCCGTTTAGGCTTGAAAAATTAACAGACAGCTAGATAGACAGACAGTTACTTTTGACAGTTAAATTATAATATAGATAGATTTAATGGTATACTTTTCTTTTGTAGGAAAAATTGATGGGACATCTTGGTGTAGTGCTGTATGAATACTTGGGTGAAGAATACCCTGAGGTACTGGGTTCTATTCTCGGTGCACTGAAAGCTATCGTCAACGTTATTGGTATGACGAAGATGACGCCGCCTATCAAGGATCTGCTTCCCAGATTGACGCCTATTTTGAAGAATAGGTAAGTTAGGTTCTACGAGAATCGTAACCTACACACATGCACGTCTGTAGTTAAATTAATATCACCAACAATCAGGCGACATAAGCGCGAGCTTTTCAGATTTATCGTTTATCCATCACCATCATCATCAGCCCTTCAAGACCACTGCTAGGCCTCTATCATAGATTAATATTGTTTATATCATTCCCCCTTCTAAAAAGCTTATTTTATTCATAGAAAAAAGTGAACAGAACACACTTTCAAATCAATATTTTGGTGTTTGAATACAGTATACTCGACATAAAAACTCTTTGTACAAAAAACCCCTCGAGATTTGATTGGTCCACATTTTCGACAAGGAATTTAGCATTAGAATAAAGAAAATTACTCTTATTTTTAGTAATTTTTCCAATTTTAATGCACTTAACCTTTCCTTTTCATTCATTAAATATCTATTTTTCGTTTAAATCTTTATTTTTTTCGTAGTCATGGTATAAATAAAGTACAGTGTGGAAATCTGGTATAAAACGGATTCAGCCGTTAGAATCCTTCACTCGTGATTCTTCTAAGGCCTTCGCTTTAAATCCGCCTTTTATTCACTTATTGCATAATATACTATTTTGTTTTCAGGCACGAAAAAGTACAAGAAAATTGCATTGACCTAGTCGGACGTATAGCCGATCGTGGACCGGAGTTTGTTTCGGCCCGAGAATGGATGAGAATTTGCTTTGAACTGTTGGAACTTCTGAAAGCACACAAAAAGGCTATCCGACGTGCTACTGTGAATACCTTCGGTTATATCGCTAAAGCCATCGGTCCCCACGACGTCCTAGCCACGTTACTCAACAACTTGAAAGTACAAGAAAGGCAGAACAGGTAAATTATAAAACTTGATTAAAATGAAAGAAAATATATGTTATAATTTGTAATTATATGTAGACTGTTGTGTATTTAAACTTGATTTATAATTGTATTTTACATATAAAATTCCTATTTAACTGACTTTAAAATGGTGGTTATTCTAAATTGTTTTGTGTCATTAGGACGCCATGTTAACCATGACCTCTGCCAAGAGTGACCAACTAAGAAGAAATAACTGTCCTATAAACTTAAAATATTAAATAGATTTACTATTTCTTATTATTATATTCAAGAAATAAAATCGTTTTTAAGCTTCTGTTAATAACATCAAATTGTTTCTTCCAGAGTTTGTACGACGGTAGCTATCGCTATCGTAGCGGAGACGTGTTCGCCCTTCACAGTATTGCCAGCTCTTATGAATGAATACAGAGTACCCGAGCTCAATGTACAAAACGGTGTACTGAAGTCACTCTCTTTCTTATTTGAGTACATCGGAGAAATGGGAAAAGATTACATATATGCCGTATGCCCGTTACTTGAAGATGCTTTGATGGATAGGTAAATAATGTTCTATTACTGAGAACTTAGAAAGAGATGAAGGAATACAACGACAGTGTGTAAACGAAAATCGAGGATTATTTTTAAGGTTCTGCACCCAAAGGGCCAGACTTTATTACTAAGGCTCTGCCGTCCGTCTGTCTGTTACAGGACTAGCCTGTTTTTGTTTATATTTATATCACGTCATAAGAGCGTCTCTTTACATTTATGGTGGTACATTGTGCGCAAAAGAGCGCTCTGACTATCTTGTAAAAAATGTGTGTGTAAAGAAATCAAAATTTCCAACAGTTATTTGTGTCATTAGCATCCTGAGATTTATGTAACTTTATGACCTGTCATTGCTTATTCCAGGGATCTTGTCCATCGTCAGACAGCGTGCGCGGCCATAAAACACATGGCTCTCGGCGTGTACGGTTTCGGTTGCGAAGACGCGCTCGTGCATTTACTGAATCACGTGTGGCCGAATATATTCGAGACCTCGCCGCATCTCGTGCAAGCTTTCATGGACGCCGTGGAAGGCATGCGAGTGGCTCTCGGTCCCATCAAAATTCTGCAATATGCTTTACAGGTAAGCAATTTGCACTTCACATTTTTCCTAGGGACACGATCTTTGGGGTGTCCAAGAGGACGAGTGTGTTTGTATTTGCAAGGTTGATATCACTCCACACCATGTCGTCTTTTTACTTTAGGGATGAAAAGTTTAGAAAATAACTTTTTGAATCATAGAAATTGATCCTTACTATAAAGGCACACTGATAATGATTTATTAACTTAAATGATAAAAAAGCACACATTGGGGAATCCAAGGATATTTTTGATTTCCATAGCTTATTAAAAAAAAAAAAAAAGATGTGTGATGTCTAGTCCGGAGCTGCGAGCGGTTTGAGAGGTGACACACATCTCTTCTCGTTTCTGCTGTGTAACATCGCCAGCTTGCGACACAGTTCACATCTCAGTTTTGTACAGCCAACCCAGCTCAATCTCAGCTCGGTGGTATCCACTGAAGCTGAGCAGAGACAAGATGTGTGAATGCTGTTGGTTGTTTAAAACACATCTCTCCTCTCTTCTCTTTGGTGGAATCTGTATCAGCACAGATTACTATAAACATAAAAAAGGCGGAACATGTACCTTGATCCTAAAATTCTAAAACACACTGCGTGTTGCCACTTCATATCAGCCCATACACGTCCACTTCTAGACAGAGGCCTCCCCCATACGCCAACATTTAGGTGGGTTTTGTGACCACGCTGAGAAAGCGGATTGGTGATTTTAGTGTAGGTGTTTAAAATAAACAGAATACAGTAATACTCAGAAGGAAGCTGCTGCCCCTCTTTTGGTTTCGGCTCTTACGCTGTCCTCTCGCTCTCTGCCCATGTTGCCACAACTTACACAAAATTCTTATTATTCCAGGGTCTCTTCCACCCAGCAAGGAAAGTTCGCGACGTATACTGGAAGATCTACAACACGCTGTATATCGGGGGTCAGGACGCATTAGTCGCCGGATACCCGCGGATACAAAATGAAACCAACAACCATTTCCTTAGATACGAATTAGATTATTTGCTGTGAATTATTTAATTATATTGTATTAATAAATGTAGTGCTCCGGGACATTGTTATTTTCACTGTAGAGATATTATTCAGTGTTTCTGATATAATTTGAAGGCAACATGGTCAGCTTTGGTTTTCCTTTGCTAATAAGTAATCAAATAATCATACAGAATGACACATTTGGATTAAAACACGAATTTTAGTTCTGTAATAAGTGAAATTCTGTAGTCGTACTGATTTTAAGTGGAGGTGTGAGTACTCCGATTTAGATTCCTAGATATTTTATGTAAACAGACATTTATGAAAACTAATAACAATAACAGAAAATAACAAATTTCAAATTTTCGCTGCAGATGTGAATTGTTATGCAGAGTTTATGTTTTACACAAACTTGAAAGATAGGTGTTGCTATCTCACATGGGGTGCATTAAGTGCTACGCAGGGTCGACTTAGTGCACCTGGAGTAAATCACCCATGTACAGCGAAAAACTGAAATTTTATTGCGAAAACGAATGAAAGAACAAATATAATGATGAATGAAAATTTGCAAAAATAAAATTGTTTCGAGCTACTGAACTTTGCTTCGATGATACCACCGTCGTTAAATATTTACCACCAATATTTCTCGTTTTGTAATCCCTTTGTATACAAAAAATATCCAGGTTTTTGAATCGCAGTATAGTGTAGCTAAGGTGCAGAATACAGATAGTAAGTTAAGTACAATCAACGACAAAAGTAGATGAACAACGCTAATCATTTCCCATAAAACTTCTAGAAAATTATAAAGCGTTATTTTAATCATGACATTGGTAGCGATTCTGTTGGCATAAAACCTAAACTAAACTAGCCTAAAATTGTTGACGTCTCTTTTTTTTCGATCGAACAAAAGGGGACAGCAACATTTTTACGCTAGTTTAGTTTAGGTTTTGTGCCAACAGAATCACTACGATTATTACAATGTTTAGTTTGTTTTTGGCGTTGATTGTACATCTCTATTGGACATCCTATGCTCAAGGCAAATACAAAACAAATGGCTTTTAATTTTTTTATCCTATTATGCCATGCTTTAAATTCCTATCCTCTTGGTAGGTACATTAAATATATTGTAAAATAAAACACAGTTCATCAAAAGATTATAGTTTTATTTTAATTTAATATCTTTGAGTTAAGCTTTTTTAAAATCTGCTAATACTATAAGGGCTAGGAATGTACACTGGAAATGACTAGATCGATTTTGTGTCCTTACATTAAAAACCATTCATTCAATAAATCACAATAAAACAGATAATATACAAGAATAGCGCAACATTAAACTTATCCATTAAATATGAGCAAAAATACTAAGGAAATATCGCAGCTCCAAGCAAATGAAATTTGGAAGAGATTTCTTTCGCATAGTTAGTTTCTAATAGCTAGCTTACAATTGGCTTCGAAAAATTTAAGAGATCATAATTTTTGTTCAAGTCTTTTTTTTTTCTCCAAGAATTAGGAAGATCTGCCCCTAGCCGTAACGTGAACAAGCCCGCTGCTCATTATGCTCTGCCAGGTGTTTCCTACAACATTGTCGGCGGTAATGCCTTGTCTTCGAAGTATGGACCCGTCGGAGCAAACAGCCCATGCCTCCTGTCCCATACATGATACGTGTTTGTACGATGTTTCATCTAAAAAAAGAAAATTATATTTTATGAACATCAAGTAGGTAATTAATTTCTAGGTTCTTACATTATTTACAAAGAAAATTTCAAATAAAGAATAGAAACAACTGCAAACAACATCTATTATTTACAATTTAAACAGTGGCCAAGTAAAACAACCAACTGCCTAGTAAAACATTCTTGAGATAGCTAAACCACAGATAATATAATACTATACGCTAAACTAATACATATCTGATTAACAAAACATCATAATTTTACTGTAAAACTTGTAGTTTAAAGAATTCATAACGAATACGGAGCGGTTAGTTCTTTATGCAATAAGTCCTTGGAGGTTTAAAGTGTTCTAACTATAACGTCCGTCGAAAGAAATCGACCACAAGGAAGATAAAGAACCAAATCGTCCGCAATTAAAAACGTCCTTCAAGTATGTCGCCATGAAAGAAAAATGTCATAAACGCTACCGAACGAACTAACTTTGAAATAGTTTTTGAAAAGGGATTGTATCATTCATTATAAATGTTTTATTAGTTGTTTTTACAATTTAAACCATTTTTTTGTTATTCTATGCGAGTATTATTTTTATTGTATGTCGGCCTGGAAGATAAAGAACCAAATCGTCCGCAATTAAAAACGTCCTTCAAGTATGTCGCCATGAAAGAAAAATGTCATAAACGCTACCGAACGAACTAACTTTGAAATAGTTTTTGAAAAGGGATTGTATCATTCATTATAAATGTTTTATTAGTTGTTTTTACAATTTAAACCATTTTTTTGTTATTCTATGCGAGTATTATTTTTATTGTATGTCGGCCTATTTATCCGCTAACTATTCCTAAACAACGCAATAGACTTGTATACGATATGTATTACAAAGATATGAATAACAATTTGAATCATAAAATATGTTTTCAACTTTTTTTTTGACAATTCTCACAAATTTATTGTAAATACACAATAAATATAATTATTCTAAAAAATAATTACAACTAATATTTACACTTACATCTACTTTCTAAAAAAAATTGTATACGGTTATCTTATCACCAATAGACGAAAGGATTAATGGAAGGTTTATTATGTATGATGACTACAGTTTTGTGTAAGATGACTGAAATTATTGTATTCTGCATTTTATTATTAGTACTTAGTAATAAGCAGGTCTCGATAGAATGTACGTCCTTGCTCCCGGAGTCGATAGTTTCTAAAAATAAAAAAATACAATAATCTTTTTTTATTATTATTATTAAAGATGGGATAAATAATGCCAACTGGCGCGCGCCGCTTAAACCGTTAGAGTTATATGAAATATTATATGAACAGCTAATAATTTAAATGTAAAATTTTTATTTAAAAAATTGTAATTTAAAAAGATGAAATCTCATTCACATGCTAGGAATAGCGTTTTAAATTGAGGGCGTGTTGCTTCCGTGATCGTTAAACAGCTGCCGTTTGACAGCAGTCACTTGGCGTTGTTAAGGCAGCACTTTTTCAAATGTCGACATTTTGCTCCCATGACAAATCGCATTACGAACGTTTTTAAATTGAGAACATTTTGCTCTAAGCTCTAAACAAATCACTCCGTATTCTTCATTACCTATGCAAGTAAACGGGTTAATGACGAACATTGTTTGTGGAGAAAGAACAAAGGTTCGTAGTTAACTCGCTTACATACAAAAAATAAAATCTGGATAGCTGTGCTTCGTACAAACCTGATAAGTATTTCCACTCTTTTCCATCTGGCTGACTCTGGGAAACACATGTTCGAACGGCAATAGATCCATTTGAAAGAATCACCCATCCTGCGGTTTTGGTCAGAGAAATCATCTTTATGTGCACGGATTTGTGGTTGTACGGGTAACCCAACTTGGGTTGCTCAATAAGTTTCCAATTTGATCCTCCAGGAGATTCTTTGGTAACATCTTCCCTGTAGTAAAGCTCCCCTCTACGGCCCACAGCCCAGACAGCGCCATTACAAGTGCTTATGGCCATCAACAACTGAGGACTGTTTACGTGTTCCCAAAGTAGACCCTAAAACAAAAGTTGGATCGTTAGTCTCAGAAACTGTTAAAAAGTCTATCAATCAAGTATGTAGAAAAGGGCAGTTTTTATGGAAAAGGAAACAAACTTCTACCTGCGGCTTTGCATGCACTTTTTCGGAATATGAAGTAGCTAGATATATAGCGATACTATATCTTTCTCCAGGATATTACCGTTTTCCCTGCTAAATAGTAACAGGAAAACAGAATTTCTCTCAAATTTATAATATTAGTACTATGGATTACCGCAGGTGTGGAAGCAGTTACTCCGGTCCGGTAGATGGCGTCGCCGGCAATGGTTATAGCCCACAACGTAACTTCGTCTCCATCACCCTGAATAAAATAAAATTCAAATTATGGGTACAATTTTAAATTATTACATTATACAGTAGGCCAGTAGACAAATCAATTTTTACGTGCCTCAAAGAATAATCTATTGAAGGATCTTTTAATATTTTACAAACGCTAATTTGTTGGGAATGCCAAATTACAAACCTGCGACGCACGATGTTGACGGTTCGATTCCCGCCTGCGCCTTGGGATAAATTTTTGTACGATCTGTACCTAAATATGAGACTCCGGTATCCTGTATATTTTTATGTTTTTTTTCCTTGCGAGCATATCGCCGCCGGTTTGTAAAACCAGCCTGTTTGTAGAATGGCTATGGCTAGGCCGCTAATGTGCTAAATGTCACTTAGCCATAAAATAATCAATGCATATTTGCGCCCGAATATATAGTATTAAGTTCATAGTTGCATGCCTTGATTGACCCTCACAAGGCATGATTCATGTTTCTACGCGGTAGGTAGGTACTTACCCATAAAGATATGTCCAACAATGAAGTGTTTCCGACACGAACCCATGGTCCTTCTGTATTTATTTGTGCTTTCCGGTACCACCGTCGACGCCGCACACAGTCTGTAAATATTTTCTTCCCATGGTAAGGAGCAGGGAAGTCCGTGGCGTACTGCCAACCGTCGCTGTCCACGCCTCCAGGAGTGCTGTAGTCTATCATCCATTCTGATATCTGCAATAGAAATCTAATTTAAATTTAATACGAATATTTTTAACTTCCGCGATCAGAACATATTTAACGGGTATTCAGTCATCCCGTGACCACGGCATTGTGAAAGCCTGTCGAAACGTCGGCGTCGGGAAAAACGTCTTTAACGTTATAAATACCCGTTAAATAGTAGGTATACATAATTAAGTTTAATACCACTCAAGTAATAAATCACGCAACGCAACCACGATACGTGGGAACTACGTAAAGGTTATATCTTTACGCTGACCCACACGACACTTTTGTGGCGTGGATCAGCAGTATAAAAGGTTTCATTATATTTAGTATAATCAGCAACACATAGTTATTGTGTGTTATATGCTATCCCTGAACTAAATGTATGAAACCGTTATGTTTCAGTTCCGAATCGTCACCATCAAGACACAACAAAGTAGTAGGTAACTAATAGTAGTAGCTGGCCACGTCCTAGGAAATGGCTTATAAATTTACTAGCCAAATCCAAATCTTTTAATTCGTGACGTAGAAGCACAGCCCGCGGCTTTACACGCGTTCTATAGAAATGTTATACTAGTCTAGTTTAAGTGGGTAGGTATATTAATTCTATTCCATCATATTATTTAGAAGATAAAAAAGCTTGGGACGGGTTTTGCTCCAACTCGAAAAATAACAACTAACAGGCTAAAGGTTTCTTCGTCGCTTCTTTACTTTAGTCTACACACCGAAGCGACAGAAATCAAAAACATCACTTTATTTCCGTGTCAGTGTTTTATTTTAAGAATTTGACTTTTTCTATGTATACATTTTTGTATTTATGGAAATAAAGAATTTTTGATTTTGATTTTTGATTTTGATCATGGGAACCGATTTTAATAAATAATGCTGGACAATTCACACAGCATTATCTAGCCCCAAGCTAAGCTTGTGTTATGGGTACTAGATAACTGATATACCATACCTACATAATAATAATAATAATACATAGATATTTTTTATTATACTTAGAAAACGACCAAAAGACCTAAATCGTACAATTATGTGTCCCGGAGGCGGGAATCGAAGCCGCAACCTCCTGCGTTGCAGGCGGACGTTCGCCCACCGCGCCACAGAGGTTGCTTTATGGTATTTTATGTAACCTAAGTGTTTTTTGGTGTTATTTCACCTACATTATATGCAAAATTTCAATCAACCCTACCTGTTTAGTAGTTTATGCGTGAAGAATTATCTATCACACATCGATTCGTCCATCCATACATACAAACTTTCGCAGTTGCATAATATTAGTTTCATCCATGCTTACCCAATGCCAATGACGACTTATTAACTTTGTATGTTCTCGAGTCCTTTTATGTTTGCCAGTAACGTCGCTCCACATAAATCTATCAGTGGGAAGCCCAGTTGAAGTGTACCCAGATATAGGGTTCCATCTTTGATTTTCATAGACGCAATACGTTTGAGTATCTGTCATGGAATGGATACCATCTTTGCTGCCAACACCTGGAAGTTAAGTGCTTTCAAATTTGTTTGTACAAAAGCATGATTGTGATGATAAAGCATTTTATTTCTTTGTTACCTTTCAGTATGCCACCTCCCCATCCTCCGGAGTAAACCCAAACGCGATGGTCATGTGATATGCCCCAAACTACTCCATTTTGAGAACATTCTACTCGCCGCAAATAGCCCCCAATCGTCCGCCAAAACATTTCTTCAGCTCCTATGATCAAACTTGTGGTAGAATATTCCATAGTGTAGAGTTTTAAAGGTCCTTTGACTGTTACTGCAGTGATACTTTCGGGGCTTAGTCTATGCTCATACAGGCAATAGTGTTTATCATTTACTCTTATTTTAAATACTTGGACATCACAAATTATTTCAATAGAAAATTCTTGTCCTTTAGCAACAGGTAAATCATGACGTTTTTCCACTCCCCAGCTCCCTAATATTTTGGTATTGCACACAACAATATTCTCATCAAATCTCACGTCGAAATGCAGTGGTATATCCACCTCTGTTTCAACTTTATGTCGCTGCTTCTTCACTTCAGGCCCCTCTAAATTTATATGAAATCGTCTTACTTCATCAAATATGCTTCCTGTAATTTTTATTCTACTGCCAAATGGAAAATTGTTATTCAGGAATGTTGTAAAGCCAGCTCCAATGTCTTTCCCACATACTTGAAATACTTTGGTAAACATGCCACTTTCACTAGTATTTAAGCATGCTGGCATTGGATCCCAATTTAAGATGTCTCCAGAATTTGTGACTGTCCAAACAGAATCAGCAGATGGTTTGCCAGAAAGACCATTGATTTGTGATGTGATATCAACTAATACACTAAGCCATTCTTCTTGTTCCATCTCAGAAATAAACTGAACTTTAACAGTGTTCTTTTTCTGGCGGGGGATAGAAAAACAAATTCTTGGACTTCCAGGTTCTGATATAGAAAACACATTGGTTACTTCACACAAATTCAGTATGAATAGGATTGTACCATCTGGTTGAAACACCGATAGTGTCCCTGTGTTTTCTATGTCATTCCAATAGAGAGATAAAATGCAATCTTCCATAGAGCTGTTTGCAATGACTAGCCTGGCTTCACAGCTGCGAGTCCAACCCTTTTCTTCAACAGCTACCCCGTATTTACTCAGATCAACATTCTGGTAATTATTTCTATTTTTAAGATTTTCCAATACATCAAGTCGCCACTTTGCTGATATATCTGTATTGTGCATATTATGCGAGTCTGTAAACCAGTGGGGCACTTGAACAGTGTCGACACAACAAGCACCAGCTTCCACAAAGGCCCAAGTGGTATCACAGGTTCCCCAAGCAGTTTGACTAACTTCATCATCAAAAAACATTCCAGAGTCTACATCAAAAACACTGCTGTCACTGTCAGGTTGCGCTTCCATTCCAACCACTGATCCAACGCTTCTAACAGGACTCCAAGCCCGAGGATTCTTTAAAGTGGTTTCATAACTTTTACCTGTTAGATCTATATTCTCAATGTTTACATTTCCCTTTGGTCTTGCTTCTTTAGGTTGTTTGATGGGCATAGTGTGTTCAATAGGGGCAGAGTGTGATTCCTCCCAAGAATTATTGAGATGGATGTTTGTTTTACGTTCTGGAGTTGTTTCACTGAGGGTGGTTAGACTATGATGTTTTGTATTTGAAACTGATGAGACAAAACTGGCTGAGCTAGATGTTCTGCTCAGCTGCATGTTGGCTTGTACCATTCTCCATCTCTTCCCTGTCAGCTCTACTGGGGTAATTCCACTTCTCCAATAGACGCATCTGTCAGTTTCTCCAATGGCAAAGACTTGGTCATTTATTCCAACAGAAATGTGTATCATGTTACCAGTTATTTCCAACCATCCACTTCCAGTTGCTGAAGATTCTGAAGTGCCCGCACTATTGCCATCTATTCCTTTCCGAAACCACACTCTTGAATCTGAGCTAACTGCCCAGGCTACATTGAGGCCAACAGAAATAGACAGTAGTTTTGTTTCATTTGGTGGTTTTACTTCAAGCCAGGACTCACCAGTAGGGCAGTCTTTAGTGACACCTTTTCTTATAATAACTCTTCCTGTCCAAAGTAAAGCCCACACTAAGCCTGTAGGTCCAACTGAAATTTGCTTAATATCACAGTTCGGTGGAATGCTAATGTTGATCCATTTCAATCCTTCAGGAGATGTTGTGCTCACTCCAGCTCTGAACATGACCCTACCATGAGCTGTTATAGCCCACACAGAAAGTGTTCCAGGTGCTGCGTAGGGCATTTGATTACCACCAATACTCACATCAATAAAGGGTTCTTGAGTAGGGTCCTTATGCAAAGGAGCTATGGCGCACCATGAGTTCATAGCACTAAATTTTCTGTACCGAATCCATTTTCTTCTTCTGACACATGATTTCCACTGCTTTGATGGACCAAATTGTGCAGGAAAATCAACTGCATAGCTCCAGCCATCATGATCTAAAGGCTGTCCTTCCAGAGTAAGCTCTAATTGCCAATCACCTTCCCATTGCCATGCCATTGATGGTAGTCTAATACGATCTATAGACCTATCCTTAGTGCCATCTTGAGAAGAAAAGTGATATCTGTCTGTAGGTAAAAGTCTACTGCTAAAACCATCAAGAGGTAGCCACCGCTCATTCTCATAAGATTCTTCTTTGACCCGAATCGGGATTTCGAGTCCGTGCACATGCAGGTAAATTTGTCGATCTCCTCCCACGGCCCATAGAAAATGTGGAACAGCTGAGAGGGTCTTAAATTCTAATCCCAAGTACATAAATTCTCTCCAGCATGAGCCACTGGTTGATAAGGCGTAGACTTTTCCCTCATTGTTTATAGAAAACAATAATGAGTTACTGGACATAACGATCACTGTTTATATCACTCACGAATTAACAATCACGATTTTGCAAATTAATACGAGATTAATATCATCTTCATTTTATCCTTTCACAGTCAATCAGTCACAATTTCTATTTTCTTTCTAGCAAAATCAGAATTGAGAAATCAAAATAATCGAGTACAGATGAATTATACCATTATTTTGGTGTGGATAAAATCAAAATACATTGAAATCTGATTGAATAAAAAAAGTGCTAGTCTCTCGTAGTATTAAATTCTCTTTGGTCTACGGTGCGGTGCTAGCCGTGCAGCCAGCCGTCGCCGCCGCCGCCCCGCCGCGCTAGCATAATGAAAAAAGAGATCCCCTCCCCTCCCCTTTGCTAGCCTCATGGTATAATAATATAGATGGCTAGCCTTTTGTGCCAATTTCAGATTCAGAGCTCAATTCTACAAAGTTCGATTCAGCTTGTGCTTGTGTATCAATCCGTTGAGCCAAATATCCTAGGATCCTACGTTCCGTAACTAGAATCTTTGGTTAGAGCCTATAGCACTTTTTTTTTTGGGTTCGCTAGACAACTCAACGACAACTCTAAGAAGGGATGAGTAGTGTATAATCGTTAATGAATCAATTCGATTTTCGTTCCCATAGAATTTGGAATTAGTAGGTAGTAAATTACAAAAACGTTTATTTTTTTAGGTAAAGTATAAATATTTGTATAGGTACTTAACATAACAGTAAAAGCCCTCTCATGAGTACGGATTAGCATCCTGCACATTTTTATTCGGCGATCAACTATTTAAAATACACGTCCAGAAAGTCCAGATCGTTGTTGGTTGAGGTAGAATAGGAGTATCTTAGGTGAAATCAAACGAAAAATATTCATCACTATTTTTTTATTTATATAAAGGTGCAATGCAAAGTGTAGTACTTAATAATTTAACTTGTATTTAAATACCTATATAATATAAATTCGATTCATTTGTCTTTAGGTCTATAGTCAGTTGTGCGGTATTCTTGCAAGGCGCTTCACTACGGTAAGTGGGCGGTACTCGTCTATTGCTACAATCTTATGCTACAATAGAGGAATCTACGCTTACTAGTATAAGGTCTATGTTATCCCTTGGGTGACTGTGTGTGTGTGCAACATATTGATATAAATAGAAACAAGATACGTCAAGCGCAAGTGTAACTCGCGCGCCGAGGGTTTCAAACATTTGCCAATTATTTGGACAATCAATTTTCCGTCTTTTTTCGAATGGCAATATTTTGAAAAGAAAAGACCTACAGCAATTTCGAAAACTGTTTTAAAATTTACAAAACAATGCCTTTAATTTGATACCCCAATAGGTAGGCCCTTTCGATAAAAAATATCCCCCTTTTCAAACATTGTCTTTTTTTTTCAAAAATGTTCATTTTTACAGACTTCTCTATATTTTTCCTGTAAAATATAGATCCATATCTACAAACGCCTAATACATTGTACGTGGATCGGTCTGCAATCTTCGGAGATAAGGGGGGGGGGGGGGGGGCGGTTTGAAATATTTCAAAAAATTTGAAACTTACAGAAATTTCAAAGTGTTTTGAAATGGTCAATACGATACCTTTTATTTGATACCCCATTTGGGTAGGTACCTCCCCTTTTGAAAAAAAAATTCCCCTCTTTTTTGACCATTTTTCAAAAACTTATTACTACAGACTTCTCTATATTTTTCCTGTAAAATATAGATCCATATCTACAAACGCCTTATATCTACATTGTACAGATATTCAAGAAAGAGCGGGGACGGACAGAGCGTGACCATAAGGGTTTCAAAACAAATCTTTGAAACCCTAAAAAACTAGGTAGTGCAATTATTGAATAGGTAGCATGTAGCGGTACCGGCGACACAAAAACTACCTACAGATAAATGAAATGGAAGAAGTTTAGTTACCTATGTGTTTTTATTTGTGCTTGGGCGTAAAAAACCAGTGGTGAGCTAATTTCTGCTTTCTCTGTTTTAAGGTTTGGGCTGATTTTGAAAACAACACAAAAAAATCGTCTGTACCTATAGATCAGTTAATGGTAGGGACGGGTGGCGGCGGACCGGTTGCCCCGATACAAAAGATTTCAATTCTTATATCCCTATAGACACTAAAACTCTACATTTATTACCAGATTAAAACATTAGGTCTATCTATTATTAAAAACTTCGGTTCTCTCATACAGTTAATTGGTTATTCGCAAACTGGAATAGACGTTATTATCCTAACAGATAAATACTTTGGTCACGAGAGAAAGGCTTGTCTAGGTCCCGGTAGGTGTAGAGAACTTTAGAAGAAATGTTTCTATTATCAAATGTCAAAAATAGAGAAAAAATGATTGTCATGCTCGCAGTGGTAGACTCATCTCTAGGGTAGACTAGAAATCGTTTCTATCCGCTCATTCTTTCGAACGCCGTGTTCCCGTCCGAAGAAAACTTTCTACTCTCTACAGCTAAATGTCATTTTTACGTCATTTTTAGTCTTTTCTACCCTAGACAAGAAACCCCGTGCTAGGCCCGCAGAAGTAGGTATTTCTATAAATAGCGACCTCATAACTTTTTTTTTCTGTAAACGGGTACATGAGATGTGTAGGTACTTGTGCAGTGTGCTTCGTGAATAGCGAAGGGGTGGAGGTAATATATAATTTTCAATCTATTAACTCTATACTTAGCGTTAAAACACTGCGAGTCAATTAATTATTGAAATCTCTCTGCTCGAGCTTCCTCACAAAGGTCCAAGCATAAATACAATATTTGTATCACTCAAGTAAATAGTCATGTATCATAAGAGCACTTTCATCACAGCCATAAAACATTTCAATAATCTTCCCATAGAACTTAAAACCTTAGATGGAAACATATTTAAACATAAATTACAAAGATGGTTAGATAGAATCAAATGCTTTCTATTCGCTGAAAGAATTCTTTGACAACTGATGGTACTGTTATTGTAAATGTGTCCTATTTTTTAAGTCCATAAAATTAATAAATTAATACCATCATACCTTAAAAACATAGCCCATAAAGGTAGACTTAGGTAGGTACCTACAACTGTATTGCATGTCTAATAAAGATAAGCTGTTGAAACTGTACACATTATACAATGATCTTGATCTTTATGATCTTTTTTGTACAACAGCTATCAATAAAATTATTTCTGATTCTGATTCTGCTAGCAAACTGCTACACGGCACACATCTGCGCAGTAGACAGACCACCTAACGAAAGTAAGCACTTATTCATCACTGAACCATACATTATAATCCCCACTGGTGGGGAACAGCTTGGTGCGGGGCGGATTATGACGATCTGTGATGACGATAATATATTATGTCTGGCTGGACACTTTTCTGCCAGTGCTGTGTCAATGCTATGTCAAAAATAAATTTATAAATATCTGAGTTATCAAAATAGGAAGATTGTTTGTTATTTTCATCAGAGCCTAGTTGGTTATCTTGGGTTGGGAGACGAGATGTTGAAATCCCACTTACCGCACAGCAAGGGAAAAAATCAATAATTATAAAATAAAATCATTGCATTGACAAGTGTTTATTGACAACATCAAAGAAAAATAGGCACTTTTTCCATAAATTATTATAGTACTTGACTAACCGTTTAGTACCTTTAGTACAATAATATTTCAAAATACAATTGGAATTGATTCAGTAGGTAGTTAAATCATCATCATCATCATCATCAGCCTTTACCAGTCCACGGCTGGACATAGGCCTTTCCTAATGAGCGCCATAGCGCCCTGTCTTCAGCTTGCCGCATCCAGCATCTGCCAGCAGTCTTTCGCAAATCGTCATCCCACCTGGTAGGAGTAGTTAAATACTAAGACTAAATTAATTCGATAGCAGGAAACACTGAGTAGGTACCTATTAGGTACATGATCGATCACATAACTACAAACTATAGCCACATAAATTAATACATAAATACAGGTTGGCTCAGAAACGATGAGATTCAAGAAAAGTCGTGAAAGAAGTCATGCTATTTATGAGTATACTAGCGGCCCGCCACGACTTCGCACGGGATATACTAATATGTATTTATAAAATAAATAAATGTTATTACTGCAGACTTTCCATGCCTAGTATACCACTCGATCACGTCTGCATTTGACAAAACAAAGAATCAAAATTATCCGTTTGCCGCAATGTTAAATAAAAAAAAAAGTAGGTAAATTATGTAGATACACACACAGACACATAGATCCACACGTCAATATAAAAGGATTTTTCGGCGTTACTATTTCATTATTTAACATGAAAAAGTAGTTATTGTGACATACCTAACATAACTGTAATAGTTAGACGTGTGGTATTGTGGACTTTTTTTTAGATATCGATTAGGTACTTACCTCTACTCTCGTACCTAAATTACTTTGCTCTATTGTAAATATATAATACATAGGTAGTTTCCGCAGCGTACGCGATATAAAGATTATTTCCGTATTTTTTTTATACCTTGAGTTACAGTTACAATCTAAATACATAACATGTAGTTTTTGTTTTTTCATAAATCGAGGTCATGACTTTTTTCGCGACTTTTCTCGAACTCATGCTTTCGGATTTGTTCATCCACTCCCTATGATGTAGAGATGTAACGAATATTCGCATTCGCATTCGCATTCGCGAATATTCGCAGGATTTTCAATATTCGCATTCGCATCCGCATTCGCCAAAATCTATGCGAATATTTGGCGAATGTTGATGGGGCAAAAACGTACCTAATATATTTAAAAAACTGCTCTCTTTTACATGCGAAATTATAAAAAAAACTGCATATCTCGTAAATAGGGATGATGACAGTAATAAAAAAGCAACATTATTATGTATTTACCAAATTATATCCATACATGACAAAACGCGTGTTTTATTTTTATTTTGATCAAGATCAATTATTATTTTGATAAATAACATCTACAAAATACAATAATCCGCCGTGACACGATGAACACCAATAAGAGAACACAAACCCATGACTTCATGTCGTCACAAAGTAAAATGGAAGGCACAGAATAACCACAGAAATAAGTAATGGTAAACGTATGACTTTCTTCAATCAATAGCTTGCTTCTTTGTTTCTTAACAATATTGTTAATACTTGTTTCTATTATTTGATTGTATTTCTTATTTGTAAAGACATACTTATGAACAATAAATATTATGGTAATTCTGTATCATAAAAATTAGTGCATCGGTGACGTCATAGACAGTCGTCATAGGCGAAATTGAAATTATATTTTTAAAAACTCAATTTCACCTTCAAAATCCATGTTTTATGCAGAAATATGGTTTTTTCTATTCAGTAGATGTTTAAAAATATCAATGAGTAGTCTCAAAATCAATCATCATGCCTATTACTATATTTTATTACGGCACTCTTATTGCTTACTTTAATAGGAACTTTGTAAGAAACTCTGACAACGATTTAAAAACTTAATTGAAAAAAAAGTTGAACTGACTTTGATTTAGTGTCTGTCCGTGGCTTTGCTAGCGTTTCTACAAAATTAAAGAAACTAAAGGTTTAATGTTGTAATTTCTGGGATTGAAAATAGCCTAGCCTTTGCTTTCAATGACAATGTATTGATTATTCTAACCCAGGGGTAGTTAGTTTACCTTTTAGTTAACCTTTTAATGGCGTGAATCACTTGAAAAATTTATGGTTTGTTTTTGGCGTGCACAGGCCATGATCGGAGGACCTAGGACAAGGCCATCTTTTATTTTTCATTATTAAGTTAAAATTAAAAAAAAAACAAGTTATTTTCTAGTTACACCCAACCCAAAACTCATAAGCTAGAAATCTTAAATTTGAAGCATAGGAGTTTTGGAAATTGCACCCCCAAAGGAAAAGAGGATTGAAGTTTTTTAAGTGTTTCTTTTAACTCTACGAAGTGGCCAATTTTTTTTTACAAAATATCAATGAAATGGTTAGATATATGAAAGGTTGAGATTTGTAGTTGGGTTCCGACTTAGAAGGGCTGTAACTTTTTTTCTAACGCATAGCGTGTAACTTTTAAACCAGTACCCCTATTTATTAATATATTTATAAGTTTACATTTTTCATGTTCCGCATCTACTAAGTAAAATAAGTCTAAACGAGGTCTAAATTTTACTCATTGTTTTAATGGAGGCACTCATTTTCTCCACAATAACATATAAAAAGAAAAACAAATCCAACTCCAACCGACAAATGTGAGGATAAAAATATTATCATATATTATATTAACGCGATTTGTAGACGAAGATAGCAATTATCAAGCAATTTATCTCCTTTTATTTTTTGCTCTGCATCTGTTTTGATACAATTATGCCAATATCAGTTTCAAATTCTGTATTTATCAAGGTTGTGAATTGTCAATGTCAAGAATGAATGAAATAAACATAATTACTCGTACGTAATTGGTAGTTGAAGATAGCTAATAGCAAGCGTTGGTAATAGGACAACGCGCGCGCCAATAAACAGTGCGTGTAGTTGGCGGCAAGTTCGAAATACCAACATCCGCATTCGCATTCGCATTCGCGAATGTGAGCATCGAATACTCGCATTCGCATTCGCATTCGCGAATGTCTAAAATTTGACATTCGTTACATCCCTACTATGATGGGATGGGAGAAGATAAATGATTGAAGAATTTAGGTAGTCGGTTGGTATACGTTGGTACATTATTAGATTATTACCGTGTTTCTTCTCTTTTCCTGGCTCCTACCTACTCTTTTTGAAGAATGAAAAAGTACTTTGATCCGCAGGAACATTTTGTAAACTTTTCATGTAAGCTAAGTAAGTGGTCCATAAAAGACTACATAAACTCACGAATGGCACTCTGTTTTTTGGCGGGACAAAGCAGAAATTGATCATTGCTACCCATGGCCAAACACAAGCACCAAGCTGAAAAAAAAAACACCATTTAATCATTTGATTAGAAAATAAAGTAAGACATCATAGAGTCACGGAACTTATAACCGCTTAATACCCAACCTGGAATGTGCACTGGTTGCCGATTCGTGGGATTAGTGAGATAGCCATGATAGAGCTTTTTCGTTGGGTTGTTGTACATTTGCCACAAAGTAAATTCGTCACGAAAAAAAGTATGTGTAAGTTCGCCACACTTCTGTTTTATAATTTTTGGTTGTTGTAAGTTCGTCACATAGATTTTTCCGTAGAGACAGCAGAAAAATCAAACAATAAGTAGTTAGAATAGAACAAAACATAATGTTTTCACACTCATAGAGGGTTAAATAAAATTCCATAAAATTAATAAATAAATAAAATAAATACATACATATAATACGATATTAATTTTTAATGATCAGGATTTTGAAAATTTTACCTTTCATTATACATAAAAATAACAGCGGAGAAAAAAAAATACTGGACAATCCACACAACATCATATAGACCCAAGCTAAGCTGAGCTTGTATTATGGGTACTAGATGACTGGTATACGTAATACAATAGACTACATAGATAGATTTTTTTTTATTATACATTGAAAACAACCAGAACACCCGAAACAAACATTTGCAGAACGTACACACGTTTGTTCAAAGGCGGGAATCGAACCCGCAACCTTCTGCGTCACAGGCGGACCTTCGCCCGCCGCGCGACATCGGTCGCCAGAAGCGGCTGATTTGCCGATAACAACGCAAATATATAAGAAAATTGAATAATAAAACAATACAAAACAAATAATTAATACAAGGTAATTATCAATTTTTTTTAAACCATATATTTTCGTTAATAAAAAAAATAGGTATCACGATTGTGTGGCAAATCAGCCACACAATCAGACACAATCGTGATATATTTTTTTTGATTGTGCGAGAGCGTGATAGCGTGTGCCTAGCCCCGACTCATGTCATGTATGAGAGTTGGGTACGATTTTTTTTTGCTAAATTATCAAAACTACGAAATTCTACTAAGGCATTTCGACCTACTAAATAATTTCCCTAATCGCGCCTCTTTCCCACACTAAAACTTGTCTACGTAAGTGCGTAAGCTCCAATTCATAAACCGTGCATTTTTTTGTAAAAACTACTTGGGTCCATTAAACCAAGTTAAACCCCCTCTTGCTTACCAAAATTCATTTTTGTTCGTTCGGCCATTCCGAAGATATGGAAATCTGCCAAACGGTACTCCAGCGGAATTTGCAATTATTCAAAAACCACAGGGCGCACAAATGTCGCTGTTTGGCCAATAAAATGCTCAAATATAAGCTACCTTTTTAAGCTATTTCAAAACTTTCTAGGGCTAATAGGTAAAAACCATGTCGCTGCAGTAACGTTTTCTGACGTAACTGCAGTTTTTTCGAATTACTCTGAAACCTTAATGCGCACAAATTTAATTTTTGGGGCTCATTCACAGGGCATAGCGCTCTGATTTTTCTATAATATATTCATCGTGATCCGAGTCTACATGTCGCTGGGGTAACGCCACGATTGGTTGCTTAGTTAGAGCCGGGCGTGAAGGAAAAGTGAAGGACAAACAAACAAACACACTTTCGCATTTATATTATTAGGACTTTCATAGACGTAGGGTTCCTAAATTTTTGATACATATCAAATCGTCAGGGCATGCAGGTTGGGTATAAGTTCCTCGCATAGAATATAATAGTTGAAAAGTATGTAGTTGCAAACCGTTCACTGTAAGATGCCGTGATGGGAAATAGTTCCCAGGCAGGGGACATCTTACGGTGAACGGTCTAGTAGTTCTTGTATGCTCATTATAGTTGACTTTTGTTTGACACAGACAAAACTAGTTACTTATATTACGTATATGTCCAAAAATTTTCAACTGGTCCCACCCTACTTGGGTTTGGGAACTTCTGTTATTTCTTAGAGATTACCCAGATTGCGTGGGCTTACTCACCATAATACAAAAACCTTACGTACACAGTATTTCCTTTTTTGTGTTCTACATAGCCAAAGATCCTAATATCCTACGTTGTTATACTACAACTATCTTTGTACAAAGCATTATCTATGAATTCATATTCTTATTTTAGTAATTCACTAAACAAAATAACACCCATCTAACTTATACCTTACAATTTTTTTAGGTTTTTGCTACAGTGAACATTCGTGAAAAGTTTGGACCAATCATGTTGCACCCGCAATAGCCCTTTGACCTTTTCTCCCGGCGGCCTCCGGTTTCTAGTGATAAGTATAAATACTAATAAATATTGTTTCATCATTAATATGTTCATTTATATTTTGTAAGGCTGTGTGGTACCGGAACAGAACTACATAGTTCTGCATTATTTTTGTGGGTGCCGGCCGGCGTAGCACCACCTTCCCGTGATTGGTGTATATGTCTACATTCTACTCTAATACACCGAATTAGAGTACCAATTTGCATACATACGTTCATCCGATCGAGAACCAAAGTTATCTACATAGCTCAACTGGCTCAACGAATAATTATATTAATAATTTTTCAATAATGTCATAAAAACTACTAAGTACGTACAAATACTGCTGCATTGAGAAAAGCGAGTATTCTCTACGTTGTAATGGTAAAAACGAATTATAGACAAAACGCATTCTTATTACGAGACAGCAAATCGTTTAAGTCATTGGCTCAACAAAAATATTGATGTTGATATTTCGTTCAGACGCATAGTACCAGAAACGCAAATTACCAGGACTTTAGCACATCTGTTAGATTGTTTGCTTAGCCAGTTAGCGATGAATTATTTTTATGATAACTTAATCAAAAGTCAATAGTGAAAAGTCATCGCATTGTGTAATGTATTTCCTCTTAGTCGTCTTCTTTCAGTGTACGTCATTTAGTATTTATCTAAGTAGGTTACATAATCTGCGGAAACTTTATTTGTAATTGGCTCTCAGCAGACAGGCGCTGGTATTATGTAAATTTACTATTTTTTCAAATTAAAATATCTTTCAGCTTTTAGAATAAAAGGTATCAGTTTTTTAAATTTCTGTGTAGTGTTCATACTTTTGGAAAAAATTTGAAGTCGAAAAATTTTAACCCCCCCCCCCTATATCCGAAATTTACGGAGCGAACCCCTTTTAGACCATTTTTCAGTGTTATTTTTTTATTTTGTTATTTGACAGACTTCTCTATATTTTACAAGAAAATATAGGTCGATGGTGATGGTGTATAAAAAAAAGGCATCGCACATATCTGATTTTTATGTAGGTTTCAGTTTTTGAAATATTTTGTAAAAAGGCGGAAAGATCCTAGACCACCAGTACCTACCCCCTTATTTAATAAGTTTCCAGAGCGGTACATCTGAAATACTATTTTTCAGTATTTATGAAAAAGTTAGTGTATCCTAATTATTTATATAATTTTCAAATGTTAAAATGCGCGTTTTACACTCGTACTTGACAGATCTTGTTGTATTATAAAATGTTGAATATTTTGAGACTTTTCATGCATAGGTAGGTATTTACAGCTTTTTTTCATGCATTTTTTCAAGTTTTTTGTTGTATATAATCCGAACTCTATTATTTAAGACATTCTAATTCTATATATAGTTAGATAGTTATATATAGTTCGTCCACGATTAATTTTATTAAATTTAAAGATTTGTATTTTTGTATGTAAGTAATAAACTTAAAACAACTGGACCTATTTTAAATTCACACCTTGTTTCTTATTTGATAATAATTATTATTATAAACGTGTTCATAGTATAAAATTTGACTTGTCTAAGTGTTTATTTTGTAAGCTTAAAGAAACAAACGTTATTAATATTAGATTTCAAAAACTGTTTTGCTGTTAGAAAGCTACATTATCAATTTATCACTGCCCAACATAGGCTAAGCTGGGGCGGACTGCTAGTTATTACATCAATGTTATATATAATTAACTATTAACTCCTACACTCGTTTGGAGCTAGATCAGGGCTCGGTTTTGCAACTATGTTTAACTCGTATAAGGGTAAAACCACAGATATCAAAATAAAACCAACTCTTGCTTGGGGTCCAAATGAGTGTAGGTTAAATTGTTGATTTAAAGACATAAGAATAATAATGTGAAATTATACAGTTAACTACTAACCTTGTATGTTGGCCAAAATTTTAATTTTACTTCAGCAACAGCTTCTTGAATAGTTTTTAATTCTAATAAGCTCATTCCAAAGTAGAAGGAGCAAATAGCGAAGGGGGCATATGTTATTTGTTCTGTAATAGTCTGAAAAATGTATAGGAAAATTATATGCATTTAGGGAGATAGAATACATAGGTGATACAAAGTTTTCCAAGGCATACAGTAACAAACCTTTGCTATGTTTGATGTAATTGATTTTCCAGGATACAAATAAGTTGCTACAGTTAACCAGGTGTAAATAGTTGGTGCCACATAACAAGACCCATATAAACCATACCGAGCACATCTCCACATGTCATAATTATCTGAAATATAATAGAATTAAATAGGTATCCAAACCACAACCTTCTTGTTTCATCAAATTGCATTTATATGTGACAGTGTACACTGGAATAAAATTCATATTAATAGCCAGGGTTCGGAGGTAGACTTACATTGACTAGGTACTGAATATTAAAAAAAAACAATGTTGGACAATTCACACAGCATCACCTAGCCCCAAGCTAAGCAGAGCTTGTGTTATGGGTACTAGATAACTGATATACATACTATAATACAATACATAGATAGATATTTTTCATACATAGAAAACGACCAGAACACCCTAAAGAAATGTCTGTGTGTATGATCATACACACATTTGTCCCGAGGCGGGAATCGAACCCGCAGCCTGCTGCGTCGCAGGAAGACCTTCGCCCACCGCGCCACAGAGGTCATCGCTATACCAAGTAAAGATGTAGTAGGACTTACCTATATTTTTTCCTTCAAATGTTTGTTGTACTAAACTAGACATGGGCCAAATCACAGCATACGAGGCCATACCTCGAAGAACAGGATATTTGTTAAAATATCTAAACTTGCTGAAGATACCCATTTTTCTTATTTATTTCTGCAGGTCAGCTGAGATGATCCTGCTAATGTGTATTTCACTCTCCAGTGCATTTATATAATCCATGGAATAGATCACATTTTATTAGTGACGGGTTATGACCGCTAAATAGAACGGGGGACGGGGTACAGACAGCTAAGTATGTAGTTAATACATTTGCTTGAAATTTATTCCGTGTAGTTCTATAGCTTTAATCTCGGATGTAGGTCAAGAAAATTATTACTCCAGTAGGAGTATTAATATTCTTTGATGTATGTGAACACAGATTTATAAGTATAGTAATAAGAACAAATACATTCGTCTGTGATACGATATGATAAGGTGCACAGATTTTTATGCTTATGCACAGATTTATAAGTATAGTACTAAATGCTTATGTTTTTATGTATAAAGTAAATATGGTGCACAGATTTATAAGTATAGTACTTACTAAAGATATGGTGCAAAGAGAATATAACCACCACGGCCTCCAATCCCACAGATGTACTAGGGATGCTAACTCCAATCCTCACTCCAATCAAAGATCCTAGCACAGATGTACTAGGGATGCTAACGCATGATCCTAGGATCCACAGATGTACTAGGGATGCTAACGCATCTAGGATCCTACGTTCCATAATCTTTGCCTCCAATAGTTTTCTGTGACGTACATGACTAGCATACATTGTGACGTCATATCCGGGTCTAAGCAAATAAAAAAAAAACTTAAAGGCTAGGACAAAAAGCGGAGTCCTGCCAGCACCGAAAACTCATCACAATCACATCAAAACATCCAACAACTGATAAAAACCGTGAGTTCTTTTTCATGGCCGATACCAAGAGCCCATGCCCGCCGCCGCCGCCATGCGCCATCTTCCTTGTCCCTTTACCGACCGGAAAAGACCACACGCTCAGTTGTCAGTGTCAGTTTTCTATAGATTGTCAATGTCATCTTTTGGACAAACAAAAACTAGAGGGTGAATTTACATCTCTACGTCCCATACCAAAGCTTCCCCTAAGTATGAGAATAAAACCACTCACCGCTACCTAAACACGCCTCGTTTACAAACTCATTCATGATCTCAAACCACAAGAGGAAAAAAATTGCCATATAATTTAAAAAAAAAAAAAAAAACTAAGATTATGTATTGTATGCGTTAGCATGTTAGCATCCCTAGTACATCTGTGGTTCAGTGTTTGTTGTGTCAGAATATAAATAAATAAATCTACGACTAAATAATTTATATATTTGTAGAAATCGATTATTACACAAACAAAAATCCTACCATGGATGGACTAGTAAGTATACTACGTAGATCCTACGTTCCGCTACAAAATTTTGTGTATGTTAGTTTTGTTTACCGCAGACACAGACAGGCGATGAGTATAAAACCTAAAACTGTGAGGCAAGGAACATAATACTCTCTAGGCGAGAGCTTGGCCTTAGGAATAGCCTCATAAAATAACTACCTACCTACCGCAAGACAGACGGATCTTACTTACGTAGTTAATGTATACTCATTGCAGACGGAGAACAACACAGTTATAGATAGACTCATTGCACTGCTTTCTCATACGGGAATGAATAACGGGGAATAATATTTATTGTAACAACAAAAAAAAACAGATTGAATAAATAATTGTTTTTCAGTATTTCTACAAAAGTTATGTATGAAATCCAATATTGGGCCTAAGTCTACTACTGGTGGATGGAGTAGGTGACTTTATAATTTGCTGTACAACAGAAGAAAAGAGGAGATAGGAAAACACACCTTACTTGCCTTCTTCTAGCCTACCATACCAGGAGTGAAAAAGTTTGCAATGCCGTCCTATGAATGGTAATTGGATTTGTAATTAGTACAACATCTTCTCCCCTGTCGGCTTATTTACCTATTAAACACTGTGTGTGCTCACTATATTGCCTATATAATTATAGGACATTTAGTTTATGTATTTAAATTCTACGATCAATTCTGTCTCTATTATAGACTTATCTTCATCTGGTCAAATGTATCATAATTATTTCAGGTCTTCCCGTAAAAAAATATCTATAAAACGAAACTTAACATCATTCGAGGTCTCAAATCATCCTCTCAAATCAGCAGTTGTAACAATGGTAAGTATTGATAGTTTTGCTATAGGTACATACATAACATACCATTGGTTTTAGATGTGTGCACTAAAAAGATTAATGGATATTATTTATTTTTCTTCAGAAAGAGAGTCCCAGTAAATTGTTCATAGACCAGTTAAATAAATGGAGTAGTAATGAAGTTGAATTTGATCCCCTAATGAAGTTTGAGCAAATGAACTCGGAACAGGTGAGTAATGAGTACCTGCGGTTGACTTGATGATGATGATGTTTATATTATCATCTGATTATTATTATAAGTTTCAGGACTCATTACCATTGGAGCCTATTGATGAGGTTATAAACTATTTGAAATGCTGGAATAGTAGGCGCATAACTATTCTTAACAAATACACTACTGGTGAAAAGCTGACTATAGTCAGCAGTTTTTTGCCTGGTGGTGAGAAAAGTAAGTTTAATTGTCAACTTCTATTTTATACTTAGTAGAATAAATAAAATAAAAAAATATGCAGTGTACTTAAACTATTTTTTTTTAGTTAATCTATTATCAATTCACCACAACATTCCTATTCATAATTTAATTGCTTTCTTTAAGTCCTAAACCAGTACTTGATAAATTTATAAGCTTCCTAGATTTAGAGAGATTTAACAGTATGAGGAGGACCTCATACTACTTACCACTTTGAACCTACTTTGAAACCACTACTAACCCTTTTTTTTCCTTTTTGTTTGCTTTTAAGTAAGTACATTTTCAGCCCTTATAAGACAAGTCTCAAATTTGAATGAAAAAGTGAAACATAGACTGGAACAGTTAGATGAAATTGATGAAAGCTCAGTCAGAAAAACAATGGGCCTGAGTCAACAAGAGTATGTCTCAAAAATTAATATGCTTAATGAAGAAATTAAAAAGGTTTGTTCACATAGAATATTGTTGACTAGCTTCTGCTCATAGTGTCTGAATACATTGCCTATGTTACTCAAGGATGTAGCTTTAAATTAATAATTTTCAAAATTGGACCAGTAGTCCATAGACAAATAGTTTTGTTTGTCTATAATATTACTCACTAGTCTACTCACACACTCAAACAATTTATCATACCTGTTGTACCTGTGGTAGGTAGATTGTAGTGTGGGTAGAGTGTATTTCACATCACATCAACTTCCTTTAGATTCACCATGTTATTTCTATTGTATGCTATGTATGTACATTATGTACCAATTTCAAACACTTGTAAATTGTTTCTGAATAAATTTTTAGGAAAATAATTTACTTGGTCCACTACCTACATAATAGGATAGGTATGTCAGCAGTGTTGAAATCTTTGCTTAATTATATTTATTTATTAAAGTTGAGGACGTCTTTAAATCAAAAATTCCGCAAAGCCAAGGTTTATAATCAATGCGTCCTGCCCATTCTCACTTACGGGGCTGAGACATGGCCGCTCACAAAGGAATACATGCAAAAGATCAGAGTACCTAACTCAAAGGGCAATGGAGTGCGCAATACTCGGCATATCCCTCTTCGATCGAATACCCAACGTGGAGTTACGACAACGCACAAAAGTCGTAGATGTAGGTATGCGGATCGCGGGCCTAAAGTGGAGATGGGCAGGACACGTTGCAAGGCGGGATGACGGCCGATGGACAGGCGGTCACAGAGTGGTACCCGTAGGTGCGAAGCGCCCTCGAGGTAGAGCACCTGCCAGATGGTCGGACGACATCGTCAGAGTGGCCGGAAGACTGGATGAGGTTCGCACAGAATCGATTTAACTGGCGTGTAAAAGAGGAGGCCTATACCCAGCAGTTTGTGCCAACGGGCTGATGATGATGATGATGATTTATTAATATTTGTTGTAGGCTTGGGAAAATGAACAAAGGGTCAAAGCCTTCAAAATTGGCATACAATGTTCCAAGTTGCTGTCTGACATCAGCGTTATGCAGTTCTATCCTAGCAAATTCATATTGATTACTGACATCTTAGACACTTTCGGGAGTTTGGTCTTTGACAGGTTAAAAGAGAAGAGTTTTGGGTAAGTTTCTATAATGTTAAAAGTATGTATACCTACCTGCTGTGCTATGCTAATGCTCCACTATTAGTATGTATAAGATTAGTCTCCCTCCACTATTAAGATAAGATTTCAGTTAAATTTACAAAAAAAATTAAGCGAAGAGAAAATCAATAACACACTCGCACATTTATTTCTTTATAGCTTTTACCCGCGGCTTCGCACGAGTATAATCGGTATCGTAGCCTATTATCTTATTTTACTTTCGTTCTCACTAAATGTTCTCAATGTATCTGAATCTATTCATAGTTTCGGAGATCTAACAAAAAGAAAACACTAAAAACTTCGGGCTTTTTAATATTAGTAGGATTTGATGAGTATTTATCGTATGAAATTTGACTTGTATAAGTCTTTCTTTTGAAGAATAAAGTTTTTCAAATAAAGTTATTGACTTCTGACTTCATATGGTTTTAAACCCTCGCATCTTTGTTTCCTTGTAGAAAAACGTATGTCAGAAACATAATGGACATCGACTGTAAACAAGTTCCAGAGTCAGCCAAAGAAACTTGCCAAAACTGGATGTACAAAATGGCATCTATCCGAGAACTGCTTCCACGTCTATACATGGAAATGGCACTGTTAAAATGCTATGTGTTTATATCCAAGGAGGAAATAAAGCCAGCCATAGCACGGCTTACAACCATGATAAGGGGAATTGGGAATCCTTTGGTAGCCACTTATTTGCGTCTGTATTTGTGTAAAGTTGCAGCAAACTTGCTGGGGAAGGAAAGCGGAGAATATTTTTACTGTAACTTGAAGGAATTCCTTGATGACTATCAGCAAGTTAGTAATTATTATTATAATTATAGTTTCCGTCAAAAAACTTGTCGGGCAGCGAGAAAGAGAAGTTTACGCAGTTACGCATATAATTCCGACAACGCAGCCGACTAAGGAGATGTAGAGCTTCGCAAAGCTCTATCTCGCTCTTTAATTGTGAAACAAAAACTCACATTGAATAATCAACGTGACTGTCCCTGTAACCACCCTCTAATTTGGCCGAAGAATTGCGTTCTGGTGTCCGTGATGGTAGCGTACACATAACCGAATTCACGTTTGTTGTTATGCCTAATATATAGCGTGTATATAGAGTATAATTAGTGTAAAAGTAAAATAAATAGCGCCTCCTTGGTTTAAGAAATAATGACCATTGTTTGTGGGTACGCCAGCATAACGTTATGCTAGCGTACACACGACCGTTCTCAAAAACGGCTTATACTATAGCAACAAAATTTATACACAATTTAGAGTATAAATAGCGTTTCAGCTATGCAAAATTTCATAATGATTGCTCTCATAGGAACAGAGATATGGAACAAGACTATAAAATAACACCTGAGCTGGCGTTAGTGTTTGATTACGAATTTCCATAAAGTATGACTACTGGGAGAAGGAGGATTTCACACATTATTTATAAATATAACATTTACATTAAGAGAACCTCGTTTTCTATAGGAACTAGGTATTTCGGTTTTTAATGGGTACGCTAGCATAACGCCAGCTCAGGTGTTATTTTATAGTCTTGTTCCATATCTCTGTTCCTATGAGAGCAATCATTATGAAATTTTGCATAGCTGAAACGCTATTTATACTCTAAATTGTGTATAAATTTTGTTGCTATAGTATAAGCCGTTTTTGAGAACGGTCGTGTGTACGCTAGCATAACGTTATGCTGGCGTACCCACAAACAATGGTCATTATTTCTTAAACCAAGGAGGCGCTATTTATTTTACTTTTACACTAATTATACTCTATATACACGCTATATATTAGGCATAACAACAAACGTGAATTCGGTTATGTGTACGCTACCATCACGGACACGCGTTCTGCGTGTCTTTGTCACGTGGTTCGTCAGAGGACAAGAAATTTGACGACTATTATATACAATATCCTACACTGTACCATCGCTAGAGAACGGCCTCCTTCCCATCCTTCAGTAAGTCTAATAATATAATGCTGATATTAGCATTAATAACTTCCAGGGCCTTTTTACCGTCGGCGTGGCATTTGAGTTAGGAGCTAAGACGGCTGGGTCTATACCCAGACAGTAAAGTAAAGTAAAAAGGTTTTATTTTTGTCACAATAACACAAATTAAAAAGAAAAGACAGTAGTAAACTAGTCGTAGCTTAAAGTAGAATTTGAAAGGTGGTTTCAGTTTCTTGAAAATAAGATAAGGTCGCCAATTCCATTATACCTTCTATGGGATCAAGCATAGTTAAGAATAAATTGTTTTAAAAGGATTTTAAAATATGATTTATGTATCTACTTGTTCCAGATTACTCACAATACAATGAAGAAAAAATTTGAGACCCAATTATTGACGTTAGACCGATATTTGAGCCTTTACGTGCCTGCTGTAGATTGGATGCTTTATGGCACCCTTAATTCAAATAAATGTAAACTAACACTTTTGGAAGAGTTTCTTCAACAATGTGATATAATGGATAACAAGTAAGTATAATACAAAGGCGAAATGAGTCCCAAAAGCTTCGTTTTGACTGTACGGAAGGCATAAATATTACACTTTAAATATTTTTTAATGAACATGAAAAGCTTAGGATTCTAGTTAGTAAGTTAAAGGAGTTGAATCACGATTTACTCAACTTGACTCGACACAAAAAATCGAAAAGTTAACTAGTTTTGTAAAAATAAAAAATACATGATTAATTAATCATGTATTTGTGTCGAGTCAAGTTGAGTAAGTCGTGTTTCAACTCCTTTAACTGACTAATTAGAATCCTACATTATGTAGATACTTACACTTTGTAGTTTATTTATAACGAGTTTTAAGAGAATCCAACCAAGGTATATAGGTATGCATATTTTCCATAGAAACTTCACCACCCTTTCAACTCCTTCGTAGGTTAATTTTTCAAAATCAGATTATGCTATGTGCTTTTCTAGAACCTAAACTATCTACATAACAAATTTCATCTAAATAAGTTAGTAGTTGTTACGAGATACGTGTAACAAACATTCATAAAGACTCTTGTATATTGCGGTTTTTATTGGAACATGTTAAGTAAATTACATACCTACATGATGCCGCCGGATCGCAGAATCAGCCCGTTTGTAGTGTGGTTAGACCGATTGCAAAACGGTGGAATTCAATTAATTATATATGCCGATTGGGTGATTCTACGATCCGGCTGCGACACACATAAGTACATTAAGTACATAATATTATGATATAATTATACCTTTGATATTCTTTTTGCAGTGAACTATTTCTATGCTGCGTTATTTCGTCATTCGATTCTGCGAATATCATAAAGAAATCATCAACAATTCTCGAAATGGTTCAGAAATCGTCTGATGAAATGGGTAAATATGCTAACATTACTGTAGGTATATCTTTTATTATCAGATATCGAGAGAATATAGCCTCTCCACAGATATCAGAAATCTCTGTGAGCCTCTCCCATCTCAGATAGAAGCGGAAATTGATGTTTTTTAGTTCTTCACGCCAAAAGTAGGTACTTACTGAACGGATCGGGCAGAAATTTTGCATAGATGTAGTTCTAGACCTAAAATAAAACATAGTCCCGCAAATCAGTTCCCATGGGATAGTAAATAACCTTTATACGTTTCTAAATATACTAAGCAGCTGCGCGTAGAAACTAGTATATATTAATGTACTAGGTATCTACTTCTAACCAATAATTTATGAATGAAATAAACTTAATATTAAAATATGAAGTTGTCTGTGAGACATTAGGATACCTACTAAGGTCATAGCTAACTCTGAAGATATAGTAAAAGAATTCCCGTAGTGTATTTAATCTGTTATCTGTGGTAATCGCGGGGCGTAAGATAAAGAACCAACACGAAAATAGCCTGTGACTGTCTGTTGTAAGAGTCTATAATATTAAGCTGACAAAGGTCAGCTTCTTTTTGAGTTTTTCAACACCCCCAACAGCGATCTTCAATCCACTTGTCAAATGTGCGCTGATGGTGATTATAGAAAGACTTTTCTGTTTGGGGGTGGCACGCTCAGCAGTGGACGTTTGTTTGCTGATGATGATTAAGGGTGCGCGTTCACCGGCTTTGGATGATCCGGACTACTGACCAAATCGAACGGATTTTTTGAGCGTAATGCAGAGTGTTGCGTGCGTCTACGTAACCACAGCAACGGGATTGCCGACGCGACGCCATTTGCTAACGAAAAATCAACATATTTGTATTTGTGTAACTGAGTGGCAATCTGAATGACGTCATCAGTCAGTGCGGATCGTCCGATGCCGGCAGGTGAACGCGCACCAATAATCTATTGTCATATCGTTTTCAGTGTTGCTGAACGATATATTGGCGTCTCTCGGAGAGCACATGTGCACGGCTGACAGCTACCGACAGATGTCGTCAGAGTCGCTGATACAGACGTTTTGGAAGATAGCCAGCGGCATGAGAACGACGGCGCATTTCTTGCAAGTTTTAGAGCCTTGGCTACAGTTTGCTTGTACACATTTATCGGTAAGATGAATTGCGGATTTAGGAATCAGATGATTGCCAACAGATCTATTTTAGATTGATGGGTTTTCCCCACTGTGCTCCATTATACAAGTAGCTAGAGGGAATATTCTATACGCAATCAATTCGGCAATTTTAGACCAGTTATACTCGATCGATTTAGCTCAAATTTGGCATACTTATGTATGTACCTATGTTCGGTTATGTAAGTTGGTCTGATGATTGAGACGATGAGACGTGGTGGCCATAGGAAATCCTAAATAAAACGACTTAACCCCGTCGTCTTTGATCGTTGGATTTGTCGTCCCAAGCACTGGTCTGGGCTTAAATGATTAATAGCTTGTTTTTAAAAAGGTTTTTTAAAATATAAAAAAAATGTTCATATGAGTTGGTAATAAAACTTTCTGAAAATGTAATGCTTACAGAATAGTGTTCAACAAATTTTTCCGTTAACAGTCTCAACATGTCAACATACTATTGCGTGGTACGATACGAAACATGGTCAAATGGGGAAGGTCCGCCGATGAGTTCTCAGGGAATTTCCTATTCGTCATTAAGAGGATGCTGAAGTTCATACCTGACGTGGAGGAAGTATTTTTGATGGTAAGTCGCAAAAGAGCCTCAATTAAGCTTCTAAAAATAATGGCCAAATTCATGGCAAGTAATGCTTGATTCAAGCATTGAATCAAGCATTACTTGGTGGAAATTCATTGCAAAAATAAAATACATGAAAATCTTACTTTTTATTCAGCTAACACTCCGAAACACTTGAATTAAAAAATATTGTTATATTTGTAGTAAATATATTAAGAATGATACTGTTTTTCATAGAGAATATCATGTTTGTTGAGCTGAGATATTATTGTTAAATTCAAGTAAATATTTCTTTGACATAAACAATATTCCTAAGAATAATAATATTCTTGATGGAAAACTAATTCCGCAGGTTTTTTTCCCGTGTAGAGAATAATCTCTGTGCTTGGTTTATTGTCTGATGATTACAGGACGCATTCATGCCTCTAGTGGAGTTGGCCCAAACTCCAGCAGCCCGCACAATGCTGGCAAAAACAGTGCTGTCGATATTCTTCTCAAGATATCACTCCGTTTCTATTGACGACCATATCATCATTTCTAGTCTCATGAGGCTATGTTGTATAGTGCACGAATCTATCAAGTAAGCATTTTTATCTAGTTCACATGTAATTATTTAATTCAAACGCATATATTATAAAGTACTGGATGTTAAAAACCAAGTTACGGCGTAGCTTCGCGTAGCTAATTCTATTTTTTTGCTGTTTTACATATTTACTGCGAACCACAGGAAAAAAAAAATGCTGGTCAATTTCTATTTGTAGTCTATTTTTGTATTGCAGATCAAAAGAATGAAATTTAGATTTGACGTGGGCCAGCCCACGCTAAATTTCATTCAAATACATGCAATAGGATTTAAGGCGCATACCTCACCCTAACTAGCGCCGCACACTTTATGTTATTATTCCGTTTAACAAAAGAATTTTCAAATTTCAAATCTTCCAGTTTGTGATACCTATCATAAGCTTTTTTAATGCCTCTGTAATAGTTTTATTCTATTTAGTTAAGGCAGAGATACGAAAATATATGTTGGTGGCCACCAAGGGCAACTTCGGAATATAATATAACTTCGAACAAAAATAAATTTCGAAAAGGCTAGGCCGAAATATGGCATTTAACAAGGCGATGCCCCGGCGGCGCACACTAGCGCCGCCACCTATTTTTTCTTATTATTAAGTCAAACGGAGTTTTTAAAAAAATCTATCGCATATTTGTTACCTATTATAAGCTTTTTTAATACCTCTTTAATAGTTTTATTTTGTTTAGGCAGAGATTCGAATATAGATTTTGATGGCCGACAAAGGCAACTTGGAAGAATAAAAAAAGGAGACGCTAGCTTGAGTCGGGGTATCGCTTTAAATAGTGTTGTTCTTTTATTGTTATTTACCCTTTCAGCGCTGTAACAGTAGATGACGAAGTGAAATTATGCAGCGACCTCATCAACAAGTTTGTGTTGTCCGTCACCTACCAAGATGATTTGGAACAGCAGCTCAACTTTTACGTCGAATGCCGCGCTTCCTTCATCAAACTGGACGCTGTTCTCGTGACTTTGGTCCATGTGAGTAAAAATACACACTAATATTAAAAAGGCAAAAGTTTGTATGTCATAAAATATAAAACGTGAAAATTTGATAGCGTGTGTATGTTTGATACCCCTAACGATTGTAAGCATTTGCATGAAATTTAATACCAAGATTAGCTTAACACAGCTACTTAATCGCTTTTCCGGAAAAGTGCAGTGTTCACGGATGATCAAATAATTCAAATACGTATGTTTATTATTACGCGACTGAAATTACGGTGTAGTGCCTTGACAACAGCATAGTCCATTTTAACTAAATTAAAATGGACTAAAAACGGACTGTTGTCTATATAGTCTTTTTTAAATCATTTCGGTGGGCGTCGGCTTTGCTTTGCCTCTCTGATGTTAATCAGTTGTCTATAGGGTATAATTAATATTGATATAGAAATACATTATAGATATGCATTTTAGTCTTTTTTGATGTTGTTATTGTGAAATTTAATCACATGTGATTAAATTTTGTTGCTCACATGTGAAATAAAGTATTATTCGACTTGTTGAAAAAAGTAATTTAAATTCAGAATGTTCCACTAGTGTCATAAGTTATTTGTATTAAAATATTAATATGAATAACTTATCCAGCTCAGCACACGCTAGTTCGGGATTTAATATCGGAGCGTACAACAAAAAATCGTGTTAATAAGGAAATATCCTATTCCTATATTTTGGTCCCCGATAGTGATGAGTTATTGAATCTTGTTGCACCCACTGTACATGGTTCCTGAAATGTGTATAATTTCATTCTTTTTCTTGCTATCAGGCAGTCAACACGCTATCAACTCGTGCGAGCCCCACACAAGGCCGCTGGCTACACCGCGCGTGCGCCGCGTATTGCTTCGTCACCGCGCCGTCCCTGCGATGCACACTCTTAAAGGCACATCTTTACCTGCTGTCGGGACAAACAGCTCTGCTTAACAACTGTATTGGACAAGGTACATATGTATTACCATTAGTATTTCCAACTCAAGGCACAACTAATGGTGAATGCTGTAACTTTTTACGTAAAGTACTTACCATAACGTGGTGTTTTTATTATCTTTGAAGAGGGGGTTATAAGTTTTCTGTATGTATCTGCATTTCTCCCTGTGGCATCGTAACTTCCAAACAGATGGACCAATTGTGACCGAACAGTGATTTCATCGAGACAGCCTCTGTGGCGCGGCTGGCTAAGGTCCGCCTGCGACACAGCAGGCGGGTTCGATTCCCGCCTTGGGACAAAAGTTTGTATGATCTGCAAGCATTTGTTCCGGGTATTTTCTATGTAGAATAAAAATAATAATATCTGCAATGCAAGAGTCATTCTATTTCATTCAACAGCTCATAAAGCAAGCTATATCATCTAGCCAGAAGCTGTGCTTCGGGCTGGATGATGCTGTGTGGATTATCCAGCATTAATTATTTATTTATTGAGTGTTCTAAGTTAGTGGTGGTTTAAAATTTAGCTAGGTCCAAACCTGCGCGTCAAACACGCGGCATTTCGCTTCGCGTCCCGCGTGTTTGACGCACAGTTATCGAATACATATTTTTGTAAAATTTACTTTTATTTGTATATTAACAAGTAGGCAATCATTTCTATTTACAGCTGAAGCAAATTTCAAGGCGCTTATTGGACTGATACCAGATATCCCAGAATTTATAATGGAAGATGGTCAGAAGAAACCCACGCATTTCAAAGTAGCTGCTATACTCAGCGACTTTTTATCTACATTATTGGTGCTTCCGGTAAAATTCCATTTAGTTATTTATTTCGTTAAAAAAACTAGTGTCTTATGTCTGATTTACGATACCATTATTATAAATATTTACATCTTTGCTCAGCTTAATGACTGTGTCCAGCACTATTTATTTATCAATTTAATTTCAGGACAATGTGGACAGTAACTGCAAAGTATACATACTGAGTGGATTCATAAAAACTATGGACATCATTCACTGGAAGAAAACGGATCCCCTATACTATAATACACTCTTGCGCACCTTGGACTTGCTTTGCGAAATGACTCAGGATAATTACGTTCATCATATTGATGGAGGTAGGTGCTATTGATTAAGAATGTTCAAAATTGTTTCAATAGTAATACTTTAATATTTCTCTATACCATACTCCTCAATAAGATCTCGCACCTACATGCCTAATGATAAGAGGTAATGAGGTGCTTATCACGAAAAGTCACGTCCAGCAGTGGACTGAAAAAAGACTGTTGATGATGATGTTTATGAAGTGTTACTGAAGTTTGAAATTTAAATCATGGGGTATTTAAACTGACTGTGCATAAGCTTGGCTAGCTGGGCTTGCAAAGAAACATTTTAAATTCTAGCACTAACGCAATAAAGCTCATTTCAGCTGGAGTACTTCTTCTCCGAGACAAGTCATAGCACGCTGAGCGAGCTAAACTAAACTTTATGTTATCTAAAATATGTGCTTTTTTTGCTCAACTAGCCAGTGTAAAGAGCCCAAGATGCATTCATCTCGCTTGATTTTATTAAACTTAACATTTTTTTGCAGTTCTCTCAAACGATAAGTTATACGGATCTGAAGAGGAATTCCTAGAAATAATAGAAAAGTATGCGACGAACGTATGCCAAGAACTGCTGATTGTTCTGAAAGCCTTAAGTGACAGTAAAGAAACGAAAAAGCAGTATAATCTTGCTTTGGAGCTATTCTGGCGCGTGATCAGAAAAGGGGACTTGCAAAGCCGACCTTTGACGACCCTGGCAACTAACTTGTGGATGCTGTCACAGAAATTGCAAGATTCTAATAATAAGATCGCGGTAAGCACTATTAAGCTCTGCGCACAACTCCTACGCAGCTGAGTAGGAGTTTGCGTGGTAGCTACTATCCAGCACAAAAGAGTAGGTACATTCAAATATGGACAGACTCGTTATCTTTAGATATATTTTACAGAGACAAAATGGCCTCCCACAAGCTTCAAACTTCAACATCAAAACTATTGCACACATGTTGCAAATTTTTTGTAAATATTTCTGAAAATTGCATTAATCTGTTCGAGATTCTTAGTTTTGTACCTAAGAATCTCAATCTTGGTATTGAAATGGCTGTAACTTTTTAACTTTCGGTGCAGAGCCGAAATACAATAAATTAAAATAAAAGTTTCAATTTTTTTATAAAAATCTAAACAAATGTGAAAAGTTCCCTATGTTTAATGTGCCTCTATTTAAATATCAATAAACTAAAATAATAGGTAATGTAATAAAAATAAAGCATTCCCCTCCGGACGTACGGCAAGTTTGTAACGTATACACGATTATCTTCAAAATCTATGTAAAAAACAAATACATTTTTTCTTCCGTGAAACGGGCGGGACTTCGTTATTGAAAAAGTATTTCTGGAATTTGCGACCTGAAATTCATAAATAAAAAAATAGCACATATAAACAAAAATGGGTTTGGATAGAACGTCGATCGTCGTCGATCTAAATCCTCAGTTCGTTTAAGCCTCTAAAGTAGCCTAATCGAATCGACCAAATTTTTCAAGTGACATATTATGTATAGTTTAAATTCGATTCTGATATAGTTTGAAGACACAAACATATTTGAATTATAAGAAGACCACGGGAACACTGAATTTGTCTGGGATCACAAAACTAGCCTTTGTATTAGTCCAGGACATAAGCTATCCTGGCACTAAATTTCATCCAAATCCATTCAGCTGTTTGAGCTTAAAGGAATTACTAACACACATACGTACAAACTATCGCCTTTATATTAATGTGATAAAGACTTTAAAATTGCCCTGTTCACTTTTTCCATAAAGATTAATATTGGTTGGCGAGGCAAGATCACACTTCCTTTCCTGCCCCCCGGTTTTGTGCGCCGTTTGCATTGAGTTACATTGCTTAAAGGATGATTGACATAGGGCGAACCAGAGGGCCTATTTTAATTCTCCGAACGAAATTTCCTTTCGGCCAATCCGTGTACTGTAATAAGCAGAATTAGATTACCAATTTGCACAAAAAAACGATCTATTGCGTATTTTAGAGTACTAAAATAGGCCTTTGGTGTGATGACCTCAATAAGCTATGTTTCGCAATTTCCGCAATTTTTTTTTTGTATTAGATTTACAGACGGTTTTGAATTTTTGTTATTTTTGACATTAGTTTAAACTTTGTGTCAGCACAGGCACACACAAGGTTATGCCATTATTATCATACCACGCTTGTCAGGCGCAGTAAACGTGTTAACTACGAATACATCCGACAGAGAACTAAGGTTATTGATATAGCTCAAAGGATCAGCAAGCTGAAGTGGCAGTGGGCTGGCCATATTTCGAGAAGAACCGACATCCGCTGGGGTAAACGTGTTCTTGAGTGGAGACCGCGACTCGGCAAACGTAGTGTAGGACACCCTCCGACCAGGTGGGATGACGATTAGCGAAAGACTGCTTGCAGTTGCTGGATGCGGCAAGCTGAAGACAGGGCGCTATGGCGCTCATTAGGGGAGGCCTAATGTCACTCTGGACTCATATAGGCTGATAATGATGAAAGGTGTTAAAATACACAAAAGGAAACTGCTGCCCGTCCTCCAGTTTAAACTAATGTCAAAAATAACAAGCGGCTGAAAAACCGGCTGTTACTATGTTAACCATATTCCTTTTTTTTTGTTTCAGAAAACAATATTGCTATCGTTAGAGTCTGCTTCTGATCCAGCTAGTCAGCAATTATTGCAAAAACTACAGTGATGAAACTTTTTTCTCAAATTACTTTAAAATTGATTCTGTTATTGTTTACTGCTTAATCTAACCATAAAAACTATAATCATGTTTCGTATTTTTTTCCGTTTAAATTTTTAATCAAGCATTCCTCATTATGTATTAATTTATTGTGTAGGTACTTATCGTATTAACTTTTTTCAAGGTATAAAACTATGTATTAAAAGAAAAAGCCATTTTAGGACATTTATTATTACCATAAGTACCTATCTTATTTTCATTTATTTATGTATACCTATGTATGTAGGATTCGTAGTATGTAGGTATAAAATAACTCAATATTGTATAAAATGGTCTCAAAATAAAATTGTAATGATAAATATGTATGAGTTGTCAATTTTTCTTTATAATACTAGCTGTTGCCCGCGGCTTCGCCCTTGTAGTTCCCGTTCCCGTCTGGAGTCCGTCCGGGGTAAAACATAGCCTACTAAAACGTAAGCTTTCTAATGGTGAAATAATTTTTTAAAATCAGTGCAGTTGATCCAGAGTTTACCCCCTACAACGTCACAAACAATTCACAAACTTTACCTCTTTATTAATATTAGTATGTATAAATTAAGAGTCGCATTCACAGGTCGCATTCTATTTGTCAAATCCACTATTCGTCTAGTCTAAGGAACATAAAACTCGCTCCATCAAGTTCTCTTTTACGTCAAGTCTTTCGTTCGTCAAATTTTGTATACGTCAACTCCTGGTACAGTTATTAAAATAACTTCTTAAGGCGCATACCCCACCGAAACTAGCGCCGCAACCAACTTTATGTATAAAGAAAATTCTCTTTTCGTCAAGTCTTTCGTTCGTCAAATTTTGTATACGTCAACTCCTGGTACAGTTATTAAAATAACTTCTTAAGGCGCATACCCCACCGAAACTAGCGCCGCAACCTACTTTATGTTACTTCTGTTTAACAAAGGAATTTTCAAAAATCCATCTTCCAGTTTGTGATACCTATCAATTTTTTTTAATGCCTCTGTAATAGTTTTATTCTATTTAGGCAGAGATACGAAAATAGATTTTGGTGGCCACCAAGGGCAACTTCGTATCTCTGCCTAAACTAAATAGAATAAAACTATTACAGAGGCATTAAAAAAGCTTATGATAGGTATCACAAACTGGAAGATGGATTTTTGAAAATTTCCTTGTTAAACGGAATAATAAGATAAATTAGGTGGCAGCGCCACTTTGGGTGGGGTATGCGCCTTAAGAAGTTATTTTAATTAAATTAAAATATTTTTTACGATTCACACCTACCGACGCGCGTCGGAGCGCAGCGCATTTTACAATTTGCTAGAGGAAATTTAACCAACCTTATAACTGGACCACCGTTAAACAAGATCCGCCAAGTGCGAGTGTAACTCGCGCGCCGAGGGTTTCAAACATTTGCCAATTATTTGGACAAACAATTTTCGGAAATATTTTAAAAAGTATGAAACTTACAGAAATTTCAAAAAGTGTTTTGAAATAGTCAAAACGATACCTTTCATTTAATACCCCATATGGGGAGGTACCCCCCCTTTTGAAAAATAATCCCCCCTTTTTGACCATTTTTCAAAAACCATTATTATTACAGACTTCTCTATATTTTTCCTGTAAAATATAGATCGATATCTACAAACGCCTTTGTACATGGATCGGTCTGCAATCTTCGGAGATGAACTTCGGAATGGTCAATTTTTCGATTTTTTTTGAAATATTAAAAAAGTATGAAACTTACGGAAATTTCAAAGTGTTTTGAAATGTACAAAACGATACCTTCCCTTTGATACCCCATTTGCCTTCCTAGGTCTCTTTTGAAATTTCAACATCAAAATTTGTACTGAAATTATTCATTTTCATTTATTAATAAATTTTTTCTTGAAATCAGTAATGGCGCACGAAATGTATCATTATTTTAAATTTCAAGTTAATAGCTGCAGTAGTTACTGAGATATTCAAGAAAGAGCGGGGACGGACAGAGCGAGACCATAAGGGTTTCAAAACCGATGTTTGAAACCCTAAAAATAAGTACACACTAGACTTGTCTCATTGCCTAACTGCATGGATAGTGGTCTCTAACAGGCATTGAATTGCCTAAGGCTAAGGTCAGCTCACACCTCGTGCTCTCTGACGCTCATGCCGTACTTTGTGGCCAGTCCTGTGAAGTTGAGGGTTGCGTCTTCAGGGATGAACAGGTTCTGCAGCCCTCCCTGTTGTCTTGCCGCTCTGGCCAGGTTGCTGAGGGAGACGCAACGTGACAATAAAATTTTCATTTTTTTGCCTAGTAACTAGGTTAAATTTTAAATTACTGTCCTGAAAAGTACGCGCAGCGTCTCGGTGTAAGCTGACCCTAAGGTGAATGACGAAACCAAATTTCGCTACGCTATCCCCACTCCAAGGGCTCAAATAAGCGTGCGATAATTTACGCAACGTTAATTAAAAACAGCGTTAGACAAGTACCAGCGGTTATGACCAGCGGTTAGAGCCGTAGCTAATTGCCCTTTAGGGTAAGCCGCTGGTGACGTTATTGGCCTAGTGGGTGACCGGGGTGGATGGAGCAAGCGGACAATGTCCGCAGACACGCTTCACTGGTGCGCGCCATCGGTTGCGGCGATCTTTCACCTGCGCAACAATAACGCCTATAAAACCTTGTCATTTCAATAATGTCACGTTACTTTCATCTCAACGCAAACTAAGAAAGCAACTATTCGGCAAGGAAGCAGTCGGTTCTAAGAAAACGCACTGGGTTGACACCCATTCTGAAGAATGTATAAACTGGGGTGCCTGGTAGGGAGCTTTTATTGCATTAAAATTGTTACTGAATTTCCCAATCTTACTTAGCGATATTGTTACAGTTGTTTTTATGGGCGATATGTGATGGAGTGTTTTCCAGTGAAGAACAGCAAGGATTTGTACAGCCGCTAGATTTCGGTCCTTTATTCAACTATGGCGATTCTGGTGAGTATTGTATTACTAATTTAAACTTGAAGTTAATTTATCTCGATAATTAAAATCTTAAAATACCACACTCGAAGTAGGTACTAACGCTTTTGCTTTTACTATTATTGCAGGCTCCCTGGCTTCCAACCCTATTGCAGCTGCTGTACTAAAACTAGATAAGAGCCAATACCCTCAATTGTTCGACACTATCGTTAGCAGTTCTATTGATTCAATACAAGCCCGAGTAGCTCCCAGAGAAAACGTTTTTTCTGCTGATCATTTTGGATTTAATCCAATTGCAAGCCAAAGTTTTCATCCCCCTGGACAGTCTGCTCGATTAGCCATTGCCCCGCCGAGGCAACATCTCCAGCCTCATTCATCGCCCGATGCTCAACAACTTGCAACTCCTTTAAGATATGATATAAGGACAGTACATGACGCTGATTATAAAGTTTACAAGCCCGAAGAAAATGAACAAGGAGAGCAGGGTGAAATTCTAGCCGCTTTAAAGAAAAATCCTACCGTCGCTTCGTACTTTAAGCCTGCTTTAACCAATGTTGAAGTAACGCATCCGCTAAATTATAGAAAGGAAGATATAAGTAACGATGAGAGTCTTGAACTTGAACAGAACTACAAGCCGAATGCTTATATTACAGGACCAGCCCGTATTCGCAGATACAGTAATGGACGACGTCAAAACAACAGGAAGAGTAGAGACGAAGAAGATGATCCTTATAGTTACAGACCTAAAGCTTTCGACGGCGAAGCCTACAGCGCGTATACGGAAGAAAAAGACCCTAACAAAGATTATGAATATCCTTACGGTAGCTATGATACCGGTTATGATCATAAAGCATACGAAAGAATAAAAGAGATCTCAGAGAAACAAGCAGCGGAGGTTAAACAAAACCCAGGCAATTGCAAGGAGGTAAAGAAAGACGGCATGACCTGCACAACATGCAAAGATCCAAAAACTGGTGGCAACTTTGAGTCTTGTTCGTATGTAGCGGAACCAAAGAATAACAAGTACGCTTACTCGAAAGAAAATAAATTTAATAGCAATGATCAACCCGATGAACCGGAATCCGAACAAAAAGCAGAACAACCTGCGCGGTCTGCAAAGTATGAAGACAAAAAAGATTCTCCATCAAACGACAAATCAAGTAGCGACGAGGATGACACCAATTCAGGTGAAAAAAAATATAAGGCTTATTCCATCCATAGATCAAAACCCACTCCAAGTGAAGCTCTCCGAGCAGCTTCGAGTGAAAGTGACAATCCCGATGACGAAACAGAATCAGTTGTCCAACCTTATAACTACAAAAAAGCTATACCCGGTTTTTACTCCGACAACGAACCAAAAAAAGACGTAGAACATGTTTTGGCTGAATTCAAGAAAAAAGACAGATCTTCGTGCAAGAAAGTTCACAAAAATGGAATGACTTGTTTCCAATGTATTGATAAATCAGGGCTTAAAAATGAAGAGTGCATGTTTGTTTCGGAGTCAGCGCCTACAGCCAGCCATTTAGCTTATCAAGAAGTTAAGGAGTTCACATCGAAACCAGCTACTCTAAACAACGAAGGTGCTGCGAGTCATTCTGTTACCACAGTCGCTCCCTCGCCTAGATCTGCAGCTTACGTAGTGGATACCAACACTTACGGGAAAAAAATTAAACGTAAGAAGGTTCCACAAACTTTAGTGGCTTCCGCCACTAAACCGATTATTAATATTCTTCCCAGGGTGCAGGTCCCGGTGTTACCAACTAATACACGTAGGGTACAAAGAAGCGCAGAATCAGAAGCCGAAGAAAAAGCGCGCATTACAGACGAAACCAATGTTGCGCCACCTGAAGATTTTTCAGGGGATAGTTCCAAGGGCGCTTTTTGGGCAGAAACTCAACAACGATACAGCCCAGCTCTAGGCGTTACATTGCCTGAATTCATGTTGTCAAGGTCGGAACACGAAGTTGCATTTGACGAAACTGTTGCAGGCTCGTAAGAGCTGGCTTGCCCAACCCAATCAGCATTAGTAGAGCGTGTCCGCCATAGCGCATTAGATGAAGTCTAACAGTTGTTACGTAATTATAGGATTTCATAGACCTCAAAGTGAAATATACCTAAATAATAGAAAAGTCCATGGGACCGCTAAGATATTTTTATATTACATGAGTTTATTCATTTACAAATTAAATGGTCCATAGTTATGTTTTGCAGGCACTGATGTAAAGTGTGTCCTATCACAAAGCCGTTGGGTATATCATGTATACTGACTGTTTTTTGTTATTGTTAACTAGTTTTAAAACATAAATAAATCGATACTCTAATAGTCAATTGTTTTTAATTCAACTAGGTACTCATTTTTCGAAGTAAATTATCGTTTTTCAAAAGTCAATAATCCTAATCGTAATATATTGCTAGCGAGCTATTGAGCTCTAACATCCTAAGTATTTGTTTTATGAAAACAGTGAACCTGAATGTTGGCATGGTATTCGGTCACCGCCCTAGTTATCTGTAATGTTTTAACCGTCTTATTCTACTAGTAATTGTCCAAGTCACAAAGTCGCTCGTCATTAACAACAGGCGGTATACCAGACTCGGAAGAAAGTAATAAAATTCAGTCGTGTTCTAGTCATGCATCAGATCGGAGTTGTTCGTTTATAAATAAAGCTGAACGAGATTACGAGCCAATAATAAATATAAACGATCTGTATTGTGCACCACAGCGAAAGTGAGCTGTAGGATTGATCGGAAACAGTGCACGCTCGTCAGTAGGATTATTGAAAAATAATAATCCAAACGTATGTAAGTTTATTATTCCTCTATTTTTTTTAACTTAGGTATGCTTTAGCAACTATTTTAGTTCCTATATGATGGATGAGATTTGAATGCGTACTCAATCGTAATTGGCAGAAATTTCGTGTACTACCGTTTTTACGAAAGCGAGGTCAACCTCGATAATAAAATAAAAATGAATGGAGTAAGAATAGATCTTTTTTCGCTTAATTTTTTTACCTGTACTACGAGTAGGTAAGTACTTAGGTACGCTTAGCTAAAAATGACAACATAATTTAACAATGCCAAAAAGATGCAGAGTCGCCGCAGACATTAAAAAAATGATTTCTTGTCCCGTTGCCAAGCTTTGTTGATTGAATAAAAAACGGGGTTATTCAATTGCGCAGTCATTTTCTAGTGTCTCGGATTGCTGGTTTGTAATTTCTAAAGACCTAGCTATAAAATATACCTAGCTAGTTATATTTTATAAGTTAGCATACGCTTAAGTATAGGTGTACCTTACCTACCTACTAAAAACACATTATAGGCTGCCACAGAATGTACTGTAGGTATCATGCACATTCTATGCTATGTACGAGTATGCGCGTTAGGAAAAGGTAATGCCGTGACGTATTTTGCGAAGAGTTAATCAAAAATACTTTACATTTTAAGAAAGGTAAAGTCCTCAGCTGTTAATTCGGCGGCCCGTCTCAAAGGAGACAAGCCATGAGAAGCCAAGTAAATTTGCTTCCTTTCAATTTTAGCAAGAATTCACAAGCAATGCAGGCGGTAGAAATCGACGATGAGCAGTATGTGGACGTGCGGTCATTGCCTCTGAGGCCTCCACAGCCGCTGGTGCTGCCGACGCGACCGACACGGCGCTGCTGGCACCCGGTCATGTGGGATGACTCCATTACCGGAGACGCGCCTCCGGCGGAAGCAGAGGAGTCGGAAGAAGAGGTAAGCTGGAAACGTACTACCTATTAGGGGCGACCGGTAACATTGGTTGAATGCTCTCCATAACCATAAAAGTAGATATGTTAATTTCTATTTAGGTTGATTTAAAAAAACCTATATAACGACTGATATGATTATTTATACAGACATGCCTCTGGTTTATAATTTGTCGTTTTGATACCGCTCCGAACGCACCCTTACGGATTTTCGCGTAAAACGTCTGGTTTTCCTCATTTCCATGTCGGAAAAAAAGTAAATAGCAGATCACAAATTCGGGATTCCTAGTACCTATGTTTTATGGTCTCCATAAAACATAGGTACTAGGGACAGATGCGTTACTGAAATACATAGCTGACATGGCTTTATTTCGAAATGGGTAACGTGTAATAATGCTGTAGAAATAAACGTATTACATAACAAAAGAATAAATTACAAACTTTTAGAGGAACGTAAGAACTTACGATTCTTTTTTCGTTGTCCCTGATAGTTTTCTATCCTAATGTCCATCAGATGTCTGCTTAGCTTCATCCGGCTGAAGTAGTCTGGATACCGACAGTTCTATTTCAGTGAAATTTTCAGGCTCTGTGAAGGAAACATTAAAAAGTGCATGTGCGTCATGAACGTTCTTGGAAATGTTGTTAATATCCGTGCCAAAACGAGAACAAACCAGTGCTAATGAACTTTGTCTTAATTTATGTAGAGTGGAATATTTACATACCTTGAAACGGCAGTTTATGATTGATTTCCAGTAGATTGTTTAATATTGATTTTCTCGATGTCAGCTGTTTACACATAATACTAGAATACTCTGGATATTCACATATTTTTTTCAAAATGTTAACCATTTGAATATATTGAACTGTAAAGAAACTTGATAATTCTTATTTCTTAGAAAACAAACATCACCGCGTTATATTAACACTTTCATGGCACAAGACGCAGACGCCATGTCCGGCTCCGTTATAACGTCGGCGCGCCCCTGAGGGTCGCACAACTGAGGCTGGGCATTGAATGCGTTAATAATTTACCTACTATCCAAAAATTAAATATTACGCGTGCTAACACAGGCTGGTTATGTCGGGTCACTATAATGCACGACAATTTATTGTACGGCGGAATATTGTACACCTTGATAATCCGTGTCATAGCTTCCAATTTTAATAGGTTTTGACACGGATTATCGCAAGGTGTACATTATTCGGCCGTGAAATAAATTTTTGTGCATTGTAGTGACCCGTTATGTCAATGCCTTCAATACTGTTTCAGAGAGAAAAAAGGATGACCCGTGAGTACCCTCACAAGCAGCGTATACGGAACCTCAGAAAACTGATTGCTAACGGTACAGTGAAACCAACGCCAGAGACCCTGATTTTCTTTCTATGTAACAAATTTGCCGTTTCTGACGAAAGAAAGACAAAAATGAAAGCACAACAAGAATAATAACATGTGTGTACCCCTGTTCACTGACAGAGAGGTTTAGAGAAGTGTAAGCTAAGTTGCTTGTAAAGTTTTCATTTGTATCATATCAAATCTATATTACTTACTATGATTTAGTTTATTATTATTAATACCTGCTTACAAGTTAGTATGTAAATGAAATGTATAAATTAATTTCTAGACCTCTTGTCTCTTTTATCTTTAAATAATGATCTGTATTATATTACCAATTCCCAGTATTTGTTATAATATTTTTTACTAATAAACATATATTTTGTATCACTTGTTTTGAATTTGGGTGTGTAAATATGCAAAACAATCGTTCTATTAAAAATCTAGCCTTTTAACTTTAATTAATTTAGAAATTGCAGTACTCTTCATATGAACATAAATCTATATATTACATAAAATCTATTTATGTATAAAAATTATGCAGAAGATAATAATAATAATTTACATGACAGGTATAATCTACCTATCGACAAATTGACTCACAGAGCTTAAATCACCTCGTGGACATGCGCGCAAAATTATAGACATTTTTTAAGAACTGAAGTCATTTAGGTACATATACTTTATATTCTTCATAAAAATTATCTACACACAAGACTTTATAAAAACAAATCGAGTTTCTCAAATATAACTTATATAAAGACTTTAAAATAACCAAAGCGCGAGTTCGCGGTTTGGCGGGGGACGAGATCGCCTCTTTATAATGTACACAACGAGACGGGCGGCATCGTCTCTCGCGCCGCTCTCATAAATAAATAATGAATCGTAAAATAAATGATCTGTAGTCACTGTGTCCACTAGCACTATGAGTTCACTGTGAGTGTGAGGGGGTGGCGCTAGGTGGCGGGCGGGGGCGGCGGCAGCGCGGGCGCCGCGGGCCTCGCGTCCGCCGCGCTTGGTGCCGCGCTCGCGCCGCCCGCCGCCGCGCCGCCAGCCGCGGCGTCTTCCTCCTCCTCCTCTTCTGGGTCGAACTTCAGCATCAGCTGTTTGAACTGTAGAGCAAATAAATTGTTTTAGTAGACGAAGTTCGGCATTGATTTTTGTATGTACAGGGTTTAACAAAAAGTAAGGACCAAAATTTCATGGTGGGTTCAACTTCAATCACAGAACACAAGAACTTAGTAAGTTTCGTTGTCTTTAGCTTGCAGCATCAGCCAGCAGTCTTTCGCTTAATAGCTTGAACAACAAGACTAATCACCATTGGTCTATTTTCATTTACGAAAGAAGATCTGATGCCACTTAATCAGCCTGGCTAGGAAATACCTATTCGGAAGTGGCATCATCAGTCTTATTTTGCAAATGTTAAGAGAAAAAGGCTCACCTCTAGATAATCATCAACGAGTCGCCGTCGGCCTTGCTCGTCCAGATCCACGTCTAGGTCCTCTCCATCGTGGAGCTGCGCGATCGTGGCCTTGGGCTCGAAGATCGGCGCGATCCGCCGGGATACAGCCTTCTCGTACACTTTCACGCTCTCCGACGGAGAATACTGGTTGATTTTCCTGTGAACGACAACCATAAGTTATAGATAAAAATAATATTATAAAATAAATTAAATTTTAGTAAGTTTAGGTTGCAGTAGGGTTCGTACGGGTTGTCTTGCGTAAGCGAAAAATGCGACGCGACGCCCACATTCGAATAAGCATAACAAGATTTACCAAACTTACACAGTTTAGATACCTACATGCTGAGCTGATCTCGTTGACAGTTCAATTTTAGGTTCTAATTCAAATGTTTAGCAAAACAGTTCTTAAATTGCTCAAGCGATATTGCGCATCACGACGCGCTCTATCTGGATGGTCTATAAACGATAGTGCTCCATCATCATCAGTCTTTGCTAGTCTAGTCAAGAATATAGACCTTCTTCAGAGTATAATTTATAGCGCTTCAGTTTACAGCATACTACCCGTACCGCAGGCTCAACGGTCACGTTTTCCCAACGTTGGCTTTATTCACTCACGCATAGCTCCGTAGTTGCTTGAGATGTTGCTCAGCACCAATAGAAGCAGACTACAGCCGCATTATTACTGCAGCGCCTCACTCAGTGCCCGCACGTCATTGGACAGCCGCGAGACTAATCAGATCCACAACCATTCCACAAGGTTGTGGAAAAAACTGGTGCAGAAGTAGCATCTGCAGCTGATTCTGCACCAGTAGAAGCAGACAGTCGCACGCTTGGTCGCTTGCTGAATCGCCTCCCTTATTGGCCGTACGTCATTGGATAGTCGAGAGTAGAATGTCAGATCATTCTACAACCTGAGTGTTTGCGAGAAGTTGCTCTAAAACTCTGCTTTTACTCACGCGTCGGTAAACCCATACAGCTGCTTGAGATGCTGTTTCAGCACCAGTAGAAGCAGACAGCCGCGAGCTTGCCGCATTGCCTCTCTTAGCGGCCGCACGTCATCGGGCAGTCGAGACACGAATGATTCCGCTTCTTCGTCATCTTCCTCTTCGTCTAACGGCTCTTTCTCTTCTGTACTTGTTTGTTTTAGACCCTGGGAATAAGAGAATATAAAATATACAGCTGTCTTAGCTTTACTTTAGAGGGGGCGTTTCCTCGGATCGAAATCGACCTTGCATCAGTTGATATAAACATCACGTCATCCAGGTTATTGATTGGTTATTGAATTTCCGCGTCAGTGTAAGAAAACGCACGTTAAAGGTTACCGTAAAGCGTGAGTAAGAGATTGCTCTAGCATGGATGAGTAGAAAGAAGGTACTCAAAGGTTTTAAACTTTTGGTAATGTTAAAGTGTGTGTTACGGCAAGTCAAAACGAGCTTATTTAATTAAATTGTTGACGATAAATTATCTTAGCGCTTCAAATATTGATAAATTGAAAAATTACAGACAACAATAACATATACTTTCACTGAATTCTACTTCCCTACTATACTTTCACTGAAATATTTTTTTAAGTAATTACCTCTCTAAAATGTTGCAGTAGATTTGATCCTGACGTCGATATTATGATATCAATGTGATGAATAATAAACAGTGGTTCATCTTGCACTTGAAATGGAAAATAGCCTAAGTTATCTGCTAGGTACACAATTTGATCTAGTGGTGCCGTCTGAAAAGGAAGATAAATATCAATTAGCACTTTAGAATCTCTAGGGTAGTGTTTGAAGTTTTTTTATGTATTATTAGTACTTACAGATACGTCATCGAATTGTTTGAGTAACGACAAAACTAAGGCTCGTCGTTGCGGCCTCGTATTCCGTAGTAGTGAATACAAGAACCCATTCAGTGCTGACGGTAAGTCATCTTGGTCTTTTTTCCTGGAAAGTTAGAAGTTCTTATGTAAAATTTTCAGATTATTAGATTATTTGAGATATTTTTAACAACGACGTAGGTAAGTATACAGGAAGCTAACAGATCTTGAAATATATTTTTTACCTACTTTATTCTGATATTAACTATTACTACTACTACTATATTAGGTTTTTAGTTTTGGTATAAAACGATGCAGCCTTTCTAATGTTATGATGATGGTTAAAGCTCAAATTGTTGGGTCTTTTCGATTTTTTATTAAATTAGTTGGAACATTCCAATTTACTAAAGATGATTGTGCTTACCTAAAACCTCGAATGATGCCTCGTTTTGTATCAGTCTGTAATATTTTTTGTAGCTGATAAGAGAGCTTGATCCCGAGCTGTGCTTTCATATGGATGAAGCCGGGGTACTTCTTATCAATCTCCTGTAAATTCTTGTCAGCCGTGTGAGACACCGTCACTTCTGTGTCCGTGCTCATACAAATGAGGTAGGGAACGATCTATAAACAAAAAAATGCGAAAATTTGGATGGATGGCTCAATAGATACATGTTTGTTACTTTTTCACGCCAAAACTACTCAACGAAACGGAAGATTTTTAAAATAGTGTATATAATTTGAAAATTTTTATGGATGTAGTTCTGCTATAGAGGTCCAGAACATCACATTGGTTTCTATTTATCGGACAAATCAGTTCCCGTGGCATATAAAAAACCGTTAAATGTTTCCAAAGAACAATAATTTCTTAGATCTTTGTTAACTTGGAATTACGTATTGGCTACTTTTTGTCCAAGAAACAACGTTTGCGAAGCCGCGGACAGAAACTAGTACACCGTAAAACCATCAAAAAGATAAAAACAAAGAAATTAGCAGCCTCCCTTCAGATTCGAGAAATGTATCTTACCTGTACAGGATGCACCAATCCCTGCGCCAGAACAAGTTGCACAACTTTTATAGCACTCGACCGCACGACTGTACTTGCGTGAAGGAACGAACCAAGGATCTCCTTCAAGTACAGTTGTATAACGGTCGAAGCCATACCAGAGGACACGTCGCCCATTTCCTTGAGATTCTCATGTTTCGACCGCGTCGACCCTGAAATGACAGTTCATTTTATATATTCATGAAACTATTCGTCATCAACACTTGTTTATCACCCTATACTCTGATTTAGAATCCAACATGTTTTTTTGTAAACAGAAGGGACAAAACCAAGTAACTTTTAGTGGCAAAAAAATAACGACACCAGTGTCAAATTTTTGAAAAATGGGTGTCTATTTTGTCAGCCGTTTTTTCATGGACCTACTATTTTCTCCTATTAGTAGGACCACGAGGGAGACCTATTTCTGTCTTTCCTATTATATACTATAAATAGAAACAACCAATAATTTATACACCCTGTATATTAAAAAAAAGGTGGCCAGTCCTATCTTAGTTTTTCTAAAAAATGGCCTACTGTTATATCACCTTGAATTAATTGTAACTGGCATTTTAATATGAAATCATCGCGATCTAATTCTTCTTTTCGGCGTCGTGATGCATCACTTGTTCTTTCGCTTTCCATATCCATTATTGCATTTATCAACCGCAGGATCGAAACTGGTGAACGCTTTTTAACATTCTTGTTTAGTTGAGAGTGCCAGCTTTCAACGACATTATTTGTACGGTGACGTTCACCATATACGAACCATGAAGATTTGTAATCTTTGTTCTTCCACCATGTTCTTTCCATATATTTCAAAAAATTTGTAATTTTAAACTCTTATATTAAACTTCTTATCCTTAGAGCATTTATGTAGGTACTACTTGAATGTTCTATATTATTATCATAGGAGTAACGAGAAACTTATAGAGGAGGTAGATTTTTGATTCACCCTAGAATAGGAAAGACAGAAATAGGTCTCCCTCGTGGTCCTACTAATAGGAGAAAATAGTAGGTCCATGAAAAAACGGCTATTTTGTCTAGCTCTGATGATACTGGTATTAATACCCATTTTTCTAGGGTAGAATCTACGCTAGAATACACAAAAACTAAATCGAATTCGTAAAATATTAAAAAATTCACACTTTGAACTTCAACTTACGCATCGCAATACTTTTTTATCTGTTCGCGCCTAGACAAAACTTTATCTAGGCTGTCCGGTGCACAACCCATCTTTATTTTACGGTTATTTTACATACAGCTGATAAAATATCAAAGAACAAGGCTTTTATTTTACCATAAATAATCGTAGTTTGAAGAATTCACTAGTCTCCTTCCAACACAAACGAGGTTCGTTGTTAACCCGCTTTCATTCATAACGAACATGGTTTTACATCTTAACTTACACTGCGGACAGATCTATGACTGTTATTCACACTCCTCATTATTATTTTTACTGAAATAATAATATAATTTAACGTTAGCCTGATATTTATGTAATAGGTATGTAAAGGATTCAAGGAAGAAGGTCCCCAAGATACAGGTTTATCCTAGTTTGGGGATTAATGATGTAATAATTTTAAGACTAAATTCTTTTTCAATAAAGGTTATTTTCATACGTTTAACATAATGACTTACATTCCTTGTCCTGCCTGATCATCCGTTGCTCCTCCTCTTGTAGGTACATTTCCACATTCCTCAGCACATCTGCCTTCATATCAATAGGCGCGAGATCCGACGTCAACAGTTGATGGTAGAACTCCTTCAGTTCTGGCCGAAGCATGAACTCGTAATGCCGCACACACACAGAGCCGAGCGCTTTCAGTGTGTGCGATACGAAGTCTTCATCCTCGAGGCCGACGAAGAACAGTAATGTGCTGTACACTTGTTCTTTCATGTCAACCTAAAATTTAATATAACACTAATATTATAAATGCGAAAGTTGCAATTATAGATGGATGGATGTTTGTTACTTTTTACGCCAAAAGTACTGAACTAATCGGGCTGACATTTTGCAGAGATAATTGCATGGCTCTAAGCCTGGAATCAAACACTAACAACAAACTTTTTTTATACTATAAAACAGTTCCTATGGCGTAGAAATAACGTTTTAACGTTTCCATAGAGACAATGCGTGCGAAGCCGCGGGCAGAGAACTAGTTGTATAATAAATAAATAAATAATGCTGGACAATTCACACAGCCCCTCTGTCATCAGCCCCAAGCTAAGCAGAGCTTGTGTTACGGGTACTAGATAACTGATATACATAATATAATAATACATTACATGATAGGTCAGATATTTTTGATTATACATAGAAAACGACCAGAACACCCGGAACAATACCTGCAGATCGTACAAATATTTGTCCCAAGGCGGGAATCGAACCCGCAACCTCTTGCGTCGCAGGCGGACCTTTACCCACCACGCCACAGAGGTCGTCAGTTGTATAATAATAAGGGATCAGTCATAAATAAATGTCAACAAAGTCATGCTTAGAGAGAAGTTTTGTGTACCCCTAATTATAAGAGAAAAAAAGCCGATTATCAGGATAAGCCTCTAAGACCAAATAGGCTTGTGATATGAAAAAAACTGAACATTTAACTCTCTTTAAAATATTACCAATCGTTTTACAAAATAAGGTTCAAATTTAATTGCATCACACTGGGAAATGTACAAACAAAGTATAAATCAACACAATACATACCGGCAGGCCCTCTATGACCTTCGAGTCAGTAAAGTCAAAGTACCGTAGTAATAAGCCTACGATAAACAATGATCTCCGAAAGTGAGGTCGCGAATGTGACGTCCGCGTCATTTCTGGGTCTCTCTGCCAGCTCGTTTTCCAGAACAGGAGTACATCTACAAATAAATAACACAAATAATTCAGGACAATTCACACAGCATTATCCAGCCCCAGCTAAGCAGAGCTTGTGTTATGGGTACTAGATACTCAATACATAACATATAGATAACTGATATATACTTTTTTAATACATTTTAGTAATTAAATTTTATATAATTTAGAATTTCACTACATACATAGATAATTTCTTTATTTTACATAGAAATCAATCACCCAGACTTCTGGATACAAAAATTTGACTCGAGGCGAGAATCGAACCCGCAACCTCTTGCGTCGCAGGCGGACCTTCGTACGTTGCGCCACGGAGATCGTCCAAATGTATTAACATTGTGTTTCATAACAGTCACTACCACCACCAATCATACAGGCTAACGGACAATAAAAAAATAATGCTGGACAATTCACACAGCATCATCTAGCCCTAAGCTAAGCAGAGCTTGAGTTATGGGTACTAGATTATATGATATGCAAGAAAGGCTTACTGTGATATTTTTGGAAGACATCTCGGATCAGTTTGTAGTTGTGCGTTAGGTTGTTGACTATTGCCGCTAGTAGAGCGATACAAGAGGCGATGACAAGCTGCCCTCGTTGCAAGATCAGCTTTACAGCATCTTCTTCAAGTTGCGCCAGAAAAACTTCGCTAGGATGCTCCATCAAAGGCACTACTAGTTCTAATGTCGTCGCTACAGTCGACATTATCTGTTGCTCGTACTGATTCTGAAAATCAGTTCAGTATTTCACAGACAACTCAAACACACTCACTAATAGGAACGAAAAATAAACAGGAGTTTACTCGGATAAGAAAAAATCTAAGTTTCTTATTAGGTTTCGTGCAAAACAAAGTCTTATGTCTCTTATGATTGGCGTTTGCATAAAAACGAATCCGAAACATTGATTTCGTTTTAACGAGTGCGGCCCCGACTTCACAGATTCCATGTGACAATTTTGTGAACTTACTTGACATTTTAAGCTCAGGTACGGTTGTAACGTTAAGGCATGGTTCACTAGCAGTTGTGGTCTTATTTTAGCAAACAGATGCAAAGTTGAAAGGCACGCTAATATACGCTGAGATGAGCCCGTTCCTGTAAACAATAAGTTTGTCTCAATATGGATATCGATATATTTCTATACTATTTTGATAATTCAATAACATTTATTTCTTTAATATAATAAGCACTTAGACAAGTCAAATTTAATACTATAAACAGGTTTATAAATGGTCATTATCATCAAATAAGAAATAAGGTGTTATTGATTTTGTCCATTTAATTTTTCTGTTCACTAGTGGAAGATAAAAGTACTTTGTTAAGTTACCTTCTGCGCTACTTTCTTCTAACTGAAGTAAGCTTTCAATTAGACAGTCTACAATTTGTTGACACGCAAGCAGTAGCGATTTGGGTGGCTGGTATATTATTTTCGTGGAGTCATCTTTGTCCTCTTTTGGTTTAAACAGCTGTAAATTAACGAAATGAATTTTTAAAATCAGTCCAATCTTTCTGACTACATCCAGCAATCTGTACCTATATTCGAGCCATGCTCAAGATTCAATGTAGTAAAAAGCTCAAAAATTTTAAAGCTCTTTTTGGGGTCTGGTTGGAAAAATATTGTCGGCATTATACATTGTGGGGAAAGATCTGACCGACCGAGTAGCGTAAGAATAGTTTAATATAACTTACACTCATCAGCAGCTGTTGAAACCACTCGAGGCCTATATCCCTCGAGGATATGACGACGTCTGTGATATTGAGCACCTTCCTCGTGAGTGGGTCGGCCGCGGCGGCCGTCATGTCCAACGCGCCGGGCCGCGCCGTGTTCGCACACGGGCTAAACCACATGTTTTGAAACACCTCCATCACTAACTTCCTAATTCCTTCCTCATCGTTCACCCGCCTAATCATTTTTACACAAATCTCGGGTATCTTGGGGAATTCTGGGCACTCTATACAAATGTCTTTCAGAATTTTTATCACACGTTTACGCACTGATACTCCAGTATCCTGAAAAAAAAAAACGTAAGTTATTATTTAGGTAAAACTGATTAGAGTCGACTTTAAATTAGTTTAACTATGGTCTAAAGACAACACTTACCAGTATTCGGTTTGAGAGCATTGAATAATACTTGTCGATGAGATCTGGCCGGCTGAGTACGAACTTGCCGACGAGGTCGACAGCCGCTTCGCGCACGGCCGTCGATTGGTCGAGGAAGGATCGGTTCACGCCGATCTGCATATCAGGCCTCGCGAGCACCGCGGGGTCCGCTTCCACTATCATTGCGAGGCACTTCATCGCCTTCGTTCTTATCGCAATCGTATTTTCGCAAAGAATCACAAGGATCTTTCTGAGATACTTGTCGAAACTTTGGGAGAATGATCGCTTCGAAGCAAGGTATTGCGATATAAGTTCCGCGCCCCCGTAGTCTATATAGGACTGCATCACTTGCACCTGCGTGCCTCCCTGGTACCTAAACGGACGGATCTTTTCGAGAAAGAAAGTCTTTCGTCGCTGGATCGTTTTGAATTTCTCTGCTGACACTATCGCACTGGCGGCCTTCTTCGATTCCTTGACCCCGCCGTCGCTGTCGTCGTCCGCATCGGACTCATCAGTAGATTCGTCCTTGTACCGTTTCTTGGATTTCTTCGTTTTCTTAGTGGGGGAGGTAGTTTTCGGCTGGATTACCAAGTCTCGAAACCACTGCGTAATGTAGAAATGCCGGGCACAGTTCCACGCTTGGTCTTTCTGTCCATTTATAGCTAGATAATCAAGTAGTACTCGTTGGAGAAATTCGGTCCTCTCTTCGTCTTCGTCTAGGCCCGAAGTTACATTCTGTAATAAATGAATAATGAGTGAAAATTTGTAGGCTTTAAGCTAATATAAACCTCACACAGTTTTCTATAAGTATGTGGCCCAAAGCCGTAAGCATATGGTGTTTTATTACCATTCTAATATTGTTTTAGTTTTGGTTTGACTTTAGTATCACTTTTGTCGATGACTAAACCAAAGTTGAGCCAATGAAGTAATAAAGTTACTAAATTGAGGTAAACTCTTGCCGTCTCTGTTTGCGTTTCATTAGAGAGAGATGGAAATATTTAATAGCTTTAGTTACGCTATCACTAGTCTCAGACACTTACAAATTAACCCATTCACTACCCCATTAAGTGTCTACCAAGATAGCAATGAAAGTTTTAAGCTTGGACGTTAATCTTAGTTACAAACATACACGTTAACAATCGAGACTACTACTCTAGTTAAGACGTTATGTATATGCATTATGTATGAGATTAGGAAATTCATTTGATCGACCTGTAGAATGCAGAGTGAGAGGGTCATACCTGTGCCAACGTGCCGTCCTTCTCTTCCTCGGCGCGAATGTCTCGTACTACCGCATCCATGGTGGACAGCTTGGCGCGAGACTGCACGCTGTCTCTTCGCAGTCGCGCCGCTACCAAGCCGAGGTATTCTAGAGACGCCACACGCACTGACATCTCCATAGATTTGTCTGACATGTATTTTACCTGAAAATATGCGAAATATATAATAGTTTAGTGTTTATTTCGGATCTAGGAGGTCTTCGCGTTTTTAGCATCATCAATGCACTGGTAGCATGAACGATATAAATAAAACGTCAAGTGCGAGTTAGACTCGCGCATCAAGGGTTCCGTACAAACTCCTACTCTCCAGCAAAGAAATCAACCCAGACGAATAAGGCACAATAATTTTCTGATATGACAACGATGATGATGTAACTTATTTAGTCCCTCGAACTATAAATTGGCGGCCTCGCTACGCTCGGGCGCCAAACCCCGTCTCGGGACTCAATAAGTTACGTCCAACCCTAGGGTAACAATGTACTATTTTCTATGAATAAACCACAATTTTACGGTTTTCGGATTTTTCCCTTTACTTGGGCTATAATACCTTGCTTCTTTCCAAATTTCATGGTTCTAGGTCAACGGGAAGTACCCTACAGTTTTTGTGTGCATGTGCAATCACATTCTTGGAATTTAAAAAAAAAATAGACATAATCAGCTGTAACTTTTGATTGCGTTGACTTAGAAGTTTGATTTATATCGAGGCTCCAAAAGGTTACGACCCTGCGTATATGATGTGAATATCAACTCGATAACTCCACGCGTTTCTGAGAAAAGAGGGTTGACAGACGGACAGATGGACAACAAAGTGATCCTATAAGGGTTCCTTTTTTCCTTTTGAGGTACGGAACCCTAAAAACATACAAGACCTTGTGCAGTGTTGACTAGGTACAAAATAGAGTACAGGAGAGGTCCAGTGGTTTCGAATCAGTTTTTTTTAAATGTTGCCGTCCCTTTCTTTACGATATAAATAACACAGGCAGCGACGTTTTTAGTGTTATCAAATCAATGAAGTAGATAGGTTTTTGCAATAACCGAAACCCTGTGTAAATTAATTAAATTTTTGCATTCGATAAAGATACGGTGTCGTTTTTGCCTATTCTACCCTAGACCAGGACAAAATGCAAGCCTGCTGGATTCCACAAAATGTTTGCACAACACACTCACCAGCATTGTTCCAAGTAGACTCAGCAGTAATTCAGTAGCGGGCCACTCAGGTTTATTCACAGTGGTAAGTAAATCGTGCACGAAATTTTCGAACAGGGGTCTGAAGTCAACCTCTTCGTTGCGACTCCGGCACTTGTTCAGGAATGACGTCAGGAATGTACCGCCCACGCTGATCGCTGCCTCGTACTTGGATATTATTAGGAGATCTTTATCTACACGCTGAAATTTAAAACATTATCAATAATAATAATGGTGGATAATTCACACAGCTTCATCGGGCCGCAAATTAAATGCAAGTCTTTACAAAATGCGAACCACATGCGCAACACCGCTGCAGCTTAGCTCACGCGACTTAAAGGAACTATCGGTAATGGAACTTTAGCTCACCTTTTTACCATCAGAAGTCTCAGCTTGTTCTTTGTTCTTGTCTTTATCTTGAATTTTACATAGACTTTCGGGCAATGTTACAACACATTGCACCAACTGCAACACAAGGGCGGTCAGCATCTGAATGTGTTGGTTCGAGCTTAGTTGGAAGGAGCGCAGGTTGTGCTTGGAACTCGGTATCCGCGCTATAGACGCTAAGATATCTTCAAGTAACAATCTCCGGTGCTGTTCGTATTTTGTGAATATCTGCAACAAACAATATGGATGTATAATCGACTATTCACAACGAACTCGGCGACACAGCCCGGTGCAACTTTATACCTACTTTAATAATTTGGCGTGTTTTAAAAAACTATAGACCAACTTCAAATTCATAATTGGGTTTGGAAGTAGTTTTAAACCCGAACACTCCGACAGTGTGATCAATTTTTTCAAGTAGCGACATCTAGTTTAAATTCGAGTAAAATTTAGTTTGTTTACGCCCGTTGCCATGGAAACAATTGGTTACCAGTGATTGTGAAATGTTTTAGATATGTGATGTGATGATGTTTTAGATAAGTTTTACGGCGTACATAGAAATCCCTCGAAGATCAAACTGAGAGAAATATAAAATTATCGTTTATCATCAAAATCTATTACGAATTAGCGGAGATATCACCTAAATTGTTTTAGCTAGTCGTGATTTTTCAAGTTTTAGGTTAGTTTTTAAGCTTTACGTGATAAATACTAATCCCTCAAAAAGCGTACGTCTTTGAATGTCAACAGTTGTTATCGGATAGTAGTCCTTAGCTATGATAATTTGCATTTACTGACCGTAGTGACGAGTTTCAAAGCTGCCAATTGCAGCTCACTAACATTCTCCACGAAGAAAGGTGAGACTCCAACCGTCGAAGCGTGCAGGACCGTTGTATCAGTCAGATGGTGCGCGCCCAACAACTCTGATAACAGCGTCACAGATTCGTGAGCGTGTGTGTACAAGTCCCGAATAGCGCGCGTAGAACCAGTGCCCTTCCGACTCATGTTGGTGGCGCCACCTCCGCGACGTTTGCGTCCATCCACTAAAGAAAATATTATCAAGCAGTCAGACTTTTGTTTATTTTCATTGTGACTTAAATCTCATTCAACCACTCCTTCTGAAGCCCAGAAGCTTTATCTTACCTTTCTTTTTGGACGTCGATTGGATGCTGTAGACGGGATCATATACACAGTAAATTGTGTTGTTCAATTGGAATTTGATAAACATAATAATTCTATCTATGACGTCTTCAAGAAAAATACGCTTGGGCATGCTAGGTGAGGTCATTACGTAAAGAGCTGTCAGGCAGGCGTCAGACGCGCACATAACTCTTTCTAAAGCAGACTCAATCCAAATCTGCCTCATTTCTTCACTATCCTCCTGCAAAAAATATAAGTATGTTAGTTTAAATGGCGCTCAAATTATATTGTGTGTGAGTGATTGTTGTGGTATATGATTTTACTTACTGGATCACCCACAAGAGACATTTTCTCGGCCGCCCTGATATTCTTCTCCAAAATATTCAATAATCGAACTAGTCTGTCGGAAGGTATTGCTTCCATAGCACCAAGATTTTTCAATTTTGCTGCTTCTGAACACAGCTCTTGGAGCTGATATCGTGGTAATAACAATTCTTCAGGAATGTCTGTACCCTCTGTAAAAATTAATGTTATTAGCTTATTTTACATGCGTTAACAAACTTGCGGTATCCCATCTTCCTAGGACATCTGTAAGAGCTAGTACGGCGGCAGGTTTGGCTGAGGATCTCAAGAGGCGCAAATATGTAGGTCTCGACAGAGCCGCATTTACCCCCCTAGGAGTCGTAATCTTATGTCTGTGGGGTAACGAGGCTCTCCAGGTTTTAAAACAATTATTTGAGTGTCTAGTCGAAGCGACGCGGGACCCGATAGCTGGTGAGTATCTGGCGCAGCGCATCAGCATTACCATACAGCAGGGCAATGCAGCCCAGCGTCTTATGAAGGTTCCGGCTGGTATTAATATGGGTCTCTGTTTGAGCTATCTGTAGATTGTTTGCAACAGCCGTTGCAGTTAGCTCAATAATTTGTTTCTATTATTTGATTGTAAATTTCTTTATTTCGTACCTTCTATTTACAAAACTAAATACAGGAAAATGTAATAAATTTGCTTACCCATTTCCTCTGTTATGAGCACGTCATCGTCAATTGTTTCAAAAACCGATTCAATCAATTTGTTAAACCTTTGATAAGTGTTTGTTTCCATCAATTCATCTACTGACAACATTTCAAGTACTGGTACTAGTCTCTTTTCCACTTTTCGTAATTTAGGTCGAACTGAAAATATAAAAATTACCTTTACAATGTGATCAGTATTCCATGTGTAAATCTGCATTTTATTGTGATCCCTTTTTTTAAGTAACACAAATGTCAATTGGTTCTTGGGCAAGCACAACTAGCACCATTAGTGAGTATGTGTCTCCCTACCTATAGTGGTCTCAGCCTCCTCTTTTTTACTGGCTTCTTCATGTTTCCTCTTCACTGCTTCCCAATTTTTCTCCCTAGCTATATCGATTGCTTCTTTTTCTTTATCTACAGCTGGTGTACTAGAAGCTTTTGATTTGAGTGGTACATTGTCGTCTGAATCAGATTCTAATGTACTGCTTTTTCTTGATCTGTCATCATTGTAAGCGTTGTCATGTTTTTTCAGAATCCCCTCCTATAAAAAAACATTTTTAAATTAATTTGTGTCAGGGGAGGACTCTGCCCTGCAGTAGGGCACTTTTAGCCAATTAGTATAGTAGTATAGTATAGTCTAGTCGAAGTTAAAATGCCTGCCCATGAACGCAGTCACCGAAGTCGAAATCGGCTGGGAGACATCATCATCATAGTAGAACTTATTCATAAAAAATTCGTTACATATCTGGTTAGAAGTACCTTAAAGCCTATGTTAGATATTTGAAACTAATAAAAATACTTACTGACAGTCGTCCTAATTTAACTACAGGAAATTTTATAGTAGGTTTACTGGTGTCCATTTTTTCATGTACTGGTGGTGGGGCATATGGTGCACCCATAGAAGGCCGTGGCACTTGAGGTTCTTGGCGTAGGGGGAATGGGGCGACGCTGGCCTGGGCTGGCGATTGACCTGTCATTGCGTTGCCACCATCTAAAAATAAGTAGATAATAATAACTTAATTCATTCAAAAGCTAACGTCTGAAGAGTACAGAAAAATAAGAGCATGAAGTACCTTGTTCATAAGTTGTATCTTGCGATTGCATTGACATCATTGACTGGTCAGTTTGATGTCTAGCTGGTGATATTGACATGGTATCTTCAAAAGTTGTCTCTTGTCTGGATTGCATTCTCGACTGGTCATTTGTTGTTGGTGAAATAGACAGAGGATCTCTATCTTCTAAATTTGCATTTACAAAACTTGTATCTTGATTCAAACTATTGTAGAATCCTCCATTTTGTGAATTTGGACATGAAGTATTTGTAAGTGGATTTGTGTATACATTTGAGGTATTTGCATTGTTCCAAATGGGAGATACGTTATTTTGAGCCGAGATGTTAACTTGACTGCCAGGTCTAGCTTGAGAGGGAGGGGAGCCCATGTTCACATGAGGTGATGACTGCGATGGTGGAGCGAGCATCTGTTGGTTTGGGATGGAAGCTGATGGTACTGCGGCCCCCACAGGCGATGGACTTGAAGGAACAGCATTGTGTGAGTAGCTGTATGAAGGTGCAGGTGACACGCCATTAAATTTTGCTGTGTTCATATGGTTCCCATAATGATTCCTTTGTTGCTGGTCAAAAACATGTGGATTCACACTTAATATTGCTTTCAACAGTTCAGGTGTAGCCGGTTGTGGGCCTGGACTCACAGCATTTGGTATGGTCTCATCTTTTAGGTCACTGAAATGATTTTTTTATTTATTTCATACCATTATGTACACCAGACTTAAAAAAAAAAGTTTTTTTTCTTACATGTGCTGGATTGATGTTTGCATAAGAGACTGAATTAGCAGCGTCACCAAGTTGTCATCACGAGTAGTTAAAAGTATAGCAGCCTCCTCAGCAACGCGGGGATGAAACAGTTGCGACTTGTTATTTAATGTGGATGGCAAAGGTGTTGGTAGGGGTAGCACTGGTAATACTGAAGAAAATATAATAAATTATAAACAAAAATAATTTGTCCTTCTTTATGTAAAACAATATGAGGATGGGTGTTAGTTACCAATAAATAAATAACACTGGACAATCCACAGAGCATCATCTAGGCCCCAGCTAAGCTAAGCTTGTGTTATGGCTAATAGATGCCAACGAATCTGTTAAAATTATAACCACTGAATGGATTGAGATGATATGAAACTATTAGCTGGTCACACTATCTGTGCACCTCGAGCCAAACATTTTGTATTGTGTGAGGTCCATAGATATTGTTACTAGGCTATACATACAAAATAAATCTAATTTATACCTCAGTTCAACTAAAATTTTCTTTAATTAATTGAGTTTTATAAGTATGTTTAATCTGCCAGTATTTCATACCTGAACTGACCAACCAGGTTGGATTAAGTAATGCTTTCCATGATTATACATGGTGTATGAAACATTACTGATTGATCACCCAATGAGCATACAAGTAATTTGCATTCAAAAATATTAGTAATTACATCCAATTTTATTTGATTCTGAGTCACAAGTGGTGCTCGTTATGGGAAACAAGCAATTGTAAACAGATTGGAAGAATATTATTTTGGTGATTTTCATCAAGTTTGTTTTCCTTCAGGCTATATTGTTTACAATGGTTTTAGCTAATATTCTGTCTGAATAAGCTGTAACTAATTATTGTAACCAAAAAGAAAAGGACATGTAGCCATTGGACACCATAAACTAACTCATGCTTTACAGGAATAGATCTCATTTCATTAATCACACATCATTTTAGAACCAAACAATAACAAAAGATAATATTGTTGTGTTGTATAATCTACTTACCTACTTGCAAATAATCTGATTGTTTTTCCCACTTTGATCCTTGAATCGAAATTCTTTGAAATGATAAAACAAGCTTAAAATTGTTCAGAACATAATTTTTTGGTGAGTAGAGAAGAAAGTATTACAATTGCATGCAAACTAGGTACTCAGTCAATCATCTATCTATTTGTGATACTTACAGTCTGTGAGGCTAGCTACACCTGCTAGAGTTGTTACTGGAACACTTGGTATTTCTCTTTCATTCATCTTGATGCTTTCTCTTATTTCTCCAAGTGCAATATTACGTTCCTAGAAGTAAAAAGAAAGTATTTTTCTGCCTGCTACAGCAATTGGCAACAAACAATTTATTGGCGTATATAGTCTTTCACAATTCAGGCACGTAACACTTTTCATGGCGTAGTACTCCTGTTTTGTTTGTTACAGTTTACATTTTAGTATTTTGCACTTTTCTTGAAGATAACTACATTTCAAACACTGTTGTGTAAATGGGGCAGCCGTCAATTTGATGCTTTGTTGTGCGTTGTGCATCCAAACGAAGGTCAGCGCATCTGTGCGACACTCCCATTACAAACTAGAAATGTAATTAGATAGAGCGATAGGTGGTTTTCATTTTGATCATCTGAAGAATACTCACGGAAACATTGTGTTATTCTTTCAATTTATCCAGGACAAAATAAACTCATTCCCAACATTTATCTCAAAGGGAACATAAAAGTGTTGCCAAATTTATAAAATTTTCACCACATGACGCCATTATTATGTTGCACAGATAAAAAATAAGGCCAATCACAACAACAAACGTCGTCACTCGTCAAGCTGTCGTCGTTTGGTTTGACTGTTTGACCAACTGATCTGTAGCCCGCCGGACGGACATACATCTTCTTTCTTAGAGGAAGAAGGCTAAATAAAATTCATCTAAGGACATCTTGGACGAAGGAAGACAAAATAGAAGGTATTATTCTTAAAAGAGGTGTAAAGTAGGGTAAATAAAAAAAGAGGATGTCTATGGTTTTTCAGGTTTTTGACATCCAGCTCATTTTGTCAAGTCAATGTAAAAATCGTAGATAGGTAGTAAATAATCCTTCCTCTATGTAATAATCAATGAAAAAGGATGGTTAAAATACCTTGACGACTTTTGTATTGAAGGCCTGCTAACCTAAACTGCACGACCACAAAGAGTAGAAATTAATTATCGAGGAACTAAAATTTAGTGTAATCTGGCAACTCTTTATGAAAGGCCAGTGTTTCCGCCATAGTGAATTTGTCGCCTGACTTAGCTTTTCTTTGCAAAATTATATGCACGTCTTTAGCTAAGATACCTAAAAAATCTAACTTTTAATTACAAAATTGAAACATTCAAAACGTTTTGTTGAGATATTAATAAACAATTTTCAACCACCCAATGATAAAACAAAAAAATATAATAGGTAGGTATTTATGTACCTATGAAATTTTATTTTCATATCAATAGAATAAGTTTTTACTTATACAAAATTTAAAAAACATGTAATTTTTTTTTTGAAATCTTGCTGTTTTTATTTGTTGGACTAACCAGTATAATTTTCCGCTAGCGGCAACACTCCAAACAATGTCATTTTCGGTCGAGTCGAGTTCTTTGTTTATGTTTGTTTGTTCTGTTGGTTGTTACTTCCATGAAAGCAAATTAATCGCATAAATCGCCAAATATTAGCAAAATGAATAAAACTATACGCAGTGGGGCTCGTGACATTATTTACAAAGTGTATAAGAGATGTTTGACCGAGTACCAAGCCGGGAAGCTGCCGACTGATTTAGAAGACGTATATAAATGAACAGCAGATTTGACCGGTAAGTAGCTGGTTAAAAAGAATAGCACTGGAAGTAAACTGTTATAATTTATTAAAAGAATCTTGTAAATCCATCCAAAATCCATGTAATTCATACTAATTAATCATTATTTATCTTTGTCTCATTGAATAGTATTTTATTTTGTAGTGCAACCAATTATTTTTGATACTTGTTTTATTGCAGGAAAATCTGAAAGCTCAAGCGAGGAATCGGAGAGTGAAGATGAAAATGATGATATGGCAGGGACTTCTAATTGTGTTCTACCACAACATTCTGATGAAGAATCGATGTCTGGTGTTGAATATCTATACTTTGAATCACTAGATTGATGTAATGATTTAGAATATTATTATTCAACAAAATTGTCTTTTACTGTGTTTATCCCCCTCTGAGTATACAAAATATTCTTGCTTTCTTTCTAGGTAGGTCATAGGACTAGTTTGGACATCATTGCTCTTATAAAATGTTTTTGTTTATGGCACAAGACTAGAAACCCAAAATAATTCATAAATTCCCATTCACACACCAAGTACCTAGGTACCTAGGATACTATAAAATAAAATTGGTATCGATCGTTTATAGTCTCGGTATTGGCGCGGTGGACAAACGCTCTTGGTCTACAAAAGATTTAATTACTATAATGTTTGTATATAATATAGTGGGTTTGATTCATATCCAGGACAAACATTTATGTGATGAGCATAATAGTAAAACAAAAACTGCATTTTTTAACAATATCAAGTATCAATACGTTCTGCCGTAGTATATGGTGATACCATGTAAAACATGTAATAATTAGTGGCGCCCTCATTTATTTTCTACTCTTTTTGGTCGGACTGTATGTATAGACAATACTAGCGGTCCGCCGGGTCCGCCCTAGTTTAGTTTTACTTATAAATCTGTGCGCCCTAGCTTCTTACGGGTATATTCTATAGCCTACGTTACTCAGTTAAAACATAACAGCTAAAGAATTTTTGAAATCTGTCCAAAAGTTTTTAAGTTTATTCGTTACATACAAAAATACAAATATTTTCTCTTTATAATATTAGTAGATAGAAGAGAACCATTTGCCGTTTGTGGTTCCGAAGCAGATGTCCTAGACTGAAGACCCAGCTTAGCAAATGGACTGCTAAAGTAGCAGAAGCCGAGGTCATACGATACGTGAGAGATTAAGATTGATGAATCAGCGGAAAAAGAGACTAATCTGCACGCTCTTAATTGCTAGCTGACCAACACCCCAACCCACACATATTTTTCGAAGGGAGCAGAAATCACATAGTAACTTTAGAAATGTTTTTATCAATGCTGAAACTAAAAAATAGCTCTAGTTCGTTTCTTATACGCATTTGACGACGCGACGTAGGTAGAGCAATGTACAGTCCAATATTGAAGACCACTGATAAAATAATTGTGTCTAAAACAAGACACATGCTAATAGCAAAGAATCATCACCAACATAATAATAATAATAAAAACTCGGTGCAGAGCCATTTAAAAGAAGTTAAAGTTGAGTTGATGTAGGTACTTCGACACGAGAGTGCAGCCCTTAGAGTAGGTAAAGGTGCTCTCGCACTGAGCGGAACTGCACTACAATGGAACTGCGCAGCCAGTTAAATTTTGTATGAAATCCTATGAGACTGATGACACTACGCGTCAACGGAACTGCGGCGCCTTTTTGGTAATTTTTTCTCATTTGACGCGGCCGCGTAGTTCCGCTGTCGCGTAGTGCGAAGTGCGAAGGCACCTTAACAGGTATAGTCAATCTACGGTGCAGCCGCCCCCTGCCGCCGCCGCGCTGCTACCAGTGCAGGCAGATTTTATAAGTTGTGTTTTTATCATGTGGTTGATTGTATATTTTCCTTTAGTAGCGAAAAGCAAGCGTTTTAGTATAATTTATGTAGCCTTCTTCCTCTAAGGGCAACAGCCAGAAAGAAAGAAGTTGAAGATTAGTTTCTCATGTGGTTGAAGATCACAGCCACAGACAACTAATAAGCATTATTAAAGCAAAGCAAGTAGTTACAAAGTTATTGTATACTCATTGGTATTAATTGCAATGAGTATGCAACTTAGAGGGTATACAATAACTACTAATTGTATATCTAAGCATCTAGGTATAATTCATCTAAGGTATACTCATTGATCTGTCTCACAGAGGAAGAAGGGTATCTGTCTGGTATACATACTTACTAGCTAGTCTATGGATCATTCATATCAATAAACAATGGCTTAGTAAAAAAATTAAAATCCAGTCTGAGTCTGATTAACTTTTGGAGCTGTGTGTCCTCCCCTCTCGCTAGGGAGTATTATGTTCCTTGGTCCTCCCATTTGCTGTTTTTACGGGAAAGATTAGATATCATCGAAATTCTATCGAATCCTATCAGCAGCGATAGCAGGTCAGATTGAAGTTCCGAGTTTTGAAGGCATTATAGTGATCGAACACCACAAAATATTCGATATCATTAAGATGTGCTGCTTTAACCTTTGTACCCACCTACTTATTATCATCATTCCCATTTTTTATTAATACGCCTTTATCTACAAATGTGTTTTTATTTCAGAATTTTTACATAAACACACAAAGGACTACAATATGAAGTTTCATTCTAGTATGGATGCTATTTGGTACATGAAATATATTGGTCTCCCTGTAACATTGGGATTTACCATGTATGGTCTGATAAACCACATATCCCACAGAAAGAGGATAGCAGAACTCCGAGGAAAGGTCAGTTACTTGATAGTGAAAAAGGCCTTATCATTTTATTATTATTCTAGCATTTGCCTGTGAAGTACTGCTGGCAGATGCTGGAAGCTGAAGACAGGGTGCTGTTGCTCTCATTATGGAAGGTGTAGATCTAACTGTGGACTTGCGTAATGGTATGCTGTATTAATATTAATGTTTTAGGTGGTTGTCATAACTGGGGCTAGCTCTGGAATTGGAGAAGCACTAGCACATGTCTTCTATGAAGTAGGATGTAAAGTAGTGCTTGCTGCTCGTAGAAGAGCAGAATTGAAAAGAGTGCAAAATGATTTGAAATCAAAGCAATTGGTATGTTTGGGATGTTAAGTACTTATTTACTATGTCAATTGTTAAATGATCCATAAAACTAAGCAAATTGTTTGTTCCCTTCCAGCCTGGAGTTCTAGAGCCTGTTGTCTTGGAGTTAGACCTAGCTAAGTTTGAACTTTTTGATAATTTTGTACAAGAAGTTTACAACCAATGTGGCAATATAGACATACTCATAAACAATGGTGGAATATCATACAGAGGTGCTATACTGGAAACCAACCTAGAAGTTGATAAACAGGTCATGAATGTTAACTACTTTGGCTCAGTTGCTTTAACAAAAGGTAAGCTGTTTTATGATAAAATGCATTCTTGTAAACTTGCCAATGTTGAAGTAGATTAATATTTTTTATTTGTCAGTCAAGGGGCTTTTTCACTCTCACTTTTAAGTATTAAAGTAACACTATTTTATTAATAGTTATGAGAGTGTCCAATACCTATAGGTAAGTTTTTAAAGCTGGTGGGATCCCCTTTCTTTTTCCTACACTGGAGGCCTGGATTTGTAATGTCATTGTGGATATTTCCCACACAGCAAGTATGAAAAAACAAAAGAATCATGCCACTTTATAAAAATGTATATGATTGTATGTCTTTGTTTCAGCTGTTCTACCCAAAATGGTAAAGCAGAGAAGTGGACACATAGCATTTGTTAGTTCAGTGCAAGGGCTTATTGCAATTCCAGACAGAGCTGTCTATGCTGCATCAAAACATGCTATTCAAGCTTTTGGTGATTCTTTAAGAGCAGAAATGCACCAGCATAACATAAATGTTACAATGATCAGCCCAGGATATATCAAAACCAATATATCACTCAATGCTGTTACTGGTTCTGGATCAAAGCATGGAAGTAAGTACCTGTACCTATAGTGTTTTATCAAATAAATTGTATACCTTAGGCATAAATTATTATTATGTGTTCTAATTTTTCCTACCTTAGAAAAGGCAGCTTTTACTTCATAACACAGTTAAATTTATATTTGATAAGTAATTTTTTTTTTCAGTTATGGATACAAGCACTGCAGCTGGTTTCACCCCTGAATATACAGCTAGCAAAATACTTGATGCTATTGCCGAAAAGAAGAATGAATTGGTACTCAGCCAATTTATGCCAAATCTTGCCATATTTCTAAGGCATATGGCTCCAAATGTTTACTTTTGGATCATGAATAAAAGAGCAAACAAAACTTCAGCTGATATTTCAGAAACCTCAAAGCAGAAGTGACTTACTTGGCACTTTACACCTATACTCTGGCCAAACTTTAAACAATGTTTGTAAACATTGCCACTATACTTAACCAAAAAATCACTTTTCTGGTTTCGATTTTGATTCAGAATTTGCACTTCTAGTCAATTTAGGCCCTTTTCTACAAGCATAATGCTGTCAATTATTTACTACACCAAAAATTGTTTTTTTTTGTAGAGTTGTTTACAAACATCGTACATTGCGAATGGCTGGAGTATAGATACATGGTCATTTGTAGGTATTGGGTTCTGAAACTATTTTTTTTTGACTAGGTGCAGGTGTGCAATAGGAGGGGATAAGTCTGTGTCAAATGAGAGAGAACTTAGCCAGTTTGTTCGTAGTGACCTTTCATGGAAATTTGCTTGTTTTTACTGTCTTTGGCCTATTAGCTGTAATGGTTTTTTTGCATTATAAAAAAAATGACCAAAAGTTGTAAGTTATGTATGGCGACAGATCATTATTAAATAAAAGATTAACAGTTTTATAATTCCTTTTATTGCATAAGAGCAGTGACTATTCAAATCTTGGAAGCCACTGGTAATAGCTATCTAACAGCATATTTCACTGCTAACACCATCACACTTGATTCAACTGAAAAGCTCCTTATAACAAAATATTTTTTGTACAACTTTTTCACTAATTCTACTATAATAACATTTTTTTTACATTGACTGTGTCCTACAGTAAAATTATAATTACATAGGTACTTTATCTCTTAGATTTAAAATCAAGTTATGTAATAACCATCTATAACATTATCATGCAAAAAATAATGTGCCTTTACTAATCTCGCACAATGCTTTGAGAATACATTTGCATTCATTTAAACATTTTATACACTCTCCATAAACATATAGCAGCGGCTGCAATTGAGATTGTGTTATGAAGTATTATCTTTCTTTTATTATTAGTATGCACTAAAACAACAGGGGAAGCAGATGTCAGGTCACTCAACATTGGTAATGTGGATAGATGTCTGTGATCTTTTTCTTCTTGATATTTACAACAAGGGTCCCATTGCCATGACAGTGTGTAGCATCCAGCACATAAAACTGAGACAACACCAAATGGAGTGCAAGCCATAGAACTTGATGCAATACCTGAGAATAAATAAACTAATTATTATACTAATGTGAACAAATACTGATTGTCTAGACACCAGAAGAATTACATAATCATTTCATTTGTATCAGAATCATAACATTTGAGTTTATCTAGAATTGAGCCATAACATAGGCATAAACAATGGAGATCAGTTCTTTGTTCGCTTCCTATCGAGCTTCTTGAAAAGACAAATTCACCCCTGCATTAAACTTGAATGCTAGTAGTGGTATGTTTGTATCAAAGACAGATCATGTAATATTCTTCTTACATATTCTTGAGGTACAAGTACAGTTGTAGGTACAGAGATTAAATAAAATAAAGAGTCATCCTAGTAGTTTGTGGCACAACATACCTGAAGCAATACTGCAGAGTCCGCTGTAGACAGAGAATTTATGCAAGAGGTTTCCGACATAAATCCATCTTGCTGTTTCTTCCCCCAGTGGCTCTGGCTCTATTACGATAACGCTCACGCCGGCCTCAAGTGCTCTTTCCAATTCCATTTCAAATTTGATGTGGGCATTTTCACTATCATAAACTTCTCTAATGATCGCTACACTGGATGGCTTTAGGTCACTACAAAAGAAATAGGATTAAGTCTTTAGTTTTACTGCTATAAAGAATATATATATCGCTAATTATTTGTTGAGAATTATTAGACTTATTAATTTTTGTTCTCTTGATATTTACAAACCTGTCACTTTCGTCACCCGCCATCTTAGCTATAGATAATATAGAGCCAAGACAGATGACAGTTTAATTTTATTTCGCTCATTCATTCGGTCTTTCAAAGACAATATAGCTAAAGCAACTTCACACGAGCTGAGTCCGGTCGTGCTCATAAATATACATACTCTAACTAACCTACGTATTGTAAAAGCCAGCTTAACTAAGGCCGCGCTCACTTTGGACACGATTTTGTCCGTATCTGATTCGCGCGGAAACGTACGATTACGTACGAATGATCCCGCCGTCTTTCAAAGGACTATGGGAGCGCTCAGACTGCGACCGATTAGTTGTATACGTACGTTTACTTACGAGACAGCTGAATACAATCCGAACTTGTTGGGATTTTACCACGCATTCGTACGTTCAGTTGAACATTAAGTGGACACAATGGATGTAGAAAAGTTAAGTAACTTGATTCACGGACATTAATATATGAGGGATTAAATTTAATCTAAAAATGAAATCTGAAATCTGCTAAATTATGATGAAATTCACCAAATTCTTCTATTTAAAAATAAATTGCGCTACTGTTCCTTTCTACGATACGATGACGACGACGACACCGTCGCAATTTCCCGTGTAATCATAAACTAAGAAGTATACTACGTATAGACGGGGTGCGTGTAATAATCTGTATCTTCAAAATACGTATTATCCTGATTATCTTGAAGATACAGATTATTGATTGCGACGCAACAAAGCTGACTTCACGAACGCGTTATCTCCGGAACACTGTCTGTTTGACGAAGAAAAACGTATCCAGTCTGCGCACTCAATTCGTACGAACAGTAACTACTAGTCGAGGCACACAGAGTAGACAATTTTGAAGACAAATTTTTAGCTCTATCTAGTTAATTTCTACATAGGTAACCTGAAAACATCTCTCATAATGGGGGTTGAGTTCAAGGAACATAAATACTCCAAGGTTGAGTTATTTATTATCTGCCACCGCAACTAGACTTAGGTACCTATGCTATAATCTTAGTTCAGTATGTAACTTACATAGGTTAAACTATACCTACTTAGGTAAGTACCTATATCTTGGGAATTCGAAAATCCTTATTATTTTCTCCTCCTGACATTATACCTACAAAGATAGGTAGAACCTACGTACCTATTTATCTCTGTTGAATATTAAGATCTACTTAGGGTTACACTCATTCAATCTTTTGTCGCCCACTTCACCGCCGCCGCCCGCCCCGCCTGGCCCGTTCTAAAATCCGCTTGCCTGTTTAGGCAAAGGTGAATGTTGCGAACTCGGAGAGTTAAAAATTACGAATAAAACACCTCCTCAAGCTCAAGTGATAAAGTCTTTCAGTGTAAAGCTCTAAGGTACACAATCGTTTGATAATCGCAGTCCTTTCGGTCTTTATTTTATGTAACTGTTAAGATTCGAGATACTTACATAAAAGGCATGTGTGGGTGCAAGGTTGACCTTATAGGTTCAGCCCACAGCTTTTGCTAAACATTAATATGATTTCCCGACTGCCAACCTACGTCTCAAAGCTATTATCACCATATTTGAATGCCAATCGGATTTTAATACACACGTAGAAATTCGAAAAAAAAACCTAAAAATATTTTAATACCTACCTACCGCATCTACTTATACTTTTCCGATCTCCGACAGTATAGATTCCATATGTACATTATGTACTCAGGTATTAAAAAAACTGCACTCATTCCACTTGTGCTAACAATGTGAAGGAAATGATGTCGTTCAAATATTGTATAGGTAAGTAGGTATATAAATAAGTTTGAAAAGAGCGAACAAACTTGCTCTAATTTTGCGTGAATGTGCAAACAGAAAGTGCATAATACATATCTACATAATAGAAAAGAAACGCTTTTTCGGTTTTGTCTACTTCATAAACACCCACCCATTACTTAATCTTTAGAAATGGTAGTTAGGTACCTAGGTTGTATCTTTCCCACCATTATAAGTGCTAAAGATAAGGTTCCTGTAGTACCTACATTCTTACCGAATTTCGTCGTTTGCAAGCTGACCCTATCTATCTAAGTATCTATACAGGGTTAGTGGTAGACAAAGGCAATTCACTGACACTGAACTGCAGATTCTGCCAATCATAACGAACTTGTAACGAACACGCTCATAAAAGCTGCCAGGATTTTTGTAAATTGTCTTCTATACGAAATAAAATACCTTACTTGTACATGTTTGTCCGGCCGGTCCCAATGAATTAATTGGGTACAACTTGGTAGGTACAAAACACCGATCTCCATTCCCAATGAAATTCGTACTTCCAGTGGGTATTCAGAACAGACCCGTTAAGTCCCAATAATGAACTATGGGGGGTATCTGCTAATATTTAAGGTTACTTATTTACCAAATTTAAGAACTGTGATCTGACGTCTTTACGAACGCGTTCGTCACGATGGGCAGAACCTGCTGGCAACGCAGTGTCAGTGATTATCACTAACCATGATGACGCCAAGTCATGTCCAGAAATCAAATAGAATAAAAAGCTCATAGACGACCTCTGTGGAGCGGTGGGCGAAGGTCTGCCTGCGATGCAGGAAGTTGCGGGTTCGATTCCCACCTCGGGATAAATGTTTGTACGATCTGCAAATATTTGTTCCGGATGTTCTGGTTGTTTTCTATATATAATAAAAAATATCTATTTATGTAATATAGGTATTCTATTAAGTACCTAGTTACATATATCAGTTATCTAGTACTTACCTACCCATAACACAAGCTCTGCTTAGCTTGGGGCTAGATAATGCTGTGTGAATCGTCCAGTATTATTTATTTTTATTTGTTTATTTACTTTATAAATCTTTCCCAAATTTTAAATTTACGGGCAAATTTTCTATATTTATTCCCCTAAAACCATACTCAGGGATGGGAAGGGAAGACTGGTAGGTATCTTTAGTATTACGTACCTACCTACTAAGAAGGAAGCAGTAACAATACCTCAATGGCATTTGCCTCAAGCTAGAGTAGAATCTAAAACAAACAATATGGTTTATAATGATAGTTTACGTTCAGTTATGGTGCAGCCCCATTGTGGATGGCGGGCGATCGAACGGGCGGCGGCGGCGCGGGTATCGAGGGTATTGAACCCGAGATCGACTCCGCTGGATTCTCGCCTTCCTCCGTCGCCGCCGCCACCGTGCCATGTCTTGTCTCACCTTATGCTCACGATCTTGTACGTTGGGCCCCGACTATGAATGAGGTACTATTTCAGATAATATGGCGTTTTCATAGCGTCAAAAATTGTTCGATCAAACTGAAAAAAGGGCGCTTGCCGCTTTTTTTGGTCGGGCCGCCAAAAATTAAAGTGCCAACTTCAACTTCTTAGTTTTAAGAAAATAACAATCAAATCAAACTATCTACAGGTAGCTCAATTGATCCAAATCAATACCAGTCGGAAGCGTACCCGCATTGCCCCGATGTATGGCAATGCTGATACGCTGTGCCAGATACTCACTAGCTCTTACTTTTTTACTTCTTGTGTAAATTTAATTGACATAGACCGAGCTTATTTGGACATGTCATCTCATTGATAACCAAGCTCCTTTTGTAAAAATCCACGCCATCCTTAATGAACTAAGCATGGTCAAATTAACGTAAATACGCGTATTTCTTTTTTGGAAATCGGCTCATTCAAACGAACGTTAACAAAAATAAACGGAAATTTAATAATGTCCTAAAAAAATCCATCTCGGCGGGACTCGAACCCGCGGCTCACCCTAACATAACTCTACTAAAATAAGTATATTGCTAGATTTAATTCTACTTACCGATTTTATTGTCAACCATTGTTTCTAATAGGTACAAATTTTCGAACTAGGGTGCAAAAAGAATTATAGAAGTTAGTTCTTTTTCCATCCAAAACGTCATTTTGCAATACAATAGGTAAGGTCTTTGATCAAATAAGAGGGTGAGTGTGTGTCAATCAACAGTGCCTACAAATCATCAAAATTATTTATTTCAACATAATAATATTCGATGCCTATGAATTAGGCCCCAGCTAGGAGACTTCATGGATTGAATCTTATAATAGGTTAAAAATATATACACAAATACTCAAGCCATTCTCAAGAGGTTCCTAAACAACTCACTACATAAAATGCGAAATTCTCGTTCGTGCGTCGATTTTGAAAAATATTTTTTTCCAGTAACTATGCATTTTTTAGGGAAGGACTTGACAAAAAGAACAAGAAATTATTGTTGATATTTTTATTGGTTTAGTTATGAGGGTTTTGTTTACAAACATTGTATCATGAGTTTGGCCAGAGCATAGGTAACCTAACCTAACTATGGTACATAGGATTAAATAATTGAAAAATCTACCTGTATGTGTAAGTATTAGAAGGGAGTTCAAACATACGATAAATCTAGTATCTATCTAGTCACGTAACTTTACCATAAAAGTCCATACGTTTCACATACGCTTTCACATACCAATCTAATGTAGGTACCTACACCTAACCTACCTAGGTAATATGAATTCGTACCTAGGTAATAAGAAATCCTACCTAGGTTTTAGGTACTATGAGCTGAGTAGAAAAGTTTCAAGCCCCATGTATTTCTCTTGCACTTGTAAAAATAATAGATGAGAACTGATTTTAGGAAATTCAAAATTCAAAGTGCTTTATTCCCTTTAGACCTTACAGGACTCTTGGACATGTCACAAAACTCAGATAACATAAGTAAAACTACAAACTAAAGTGATTACTTACTTTGATTTTTTGTCCACTTCAATCTTTTTAAGGTAAAGTAAAGAAGCGAACAAGAAACCTTTACCTACCTTGTTAGAATGTTAGTTTCGAGTTGGAGCAAAACTCGTCGAAAGCTTTTTTATCCTCTAGAAGTCTAGTTAATCTGATATTTTATAGTAAGCCTTTTTACAAAGGATATGTTCGACAATTTGTTTGATTATATTTATTGACAAGTTTTTCAACTCACTTGGAGTTTTGTAGAAACGTATATACAATGCTCTTTATAAGATACATTAATCTTATGTAGCATAGTTATGGGCACAGCGAGTTTATTATTATTTCTAGTACCGATTTAAATTATGTGTATCTTTATTTTTGGCGAACCGATTGATATGCTTAAGAGAGTACCACAAGTTTTCATAAATATTTGACATGTTACTCAGGATTATCCTGAGTCACATCATGGAGTCCAAGATCTGTAGGATTCTACAATTAATTTGGTTTAAAATAAGATATCGTTGCATAACTAGCAAGTTTTCTAATGTCGTGAATCTGCATACCGGTACAGTTTAATGCCCAGAACAGCCTAGACCTGTGCGATGCTTACATACCGACCTACGAGTATGTTAGTTCTAACGAAGTTTTACAAAGTATGTACTGGGTAACTGGTTTTATCTCGTCTATTTATTACCTATCTGTAGATATTTCTGAAGTGAAGAAGCTTAGGTACAATTGCAATATTTTAATGCTAGATAAAAAACTAGAATTATACTTATCATTGTGTTGTTGTTTTTAGCCCAAGTAATTGTAAGTTTACAAGGTTCGACTAGGATCGATTAATCGAACCAACTAGATAAAAAGTTCACATAGTCCGATTGATCGAACTATCGGGAGTCTCAAGAAAACATGGTTCTATTAATCGAACCAACTGGAAAACAAAGTTCACATTGTCCGATTGATCGAACTATCGGGAGTCTCAAGAAAACATGGTTCTATTAATCGAACCAACTGGAAAACAAAGTTCACATTGTCTGATTGATCGAACCATGCGGTCGAACGACGTGGCCAGGAGGAAATTGAAGTGATAAATCTGTTTACATTTTATTTCTTACTGATGACCCAACTCCTATTTAGAGAAAACAAAACAACAACAAAAAGTATTGAAATCAGTCCGGTCGTTTTTAAGTTTTAGCGAGACTAACGAATAGCAATAGATTTTAAATTATTTAAATTGGTATTAATTTGATAGGTACCTATACTCAATACTCAATATTTTTATTGCAAACATGTTGTACATGGGATCTTATAGATAAGGTGTTTCAAACATGGAAACATGCACCCTGCTGCTAGGGCACGGCAATATTTAGCTAGGTGGCTAATTCTTATAATCTAACAACATATTCTAATAACTCTAAACACAGAAATAAAAATCGTTTAAAAATAGTGTTTAGGCATTATCTATCCTTAATAATAATGCAATCTAATTTATTAATTTACGTAGTTTCCCTAAAGATAAAGATTTGTTTATTTGCTTCAACATAATGTACAGTTGTAGGTCTTAAATATTATAGAATGTTCCAATTATGTTCTACCTTAGGTACCTACCTAATCATTTTGTTTAAAATTTGACCTAATTTGACCCTTTATATAAACGGTGTTGAATTTCCTTCACAACACATCTTGTGCTACCGCTACACAAACCGCAAAAAACCAAATCATTATTTAATCTTTAAATTTAGGCATCCATTTATGTTTAGTAGATAAGGTACCTTCAACCGGACAACAAAAACTGCCTAGACGGAAATGGGGCAACAACTACACACCTTTTTGTTATAATAATTGGCAGAAGGTCTAATCGTTGATGAGTGGTCTAATGCTGTGCTATTTCCTGGTATGCTGGTGCCTGGTACATTATTCCATCTTGTATAATTTACAAACCAAACTTAGTTTTATCAGAAGTTTATTATGGATACTAGGGGCCTATTTTAATTCTCTGACACGCAATTGCGTGTTTTATTTCGGCCAATTGGTTCAATTTTGCACCAAAAGAGTACCTACCTACCAATTTTTATAGAAACTATTTTTTTTGTAATTAATTTTGAAATATTCATTCCCATTCCCTAAATACTTTTGACTTGTTTTGTTGCTTTTAAAAGCATACAGTACGTACATACATCTCGTAAAAAGTTGGTTGGTAGTTTACCTATAAAGTAAAAAAATCATTATTTTTTCAAAAAATACGTAAACAGACGTTCCGTGTAGCAATTCAATATGTAAAAGGTGGTAGAGTAGGTGATATTTATACTTTCAAAAGAAACATACTTAAATAATACCTATACAGATTGTGTTTTATTTTCAGGGCCACTGACGGAAAGTTTGTAATCGTGAGAGTTATCTAAAGTCATTCTAGGAATTACGTGCAAAAAACGGTAAAAAAGTCTAAGTTTTTCTGGAAAAGTGAGTTTTGATAGCGAAAGAGGATTTAATAGGTTTCCTTTCATCACAGACTTTATATTGGCGGCTGCGCCCTAAAAAATTTATATGCCTTGTATATAGTCCAAACGTACAAACTTTACTGAATACCTACCTTTGAAGATGGATTTAGAAATTTTAATTTTAAAGGTGTTTCAACAACTTTGGGCACATAGTCGTCATACATTTATTTGTTTTTATCAAACAAAGAACCCAAATATGTTTTTTTAACTTACTTTTCAAAAAAAACGAATAAAAAGCGTTGACTTTTTAAAATTGAGCACATAACTCTTCTTAATATATCTTTTCGATGACTCTCACGGTTCCACAGTTCCCCTCAGTGGCCCTGAAAAAACTCACCTGTACCTATATGCCGTCGTATGTCGTATATTTAGGAAAAATGAAATAAAAATAAATTACAATGACTAGATACTAAAGGGCTAACGGAGAAGCTCTATAAGTCTCAGCGGATAAGCGGTTGTTATTATATTACTCATCGTGAGTTCATTATGATAAGTATAAGTATCTAGCAAGCAGTAAGTAACCGTTAAAGTTGGCTGGTTGGTAGTCAAGGGAGCGGAAGCAGCCATATCCTGGCCCTGCCGCGGTCGGAGTGCTTGTTTGCATAAAATCACTGCCGCAATATACGCCCTGTATTCGAAGCTAGTGATAACATACATACAATCAACCAAGGCGAAGAATCTGGTTTTTAAAAGTCACAAAATACATTTTTATTTAGAATCAATTTTAATTTTATGATTCCTGAACTATACTCGCAGCTTTTTCGTTTTGTATTGAATAGAAACAGAGAGAAGGGTTGCCTACTCGGAAAACAAAAATCGATGTGTTTTCAAGCAAAACATACTCTTATGTCACCTTCTTAAGATAGCATTATCGCAAAAACTTATCACAAACTTCTATTTTCGTTTTCACGAGTAGGACCTCAGGTAAGTAACCTATAACGTATGCTGAATGCCGATAGAAACTAGTTTTTTATTGAAAAAGGAATATTAATCAGCATTATTAACTGTCTCTACATTGGTATCTTAAGTGGCTATGTTGTCATAGCATGCGTCAGTTCGCCCCCCACTAGCCTTACTCCCCCCTCAGATACCCTCTGCCCGCCACGGTCACCGAGCACTGTGACCTTTCGCTGAATATCCACAGCTTATATTACGTAATTCACACTACCATCATTCCAGGCAAAAACAATTTTATGAATAATAAAAAGCCAATCAACGTGCGCATAGCTTTTGCAATCATTATTATGTTGAATGCTATTGATGGCCTAGGTATCATAATGTGTAGGTACCTAGGACATATTTTAGCTTACAGGCAATTATTTTAAGTAAATAATTCGTTTACGTGGTTGTGCTACTACTCAGCCGGTGAATCCAGTTTCTAGCGATGCATTTAAGAGTCTTGCTTGACAAAAATGTCACCTTTCTTCTATGAAAACAGCCTAGGTATAATGGTTTCCGATTTGAATGTGTCTTTCTTAATTCTACCTACCAGCAAGTATGCTAGTCTATTAATGACAATAATCTTCAATAAGCTATTATTCTAGTAAGGCATTAGACGGGAACTTTACAAACTGTTACTGATAGTATCTGAGGCGAAAAACGCATTGTAATGTCGAGTAAGATTTATATCAACTATATAGGTAGGTAGAAAGTATTTTATCGTACTCATATCTCTACCTAACTTACTACTTACTTTTTCAGTCTATTTTAAACAGTTCTAGGCAGTGTTTTGTCTTTTCTGGTACCGAAAAAACAAGTGACTCTCAGCAATTTTGAAATGAGAGGAATTGAAGCAAAGACTTATTATGGCCGGGTTCACAGCGAAGGGTGTTGAGCGGGAAATTAGTTTTTCATATCTTTCTGTTAACTCAGTCCTTACCGCTCGAGTATTTGTAGAAGAAAGCACAAAGGTTAGATAAATCAAAGGTCGAATGTAACAGCACAGGACAGCGTAAGCGACCGATTCCTACAGTGTAATCTAAATTCCCATACAAAAGACTTCAACGCGCTCACACGCAGCAGGTTACGGGATTTGTCGTTATAGAGGAATTTGTTTTGTTAGTACTTAGTATAGCGAGTTCACATATCGTTGTTCAGATTTACTTGTGTGCAAGTCAAAACACGGATCTTATTATTCACTAACATTATATCAGTTTAGTAGATAAAAGATGTTTTTTTGGAATTTTTAATACGACCTTTATCACCGGCGTTTAGAATGCGTTTAATATTTTGTTTGTGAGTATTATGTGATTTCATATTTAATAATCGTAATTTAAAATTTTCTCACTACGTGGTAAACCTCCTTAGAGGTAATACATGTCATCATACCTGAATACCAAAATGGCGATCAATGAGTTGTTTGTATCGAAACAATATTTTTTCTTAGTACTTACCTAATTTGAATAGGTATCGAAGCAAACGAAATAGGAGGCTGTAAACTAGTTCTTTCTATAGAGAACTTAAGGACTTAAATAAAATAAATTAAATCTCTAGAAATTTTCCGCAAATAAATCATGTGGTTGCTGCGAACAGTTTCGTAAGTGTTCTATTTTGTGCTATAAAGAGAAGAACAGCATTTAAACGCATTAAAGATGCGACCAGTAAAAAGAAAACGACAATTTTAACGCGATACAGGGCATGGTGGAATGTTAATTCTCGTTCTTGAGAATCAAAACACTTATAAAAAGAGCACTGCAATAAATTGTAGCCTTACTTTCGAGCCGGCATGTACAATATTTGTTCCACTGTAGTAGTTTAATTCTATACTTTTTCTCTTATGAATATTCTGAATAGATGAGAAGTTTTTGAGAGAACTGTAAATTTGAAACTGTTTTTTATCATTTTACACATAAACCTACTTATTTTTACGTGCGTTCATTGTACAGCTATGTCAATAGCGGTACACGTAGGTATAGACATTAGATCAACATTAGATGGAGGTTGCCAAAGTATAATATTGATTTAAAACGTCTGTGGCGCGGTGAGCGAAGGTCTGCCTGCGACGCAGGATTTTGCGGTTTCGATTCTCGCCTCGGGAAAAATGTATTTACGATCTGCAGACATTTCAAGGTATTCTGGTCGTTTTCTATGTTCAATCTTTAAGTTGCGAGTCTAAGATAATGCTTGGCTTTACCATAATATTGAATGTATAGTTTAGTTCCGTTTTTACATTAGAATTTGAATTATACCTCTCCTACAGATTTAATTATCTTTTATGGTTACCACCATAATAGAAAAATAGCAAGAAATGCAACAGCTGCACCGAGGGAAAAAGGATCTGTCTAGCTACTCCGTAATATTTGTTCAGGTAAGTAATCAGTTATCTAGTAGGTACCCATAACACAAGCTTTGATTAGCTCGGGGCTACAAGATGACGAGTGAATTGTCCAGCATTATTTATTTATTATTATTATATAATGTCCCACTTTAGTCAGAAGACATTTTAGCATATCAATATCAAATATTAATAACGTTTATTTCTTTCTTGTTGGTTGACTATTTTCAATACACAATACACGAATAAAGGTGTATTACCGTAGGCAGTTTGAAACGTTCGAGGGAGCGAAACGAATTGGTATTTTGAAGGTCAGCGTAATGGAAAGTGGCCAATTTAATTGCAAAGCGGATTCTTCTCGGCAAGAAACTTTCTTTGTCTTCTCCGAATTTCGTTTCATTGGGGCAGACATCAGGAATAATGACACAAAATAGATTTCAGATTTCATTTACTTACCTTAACGTTAATATAACGAAATGAAATCTGAAATCTTTTTTGTAATAACATAACTTACCCGTTATGTAACATAACGGGTAAGTTATGTTAAGTTAGTTATGTTAAGTCAATGGGTTAGTTTAACAATAGGCAGTGGACCTCCAAAAATTCTTAAAAATTGGTTACAAACTTTTAAATCTATTAGCAATATTCTACGAATATTTAATAATGTCCCTTTGTTTGAGGGTGAGGAGCGGCTTCGAATCCTGCCGAAATGAATTTTTTTTGGTGAATTATTAAATTTTCGTAGAAAATTGGATCAGGCACGCACTATAAAGCACAAACCTATTAGAAATACCTTCATAAGTAGTTCTGAATAAATAAAATAACATCTCGATTAAGAATTTAACATGAAATTAACATACAAAACATTTTATGTTCCGAAATAAACAATAATGAATAAAAATAACTTAAGAATTGAATAAACAAAAATAATTTGATTACCTACATAATAATAAAAGAGTTGGATTCGTATGTAGGTACCTAAGAACGGATTAATCTGTATTATATCAAGTTGATAATATAACACCTGAAACACACAGCAAATCGCTGGATGATCATACGATAGTGTCCATAAATTAATTAGTGTCATAAAATAGATGACATTGAAAAAAATAATTCATGGCATAATAATACCGTTATTTCTGGAGGTACTTTGTTGTACACAGCAAGTTTAATGCATTGTTTCAATGACTTTTAGGCACGACTTCTTCGAAAAGACAAATGCACAATTACAATGTAATTGATCTCTCTGACAGAAGTTCAAAGTTAACTGTTAAAACTACTTATCCGATTAGGCTACAAATAACACCACCTTAATTTTTTTTTATGTAGCAGTAAATCTCCCAGATTGTATCAGGCCCTTAGGACTAACATACGTTATTGAAATTAAAGATTGTCATCTATTCATCATGTCATGTACTTACACATTACAGACATTTGTTCAGGGTGTTCTTGTCGTTTTCAATGTACAAAGAATACTAGAATAATGTACGTATAATAAAAAATATCGACTTATCTATTTATTGTATTATATTATATACATATATAAGTTATCTAGTACCCATAACACAAGCTCTGCTTAACTTGGGGCTAGATAATGCTGAGTGAATTGTCCATCATTATTTATTTATTTCCCTTTTGATAAACAATGTTTTGCAATAGAAGGTAGAGTAAAGTAACTAGTAAGAGTAACTATTTTGTCAACAAAGAAACACGGAAAACACCGTCATGACCAAGCAAACAGGAGGACGATGAACTCTAGCAATGGTAAAGCTATGGTAAGCTTTGGGATGTACAAATGGAATGAAACTGGTAGCCAAGGTACACATCTATCCCGCTTTTATGATTCAATTATGCAACCTTCGTTCACACGCTGCAGCCGTTTTGACTTTTCAATAACAGCTTTGGATAGAAATAGGTTTATGCTGGAAAATTCAGCAATAGCCGTTAATCGTAGCAAGTAAGCAATCCAAAATCAGAACGCATAGCACCTTGAGCTTTCCCGACATTACGTTTTGTCAAAAAATACCTACATATATAGATAGTTCATTTTTTCGGGATAAGTTATACCAACAAAATTTCTTTTTGATTTATCTTTCCAGCAAACAATTATAAAATATAAACGCCAAAAAAAATGTAAGCACACAACACAAATTCTGTTAGTCAACATAAAACGAAGCGACGAAAATAAAATAAACAGGCGCGTGTATAATTTGTCCCTACTAATTAATTGCATCGCCTCAGCTATGTTATGCAGCGCCCATCTTGCAATACCTTATCTAAAAATATTCACACTAAGGAGCACATTCTTATGCAATCATCATATCATTTTCATATGAATTTACCGACTGGAATACTGAGGCTGATGTTCACCGAAAGATAATAGGAAAATTAGCAGAATCGTCGATTAATTTTGACGTTTAATGGATGAAAACTTGTGTCAATAGCGTCAGTTAAACTGTAATTGCCCGAAAATGTTTTTGAAGAACAAAAGTGGCTGAATAAAACAAGTATTTATGCAAAATAGCTGTAAGAAGGTAGGTACACAACTAATTAAACTCTTCTTAATCTCCTCTCTCCTAATCCTGCCGCTAGCGTACAAAAATAATAAGTGAGTAGGTACTTAAAGAGTTTAATTGAAATTAATTTCTAACGTGTTATTTTTTTAATTTCTGAAATAGCAGCCGGTAGCTATGGTTACTTTCATAATAGGTCAGACGACAAAAAGTTTTTACTCCGAATTCGCCGTATGATTTGGCCTCTTCCATACTATTCGGAATAATAGCTGAAAACAGAACCATTTTCACATGGTTCTGTTTTCAGCTATTATTCCGCGTATTTACTGCGTACGATTTTCACATATTATGCAATTCGAGTTTTTAATTTAAATTTACACAGTTGATTTTTAAGATTTTTCCAAGTACGTAGGTGTGTGTAGGTTTATAAATCACTATGTAGCGGGAGAAAGTGTGATTCCTACCTCGTGTGTTTTAAAAGACCCTCTGCTGCGCCTCGGGCCCCAAATGACACACTCGATAGAAATCAGGCACGTGTGCCCAGGCGTGCATGTACTATTTTCTAGCCTAAAGAAATAAACGTTATTGATTTCTAGTTTATGAAAAATAAGTTACATACAATGTAACTGTAACCGCTCCGGGCCTTGTGGATTCTGTTGCAAAATTGATAAATATTTTGCAATGGAACTTGCAGAGCTTGATGCCCAAAAACCACGACGTTGAGCTTTTACCTACTTTTATGATTTTTTGCAAGTACAATTGTTATAGTTTGGTAACTTGTTTCGCCACATTCGTTTTTATTCTGCCTTCTGAACAAAGTTTATATAGTTAAAATTCTGAAGATCAGATAATATGGATCTCCTTGGATTCTACTTTTCATAAATAAAACTTCCTCCCCTCGTCCTGGTCGTCGCTCGCAATCCCTCACGCGTTTTCCTATTTATTTATTTTTCTTGTTGTCTGTGCGCGCATGTTCGCTTAGTAATTAACATCATTGCTTACATACATATTTCTAGAAATAGGCATTACAATTTTTATTGCCTCTGTCGGAGTGGAGTTCTGTCATCGTTTACGAGGTGATATCACCATTTCTAAGATAACAAACAGCGGGTCGTGCAGTTGAAGATCTTATGGACATGTTTCATGACTTTATTTATTACCTAAGCTCGCATCGTTCTCTTCGTTGATTTTTCATGCCGCTTTTGGAATGTCATTAGAATGGGTTATAGGAAGTACTTAAAGTGAATTTATTTGTTTAGTAAGAAGCAATAAACCTAGCAATAACAATAAGTTTCTCAATAAACGGGGTGATTCATTCAGGGTCGATTGGTTGATTAAAAAAAACTACATCAATTAAGTTAATAAAATTACAACAAAAAATAAAGAAAGATTTTTTTTTATTTGTTTGTGTATTTTTCATATTAAATAAATACATAGCAAAAAATAACAATAAATCAATAAATAAAAAAACAGACATTGACAATTTTGAACATTTTAAAGTCCTGCATTTTATAGATAGTACATATTAATGAATTTATTTATGTGTAGCAATATTACTTTTTATAAAGTCACATTAAAAACAAACTATATTTGATTACTTATGTGCCATATAAATAATCAAAGCAAACTAATTTAAACCTTCGTCCTTTTGAAAGCTACAGACAGAGATATCTAACCTACACACGTCAAAATTATAACACCGCTCTTATTAGGACGGGTCAAAAATAAGTTGACTTCAGCAGGCAATAAGCCCTGGCTGATTCAAATAACCTACAGTAGTGTAAATACCCAATCTACTTCAAAATTAATTTATACCATGAAAGAATAAATTAATTTGTGATGACCATCTTCAATACCTTGCTTGCTTAAAAATGTATATTTATTGTGCTTTGGATAACAACTACTTAATAGACCAGTAATATTTTTACCCCCTCTGCCTCTTACCCCACAAACCTGACCGGAATATATCTAATTGTGCTAAGAATAAAGTAACTTCAGTTTTATTACTGTAAAAAGTAAAAAAGTGTTTACGTGGTTTATGGAACTGGTCCTCGTATAAATTAGATCTTAATAAAAACATAATTACGGACCAAGAATGATAATTGAGACAGGTTCCTAAATAAAAAAAGTTGCGGTCTGTACATAACCTTGGTATGAACAAAACCTTTTCTTATTTCATTGTTGGAGGCAGTGATGCGCGAGTGCGAGGTGCTGTGCTGATGTCATATACGCATACACTGCCTTCTTAGAAAATAATCATTTTAATATTTCCTTTAATACTACCGGATTATTTGTGGCCTACAATATTGGTTGTCAGTGGCATTGATGTGGAATTGTAGGTAGAGTTGAGCTACAAGTGAATAACTTAAAACGCACGAAGTAATTAGTTGGTATAAGTAATTATCTGGAAAAACTTACATAACTGTGTATGCAAATAATAGAATTAAATTAGAACTAGTGTTTACAATTGAAACAATTAAGCTAACTGCAGACAATCTACAGGCAGATCAACTGATCCATATGAATACCCGTCGGAAGAGTGCCCGTTTTTCGGTTGCGTCCGAATTGCTATTATTGAAAGTTTTATATAACAAATTGGTTTTAAAAATTAGCGCCTGAAACACAAGACATGAGTCATTCAAAATAAAAATGGCGTTACTCATCCGTGTATGGACTTAGCGGATGTAAGCGATGCTCATTATTCTAGACGTATCAAAGAATACGTTATTGTCGAAGTAACAATATGGAGGACACTTCGTCCGGTCCAGTCAGTATGTTTTTATTCCCGACTCCAGACAAAAGACGCAAATGGCCTTCAGACAACAATTCTAAGATGAATCGAAAATTAAGAAAGTCTGACTTTGAAACGACCGGAGTAAATTAGCGGTCGAGTATGGATCATCGACAATTTCATTTAACATTTTCATTTTGATATAATCTCGTCTTATTTAATGATGACCGCACGTGATCTCATCACAGATGAACTTGAAACGGGATTTATAGATACCTTAATGTACAACTATTTTTATAATGAACATTATTATTGAATACCACTCTACTGACCTTTAGGATTTTATGAGATAAAGTAGGTAAGCTATATAGATAGTGGTAGTGATTCTGTTGGCACAAAACCTAAACTAAACTAGCCTAAAATTGTTGCAGTCTCTTTTTTTTTCGATTGAAAGAAAGGTGACAGCAACATTTTTACGCTAATTTAGTTTAGGTTTTGTGCCAACAGAATCACTACCATTGTTAATGGTATTGTTCACTTCTTAAATAATGAAGATAGGGAAATAGTTGCTCGTCCGTAAATGAAAAAAAACTTAGAAAATTTCACTACGCATTTGGTACCCAGCCCCCAAAACTCAAAAACTCAAAACTGAAAGTTTAGACCCTTTAGAAGTTCTCAGCTCAAGTTTATTTGCTTTAGACCTTACAGGACTTTTGACTTTTTACGTCACAAAACTCAGATTACATAAAACTAGGAAATAAAGTGGTCACTTCGATCTTTTGTCAATTTCGATCTTTTTAAGGTAAAGTAATGAAGCGAACAAGAAATATTTACCTTGTAAGAATGTTAGTCTACGAGTTGGAGCAAACTTGTCCCAAGCTTTTATAACCTCAAGATAATCTGATATTTTATAATAAGTAATTTTTCAAAGGCCATGTTTGACAATTTGTTTGAATTTGTTTATTGCAAAGGTCTTCGGTGTGTTATGTTGAGTACCTTTAACTCGTTATGACTTTAACACTTATTTACACATTTAGTGGCAAAATAAAATCAGTAAAAAGATTGATTTAAGAATGACTGACTTTATTTTACCATTTATTGTGTAAATTAGTGGTAAAATAAGATCATCAGCCGTTTAGGCGTAAAAGACAGACATACAGAGCTACAGTCGAATCTTTAATATAAGTTTACCACTAAATTGATTAAAATGTATACTAAGATTAAGATTATATTAATTTTATTTAACAACTAATGTACACAATTATTAGGTAAAATAAAGTCATTCTACAATCTATAATCTAACTAATATCATACATTCAAAAATAACTCTGTCTGTTACTCTTTTACGCCTAAACTATTGAACGGATTTTAATGAAATTTGGCAGGTAGGTAAATGGTGTCCCGGGGACGGACAAAGGAAAGTCCGTGCGAAGCCACAGGAAGCAGCTAGTTACTTATATAATTATGTTTTCCGAACATAAATAAAGTATCTCAAGCAATTACCCGATCAAGCATGTTCTGCTTAGATTAGTTATGGGAAGCTTTCGGATCGAGTCAGTAGATCTAGTCCTGTGGGAACTCATCTTGAAGAGATCTAGATAGTTGCTCTCCTGCGGATCCTGGCAGACTAATTATGAGGAGATTGTTTGGGCCGTTGCTCCCTGCAAAGCCCAGCGTTGCATTATACAGCGGCGCCGTGCATATACCGCCCGCGGATATGTAGATATGTACATATGTTTTTATCAGGATCTGGGTGCATTTAATCTCATGCAGATTGCGCTTTCGTGAAATTTATTACCTACATGTTATATGTATGTTAAAAAAAATAAGGAGAGGAGTAGTTGTTTTGGTTGTTTTTGAAGTTGGTTGATTCCACCAAGCTGTGAATAGGCTGTGATGAAACTTGATTTGATAATGATAGGCTGGAATAAGTTAGAATTCTTAACAATTTATTTCAAAGCCTAATTTTTTGAAGTTGGTAACATTCAGAAACTAATTTTGTTCTAAGCATAAACCTCGGGTTTTATGGCTTGCTAAAAGGAATTTCTTAAATGGTCGGCTCACACAAGTCCAGTAAGCTATTAAAATACTTTTATAGAGCTCAGGGAACTAATATTAGAAATTATGGGCATAATAGCTAGCGCGTCGCCCGACCTCTGGCTCAGAAGGGTCCTGTCATCGTATTTTTATCCCTATCCATCCTAGGGTTCCGTACCCGAAAGATACAATAAAATGTATTATGGACCTTTGTCCAGAAGTGGAACACACCAGGCTTATTGTAATTGCAATAGACCATGTCTTCGATTAAAGTTTAAAATTTATTTATTTTGTAAAAAAACCACGAGTTTCAAGACATTTACCCCATTTTTTTTTGAGAACTGGAATAACGCTTATGACTAAAATGAATTCCATGGTAACGTAGAACCCTTTCGGCGAGCGAGTTCATCTCACACCAGACCGATTTTCAATAAGCCGTGTATTGTTAAAAAAAGTTCCCGTAGTTTTAGAGAGGTCCGATCTTAGTGGTTTGTGTGAGCTCATCGACCGAGATTGATTTTGAGGCTGACCTCACGTTTGTTATATAGATATATTGTGGGTAAGCCTACACGTCAAGTGATGACACATAATGGATTTAGTAAAAACCTTGAATACCTACCTAATACTAACCGACATACAAGATAAAGCACCTTGAAACCTCGTTTTATACAAAAATTTATTACTAATTTACTACAAAGTAAAACATTTTGAAGTAGGTTACCTAGCTCGAAGTTGCAAAGTTGAATAGATTAAGTAGGTACCTACTCAAAAGTATGCTCATCATCATCAGCCTATGTTAGTCCACTGCTGGCCATAGGCTTAATGAGCGCCATAGCACTCATTAAGCCTATGGCCAGGTTCAGTTTTTTGTAGGTCTTCGTACCGCCTGGCCGAAAGGCATCCTTCACTACGTTTGTCGAGCACATAAGAATGTGTTACCTAATTTGCAAGAAAATATCTAAAACTATGAAGACAAAGCGCAACGAATCAAAAATAATTCTGGAAACGGATAAGACACGCAAAATCCATCGAGTTACCTACTTTACTGAAACTACATAATAACAGAACAAAGTAATAGGAATGTTCATTGTTGTATAGATACTATATAGGTACCAAGAGTGTACCGGTTCGTCCAAAGATGTATTGCGTAAACGATTTCGACAGCAGGCGGGCGCGGATATAGCACGGGGTCATTCTTTCGTAGCCTACACCCACAAAGCATTTGAACAAGCGACGCTGGCACTTGCTAAACGCTAGAGCAAACGAACTGCAAGAACTACATATGTGTCTATCGATAAATGTTTACTCACACACATTCACAGAAATATTTTAGAGAGTGTTTGTTTTATCTATTTTTGTCTACTCGAAGACCGATAAGCTACAATCTCAGAAAATGGACTGGGTAATGAAATCTTCAAAATATGTCCTAGGCATGGCATAGCCAGTGTTTTTATACCTAATGATGTCATGACGCGGCTTGCGCGGCTATCAACTAACGATTTGCAGAAGGATTTTGGGGTCAGGGTAGCTCCGACATGACAATGAGAATTCAATAGATAAACTACAATGACTACACTACACACTTACTTGTGTTTTCTCTACAACTTACAGAAAATCTGATTTAATATTTTACTACTCGTAAAAGTACCTAACCTACCTTTTATTACAGTTGCACCTATACAGTTGTTTAATATCTTTCCAACTGCTTCCAGAGTTCGAAACAAGGCGTTTTATTTCAAAGAAAGTTATATTTTATTACCTACCTACTGCACCGGTTTTATGAATGGGATATAAGTTATATTCCCTCTATTGAATTACCCATAATAACAGTGCTGGATTACTGTACCAAGATCACGCGGCTTCACATGCGCGGCGTTTTGATAAAAAGTCGCCGTCTCGTGACGAATTCTTTCTTCGTGTAAATTATAGTGACCGCGATAAAAAAACCTGGCTGTTCCTTGATGCTGACAGACCAGAACAATTTTTTATCTTGATTACCCTTTAGCTATTTGAGTGAGCTATATTCGAAGTAACCATCAAGCTGACAAACTAGAATGGTTGTGTTGGATGGTTTCTCAGTCTAGAAAAATACGCCGAACGATCACTTGAACAGACAAACCAAATAACATGTACTTGTTAATAATTTTAATCGTAGGAGCATTCATTTTTACAGCATAAAACTAAGGTAAAAGGTTTGAATTCATTGACGTTGTTGTTCTGTCACATACATAATGGCTTCGTCATATTGCTGCGCCTACTCCGCCACCAGCTTCAAAGACAGTACAACCCACTCAACGTAATAAAATATTAAATTTGTTATGAACGAAGTTATATCTAAGTAGGTACCTATAAATCTGCCTTAACCTTTATGTAAGAAGTGTAATGTAAAAGCTCCTGTAGCATAATATGTAAGTAACCCATTACTATAACATTTGCTTTCTTAACTAAGGCCCGTACTATGAAAGCTTGCTTAGTCATACATCTATGCTTGAGTGATGTTTATTCCAAAGAAAAAAGTGACTCAAGCATAGATCGATGACTGAGCAAGCATTCACAATACAGGCCTTAGTGTTCAATTATGTACCTATGGTAGAAATATAAGAAGAAAATATGTAATTAAAAAATATAGTTGTTTATTATAAAATAATGTAAAATGGCTCATTTAAATTCTATAATCGTACTGCAATCTCTTTATTTTCTATTTAAAATTAACAAAAGTTATGCATGTGTTTAGAAGACTAGCAGATTCAGTCTCATAAATGATAAAATATATTGAGTAAAATTTGAAGCATCAGGTCGACTACCTAACGTTTTGGCGGCAGGTTATACCTACACCAATCGAATAATAAGTAAAACCAGTCGAAGCAGTGACATCATCATCCTGTGCAAGAGGCCGTGTCCTTTGCTTCTATTTGATTTTCATATTCTAGTCAACATTTGTTTTGTCTCGATTTTTAATGCATTATTGTTTTCTTAGCCCCACTTGCATTTAATTAATACTTCATATTTAGAATAGTCAGAAGGTCAGATGGCCTATATAGTCTATAGTTTTCAAAAGGCATTTTTAAGTTTGGTTTATGGTCAGCAATTTTCAATTTAGAAACAAAAAAATTGTTAAAGCATGCGATGTTAGTTTTCCAAGGTTAAAACAAAAGTTTTTACACGAGACTACATGCTGACGGCATAGAAACAATACCTAAGTTTTTGCGATCTATGAGTTGTGTGGATACTACATGTGCAGATCCGACAAAGTAAAGTATTTATTAGGGTCAGGCATTGCATCATTTCTAGCGATCCATGGCGAGATTACAAAGTAGAGTCCATTGTTTTATTTTTTAGGATTACAACAATGAGCTCTGCGGATGAAGTGCGCCTGCTCATCCAAGATGCTGGCTAAATTAAATAGGTACCTAGGTACTGCGCTGTTTGTGTAGCGAGCCTACAGCAAGAATTGTCTTTGTAAATAAACGAATCAAATCTATTCAAAAAACTTACCTATATTAGTTATATACAGGGTGCAGGGGCCTTGTATGTATGTATAACAAGGCATTTTGACGACGTTAATACCAGCTAGCACTAAAACAATAAAAGGGCGCTAGTTTTCCTACGCGCAGACGTAAGTATTTAAGTTCAGTGCTATGTATTAAATTTTTAAGAAAGAGATTTGGTGTGATAACTTATCTTTTCATGCTTGGGTATTTGATCACAAATAATAATGGATTTCATAGGATAAATAAAACAATTTAGTATGGATATCAGTCATGGTTTTTGTAAAATAGTTGCCTTGGTCCTTGACTTAAAATTTTAAAGCGATTAAACGATGTTTTTGAACAAAATGTTGTCTATTCTTGTGCTTAATTGGTTTTGCATAATAAATTCTTAATAAAACAAAAACTGATTGGCGAAGCCAAAGGTACAAAAATGAACCTAAACAAATTGTTTTTTAAAGTGAGAAGTACCATCGCTCATCTTAGTATCGTTTTATGTGCAATATACGATGCCTTAACTAAACGTTTAGGTTCAACGTCTCGCGATACGCTTACTTAGTAATCTTGTTAAATAGTTGGCGTCGCAAACATCATCGGCTAAGGTATTCGCAAGTCAGAGTGTCCTTGGTCCTTGCCAAGTTGAAGGTATGTCGCGGGAGCAGTCGGTGGAATGGTGGATCGACAAGATGGCGCGGCGGGTGGTTTGGGAGTCCCGAGAGGGACGCGGTGCGAGGGACAGGTCTCGCTGCATCGCTGGCCCTTACGAGCTCTATTTTTAGCGCTGTGTCACCGTTCGCTTGCGCCTTCGTTCTCGTCCCGATCTTCCACACGCTGCGCGAAGGTATCTTGAACTCTCGTGTCGTGCCGTGATTTAAATTTAAATTTACAATTTGCTGAAATATTAATATTAGTTTATTAAAGGATGATATCTGAACATATAAACTAAGATAAAAAAACAAAACAACAGTTTACAAAGGGGATGTGAAATATCCGACATACGTTCCGGGGTATCTCTATAAAGTAATCGAAAGAACACAATGAACCTTATCTCCCGGCGAGACGTATTTATTCAACACCAACGTCGCTGACAAAAAACTGTGTACACTGTAGGAAAGAAAGGTCACGTTTTTTTTCTTCAAATGAAATCTCGGCTCTTTGTCCTCACATAGTAGCGGTCACCAAGGCGTTACGAGGTGCTATTTTTTAATTCCTCTCACGTATTATGGTCTGTGTAACAGTAAGTAACGCGGCGTGATGTCATCGGCATGAAATGTGATGGGTTTGTGCCCTTTTTGAGACTAGTGCTATGTTCTATAAGACGTTGACACCTCTACTTATGAAGTTTGAACTGTGAGGATATTTTAATGTTGCCAGTGCACCTAGTCTAGCGCTATATAGAGGTACCTAGTACTTATGGTTATCTAGAGAAATATGGGTGGCTATACCTGTGGGCATAATTTTTCGCAAACAACAACGAAGTATTAGGTTTAGGTTGTGAAAAATAGCTAGAGATAGCAAATAGTGTTTCACAACTGTAAATAATGTTCTTAGTTCTTGCCTTTAGGTTATTACTAGAGCGATAAATGTTTATCTAAATCTATTGTTTTCCTGATCTTTGTTTCCTTCAGATTAATTACAGCAAACCCTAACCCAACAATAAATTACAGCTATCGTTAGCCATCTACTTTTATGAATGGGTGAGTGATTTGAATCAAATTGAGATAAAAACTACGCAATGAAATAGTTGAGTAACGATATCAACGGCTACTTTTGACGGTTGTTTTTCAAGGAGCTTTCTGCTTGGTACCAAGTGGGTTTATGCACCCACACGGACGCAGTCTTTTCGATGTCAGCCTGTGAGTGGCGCTGCTTGGCATCCATTCGCCTCGACCCACGCGCCGCCATCGTCATCGCTGTCGAGGACTCTACCCACATTAAATTACGCAATTAGCAAGGCATTTACACAACTTGGTCAACTTAACAATTATCGGTTTGTCGTAGCAACAGGTTAATCCGGCCTGTCATAAATCTAGCGACAAGCTCATATCTTAACTCGTCCCCATAAAAGTGATCACATTGAAAGCTCGCGTAGATCTGTCAAAATTGCAGTCAGTCCAAACTATTGAAAGCAGAATAGTCTGCGTGAGAAGATTTGAGATTCATCATCATGGCGAGCTATTCTCACGATTTCATATTACTTATTCGTTATTTAAAATCAAATAAGTTTTAAATAAGTTTGTTCGTTATTTTAAACAAATTCTAGTTTTGACTGTAACTAACTAACTAGTTAAGGATCAGTTGAGCTACCTGTAGATTGTTTGCAACAGTTTGCAGATAGCTTAATTGTTTCTATTGTAAATACTAGTTTTAATTTAAATTTGTTATTTGATTGTTATTTTCTTTCGAAATAAATGTATAACTAGTTAAGGTATTAAAGTATCTACCTTCTCAGAGTCATCCCGAGAACTATTGAGTCATAATTATGACCATTTTTCAACTTTATTAATCGAGAGAAGACATATCAGGCCTTAGTGCCTTTAGAAGTCAAAAGCAATTTACAAGTTTCCTATTTGAATGAAATTTGCTAATACTTTGTGTAAAATATATATGGTCAGCATAGGGTCCCGTATCAATTTATAGGTAGTTAATTTAATTTTTAGCTAGTTTTTGACTCTTGGTAATCATGTCATCTCCCATCCCCAATTCAATGCAGGTTTTTTTTAAATACCTATTCTTCTTTTAGATGAAGTAAGATAAAAACTTGTTATAAAAGGAAGGACTGACCTTTATTTTACTTCGATTCAAGTCTGACATTACGAATCTATACGGAACTCTAATAAAAAGAAACTCCTCCACATAGATATGATTCACTGTTTGCCATTTCCAAATAGCAACATATTTGCTTGAGCCAATCAGGTACCTATGTATGCTTATAAGTATACTTATAGCCATACATCTGTATGTAGGTATTAATATAGTTGAAAGCCTTGATATTTAGCTTGTTGATTTCATTAAATGTCACTTCACGGTTTGAGGCGCGCCCACAGTTGATCAAGCAGCAGAAGCATCGTCGTAGTGTCGTCATTGCAACACTTGGAGAAAGCAGAACTCGTCTGGCGAAATCACACCCACAGCTCATGTGCCAAATATTATGCATGCGATATCCCTCACTCACTACTTATAAGGCGAGCTTCATGTAACTGGGCAGTAAAAGTTGTTTCTATAAGTAAGCAATAACAAATAACGAGAATCAAGGAGAAAAAATAAACGGCCTGACTACATTTAACAATAAAAGTCAACACAGGAACGGCTTTATGAGCACTGTTGATTAAAAGAATAATCTGTGGCAATTAATTTTAATTTACAGTCTTAAATCTACTTGCTGTTTAGGCTTAATAAATTATTGGCTTATTCAATAATAGTAGGTATACCAGAGGAATAGAGCTCAATAATAAAGCTATACGGATGTATTTAAAATCATATGATTATCAGGTACATAATAACGGGCATGGCATAATGTTACGTGCGGACACGTATGCGATGCAACCTTGTGCGATGGCAGCCCATGATTGCGATGGCGAGCCGACCGTGACACTGACTCGGGTTATGATTATGCCGACTTACGCTACGAACTGTTGTCAAGATTCGGCGTAAGTAGAAGCCTGCGTCTGCCCTCGGCGAGTACCTCCACAACCGTTATCCGGTCACCGCTAGCTACAGTCTCGTCGTCGTCGCTTGAGAAACTACCGACGACGTTCTAAGTTTCGGGACTATGCTATCACATTTTACGCAGTCTCTCGATGCATATTCCGTTCGAACCTCTCTGAATACTTACGAGTGACGAGGTTATGACAGTTACAGTTGTCTCTTGAACTGTTATAAAATTCACGCGACTCATATAACACGTACGCGAAACCGTTACAACTCTTTATTTCTAACCGATAGTAGAGTATACCGTACCTAAACAGTGTGAACCAAATTACAAAATATTATTGAAAATATCAAGCAAGTATTGGCATATTTGGCAACCAAAGCTTACGAAGCATCTATCTAAATAATTCTTCATTTTTAATCGGTGAATACGTAGTTATTAAAAGTAAATAAAAATATTATTGACAGCCAACAAAAAAATGAGCGCGTTTAAGTCTTTTTTATGGAAAAACTACCACTATGTTATTTATTATAAACATTTTAATAAATTTGATAAGATTACATATTTTATACTTACACGGTTTATATGTAGGTACTTGTTGTACATAAAGGAATATAATAAATTCCTTGATGATCTTAAATTGCCAAAAAATAAGTTACCATTAAAAGCTAATAATAAACATAAAATAGAAAAAAACGCGTTTAAGTCTTTTGTAGGAGAAACGACACCAATGCCTTTATTATCGTAGAAATTAGATAAGCAGAGGCGGAAAACTATAGTACTTCTTTTTTAACCGACTACAAAAAAGGACGAGGTTCTATGTTAGGCTGTATTTAGGCATGTTTTTTTATGCATGTTCGTGAATTTCTCTGTCATTTATGGACCGATTTAGATGATAATTTAGCAGTTGTATAGATGATTCTGAGGTAGTCCCGTAACAAAATTATTCCCAAAAGATTCGTATACATTCCGCAAAACTTTAAAAAACTGTTTCTAAGTGATGCGAGGTCGGTTTTAAGTTTTTTTCAAAACAATGTTGCAAATCCAAGACGCATGGTTATTTAGAATACAGTGCAGTTTTCCTAAAGGGGGGAATTTCCAAGGGGAAAAGCTGGAATAAGCCTAAGATAGATATAGAATTTTATTAAGCCCACAGCAGACGTATCTACATAATATAATATATATTAATATAGTTAGGAAGACACAGGTAAATACTTTGTTAAGAAAGAAAATTACAATCAAATAATAAATTTAAGAAAATCGAGCACTTAATTGTGATGCTTTAATAAAAATTTCCTGTGTTACTGGTGTAATTGGATGTGTATTTCTCCTAGAGTATGTAGAGGTACTATAAAAACTCTATGTTATTTTTGCACCAGCTCAATAAATAATACAAAACTTTTCAATACTGGAAACATATTTTGAAATCAAATAGCAAGAAAGAGTAGATCAGGTGGAATCTTTTGTACAAGTCTTCTCGCAAAAGCGTTTATTTTTCACAATGCATCATCATCATAATATTATCCCATACACGTCCACATAGGCATAGGACATAGGCCTCCCACTTACAATACACAATACATAAAACGATACTATAAGAATAAAACAAAAGTTTATGCAGAAATAATAAATAGCAAAGAAATAGAAACAACTGACTCTTCGGCAAAGTTTTTGATTCAATAGGCTACATTCAAACATAATCGAATCGAGAAGCCATTATTTTGAATAGCACGATAAAAATAAACGTAATTGGTGATGTAAAAAGAAGAACGCTTATTGAGTTGGGCTCTACAGAGTTGCCGCGACTCCTATAGGTACTACCCATCTATTGTACATAATTTGTAATGCTCTTCTATACACCCCTGGATATTTGAATTTCATTAAATATAATTAATGAATTCTATGTTAAAATATATCTTTCTTAACAGTTTCTTATGAGATTTAAGGATTCATAGAAGATTTCAGAGATATTCGGAGACTTTAATAGGTTAGTATGGTACTATTGATGTGAAATAATTTCCACAACCTTGTTATGAAAGGTTAGAAGTCGTTGAATCCTCTATTTGCAACAAGGAACGAGTTTAGAGTTCGTTTAGTGCCCTTGCCGTATTATAGTTAGAGTAGGTTGGCAAAAGCTCGGCCAGTGGGAAATGCGTTGGAGGGTGAAGTGCAGGGCAGAGGGAGGGGTCCGGGCGGCGCGGCGGGCGCGGGGAGCGGGTCGGGCGCGCGGGGCGCCACAACCTGCGCGAGCGCCGAAGCCTACGTTTTCGCCTTGCGTTCAGTCATTGTCCGGCCAACATCTCGGTCGAACATAACACCGACCGGCGCGTTGTCGCTACTGTAACTGTCGAGTGAGTGCCCGTTAAACGAACGGTTTACTCCAAATCCTGGAGTGTAGGTGCAGTGCTAAGTGATAGTGTGTTTGTAGCTATACAGCAATTAGTGTATCGCTAACAAGTATTACTGTCAGCGGTTTGTGGCGAGTTCCTCGGAGTTGCCTAACGGCTGTTCGCCTGCCGGCGAGGGAAGGCGGATCACTTATACTGGGAGGAATGAGCCCCGTACACCACCGTTCTCGCAGTCACCGATGATCTCAAGGTAAACTGAGAATTCTCATGCTGCTACCTCTAACAGCAGATACAGACAGTAACCATGTCGTAAGAGATTTCACACGACACGACCTCACGACCGCGCTCTACCTTGCTCTATTCTCATTTAATTCCAATAACATTCATTCGGAGCTCACTCACAGGTCTCCGTCGCCGTCGAAACATTCACTTACCTACTTTACTACATCCTTATACCGACTAAATGAATTCTGTAGCCAAGCATATTCTCACATTTATAAACTTTCATTTTTTAATTGTGTAGGTAATCAATTAAAAATTGAAAGCTTGATGCAAGACGGACATATTAGGCATGAAGTTATGCCTTAACTCAAAAACCCTCTTACTTATAAACCCTATATATGATTTTTATAGCTAAAGGGTAGTAGGTCTCTGACAAGATAGACCTGACGAGGGCAATTACAAAATAAGTTTTGAGTTTTAAAGAAGTAAGGAAAGCATGTAAAATAAATTAATTGTATTTGTACCTATGTGTCATGACAAATAATTATCCCTTGGAAATAAAATTTTTTTGGCACCACTCCGGGGTCAATCTCCATACAATAAGATTTTTGAAATCGATCCATAAATTCAGGGAAAAATCGACGGACATAAAAAAATACATATTGCCGAACATTGAAACTCCGTTTCGTCTGTTAACAAATTATAAAACAGGCTCCAGACAGTTTCAAGCACGGCACTTTATGTCACTTATGTAAGCTAGCAAATACATTTCCATATAGGGCGAAGCAGATTTTCCTTACAAATATCCGGTAAGGCACTACACAACTTGCAGCTGATGATGTAACTTACATACGAAGGTTTTCTTCAACAACTAAAAGAAATGTATTCTACATTTCAACGTATGTCTTACGCGATTTCAGAATAATCAGAATTTTGACTCATCCAGTTCGAGACGGGGAAAACCAAAATATAAGAAGTCTTTCAACGAAAAAGTCATTGACAAACTTGAATAAATTGTAACTGAAGTAGTCCTCGAGTAATTCTTTGAGTGGATAACCAAGATCAATATGGCTGGCTTCGGATAAAACTTTTTCGACGTATCCAAATCAGTCTCCTAATCTACACAAAAAGCGATAAAGTTGACTAGTCTAGTATGTGACACTTGTAACTATGTTCCTGGGGATCCTGATCAGCGACGAACTCCTCCTGTTGTCGTTTCCCCAATACTGGGGGTCGTGATCCATCACAGAAGCAGCTTCTTCCGAACGATATCGCGCTATCTGCTCGGGGCTTTAAGTGACATGTATCTCTTCTGTCATTTTGATGTCGAGTATACAAAACTACCTAGTTCTATACAGACAAAACTGCATCGTCTGAAATCATCATCAGCCTATATTAGTCCACATCTGGACAAAGGCCTCCCCTAATAAGCGCCATAGCGACCTGTCTTCAACTTGCCGCATCCAGCATCTACTAGTAGTCTTTCGCAAATCGTCATGCCACCTAGTCGGAGGGTGTCCTACACTACGTTTGCCGAGTCGCGGTCTCCACTCAAGAACACGTTAACCCCAGCGGTCGTCTGAAATGCATTTCTTGAATTTGGATGAAATCTCGAAGATTAGCAGTACCATTCTTCTTCGTCGTATTCTTCATTACTGAAGGTCGCGCCCCTTTTGGAACGTCTTTAAAGACTTAAACAGCTGTTGCAGCAGTAACTACGAATGATAAAACACGATATCTGTAGATACTTGTTCCGGGTTTTCTAGATGTTTTCCTTGTATAATAAAAAAGTATCTATCTATTTAATGTATTGTATTAACTATATGAGTTATCTCGTACCCAGAGCACAAGCTCTGCTTGGCTTGGGGCAAGTAGATGATATGTGAATTGTCCATCATTATTTATTTATTTATTATGTTCCATAATAACAATTCTATCGGTATCAATGCAGAATTCTTGTGGTTGTAGGCGGATTAGTACTTAAGTAGGTAGCGTACCTTCGTTGAAATCACAGTGACATAGATGTAAGATCACGTGGTATTCAGCCTTGCTTAGAGACAAAGTTAACATAGTATATGAATATTTATAATCCAGTGCTTTACAAAACTACGAGTATGTTTTCACTTCAGCTTTGTTTCTTTGTCTTGCTAGTTAAGAAATAGCTGAAAAATCCCATTCCGCAGAAGGCATCTGTACGAGTTTCTCTAAATTTTTATGCAAAAAAACTGTGCTACCATAACAATAGACTTCCCATAATACAGTTGAGACTAACATTATTAACATCATTAACGTAGATGGAAGTCTAAAGATCAAGTTTACTGAGATCTCGTGCCGAGGTATTTTAAGTCATAACTACATATTTGTAGTTTTTATCAAAAATTAGAGGTTTCCGTATGCATTAACTAGTCGTGTATTAACATATTTAATCGCAAACGTTGTTTTCCGTATTCTTTGCCCAGTAATCTGAAAAACGCTTTGTGCTGTATAAGTACGTTTAGACATAATCATTCGTTGGACACGCTTGAAAGTAACAGCCGTTTTTTGTCCCGCGAAGATACTATTACAGCAGGGCTGGAATTAATGATGAATAGACGCCAAATGACGAACAATCTTTGTCGATAATTCTGTTTACTTAGCTTTTTGCTTTATAGTGCGTTACTCGCACTGGGACAAATTCTCCACGAATTTTTTTAATAATGTTCCAAAAATTTTCGATTTCGGCAGGATTCGAACCCTTGCCCCACCCTCAGTGCGGGTGTGCTCTAACCAACTAAGCCACAAAGGTTTATTCCCATTTGTCACCCTGATCTGTCCCCTTAGGGGGACAAATAGGAAAAAAAGGTTCTATCTGTCCCCCTGTTAGTCACACGGGGACAGATATAACTTTTTAAATAAAAAATAGTTTTATCTGTCCCCCTGTTAGTCACAAGGGGACAGAAAAACCCTAGTCGGTTTAACCGAAAATCTTTGGGACTTTTTACGGCTATAGCGCCGTTAGCGCCACCTATATGGGAAACGTTGAAATGAAAGTTTTCCAAACCTGCTCAAAAAGTCAAATGAAATCGAAAATTTTTGGGACATTATTCAAAATTTTCCTGGAATGCTGTTTACGTTCATTTTGGGCAATTTCAGCGTTACGATTTGGCTCAACATCAATAAGCCTGAAAAATGGATGGCAATGACCGCTTTGAAACCATATTGTAAAGTAAAAACACTAAGTCGGTATCCATAGTTGGATCAGAATGCGCCCCTGCCGTACCTACCTTCACAACGCTTATAAGTTTTGTGACGTAATCAATTTGAAACATAATCCAAACTTCAAACTTTCAAATGTTGAGGTAATGGTTGGTAGTTTATAGGTATACACTATACATGAGACGAAAGCGAAGGTGATCTCTCTATCCACCAGAATAGGTACCTGCCTAATATCCTCAACCTTCAAATAGCATAAAGATTCAATATTCACTGTTCAATGCTAAAACCTTATGTAATGTCCCTTTTTCATCACTTGACCTTTCTCACGTTCATGCATATTAAAGGTATGACTGACCCTAACATATTTTTTTACCATTGAATTTCTCGAAATGTCATTCTCAAGACTTATACCTTCGAGGATGTTGAATGCCGCAGGTAGCCTCCTAATTCTCTTAGCAGGTAGTTACTCTAATAAAGTTTTGATATAATGTATCCAAGAGAACTAGAAATAATCTATTTCATCAGAGCCTACGCATTTGCTCCCCTTGGAGTCCCTTGGTCCGCGGGGTACCAGGCTCTCTGGGTTTTCAAAAAATTATTTAAGCGTATGGTCGAAGCGACGCGTGACCCGAGAGCTGGTGAGTATCTGGCACAGCGCATCAGCATCACAGTCAGCATTGTCATACAGCGGGGCAATGCAGTCAGCGTCATGGGTTCGCTTCCGACTGGTATTGATATGGATCAGTTGAGCTACCTGTACATTGTTTGCAACAGTCTACAGTTAGCGCAATTTTTTCAATCGTAAATACTAGTTTTAACTTTTTATTTATTATTATCTAGAATATATACACATACACTAGAGTATAATTACAATCTAGCCACAGAATTGGCTAATGGGTAATTTTGTTTTAACTTATTTTTATAAAAACTTCATACTAAGAACGTGTCCATTGGCACTTTTCTTATTGTCTCTATTTACTTAAGGCCCATACCGGACCCAAAGTGGCGCCGCCACCTAATTTATGTTATTATTCCGTTTAACAAAAGAATTTTCAAAAATCCTTCTTCCAGCTTGTGATACCTATCATAAGCTTTTTTTTAATGCCTCTGTAATAGTTTTATTCTATTTAGTTTAGGAAGAGATACGAAGTTGCACTTGGTGGCCACCAAAATCTATTTTCGTATCTCTTCCTAAACTAAATAGAATAAAACTATTACAGAGGCATTAAAAAAAAGCTTATGATAGGTATCACAAACTGGAAGAAGGATTTTTGAAAATTCCTTTGTTAAACAGAATAATAACATAAAGTAGGTGGTGGCGCTAGTTTAGGTGCTGTATGCGCCTTAAGGGTAAGACACTTGGTTCATGTGTTCTTTAAGATAGCACTTATGCACATTCACTATAGTTATCACTACACTAACTCAAAAGGTTTTGTTCTTTTGAGCCTTCTTACCATGTCCGTGTTGTCGAGGAGCTGGATCGCCTCGACGTTCACATGATGATGAAGCCTATGTTCATGAGCCTCTGCGTAATTTTGAATTACTTTGTCAACAAATTCAATATTCAGGTCCCGATGAATATCGTCATGGGGCTGTACCAAAAAGACAAACGTAGCCATTATACAAAGATTCCAGAACAAAGTACTCAGGTCAATTGTTAACGCTCCTTGGTACGTAAGTATTAACTTGATTGTAATTTTTTTTGTTAATAAAGAGTATTTTATCCAAACTGCAAAGCTTATTAATTGATTCCTACATATGGAGGCTGCACTCGAGCGTAGCGTTGTTTTCAAGGCTTCTTTGTTATAATTGCAATATTCTCACAGAGTGGTTCGAGTAATTAGTGATGACCGAAATACCTCTTCTTGACATAGACTACAATGATTATATCTCTGACATAGATAAAATATGAAAATAAAAGGTATATGACACAATTTTTTTAATGCTGTCTGCACTGGATTATGGTTTATTGTATTTTTGTTGAGCTTATATAAATGAATAAATAATGCTGGACAATCCACAGAGCATCTAGCTACAAGCCAAGTAGAGCTTGTATTATTGGTACTAGAAGACTTTTGATATAGTATATATATATATATGCTTACCTTGGGGCTAGATAATGCCGTGTGAATTGTCCAGCATTATTTATTTATTTATTTATATATACAATAGACCCAGGCATTTTCTAAAGAGGTTACACAAATAGTTTTTGTTCTTTTCTTGTAATTAAGCTATTTAAGGTTTATCTATATATATTATAGTATATCTTTATTAGTATATTTTTAGGTATATGTATAATATATATCTATGTAATAAAGTTTTAGTATATTTTTTGTAAAACTAATATTAGCACGCCAACCATCTGTAAAAACATAATGTTTTTGGTCGGCAGGTAGAAAATGCCTCGGCATTAAGCCCACCCTTTGTACGTTAGTGCAATAAAGTTTTAAATAAAAAATAAATAAATAAGACTGATATATGTACTTAATACAATACATATATTTGCACTGATATTTATATTTTTATAGAGGGTTTTATAAACATATAAATATATAATCTTCTGCGACCAAATTCCTAAAATCATCAGCAACAACGTTTGTTCTAGGACTTTTGATAAAAATACCCCAGAACTTGAACTAATGAAGAAAATGTAGGTATAATGCTAATGATTCTTAGAAGATTCTTCGCTACCTGACAGGATAAATTAAAAAATCATGATAGTTGTGTTCGGTTGTTGCCCAGATGTGGTCGCCAATCAGCAGCTGGCGCCGTAATGTTGTGTAAACTCAGGCGCACCTGTCGCGCACGGACCGCGGACTCGGCGAGTCCATGCAGGCAGCGACACTTGCCCCGTTATGTCATTCCGTAATCTTACTATAATGTAGGCTCTCATCATAACGAGTCCCACTCTCTCACGCTATGCACCATCAACCCATCCATCCGCTCTAATGTGTGAGAAATTCTCTACTACCGCAATTTCGTTCTTTATATTGATTTATTGTTACAAAAGTTATCTTTGCTGGGGTCAGATTCATTATTATCATCACCATTGTTTGTCCGTCTCTACCCACCGCTGGGCCTTGGCCGGCCGTTCTTTGATTGCGCCACTCTTATTACTTTTAACCGACGTCAAAACAGGAGGTTTTTAGTTTGGCTGAGAGTGTGTTTGTTTATTTCTTGATAAGTGTTTCTGTCAATTGTTTTTCGAATTTGATGGTTCTTTCGAGTTTGTTTATAGAATGATCCCGAGGTGAGAAGTATTCCCATTTAGAGCACCAGTTCTAACAGCAACACATTTAGGGCACTTATTTTATTCCCATTTAGAGCACCCATAAATAAGTATTAGTTTGTAGTTGTGGTGTATTAAACCTACCTATGTGTGAGTGCACTTATACTAATAGTGTAGTTGATTAATAAAGTGAAGATATATGTGGGTTCTTGGTTAAGGATAAAGATGCAGATGGCAACTACCCACAATGTTCAGTCCTGATTTACCAAGTAAGTTTATAACAGTAGTGATGGTGAAATATATCAAAAAGAGATTTTTATCCCGTAAAAGTTAAAAAGAACGTTGTGGGTGGGTATGCAGGTATTTGAAGACTTTAGTATAAGTAACAAGTACTTAATATGTAATAATAATATAATCTACATAGTAAAAATATTATTTAGTGTGTAGATGCTTGGTGGTATCTATGATGTTCTATTGGTGATGTATAAGAACATCCCCACACGATGTTATGACGGTTCCATGTTTTATGGAAATGATCAGGAAGTGTTCTACTTAGTAGTGTACGCACCTGACCACGATTCCAACCCGTGATTGAATTAATTAAACAATAGATAGGGTCGTAGTAGTGATGAGTGTGTGCTGAGAAAATTAAACAGTAGTAAACTATAGCTAATAATTAAAAGTCAGGTATTCTATAACATTTATTTATAGAAAAAGAACATTGATTATATGATTAATAAAAAGAAATCGGAGATGTTGGGATATCTTATCGTAGGTATTACAACTCGTCACATAATCATTCGTATTTTATTGTAAACATTTTTAAGAATAATTTCTTGTCCTATGTATGAATAAATAAAAATGCTGGTCAATCCACACAGCATCACAAATTACATAAATTGTATCTTAGCTACAAATAAAGATCTTCGTATTCTTATTCATCATCTCTAGACAATAAATTAAGAATGATATGTTTCAATATACACATCATATACACATGAATATATTTTTTTTTGCGACTATAAGTTTTGAGAGCAAAGGGCAAAATTCACTTCGACTGTTCTCAGTTCAAATTGTTCAGCTAAAAGAACACATTTTATAAGGATAGTATTGCTCTTAATTAAAAGAGTTGCTTGTGGAAAATCGCTGCACTATAGCACTCATCCTTGACACTGTTTCACTGTCATATAATAGCTCAGTAACACTGCCACCGCACTGTGTCGGCGGCCGTCAAGTCGCTCTCCGGCCAGTGACTCGAACAATGCTTTCTTTGATACTTTTTAGAGCATGTAGCTTTGATATAGCTTTTAAAAAAAAATATAAGGTTAATTACTCTTTTGTATACTAATAACCACGCACGATAATGACTTAAGGGCGTTCGATTTTCATTGCGCTAGACATTAAATTTCTTTCCACTTTTTATTTCTACTTTAGAAGAGAATAAATCAAGCGGGTTTTCGCAAAACGTAAACCATTTTCTATAAAACCATGTTGTTAATCTCGATTCCATGGTATTTCTACTTTAAAAATCTCTATATACCCACAATGCTCTACACACACCCTCAAACAGTACCCATGTAGCGAAGTAAGTTTTATCATGAGTTTATAAAAAAATATTTATGATTTGCGGCATTACCCATCTCTGCATTCTGGTTTTTTTTTCGTTCTAGAACGAATAATAACAGGAAAGTATTGAATCTCCCGCGCAATGTATATCGATCCACCTTAAGACGAACTTTGGTGAATACCGGCTCTTGCAACGGTCGCTCCACATGCAAGTCCCTTGAGTTTGCTCGAATTGCTTATTATTCCTGACGCAACGCAAGCCGTCACGTCCCTCGACGTACAATACCGGAAGTCGGTCTGGCATGCACCTCTTGTTTTTCTACGTTACTGCAATTAACTTACCAACTTCTTTTATACCTGTAAATAAAAACAAAATGTTAGTTTTTGTATGTGTATAGGTACATAATGCGTTTATTTGAGAAATTTTCAGTAGTAAAAAAAATCGTGTTTTTGTTTTTATCTATCTGTGGCATTGAAGCTCCCCAACGATGGAGGGACCGCTTTTATTTTTATGTTGTTTTTATTCAATTTGGGGACTCTAAGTAAATCAGTGAAAACTTTCTAATGATATAATAAGATAGCTCGAACTTAAATCTTATACTTATTTTTACTTGACTATCTACTGTATTATACTGTACCTATTACCTATATTAGTTGTAATAATTAATCTGTTAATTTTGAAATATTTCCACCCTATTGGGTGGAAATATTTCAAATTAAATAAAATATTTTATTAAAAATATTTCAGCTTACTATAGCAAAAAGTGTCGTTACAACTTTTCGTGAGATTTTTTTCCGCTCAGCCCCCTTTCACAGCGCGCGATAAGGAACTTAATTCCAATTAGATAGGTAGTAACTCTGTCGGATTATCTGTCTGTCTGTTACCTTTTCACGCCAATATCCCGGGGATTGACATAGGTTTTATTAAAAACCACGCTCGAAGCTGCGGGCCGTAGCTAGTCTTTAATATGTGGGTAATTTGCTTATCTTTGTAATTTAGATTTTCTTTGCAAACGAAAACCAATTTCCGTAAACGAATGCAAGGACAAATTTGTCCACAGAAGGAAGTAAGGCCGTACCGTACCTATACAGAAAGAAAGCTGGAAACTTATAAGCGCTTACCGGCGCTTGACAGCGCTGGTCCGTTCTACGCAAAGGAAGTCGGTTGAAGTAGGTTGTTTATTAATTTTAAATGGCAGCGCCCAGCGCTGACCAGCGCTTGTTGAAGTTTTTCGGAACTTTTCGGCACCGTTCAGTGCTTATCGGCGCGCGTTCATACATATATTTTCCTGCGGGGTTACCAGCGCTGTGAAGCGCCGGTAAGCTCATATAAGTTTCCAGCTTTCTTTCTGTTTACGGCCTTATATTAGGAAAGGAAAGTATGTAATAAAATATAGCACCGTTTTGATAGATATAACAACAATGGCCGCTTGTTGTTGGAACAGTTGGTTGTACCGCTATCACTACTATAGGCACCGTTCGCAATGCGCCACTAGCTTCAATAGATTATTACCGATAATACCAACCAAAGCAATTTAGTGTCCGTTCGACTGTACATTTCTAGTAAAACGTAGGTACCTACTCTCATAGCGTAGTAATGGCTTTTTATAGGAACATGTTTATGACCAGGTACTTCTTTACTTTGTCTGTCACTTCTTCATACAACAATTTATAGGTCATGAAAGGTAGGTCATACTAATCCATTGGTATGGCATTGGCTGGTAATAAAACGTTGTAAATATGTTTTAAGGGCCTATACTAACTCAAATCAACTCCATCAGCTCTTAATATCTTCAAAACTACTAAATATTTAACTTTGAAATTTAGATGTCCTTAAAAGAAGTTCAGGACTTTGGTTCAGGACTCTATCGATCATATGTTTCGAAAACACGATACCATAAAATTTTCTATATAGAGAAAAATCGCAAAGTTACCTCTAAATGTTTACTAAAACTTTAATTTCTCAATAAATATTAAAGTTAAGATCTTGATTAAACAAGCATAAAGAAAATATTTTATATGTTTCGGTTTTTTCAAATGAAGTTCTAATTAATAGATAGTAAGCTAAAACTTGATTTTTGGGCTTATGTTGCTATGCCGTCTCGCTTCTAATTAACGCGAAATCCTATATCTATCCTTTTCACAATAAATTGCGGTTGTATAGGCTCTCAAGCAGTTAAACCAACTTCGGCACAGAGAGAACAGAATATGTTGGTAAACCTTGTCATAAAACAAAAGCACGCAGCTCCTTGCAAGAAGCGGAAAACATGAGACAATACCCTTTTGTCGCGTGTGCTTTGATCGATATGCGGACAGATGATAAGATATATAACGAATGAGAATGGTTTCTCAAGAGAGAAACTATCGCGCTTGCATTGTTTGCAGCCTACTTTCCGTACGAGTTGAGTGCGAAGCGCCAGCAAGCGAACGCGACGTGAAACCGTGAAAGTGAATGGCGCAAGCGAGTTCGCGTCAGCGTGGTCTTGCGGACGTTTTCCACCCGATTGGATACCTCATTCGTACACGCAAACCATATGGCGACTTACGACTTTGTGACGTAACGGTGATTACAACCTCGGTTACGCCGCGAATTACGGTTAGAGCATTTTGATGAACGTGCTTTAATTATCTAGGAGTTTCGAGTTAGTCTTATTTATTGGCCGAGTTTTTGATTTTATGATCATTGCCGAATACTTCAACCGCCTCTGTAAGTTCTATTCCACACAATGAAATAGACAATGAATAACAATCGCTTCCAACTGGTATTAAAAAAGGATAAAGATAAAAAAAGGATTAAAAGGATACTTTTACTGACTATTTTAATTCTAAATAATTAAATACGATTTCTCGAATTTGCCACGAATGTCCACATTATATTTTGACGTTTATTTCCTAGGAAATCGCAAATATGTAGCCTAAGCTATCCAATAACGTTCAAGATATATAAAATCGAAAACATGAAATCGGACATAAAAATTACACAGGTATTCCTTAGGTACATGTTAAGCAAGAAAATCAAATGACATTAAACGATGTAAGCGATAAAAAAACAAGGTGTTTATATAAAATTGAATCCTGTTTAGTGATGAAAGTTCATTTACATCAAATCATCAGCGTTTCGGAAGCTGAAATCCTAGGCAATCTACTTTAGTTGTAGCAGTGCAAGGAAACAATTTTAAATTAGTCCAGTGTCATTTGAATGATGATTGATGATGATGGATGCGATGACCAGCAACGAACGTCACGCATGGCTAAAGTAGATTGTGAAGTGCAAGTGCATTTGATTGACCAAGAACACGCAACGAAGTTTAAAAATGATCTTATAAAAAAACAAACCAGGCAATGAGTCCGTATCATGGAGCTACTATCACGCAGAAATTAGGTTCTTGTTGATAAATAATACAGTACCGTTCACACTGCTGACCTCGCGTCAGCTTTTGGCCTTGATTTGTAGGTAGTCGGTATCTAGGAAAAACTTTTAAACCTGTACTTATGTGAATTATTTTTTTCTTTTATGACCCTTACAGATAATTAATTAGGGCGGTCTATAGATGGTGTTTAATAAATCTATACTAATAATATTTTGAGGAAAGATTTGTTTGTTCGAATTGAATAGGCTCCGAAAGTACTGGACCGATTTGAAAAAATCTTTCATCATTAGAACCTTCACCTACATTATCCCTGATGAACTTAGGCGATAGAATATACCTTTGGGAAGCCAGGGTAGACCGCTACTAAATAATAGTTTATTTTTAACGATTGTAATGGTTTTGGCCCGAGTAAGAAATAATACTTTTCACCTCGTGTGCGAAAATATAACATTCAAAACTTATCTTCAGTAAATATTCCACATCCATTTCACTTCTCTACTTCACGAATTTATCGTTTTCGCCCGCAACAGATAGAAAAACATTTTTTTTTTAAATTAAGAATATGTTGTGTGTATTCTTGTTTCTTGCTAGCATGATTCTAGTTCAACGGAAAGTAGTGCCTACATATTTTGGTCACTAGCGAGATAAAAAAGATCTTTAATTTTATCTACAAATTTCCGGTGTTTGGATTTTTCCCTTTACTTATGCCATAAAATCTTGCTTCTTGTCAAATTTTATGACTCTAGGTCAACGGGAAGTACCCTATAGGTTTTGTGTGCATGTGATTCCCTAGGAAAATTATAAATATTTGGGCATAAACGACTGTAACTTTTTTTGCGTTGATTTAGAAGTTTGATTCATATTGCGGCCCCAAGAGGTAACAAACCTGAGTATATGGTGTGAATTTCAACTCTATACCTCCACACGTTTCTGAGAAAAGAGGGTTGTCAGACGGTCAACAAAATGATCCTTGCGTCCTGCTAGGGTTGATTTTTTCCTTTTGAGGTTCGATCAGATCACATGTTTGTTAACAATTACATGTGATCTGGGACATTTCTTATTTTCCTGCCCTAGGTGAGAAATGTACTATTTTAACCCTAGACCTTAAAAACTCGAACTTTACGCCCGCTAACCTACGCTATATTGACACAATTTTTAAACAAGAGAAATGAAAAAAATATTTATTTCAGGTCATAAAAGGAACCTATACTTAGGTTATTTACAAATAAGTTAAAATTAAAATACCTAGGGTTCCCACTCTGGTGCACAGAGAGCCAGAAGCTATACATAGGGCTACAGATGTCGTTAGCCATAAAAATGAGGATGCTGTTATTTGAACGACTTGACCATCATCATCGGTCAACATGGTAGTCTGTTCTGGTGCCTCTTATTTCCTCGATTAAGCCGTTAACGTTAATATTAAAAAGGTCTGGAGAAGTTAACCCCCCTTTTCGGACTCCGCATTACTGTTTATTTTCACTTGAGGTCGTGTCGCCCCATCTAACTACATTGGTTTGGTTTCTGTACTGCATCTCAAAAGGTTCACAATTTAAACCGGACTCCGCGTCAAGTAGCTAGTAGCTGTCTACAGTCTAGCAAATTACTGCACGTAGTTAAAATTAGTTATTAAAACATTTTGACAGCGTTTTTCATGAAATATAAGGGTAATATAGTACTGAGGTATATAGTACTCATTACGGATGTAAGCGGGTTAATTACGAACATTATTGGTGTTGGAAGAACACTAAGGCTTTATCCCTTTACGAGGGACTTTTTCAGGGTGAGCGCGGTTCTAGACGCGCGCTTTCCGCATCCATCGCAGTGCTCGGAGGGATCGTAGTTATAGTTACCCCTCTTACATCCGTAATGTATTCGTCAAACTACGATAGTTTTTATAGTAATATAGTAGTACTCATACTACTATATTAATCATATATTTTGTTTATTTAACAGCAAAAAATAATTACAACTAATATTTACACTTACATCTATTTACAAAAAATCTAAGCCGTCACCAGAAGGCAGAGTGCCCAGAATGCTGGCAGCATTGCCACGTTGAATGGCAATGCTAATTCGTTGACCGAAATAAAAACCAGCATTCCGATCACCTGTGGACTCTATTAGTAGTTTTGTAAGATCTTTATAGATAACGTGTGCCCCAGGACCCCAAGGACCTAGGGTTTCCACCCCAAACGGCTCAAATAGGTAACTTCTGTCAAGACTAGCGTATTTTCGCCGTTTGAGGAACTCCGCTGATGTTGCTGCGGAGCCTGCCCTTACTGATGTCCCTGCAAGATGAGAAGGTGCTAGGGTATCTACACACGTAGCATCCCAAACTAAAGGCTTACCCATCTTCCAAGGAATCAGAGTCATACCGTCAGGCCTTTTACCATCATCTCGCATTAGGCCACGTGGTTCGAGAGTAGCTGGCACACTGACGCTGGTAAAAGCCCGACGAATGATGTCATTAATTGAACCATGGCGGGACACACGTCCTGCACTAGAGACACATGCCAGTGCATGGTGACCGAACTTATCAACGGTTTCACCGCACTGGCAACGGTGTGGCACTAGGCAAGGAGAACCTAAACGCAAAGAGGTAGCCACCCGAAATGAGTTATTGTCTAAAAGGGTACCTAAATTTTTGGAAGGCAAAACATATAACCAAAGTCTTGATTCCCACTCGGAAACAGCGAGTAGACGAGCGCGTTCTGATGAGCTGGTAGACGTATTAATAAGATTTTTCCGTACCAACTCACATAGCGGCTCATCCCACAGTCTCTGAGAAGAGAGGACTTTGGGCAGATTAGTTTCAGGACAGGCTATTTTCCAAGACGCTAATGCTTGCTCGAAACCTGTTATTTGACAATTTTGTGAACATTTGGCCAAAATTTTATATATAAGATCCTTTGTACCGTGAATTGAAGACATAAAAGCAGGGAGTGAAACACTAATTATTTTTTGCTGTTAAATAAACAAATTCAATTGATAAAAAAAAAAAATTCAAAGCATATAATTAAAAAAAAAAAAAAACATATATTTCATGAAAATAACTGACGCTATTGCTTATTGGTGAGCAGGGTGCCCAAAATGTGAACAGGGGTAGGTACAATATATTTTCTAAATTTGCAAATAAAAGATATAACTCCCGAATGCTCCCATGTTTTTTGGTTATTGTTTTTGTGTCTGATTAGCCTTGCCTCCGCGCACACACACCTTTATGGTTATCCAATCATTATGGGACACCCTGTATATATGATTTTTGCTTTGTTTCAGAAACAATGTATATAGTCAACCTACCGCTCGTGGTTTGGACTCTCTTAGTCACAACGACGCATGTGAGTAATAGAATATACTTACTAAATATAAAAAAAAATACTACGTTTATGTTCTTAAAACAGAGAACAGATAAATCTGCCGTGTGGCACCACACGCTTAGGATTGCACCACCCGACTCTTCCCGTGGGTGTCGTAAGAGGCGACTAAGGGACATAATGTAAACCGGGGGCGGGCAGCAGCGCCTCTCGCAGAATAGATTTACCACCGAACTGCAATCCCCAACCCGCATGCTTAGCGTGGGGATTATGGGTATTACCCTCCATGAGATAAAAGCCAATAAGGCTTTGATTGGCTTGATTATCAGGGGAGGCCTGCGTCCAGCAGTGGCATTATAAGCTGTTGAGGTGAGTTAAATCTGTATTGTAACATAATGTTAAAGATTAGAAGATAGAAATTGTATCTAAATACATAACACACTTTACAGTTATTTTTAATGTGTTACTTACAAAAACACAGGTTTTTTATTAGTATGCTATGAATAATTAATTATTATAAACCGGTGGTGTTTGGTTTACAGGTAGCGACACAAAGCCAATATGGAATAGGTCTAGGAATAAAACGAGAAGTATTTTTCTTAAATTTAGAAGACGGTTATTTTGGCTGTCAAGTTAACGAATCTACACAAATATTGCAATTATATGAACTATCGAAATTATGCGACGGTGTGCCAGACTGCTTCAAGGCATCCGACGAGCTAAAGTCAGAGTTAAAATGTACAGGTAAGCCGACAACGTTCATCTGCTATGGAAATGGATACACTCCACTGGTGCCTACTGACATGTTTTAAATTAAATGTTGTTGTTTTAGATGATTGTACCAAAGAGGATGGCGCCAGATGTATTAACGGTGCTTGTCTAAACGGAGTGTGCCATTGCAACGATGGTTTCGGCGGTTGTAACTGTCAGGAACCAGGTAAAAGCTAAATAATAATGATAATAAATAATGCTGGACAATTCACACAGCATTATCTAGCCCCAAGCTAAGCAGAGCTTGTGTTATAGGTACTAGATAATTGATATACATAATATAATACAATACATAGATAGATATTTTTTATTATATATAGAAAACGACCAGAACAAACTGAACAAATGTCTGCAGATCGTACACACATTTGTCCCGAGGCGGGAATCGAACCCGCAACCTTCTGCGTCGTAGGTCAAAGTCAAAGTCGATAACTTTATTTCTTTAGGCTTACAAAATAAGCACTTAGACAAGTCAAATTTAATACTATAAACAGGTTTATAAATAGTCATTATTATCAAATAAGAAATATGATGTTATTGATTTTATTCGCTTCAATCAGGCAGACCTTCGCCCACCGCGCCACATCGGTCGTCAATTAAACTTACTTGCTGTTGCAATAATTACGCGCTGTTGCCGGTAGCTTTATTATTTGCAGGAACTAAAAACACTTGTTCTGTATCCACTTTCAGATGTAAACGAATGCAAAGATAGGCCATGCGATGTTTTTGCACACTGTACGAATACGGTCGGCAGTTTTCAATGTTCGTGTTTCCCGGGCTATGAAGGCGACGGTTTCACTTGCAGAGGTAAATACTGAATTATTGAGTTTCAACGAACATAAGTTCCTGGCTACATTTAGTTATTACGAAGTGTATTAAAACGTCTAGTTTGCTTTATTTACTTATTTCTTTTTGTAGATATAGATGAATGCGCGGATCCAGCAGTAGCGTCACGGTGTGTTAAAAACGCTGAGTGCTGTAATTTGCCAGCTCATTTTATCTGCAAATGTAATCGAGGCTTTGAAGGAGACGGCGAAGAAGAGTGCCGAGGTAAAAACACTTTAAAACACCTTGGTTAAAAAATACAACTTACGAGAGGCGAGTTGAGTGTGATTTTTTATTTTTTTATTTCTAGATATTGATGAATGCCGAAGGCCAGGCGCTTGTGGGGCTAACGCTATTTGTCAAAATTACCCTGGAAACTATACGTGTGCATGCCAAGCTGGATACACCGGAAATCCATTCGATGGGGTAAATCTATGATATTATATCATGAAATAATTGGAAAATTATTGTGACACCGGTTAGGTACTAATTCAATTGTAACATTTGTCAGTGTGTCGACGTGGACGAATGTACAATCGAGAACAGTTGCGGACCAGGCGCAGTGTGCCGAAACGTCGATGGTGCTTACGAGTGCAGCTGCCCGCCAGGATACGAAGGCGATCCCCGCGTTGGTTGCCATGATCACGACGAGTGCGCGCGCGCATCCTGTGGCCGTGGCGCTCTCTGCGAGAATCTTCCTGGCGCTTATCGCTGCTTGTGTCCACCAGGTTTTAAAGGCGACCCTGATGTACTTTGTGAGGGTGAGTTTTGGGCAGAAGACGCACTAGAGTGTGAAGACCATCTATCTGTTTTCGCCCATGTGGTTTAACGCTTACTTGTACTCACAATATAACTCAATCGCGTTTAACGAACCGCGCTGAAACTTACCGTTTAACGATGCGGTAACTTCACGCTTCTACTAACATAACTGATCACAAAATGCTCATGTTATCAGACTTTTTCAGCTAGGTTTCGATTCTATGATGGACCATCAACTTTGCGTTTTGTTTTTTCTAGCTTTTTGAATGATTCGGTATTTCATTGTTGGTTGAGTTTGAGCTGAGTTACTTTTTGGCCTTCGACTGTCATTTCTTTCTTTTGTTCTCGACGGTTTACAAACAATTCGCATACCGTCGTCTGTCTGTTTCTTCTTCTTCGTAGTGGCTGCTGGCGATTCTACAGCGTATGTATTGATAACAGTGTATCGCGCCTTTTAATTTTGTAATAATGGGGCGTACGTTATTTGTTGCATTAGACGTGGATGAGTGTAAGAGTAGAGAAGCAGGATGCAGCAAACATGCAGTGTGCACCAACACTCCCGGAAGCTACCTGTGCTCCTGTCAACCCGAATACACCGGAGATGCCCGAGCAGCCGACGGTTGCCGTGACGTCAATGAGTGCGAGACTATGGAACGACCTTGCGGTACGCACGCTCTTTGCGAAAATGCAGAACCGGGCTTTAACTGCGTTTGTCCTCAAGGTTATAGAGCCAAACCAAATCCGCAAATCGCATGTGAACAGGTACCTAAAATAAACAGTTCCGTGTTAAACTTTCTATATTTTGCATAAATTTTGCAGATATTCTTAACATTTATATATTTTCAGATTGACGTTAACACTCTTTGTAAATCGAATTTCGACTGTACTAACAATGCAGAATGTATTGAGAACCAATGTTTTTGCAAGGATGGTTTCGATGCAAAAGGATCAATTTGCGTCGACGTAGACGAATGCTCTAACAACAAAACAATATGTGGAGAAAAGTCACTGTGTATGAATATGCTGGGCGGATACAACTGCGAATGTATCTCAGGATTTGTGGGAAATCCCCCACGAGTGCCTTGTCGTGCTCCTTGCGAAGATGTCAAATGTGGAGAGCATTCTTATTGCAAGCCCGAAGGATCTGAGGCATTTTGTGTCTGTGAAGAAGGTTGGACCTTCGATCCAACAGACATCGGAGCAGGGTGTATTGACATCAATGAATGTGATTCAGATTTAGGCCCAGTCGGAAGATGTGGTGCTCACGCGAAATGCACTAATACCTTAGGAGGTTTTGCTTGTCAGTGCCCAGAAGGTTTTACAGGGGATGCCTATAAGCAATGCTTGGATGTTGACGAGTGCCAAATCGAAGGATCTTGTGGTTTGGGTGCAGAATGTATAAACAGAGAAGGCTCCTTTAGTTGTGAATGCCCTGAGAGCACAATACCCGACCCAGATGCAAGAGTTAGGTGCATTGAGGTATTATCTTGCAAAGGCGATAATGATTGCCCCGGCAATGCTGTATGTGACCAAACAGCGAGATGTTTGTGTCCTGAACCAAATGTCGGAAATGAGTGCCGTCGTAAGTAAAGTTAATTTTAAATATGTAAGGATTAATTTGTTAATCCAATCATTAAATGTTTATTAAAATAAGATTTAATTTTTAGATCCATGTGAAGCATTACATTGTGGGGTTAACGCAGAATGTTTAATCAATGGCTTGATTGCTCAATGTACCTGCAGAAGCGGCTTTACGGGTGATCCGTTGTCTGCCAGTGGATGTCAGGACATAAATGAATGTATTGATAATCCTTGTAGCATCGGCGCTGTGTGCAAAAATTTACCTGGTAATTTCCAATGTGAGTGCCCGGGTAGCTTTAGTGGAGATCCTTATCTAAATGGCTGTACCCCAGGAAAAATGCCAAGCGAATGCAGTGATACAAATCCATGCCCTCATGGTGAACAATGCGTTTTACACGAAGGAGAAAATGTTTGCATCTGTTCCCAAGGTTTTTCTCGTAACAAAGAAACTGGGCTATGCGAAGACATCAATGAATGTACGCAACATGGACGTTCACCTTGCGGTCTCAATGCAATTTGCAAGAATCTGCCCGGCAGCTATGAATGTAAGTGTCCCTCAGATTACAGTGGAAACCCATACAACTTGTGCGAGATTTGTGACGATATCAGCTGTCAATGTCATGCTCCATACAAGGTGGTAGAAGGAAACTGTGTACTTTCGGGCTGCAACAAAGAGAACAAATGCGGAAAGGGTGCCGAATGTATTGTAATATCAGACGGTGTAAGCTACTGTGCTTGCCCGGCCGGTTACTCGCAGTCAGTGGATGGCACCTGCGAAGACATCAATGAGTGCACGTCTGGCCAACCTATTTGTGGTTTTGGAGCTGAATGTATCAACACACCGGGATCCTACATTTGTAAATGCCCAGTTGGCTATGGTAAAGATCCTATATCTGGTCATTGTTCTTTGAATCAAAAGCGCTGCATAAGTGATTCCGATTGCTTTCCTAATGAAAAATGCATACAGCCTGGCAAATGTGTATGCCCTCCGCCATTTTATTTAGATGTTTCTGATGGTCAAAAATGTAAAAGCCCTTGTGAGAGATTTACTTGTGGCATTAATTCCAAATGTACACCTAGCGACCCTCCCAGATGTATGTGTATGACAGGGTACGAAGGCGACCCTTACACTGGCTGTACCAACAGGAATGAATGTCACAGTGCTCCATGCGCATACGGAGCTATTTGTCACGATAAAAAGGGAGGTTACCAATGTGATTGTCCTCCAAATATGGTTGGAGATCCTTACAAAACTGGATGTAAGTAGATTTTAACTTTTTTCTTTTCTTGATAAGTCTTTCTTAAAGTATTTTGAAAATTAAATATGGTTATATCTATCCTATAATATGACATCATACGTTGTTTTAAAAAAACTTACAGTAAAATAAATTTTAGGTACCGTGGAAGAGACCCCTTCGCAAAAGTTTTTGTGCAGCAATGACAATGAGTGTCCAAACACACTTTCTTGCTTGAATCGAACTTGTATCTCTCCTTGTGGAACAATGTCTTGTGGACCGAATGCATTATGTGAAGTCGACAACCACGCAGCTTGGTGTCGCTGTAATCCAGGATATACCAAACCAGAAGGCGGCAAATGCATTTCCGGTAACTATGAATAATTTTGCGAAAAAATAATGAAGAATGAAGCAGGATAAAAAAAGAAGTTCACTAACTTTTGTGTTTTAGGTTGCGACAGCTACTCTTGCGCTCTCGGTGCTCAATGTATTATATCTAAAACTGGCCCTACATGCGTTTGCCCTGAGGGAATGGTAGGTAACCCGTTCCCCGGTGGTGCTTGCAGAAGAGATATATGTGGAAAGGGCGTACCTTGTGAAGAGCCATTGACTTGTGTGGCAGGAAGATGCCGACAGCGCTGTGAAGGAATAGTGTGTGGTGTCGGTGCATCTTGTGAACAGAGTACTGGGAAATGTGTCTGCAATGCATTCTTTGTTGGAAATCCTGATTTACTTTGTATGCCACGTAAGTATACACACGATTGAACGACATAACTAAATAAAATCCTAATTACGGGAATGATTTAAACATAAAAAATTTAAGCAATATTTTACAAAGGGACGTGTAATTTAACGTATTCGTTGTTGCAGCTGTATCTCCTCCGCTTTGTGATCCCGATTGCGGCGATAATGCGCATTGTGTTTATGGACAAAACAATGCATGTAAATGCAACAAAGGATTTACTGGCAATCCTTACATTAAATGCCTTCCACGCAGACAGATCACTTGTGCTAAAGCTTCATGTGGAAAGAACGCTGTGTGCCAACAAACGAAATCACATGTCGAATGTTTGTGTCCACCAGGCTATTTAGGAAACCCAAATTTACAGTGCACAGATGTAGATGAATGTAGCAGTAAGCCTTGCGCAGAAAATGCTATTTGTATTAATACTCCTGGAAGCTTTAGTTGTATATGCAAAAGTCGTTATATTGGTAATCCTTACGAGTTGTGCTCTCAAGTTTCAATCTCAAAATGCACGGAAGGCAGTATTTGCACATGCACTCATAATGCAACTTGTCCTGAAGGTTATATCTGCGAAAAATCGAAATGCGTAGACGTGTGTCGTACAATGCTGTGTGGCCCGCAATCTGTATGTGAAGAAGGATTTTGCCACTGCCTTCCAGGACACAATGGTAATCCAAATGATTTACAACGAGGCTGTGTTCCTGATAACAAGTGTATGGTCGATGGTGATTGCAAAGATTCTGAAATTTGTTTCCAAGTTGCAAAAAATACAAGGAAATGTGTTGATTCTTGCAGTAAATTACAATGTGGACCGAACTCTTTATGTATTGGAGCTAATCATCAGGCACATTGCATCTGTGGAGAGGGTTATATTGGTAATCCTATTGATGTTAAAACCGGTTGTCATTTACAACAAAGAGATCCCAACGAAGAAGAATGTAAAGCAAATAGTGACTGTCTGGGTTCTCAAGTTTGTGTAAAGATTGAGGAAGGTCCAAGAAAGTGCCTCGACCTTTGTTCAACAATAGCTTGCAGCGCAAATGAACTTTGCAAAGTCGAAGACAATAGCGCGAGATGTGACTGCAAGGACGGTTTCCTTTGGAATCCCGTTATTTCCTCTTGTGAACAACCCTCAACTCCAAATTGTGAAGATAATAATGACTGTGATAATAGCGAATCTTGTCTCAAGGATGTGTTAGGTGTGAAAAAATGTGAAGACAGTTGTTCATTATTCACATGTCCGCAAAATTCAAGATGCATTTCGAAAAACCATAAAAGTCAATGTGAATGTTTGCCGGGATTTATAGGAAACCCAAATGATCGTAACGGTTGCGCTACAATAAATAAAAATCAATGTACTGATAATGCACAATGCAGAGAAAATGAAATTTGTAAAAATACTGGAGATATAAATAAATGTGTATCAGCCTGCCAACAGACAACTTGTGGTCCAAATGCTATCTGTGTAACGAATAATCACGAACCAAAATGCCAATGCCCATCTGGTCCATTTACTGGAAATCCTAACGATCTCGAAAACGGATGTAAATCAGTTCCTTGTATTTATAATGATGACTGTTTATCGCATGAACTGTGTAACCGCCTAACTCATAGCTGCATGGGAGTTTGCTCGGAAGATTCTTGTGGTGAAAATGCAGTGTGTATAGCAGAAAATCATAAAAGTGTATGTCAATGTCCCAGTGGGTATAAATCCGACCCAGTACCAGAAGTTGGATGTAAAAAAATTGAAGCATGCAATCCAAACCCATGCCACCCTACCGCTGTATGTGAACCACGACTCTCGTCTTATATTTGTCGATGTCCATCAGGATTTGTCGGCGACCCAAAAATAACAGGTTGTAAAAAACAATCCGAATGCTCAAATGGCGATCAAGACTGTCCTCAAGAAGCGACGTGTGTTGGGGGACGTTGCGTGAATCCTTGTGAAGGTGCATGTGGAATCAATTCTCTGTGCAAAGTTGTGAATAGAAAGCCTATCTGTATGTGTCCTGATGGTTATGAAAACTTTAACGGAAACGCTTGTAAAAAAAAGTTGCTCACGTGTACCAACGAACTTGACTGCGACGGAGATGTATGTTCAAATGGTCAATGTTTTACTGCCTGCAAGGACTCTAGCCAATGTGACCTCGGAGACATTTGTTCGAAAAACCTCTGTGTAACACAGTGTAGTAAAAATTCGCAATGCGGAATTGGAGAAGCTTGCGTAGGCGGTCAATGCTTAATCGGGTGCAGAAGCAATGAAGAGTGTTCTAACGAAGAAGCCTGCATAAATAACAGGTGCGTGAACCCTTGTTCATCTTCAAGAGTATGTGGGCCAAATGCTATTTGTTCAAGAATAAATCATAGCACAAAATGTGACTGTCCTATGGGCTTTCAAGGAACCCCGTCTCCACAGCAAGGCTGTGTGCGAAAACCGAGTACATGCGTAAGAACCTCTGACTGTCCACCTGACCACATGTGCATAGGATTGTTATGTCAAGTACCATGCAAAGATAATTCTGGATGTGCCATTGGAGAAAAATGTAGTGACAATAAATGTCATAAGATTTGTCATTCAAGTAGTAATTGCTTACATGGAGAGCACTGTAGTTCCGGATTATGTATTCCGGGTTGTAAAACCGACTCAGACTGTTTAAATAACCAATTCTGTAAAGGAACAACATGTCAGTGTTCTTCAGGATTTGAAATAAATGGCGATGAATGTGTTAACATCAATGAATGCATAAATAATTCATGTCATCCATCTGCACAATGTGTTGATACTCCAGGATCATATAAATGTGTTTGTCCGGTTGGATCTGTTGGGGACCCGTATAACACTGGTTGTTTGCTACCAAATCAATGCCGAAGTGACTACCAATGTGAGGATACTTTGGCGTGTATTAAAGGAAAATGTTCTAATCCTTGTCAAAGCAAAACATGTGGATCATATGCGGTTTGTTCTGTTATGAAGCATAGAGTTACATGTGCCTGTGAAAAAGGATATCTTGGAAATCCATTCGATATGGACATTGGATGTTTTAAAGTGGAATGCGTTGATGATGAAGACTGTTCTAGTGATCAATATTGCAATACTCGAAATAACAAATGCTCAGGTAAGCTAAACTTATAGAAGAAAACATTTGTGTGTGAGTTTTTTGAGAAAAAAGCAAATTATTAAAATCCGTAAAAAAAACCTTAGTGAGAACTTAGTCGTGAGAGTAATGTTTGACATTGATATCTGTTTTAGGTGAATGTGAACAAACCGCGTGTATTGGTGGCTTATGTAAAATTGAAAATCATAAAGCAAGCTGTATTTGTCCTCAAGGATACGAATTAAGCAACAATATTTGTGAAGATATCGATGAATGTTTCAATAACCCATGCCCACTTAATGCAAACTGCATTAATAGCGCCGGGTCATACACATGTGGCTGTGTCAATGGTACTATTTTCGATGTTAAAAGTGGAAATTGTCGACTATCTGGACATTGTCTTTCTGATGATGACTGTTCCGATAAAACAAAATGTACCAACAATAACTGCGTCAACCCCTGTGCAAGCATGTCACCTTGTGGTGAAAATGCGGAGTGCATTGTTTCTAAACATATTCCAACTTGTGAATGTCCACAAGATAGCCAAGGTGATCCTTATAAAAAATGCACCAAATATGACTGCACCAAAGATTCCGATTGTTCAATCGAAGATGCCTGTGTTAACTACAAGTGTAAGAACTCCTGCGATATTCCTAGAGCATGTGGAAAGAATGCCGATTGCTTATCCAGAAACCATATTGGACACTGTACTTGTTCACCTGGATATACTGGTGATCCAGTTCAAGGATGTGTGCCTATCCAGTATTGTGCAGACGACAGCAGTTGCTCGACGGGAACGAGATGTGTTGACAGTTTATGTGCTGGTGAGTAAACTTAAATACAATACTTTCACGTATACGGTAACGAAAGGAAAATAATAGTAGATCATGCACCAAGGGCGTAAAGCAGTGTCTTACGTCACGGATGTCCTTGAATTCCAAGTGCAGCTTAAGATTCTGGAATCACGAGCAAAGCGAGGGAGTTACTAGAATCCTGAGCAGGAGAGGGATAATCACACTCAAGACGAAGACAGCTTTATACACAAGAATACTCTACTTTTCACAATTCATGCCAGTAAATAGTAAAAGTTTGGCAACATGTGTCGCGGTATTCATTTTTAGTTTCGCGTTCTGAACTGGAGTCAATTCTAATTTCGAAGAAGATCTCATTGTACGGATGTCCTTGGTAAAATATCCACACAAATTTTGAGGTTCCATATTTAAAACTCATTATAACTACTCCCTTAAAAATAATGAAAAAAGGTAACTTCAAGAAAAATTAAATGTTAACTAAGGAGACCCGCACTAAGACTAGCTTTAGTGTCTCGCTGATCTAAGACGTCTATATGTAGATATAGTTGCTATAGAATCCTTTTTTAGGGTTTCAAAGATCGGTTTTGAAACCCTTATGGTCTCGCTCTGTCCGTCCCCGCTCTTTCTTGAATATCTCAGTAACTACTGCAGCTATTAACTTGAAATTTGAAATAATGATACATTTCGTGCGCCATTACTGATTTTAAGAAAAAAATATATAAATAAATGAAAAATGAAAATGAATATTTTCAGTACATATTTTGATGTTGAAATTTCAAAAGAGACCTAGGAAGGCAAATGGGGTATCAAATGAAAGGTATCGTTTTGTACATTTCAAAACACTTTTTGAAATTTCTGTAAATTTCATACTTTTTGAAATATTTCAAAAAAAGACGAAAAATTTACCTTTCCCCCCCCCCTATCTCCGAAGATTGCAGACCGATCCACGTACAATGTATTAGGCGTTTGTAGATATCGATCTATATTTTACAGGAAAAATATAGAGAAGTCTGTAATAATAATAGTTTTTGAAAAATGGTCAAAAAGGGGGGGAATTTTTTTTCAAAAGGGGGGGTACCTACCTATGTGGGGTATCAAATGAAAGGTATCGTTTTGACCATTTCAAAACACTTTTTGAAATTTCTGTAAGTTTCATACTTTTTGAAATATTTCAAAAATGTCGAAAAATTGACCTTCCCCCCCCCCCTATCTCCGAAGATTGCAGACCGATCCACGTACAATGTACAAGGCGTTTGTAGACATCAATCTATATTTTACAGGAAAAATATAGAGAAGTCAGTAATAATAATAGTTTTTGAAAAATGGACAAAAAGGAGGGGATTTTTTTTTCAAAAGGGGGGGTACCTACCTATGTGGGGTATCATCATATAATGAAAGGTATCGTTTTGACCATTTCAAAACACTTTTTGAAATTTCTGTAAGTTTCATACTTTTTGAAATATTTCAAAAAAAGACGAAAAATTTACCATTCCCCCCCCCTAGCTCCGAAGATTGCAGACCGATCCATGCACAATGTATTAGGCGTTTGTAGACATCGATCTATATTTTACAGGAAAAATATAGAGAAGTCTGTAATAATAATAGTTTTTGAAAAAAGGTCAAAAAGGGGGGGATTTTTTTTTTCAAAAGGAGGGGTACCTGCCTATGTGGGGTATCAAATGAAAGGTATCGTTTTGACCATTTCAAAACACTTTTTGAAATTTCTGTAAGTTTCATACTTTTTGAAATATTTCAAAAAAAGACGAAAAATTGACCTTTACCCCCCCCTATCTCCGAAGATTGCAGACCGATCCACGTACAATGTATTAGGCGTTTGTAGATATCGATCTATATTTTATAGGAAAAATATAGAGAAGTCTGTAATAATAATAGTTTTTGAAAAATAGTCAAAAAAGGGGATTTTTTTTCAAAAAGGGGTCAAATGAAAGGTATCGTTTTGACCATTTCAAAACACTTTTTGAAATTTCTGGAAGTTTCATACTTTTTAAAATATTTCAGAAAATTGATTGTCCAAATAATTGGCAAATGTTTGAAACCCTCGGCGCGCGAGTTACACTCGCACTTGGCGAATCTTGTTTAATAACGCCAACCCCTCAACGATGACGAGTTTTAGCGCTGAGCGGTACGGGCTCAAAATTATACCTTTTTCGCGGCATAAGCGTTAATTCTTATTTTCTGCAGACATTTTCAAAAAGATCTCATGCCTCTTAAAAACGCCATTATAACCCAAGGGGTAATTAAGAACCTTAACCTTTTAGAAAAATGTGAACATGGCGCCCCACGAGAACTTATTCGGAATTGGAACGACTTCAAACTGTATAGTATATATACAGGTTACATTACGCTATAGTGACCGGTGTTACGGGTCGAAATGTACCTTTCGCAGCGCGCTCGCTGCGATGGTATAGCTGACGCGTTACGCCTTGTGTGTCCATCTCGTTGCTCGATGCGAGCGTTTTTCCCGTACTGACTTCAAGAACGCTCGCTCTGTAACGCGTTAGATTACGACCCGTAACGGGACGGTCCGTACCCACCTTTAGGTTAACATGGCGTAATGTAACATTGTCGAGCAGTTGGTATGAAAACATTTTTTATTTCAGGAATTTGTCGTAACTCAAGAGACTGTCTTGGTGATCAAGCATGCGTCAAAGGATATTGTCGAATTCCTTGCAATTCGAACAAAACATGCCCAGACTTTCAATTCTGTCTAAATAGAATTTGCACAAAAGAATTTCAATGTGCCTCGGATAACGACTGTAGTGACGATGAGAAATGTTCAATAAGTCGTAAAGGTATCCCACAATGTGTCAAAGTTTGCGAGAGAAAGCCATGTGGACGACAGGCTACTTGTATTGGAAGGAATCACCAAGCATCTTGTTCTTGTGCTAAAGGGTATTTCGGCGATCCTATAGAAGGCTGCAAACGTAAAGAATGCGAAGTTGACTCTGACTGCACAGATGATAAATTGTGTGAATTGAATATGTGCAAAATTGCATGTCTAGCTGGTAATAATTGTGGTGAAAATACAGTATGTTCTTCAGAAAAACATAGACATGTATGTTATTGCCAACCAGGTTATACAGGAAATCCTCTAAAACGTTGCAACGAGATAAACTGGTGCGAGTCTAACCCTTGTAAAAATGGAGCAGAATGTAAAAATATGAGGGATGGTGCACTGTGTAACTGCCCAAGCGGAACAGTTGGGAATCCATACGAAGAAGGCTGTCGCAAATCTCAAGAATGTCGTTTTAACAGAGATTGTCCCTCGGTGGCTCGTTGTACAGTAGTTGATGGAATCAGAAAATGCACAGGTATGTCCTTCTTACTTGAAGGGGTAGAGCCCCTTCCTCAATTATTATCAACAATCAATTTATTACACCACGTTTTTTTTTAATTACTTGTAATTTATTTATTGATGATGCCGTGACGTTAGAATATTAAAATTGATAGTACTTAACCAAGGTAATTTCGTGTAATTTCAGATGCTTGTGAAAATGTGAAATGCGGTGCAAATTCTGATTGTATAGCTTTAAGACATAACAGTCAATGTAAATGCAAGCCAGGATATATAAAAAATACAAATGGTGAAAATGGCTGTGTACTACAGGAGAAAACATGCTCTAGTAAAAAGGATTGCAGTAAAGATCAATATTGCTACAAAAATCGATGCAAAGGTATACAATTTACTCCACTGGTTAGTCATACACAAGTAGTAAACTGAGCTGTTTCTTCAACTAGATTTTGAGGGCAACTATGCTCGCGCTGTTTCTGAATGAAAATGGCCTGGTCTATTTAATTTCCCGGGATACAATCTATCTCTATGCCAACAATCATGGAATTTAATAATGATTTATTATTTTCAGGCACTTGTCTTGTTGACGAGGAATGCGGGTCAAATGAAAAATGTTACAATGGCCAATGTATTAATCCTTGTAAAATGGAGAAGGCTTGTGGAATTAACGCAGTATGTCGTACTGACAACCACGTAGTTCAATGCAGTTGTCCGCAAAGTTTTACAGGAAATCAAGATATGGAATGTGTTCGAAGTAAGTTTTAATTGGAAGAAGCCGAGTTTGCTAATAGTTAAAACTAATAATAATAACTAATTCTTTTTGTACTTTATTTCAGTGCCACGATTATGCGGTGCAGTGGGGGAATGTGAACAAGGATACTCATGCCAGGACTCTATGTGTGTCCCACAGTGTGACCAAGACGAAAATTGTGCTTTAAACGAAAGATGTTCTAAAGGAGCCTGCTATTGTGAGTAACTCACTATTATTTTACAGAAATTAAATTAACTACCTTTAAAAGTACAATGAAATAGTACATTGTTTATCGAGGGATGAAAATGACCGATTCTCGACGAGGGTGTAGTTTGAGGCCTCAATACACACGTGTTGGGAATCGCATTTTCTTCCGAGTTATACACAGTGCTTTATACTACACCTCTAAGGGAAATTAAAAAACATTTTTAGTTAAAATTTCAACTGAACAGAATGCAATGAAAAAGAAAATTCGCGCGTACAACCCGTTTTTTTTACACTGAGGAGGCAAATGATATAAAGCACATACTGCATGGTTTTCTTAAAAAAAATGCAAGTGGCCAGTAACATTTTGGTGGGCTTCGAGATATTTTTTTTATTTTTTTTATTTTGGCATCCGCCTGTTTCTAGCCTTGAATTTTGAATTAAAAAATAAAGGAGGGGAGAAAGTGCTTTATTTCTCCCCGCTGCAGCATGGGAGAAAGTAAATCCGATCCATATATTTTAGCCGCCCGCATATTTGTTCGCTTGGATTTACGTACTTTCTTCCCTTTTTAGGGTTTCAAACATCGGTTTTGAAACCCTTATGGTCTCGCTCTGTCCGTCCCCGCTCTTTCTTGAATATCTCAGTAACTACTGCAGCTATTAACTTGAAATTTAAAATAATGATACATTTCGTGCGCCATTACTGATTTCAAGAAAAAAATATATAAATAAATGAAAATGAATAATTTCAATACAAATTTTGATGTTGAAATTTCAAAAGAGACTTAGGAAGGCAAATGGGGTATCAAATGAAAGGTATCGTTTTGTACATTTCAAAACACTTTTTGAAATTTCTGTAAGTTTCATACTTTTTGAAATATTTAAAAAAAAGTCGAAAAATTGACCATTCCCCCCCCCCTATCTCCGAAGATTGCAGACCGATCCACGTACAATGTATTAGGCGTTTGTAGATATGGATCTATATTTTACAGGAAAAATATAGAGAAGTCTGTAATAATAATAGTTTTTGTAAAATGTTCAAAAAGGGGGGGAATTTTTTTTCAAAAGGGGGGGTAACTACCCATGTTGGGTATCAAATGAAAGGTATCATATTGACCATTTCAAAACACTTTTTGAAATTTTTGTAAATTTCATACTTTTTGAAATATTTCAAAAATAGTCGAAAAATTGACCATTCCCCCCCCCCCCTAGCTCCGAAGATTGCAGACCGACCCATGTACAATGTATTAGGCGTTTGTAGACATCAATCTATATTTTACAGGAAAAATATAGAGAAGTCTGTAATAATAATAGTTTTTGAAAAATGTTCAAAAAGGGGGGGAATTTTTTTTCAAAAGGGGGTACCTACCCATGTGGCATATCAAATGAAAGGTATCGTTTTGGCCTTTTTAAAACACTTTTTGAAATTTCTGTAAGTTTCATACTTTTTCAAATATTTCAGAATATTGATTGTCCAAATAATTGGCAAATGTTTGAAACCCTCGGCGCGCGAGTTACACTCGCACTTGGCGGATCTTGTTTCAAGTAAGAACTAATATACTTTCCGAATAGGTGTAGTATAAAGAATATTTTTTTACAGTAACTTGCCGCGTCGATAATGATTGTTTTTTGGGTCACATATGTTTGGAAAGCAGTTGTCAATACGGCTGCAGACAAGATGAAGATTGCGGTCCTGATGAACTTTGCAAAAACAACTTCTGCCAGAATCCGTGTTCTAACAATAATAACCCATGCGGACCAAATGCTCAGTGTTCCATGGTAGAAAGGAAAGCAGTTTGCACATGCATTGAAGGGTTAATAGCAAATCCTACACCAAACATTGGATGTGTTCGAGCTCCATCGCTTGTTTGTAGAATGAACACAGATTGTGGTGCTGGTTGGAGATGTGAAGGTGATCGATGTAGACCAGCCTGTACCGTGGATGGCTCGAAATGCTTGCAAGGGGAACGTTGCGATTCAGGAGTGTGCCGGTACGCTTGCACTTCCGACGATCATTGCTCTGACGATGAGGTATGTGATGGACGAATTTGTGTCACAGGATGTAGGTCGAACTCTAATTGTCCAAATGACCTCGCCTGCATATCAGGACAGTGCGTAAATCCATGCACAGAACCGGCGACATGCGGCGCTAACGCATTTTGCACAACAAAAGATCATCGACCAGTGTGTAAATGTCCGGCTTCATTAGTTGGAAATCCAAAAGTTGTTTGCAGAAGGACATCTTTACCATGTGATCAGAATAAAAACTGTCTCGAGGGATTTAGTTGCTATGGAGACACGTGCCATCCATCTTGTAGAAGGTATAATAAACAAATAATATTTTCAAGTTTAGTATGTAATCATAAAAATAAATAAATAATTAATTAATGCTATTTATTTATTTTCAGCGACAATGTTTGTTTGTCTAATGAAAAATGCATACGTGGTATATGCAGGGTAGTGTGCAATAGTGATGATGCATGCAACGATGGTCATATCTGCGAAAATAGAATTTGTAAACAAGGATGCCGGGACGACACTGCTTGTGCTGCCAACCAAGCATGTCTTAAAGGACAATGTAAAGGTACCTATAACGATTATGACTTAGCCTAATAAAACGTAGTTTTCGAATCGATATAACTTGATTCTATCTTATGCATGATATAATTATTATATTTAAAAAATACACATACATGGTCATTTTTGTCCCTTCTCAGACCCTTGCAGTCAAAGCGGAATATGCGGAATCTGTTCAGACTGCCAAGTACAAAACCATCGAGCTCAGTGTAGTTGCTCTGGCAATTTTACGGGCAACCCACTAGTAGAATGCAAAAAAAAGAAACAACATTGTGATGGATTTTGCCCATGCGACGATAGTGGATATTGTTCTTTTAACTGCGAAGACAATACGGAATGTTCTTGTGGCGAAAAATGTTTCAATGGAGGATGTAGAGCAACATGTTCTGCAAAAAATAAATGTCCTCAAAGGCAATTGTGTCGCCAGGGAGTTTGTGTGCCAGGCTGTAATAGTGACAGAGATTGCGGTGATGATATGCAGTGTTCTTCTAAGTTATGCACAAGCGTTTGCCACGAAAAATCCTGCGGCAAGAGTGCTAACTGTTTGGCCACTCGCCATAGAGCAGTTTGTAGTTGTCCGAGTGGGTATTCCGGAGATCCGTTATCTGAATGCATCGCATACGAATGCTTAAAAAATGAGGACTGCGGAGCCGATGAAGAATGTTCACCTGAAAAGAAATGCAAAAACGTTTGTTCTGGTGCTTGTGGTATCAATGCTATCTGTCGTTCTATGGAAAGATCTCCTCTATGTTCATGTCCACCTGACTACGTGGGAAACCCAAAAGTAGAATGTTCTAAGGCACCTGCAGGAAATTGTTTACGGAACCCTTGTGGGGTTAACGCTCGTTGCAGAGATTTAGATGATGGAAGTTACGAATGTACATGTGCACCTAACTGCGCCGGCAATCCACAAAAGCAATGTTTTTGCGGCAATATGGAACGATGCGCCTATAAACAATGCGGAACTAATGCTCAATGCCAAATCGGAGTCAATGGCGAAGCACAATGTTATTGTCCGCGAAACTACCCTAATGGCGATCCCAATATTGAATGTAGGTGTCTAATAGTATCAAGATCATTACTACACTTATATTTATAGAGATTTTTTAAAGGTAGTTGAGTAAAATTTTTAAAGAGTCCGATTATTTAAAATGTTTCTTTTTCCAGGTGCTCAAGAACGTAGCGTTATTGACTGTCGGACAAAAGGTTGTGGAAAAAATGGAGAGTGTTTGAGAGAAGGGGCAGAATTTGTATGTCGTTGTATTCCTGGAACGGAGGGCGATGCAGATGTCGAATGTCAGACTAGTGAGTATTTGATATTTTTGTGTTACTTATTGACACCATGTATAAATAACTGCACACATTCCAAGAAAACTTTTCAAACGCAATGGGAAATTTCAAGAATCTTTCATGTAATATATTGAGGAACTATTCACTTATTTCTTGTAAATACAAGAGGCAATTTTGGTTCTGATTTTAAATCAATCATTAGGAATCGAAAGCATTGATGGGTGTCAAATGTGTCAATAAAAAAATATCTTCATTACGTAGATTTATAAGTTTTCGTCATTTCATTAAACAATATTAAATAAATTAATGGAAAAATACTGTATTTTTTTTAAAGAGACTTTAATTAATCATACTAGTTCATGTGTAATGAGTTTTGATTTCTTAATGTCTCTGTTTGCATTAAATTGTACTAGTGGAAGCATTCTCACCGTTCGTGCTAAGTTATAAATACCGTCAGTAACATTTTGTTCGGCTTCATGTACATATCGCTTGTATTATAATTCGTTATTATACATACCTCTGGTCATAAACTATCAGTTTCAAAAAGCATGCACTGTCTCGTGAGAAAGTTTCCTCTTCGCGGCTAAAGGTACCGCTCTTTCGACTCTGCTTTCTTCTTTCACATCTTCCTAGGTATCGAATGCACCAGCGATAAGGATTGCGCTATGGACCGGGCGTGTTTGAGTCTGCACTGCGTGGATCCGTGTACGGTGCGCGGCGTGTGCGGCGAGGACGCGCTATGCACGCCGCTGATGCACCGCGCACATTGCGTCTGCCCGCAGTGCTACGTGGGCCAGCCCAGGCTCGCTTGCCATCCCGACCCCACTTGCAAGCCCACTAGTGATCAGAACAGCACCTTCACTTGTTCCCACACCAAGCAGTGTCCATCCAAACTGGCTTGCGATTATGATACTAATCAGTGCAGGAACCCCTGCCTGGCAAATCAACAATGTCGACGTAATCAGAAATGTGAAGTCCGGGATCATAGACCCGTATGTGTATGTAGAAATGGCTTCGCTTTAAACGAAAGGGGAGAATTGACATGCGCACCGGAATACGCAGAATGTACGAGAAATGAACAATGTCCCTCAAATGCGGCTTGTCTAAATTCCAAGTGTGTGAATCCCTGCCTAGCATCTAGAGATCCTATGTGTCCCAAAGGAAAACAGTGTGAAGTTGTTGAACATCGGGCAATATGTGTTTGCGTTGAAGATTGTCATCCAGCGGTATCAATATGCTTAAGAGATAGCGGATGCCCTAATAACTTGGCATGCAGGGATTTCCAGTGCAAAGATCCCTGCAAAGATGCATGCGGGGGTGCTCCATGCTCAGTTGAAGATCACCACCCCGTTTGCAAGTTTTGTCCTAATGGATTCACACACGATCACAAACATGGCTGCGTAAAAGGTAATTTTAGTGAATGAGAAGTTAATTAGCGCATTTAGAGTCTATTTGAAAGTCCTAAGCAAGACTGAATAATGTTTTTGTTCTTCGTTATTACAGGATTTGTTATTTTCTACTTTATGTCTTCATGCGGCTCCTTTCTCTCTTTTCTTTTGTTTCTAGCATGTTTCATATATTTTGCTCCACAGTTGAACTTCTTCTGACTTCTGCTACGGGTAGATTTCAAGCATGGTATTTTTTGTTGTGTACTGTACATACGTATGTAATTATTATTTTAACATCTAATATTTATAACTTCACTGGAACATTATGGTGTTGGGTGCGTTGGCCTATCTTACTACTTTTAATGCTTTGAACGCTTTGGCATTAATACGAAATGCAACAAAAAGCCACGAGACAGAGATTGCAATACTAAAAAAGAAATGCCTCTTTTTGTAGATGTTTTAAAAAAGTAATGCAACATTAATGAAACTCTTTGTCTGATGTAATAGTTGCAATGATTAATTTTAAATATTGTACCTATATCGCCTTGTTTATCTCAAGTGGTATTATTATATTTTTCACATTACATACTTATATTTGATCGTCTATTGAATTAAATATCGTTCCTATTTGTTAATCAGCTGAATATGTTTTTCGTCATGATTTTTAACTAATTCGAATGATCTAAACCAATTTGGATGATCAGAAAAATATTAGACGTAATTTAGCTACGATACTTTTTCAACAAAACGATAACTATTATGTAACATGGCAATAGGACTTTCTCAGCCTGTATCCACTCCAGGATTAATGACTAGAATGCAAGAAAACATTTTTTTTACATAAGTTTTAGAAACTTATGGGCAAACCTTAAATTTATATTACGTATAGACACAATTAATAAGCCTTCTATGAGTGTTTTTAAGTAATAATTTGGTGTACAGCTGCAGAATGCGGTGGTCACGAGCAATGTGCGCTAAATTTGGCGTGTATGAACGGACACTGTTCGGACCCATGCGCGCGCGGCGGTCCCTGCGCTGCCGGCCAGCACTGCGCGGTCATTAACCATCAACCAGTATGCTCCAAGGGTAAGCAAAGTATTGTGTGAAGTCATCATGAATACGTACGGGTTTACTACGAACCTTTTTTGCGTTGAAAGAACACGCAGGAACGCAAAACGCGTGCGACTATTACCGCACGATGAAGAAGTGAGATGAAACGTTGGTATTCTTCCAACACAGCAATTTTCATAGTTAACCCACTCTCGTTCATAATGAATTCGTCAAACAAGATAGATAGATATAACTTTATTGCACCATCAGTTAATATACAAAATTAATTAAACATAAACTTAATACTAAAACTATATATAGTGGCACAATCGGCGGCCTTATCGCTAACAGCGATTTCTTCCAGGCAACCTTTAGATGGACAGGATCGGTACGCATTAGAGCTACAAGGAAAGGTTGCCAAGTAGTTAAATATAGTGTGAATATAAAGACGCTTTTTGGACAATTACAGTTAAATACATAAACATATATGATAGGTATCTGACGGTGACTTATACACCACAAAGTTTCATGGCTAGTTGGTTGCCATCATTACGATCACAATTAAAGAATAGCCACTATGTAGGTAGGTACAGTAGTAGAAAGTACAAAACGTACATTTGGGAACGTTGTGCTCCGAAATATGTTTGTATCTAAGGCATCCAAACTTTTATTTAAGTTAGGAAAATATTGAGATAAAAACCAATAAGTTGCTTATCAGGGGGAGGCATACGTCCAGCAGTGGACCAATATAGGCTGTTAGGAGTTGAGAGAGAGAGGAAACTATTGACCACCACTTGCTGATAGTACCTACTCGTTAAGATTTACATTTGAATTGGAAACTATAGTTGATCCAAGAATATCAGTGAAGGTAAACTACTATCAATAGGTCTGTTAATGCTTGAGAGCTACTAAAAAAAACATTAACACCAAAACGTTTAAGCACTGTGTTTTGACGGTTTTGACACTCACAGTGCTTAAATATGCAGATGCATTAAAGATCCTAGAATCCTACGTTCCAGAATCTTTGAGATGCATCTACGGAAAAAGATTTTCAATGTTATTTTAAGAATTTGGAAGTGTACAAGTTTTTGCTTGTTATGATGAATAGGTAGTTTTTAATGTTCAAGAGCTGCATATATAGATGATTTGAATGGTGACTATTTGACAATTTTTAAATATATTTAATATATATGACTTTTGAATGTTCCTATGTTTTTATAGTGTGCCAGTGCCAGACATCATCGGATTGCGCAAGATTCCCGAACACGTACTGCGATGGATGCGCCTGTGTTGGAAGTAAGTTTGAAGTTCTAAACTGATTACTTTGGAATATAAGTTTATGCAGTCCTCTGAGTCTGAATTGTTTATTTTTAGCTGGAAAACCCACTCAAAATTGTGCACACTGTCCTCCTGGAGTAACTTGCGATCCATTTTCTGGTGCCTGTATAAAAAGTAAGTGCACACCTTCGAATAACTTCGCACTGAAGTTTTAAATCAAATAATACTTAAATTGCTCATTTGCATTATGATAATCAGCTATGTTTTAATGAAAATTTACAATAATTTACATTATTGCATTTTTATCTAAGTATTTTATGAATCAGTACCTACTGTCACATATTTGACGGATCGAGGACTACGATACGAATGATACTGCGGCAAATATGTGTTTCACTGTGATTGGCAAAACTAACACCAGATGAACTGGTAATTGCTGTAGTTTTAGCATACCTACCATTTGTCCGATAAAACGCCACAAAGTTCTGGCTACTGTATTACGGCAGACCCGAGATATGTTTCAATTATATTTTATTTTACTTATGACAAGCACGTTGGGACAGTGTAAGTTTGAACCAAAATATACTTAAATATCATGGGTGCTTTTTTATGTATCATAAGAATATTTTAACTTGCAGGCTTAAAGATTTATTTCTGCATAATTGAAAATCTACGAGAATACTCAACTTAAAATTAATAATTCTTTAAGCTTTCCCTTAATCGTCTTCATAATTATATTTTTCTAAGGCTATGGGCGCTTCTAATCAAACTTATCATACCGTTTTAGTAGATCTTCTTTTATGTTTATTCTATCAGTATTTTTTACTAATAAAACTGCATGACCTGAAATGAGTGCACTAAACAATTTTTTTTAAACAATGAAATTATTGAATATGATCTTTAGTAAATATTGTTTATTCGATCAATTAACATTGTATATTGTTATATTCCCATTAACAGATGATGAACCTAAACATGTCCCACTAACCGAAACACACTCCGATATTTCAACAACCACTATGGGAAGAATGGGCGAAACTACAACAGAAATGACTTGGTTGACTGATAGCGTTACAAGTTTATCTGACTTTTCGGACATTACAACAGTTGTACCAAAAGTTGACGAATTTAATAACGGTGAAATGAAAACTCATCAAGACGATAACACAGATTCTACGCCCTCAATTAATTCAGTGAAAATATCCTACGATTCATCAGTTACTGATGATACAATTTCTACAAAATATGAAAATTTTAATATCAAAACCACTACAGAAGCAACGCCGGACATTAAACAATCTACTGACCAAACCTCAAACCATTATGATGATTTTACGGTAACTGTTAGTGAAAACATTGAATCATTTTCAAAATATCCAACTACTGAATCTTTTTTGAGATCTACTAATGCTAATGACAAAGACTTTCAATCAACATTGGAATCAGATGAATTAGTCCAAAGTAGTAGTACGATACATATAGAAAGTACTCCAAAACCTTATAAAAACATAAATTACAATATTTCTTCGACACCATCACTTGAAAATAAGAATACAAAAACCCCAGAAAATCAGCGCAAATTAAATAATAATTACACTGATATATCATATCAAACAACGATTAAATACATAGCAAATATAACAAAAAAACCGTCATCGAACATAGATTTCGCAAATGATAGTAGTTTTACTGATCTTACAGATAGTAGTTATGATACAACCTCTGAAAAAACATCACAGACAGAAATAATTACAAGTGAATATTCAGATTTCACACCTGCATCTGATTTAGTCACATCTACAATATCGATTGATCAAAAAACAGAATTTAATTATTTGCCTGTTAAGCCTAGCGATGGTGAATATGATATAACGACAGCGGAAGGCAATACAATGGAATTAAATTCTGAACCAACTGACCTTAGAACCACTACTCATAGTGATGTCACCGCTTCAGATTATATAAAACAAACTATAGAACATCACACAACAGCTGGTTTGAGCAACTTGGAAACAACAACAGATCCAACAACTGTTTCGTCCGAAAAATATACGGAATTTACAGCAATTGAGGTTTCAACTAAACCGACAGATTTCAGAAAATCTGATCAAAGTACCACAAAAACTCTGGATGATTTTACAGAAAATAACATTTTACCTACTATTTTTAGGAACCTGGAAACAACCACGGATTCTCTTATGTCATTTGCCAAATCTACAGAATCGTCTAAAACTGAGGTCACTACAGCGGAGTTTATTTTAGAATATACCGATTCTAGAGCATCTGGATACAAAACAGTGACCGCATTTCATCAAAATGACGATGACATAGATCATTTCACACAATCAGCTTTTAATAACTTAGATTCTACCACTGAGTATAATATATTTGACAGCAGATCTGAATCTGTTGAATCTAAATCATCTGGACTTAACACTGTAACTGTTCAAGATCATAATGCAGATGATATAGTATTTTTAACTCAAGGTACCTTAAGTAATATAGAAACGACTACAGATTCCATTAGTTCATATTATAAAGATTCTAAAGAGCTTACTACAACTGAGCTTAGTTTACCAGAAATTACACGTAAGTCAACTGAATTTAGAACTTCTGCCGATGCAGATGATGAAGTTATTATATCCCAAAATTCTTTAAGTGATTTGGAAACAAACACAGATTCTAATACTTCAATTGAAAAATCTAACGTACCTACTGAAGCTGACCATAATACATCAGCGTCTACTGATTTAACAACACCTGGCAAAAGCACTGTAACCGTTCCAGATAACGAAATATATACACTTCAAAGTACCTTAAGTAACTTGGAGATGACCACAAATCCCATTCGTTTATTTCAAGAAACCAAGGAACATAGTGTACCTGAGCTTAGTACATCAGAAACATCCGCATCTACTGATACTGAAACAACTGTCCATAGCAATGTAATCGTTCAAGATCAAAATACAGATGCGGAAGTATATGTAACTCAAAGTACTTTAAGCAATTTCATAACAACCACAGGTTCCATTAATACAGTTGAAGAATTTATGAAACCTACTGAAACTAAGCATACTACAGCAGAAACTACTTGGGAGTCTACTGATTCTAGAACATCTAGCCATAGTACTGACGTCACCTTTGATCATAATAAAAATGATCCGTTACATACAACTACCCAGTCTGCTTTTAGAGACGTGGAATCGACACAAAGTTCGATCACTGTATTTGAAGAATCAACGGAATCTATCCCAACTGCTACAGTGGAAATTATATCCGAATCCACTGATCCTAGATCATCTTTCTTTAACACTGAAACCGCTTTTAATTATAGTCTAGATGATTCAGAATATACCACAAAAATTGCTTTTAGTAACGTGGAAACATCAACAGATTCGGTATTTTTGTCTAAAATACCTACTGAAAATCAATTGTCAACTTCTTCTGAATCTTTTATCACTAATACTATAAGAGAATCATTCTCTGATACTAACATCTCCGGCGGTTCTCGTATAACCACAGATAATTCTATATTCTTAACAGAAAAAAACACAGAAATGCCGAATTCCATACTAACTGATTATCAAACATCAACAACAAATTTTGTGACAACTTCCAGCTACACAGAAAGTAACTCGGTAAAAACTACGCCCATGACATTTAGTGAATCCGAAACTACAGAATATAATATTTTGCAAACTAATTTAACAGAAAGCAATTTCATAACAGGTAAAATAGAACTTCCAGAAACACATCATACGTCGACAGAAGATATAGGGACATTGTCAACGACACAATCTACTTATGATTTACTGATGGAATCAAATGAACATTACATTGATGTAACTACTGATGGTTCAGTAACTTCCACAGATTTTAGTACCGAAGATACCAAAGCTCAGTTTTCTAGTTCAAAAACATCTTCATTTAACGACTTAGAGGCTACCGCAAAATCTTCAGAGTTAACTACGGAATTTTCACTTCGAGATTTAAAAACTACGACACATAGTATTTTTGAATCTCCAGATGAGGATTCAAATAAAAATGGTGCTATGTTGACAGATAGTACAGAAGTGTATTTAGGGTCAACTATGGTCGATTATAACCCAATGACACTTCACGCGTCTTCAGAAAAAGTTGTAACTGATAGCATATCTGAAGCTAGTTCAACAGAACCTGTTTTTAATATTGATGAACAAATTTCTGATAATATAACTACAGAAGATTTGATGACATCAACTGAAACGTCCACATATGAGTATTCTTATTCTAAAACATCCATCGAAGTAAAGCCAGTATTCACAACTGAACCTATATCCAATGATATAGAAACCACTTCCGACAGTATTTTACAAGAAACTGAAAAAGTCTACACTAAAAGTATTACGCATCCAACTTCTGAAGTAATAATTCAAAATCAAGAACTGACCACTGAAATAAATCTCGAAGAGCCGTCTTCAAGCAGTTATTTTACAAATTCAGTTAAAATGATGGAAAATACTAATACAGTACTGAATTTAAATAAACAATCAACTATGCTTGATGTGTACAAAACGACATTTAAAAATGCTGATGACTTTGCAGATTATACTACAACTTATTCAGAAACTTCTACAATCAGCCCAAAGTATTCAACAGAAATTCAAGAACGCCCAACAAAACATAACGGAAATTTGTTTGGTGATACAATTGATAGCATCAAGACATCTACAAACGACTGGTCTTTAGATTCTGGTGAAATACCGCAAGTTACAACTTTTGAGCATACTCTTACAGAACAAGAACAGTCAACCCCTGTAACTGAAAATAAGAATTCACATAACTTGATGACATCATCTGAAAATTTTAATTATGAAACTACCTCTGAAAGTGTAGCTACCACTTACAGTTCTAAGATTGGTTTAGATTCCTTAACAAGTCATTTAGAGCAAACAACGAATACATTAAATTTACTAACACAACCAGATAATCGTAAAACTACAGATGACAATTTTACAACAAAACCCTTAGCTGCAACGAGCGAGACTAAAGAAATACCAACGGAAAGCTTTACTGAAAATATAATATCAACAAATACACACAGGATTGAATTAATTTCTCAAACGGTCTCAAACGTAAAAGAATCTCAAAATGCTATTACTGGAAAAAATTGGTTGACATCTAATTTAAATAATAATTATCCCGAAACTACGCAAAATAGTATTGTAACTGATATGGATGATATTGTAACATTGTTCGATCACACGACTAACACGATTGAAAGCACCGAAACCGTGGCACAATCAGAAATAATTCTAACGGCACACAGCATTGCAGGTACCACAGAACAGACTTTAAGCAATTCAGAACCACTGCCAATTAACCATGTACATACAAAACCTACAACTACTGAACTTAGCCACCAAACTTTTGAAACAACTCAGGGTTATTTTTATCCTACAAACGAATATATTATAGCAAGTAATAGATCGAATGTCATTTCCAAGGAAAACAGTTCAACTATTAGTACATCTACGGAGAATCAGTCATCGCGAAGCAAAGACATTGATATTCCGGCGTGGACTGACTCTACATTACACACCGACACAACTGAGACTGCGACTGAGACTACGACAGTTATTACCGGACAAAATGTTAGGATAAAATGTAACACAAACTCACAGTGTCTGACAAATGAAACTTGTATAATCGGAGTATGCCGGAATCCCTGTGAAACGATGCAGGCCCAATGCGCAGAGAACATGTCCTGTGAGGTTGTCGAACATGCGGTTGTTTGCGTGTGCGATGCCATCGATGGGAACAACTGCCAAGGTATGCATTTTTCGGTATTTAGCATACATGTTTCGTATCGGTATTTTTAAGATTTTATTTTCAAATCATTATCGAATTACTATCAAGATACATTCAACCTGGTCTTATGGGGAATCAGTCTTGTATACATTTAATAAAATAATTGCATCGCGTCCAACGGATTTGTAGTCTTGTAAATTTTAGCGCAAAAACATCTAGAAAATGATTGAAATTGGTAATTTATCGGACAAATGTGTAGCAAAAAGGTGGAATAAGCAACTGTAAATATACTAATTTTAACTGTTAAACGTCGATAACTTACTAATGTAACTATTAATATAACATGTAACATACTAGAATCACCTGGGACGCCCAAGACACCAGAACCTTGTCATTCCGACCGGGATTGTATAGAGACTGAGGCCTGCTTTATGGGATTGTGCCAAGACCCTTGTGAGTTTGACAATGTATGTGGCATCGGAGCCAATTGTCAACCGATCAAACAGAGGCCAATGTGTTCGTGCCCTGCTGGCCATGATGGAGATCCTGCGGTTAAATGTTCACCTAAAATATGTAAGACCTAACATTTAACACCTAAAATACTTATACGCTTTAATATTTAATTATCATAGCAAGGAATTTTCAAGATCGTGTTTCATACCATATAATACTAAATGTCATATGATGATAACAATTCTGTAAAATATTAGATGTGTTAAAAATGTTGCGTCATTCATTACTAACCTCCGACGCAAAGAGTGGTATACATTTCAATTGAGTGTGTGTGTTTGTAGCATCAAACTTCCCAAACGGATGAACCGATTTAAATGTTTTTAGTTTGAGATACAAATTCTTCGAAGATCTTTTTATTTTGGCGGTCCAAAGCCCTGTTTAAGGAATATCTGTGCAACCTTTCTAATGTTATGTATGATGGTTCAAAGTAAAATAGTTAAGGAACTTCCTTGTTTTGTAAAATTGGTTTTTAATTAAAATGCATGAATGGTGTTTTTTCATAGCACAACTTCTTTTCTTTATTACGTTGATTATTATAAACTTTACTCTAGATTATTATATAAACACTATACACAATTGTATGTGTATAGTGTTGTATAATTTTACTTTATTTTACTCAGCTGGTTGCACTCGAAACGAAGACTGTCCTCTGACAGAGGCTTGTATAAATAATGCATGTCAGCACCCATGTGCCATACACAATCCATGCGCACCCAACGCAGTTTGTATAAACACAAATCACGGTTCGGATTGTAGCTGTACTGAGGGATACCAAGGAAATGGATACGTTGGATGTGTACCAGGTAAGGAACTTCAAGAAAATAGTGATCCTGTTGATAAAGGTGGGTCTTAGAGAACAAATCACGAAAATGCGCTGTTTCTTTTTTGTAGTATTTAATCCCAATTCAGTGTGCCAATATGATGAAGACTGCCCACCAGAACTATTGTGTGACAGACTAAACAGAGTTTGTTTAAGTCCATGCTCACGGGATAAATGCGGCGAGAACGCAGAATGCGTTCCAGTTAACCATGCGATACAGTGTAAATGCTACGCAGGATATACTGGCAACCCATTCCTGGAATGTTTCCAAGGTATTTTATTATAATGAATTTAACACTTTTGTTAATATCGATATTTAACTATTTTTCTCGGATGTTTGGACACAAATTTTATCTTTTTTAGTTCAAGGATGTCGGTCTAACAACGAGTGTGCAAATTCAGAAGCTTGCATTAATGGAAAATGTACATCTCCATGTAGATGTGGAATCAATGCAATTTGTGATGTCTTGAATCACCGTGCAACGTGTAAATGTTTATCGGGTTATACTGGAAATCCACAAATTGGTTGTGAACCACCATCAAATCCATGTGCGCCCAATCCATGCGGCACAAACGCACTTTGTGAGAATGACAACGGAAATCCTATCTGTTTCTGTCCTAAAGGGCTAACAGGAAACCCATTCAAAAGTTGCAGTAAGTAACCTTCTGATTCTTCTATTGACTTCACGTGCATAAAGGCATAGTTTTTTTCTACCAAAAGTTCCTCACTTTATACTGTTGGAAGATTTTTATAATTATACATTTTTACACATTTGGTAATTACAAAAACATTTTTTTTATTCCAGTTCCTGAAGGAAATGAATGTGAACCAAATCCATGCGGGCCTTTTTCTGGGTGTAGATTGATAGATAATAAGCCAGCTTGTTTCTGTTTGCCTAACTACGAAGGAGATCCACCAAGACAGCCGTGTGGCTTACCCAGCAACCCATGCAATCCATCACCTTGTGGTCCCAATACGCAATGTACAATTTTATCAAATGGATTTGCCAAGTGCACTTGTCTTAATGGTTACATTGAAAGTCCTAATACAATTAGAGGTTGCGTTGAGGCACGAAATCCATGTGAACCAAATCCTTGTGGGCTGGGAGCTCATTGCGATCCGAATAGAAAAACACCGTGCTATTGTCCTGATAATACAGAAGGAAATCCATACAAGTCGTGCAGCAATAATCGGGAATATTTACCACCACCTGTTCTTTGCCACCCGGGACCTTGTGGACCGAACACTGATTGCTACGTTAGTGGTAACGATGAGTTATGCTACTGTAAAATTGGGTTCACGGGAGACGCCCGTGTTGGCTGCCTACCGCAGAGAAGTCCTTGTAGCCCAAATCCATGTGGTCCGCAAGCTGTTTGCAATGATAATTTAGGAGAAGCCATTTGCTCATGCGCTCCAGGGAGTATAGGCGATCCTTATGGTGATGGCTGCCATACCCGAGAATGTGAAGTTGATGACGAATGTAAATCTAACAAAGCTTGCATTGGATATAGTTGTGTCGACCCGTGCCCTGGAGCTTGCGGACTCAACACTAAATGCCTTATCGAAAATCACCGTCCTGTATGCGTTTGCGAAAATGGATTTATCGGTAATCCTTTAATTTGCTGCTTGCCACCTGGCGACCAAAAGTCTAATATTAGCCCTTGCAGTCAATCAAAATGCGGAGTGAATGCCATATGCCAAGATATAGGAGAAAATGCATTATGTTCATGTCCTCCAGATTTCTTAGGAAACCCTCTTGTAGAATGTAAACCAGAATGTGTAATGAATTCAGACTGCACATCTAATGAAGCCTGTCTAAATAAAAAGTGCGTTGACCCTTGTTCCTTGGACAACGTTTGTGGACTACATGCCGTATGTCTTTGTTCTGATCACACGGTTTCATGCTTGTGCCCAGAAGGGTACATAGGCGATCCATTGACACAGTGCCTTTATCGACGTAAGTAAAAACATGTTGCATATCATAATTTACGTAAAACGATATTTTAGAGGTCTTATGTTTATATCCTGTTTTGCAGCAATTATTGTAGCACCTGATAATACTACAGTTCAACCTTGTTCGCCAAATCCTTGTGATCCAAACGCTCCTTGTAATAGTTTTGGAGATCAGTTTGCTATTTGCAATGCTTGTGTCGGCTATGAAGCAGCAAATAACCCCGCATGCCGACCGGAATGTGTCATGAGTTCAGATTGCGGGTTCAACAAGGCATGTTTGAGAAATAGATGTGTCGACCCGTGCCCAGGATCTTGTGGTGTCAACGCTGAATGTTCTGTATACCATCACGACCCTATTTGTCGATGCCGAAATGAATTTGAAGGAAATCCTTACGAACATTGTAAACCGTCAGCGAAAAGTAAGTATTGTGTGAACAAATGTTTTTTCTACGTTTTCTTATTCCGAAACAATAATATTTCATTATCAATATTACTTTTACAGCTAAGCCTCGCGAAACCTGTGATAACATTCAATGTGGCGCTAATGCCATCTGTCAAGATTTGAAAGGGGCACTTACATGTAAATGTTTACCTAACTTTTATGGGAACCCGTTGATGTCTTGTCGACCGGAATGTGTCGTCAACAGTGATTGCTCACCTGATGCAGCCTGCCTAAATAACAGGTGTGAAAACCCATGCAGAGATGTTTGTGGTATTGGAGCAATTTGCAAAACAGTAAACCATCATGCTGTGTGCTATTGTGAATCGGGACAAACTGGTGATCCTTACATTAGGTGTCAATCTGCACAAATCGCACCTCCAAAATTAACCGTTTGTGATCCTTCACCTTGTGGCCCATACAGTAGATGTATGGTTTCAGCAACTGGATTAGCCGTATGTTCGTGTTTGCCGGGACACAGAGGCGTCGCACCAATGTGCCAACCAGAGTGTGTAAGCAATTCAGACTGCTTGCAGACGGAAACCTGTGTTAATCAGAAATGTTTGAACCCTTGTCAAGGAAGTTGTGGTATCGGAGCTGACTGTATTGTTGTGAATCATAATCCGATATGCAGCTGCAGATATGGCCAAACAGGAGATCCTTTTGTTGCGTGTAGAGAAGAAGATGTATCGCCCCGACCAAATAACAAAAACCCCTGTGTGCCTTCACCTTGTGGACCAAATTCAGTCTGTGAAATAAGATCTAATCATCCAGTGTGTTCTTGCCGCCAGAGCTATTCAGGAACTCCACCCTACTGCAGACCAGAATGTGTCATAAGTCAAGAATGTCCTTCCAATCAGGCTTGTATCAACGAGAAATGTTTGGATCCGTGTATCAACGCATGTGGAAATAACGCAAAGTGTGATGTTATAAACCACATGCCACTTTGTAGTTGCGTAAGCGGTTATAGAGGTGACGCATTTGTAGGATGCGTAGCGATATCGAGAGAAGAGCCATTGACACCGTGCAATCCATCACCTTGTGGAGAAAACACAATATGTACAGTATCAAATGATATGGCTCGATGTTCATGTATTCCCCCCAATATTGGCAATCCCTACGCGGGTGGATGTCGACCGGAATGTACACTAAATCCAGATTGTCCGAATCATCTGGCATGTCTGTCCAATCACTGTCGAGACCCATGTAAAGACTTATGCGGCGCAAATGCTGAATGTGTTGTCACCAATCACGTTCCAGTATGTACGTGTTTCAAAGGCTACGAAGGAGATCCATTTTCTTCTTGTCGTCTTAAGGAAATAAACCCACGTAAGTTTCAGTTTTGAATTGTGGAACACTTCTACGATTTTTTTTTCTATTCTATACAAATTCCGAAGTCGGGCCAAAGTTGAAAAAAAACGTTACAAGATTTTATTGGTAAATATTACATTTTTACGTCAAATAGAATAAACATATTCACTAATAAAAATAGGGTAGTTATTTTTATTACAAAAAAGTTGAGTTAATATTTTATTTAACATCATCTTTGTCTCAATCAAATTAATGTTAGATTATTATAATTCGAAATTATTTCGCTAATTAAAATATTCATAATCCATTATAAACAGTTGAAACATTATACAGTACTTAATAGTTAGTGTTTAGTGGAGGACATTATCAATAGATCCATCTTTTTTTAGCGTACAGCAATCCTTGTCAGCCCTCACCATGCGGTGCAAACAGCGAATGCCAGGTATCAAGTGACCGTGCGGTGTGCTCGTGTCAGCCAGGATACCTCGGTGCTCCTCCAGCATGTCGACCTGAATGTGCCGTGAACTCCGATTGCCCGTTCAACAGAGCTTGTATTAATCAGAAATGCAAAGACCCATGTGTTAACAGCTGTGGACTAGATGCGAGATGCCACGTTGTAGGACACAACCCTATATGTTCCTGTCCTGAGAATGTACCAGAAGGCGACCCATTTATTCGGTGCTACAGAAAAAGTAAGTACTTATACATACCTATTATAACCATAGGTAGGTACTAACTAATTCTATTTAAAATATCTAAAGCTCATTTTGACCCAATTTGAATAGTCTGGCTATTTCATCCAGCAAGAGAAGACAACTCTTCCATACCTTAAAAGATACAGGGACAGAAGTCCTTAATGCTAAGATTTAAAAGAATTGCGGAACTTAGCATCAATTAATTAATACTCAAATGTTAAATCAGTTACACGGGCATTTGTTGTATTTCGTTTAATAACTAAACTCATTGACGAACAGGTATCCAGATTCCGAAACCGGATCAAAACCCGTGCATTCCATCGCCTTGCGGCCCTCACTCGACATGCCGCAGGGAAGGACATAGAGCTGTGTGCGCTTGCGAACTGGGCACTCTGGGTGCTCCACCTGCATGCCGCCCACAGTGTGTCATCAACCAAGACTGTCCCCTCGCGCTAGCCTGTCTCGCCGGAACTTGTATCAACCCGTGCGTCGGATCCTGTGGGTTTAATGCTCGATGTATCGTGCAGAATCACCAGCCCATCTGTTCGTGTGATGAAGGTTTTTCGGGAGATCCATTTGCTGGATGTAATCCCGTCGAAGGTAAGTGCACAAGATATACATATATATAAGATATACATATATTTATTCGTAAATAGTCAATTTTCACACAGACTTTCCGCACGTAGTTGTAGATCGCATGCATGTTAAATCGGTCTTTCTATCAATATTTGTAGCATGTACCATACTCGTAAATTTTCAGTTCTGAGAGAAGAACCTGATCATCCTTGTAAAACATCACCATGTGGATCGAACGCTATATGTCGGGAAAGGAATGGTGCTGGTTCTTGTGTATGTGTAGATGATTTTTACGGTGATCCTTACTTTGGATGCCGGCCAGAATGCGTAATGAACAGCGATTGTGACAGAGATAAATCTTGTTTCAATAACAAATGTGTGGATCCGTGTGCTGGAACGTGCGGGCAAAACACGGAATGTAGAGTCGCAAACCATGTTCCTTCATGTTACTGCTTGCCTGGATATACTGGAAACTCTCTCCATGCATGTGCTCCCGTACCGAGTAAGACTTCTTTTCTTATCTTTTCTAAACTTGAATTTCTCTCTCTGTATTCTGTACTTATATTCTTTCTTTTGTTATTTATAAAGCTTTACCGGAACCTGTGGATCCCTGCCACCCTTCACCTTGCGGACCATACAGCAAATGTAGAACTTTTAACGGCCATGCTGTATGCACATGTCTTGATCTATGCGTTGGGTCTCCACCAAATTGTCACCCAGAATGTATCGTTAGTTCCGATTGTAGGCCGAATAAAGCTTGCGTTAATCAAAAATGTCAAGATCCGTGCCCGGGCATGTGTGGAGTTAATTCTCAATGTCAAGTCATTAACCATAATCCGATATGCAGTTGTTACAACGGATATACGGGCGATCCGTTTGTTAGATGTTTCTTCGACGAAAGTAAGTGCATATTGTAAATCGTTTCAAAACATATTTTAAAGTAAGGTAAGAAAATAATCAATAATGACAAACTTCTTTGCCAGGGCATATGGAACCTTTAAATCCTTGCACTCCAAATCCTTGTGGACCACACTCACAATGCAAAGAAATAAACGATGTACCTGTTTGTTCATGTTTGAATAATTATGTGGGCCGCCCTCCTAATTGTCGACCAGAATGCGTCATTAGTGTAGAGTGTCCAGGAAATCTGGCTTGCATTTCTGAAAGATGTAGCGATCCTTGTCCTGGTTCATGTGGATTCCATGCCTCGTGCATGGTAGCGAAACATATTCCAATTTGCAATTGTGATCAAGGATATACTGGAGATCCTTTCTCTGGATGCTCGCCAATTCCAAGTAAGTTTGTGGAAATTTAAATAGATCAAATTGAAAAAAGTAACAACATAATAATAAGAAATAAATATTACTTTTACTTTTATAGCTATTGAACCACAATATGAAAGTCCTTGCTCTCGATCACCTTGCGGAGCTAACGCTGTTTGCAAAGAGAGACATGGTATAGGATCATGTTCATGTCTTCCTGATTATTACGGTGATCCATACGTAGAGTGTCGACCGGAGTGCGTACTTAATTCCGATTGTCCGAAGGATAGAGCATGCGTGAATAACAAATGTAAAGATCCATGTCCCGGTGTATGTGGAATGAACGCTGAATGTCGAGTGAATAATCACGCTCCGTCTTGTGCTTGTATATCAGGATACGAAGGAAATCCATTTACATCGTGCTATTTAAGTAAGATATTTTTCTTTATTTGGGAGACAGTTAATGGAATCAATATGACATAAAAACACGCGATTGCTGTGATATTTAACTAAGTACATGTTATTTTTAGGACCTGTTGAAAATCCAATTGAACCATGTCTACCATCGCCTTGTGGTCCATACAGTGTTTGTAGAGAAAGCAATGGCTACGCAATATGCTCATGCCAGGAGCAGTATTTCGGCTCACCACCTTTCTGCCGACCCGAATGCATGGTCAGCAGTGAATGTATGCCCAATAAGGCATGCATTAACCAAAAATGTGTTGATCCTTGTATTGGATCATGCGGCGATAATGCAAAATGTATGGTAGTTAATCACAACGCGTTGTGCAGTTGTCCGCAAAATTATGTCGGAGATCCATTTGTACGCTGTAAATACGAAGATCGTGAGTGTTTTCAAAACTTTCTCTAATTTTTAACAAAAACAATCTAACACAGCTAACTACTAGGTACTTACCTAGAACTCGTAAAAAAATCTAACATACTTAAATCTGGTAAAAATGAGCTAAATAATTTTGCACAACATTAATAAGGTGCTCTGACCTTAACTACAAATAATATTTTTTATAGGACCACAACCAAAGCCAAGTGGAAACCTTTGTATTCCGTCACCTTGTGGACCAAATTCACAATGTCGTATAGTGGGTGAAACACCGGCATGTTCTTGTGAGCCAGGTTATATTGGAAGGGCACCGAATTGTCGTCCTGAATGTATTTATGACGAGGAATGCCCTAGCAATTTAGCTTGTGTCCGCGAAAAGTGTACTAGCCCATGCGCGGGCTCTTGTGGCAATAACGCAGAATGTGTCGTAATCAATCACAAAGCAGTTTGCCATTGTCGTGAAAGCTATACCGGGGATCCATTTAGTGGTTGTTACTTTATTGGTAAGTTCGTAAAGTAATCAAATCAGGGCAAAAATATTTAAAATTGCAATTCATAACCATTCCTAAATATTTTTTGTAGTCACTATACCCAGTGAAGATGAAACGAATCCATGCAATCCATCACCGTGTGGGCCAAATGCAATTTGTAAAGAAAGATATTCAGCTGCATCTTGCACATGTCAACCAGGATATTTTGGAGATCCGTATCTCGGATGCAGACCAGAATGTGTAACAAATAACGACTGCTCATCAGACAAAGCTTGCCTAAACAACAAATGCGTGGATCCGTGTCAGGGAGCATGTGGAACAAATGCTCAATGTGTGGTATCACACCATACACCGGTGTGCTTGTGTATTGAAGGTTACGAAGGAAACCCTATAGTTTCTTGTCACCCATTAAGAAAACGTTAGTAAAGATTCACTTAAAAATAATGTATAAATTATTTCATAAACTTCAATAAAGAATCTAATAAATAAATATTTTTAGCTCCTATTGCTGATATTAATCCATGCGTACCTTCACAATGTGGACCATACAGTATCTGCAAGGTAGTGAATGAGCATGGAGTGTGCTCGTGCCAGGAAGGATACGTGGGTTCACCGCCAACTTGTAGACCTAATTGTGTGTCTAGTACTGACTGCGCACAACACCAAGCATGTTTAAACCAAAACTGTCGGGACCCTTGCCCAGGAACATGCGGAGTGAATGCACGATGCCATGTCATAAATCACAACCCAATTTGTACTTGCAGAGCAGGTTTTACTGGAGATCCGTTTATTACTTGCCAATTGGAGCAAAGTAAGAGTGAATTTAATAAAATTAGTGAAAATAAATAATGATTATTTTTTTAGACCAAGATTATTAGATACAATTTGATGTTATCATATTATTATATTGCATTACTTTTTATTATCTACTTGTATAATTATACATACATATCATTCTTACTTGTTCTATATCTTTAAATCTTATTTTTCTTCATCTTTGTTTCTTAATCTTTTTTTTCTTCCTTAGAACCTATTAGAGAGGGACCAAAGGGAAATCCATGTGTCCCTTCACCATGTGGTCCTAACTCTCAATGTAAAGTAGTGGGAGAATCGCCTGCATGTTCTTGCTTGCCAAACTACATTGGCGTTGCACCAAATTGTAGACCTGAATGTTCTATAAACGCTGAATGTCCTGGTAATCTTGCATGTCAAAGCGAAAGGTGTGTGGATCCGTGTCCGGGTTCATGTGGCTTTAACGCAGAATGTTCTGTAGGGAATCATGTAGCGTTATGTAATTGTGTACCTGGATTTACTGGCGATCCATTTAGCGGATGTTCAGCGGTGCCACGTAAGTATTAAATTTAAACCTTTACAAAAAAAATATTTCCCAACATCATCAACTTAATATTAGTCAGCATCATCAACTTAATATAAGTTGATGATGTTTGGAATATTATGACCTTTCGATGGTGTTTGGTTAGACAGTCAGAAAAAAAAATCTATAAATAATTGAATGAGGCAATTTATTTATAGATACCCCGGAACCTCCACCGAATCCGTGCCACCCATCGCCATGTGGTGCAAACGCATTATGCAAGGAACGCAATGGAGTGGGTTCATGTGCCTGTCTACCGGAATACTTTGGTGATCCATACACTGGATGTAGACCAGAATGCGTCTCGAACTCAGATTGTGATCGCAATAAAGCGTGCTCCAATAACAGATGTAAAGATCCATGTCCAGGCGCATGTGGCGTAAATGCCGAGTGTGTAACTGTTAACCATTCTCCTACATGTACATGTTTGAATGGTTATTCTGGAAACCCATTGATTCGATGCGAAATGGAAGGTAAGATATTCAGTTTAAAGCGTAGCTAGCAAAAAAAATCGTTTGATTTAACAAAGTGTACGTTATTTCAGTAATTTCAGACAAACAAGATAACCCAATAGATCCTTGTCGACCATCCCCCTGTGGGCCAAACAGTCTATGCAGAGTTATTAACGGTCATAGCGTTTGTACTTGTGAAGTCGGATATATCGGTACAGCTCCGAATTGCCGTCCCGAGTGTATTGTCAGCTCTGAATGCGCTCAAAATAAAGCATGTGTGAACAAAAAATGCATAGATCCATGCCCAAATACATGCGGACTGAACGCTAGATGTCAAGTAATTACGCATAACCCGATATGTAGCTGTACACCTGGCTTTACTGGTGATCCTTTCACAAGATGCAGTCAAGAAGAGAGTAAGTAAACTGTTGCTCCAAAGGCATTACAAACGTTTTAATTATGAAGTTGAAAGCTGTTTTTTTTTTTCAGTATATAAATATCCATTATAATTTGTCTTTAATACCAAAAGTATGCCTTTAGATAATATTATAGAATATAAGATTGGTTCTCATGTGAGTGAAACATTCTTTATAAGAAATAACTGTCTTTAACCAGAATAATTTTACAGTTAATTATGTCCCACATAATCAAGACCCGTGCGTTCCATCACCTTGTGGGCCAAATTCTGAATGTCGCGTCATTGGAGATCAAGCTGCGTGCTCTTGTTTGCTTAACTACATAGGAAGAGTACCCAATTGTCGGCCCGAATGTACCATAGATGCAGAGTGTTCTAGCAATGCAGCTTGCATCAATGAACGCTGTAAAGATCCATGCCAAGGTGCCTGTGGACTTAACGCCTTATGTTTGGCCATCAACCACAAAGCTGTTTGTTCTTGCCAACAAGGATTTTCTGGTGATGCTGCTCGTGCTTGTACTCAGATAGTAATTTCACGTAAGTATCTTCTTTATCAATTACATTTGTTTTTATACGTTGATAACATTAATAGTATCTCATTTACTTTATTATTTTAGCCACGGAAATGACGCCAACTTCTAGTCCTTGTTATCCTTCTCCATGCGGACGCAACGCAGAGTGTCGGGAATACAACGGCGCTGGTTCCTGCGTTTGCTCTGAAGGCTACGAAGGTGATCCATACAGTTCACAAGGATGCCGTAGGGAATGTGAGAATAATGACGACTGTCCAGCTAACTTGGCCTGTACCAGATTTAAATGCATCGATCCTTGTCCAAGGACATGTGGACAATTCGCTCAATGTACAGTAGAAAACCATGCTCCAGTCTGCACATGTCCAAGAGGTTATACAGGAGATCCATTCTTCCAATGCAGAGAGATTTTATTAGAACGTAAGTTGGAAATTGTTAAAAGATTGAAATTGATCTAAAGATGACTTGCTAATTGTATCTTTTATCCTCCAGCTACACCTGTTCTAAATCCCTGTGAACCAACACCGTGTGGTCCCAACAGCCAGTGTAGGCAATCTAACATGCAAGCCGTATGTTCTTGTCTTCCAAATTACATTGGGTCGCCTCCTAGATGCAGACCGCAATGTATTGTTAACAGTGAATGCGATGTTTCCAAAGCATGTATAAATCAAAAATGTGACGATCCCTGTCCAAACACATGCGGCTTGAGAGCTCATTGCCAAGTCAAAAACCACAATCCCATATGCACATGCCCAGCTGGGATGACTGGTGATCCATTCACACAGTGTTACCGTAAGTACATACCATGCTATATGTACGTACCTACTTCACAATATTTTATATTATGTGTTGTCTTATAAACAGTTTTTTAAATATTTTTTTAGTACTACCACCAGTGACAGAACGACCACCATCATGCACTCCTTCACCATGTGGACCTAATTCGAAATGCCAGATGTTATCAAGCGGGCCGGCGTGCTCATGCGAGCCAGGTTTTGTGGGTTCTCCACCATCTTGCAGGCCTGAATGTACCATAAACTCTGAGTGCCCAGCTTCATTAGCTTGCGTAAGACAGAAATGTCAAGATCCCTGTCCAGGCTCTTGTGGAGTAGAAGCAAATTGTCATGTGCTAAATCATGTAGCTGTATGCGTTTGTAATGAAGGTTTTACGGGAGACCCATTTTCACGATGCTCGCTGGTTCGCGAAGGTATTTACGCTATCCATTAAATTTCCATTTGAAAATATTTAAATTATATTTTCATACTTGAATTATTTTACAGTACCAACTACGCCATCTCCATTAGACCCATGCAATCCTTCACCGTGCGGGCCAAACGCAGAATGTAATAATGGATTCTGCACATGCCTGTCAGATTACAGTGGAAATCCTTATGAGTCCTGCAGACCCGAATGTACTGGAAGTCAAGAATGCCCCAGAGATAAAGCATGTTTCAGAAATAAATGTCGCGATCCTTGCCCTGGTGTATGTGGACAAAATGCTAAATGCGATGTCATTAATCATATTCCAACATGTTCTTGTATGCCGGATTATACGGGAAATCCATTTACGCATTGTCAAAGAATAGAAATAGAGAAAATTCAACCACGAGATCCTTGCCACCCGTCACCATGTGGACCTAACAGCTTATGCAGAACAACAGACAATACAGCGGTTTGTGCTTGTCTCGAGGGATTCCAAGGTTCTCCTCCAGCTTGTCGACCTGAATGCATTGTTAGCTCTGAATGTCCTTCGACCAAAGCTTGCGTCAATCAGAAATGCATTAACCCTTGCATAAATGCTTGTGGTGTTTCGGCTCGTTGTGAAGTAATAAATCATAGCCCAATCTGCAGTTGTAATCCTGGTCAAACTGGAGATCCTTTCAAAGGTTGCCATGATGTTATAGCTACTCCGCCTGAAAATATAGAGGCATGTAACCCATCTCCATGCGGGCCAAACTCTCAATGTTTAGAACGGAATGGAAAAGCAAATTGCCGATGTATTGAAAACTACGTAGGTCAGCCACCAAATTGCAGACCTGAATGTGTTATTAACCCAGATTGTCCATCAAACCAAGCTTGTGTCAGAAACAAATGTATAGATCCTTGTCCTGGTTCATGTGGGATCAACGCGGATTGCACAGTCGTAAGCCACACTGTATCATGCAGCTGCAGAGAGAAATATACTGGAAATCCATTCATGCAATGTGTACCGCAAGAAGGTTTGTTAATTTCACTAATAACAGTAAAATTGCGCGAGTGCATGTGGTTTCCTTTTAAGGCGCATATCCCATCTTTAAAAAAAATCCATCTTTCAGTTTGTGATACCTATCATAAGCTTTTTTTTTAATGCCTCTGTAATAGTTTTATTCTATTTAGTTTAGGCAGAGATACGAAAATAGATTTTAGTGGCCAACAAGGGCAACTTCGTATCTCTGCCTAAACTAAATAGAATAAAACTATAACAGAGGCATTAAAAAAAGCTTATGATAGGTATCACAAACTGATAGATGGATTTTTGAAAATTCCTTTGTTAAACGAAATAATAACATAAAGTAGGTGGCGGCGCTAGATTGGGTGGGGTATGCGCCTTAAGTAGGTATTTAAATAAATTAATTTTTACTTTCAGAAAGCAGAACAGAACCTTGTGATCCGTCACCTTGTGGTGCAAACGCAATCTGTCACCAAAGAGACGGGGCAGGAGCTTGCTCATGTTTGGAAGGATATCAAGGCAATCCATATGAGAGTTGCCGCCCTGAATGTGTGCTTAGTTCGGATTGTTCCGCTGACAAATCATGTATAAAAAACAAGTGTGGCGATCCATGCCCAGGCATATGTGGAACGAATGCTGAGTGTTTAGTCATTAATCATGTACCCAGTTGTGCGTGCATCAAGGGATATTCAGGAAATCCATTCCAACAATGCGCGCCAATAGCAAAAGATCCTGTACCTACTGCACCTTGTCAACCATCACCATGTGGACCTAACAGCATTTGTAGAGAAAACGGCGGCTTAGCATCTTGCGAATGTCTCGCTGATTATATTGGTGCCCCACCGGATTGTCGACCAGAATGCATAGTGAGCAGTGAATGTCCTGCAGATCGTGCTTGTCATAAGTTGAAATGTGCCGACCCGTGCAGAGGTACTTGTGGAATAAATGCACATTGTCAGGTAGTAAACCATAGTCCACTTTGCAGTTGCCCTGTTCGTACAACGGGTAATCCGTTCAAGCATTGTATTGAAATCGAACAGACCGTCTTTGAACCGGAATTCAAACATCCGTGCCAACCAAACCCATGTGGAAGCTATAGCGAATGTCGTACAATCAACAATAATCCCTCTTGCTCGTGCATTCAAGGATTTGTTGGTGTTCCACCAAATTGCCATCCAGAATGTCTAGTAAACACCGATTGTCCATCGCATCAGGCCTGTATTGCAGACAAATGCAGAAATCCGTGCGAAGGATCTTGTGGATTTAGGGCAGAATGTCGCGTTCAAGATCACATCCCAATATGCAGCTGCCCTTCCGGATTTTCAGGCGATCCATTCATACAATGTTCAGAAGTCATTGGTAAGATTATGTTTTTATATTAGCATCCATACTAGTATTATAAATTTCGAAAGTAACTCTGTCTGTCTGTCTGTGACCTTTACACGCCTAAACTGGAATTTGGCTTGGCAGGGATGTACATGGTACCCCGAAAACAGATATAGTCTACTTTTTATCCCGGAAAAGAGCGTGCAAAGCCGCTGGCAGCAGCAAGTAATTCATAAAAACGGCTATTTGATTAAAATGTTTTTTTTAGTGAAACCTTTGGATGATCCGTGCAGTTTATCTCCTTGTGGTAGTAATGCATACTGTGATGCGGGTCTATGCAGCTGCGCACCTGGATACTTCGGCGACCCTTACGTAGGATGCAGGCTAGAATGCAGTACGAACGGTGAATGTTCGCCAACGAAGACTTGCCAGGGAGGAAAATGTGTCGACCCATGTCCAGGGGCTTGTGGTACTAGCGCTATATGCTCAGTCAATAACCACATCCCATCTTGCACCTGTTCCCCAAGCACATCAGGAGACCCCTTCACGTTATGCTCAGAAATTATACCTAAAGGTAACTTTTGACTTAATTTATACTTATTGTTTCAAATATTGAGACTTAAAATTCGCAGCATGAAATAGAACCCGTTAAATAAAATGTATTATTTGTTTTAGAAATATCAAGTAAATCAGCTTGTTCGCCTTCACCGTGTGGTCCATACAGCGAATGTACAGTTAGTTCGAACGGCGCCGCAGCTTGTTCGTGTAGATCTGGTCACATTGGATCTCCGCCGTCATGCAGACCTGAATGTCTTGTTAGCGCTGAATGTACGCTGCAACTGGCATGTATCGAGCGCAGATGTCGCGACCCTTGTGTGGGCGCCTGCGGCCGCGGTGCTAGGTGCCAAGTTATAGCGCACTCTCCAATTTGTACATGCAATGACGGATTCACTGGAGATCCTTTCTCCCATTGCTACCCAGCACCAGGTACCGACACAATTGATATAATATTTTAGTGCCCGCCTTTGATGTTTATGTGAAAACACAAATCTGAGTCATCGGTCTTCAGGTCTTTTTTAGGGTTCAAAAGGAACCCTTGTAGGATCACTTTGTTGTCCGTCTGTCAACCCTCTTTTCTCCGGAACGCGTGGAGGGATTGAGTTGAAATTAACATCAAATACTCAGGCCCATAACCTCTTGGAGTCGTGATATGAATCATCTCTAAGTCAACACGAAATTAGTTGCAGCTGTTTATGAATGAACTCCAAACTTCTAAATTCCATCACATGAAATCGCATGCACACAAAACCTATAGGATACTTCCTAGCTATTAAGCCATGATAATTCGTATAAAAACATACATCACTTTATTTGTTCAAAGTTCGGAAAAAACTCGAATCTTAAAAAAGCTTTAAAATAGCCGAGCTTTTCATGGTCAAAAAGAGCTGCCAAGCTATTGGAATTGGTTCCACCTACCCCTAGTTATCATATGACAAGCCTGTCTAATACACTGTATTATATTCTCGCCATGGACCAAAAACCATTAGGTTACTTCCAGTTGACCTAGAATCATAAAACTTGGCACAAAAAAAACAAGGTCTTATGGCAAAAGGTAAAGGAAACAAGTCAAAAAACGTAAATTGATAAACATGTTTTAACGTAGATCTTCTGCTACGATGCTACGACGTCAGCGATGTAGAATAAAAAAGAATTCATCAAACACGCATTCTTCTACCACACACTAAATTCTTTTTAAGCCTCGAAACTCTCTCAATCTCTATCAAAAAGCTTTTTCTCTATTATATTTACCTAGCTGACCCGCCTATGATCTCTTTCTTTTGACTTCAGAAATAGTACCTTATGTAATGTTGGTTTCCACGTAAACTATGCCGGCAAAGTTATATAACCGATCTTTTACGATTTAAAGTTATTATGAAAAATCCTAAAAATCCTCTTTATTCGATTACGACCCCATTTAAACTACTTTATGCGGCTAACGGCTACGGCTACGTAAAAGAAACCCCCATGCAAATTTCTGCTTCGTAGCTCTTCTAGTTCCTGAGATTTCGTGATATGTCAGTAAGTCGCCTAACTTTGACTCTGCACCATTGACCTTAGGCCCCTTAGGGTGTGAATTTCAAAAAACCCTACAACATGTGTCTGTTTGTTTTGAGTCATCTTTCTACACTACATTTTTTTACGGGCCAACAGTTACGGTTCTGAATTTATTATGAAAATTACCTTTGACCACAAAATAAATTACCTTAGAATACGAATTTCCAAAAAAATCGGAAATCTTAGCGGATGCCTAAGTCCTAAAAGGAAACTCCATGCAAAATTTCAACTTTGTAGCTCTTGTAGTTTCAGAGATCTCTTGTTTTGTCACCCAGTTTTCTCTTCTCTTTTGTAAATATTGATGTACCTATGTACTAACTTTTTCCTACCCTTTCTGCCCAGTACACGGATATGTAATTTATATATTATGTATTTAGCCTTCGAAGCCCGTATTTCGTACAACTTTTGTCTGTCGTAAAACTTTTAAAGCTTATTTTTAGCAATTTCGCTCTAAAAATGCTACATTATCTGTCTATGACGTCACTGATGCATGAATATTTTATGAAACAGAATTACCTCAATGATTGTCAAGACAAGAAAGTTTACTATAGTTATTCTGTGCCTAAATTACATATTGTGACGGCATGACGTCACTCAGTCTACTTCTGAATCTTCTGATTGGTGTTCAACGTGTCATGGCGGATAGCTGTATTTTGTAGTTTTATTTTAACAAAACAATAATTAATCTCATTCCAAATAGAAAAATGAAATCGTGTTTTATGGCTCTGGTCAGGTATAATTCGATAAATACATAATTTAAGTGATTTTCACTTACCTACTGGCATCATACCTATAGAGCCGCGCGGGGCGTCACCCGTATGAACGTGTGCTACCTCCAAATACGCTTTCCTGTTTTTATTCTTGAGTGCTATGTTATTGGTTATAACTACGTTCTTTTTTATTTTTAGTGAAACCGCCAATAACAATAGACCCATGCCAGCCATCTCCATGTGGGCCGAACTCTATATGTGTGAAATCACAAGAGACTCCGGCATGTAGCTGCCAACCTAATTTTATTGGAGCTCCTCCAAACTGTCGGCCCGAGTGCACAATCAGCGCAGAGTGCCCAGCCACTTTAGCTTGTGTCTCGCAAAGATGCAGAAATCCCTGTGAACAAGCTTGCGGCCCAAGAGCCGTTTGTTCCGTAGTTGATCATCGTGCCACTTGTGCTTGCGAACCTGGTTTGGATGGAGATCCATTCCAAGGTTGTTCGTCGCCCAAACGTAAGTATTTTTGTAGCATTGAGCTAATAATCTTATTTTTTAATTTGTACAGAGTCTATTCTATACGTATTAAAAATACTTTTGGATAGAGAGTTAAAGGAATATTTTGTGTATGAAAGAATCCAGGTAATTAAAAGTTATAAATAAAATAAAACTTGTCCACATAAAAATAAAACAAGTTGCGTTAAACGTCTTTACGTGCATTTAACACTGCTTTGCAAAGCGTGATAGGTATTGCATTAAATTTATTGTGTGCTTAAAATATAGTAAAACTGTTTAGAAAAACGCCTCACATGGTTTTGAGTATTTAACACACATAAATTGAATGAGTCTTTGTAGATATTTTCACTTTAGGACTACGTGGTGACCATGCCCGCCCCAAGGTTCTGAAAGGTGATTTTATCCATGAAGAATTCATTCTTACGCTTCAGGAAGAAAGCCTCAATAAAAATTGTGAAAACGATTATCAATGCTTCCACAAAGGGTCGTTATCCATTGTATAACTTTTTATGTGACATTAATGCCTTGCTTTCAATCGGAGCACGCGGAGATAACCTAGCACTTACAGTAAGCTTAGGTCGTCCGCCGTAACGGCCGCTTTGGAAGGTGCGCTAGCGATAGTGACATTGTCGCCGGAAAAGGAGTCACTAAACGTCGCCGAGCCCAGCAAGCTTCAACTAACGCTTCGGATCAAGGAGTGCTTCAACGGTGGCTGAAGTTTACTGGTAAGTTATTTTATGTTCTTGAACAATAATTTTCAGCTCCACCGAAGGTAGAATATTTAAACCCATGTGAACCAACGCCGTGTGGTGTTAATGCCGAATGTAATATACAAGGGAATGCTGGTTCGTGTACATGTTTGCCTGACCATTTCGGTGATCCTTATCAAAGTTGTAGACCAGAATGTTTAGCTGACTCAGATTGTACACTGATGCTAGCATGTGAGAGAAACAAATGCATTGACCCTTGTCCTGGAGCGTGTGGATATAATGCAGACTGTTATGTCACAAACCATAAACCAGTGTGCAATTGCAAACCTGGATACACTGGTAACCCACATTCCATGTGTTCGATTGTACGAGGTAAGATATTGAGTTGTTAAATGAATTGAATTCTATTTCGAATTTCATGTATGAAAACATTATTCAATTTTACAGAAAAAGATATCGCAGTAATAAACGTCTGTAATCCATCTCCTTGTGGTATGAATGCATTGTGTAAAGAAATAAACAGTCAACCTGTTTGCTCATGTCTGCCAAATTATCTCGGTGCACCACCAAATTGCAAGTCTGAATGTGTGGTCAATTCAGAATGCACGCCAAACAAAGCATGTGTCAACCAACTTTGCATAAGCCCATGTCCAAAGCCATGTGGTCAGAATACAGAATGTAAAGTAATAAACCATCGTCCTGTATGTTCTTGTAAGTTCGGATTTTCAGGAGATCCGTTCACAATGTGCAGCCGTGTGTTACGTAAGTTAATTTCATGTTAACAGTTTTTTATCAGTCATTTATGTTATAATTTCAGGTAGTTTTATGAAATTATCTAATGTATTCACAGATACATCTCCAACTGTTGCGGCACAGTCTGATCCTTGTTCACCATCTCCCTGTGGAATTTATGCAGAGTGCAGAAACATAAATGACCTAGCATCATGTTCTTGCTTGCCAAGTTACATCGGTTCTCCACCTTTCTGTAAGCCAGAGTGTGTGGTTCACTCCGACTGCGCCAGTGACCAAGCATGCGTAGCAGAGAAATGTAGAAATCCTTGTGAAGGATCCTGTGGGTTATATGCGAAATGTTTTGTGAATAACCACATACCAGTATGTTTATGCTCAGAAGGTTACACGGGAGACCCTTTCAGGCAATGCGTGCCAAAACCAGTCGAAGGTACATTTATAAACAATAATTGTCAATAGAAACATTTATATTATTATATATTTATCAAGTGAAGCAAAAGTTACTAAAAATGTTTTGTTTTGTTTTAGATCTAACGCCAACAGGTTATAGTGACCCGTGCCAGCCAAGCCCGTGTGGTCCAAATACTATTTGCAAGGATGGTATTTGCTCCTGTTTGAGAGATTTTCACGGTGATCCAAATCTTGGCTGCAGACCTGAATGTGTTTACAACACAGATTGTTCACTCAATAAGGGTTGCCAACAAAACAAATGTGTCGACCCTTGTATCGGAACTTGTGGTGCTAATGCTATTTGTGAAGTTATGAATCACATTCCAATGTGTTCTTGTCCAAGAGGCTTGAGTGGTAACGCTTTTGTAGAATGCCGACCCTCTAGAGGTACCTAACAATCTTTATTTAAAAAAATTATAACGACTTGAATACTTTCGAACTTGTAGTAAAGGAAAATATAACTTTCCTACTTTGTTATAGTGGCAGAAACAAACCCGTGCAACCCATCTCCATGTGGTCCAAATAGCAGATGCCAACAGTCAAATGGACAAGCAGTTTGCTCATGTGTGCCCGGATATCGAGGAAGCCCACCTACTTGTCGACCCGAATGTTTGGTCAGTCTCGAATGCCCTCTGAAAGAAGCTTGCAACAACCAAAAGTGTGTAAATCCATGCATTGGAGCATGTGGTTCTGGGGCTATTTGTGATGTAATCAACCATAATCCAATCTGTACGTGTCCACCATCATTTACTGGGGACCCGTTTGTCAGGTGTATTGTCAGAGGTTTGTTTTTCTTTTTGATCCATGTTTGAAATGTTTGTTTATAAAAAAATATTTCATAATGTATTTACCTAACATACATATTTACACTTTCAGCATATATAGAACAAGAACCAATTAATCCATGCGAGCCTTCTCCATGTGGACCGTATTCCATTTGCAAACTAAATGCTGATAATGCATTATGTGCTTGCTCTCCGGGCTATAAAGGCACTCCTCCAAATTGTAGACCAGAATGCATCAGCAACAGTGAATGTGATTTTAGCCTTGCATGTTTAAATCAAAAATGCTCTGATCCTTGCATTGGAACATGTGGAACTAATGCAGAATGTAGAGTCGTAAGTCACGCTCCTCAGTGCATTTGCCAACCAGGTTACACAGGAGATCCATTTTCATATTGTAGCGTTCATGAGATGATAGAGCCAAGCGAAATCCTGAACCCATGCAACCCAAGTCCATGTGGTTCAAATGCTATTTGTCGAGAACAAAGGGGTGTAGGATCGTGCCAATGTATAGATGGTTACGCAGGTAATCCATACGAAGGATGTCGACCAGAATGTGCTGTCAACTCCGACTGCCCGTTAAACCGAGCATGTTCAAGAATGAAATGCATAGATCCGTGCCCAGGCACATGCGGCTCAAACGCCCTATGTCAAGTAAATAATCACATGCCATCTTGTATTTGTCAACCTGGATACACTGGAAATCCATTTAGTTACTGCACTATAATGCAAGAACGTAAGATCTTTATAATGTTTAATTATCTATAATAGGTACATATGTATTCTTGTGTATTATTACAGCACAAACATTATTCTGTTTCAGCACAAATTGTGGATAGTAATCCATGCAATCCATCTCCCTGCGGCGCTAACAGCCAATGTAGAGAAATAAACAAACAAGCAGTCTGTTCTTGTCTACCTGATTTTATGGGTGCCCCACCCGATTGTCGCCCTGAATGTGTCGTAAGTTCTGAATGCCCAACCCAGCTAGCTTGTCTAAACCAAAAATGCTCGAATCCATGTAGCGACACGTGTGGAAGAAATGCGAACTGTAATGTTATAAATCACAGCCCAATCTGCGTCTGTAAACAAGGTCTCACAGGAAATCCCTTTACCAGTTGTTTCCCTATAAAGAGTAAGTACTTGTTAAAAGAAAATAATATGTTTACTTATTTATTTATATTTATGTTAAGAAGTAACTATAAGACTAACACATTTTCTATGACAGTTGTGTTTATTATTTATGTTATATTTTATAAGATATGTGTAAAATATGTATAACACTAAGTAAGGCAGATATTACTTACTTGTGTGTTTCTAAACAAAAATTACTATTTCAGTATCAGAACCAATAGAACATACACCTTTGGATCCATGTTCATCATCGCCATGTGGATTGTACGCGGAATGTCGTAATATTGGAGGATCACCCTCTTGTGCTTGCCTACCGAACTACATTGGAAATCCTCCTAATTGTAGGCCAGAATGTACGATAAATTCAGAGTGTCCCAGCAATCAGGCATGCATAAATGAAAAATGTAAGGATCCATGTACTGGAGCCTGTGGATTAAACGCAGAGTGTCACGTATTTAGCCATATAGCACAATGTGCATGCAACGAACAGTTCACAGGTGATCCATTTACTCGTTGTTTGCCGGCACCGCAAGAAGATTACTCAGAACTAGATCAATGCAATCCTTCTCCATGTGGTGCTAATGCTGAATGCAATAACGGCGTATGCACATGTTTCCCGGAATATCAAGGTGATCCCTACTTTGGCTGCCGACCAGAATGCCTTACTAGCTCGGATTGTCCACTAAACAAAGCATGTGTAAGAAAAAAATGTGTTGATCCTTGTATAAATACTTGTGGCAAAGGGGCTATTTGTGAAGTATTTAGCCATGTGCCAATGTGTACTTGTCCAAATGGATTTTCTGGAAATGCTTTCCTCGAATGTCGACCTGTTCAAGCTACCGAATTTATTAATCCTTGTAACCCATCTCCTTGTGGACCAAATAGCCAATGTAGAGACATAAACGGGCAAGCTATCTGTTCCTGTTTACCTAACTACAATGGAGCACCCCCTACTTGTAGACCTGAATGTGTTTCTAGTGCAGAATGCGCGCTTAATAAGGCTTGTTCCAATCAAAAATGCATTGATCCCTGTCTAGGAAACTGTGGAAACGGTGCACTATGTCAAGTCATAAATCATAATCCCATATGTTCATGCCCATCTGGATATACTGGAGATCCATTCTCAAGATGCGTGCTTGAAGGTAATTTTTCAAAGCGTTGAAAAACTGTTTGCAAAATCTAAAGTAAGAAATCTGTATTTAACCTAATATATTGTTTCAGATGTTATTCCACCTCCGTACGTAAACCCCTGTCAACCTTCGCCTTGTGGTCCTAACTCCATTTGCAGAGAAATAGGAAATTCTCCATCATGTGCTTGCCTTGAAAATTTCCTCGGCAACCCGCCAAGCTGTCGACCCGAATGTATAGCAAACACGGAATGTCCGAACGATATGGCATGCATTAATCAAAAATGCAGAGATCCTTGTCCTGGGTCATGTGGAACAGGAGCTGAATGCCGCGTTGTCAGCCACGCTCCTCAATGTTTATGTCCCAGTGGATTTACAGGAGATGCTTTTATTGCATGTAATGTCATAGACGTGCCTCTCGCTCCATGCTCGCCTTCACCATGCGGACCCAATGCTATATGCAAGGAACAAGGATATGCTGGCGCTTGTGTCTGTCAACAGGATTACATAGGAAACCCATACGAAGGTTGTCGACCAGAGTGTGTTGTCAATTCTGATTGCGCTACTAATTTGGCCTGTATACAAAATAAATGCAAGAATCCGTGCGAAAATATCTGCGGCCGAAACGCTGTATGCAATGTCATGAATCACACACCACGGTGTGAATGTTTGCCTGGCCTAACAGGAAGTCCATACGAGTACTGCTATGAAAAAGCTGCAGGTGAGTAGCTGCTAATTATTTTAACATATTGATCGTAACAATTTTGTTGTATAAACTAATCTGAAACAATATTTGTAGATGTCCCTACAGTACAAAGAGATCCTTGTGTTCCTTCACCATGTGGACCAAATAGTATATGCAAAGTAACAAACGATCAAGCCGTGTGTACATGTCAAGCTGAATTTATAGGGATACCACCAGGTTGTAGGCCTGAGTGTCTTGTCAGCTCTGAATGTAACCAGCAACAAGCTTGTATCCGTAAAAAATGTGTGAATCCATGTGAAGGCGTATGTGGACTAAACACGGATTGCAAAGTTATTAACCACAGCCCTATTTGTTCATGCCAAACTAGTTACACGGGTGATCCTTTTAGCAGATGTTACAAAAGTAAGTTGTATTTATAACCTTTCCATTTTTTTGATTGATATCAATTGTCTAGCAATTCATATATCGTAAATGTGTGTATTTTTAGTTACAGTCGCTGAAATTGTAGCAACACCAAGTGATCCTTGTTTTCCATCCCCATGTGGACCTTTTTCTCAATGTCAAAGAATAGGCGACGCACCATCATGTTCTTGTTTGGCACAATACTCAGGCAGTCCACCTAATTGTCGCCCAGAGTGTACGATAAACACTGATTGCTCAAGTGACAAAGCATGTGTGAATGAAAGGTGTATTGACCCATGCCCTGGATCGTGTGGTGTTAATGCAAACTGTAGAGTTCAAAGCCACATATCAATTTGCACGTGCATAGACGGCTTTACAGGCGACCCTTTCAATATTTGTTCATTGAAACCAACCATCAGTGAGTAGAAGAAGATTTAAACTTATTATGACTTATCTTATTACCTTTCCATATATATTCACAAACGATTTAAAATTTACAGCTCCCCAAGCAAGTGATCCTTGCAATCCCTCACCGTGTGGACCCAATGCAGTTTGCAACGATGGTGTTTGTACTTGTCAATCTGAATATCATGGTGACCCCTACTTTGAGTGTCGCCCAGAATGCACCGCGAGTTCCGACTGTCCCATGAACAAGGCTTGTGTTAGACAGCGCTGCGTTGATCCATGTGCCAACACTTGTGGTACTAATGCTGTCTGTGATGTTGTGAGTCATATGGCTGTTTGTACTTGTCCGGGAAGAACAACTGGGAATGCTTTCATACAATGCAATCCAATTAAAGGTATAATTTGTTCTCCATTTTAAATTTTGAGAGTTTCGGACCAACAGTTCTTACAGAACCCGTCATATACCGTTGTATAGTTCGCTGCTAATTATAATGAAATTTTCAGACACATTGCCTTCAAATCCTTGTCAACCAAGTCCTTGCGGTCCACATAGTCAATGTAGAGATTTTAACGGTCAATCGGTTTGCTCGTGTTTGCCCGGTTACCGAGGCGCAGCACCATCTTGTCGACCAGAATGCATTGCAAGCTCAGACTGTTCTCTAGACAGAGCATGTAATAATCAAAAATGTGTGAACCCCTGTCAAGGAACATGTGGCGTCGCTGCTCAATGTCAAGTTATAAATCATAATCCGATTTGTTCGTGTCCAACTGGCTTGACAGGAGATCCATTTACTAGATGCATATCATTACGTAAGTTTTAGGTTTTTAACCGAAATTAGAGAAAATTGGTAGTTGGAAGTGAGTATATCAATTATTCAAAACTATTTTATTTTTAGCTACGACAACAGTTTCTACGCCAGTGAATCCTTGCCAACCGTCGCCGTGTGGACCCAATTCTATCTGCCAACCTTCAAACGGAGAAACACCTTCATGTCAATGTCTACCAAGCTTTATTGGGGCACCACCAAACTGCCGGCCAGAATGTCTAGCAAACAGCGAGTGTACTTCCCACATGGCTTGCATCGACACGAAATGCCAAAATCCATGCGCACAGGCATGCGGTATAAACGCTGAATGTCGTGTTGTAAGCCACACACCAATATGCTTGTGCCCCGAAGGTTTTACTGGCGACGCAGCTATTCAATGTAATATAAATGCTTTAGCTATTGTTGAACAGATAAACCCCTGCACACCTTCACCTTGTGGTGCAAACGCAGAATGCAGGGAAAATGGCGGAGCTGGCGCATGTTTATGCATCACAGGGTACTTTGGGAACCCCTATGAAGGTTGTCGCCCAGAATGCTTGGTGAGCTCTGACTGCCCTAGTAACAAAGCCTGTACTAGAAACAAATGTATAGATCCATGTCCAGGCACTTGTGCAGCTAATGCTGATTGCCAAGTAGTCAATCATTCACCACTGTGCTCTTGTCGACAAGGATATACAGGAGATCCTTTCAGCCAATGCATACTAAAACGTAAGTTTGGTAATTATTTCAAAAGATAACCTATAAAACTGACAAATGAATTTTAAAATAATTTTACACTTATAACCGAACAATATATTTTGCAGCTGAAAATGATGTTCCTACAAACCCATGCCAACCATCACCATGTGGACCGAACAGCCAATGCAGGATTTCAAATGGTCAAAGCGTATGCTCATGTATGCCTGATTATCGGGGTTCTCCGCCGAATTGCAGGCCTGAGTGTGTTGTAAGCGCTGAGTGCCCCTCAGATAAAATGTGCAAAAACCAAAAATGTATATCACCCTGTCCTGGACCATGTGGAAGCAATACGGAATGTAGAGTAATAAACCACAGTCCTATATGCACGTGCCAACGACAATACACAGGAGATCCATTCTCGAGGTGCTATATAGTCCCAGGTAAACATAAATAGAGGAAATTTCTCCACTATTCGACTAATATCAATTCCATGTTTTTAATTAAAAAAACCTTTAATTCATTTTCATACCATCTATTCGAAAAGGACGACTTGGTTTGCCTTTAAATGGGTGCATGCACTTAAAGGTGATGTTTTCTATAAGAAACTTTTAGCGGGCAGTAACAAGTCTTCTGTTTTTTATCTTAGTGTTTAGCGCCAAAGAAATCGATCGCAAATATTGTTTGAATAAAGACTGGCGGGTACGACGACGGCTCAAAGTCGCGCCGCCGCCGCATGAATAAAAAAAAGAAATCAAATTAAAAACGCCCGAACTACAGCCCGCGCTTTCGTCAATTTTCACGGATTGTTAGAAATTCTTGCAAAATATATTTTTGGCTCGGGCGCGGCGCCGTATTTTGAATCCCTCGCTACGTTCAGGATTCTACTCTAGAATTTGCTATGAATTCAAAAAAGCGCTCTCGCCGTAAAAATATTTTTTATCCCTTATGATACAATCTACTATTCATTTCTCTATACCATGTTATGACACTTTAGTTTCAGAACAACCACCGCCACCGGAAAGAGATCCTTGTGTACCATCACCTTGCGGCCCTAACTCAGAATGTCATAACCTACGTGGTATACCATCATGCGCTTGTTTACCCAACTTTGAAGGAAGTCCACCAAATTGCAGGCCTGAATGTTCCATAAACGAAGACTGTGCAAGCAATCTCGCATGCTTTAATCAAAAATGTAGAGACCCTTGTCCAGGATCATGTGGAATTAATGCTAACTGCCAGGTTATTAAACATGTTTCTGTCTGCACATGTGCTGAGGGTTTTACCGGAAACGCATTCACACAATGTATTCTTATACCCACTAAAGGTAAGATCGTTCGCGAAACTCTGTGGTTGTATTGATGCAATAAAAACGCCTAACCGTTATCGTATTATTTACAGTACAAGATGATCTGTGCAATCCGTCGCCATGTGGTGCCAACACAGAATGTTTTGACGGAAAGTGTTCTTGTCTGCCTGAATTCCAAGGCGACCCTTACTTTGAGTGTAGGCCTGAATGTGTACAAAGCTCGGAATGTGACCGCAATAAGGCTTGTATTAATAACAAGTGCGCCGATCCTTGCCCAGGAACGTGTGCATCAAATGCAGTTTGTAATGTTATAAATCACATACCGATGTGTAGCTGCCCTGAAAGGCAGACCGGTAATGCATTTGTTGAATGCAGACCAATGCGAGGTAAGTGAAATTAATGTAAAAGAATTCAGGAAACGTCCTAAATTTAAACTTTTTATATAAACTTAAAAACTGTTTTTTTTTATAGAACCTGTTGTAACAAATCCTTGTCAACCTTCACCATGTGGGCCAAACAGCCAATGTCGTGAAATAAATGGTCAAGCAATCTGTTCTTGTGTGGTAAATTATATTGGCGCACCACCTTCATGTCGCCCTGAATGCACAATAAGCTCAGAGTGCCTTCAAAACCAAGCTTGCAGTAACCAGCGATGCGTCAATCCCTGTGTTGGTTCCTGCGGCATCAATGCTGAGTGTAAAGTTGTTAACCATAACCCCATTTGCACTTGTCCATTTACTTTCTCTGGAGATCCATTTACCCGTTGTTTTAAGCAACGTAAGTATTTATATACATATTTCATTGAGATCCTGTTTTGATAATTATTCGTTATTACTTATATGCCCTTTTATTTTGTAGCTGAAAAACTACCGGAGCCTGTAAATCCATGCACGCCGTCACCGTGCGGACCTAACTCGGTTTGTAGAGATATAAATGAAGTGCCTTCGTGCACTTGCATGGACGGCTACCATGGCCAACCACCGTACTGTAAACCTGAATGTAGTAGTAATGAAGAGTGCTCTAATCATCTTTCGTGTATAAACAATAAATGTAAAAATCCATGCGAAGGTTCTTGCGCGCCTAATGCTGAATGCAAAGTGGTCAGTCACTCGCCGGTTTGTGTTTGCCCTCGCGGGTATACTGGTGATCCTTTCTACGGCTGTACTCAAGAAGTAACACAAATAGAGCCATACGTAACACCCTGTTCTCCATCACCATGTGGTACGAACGCAATATGTACAGAAAGAAATAACGCAGGAGCATGCTCTTGTATCGATGGATATTTAGGAAATCCTTACGAAAGCTGCAGACCCGAATGCGTCATAAATACTGACTGCCCATCGAATAGAGCATGCATTAACAACAAATGTGGTGATCCATGTCCAGGAAGCTGTGGTGCCAATTCAGAGTGTCAAGTAGTAAATCATGTTCCTCTGTGCACTTGCTTTAACGGGTACACCGGTGATCCATTCAAATACTGTGTTTATCAAGGTGAGATTTAGTCGATTTCAAGAAGTCTTTTGTATTAGGTAGTGAAGTGCTTGCAACGGGGAAAGGTGCGCTTGAGCTTTTTTATGATAAAGTTGATGATTTTTAAATGATTTACTAGATCATTATATTAATAATTACAATATTATATATATATTTAATACAAATGTAAAACGTTCTTAAATTTTTCAGAATCTCCTCCACAAGTTGCCGTTGACGTTTGTTACCCTTCGCCGTGTGGACCTAACACCCAATGTAAAGCCGTGAACAATCAGGCTATATGTTCATGTTTACCGGAATACGTCGGTGCTCCTCCGAACTGTAGACCAGAGTGCATTGGAAGTTCTGAGTGCCCACAAGATAAGGCCTGCGTTAAACAGAAATGTGTCAATCCATGCCCCAGGCCATGTGGCGTGAATGCTAACTGTAAAATGATCAATCATAGCCCGATATGCACCTGCAGATCGTCATATACCGGAGATCCCTTTACTATATGTAGGCCTGTGCAATGTAAGCGTAATGCAATTTAATAACTATTTATTTGTTACAAAATATTTACCTATATACCTTAAAGCACCAACAATGGTTCTATTTTTTAGATGACTTGGCTCCGGACACAAAGGACCCCTGCGTTCCCTCGCCCTGTGGTCCAAACGCTGAATGTCGTGAGATTGGCAATTCCCCATCGTGCTCATGTTTACCCATGTTTATTGGTAGTCCGCCGAACTGCAGACCTGAATGTACCATTCACTCGGACTGTCCAAGTGACCGGGCTTGTATCAATTCCAAGTGCCAAGATCCTTGTCCCGGATCTTGTGGTCTTTCTGCAACGTGTAACGTCCTAAATCACATACCTATTTGTACATGCATTGAAGGTTATGTGGGTGATCCGTTTACAAGCTGTAGACCACAACCTCTTGAAGGTACCTACCTAACAATTTATGTGAATTTATATACTTCAAGGAGAACTGGTTCAAGTTACAAACACTACTAAATAAATTCGTTTTGTTTTTCAGTACAACAAAGTGTCGTAGATGGCTGTACCAACGTGCGTTGCGGTCCAAACGCCGAATGTATAAATGGCCAGTGTCAATGCTTATTAGAATATCACGGCGATCCATATTTCAATTGTCGTCCAGAATGTGTAATGAGCACTGATTGTGATTCACAAAAGGCATGTGTTCAACGAAAATGTATAGACCCTTGCATTGGTGCGTGTGGACAAAATGCTATTTGCCAAGTTGTGAACCATATTCCGATGTGTTCTTGCAATAACGGATATACTGGCAATGCGTTCGTAGTATGCAATCCTATTCGAGGTAAAAAAATATTTTATTTTTAATAACTTTAAATGTTATTTAATTTATTAACGGATATATCTTTTTGTTCTATTAGTTCAACCAACTGAAAGACCATGCAGTACAGCCGTTTGCGGTCCAAACAGCCAGTGTCGTGAGATTAACAACCAAGCCGTGTGTTCGTGTTTGCCTACGTATTTGGGAATACCGCCTGCGTGTAGACCAGAATGTGTATCTAATTCAGAATGCGTACAAAATCAAGCGTGCATGAATCAAAAGTGTGTTAATCCATGTATCGGAGTTTGCGGCATTAGAGCCGTGTGCCAAGTAGTAAACCATAATCCTGTGTGTGCTTGTCCAACACCTCTCTCCGGGGATCCATTTATTCAATGCAGTCCAGTTTTCAGTATGTATCAAATTAGCTTTTAATTATAACGTGACTCACCATATCATAGTCAAGAATTAAGTTTCAAATTACTTATTTGATCCTTTTAGGTGCACCTGTGGTAACCAACCCATGCCAACCATCACCGTGCGGCCCTAATGCCATATGCAGAGAAATCAATGACAGTCCATCTTGCACTTGTCTGCCAGAATTCAGAGGAGAGCCTCCATACTGTAAGCCAGAATGTGTAAGCAACAGTGAATGTGCAACGCATTTGGCTTGTGTCAACCAAAGATGTAAAGACCCTTGCACGCAAGCATGTGGTGCTAACGCTGAATGTCGAGTGGTCAGTCATTCGGCTATGTGCATTTGTCCCCAAGGATATAATGGTGATCCTTTCTCGGGTTGTGTATTGCAAACTCAACTTGAAATATTAACACCATGCATGCCTTCACCATGTGGTTCAAATGCCATTTGTAGAGAACAGAATAAAGTTGGCTCTTGTATTTGTACAGAAGGTTACTTTGGCAATCCATACGAAGGATGTCGCCCGGAGTGCGTATCGGATTCGGATTGCCCGGGAAATAGAGCATGCACTGGCAATAAATGTCAAGATCCTTGCCCTGGAACATGTGGTCTAAACGCAGAATGTACAACTGTGAATCATTCACCGACTTGTTCTTGTTTCTCTGGTTATACCGGAGATGCATACCGCAGATGCAGTCTCATTCAACGTAAGTTTAATGCATGTTTTGTTGTTTCGTGTAGTGATGTTTTTTTTATTTTTTGCATAAATAACATGTTATTTTTATGTCTAGTACAAGAACCGAGCCTTGCTAACGTTTGTTATCCAAGTCCATGTGGCCCAAACAGTCAGTGTCGAGAAATAAACGGACAAGCAGTTTGTAGTTGTTTGCCTAGTTATAACGGTGAACCACCATTCTGTAAGGCTGAATGTCAAATACATTCTGACTGTGCTGAAACCAATGCATGCTTAAACCAGAAATGTATAAACCCTTGTCCCGGACCCTGTGGACAGAATTCAGATTGCAGGGTATTCCATCATAATCCAATATGCAGCTGTAGATCCGGATTTACGGGGGATCCATTCACAAGATGTTATTCAAAGCCAGGTAATCTTATAACGTATTTCACTAATACATTTAGTAACTATAATAGTTCATTGGCTTACAATCGATTTAATAATTTGCCTTTAGCAACTACAAAACAAAAATAAAGCGAGATATAAAGGTGATACCACTAACTAGTTTGATCATTTTCAGTGAATCAGCCATCAGTACAAATGGAAGATCCATGTGCTCCTTCACCATGTGGACCATTCTCTGTGTGTAGAAACTTTGGAGGGCAAGCATCCTGCTCTTGTTCACCAGAGTATATCGGCAGTCCACCAAATTGTCGTCCAGAATGTGTAACAAATCAAGATTGTATTAGTTCCTTGTCATGCATCAATGAGAAGTGTAGAGATCCTTGTCCTGGGTCTTGTGGACAAAATGCAAGATGTTCCGTACTACAACACGTTGCGATTTGTACCTGTCTGGAAGGATACAAGGGTGATCCTTTCACATCTTGTTTCTTAGAACCAGTGCAAGGTAAGCCTTTATTATTGACAAGCTATAGCAATTCGCCGGTTTAACCCACGTTAAATTCGAATTTCACATTTCTAGGTAGATAAAATATCCTTGTAACTCTACCTTGGCAATTTGAGAAAGTAGTATAATATGTTACTCTCCATCCTTTCAACTAATTAATGATTTAATTAAAAAAACTAACTAAAATGCCAAAAATAAAGTCGATTGGTTGCTTAGTTAGGGCGTGAAGAAAAGACAAACAAACAAACACACTTTCGCATTTATAATATTAGTAAGGAAGTTGAGGTTTTTTGATAATAGTTGCCAGAATGTTTTGCCATAAAAAGTATCAAATAACTTAATTTGTACTTTACCATACTTTATATGTACCATAAAACTATAGCAATAATAGGCATTAATATGAATTAAATTATCAACACCATATATACTGTATAAAATACCTTAAAATTACAAAATTGTGTCGAGTCAGTATTTGTTATGATAGCTACAATTTTAATTTCAGACATACCACTAGACCTATGTAATCCCTCGCCATGTGGATCTAACGCTGAATGTAATAATGGCGAATGCACGTGTTTGCCTGAATATCATGGTGATCCCTACATTAGTTGTAGGCCAGAATGTACTGTGAGTACGGACTGCCATAGAAATCAAATTTGCGTAAGCAAGAAATGTGTAAATCCGTGCCCAGACACTTGTGGAATCAATGCAAAATGTGAAGTCGTCAATCATATACCTATGTGTAGTTGTCCAAGTGGATACACAGGAAACTCATTTGTGTCCTGTAATGCCATACAAGGTAAATACGACAACAACAGTGCAGTATTATAATATTTAGGTCAATGAATCATCTACGTTTACTATTCAATATCACTCTTTGTTCTATTTTAGCCGCTGCTCCAACGAACCCATGCAATCCAAGCCCATGCGGGCCTAACAGTCAATGCAGAGAAATAAACAACGTCGCAGTCTGTTCCTGCATCCCTGGTTACTCAGGCAACCCTCCAACATGCAGACCAGAGTGCACTACTAGCTCTGAGTGTCCACTAAATAAAGCATGCAACAACTATAAATGTATCGATCCCTGTAAAGGTGCTTGTGGTGTTACAGCTTTATGTGAAGTAGTAAATCACAATCCCATTTGTTCCTGTCCAACTAATTTTATAGGCGACCCGTTTACAAGATGTACTTCTAAACGTGAGTAAACTCTGATTATCAATACATGCTATAACAGTATGGACCTTACCAGATTCATAAGTGGTTATTATGAATTTCAGCACTACAAGTACCAGCACAAATCAATCCATGCTTGCCATCGCCATGTGGACCGAATTCTATCTGTCAAGTAATAAATGAATCTCCGACATGTTCTTGCATGCCACAGTTTATTGGAGGACCACCAAACTGTAGACCGGAGTGCTCAAGCAACAGCGAATGTCCCAACCATATGGCATGTATCAACAACAAATGCGGGGATCCATGTGTCGGGGCATGTGGAACATTTGCGCAATGTCGTGTAGTAAGCCATACGCCAAATTGTGTATGCCCGCAAGGCTATACCGGTGATCCGTTTTCTATTTGCTCTGAGCTCCATAGTATTGCGCCAATCGAGAACTTTACACCTTGTTCCCCTTCACCATGTGGAAGTAATGCAATATGCAAGGAACGGAATTATGTTGGTTCATGCATGTGCGTACCTGGATACTTCGGAAACCCCTATGAAGGTTGTCGACCAGAATGTAGCGTAAACACTGATTGCCCTTCAAACAGAATATGTCAACAAAATATATGTCAAGATCCCTGTCCAGGAACATGCGGTTTAAATGCAGAGTGTCAGACTATTAATCACGCTCCAATTTGTACATGCTTGTCTGGTTTTACTGGAAATCCCTTCCAAAATTGTGTAATAATACAAAGTAAGTATTGTAAATTATCAAATAACATGCGTTTACTTTTTTATCTAATCTGTGATCTCAAGATATTTTTTTATTTTAGATCTTGAGCCACCAACAAATCCTTGCGCGCCGTCACCCTGCGGACCAAACAGCGTATGCAAAGTACTTAATGAACAAGCTGTGTGTTCATGCATGCCAGACTACCGTGGTGCTCCTCCCAATTGTCGACCGGAATGCGTCGTCAGCGCTGAGTGTCCACTAAGCAAAGCTTGTGTAGCGTTACAGTGTGTTGACCCCTGCATTGGTCAATGTGGAACAAACGCTATATGCCACGTTATAAATCACAGTCCAATATGTTCTTGCGCGGAAAGATTTACAGGTGATCCATTCAGTCGCTGCTATCCATTCGTGCTTCCTACACAGATCGAGGCACCCAAGGATCCCTGTTTGCCATCACCTTGTGGACCATTTAGTGAATGTAAAGATTTTGGTGGAGTCCCATCTTGTACCTGTTTACCGAATTATATTGGAGCACCACCAGGTTGCCGTCCCGAGTGCACTATAAATGCTGACTGTCCCAGTAATTTGGCATGTATGAATCAAAAATGTAGAGACCCATGTCCTGGTTCCTGTGGATTAAATGCACAGTGCATTGTTAGAAAGAACATGCCGATTTGTACCTGCCTGGATAATTACGTTGGAGATGCTTTTACTGAGTGTAAAATACAAGGTTAGTTAAAAAAAACTAAATAAAATAGAACTTTATGGTAATTATAACCTATTAGAACAAATAAAATGTTAAAATTATTACTTGCAGAAATTATTCAGGATGAAGTGGACCTTTGTCATCCATCACCATGCGGCGCCAACGCAGTTTGTAATAACGGGGAATGTTCGTGTCTTCCGGAATACAACGGAGATCCATACTTCGGCTGTCGTCCAGAATGCGTTCTTAGCAGTGATTGTAGCCAAGACAAAGCATGCTTGCGAAACAAATGCGTCAATCCATGTAATAGTGGAGTATGCGCATCTAACGCGATATGTGATGTTATCAATCACGTACCGATGTGCAGATGCCCTGAACGTATGTCTGGAAACGCTTTTGTGCAATGTTCGCCGCTTGAAGGTAACAACAATATACATAAATTACGGCTTAAAATATGAATTGCAATCTTGTAGACGTTGTTTAATATAATAAATTTTACTTCTTTTCAGTTACCAATTTACAACCATGCCAACCGAGCCCGTGTGGACCGAACAGCCAGTGTCGTGAAATAAATGGACAAGCTGTCTGTTCATGTGTAGTTGGATTCATAGGAAGCCCGCCTTCGTGTAGACCTGAATGCAGTGTCAGTACAGATTGTCCACCGAACGAGGCTTGCAGTAATAGTAAATGTGTAAATCCATGCAATGGAGCTTGTGGCGTGGGGGCAAAGTGCCAAGTAATAAAACACAATCCAATATGTTCGTGTCCAACGTCATATACTGGCAATCCTTTTGTCAGATGCATCCTTCAAGAGTTCAAGCCTGAACCAAACGTTGATCCTTGCATCCCATCACCATGTGGTCCGAATTCAATTTGCAAAGAAGCATCAGGCTCTCCTACATGTTCTTGCCAGACCGGTTTTATAGGTTCACCACCTTACTGTAAACCTGAGTGTATAAGTAACTCCGAATGTCCAATACACCTGGCTTGTATAAATCAAAAGTGCAAAAACCCATGTACGGGCGTATGTGGAACAAATACTGATTGTCACGTGATGAGCCATTCTCCTTCATGCTCCTGTCTGGCAGAATACACTGGCGATCCATTCAGAGAATGCCACCGAATAACTATTATTCAAGAGATTTCCACACCTTGCCAGCCATCACCATGTGGCGCTAATGCCATTTGCAAGGAATTTAATGGTGCTGGAGCTTGCACGTGTCAACCAGAGTACTTTGGCAATCCTTACGAAGGCTGTAGACCCGAATGTGTGATAAACACTGATTGTCCTTCAAACAAAGCTTGTACTCAAAACAAATGTCAAGATCCATGTCTAGGAGCGTGCGCGCCCAACGCTTTATGCCAAGTGGTCAATCATGCTCCTTCGTGTTCGTGTAATATTGGTTACACCGGAGATCCTTTCCGCTACTGCGCAATCGAACGTAAGCATATCTATCTTTAATTACATCTACTTACAAATTAAAGCCGCTTTCCGTGTCAATCTTTATATTTATCATATTCTCTTCTAACTTTTCTTAAAACTAGCTTTGCCAATGAACGAAATGTAATTCAGGAGGAAGGTTGTTAGTGGGTGAAATGTGACGATGATGATTGTTGAAAATGTCAACAAAAACCACGGCTTCTGAGAGCTCTGTGGCGTGCGGCGCGTAAACAAAAATAGTTATTTATGTTTTGCTAAAAAAAAAGTAAAAAAAAAAAAAGTAAAAAATGTTTATTACATCAAATTATACAAAATAGATTAGTAGATAAACTTAAACCTAAAACACACGAACAAGTTAATTTTGTACATAATTTGCTGAGCTTATTTCTACAGTGATTTCCGTCGGCTTCCTCACTAGGCTAGGCCTGTATCGAGGAAGCCAGACTACAATGTTCGTAATTTATTCAGAAGAAATTTTGCGCTCGGCGTATATAACTATAACACAGGCAATGCAGTTAGTTGAAAATTAGTTTATTTACTTAAACGAATAGTAAATAATGAAAACCAAAAATAAGTAGGTTTTGATTAGGTATTGTGCCTAACCAAAAAAAAACGTTGAAATAAAATAAAATGAATTGAAAAACAATATTATAGAGTATTAGTACAGTAGTAAGAAAGAGAGTAGAGTAGTAAGAGTACATTAGTTTGCCAAATTGAGAAAAGTAAGTAGGTATCTAATCTATTTACACTAAAACATAAGAAGCTGTTCCGTCTCATCATAGACTAGCTTACATAGCTAAACTATATACATAGCTATCATACATTATATACATAGCTAAACTATACTAATTTCAAATCTAAGGCGGATACTAGTTTTAAAAATGTTGTTATGTTTTGATTTGATAGTAATCTTGTTTTCATATTTTCAGAAGTGGTTCAAACACCTATAGATGTATGCCAGCCCTCACCATGCGGACCAAACAGTCGGTGCATTGAAGTTAATACACAAGCTGTATGCTCATGTCTACCAAACTATATCGGCTCACCGCCTGGATGCCACCCTGAGTGCGTCACAAGTTCAGAGTGTTCACTAAACAAAGCTTGCATTAACCAAAAATGTCAAGACCCTTGCATTGATGCCTGCGGAACAAATTCCGAATGTAGAGTTATAAACCATAGCCCAATATGTAATTGTAAACTTCAGTACACAGGAGATCCGTTTACAAGATGCAACCCTATACGACGTAAGTTTACCAAGGAACATAATATTTTGCTAAGAACTGACTCATTAATAATATTATTTTGTTTTTAATTTGTCGTAATTATTAACTATTATATGTATTATTTTTTTTAGCTTCAATAGCAAACTCTGTACTGGAACCTTATAAAAATCCTTGTGTACCATCTCCATGTGGTCCTAATTCAATGTGTCAAGAAAAAGGCGGTTTCCCCTCTTGTTCATGCATGTCTAACTATGTTGGATCACCTCCGAACTGCAGACCTGAATGTACGATAAACGCTGAATGCCCGACAACACAAGCATGTATACAACAAAAATGTCGAGAACCTTGTCAAGGATCATGCGGAATTGAGGCTTTGTGTACGGTATCGCGTCATACCCCGATTTGTACGTGTCCGGAAGGATACACTGGCGATGCATTTACAATTTGCAGACCTAAACCGCCACGTAAGTCTAGTAAATCGAAACGGTATACCTCCTCTTAATTATGAGCTCATTTTTTCATCCGCAACTATTTTTATTTTTACAGAAGCTGATATTCCGATCGACAAATGTAATCCATCTCCATGCGGCAGCAACGCAATGTGCAATAGCGGAGTATGTTCTTGCATAGAGGAGCACCAAGGCGATCCTTATGTAGCCTGCCGACCTGAATGTGTACTCAGTACTGATTGTCCAAGAGATAAGGCTTGCGTAAGAAATAAGTGTGTTAATCCGTGCGCGGGCACCTGCGCAGCAAATGCTATCTGTGACGTTATAAACCATATCCCGATGTGCAGTTGTCCTCAAGGAATGACTGGCAATGCTTTCTACAACTGTGAATTTATAAGAGGTATGCCATTATTTATTGTTCTAAAAGTTTTAAAACCTCTAGTTTTGTACCTAATGCTCAACTTGGAAGGTAATTCTCCACGAAATAATTCAATAATGCCTTGTTACAGTTCCCGTCATTACAAACCCTTGTTTACCATCGCCTTGTGGACCTAACAGCCAATGTAGAGAAGTAAATGGACAAGCAGTGTGTACTTGCATTCCTGGATACATGGGAAGCCCACCTCTTTGTAGACCAGAATGTGTGGTCAGTTCTGACTGTGCTCCGAACAGAGCGTGCAGCAATCAAAAATGCATCGATCCTTGCGTGGGCACATGTGGTGTTGAGGCGAAATGTACTGTTATAAAACACAATCCGATTTGTAGTTGTCCATCCCAGTACACTGGAGATCCCTTCACTAGATGTATACCATACAGTAAGCATCACCCATAATGTATTTATTTAAGCGAATTATATCCCTTCACTACAATAAACAAACGTCTCATAATCATGGTGTTTCAGGATCTCCTATTGCCGATGTAACCCCCTGCACTCCGTCTCCTTGTGGACCTAACTCTATTTGCAAAGAAGTCGGAGAATCTCCATCATGCACGTGCTTACCTAACTTTTACGGATCACCGCCGTATTGCAGGCCGGAATGTTCAAGTAACAGTGAATGCCCAACAAACAAAGCCTGTATTAATCAGAAATGCAAAGACCCTTGTGTAGGCGCTTGCGGTATTAATTCGCAATGCCGAGTGATAAGTCATTCTCCAACATGTTTCTGTGACAATGGTTTTACCGGTGATCCTTTCTCAAGCTGCTTCCCACAACAGCCTGTCATTTTGGAAAGTTCAAATCCTTGCGAACCTTCCCCATGTGGAGCAAACGCTATTTGCAAACAATACAACTCAGCCGGTTCGTGCAGCTGCCTAGAAGATTACATAGGAAATCCTTACGAAGGATGCCGACCTGAATGCAGCGTAAACTCAGATTGCATCCCGAGCAAAGCTTGCATACGTAACAAATGTCAAGATCCATGTCCGGGAACGTGTGGACCTCTTGCTATATGTCTCGTTGTAAATCATTTGCCAACTTGCACTTGTCAACATGGCTATTCAGGCGATCCATTCAGAAGATGTGATGTTTTTAAAGAACCTGTAGACATTGAAACTCCTTGTCAACCCAGTCCTTGTGGTCCAAACAGTATTTGTCGTGCTGTAAACGGACAGAGCGTATGTTCATGCCAACCAAATTATATTGGCTCACCACCCGGTTGTAGACCAGAATGCACAGTAAGCTCAGAATGTGCCACTGACAAGGCCTGTGTAAATCAAAAATGTGTTGACCCTTGTCCAAATCACTGTGGTATTAATACTAAATGTAGAGTAATAAATCATAGCCCAATTTGCACTTGCAATCCTGGTTTTGCCGGAGACCCATTCACACGCTGCTATGAACAACGTAAGTAACATAACAAAGTACTGGTAATTACATAACTCGAAGGTTTCTTCATAAGTTTAAAGCTGATGTGTGATTTTTTTTGCCTTTTTCAGCAACCGCGGTACAAATAACACCACAAAGGGATCCATGTGTTCCGAATCCATGCGGTTCTAATGCCCTTTGTAGAGACATAAATAATACGCCATCATGTTCATGTATGCCTCAATTCCAAGGACTTCCACCAAACTGCAGGCCAGAATGCGCCATCAACCAGGACTGTCCGTCCGACAAAGCCTGTATCAACATGAAGTGTCGCGATCCTTGTCCTGGTAGTTGCGGTCGTAATGCCATTTGCAACGTATTTAATCATCTGCCATCATGCACTTGCGCTCAAGGTTTTACAGGAGATCCGTTTACATCTTGTGCATTAACACCACCAATCGCAGACGTCATTCTCTCAGACCCTTGCAATCCATCACCATGCGGGTTTAATGCTGAATGCAGAGATGGAATATGCACTTGCTTAACTGAGTATCACGGAGATCCCTATTTTGGATGCAAGCCAGAATGCGTTACAAATATGGATTGTCCTATTGACAAAGTTTGCTCTGGAAACAAATGTTTTAACCCTTGCCCCGGAACATGTGCGTCAACTGCTCAGTGCAATGTTTATAATCACATCCCCATATGCACTTGCCCCGAAGGTACTACTGGCAATGCTTTTGTGGAGTGTCAGCCTATACAACGTAAGTTTCTTATAAAATATACATGTTTTATTAAAGGAATTTATTTTGGAACAGTAGTTATAATAACTATTGGAAGTCGATGATGCTCGCAGTAGATTTAGTAACACAGTGTTGCAGGCACCATTGCCATGTTGTTTCTAGTAAAATTTCAACAAGATTAATAAATAGTATCTTGTGATTTCAGTGGTGTATCAAGACCCATGTAGCCCAAGCCCATGTGGTCCTAACAGTCAATGTCGGACAGTAAACAATCAAGGCGTATGCTCGTGCCTACCAACATTTATTGGCAGTCCGCCATCCTGCAGACCTGAATGTACTATAAGCGCTGAATGCCCGCTCAATGAGGCTTGTAACAATCAAAAGTGCATAAACCCTTGCGTAGGCACATGTGGGTATGGTGCAAGATGCGAAGTCGTAAACCACAATCCTATATGCTCGTGTCCAGCTCAATATACAGGAGATCCATTTACACAATGTAATCCAATAGGTATGTATTTGTGTGTATGTGTATCACAGAGATATCATCTTTATGGTTTGAGAAAAAATAATTACCTATCTAAAAAAACATAGGTACTTATTTCAACCATAGCTAAATACTTTTCTCCATTTCAGTGGCCTCAGTACCTCAACCAGTAAACCCTTGCCTACCCTCGCCATGTGGACCTTACTCAGTCTGTAAAGTTATTGGAGAGTCTCCATCATGTACATGCATGTCAGACTACATTGGTTCACCACCAAATTGTCGACCTGAATGCGTCAGTAATTCGGAGTGCACGAGTAACCAAGCATGCGTAAACCAAAAATGCAGAGACCCTTGCCCAGGCAGCTGTGGATATAATGCTGACTGCAAAGTCATCAGTCATGCGCTTATATGTTCATGTCCGTACAAACATACCGGTGATCCTCTTGTTTCATGTAACCCAATACAAGGTACGCCGTGCAGTGTGATGTCATTATTATTTTGATTTAAACATTAAAGTTAGAAATAAATGACTAGGTATAATGCTAATTTTGATTTTTTATTGCAGATTCTGTAATTGAGTATGGCTCTCCATGTGACCCTTCACCTTGTGGCATAAATGCAGAATGTTTGGAAAGAAATGAAGCAGGAGCATGCCGATGCCTTGAGACGTATGTTGGCAACCCGTATGAGGGATGTCGACCCGAATGCGTTATCAACAGTGACTGTCCACCCATGTTAGCTTGCATGCAAAATCGTTGCAAGGATCCCTGTCCTGGTATTTGTGCGCCAAATGGCATTTGCCAGGTTGTCAATCATCTACCTTCTTGTTACTGTCCTCCAGGGCTCACAGGCAATGCCTATGTGAATTGCTTCGACAAAGTTGAAGGTACTTTTTAAGACAATATTGTTACTATGTAAACAGTGTTTGCTTTAATCCCCGAGATTTAAAAAACTTTCTTTTTTCAGACAAAGTAAAGCCTGCTCCATGCATTCCTTCACCGTGTGGTCCTAATAGCCAATGCCGAGAGGTAAACTCTCAAGCAGTGTGTAGTTGTCAACTTGACTTCATGGGTACTCCACCTAACTGTCGCCCAGAATGTACTATCAACAGTGAATGTCCTAGTGAAAAAGCATGCGTGAATAGGAAATGCGTAGATCCTTGTGCTGGGCAATGTGCAAGAAATGCAAATTGCAAAGTATTTTCTCATAATCCGATCTGTTCGTGTAAGGACAGATACACTGGAGATCCGTTCACTAATTGCTTCCCAAGTAAGTTTAACGAAGCAACTTAACTTAGACTATATCTCATTCTTTAAAATAAGTATTCTTTAACTTAATATCTTTACTTTTTGTTACAGTGCCTTTATCAATACCATCAGCACCACAGATAGTTAACCCATGTGTGCCCTCTCCATGCGGACCAAATTCACAGTGTCAAGACATCAATGGGAACGCTCGCTGTACATGTCTTCCAAACTATATAAGCTCTCCACCGATATGTCGACCTGAATGCTCTATCAACTCTGAATGTAATGCGATTATGGCTTGTATTAACAACAGATGTGTTGATCCATGTCCAGGAGCGTGTGGTTTTAATGCACAGTGTAATGTCAACAACCACTTGCCAATTTGTTCGTGTTCACCTGGTTTCACGGGAGATCCATTCAGCAGTTGCCAAATCATCCAGCATGGTAAATCATGTAGTTTCTTTAGCTAATTATTGAAAAGTTTTAAATTTGTTTTATCTGTAGCATAGTTAACTAAATCTATTTTTTGATCTTTTAGAACCTGAGCCCGTCGATCTGTGCTATCCTTCCCCTTGTGGCTCTAACGCAGAATGCAATAACGGCGTGTGTACCTGCTTACCGGAATACCAAGGCGATCCATATTTTGGATGTAAACCAGAATGCGTTCTAAATTCAGACTGCCCAAGAAGCAAAGCCTGTATTAGAAACAAATGCGGAGATCCATGTATTGAAGCATGTGGAACGGGTGCCATTTGCGAGACCATTAACCATATCCCTATGTGTTCTTGCCCATCCGGTTTCACAGGATCTCCTTTCCATTACTGCACAGAATTACAAGGTACAGTTTTTTTATGTCTATTCAAGTCTTTTAACACTTGATTTATTTAGTTTGTTTGAAAATGTGGCGTATTTTGTTATAACATACCTACTTGTGATTTTTCAGAAATACCAACGCCAACAAACTTGTGCGAACCTTCTCCTTGTGGGCCTAACAGCCAATGTAGAGATATAAACGGTCATGCAGTATGTGTTTGTATCCAAGGTTTCTTCGGAAGTCCTCCAAACTGTCGTCCTGAGTGTGTTGTGAGTTCTGATTGCAAACTTAATCAAGCTTGCTCCAACCAGAAATGTATAGACCCCTGCCCAGGAGCTTGCGGGCGCAACACACATTGCATTGTGGTCAACCACAATCCAATTTGCACATGCATATCTGGGTATTCGGGAGATCCGTTTACATACTGTGAATTTATACGTAAGTATGATCCAAATTAAGTACTTTAATTTATAGTATGTAAGGCGTCCATGGGAGAGGTCATTCCCCAGCGGTGGAACAACGTAGGCTAAACTATCGTAGTTTGACGAATTCATTACGGATATAAATCCCCCACCACCCCCGTCCCCGGCGCTCGCGGCTCGTACACAGCGAGCGGTAGCGCGCAGTGCTCGAAGTGATTCGGAACGCCCGTGTCTAGAACCGCATTCACCCTGAAGAAGTCCCTCTCCTTAAGCGATGAAACGTTAGTGCTCTTCCAACATAAATAAGGTTCGTAGTAAACCCGCGTCCATAATGTAATGAACGTAGGCTTAATAAAAAAAAGAATATACTGTATTCATATTGAGAGTTACCCCATTCTTAACCTAGGTATCCAACAAATGTTATTAAATCTTATAAGAATAATTTACTTGGAACGTCCTAAAAAAAACTTTTCATCATGTTAAATGAATTTGATTGTTCTAGCGGCCACGCCTCCAGTTAAAGTAAATCCATGTTTACCATCTCCATGTGGGCCGAACTCTCAATGCATAGAAAATGGTGAAAACGCAGATTGTAGATGTTTACAAGAATTCATTGGATCTCCACCAAACTGCAGACCTGAATGTACTAGTAACACAGATTGTTCCACAAGCATGGCTTGCATCAACAGAAAATGTCAAGACCCATGTCTTGGTTCTTGTGGACTGAATGCAGAATGCAGGGTAGTTAGCCATACACCAATATGTATTTGTCAAAGGGGTTACACCGGCGATCCATTCTTACAATGCAACATTGGAGTCGTTGCTGTGACACAAGAGCGACCTACTCCTTGTGTGCCGTCACCATGTGGCGCCAATGCAGAATGTAGAGAACAGAACAACGCAGGGTCATGTATTTGTTTGAACGGGTACTTCGGCAATCCTTACGAATCGTGCAAGCCTGAATGCTTAATTAATTCTGACTGTCCATCAAACTTGGCTTGCTACCAAAACAAATGTCACGATCCTTGCCCCGGTACATGCGGCATCAATGCATATTGTAATGTTATAAATCATATTCCAAGTTGCACGTGCCATGAACATCATTTTGGTGATCCATACAGAATATGTACATATAAAGATCAAAGTAAGTACTTATTAAGAAGCTGTTTATAATGTGTGTAGTTTGTGGTAACTACGTTTAACATTAAATTAATCTTTCATTTTGATTGCAGCAGAAATAACAGATCCTTGCAACCCATCCCCATGTGGACCAAATAGTCAATGTAAATCTCAGAATAATTTAGCGATTTGCACATGTCTACCAAATTATCAAGGTTCGCCTCCAATGTGCCGATCAGAATGCATTACCAGTTCAGAATGTCCTTTGGACAAGGTCTGTCAAAACTTCAAGTGCGGCTCCCCGTGCCCTGATGCATGTGGCATAAATGCGGATTGCCGAGTTATCAAACACAATCCAATCTGTTCTTGCAAACAGGGATACACCGGTGATCCATTCTCGGTATGTTCGGTGATTATCGAAAAACAACCAACGATACAAGAGCCTATCGACCCGTGCTATCCCTCACCATGTGGCCTTAATGCTCAATGTAGAAATATTGGAGGAATACCGTCATGCTCGTGCCTAGATGGATTCTTTGGAAGTCCACCAAACTGTAAACCGGAGTGTGTATTGAGTACAGATTGTAGTAATGACAAAGCATGTATGAACATGAAATGCCAAAACCCGTGCCTAGGCTCGTGCGGTTTGAATGCAATTTGCAATGTTATAAACCATGTGCCAGTCTGTTCATGTCCCAGCGGATACAATGGAGATCCGTTCGCAATTTGTAATATAAAACCTGTTGGTATGTATTTGAGTTGGATTAGGCTTAATTTATTTTTGAAATAAGTAAAGTCATTACATAATATTTATATTTTTTTCAGAAACGCCACAAAACATAGATCCATGTTATCCATCTCCATGTGGTGCAAACTCTGAATGTAATAATGGCATATGCACATGCTTGCCTGAATACCATGGCGATCCTTATTTCGGTTGTAGACCAGAATGTGTATTAAGCACTGATTGTCCACATGACAAAGCTTGCCTGCGATCTAAATGCGTAAATCCATGCCGAGATATGTGTGGTTTGAACGCTGAGTGTAACGTTTATAACCACGTTGCTATATGCAGTTGCCCAATTGGAATGACAGGGGATGCTTTTACTAACTGCCTCAAAATTGAAAGTGAGTACCTAAAGTTTATCTTGGATTAAAATTAATAGTATTATATTCGAAAATGGTTGTTTAATTATTGATTTATTATTATTAATTACTTTCAGAACCATTAGCCAGACCATGTGAGCCGTCACCTTGTGGACCAAACAGCATTTGTAGGGAAGCAAATGGTCAAGCAGTTTGTGCTTGTGTGCAAGGATTCATTGGTAACCCACCAAACTGTCGACCTGAGTGCATCCAGAGTACAGACTGCCCTCCATCTCAATCTTGCATTAATCGCAAGTGTCAAGACCCATGCCCCGGTTCATGCGGGACCAACGCATTATGTAACGTGGTCAAACATAACCCCATTTGTAGCTGTCCTTCAAGATACACCGGTTCACCATTCAGTCATTGTTACGGTAATAATTCTATTTGGCGATATTATTATTGAAAATACAAAAGTAATAGAATTAATTCTTAACGGAGATAACAATGACACTTTATAAAACTTTTTGTTTCAGTTCAAGTTGTGGAGGAACCTCTGTTAAATCCTTGCGTTCCTTCTCCTTGCGGTTTAAATAGTATCTGCAACCCGTCAGCAGATGGCAAATCCCATACTTGTTCATGTCAACCGACGTTTGAGGGCATTCCGCCACAATGCCGTCGTGAATGTACTTCAAGCGATGAATGTCCAACTAACAGAGCTTGTATCAACTTTAAATGTAAGGACCCCTGTCCCGGATCTTGTGGAACGAACACTGTCTGCGCTGTACGCTTGCATAGCCCCATGTGTTCCTGTGAAAATGGCTATACAGGAGATGCATTCACTTCCTGTCATCGGGCACCATTGTATATAGAAGCTAAAGATCCCTGTGATCCAACACCTTGCGGAGCAAATGCACGTTGCAAGGTTTCTAGATATGGTGCCGCAGCTTGTATATGTGAGATTGGCTACTTCGGGAATCCTTACGAGTCTTGTAGGCCAGAGTGTGTAATAAACACTGACTGTCCGTACAATAAAGCTTGCCAGAGAAATAAATGCGAGGATCCCTGTCCAGGAGTATGTGGCTCAACAGCGACGTGTCAAGTCATAAATCACATACCTTCATGTAACTGTGCACCCGGTTATACTGGGAACCCTTACGAGTTCTGCCATATTATTATTATTAACGAACCAAGTAAGTAAAAATTACCAAAACCTTGAATAAATAAAACTATTTCATTTCAATTTATTTACCATTATTATTATTATTTTCACGAATATCTTAAAGTTAAGTAACATTTTTCTTATTATTTCAGTATCTGTTCCAAGTAACCCATGTGTTCCAAACCCATGTGGCAGCAATGCCGTCTGCAATAACAACAATGGTGTGGCATCATGTTCTTGCATGCCTGATTTCTTCGGATCACCTCCCAACTGCCGTCCCGAATGCACGGTCAATGCAGAATGTGATTCGAGCAAGAGTTGCGTACGCCAGAAGTGCGTCAATCCATGTGTTGGTGCTTGTGGACTAAATGCAGAATGTAGAGTCGTTAACCATGCACCGATTTGTAGCTGTCGACAAGGTTTCGAGGGCGATCCATTCATAAGATGTTCGGTGATTGAAAGTAAGAAATATATGTTATAGTCTGTCTACCATCCTAGTCATTTATTTTGTATTTATTTTTTCAGTTTCTATTTGTATATTATCGAGATTTAGTATAACTATAATAAGAACCTACTATTACGTACAATATTATTGCAACCAAATAATTTTTCAGAAACGCCTCCGACTCCTGAGATAAATCCATGTATTCCATCTCCGTGTGGACCAAATGCTTTGTGTCAATCCGTTAACAAGTTACCTATCTGTACTTGTATGGACAATTACTTCGGAACGCCTCCAAGTTGCAGAGCAGAATGTACAGTCAACTCTGACTGTAGCAGTAATATGGCTTGTATCAACCAGAGATGTCGTGACCCTTGTCCGGGATCCTGTGGTTTGCAAACAGAGTGTCAGGTGTTCCAACATGCCGCCATATGCAGTTGTAGAGAAGGTTATACTGGAAATCCTTTCCAGAGTTGTTACATCGCAGAAAAAATTGGTATGAGTGTTTTTTTATGATAAAATCAGAACATTCAGAACCAAGGTCATATTGATAGTTATTTTATTTTTACAATGAAAATGTTGTTACAGAATCGTTGCCTGTCCAATACGACCAATGTAATCCAAGTCCATGCGGCGCGAACGCAGATTGCAACGATGGTGTGTGCAAATGTAGACCCGACTATTTCGGAAATCCATATCTCAGTTGCAGGCCTGAATGCACCATAAGTTCAGATTGCCCATCACATTTGACATGTGCCAAGAACAAATGTGTCAATCCATGCAACAACATTTGCGGCCATGGTGCAATCTGTGAAGTCTACAATCACGTTCCAATGTGTAGTTGCCCATCAAATATGACAGGAAATGCTTTCTTCTCTTGCTCTCCTATATTAGGTAATACCTACATATTTTTATTTATATCAACAATTTTAAATTATTCACACACTTGTGTGGTTAAACGTTAAATTCATCTACTAAATCTTGACTTTTGTTCTGACGCTGTTTTTTTTTATTTCAGCCGTACCAGAAATAAAGCACCCGTGTGAACCATCGCCATGTGGCCCATACAGTACCTGTCGTACAATGAACGAACAAGCGGTGTGCTCCTGTTTACTTGGCTACATCGGCGTTCCACCTTCGTGCAGACCGGAATGTCTGGTAGACACCGACTGTTCCACGCTGATGTCCTGCTCTAACCAAAAATGCATAGAACCCTGTAGAGGATCTTGCGGTATAAGAGCTGAATGCAGAGTTCACAACCATAATCCTATATGTTACTGTCCAAATGGCTTTACTGGTGATCCTTTCACTCAATGTGTAATTGTACAAAGTAAGTTTTAATAAGAGATCACGAGATGTACCATTTTTATTGTTTACGAGAAGGAGAAACGACCCAACCTAACTGACCAATGCTTGCAGGTGAACCACCAGTAGCAAAAGCACCATGCGAACCGTCGCCGTGTGGACCAAACGCTGTTTGTCGAGTTTCTGGTGACTCACCATCATGTTCTTGCCTACCCAATTACTACGGATCCTCGCCGTATTGCCGGCCAGAATGTGTCACCAATAGCGAGTGTAGTTTCGACAAATCTTGTATAAATAACAAATGTGCCGATCCATGCCTGGGGGCTTGCGGGCAGAATGCAGAGTGTAGGGTTGTTAGTCACTCACCTCAATGCAGGTGTCAACCTGGATACGAGGGCAACTCGTTCGACCAGTGTTTGCCAATAACAGGTACTTATTGCTTAACTCGAGTTTTCAGCAATTTGACATTCCGGTACTTTTAATTTTAAATGATTATTTTTAGTTCCAGTTTCTAAACCTGCCCTGCCAGCGAAACCCTGTGTGCCCAATCCATGTGGTCCAAACGCACTTTGTCAAGAACGGTATGATATTGGTAGTTGTACCTGTATGAGCGGTTACTTTGGTAATCCATATGAAGGCTGCCGACCAGAATGTGTACTGAACTCTGACTGTCCAGAAAACAAGGCCTGCATCAACAATAAATGTGAAGACCCATGCCCAGGTGTTTGTGGATCAAACGCTCAATGTCAAACCGTTAATCATATTCCTAAATGCAGTTGTGTTTTTGGATACATTGGAAATCCTTATGAGAACTGTATTTACAAAGAAGGTACCTACTGTGCTTATTTTTCTCTGTTCTATATTATAAGGCAATATCTGTATAATATTCTAAAAATAATCGAAACATTTATTGCAGAAACTCCAGTTGAACCATGCAACCCTTCACCTTGTGGACCATACAGCACATGCCAATCAGTGAATAACAACGCTGTTTGCACTTGCTTGCAAGGATACATTGGCAACCCACCAAACTGTCGACCAGAGTGTTTAACTAGCCCTGAGTGTCCTCTCGACAAGGCATGCGTCAGGCAGAAATGCGTCGATCCCTGTGTAGGAACATGTGGCGAAAACGCCAAATGTCGGGTTCACCATCACAGTCCATACTGTACCTGTATTCCTGGATATGAAGGAGATCCATTCATAAGATGTACTAGAGAAAAACAAAACACACCACAAATTATTAACCCATGCTTGCCTAATCCATGTGGACCTTATGCAACATGTAGAGATAATTACGGCAATCCACAATGCAGCTGCAACATAGGTTACGTAGGTGCCCCGCCGAATTGTGCACCAGAATGTACCATCAATCAAGACTGCCCTAATAATAAAGCATGTGTTCGAGAAAAATGTGTAGATCCTTGTCTGGGATCTTGTGGAGCTAATGCCGAATGCCGAGCAATGAATCATGTGGCTATATGTACTTGTCGCCGAGGCTTTAAGGGTAATTCCTTTGAAGGATGCTACTTGTTCAGTGGTAAATAGTTTTTTTATATACCTACATATTTTAAATGAGAAATGTTTTCATATTTTTGTAAATAATTGCTATTGTATTGTTTAATTAACACTTCACTGTTTGATTTAGAACCAGAAACACCTCCAGCAGACCCATGTGCTTCATCGCCTTGTGGAATTAATGCAATATGCAACGCTGGTACTTGCTCTTGTGTTCCTGGATATCACGGAAACCCCACCATTGAATGCAGACCAGAGTGTACGAGGGATGACGATTGTGATAAACAAATGGCATGCGTCAGTTATAAATGTGTTAATCCGTGCAAAAATGCATGTGGTTTGAATGCTGTTTGTAACGTATACAACCACATTGCAATTTGTGAATGTCCAGCACTGCTGCAAGGAGACGCTTTTATTGCTTGCCGACCTATATCAGGTAAATGAATTCTTCGTGACAAATGCCCATCACAATCATGAACTTGATAATTTTCCAATCAAATTTAACGTAAACAAAACATTTCAGCTCCAACCGTATCGGACCCTTGCACGCCAAACCCATGCGGACCGAACAGTATATGTCGCGCAGATGGTACTGTGGCACACTGTTCCTGCCGACCACCAATGACAGCTGAACCACCAGCATGTAGAGCTGAATGCCGCGCTAACGACGAGTGTCCACAGCACCTGGCTTGTCGTAACGGCAAATGCCGCGACCCATGTCCTGGCGCATGTGGTGCCCATGCTTACTGTCGTACCGTTATGCACTCCCCTATATGCACATGTCCGACCAACTATGTTGGTGATCCATTTATTCGTTGTTTGCCAGGTAAACACTTTTAATTCTATTGTTGTTGTCCAACAACTCACGCCTGAAAGTTTTCCTTGAAAATGTATTCCTAACTTTATTCTTAATACCTGCAGCTCTCGAATCCGAGCCCAGCGTTATGTCACCGTGCGACAACTGCGGTCCTAATGCTGAGTGCTTGGACGGCGCATGTCGCTGCAGACAAGGATACTTCGGAGCGCCACCATTCTGCCGTCACGAGTGTCTCAGCTCTAGTGACTGTGGCTGGCATCTTACTTGCGTTAACAGACACTGTGTAGATCCGTGCCCAGGAGCCTGTGGGCAGGGCGCACAGTGCTCTCCGATAGCTCACGAACCTCACTGCGAATGTCCCTCGTCAACTTTCGGAAACCCACTCGTAGAATGCCGACCTGAGGATACGATTCGTAAGACAGGCTCACTCAAATGGAAGATTGCTAATTTAGTTGAAAATCAGTGTTAACTATGTTAAACCTAGGCGAAAAAACTTAAACAAACTATTAGAAACTGCGATCTCGACAAACCCACCATTTTGCTCTTAAGGCTTAGGCATGGGTCTTACTAGTAAAACTGGGTGAGCCGATCGCATAATCTAATGACAATTTCTCCAAAATGTATAGCGTTAGCTTTGATAAACGCTTATTGTTTCAGTAATACGCTTGGTTTTACTTTTCTGAACTAGCACTTAATTTTAAATTGTAATATTGCAGCTAAAACGCCAAATGATCCGTGCACACCATCACCTTGCGGACCTGGAGCGATATGCCGCACAAGAGGAACTGGTGCTTCGTGCGAGTGTGAGCCCGGCCTCCGTGGCGATCCTTACTCGGGTTGCCGGCCAGAATGTCTCGCAGATTCTGACTGTTCTCCATCTAGAGCCTGTATCCGCTCGCACTGTCGCGACCCGTGCCAAGGCACCTGTGGTGTCGGTGCTGAATGTGAAACAGTCAACCACATTCCTCTTTGTTCGTGTCCACCCGGAACAAGAGGAAATGCCTTCGAAAGATGCGATGTCATCAGATCACGTAAGTATTTTGAATGGCATTCCACTATTCGGTACTTCATATTATATATGTATGTATACTACAATACAAAGCATTTGATACATTTGTGTTTTTAGTGTGTAAGATTAGCAAAAAAGAGATAGTAGCTAAGTGCCTATTTGCCATTCATTTTCTGTACCTAACTATTTTTGTGCAGCTCCACCATGCAGTCCATCCCCGTGCGGCCCAGGCGCTTTATGCTCAGTCTCCAATGGAAATGCAGTTTGTTCGTGTCCCAGTGGCACCAGCGGTGATGCGGCTACCACAGGTTGCCGCCCTGAATGTGTTGTTAGTTCTGAATGCTCGCGAGACCGCGCCTGCGTAAGGAACAAATGTGTGGATCCATGTATCGGTGCATGCGGTACAAATGCTTTATGCAGAGTATTTGATCATGCACCAATTTGCTCATGTCCACAAGACACCACCGGAAATCCATTCCACGATTGTGTTCACAGAGGTTAGTACTCCTTGATTTACTAGCGCAAACATTTGTTGGAAGTGAAGAAACGCATAATTTGCAATATTTTCTTCTTTCAGAAGCAAGGCCTACAACCAAAGACGATCCATGTGATCCTAATCCTTGCGGGCCTCATGGCACGTGTAGAGACGGATTATGTACTTATCCAGAATGTATCGTTAATGACGATTGCCCAGGAGATAGGTCTTGCATAAACAGGAAATGTGCCGATCCGTGTGTTAGCGCGTGTGGCCTCAACGCAATTTGTACTGGTGTTAGGCATTCAGCTGTTTGCTCGTGCCCACCCGGATACACTGGATCGCCATTTGTCCGCTGTGAGCGCATTATCGTTACAACTATTACACCGGCTCCTGAATGCTTAAGAGACGAGCAATGCGCTGATAGCTCAGCATGCGTAGACACGCGTTGTGTGCCTGTTTGCGGTCCTGCCAATTGCGGGCTGAACGCACGCTGTGTGGCAAGACAGCACAGAGCTCGATGCACTTGTTTGCCTGGATATGAGGGAGATGCTTACCGGGGATGTTATTCCGGTAAGTTAATATTTTTTTTTTTAATTCTACTTAAATTAGTCACAATACTGCAATAATTATTTTTTTGTTTTAGTTCAATGCCACAGTAACAACGACTGTCCTGACGACGAAAGCTGCGAAAGTGGTTCATGCACAAAAGTCTGCCTTCGAATGCGTTGCGGAGTAGAAGCGCGCTGCATAGCTCGCGGACACACAGCTTCTTGCGAATGCAACCCAGGAGCCCGCGGCAACGCTTACATCGGATGTCGCAGTGACGAATGTACAGTAGATGATGAATGTTCCTCCTGGTTGGCCTGCAGAGGAGGCAACTGTGTGGACCCTTGCCCAGGGTCATGTGCACCAGGAGCGTTGTGCACCGTGGTACGACATGTGCCGGCTTGTGAATGCCCCCGAGGTACCCAAGGAAACCCCAAGATCGAATGTCGCCAAGGTAAGAGATTGCTCGTGACTTCCTTTAGTATCATTCAATCCGATGTTCAAAGATGATTTATTTACCTAACGTGCCATCATTATTAACATTTTGAAATAGTTTTATAGGTTGTTGTTACTTGATGATTGTCATAAAACTGTATGTGTTTTAGTGCAATATCAAGTAGAATGTGAAAGCGACGCTGAATGTGGACCGGAACTAGCCTGTCTACAAGGCAGCTGCAGAAACCCATGCGAAACAACATCTTGTGGGACGAACGCACTGTGTCGCGTCGCAAATACTCTGCCATTCCGGACACTTATCTGCGAGTGCCCTAAACCTTTAATAGGAGATGCATCCGTTCAATGCAAACCAAGTAAGGATCATAATAAAAGAATATGTTCACATAAAAAGTAAATCCAATAATTTTGTTATACAAATACTTACTGCCATTTTTTTTTAAAGTTTAATCATGTTTACTTTAATTTAAACAGAATAGTAAATACAGGTAACGTAGCACCGGAGAATACTGATTCAATTATATTAATCATTTATATTTTCAAAAGTATCATTCATATAGAAAGTCTGCAGATGGAACGAACCCACTAAGAAATACGGATTATTGGTATGTTTCAACGATCACTGGGTGACGTGCCTGTTGGAAAATACACACTGATCTTCTCTGTTCACGATATACCTAACTATATGTGCATACACCATTTTCTGTTAATTAAGTTACTAAGTATACCTGGTGTAAATACTGTATATTTTTCTAAAGTAAGACACAAAACGACAATTGTGATTTGATAGAACCTTTCACTTATGTATTTAAATTTCTCGCAGGGGCCGAATGTCAAGCAGACAGTGAATGCGGTGACGAAGAGACGTGCAATAACAGAAGGTGCGTGAGTGCATGTGAAGGAGCGTGTGCAATCGGCGCTGATTGTCGCGCCAGTGCGCACCGAGCGCAATGCTCTTGCATACCACCACTGCAAGGCAATCCCACCGTTGCCTGCTCACCAGGTTAGTATTGCAACGACGACGCCGACGTCAGCTGTGATGGTAATTTTAAAACAGAAAAACAGTACTTTTACTTACCTAACTAAATGCCATGTTTCAGTCGCGATTGGAGTGGAATGTACATCGGACTCAGCGTGCGGTGCAGCGGAAGCTTGCGTGTCTCGGCGCTGCGTCGCGGCGTGCGCGGCGGCCTGTGGAGCCGGAGCACTGTGCGAGGCACACGCACACCGTGCCACTTGTCGCTGTCCGCCAGGCACAGCCGGAGACCCAGCCACGTACTGCTACACCAGTAAGTACTATGAAAAGAAGGAGTAGTTAGTACCTACTCGTTTCTATGGAAACGTTTAAATCCCATGGGAGGGAACTGATTTATGAGATAAAAAGCAGCCTTTGTTTTATTTATTTCAGGTATGCGAATTTGATTTTACAATTTGCTTGATACGTTCAGTCGTTTTGGCATAGTATAAGTAAAAAATATCCAAAACATTCATACTAACTTTCGCGTTTATAATATTAGTGTGATGATTTTTAATAACCTACAATATTTTAGAATGTTTACTCAATCATTTTTGTTTTTTAGCCGAATGTGCCTCTGATGAAGACTGTCCATTCGACAAGACCTGTGTCAACGGATACTGTCAAGATCCTTGCGCCCTGGGAACACCATGCGGTCGTGACGCACTATGCGAAGCGGTCGCCCATGTGGCAACCTGCCGCTGTCCGTCGGGTACGCAAGGTGACCCGCGCCGAGCGTGTATATCCGCCGTGTGCCACTACAACGAGGATTGCGATGACACGCAAATATGTAACCGACTGAATCGTGTCTGCCAACCGGTTTGTTCCGAGAACGCATGCGCCCAAGGAGCATTGTGCACGGGGCGCGGCCACCGCGCACTCTGCACGTGCCCGCCCGGCTACTCGGGCGACGCGTACGCCCGCGGCTGCTCCACCACACTAGATAGCTCCGAATGCAGTGCAGATGTCGATTGCCCAGCGCCCTTGGCGTGCGTTAACGCCCGATGTACTGACCTTTGCGCAGGCGCACCCTGTGACCCAGGCCTCGTTTGCAACACGGTAGACGTGCTTCCATTGCGAGCTGTAGCCTGTGTATGCCCCGAGGGCGGACGATCCGCGCCGGACTCCGGCTGCCGACCACCACCCAGTGCAGAATGCTCGGTTGATTCAGAATGTGCTCTTGCTCAGACCTGTCGTCGTGGAAGTTGTGTTGAAGCTTGCAAAGCGGACCCCTGTGGACAAAATGCTCTATGTGAATCTGTCGATCACGCTTCGCATTGCAGTTGTCCAGAAGGCTATACAGGAAATGCGAGGATTGAGTGTAACTCACGTGAGTAACTATTTATTTTACACACTTTGAACCTAGGTAGGTACTACTATTTCAATATTTTTTCATGTGACCTTATTGTTATTCATTATTTTAGTACCTCGCCATACAACATGGGAATGTTACAACGATGAAGAATGTAGTCCAGAACGCGCTTGTATGGATAGAGCCTGCGTGAACCCATGCTTAGACGCTTGCGGAGCTGGCGCATTGTGCCGCGTCATCGACCATAAACCAAAATGCTCGTGCCCGAGAGGATATTCTGGTGTTGCCACCTTACACTGCGTACCACGTATGTACCTATTTCAAACCTCAAATGCATATCAAGAAATTGTTCACAATTTAAAACGGAAATTTGACCAATGTACTTGGTCTACGTGAATCATAAAGACTAAAATAAGTTTTTTTTCTTTTAGCATCTGGCGGATCGAAAACAGTCGGCTGCAAAGCAAATTCAGACTGTCCACTATCACAAGCATGCGTAAATGGCGCTTGCGCCGATCCATGTGCATGCGGCTCGAATGCAGAATGCACTGTTGTTAGACATCATCCTGTATGCTTCTGTGAACGTGGATTTTCTGGAAATCCTTACATAGGATGCACCAAAGGTAGTACTAACATTCCTGTGGTTTTGTCAAATTAAGCTTTTAATTATTTACATTTATTAACTGTGTTATTATATTCCAGTTGGATGCATATCGGATTCAGAATGTCCTGACAGCGACACATGTTACAACGGCGTGTGTGTTAACCCATGCGTAGTCGACGCACCATGCGCCATCAGTGCTGAATGTTATGGACAAGGTCACCGGCCCAACTGCAGATGTCCTACTGGCACTTTCGGAAATCCATTTACTAAATGTCAGGCCGCAGAATGTGAAATCGACAATGATTGCAATGATGATAGCGTATGTAACAAAGGCATTTGTAGAAACGCATGCTTCGTTGATGGAGTAAATCCATGTGCTAGCAACGCCGATTGTTTCGCTCGTAATCACGCTGCGTCATGTAGATGCCCACCAGCTCTTCCTCTTGGAGATCCATCAGTCCAATGTCAGAGAATAACAGTAACTGGAGAGCCAGAATGTAGAGTAGATAGCGACTGTCCGAGCCGACACGCTTGTCTTAGAGAAGAATGTCGTGAAGCTTGTAATGAACTCCAACCTTGCCGTGGAAACGCTCGCTGCTCAGTTTCAGACAGCGTACCTTTCAGAACGTTGATATGCCGCTGTCCTGAAGGTTTCATACCCGAGGAAGGTGGAAGTTGTAAGCCGGCACAGTTACCAGCTTTGAGTTGTTCATCAGATCAAGACTGTAACGACCAAGAATCATGTATCAACAGGATTTGTCGCAACCCTTGTAACTGTGGCGAAAATGCTGAGTGTTTCGTTCGAGATCATAGACCGGTTTGTTCTTGTAGAGAAGGATATGACGGTAATCCATACCGTGCGTGCCGCATTGTGGGCTGCCGATCAAATGCGGAGTGTGAATCTCATGAAGCTTGTATCAATGGAAATTGCATCAGTCCGTGCCTTTTGAACAGCACTTGTGGTCCTAACGCAGAATGTTATGTAGAGAGAAACCAACCTTTATGTCGATGTCGTCCTGGATTTGAGGGTGATGCTTTTACCAGCTGTAACGCAATAGAATGCAGAACGAATGGCGATTGCCCACAAGATAAACAATGCAGAGCTCATAGATGTATTGATCCATGCCTTGGTGGAAATATATGCGGACAGAGAGCTTCTTGCTTAGTGAGAAATCATATAGCAGTCTGCAAATGTGATCCAGGTTATGCTGGAAGTCCTTATATTGAATGTAAGCCGGAAATTACAGCTGACTGCTACGTCGATGCAGACTGTCCGTCAAAGCTGGCGTGTCTCTCAAGCGAATGTGTAAACCCATGCACAACATTAAGACCATGTGCAACCCCGGCAACCTGTGAAGTGTCACCGACGCTACCAGTGCGAACAATGTTGTGCACTTGTCCACCAGGATACGTAAGCAACGGCGGAGGTGTATGCCGACCAACGACACCCTTATTTGATTCAGTCTGTGAAACCGATTATAACTGCACGTCGAATCATGCATGTGTAGGATCTTTTTGTCAGAACCCCTGTGAGTGTGGTCCCAATACCGATTGCCAAATCAAAGACCACAAACCGGTGTGCGCTTGTAGAACAGGTTTTATAGGAGACGCGCGAACAGGGTGCTACGAAGTTTTGTGCCGTTCGGATTCGCAATGCTCAGACGATGAGACCTGTATAAACAATAGATGCATACCCGCATGCAACGCCGAGCCCAATGTGTGCGGTGAATCCGCGGAATGCTACGCAGCGGATCATAGAGCATCATGTCGTTGCGAGATTGGAACTGTTGGAAATCCGTCCATCGCCTGCACCCCTGTTGGGTGTCGTGCGGACTCTGACTGTCCAAACGATAAATCCTGTATCAACTCAAAATGTCAAGGCCCATGCACACCGACAACTTGTGATGAACCAGCCGATTGCCGTGCCCACAATCACGAGGCACACTGCATATGTCCACCTGGATACCGAAGCACAGATATTGGCTGCGAAGAAATCATCGAACCTCAGTGCTCTCGGGACGTTGATTGTCCCTCTGGCACAGCATGCCTTAACGCGAAATGCGTCAACCCATGCCTTGCTCAATCACCATGTGGCACTAACGCAGAATGCAAGCTCGTAGATACGCTTCCAGTGAGAACTATAATCTGTGAATGCTTACCTGGATACAGAGGAAACGCTCTAATCGAATGCACACCAAATAAACGTGAGTACAAACGAATATAAAAATTACCAGTACGGTTTACTACGGATCTTTACTTTCATTTAAAATCTTTTAATCAACTAAAAAAAAACATTTTGTTTTAGAACCAGGAACCAAATGTGTGGACGGACAAGGACTTGACACCCTCGGTGAGTGCGCGCCATGTAGCGCTGCAGAGGGTCGCGTTGTGGACGCGCGAGGACGTTGCGTGTGTGACGCAGGACGTGGGTTCACGGCTCGCGGCGACGAGTGCGCATCCGGCGGATGCCGCGCCGACAGCGACTGTGACGACAGCTCGCGCTGTCTCGCCGGGGTCTGCGTCAACGCCTGCAAAACTGACCCTTGCGGAACATTTGCCACGTGTGAAGCTTCCGGTCACCGTTCACATTGCACATGTATAACTGGATACACAGGCAACCCAAGGATACATTGCAATGCTTATCGAACAGATTTCCCGATACCAGACATGCAGGTACGAACCTCAGATAGGGAAAAGCTTATTTGAAGAAATCGCATCAACCTACTAGATTTATAATAAATTCCACATACTTTGAAATTAAAAATCATGAATTCCCCTCAATGCAATAAAAGGATGATTTACATATTAAATTTTTGACTTACTAAGCCCTTAACTTTTACAGGTCCGGTGCAAAGCCGACGGTGTTAGTGTGGGCCTGACAATCAAGAATTTCACTGGAGTATTGTATGTGAAGAGCTATAGTAAAGACGAGCGTTGTCGCTTGGCAGTAGATACATCTAGAGACGAAGAGAGTCTTGTGGACTTTACAGTTCATTTCGGCGATTGCGGTTTAGTGCATGTGAATGTAAGTCACAGGCCTTTACGGTCTATAAATTCTTGTTAATTCCATTAATTAAGATAGATACCGTAGACAAAGCTTGCGTTAAAATATTATTTTATTCACAGGGACTAGCCAGCTTCGTACTCGTTATGCAGAACCATCCAAAACTAGTGACATCGAATGCCAAAGCTTTCCACATAAAATGTATCTATCAGACTGGTGAACAAAACGTCACTCTGGCTTTTAACGTATCCATGTTGACTACAGCGGGCACGATCGCTAACACTGGCCCGCCACCGACTTGTTCCATGCGAATTGTTTCTCGCTCGGGAGACGAGGTCAGCTCTGCAGCCATTGGAGAAAACCTTGTCTTACAAGTCGATGTTCAACCTTCCAGTAAGTCAAACTGCATACCTATATCACCCATATTAAGATGTCTTGAATGAATTCATCACGGGGGTTGTAATATTTTTACTTCCAACTATACCGTACTTGTAACTATTCAATTTAAAAATTTTTTAGGCATATACGGCGGCTTTGCTCGCAGCTGTATCGCCAAAACGAGTGACTCATCGACCAACGAAGAGACCGAATATCGAGTGACAGATGAAGATGGATGTGCAACAGACGCTGCTATATTTGGCGATTGGGAACGGAGTGAGGATGGTAGCGCGTTGAGGGTGTCTTTCAACGCGTTCAAGTTCCCCAGCAGCGATAACATTAGATTCCAGTGCAACATACGTGTTTGCTTCGGAAAATGTCAACCAGTAAGCTCTTCATTCACTAAAGAAATTTAAAAATAAGTTCTTTAGGTACTCTGTTTTAGAATCCTAGATACAAATTTGTAATGAAAAAAAAAGATGTTACAAAAACAAAAAAATATTGTAGAAAACAATTTATGACACTGGTATTTTATCGGAGCTGATGCTCGAAACAATTTTTGGTATTGATACCTTTTTTTCATCATTACTAGGTATTTCGTAACTAAAATCGTTTTCGCTGCGCGTTTGCAATTATACCTTGTTTAAGTTTGTTGAGTGAGTTTTTGTTTCTTGTGATTAACTTGCCGTACTGAATCACAAGAAACAAAAACACATACTTTTCTCTGCTATTGTAATAATTTTTGTGAAGATTGCATTCACAAATTACCTTTGTTGTCATACTAAAACAGTGTTAGTGCACCTATACAAGAGTGGGTACCAACTTTGTCACTCTCAACAGCCTTTCCCGCTAATCACTTCATCAATTTGCAGGTGAATTGCCACGGTGCTGACGCCTTCGGAAAACGTAGAAAACGAGAAGCAACGTTCGACGGGTCCATTGAGGGCCAACTTCGAGAGGAGGTGACGGTAGAATCGAACCCGATAGTAACACTGCAGCGTCGTGACCCGTCGCAGGTGGCTCGACAGCGCGACGGCTGGTCGGACGGTGCAGGCGGCGCGGCGGCCAGCAGCGGCGAGGTGTGTGTGTCGGCCGCGGGGCTGGCAGTGGCACTGGCGCTGACAGCGCTACTGGCGCTGGTGGCCGTAGCGGCCGCAGTCGCATGCTGGCTGGTTGCGTGGCGCCGCGCGAGGCCGCCACCTGCGCCCCTGCCGCATCCGCCTGACTTCCCCAACCCGCTGTTCCAGCGCTGAGCTACCTAGTCCTGCGCCCCGCTCCTCCGCCGGCGCCGGGCGGTGTCGGCTCCTTCTTCTCACTCACTTAGCTTTAATCTGTGCGTGCCGCCGGAGGACCGTCGGGCGAGGACGCCGCGGGCGCCGCGCCTTCTTGACGCGCCCCTCGCCTGCGCTCGCAGCGTCCTCTATGTTATTATAGTACTTAATATTTTTTATAACGTGGAATAGTCGCCTCCTTCAAAACTTTGTGATATTCATAATATAAATACTTTTTCGAAATCACCATAGTTTTATGTAAAATATTAATTTGTAAGCGTGAATAAATAATTTAATAATACTGGTATTTTGATTTCACAGGGACAGGCTTTTACGAATTAGGATTTTCTACGAGACTTTTGTATTAGCAGCCTTTGGGCAGAACATCTACTCTCTGTCCGACAGTACATAGAAATATTTTTTTTCAAATTGAGAGCTTATTAGAGGTAGACAAAATCATAAAACATATCATTGGTAAATAAATCAGTTTAGCCCCAATATTACAGTTGTAGATAAATATTCATTTCGACTCATGGATCACCAATTCTTGATAAGTTTTTTCATTCATTTGTACTTAGATTAAAAAATTCAAAACTTCTACAAAACTTCGGACAGGGTTCTCAAAATTAATAGTTATATGGATTTTACAAACATTCGCTTTTGACTGTTTGTAGGTACCAAATTTACGTATTCTTTGAGATGTTGTCAACCGTGGCACCACAGCAAACTCTTGGAAGGCTTAGAAAACATAATAAAAAATACTTTATCATCGGTTTTGAATATCAACATATGTGATAGAAACCGAAATCGCTTTCACCGACTCTCCCCGAATAGCGATCCATTGTATGGGATATTTTACCGTAATAGCACGGTGGCCCCTTCCCCAGGAGCCGGCACCGGCACAGCTCTACGTGATGGTTCACAGGGCTGCTTCTTTCCCCTTCCTTTTGATCTTAGTCAGACGTTGTTTGTTGGAATAATATTAGAGCCACAAACGTTTCCAAGCGCGCATCGCACTGCATGCTATGATATACTGAGATGGAACGGATACGTGCAAAAATTTTTATTGTTTTGGGGTGAAAATGCATGAGATTTCATGATATATGAGTAATTACGTTTGTGAAAAGGTTCTGTTTAGATTTCGGTCGAAACATACAATGAGGCCGAAGACGACGGGTTTCAGTTTCGGCTGAAAATCCAGCTAACTCAGATGAGCCATCAAGCATCGCAATTTTTCGTCATATTCATTTTAAGTTTCGAGAGTAGGTAAGCTTCGGTATAGCACTGAGTTGACATATACCTACATGTATTTATAAATCTAGCAGGCAAGCCTTACAGGCTGGCAGGCAACACCCACCTTGATGAGGAATAAGGTCACACTTCATTTAGGAAGAAAGTAAATGTATTATTTTTTTTACATTAGGAAGAATAGCAATAAAAAAAAGTAAGTATACATAATTTGGCGTTTTAAAAAACTATAAACCGACCTCAAATTAATGAATAATGAAAATTGGTTTGAAAGTAGTTTTAAACACAAATTCTGGAATTAGTACAGGCTATTAAATTTTGTAAATATTTATGAAATTGAGGTGCTAAAAATGATCTGTTAAATTTGACGTGGTTAATTCGTGAAACATGCACAAAAGTGATAACTAAAACTCGTGACGTTTAAGTCGAGCCCCTAGCACAAAAATAGTCTTAGGTAGGCAAGACAGTTGATGATGAGATGAGAGTTCCTCCTTCATTATTATAGCAAGAGAGTTGTACTACGATTGATTTGATAATTTAATAACACAAGCTCTGCTTAACTTGGGGCTAGGGGGCTAGATAATGCTGTGTGAATTGTCCACTATTATTGATTATTAGGGTCCCGTATCCAAAGGGTAAAACGGGACCCTATTACTAAGACTCCGCTGTCCGTATATCCTTCTATCACCAGGCTGTATCTCATGAATCGTGATAGTGAGACAGTTGAAATTTTCACAGATGATGTATTTCTGTTGCCGCTATAATAACAAATACTAAAAACAGAAACTCTACAGATCGTATTAAACAACCGATCTGGACAAAACTTGATGTACAGGATTAACGACATGGTCTTATGATTAACAACATAGAGAGAGATGTTTAATTGCCGTCGGGGATTTTTGATAAGCGAGGTTCTACTTCCAATGAGGGGCAAAAAGGGAGCTAAAACAGAATAGCTCCTCTAACTCTGTTTATTGGTCCTCCTTTGGTTTTTTAAACAATCTGGATATAATTATTCATGTATTTACTTTACATTCATGAATAATTATTCACAGAAAATTGTCCAATAACAAGTTTCGATGAACCATGCTTGCCTATTTGCACACCATTGCCAGTACGGTTAAACCGTTGATAAGTTTGGTCACAATGCATTCGCATGTGTCTCTAGTGCAGGACGCGTGTCCCGTCATAATTCAATTAATGACATCATCCGTCGGGCTTTTACCAGCGTCAGTGTAGCAGCTACTTTCGAACCATGTGGCCTAATGCGAGATGATAGTAAAAGGCCTGACGGTATGATACCTTCAAAGATGGGTCGGCCTTTCGGTCTTTCGGCCGGTCGGTTAGGGATGCCACGTTTGTAGATAAGAACTTGCAAGATGAGAAGGTGCTAGGGTATCTACTAGATACCCTAGCATCTTCTCATCTTGCAGGGAATAAGTTAGGGCCGGCTCCGGAGAATACAACGGAGTCCCTCAAACGGCGAAAATACGCTAATCTTGACCAAGGTTACCTATTCGAGTGGTGGAAAACCTAGGTCTTTGGGGTCCTGGGGCTCACGCAATATAAAGATCTTACAAAAATCCTAATAGCATTGCCATTTAACGTGGCAATGGTGCCAGCATTCTGGGCACTCTGCCTTCTGGTGACGTCTTAGATTTTTATGATAATAGATAAAAGTGTAAATATAAGTTGTAATTATTTTATTCTGTATAATTTTCTTAATAAATGTTATTTCAACCAATCTAGATGAAACTTGGTGTACAGGTTATACGATGGAACTCTCGCGCAGTAGGTATACTTGGCACCGATCAGAACACACTTTCATTATTATATGTATTTTTTAGTGCATGATAGTTTTTAAGTTGTCCTTGTGTGTTTCTATGCTTATTGCATATCTAAGCTACTTTACTTTTCTCCAACAAAGGTATTGTTGGAGAAAAGTAAATGTTGTCCTGGAGGTGGTCAGGACATGGTACCTATACTTGAAAAACGCGTACGAAGCCGCGGGCATTAGCTAGTAGTTTTATAAAGCACTGAACGATCTCAATATCCTCTGATTCCGATCCACATTACAGAACTCTAAACTCAAGCAAATAAAGCGTGCTAAATAGGTTCTAATTGCCTGACGAGGGGACATATCTATTTGAAAACAATTTGCACAGATTTACATCGATTCTAGTGAGTGGAGTCGTCACTTACAAAATAGACTGTGAAGTGTGCGAGACATCGACCGTTGATCAAAATTGGAATAAATATTTTTTATTAAAATATTTAATTTGCACTATGACGAAAGAATTGTTAAAATCAAGCTACATACATAAGTCGCCTTGGTGAGTAAAACTAAAAAAATAAATAAATAAGATTCTAGCTGAACAGCAGCATTCACGAAAATATTTAAAAAAAACATGCGGATATCTACCTACTTAATATTAATTACGCTTTGCTCGAATAAGATATATTCGTTTTTTTTTAAATTCAGTTCGTTAATCGTTAATCAGATAGAAATAAAAACCGTTGTTTTGTTTGGGTTTGCAATTGTTGCCGTTTCTCAACAGGTTTAAAAATTAAAATGCTTTAATTACTTTTATTAGAACCTTTAGGTTGTCAGTTGTTAAAGTAAAACTTACATTAAATTTTTAAGTTTACGCATAGATTCATGCATTAATATTGAAGCAAAACAAACGCAATCGCAACTATAGCCTAGCCAACCGGCAACCACCAGACGAACGCGCTGTACCTTCTCCTCCCCCCTTACGTCTCCCCATCTCCTTCCTTCCATAATGCCCCCACCACCTGAACTCGCATATTGTTTACCAATTGCTTTGCTGCGATTGACGAACCAGTCCGGCAGTCGGTCGACCAAATAGCGACACCGCTCGCTGTCGCGCGTGGTTTTTAAACAGTTCATTCATTTCATTATTCATAGTCGCGCGTCGCCAGCGACGCACGCGACTCTCTCTCCCCGCGCGATGACCATGTGACGCGATAGTTATGAGTAAAACCGATATTTCGACGGAAGCCGCCGCGCCCAGCATGGCGCTCCACGTGGACCAAGATGACGATCAAGACAAAGAAAATTCGAAGCTTCTAAGAGTTAATCCACCTCAACCAGCTATAACACCATCGGGCCCTATGCGAAAAGTCAAGAGTTTCAGCGACACCCATAGGATACGAGATATGTCAGCTGCATCCGGAGCGGCTTCTGCAAGAAGTCTGCGTCCCTACGAGCAAGTGACTCCTTATCCCGAGGGGTCCGAATGTGGAACTACAAATTATGCTCCCTCGGTTAGATCTCTTGCTTCCATCGGAATGGGATGTACCGATGGTCGCAAAATGGTCATTAGAAGAGTACCAACCTCACCTACAGAATTGTTTCACCTAGTACGTCCTCCTACGTGAGTACCTCTATCGCAAACGAAGCTTCCTCCGAGTAGTCATTATTCAATTGAGCTAACAAGGTTCATCCACACCACTTCCATCTTTTCAAAGTATTTATCATCGTTCTTGCATACAGTATATAAATAAAAGAGATGTCTCTTTGGCGAAATGTACTGAAGTAATAACTGGTTATAATTATTCTTTGAACAAGCTGATTGGCAATTTGGCTTTACCTATAAGTAATTTGGTTGTATACATTTCAAAACGCTGAGATTTACCAACGTCAGTTCAGTTCGAACAACTGGATACCTATCACCAAGCTGGAATAAAATAATAATAACAGTAATCAACCAATATGGACTTGCAAAGTAGATTAACTTTTCATCATAATTAATTGGAAAGATACTTACATACATACCTAAGCAATCTTTTGATAAAAATGAGCAAAGGAACACGTGAACCATAGTAGTTATTGGAGTGAAGTAACTAGGTAGGTACCGCTTGAATTTATTACGTTGGAGTTCCAGTAATTCCATTGCAAAAATACGATACCAAAATATAAACTACGAGGAAAATGTTTGAAAAGGTGTATAATAAAGTCAAGTGTTTTTCTAAACGGCCGATATATGTTTAGATGTAGTGCACAAAAGGAAGTTTAAGTATAACCAGCAGGTAGGTAGGTACTTACACTTTTCATTCATCAAATTCGTATTCGATCATATCCATAACGACTAATGCAATAAAACTAATTGCAATCGTTTTCATTAGAAACAGTCAATAAATAAGTTATAGAGTCTGCTCTACAGTTCTTTTGTATTGTTTTTTTTTTAATTTACCTACTTGTATGTACCTAACCCCCGAATACTCAAACGCAATTTACATTTACGCTCGTCTTAAGTCGCGGTTTTTTGACATAATTTAATGAAAATGTGTCAAAAAATCGTCACTTGAGACGTACTTAAACCTAAGATGCGTTTGAGTATTCGGGGGTTAATCTGTTACAACAACTTATAATGTAAAAGGATTAAAAGTCTAAGCAAACTTTTGACTTGTATTTGTAACTCAAAGACACATGCAAAAGAAAAAGAAAGATAACCAAAAACCAAGATATGCAAGAAACCCGTTCGCTTGACACAAAGCTTAAGTTGGCAAAAAGTAACGAAAATCAATGCAGTGAAGAACAGACTTTGCATAACCATACCAGAACCACAAATCCATTCACTAGTGTTTGTTTGGCTAAGGAACCCTAAAAACGTGGCCATAACATTGGTGCATACTATCAGCGATAAAATGACTACGTAATAAGAGATCGTGTATCAATAAATCACTTTATCGCAAAAATAATAACAATAATAGATGACAGATCTGTGATAATCTTGAACGTAGGTTCCAAGGAGGGAAATCCTACTGAATTGCAATATATTATTCCAGTAAGTACCTTCATAATATGTGATGAGAAATAAATCAGTTTTCCCAAGGTTTAACCAAGTTATAGTGTAAACAAACTCCTTAACAGAAATGAAATAAGTTCCCAAAAATTTTCGACCCGCCGAAGTCGAAAAATTTTTTTTAGGAGTGTGGATAAGCACTATAACAAAAATCCTTAAACTCCTTACAGTTACGTCAGGGGAAACTGATTTTTCAGTTTTAAGTCTTGTTAGAATGAACTGGCGTAGTCGACAAAGTGTTATTTTCAACGTAAGCTATAAAATTAACACTCAGATGCTTTTTTCTCGCACCATTAAGTACTTACGACGTGTAGCGGAGTCATTATAATAGTATAAAAAGCCATTGTTTTGCTCAGAAAAAATATTATGTCTAAGGTTTTGTTCGATATTTACCTCATTAAAAATTTCACGCTACTAAACATAAAGAGGGCAAAATGTAACATGTAATAATTTTTTTTTAATAATAATTAATAATTTGAAACAGCTAAAAACTGTCTTTGAATCGGATCGGATAAATATTCCCTCGGGAATAAAACTTTTATGATTATGATGATGTCTCCCAGCCGATTTCGACTACGGTGACTGCGTTACTGGGCAAGCATTCTAACTCTGACTATTTGCAGGGTGTTGATTATCTACCCTTTGGTGCGCTCTTTGGTGGTTACATATTTAAGTTTATGGGTAAATGTGTCAAAATGCCGCCGACATAGTTGTAATGAATGGCCACTGCTGGGCGGGCCTTGAGCTCGAAAGCTTATTATATTGCTTATTATATTAAATAATTTAAAACTTCTATAGGACCACATCGGAATCACCTTCTATATAACTGCAAATAACCGTCAAAATCGATACATAAATATCAGAAAAATCAACTGACATAGGTACATAAAATACATATAGCCGAACATAAAATCAACAAAGTCCACCATCTTCGAAGTCGGTTAAAAAACAGAATCAGCATCTGACTAAAAATCTTATTTATTTAGGTGAACTTTGTTCAGCACTTAACTAATGATTAATTGTCATTAATTCTTACTAATCACCGATTAATCGCCTCGTCATTATCACCGATCAAATGCAACGATTATGATGGTAAAGTAAAAAAAGTAAAGTGATTTTTATTTGGCCCGAACAGAGACGAATAATAAAAAGCAAAAGATACAATTTATCTTATTCGTCTCTTTATATAAAATGAAATATATAAAGAGAAATCAATCTTAAATTAACGGAAAAACTGACAAATTCGGTCTCCAGTCAGCATGTGCTATGATGGTAGAGCAGATCATACCATACCACAGCGCTGGTATTCCGTGGAGACCGTGATGATGAATGTGAACCGTCAAGATCTTTGTTGGTTGCTAATCAACTAATATGTAGTTAGAAGACCATTTTGTAACAAAGGCAAGTTGTCTCTTTCTCTACTATTGTATGTATCTTAATTCGAAATTAAACAGCAAGAAATACAATAATAATAAATAATAATAATATGTGGTCTTCTTTTTAAAATAGTGTATTTGCGCTTATACCTAATGTACCAAAGCAAACGTGATATTATTTTGTTATGAAAATTAATTGGTGATGTAATGTAAGGAACAAATAGTTGGCCCCTGTAGTGGGAAGGCCAGGGCTAATAATAATAAATTTAAATACTAAATTATCTATTAATGTATATTTGTATTCGAAACTATTTTGGGAAAGCATAATGCCTTGGGGATCCCCAAGGTATCATGCTTAAAAGCCTAGGATTTACATTTAGTCGGGTAGGTACCACTTGTTAAGTTTTTGACAGAAGATCAGCTGAGAAAATCCAAAAATCCTAAGATTATGAAAGGAGTTGGGTTGTATGACCTTCAATGCTGAGCTGATAACGCTGCAACTCTATATACTACATAACATACATACATACAACATCTGCTTTACGGGTACCACGACGACGTAACAGACAATGTCACCTACGCACAATCACTTACGATTGATCGTACGTTGAAACGGTGACTCCTTATCAACTGGGTATATTCTTGATAATGATTTTAAAATTTACTTACACACTTAAGGTTTGTCAGTTGAGGATTACTTTGAGAAGTCGGTTTTACTTTTACCTAAAGCTGGGTACATCATAATTTAAGTATTTATCGCGTTTATATTCTTTTGATATAGCCGACGTTTCAGCAGGTAAAACGCAGCCCTGGTCTCGCCATAACTGTTGAACTGGAGTTATCGCCATCGTTAAAAAAAATAAGTTCAGAAAATTCGTTCAGGATATTCTCGATAAAAGTCACCGATTCACGGTGGCGCGGGTGGTGCGTAGGTTTTAAAACTTACAAGCTGGATATGGGCAGATTTAGTATTTCGTCCGTTGAAACTTATTGTGATTTACTATGCAGAATAATAAAAGAACATAAATTTAGGAGGAGTCTGGCCGTTAGGGAAGAGGACATCTATGGTAGGCTAGGCAGGCATACGCAGTTAAAACAGTCAAACAAACGACGGTCGTTGACCACACAATTGATGTTTCCTGTCCATTTTTGCGTGAGAATGATCCGCTCCAGCACTGTGGACTGTGGGGTGCAGAGGATCTACAAGATTTCATGAAGATTAGTTTATTTCTTATCGTTATCTTATTTTACGTAATGTGTAGCACAGCATTTTTTTTTGTTTCCACCTATATGCCAATATTTAGAACGGATTAGCACTAGATAGCTTCATAAAATTACAGAGGCTTGTAAGTCCATAACAGCGTAGTTGGGTTCGGTTTCTACCTTTTAAGCCTTTGAGCTATTTGACGTCACCTTAATCTGCCTTCATTCATCATTAATCCAAGCAACGTTTTCAAGGTTTTGTCGGAATGTACGATAATAGTGAAAATTTCAACAGTTAGGGCAGTCTTAGCAAAGTTGCTAGCAAAAACTTATCATCTAAAATAAGTAACAGTCTGTTTGATTTGTTAATACACTATTGTTTGAACTTGTCGTTTCTTTTGAAAGTTGACAGGACTCAACCATAAATTTATTATCTTAGACATTTTAAATCATATTTAAGAACATTACTTTATTTTTATTGCACCTACTTACGTACTACAAATATTTGTATTTACTATCCTACCTCACCACATTGAAGAAACCGTTGAAATGTTAATAACCGACTAGCTGATAATGAGTACAGAAAATAGAATCTTTTGTCGCATCATTTGGTAACCTACTTTGACTATCTATTATTATAACTCCAGCTGCATTAATTAGATCGTATTTATTTCTACCTTTTTGGAGTCTTCTCACCAAACCACTGACGGCTGCCTACAATATTCATTCATACACTAAATGTCGCTACGACGACCCAGCGAGCTGTATCGCCGAATTGGTGTCGAATTTGGTGCCAATGGTTAGTGTTAAACCACAAGGTAATTCCTTATGGCTTAACACTTTCAATGGCAACGATACACACATAATTTTGCGAGTGTTCATAGTTGTGGCCCACGGCGAGAGGCCGGGCAGTGAATGCATTAAGTAGGACCTTTCCTGTCTCAACGAAAAGGAGCTTAATGAGCAGCCATAAATAATTGTATCAAGTGTTATTTGTTGCGCAGGCCACCAGATGAGGACACGGCGTCGCATGAGAGCGATTGCGAAGAAGAGGAGGAAGACACAACTGTCCACCTGAAGCCGAGGCGGCCTTTTTGGGCCAACAAGATTCAGTTCGTGCTGGCATGCGTCGGCTACTCGGTGGGCCTTGGCAACGTGTGGCGTTTTCCTTATCTCTGTTACAAAAGTGGAGGAGGTGAGTCAAAAGAAGCTTTTTAGGCGTTTAAAATGTTTTTAGGGACCTTTATTGGAAGGCGCATCACGGTGCCATATTTTGGCAGATACTAAGTTGTTAAGCACTCAGGTATTCTCTGTGCTGAAGAAGTTATCAACCTCTGCAAAGGAAGTCGTAGTAAGTACGTAACTGAACATAATACCCAGAAAAAGAGGTTCTAAAGATATTGATCGGAACAAAAGAACCTATACTTCAGGTTTACCTAAGACAGTGCTACTGGTATGACAAAATGCAAATGCGAAAATCCATAAAAATAGACAAAACGCGGAACATAAAGCTACTTTTTTGGATTATTCTGTATAGGTACAATAACAAAAAAAAAACTAAATCAGTATGGCGTGTTTTTGAAAAATCTTTTTTGTATATTCGTTGATTTCTGTGTCAATTATTGAAAAGACGCAGAAATCAAAAAAATGCATAAAAAATAGACATAAAGCGGGACATAAAACTTTTTGAAGTCTGTTAAAAACCTTATCGTCCGCTCAGAAATCGTGTAACATAGAGCTCTAATAAAATGATGACTTCGCCTCACGTAGATGAGCATCTAATCAGCTGTGACAAAACGATGTCGTGTAAGTCGTGACATTGTATGATTAGTGCGCTTTACAAACCAGAGAATAGATTATTTAGGATTCTAGTTAGATGTAAACTCACAATTGCCTAAACACGAAATACGATCACTGTGGACATGACCATGAGGACATCAATTATGATTTATCTACTATATTTTGACGCTATTACGCCATTAATCTGATAATAAAGATTATGGTAGAGGAAGTTTTTATAAAGTATGTAAGAAGTCATCATCGGCCTTTTCCGTCTGTATCAAAGAACAGATACTAGGAAACAACAATAGTTCAAATAAAAACAGACTAAATTGATATTTAAAAAAGCCCTGGAGTTTTTTTATAAGCCACAATTTGGGTACAAAGCTGATATTTGGCAGTTAAATGGAAATAGTGAGTTGTACTGGTACATATAACCACTCATTTCACCTTAATACCGACTCCATTGTCGTGGTCGTGGTTAACTACAAATAGTATTTGTATACTAATCGTATAGAAAGGTTCCTATACCTATTGGTAGAGTTACAGAGTTAGAACTACTCTACCTGTTTGTCTGAACTCTACCAAACAGGTAGAGTTCAGTCATTATTTATAAGGGCTGTTGATTTTGTTTCAAAAATAAAAATTAATTATTACAAACCTGTCAGCTCGTAGACGCAATGATATTTCAACAAATAACATAAATAAATCATTTTTTTTGGTCTTTGGGCAAAAATCTTTTTTTCGTTTTCAAATATTGTATGCAAGTAGACGATAAATTAACGCATTGGATTTTAATAACTAGGAGATATATTAATATTTATTTTTTATAAAAGTTTACATGTACTTTAGCCAATATTGACCTATATTGGTCGGTACTTACACTCGTTTCGTACTTAAAAACCTTCTTATACCTACACCCTCGTTGTGTAAAACGATTACGACCGATTTATTGAAATCTCTTGTAGAATATTAAAAGGTTAAACATAAAAAGCTATACCTACATACTGGATTATATTTTTAAATGTTTAAATCGACGTTGTTTGTATTTAACACATACGAAATCGTGATGATCGTTGTTTGTGTCTCCGTGGCTGGTTGGCACCGAGGCTCGAAAGGCACGACAATGCGGTGTAAATTACAGCTGATACCTACTGCAAACTAGCACTTTGATTTTATTTAGTCATGTTAAACTCACCAGGGCGTCATAATCGCGTGTGCGACAAAGCCCATAAGAAAGAATAAAAAAAACTAGCACTTCAAACCAATCACAGTACGCAGACATATTCTCAAGATATCAAATGATTTATTGCTACTTAAGGATATATTTAGAAACATAGGTAGCTGTTTACTTAGTTGTTTATAATAATGACGCAAGTATCAGTTATCATGCGTTGCATAAGTAAATGGAGCAGGTTTATTCTTACATTAACTACGGTGTATGTCAGAAATACGATCCTGCCAAGAATTCCCGCATGAATGAAGACAATAAATAATTATTGTCCCTGTGTAGATTATTTATAGTTTTTGACAATAGTCGGTATTTTTTTTATTACTAACTAAATATGTACACGAAAAATAGCTGAATAGACTGAAGTAACTATGTAGGTGGCAGTTAATTTAGGTATGCTAAGAATGAGCAATGGATGGGTTAATTACGCAATTTCTGCAGGTCAATTGCTGGATTTAGGTATGATAGGTATTGGTATGGTAGGATATAATGCTTGTGATTTCAAAAAAGCTGATATTTTTATTTGTATCCTCTATTGATGTAGTAATATGTCTGCATATTTATTTTTGTATTTTATTATATATTTAGTGCAAAATTTAATTTTTGAAAAGTATTATGTATATAAGACTAAATCGCAAGCGCAACATTTCTAAACGTGACTCCACCGTGCACCGTATCGTCATGAAGCTTTAGCAAGATACATATCTCTTTTAGATAGTAAATTATATATTAGACACAACACATAAACAACAAATATGATGGTTTTTATCATTAATTTGTTTCTAATTTTATTTTGATTGAACGAACAGAAGCATTTTTTGTTGACAAACCGAACGGTGCCGTCACAGACAAAGAGCAGCGTTATTATCACCCAAAACGGAGTGAAGCATTATTTATATATATTTTTAATTGTGTTTTTGGTAATGAAATAACATAAATAAACAATTAAAAACATAAAAAAAATAATGCATATTATACTCTTTTGTTGGCCATTAACGTTTACAGAATCATCTTAACGAAATTTTGATACCAATAAGGCTTTTAATTTACAGCTAAAACGCCACGATATTTTGGTTCCTACATGAATTTTTCAAATTATTGTTTATTTGTTTCAGGTGCGTTTCTCATTCCTTATTTTATAATCCTCCTCGTATGCGGTGTGCCAATGCTCTTTATGGAGCTCGCTATAGGGCAATATACGGCCCATGGGCCAATCGGTGCTCTATCCCAGATATGTCCGCTGTTTAAAGGTAAGATAAACGCACACCAAATGAAAATAAAATTATAGGAACTCTTTAATCTAAATCTATCATGAAAATAATAAATTGCAGGTGCGGGTCTGGCGAGCGTTGTGATCTCATTCCTCATGTCCACCTATTACGCGGTGATAATTGCGTGGGCAATTTACTATTTCTTCACATCATTCAAGACCGAGGTTCCGTGGGCCAGCTGCTCGAATAAATGGAACACAGCGCAATGCTGGGTACCATACCATAACCACACAAAACCTAACGGATCACAAACACCCACCGAACAATTTTTCGAGTAAGGTTTGCTTTTAATAATTTCGATAAGTATTGTAGCTTGATGTTTATTGTGGCTGAAATGGTCAGGGTTATTGTACGGAGAATGCCCGAGGCGGAACAGACATTGACTAATCTAGCTCTGTGTACGATAGAATATTTTACCACGATAATCTTTAACAGTTTTCGCAGGAATTAAGTACCTAATTCAAGATATTATTTGGTTGGGTTAATGAGTAAAAATAATTCATTAATAATGCACATTTCAAGCAAGTACCTATTCGTAGGCCTATTCATAGGCCACATCTTACCTAAGTGAGATGGTGGCCAAACGCTTGACCAATAATAGTACATTATGGTACAAGTGTGTAATGTTGGTGATTACCGCTGAGGCGCTATTGAGAACCGAGCCGTTAGGCGAGGGTCTTAAGAGAGCCGAAGACGGTAATCATCAATACACACGTGTATCATACGACGTTTTTCAACACACTTGTGAATAAAATAATCATTTTATGAGCAAGTGTATTGAAAAAAAAGTATTAAGTATACTCGTACATGCGCCTTGAAAAATATATTTTAGTAATACCTATTAGCGTAATTCGATTCGAACCTTAAGACCTTCAGATACCAACACAAAACCTCAATACCGGTACCTCGAGTAGATTTTTTCTTTACTAATAGGCAGTTAACTACTAAAAGCTAGAGTAAGTTACAGTTAAATAAAACTTTTGTTGTTCCAGGAAAAAGGTTTTAGGCATGAGTGATGGTATCGAGTTCCCTGGAGGATTGCGGTGGGAGTTAGCAGCATGCTTAGTCTGCGCTTGGGTGCTCGTATACTTCGCGCTATGGAAAAGCATAAAATCCTCCGCAAAAGTCCGCTACATCACCACTACAATGCCATTTCTACTCATAATAGTGTTCCTCGGACGGTCGCTGACTCTTGAAGGAGCAGATAAAGGCTTACGATTTTTCTTCAAACCTGACTGGGAATTACTGAAACAATCCAAGCCTTGGGTCAACGCAGCGTCACAAATTTTCAATTCGATCGGCATTGCCTTTGGTTCTATGATAATGTTCGCCTCTTACAACCGATTTGACAACAACTTCCTCCACGACACGCTGGCTGTGTCCCTGGTGAATGCAGTCACTAGTTTGATTGTTGGAATATTCACATTTGCTACAATAGGAAATATAGCATTTGAACAAAATACTCCAGTCAAGAACGTTATCGCTGATAGTAAGTACCTACTTGAACACCATATAAAAGTAACTACTTCAGACTTGCATTGAAATGTCTGTACCTACTTAACTGTGATATTTATGAAGTCACAAAACACTAACGTCGGCGGGCTGCCGACGATATGATAAAACACTGTCGGCTACTAATAATATTCATAAACTGAAATGTCGTACCCAACCCGCCGCCAGCGACAGACGCTGGCGGCTGGGTTTACAGTGCTTAAGTAGGTACCTAAAAACAAAAAAACAACTATAATGCTTGTCAGATCCAAGGTTATTATTACCTAAAAATCAAAATTCTTCATAGTCGTACACTGGGCAGAGTGGTCGTGGTTATGATAAGGGGTCCCGTCCTGATGAACAGCTGTTCGTGCAATGCGCCGACATCGTTCCCTATTGATTGCGTTGTGTAAGCAGTCTTGGAAGATTGTGTTAGGTCCGACCATCTAGTTAGAGGCCGATAATGGGAACATCTTCCCCTAATTCGAAAAAAAAAACAAAAATCTAAATAAACAACTATAATACTTGTTTTATTTCCAGGTCCAGGGTTATTATTCGTCGTTTATCCTCAAGCTATAGCAAAAATGCCCGCGCCTCAGTTATGGGCAGTGCTATTCTTCTTTATGTTCTTGTGCCTCGGTCTGAACAGCCAGGTATTTAAAATAAATGACCAAGAATACAATTAATCAGCCGATTGTACGTTAAGATAATCATATTATTGTCTTAATTGCAGTTCGCCATAGTTGAAGTTGTGGTTACATCCATCCAAGACGGGTTTCCCGATATGATACGCAGGAGGCTTGTATACCATGAACTGTTGGTATTGTGCGTTTGCGCAGTTTCGCTGGTGTTTGGGTTGCCACACATCATTCAAAGCGGCATATACGTATTCCAACTAATGGATTATTACGCCGCATCTCTGAGCATAACGTATCTTGCCTTCTTCGAAGTAGTCGCCATAGCTTGGTTCTATGGAGTGGGACGCTTGTCAAGAAATATTAAACAGATGACAGGTCAGTAACTATTCAAGTACCTAAAGTTTTCAATCTATCCTGATACATTGCGACAGAGCTGCATTAACATAGCCAATTTTTAGGACTCACCGATGTACTCATAAAATACTTAACTCAAACTATGAACAATTTAAGTAGGTGCTTACTTTAACACGTTATTAAAACTGTCAGCCATTTTGACTAGATTATGCAAGAGTTATCGCAGGTGATAACCTTGAATCTGTACTTTACATTGCATTGCACTCATGTGACTGCCATTATTTTTATTTTACAAATAGATTACATATCCGATATGCTCTGTTCAACTTGCTTTGTTCCAAAAAACTTTTCGAAACAATCACAAAGCAGTCATCTAACGACAAAGGTAGTGTGTCATACACTGTCATTATCAGCGACAATCAACACACCCAGAAAATGTGTTTATCTTTATTAGTTTTTATTGTATTCATTCCAAGAGACTGAATACGTGCAAACAAACTGAATTGCTAACTGGCTAGCAAACGTGGTACTTATATTTATTTATGTTTTTCAGGTCGTTACCCGTCTCTGTACTTCCGATTCTGCTGGCTGATTGCGTCACCTGCGCTTCTGTTTGCGCTATGGGTGGTGTCCCTGGTGGACTATATGCCTCCCAGCTACAGGGACTATGACTACCCTTTGTGGGCGCAGGTGCTAGGCTGGACTATAGCATCCTTATCTTTACTGTGTATACCCGTGTATGCCATAGTCGTAATCATACAATCGCCTGGAGAAAATTGGAGAGAGGTAACATTTTCAGATTTTTTTCTTTAAAGTCGTAAAGTATCTAGGTAAGTACTAGTAAACCGATATTTGCTAGCTAAGTTCGATTTATTTACTACGAGTGTTTAAAGTAGAAGAGAGGACAAAATGTTGTTTTGAAACGACAAACCAAGATGGGGCGGGAATTTCTATTTGGACTTCTACACTGATATCTGGCGATAAACCCAGATTTCATTTATCAATTTGTGATAAATTTGCACGAATTACAGTCAAACATTTGATAATTCTAGTGATGCATTGGCCTAGGTGAGTAGGTACTCGAAAACGGTATAAGCAAGTTACACACCGGAGGTGATGGATGCATAGCGCATCTTTAATGTCTATGAAGTGCCTATGAACACAGAAGTCACTACACTCGGAATTTCTCGGCAAAAGTTTAATCCAACTTAATCACTTCCGTCTTATTACGTACCAGTACCACGTACCACGGAGTTGATTAATCAATTGGTTTATGTATTACTCAGTCATTTCCAAAAAGATCTTTTGTATTTTTTCCAGATACTGTGATCGTGACTAACAACACCTAATGATAAGATATTGGGTTGCGTTTACGTGGTAACGATTGCTTAAAATGTTTTATTTCTTTCAGAAATTATACTTCTCCATTCAGCCGACTTCGTTATGCGAGTGCGGAATCAACGGTTGTGATATATGCTGCTCGGAGTCGGACCACTCCGAGGACAAAACAATAACCTAGTCGCGGGGAAACCCTACGAACTAAATTTAAGTTATAATAACCTTAGACACGATTAAATTACCTCCATTTAGGTATCACAGAGCTCATGATAAGATTGAAGAATAAACAATTCAATAAGATAATACGGCGGCGGCGGCGCGGCGGTCTATCACAATTATCGTGAATGTAGGGTACAGAGTACCTAGCTGAGCGCACTTGACCCAAAACTTACAACAAACATCTACTTATAAAACTTAAGATTTCAAGAGTTTTCTATACATCATTGGGCGCATTATTGGTACAATATTCTCGTAAAATAAGGACATTTTATATCTAGGTTTCCTTGTATAAGTACAAAATGTGGTCTTATCTCTGCTCATAAAGTATTTTAAGTAGGTACATACATAGTTGTTGAATAGGTAACGATGATGCTGTTAGGGCACTGTTTATTTGTAAAGTATTGTCATAATTGACAAAAGGGAACTTAATATGATGAGATTAAAACAGTATTAGGAACTCTACTTGGAAAAAATATATACTATTTATCTAAAATTAAATCTTAATATTTTGGCTTAGATGGTTTTTGAGTCAGAAAAGACAGATAATGTGATAATTTAACATTCCGGACATATTTATTTCTTTTGGTTAGGTATATATGCAATAAATTAACAATTTACTTAAATTTTAAGAAATTTAAATCCAAAAATATTTTTTAAAGTACACTAGTTTTAACCATACGTGATATACATAAATTATTTTCAATAGATTAGGTACCTTTTGATCTAAGGCTTTGAATATATAATCTAAATTAGGTACTTTTAAAAATTTGTAATTCCCAAATTGTGATAATAACACTGAAGTAAGTACCTACATTAAATGTTTACAAATACTGTAGTCCAGCAGACTGAAAATAAAAGTGTAATATTGAAATGTAAATATAATAATAATAATAACGAATTGAATGTTGTATCCAGTAAAAAATATGAGAAAATAAAAATGTACTATGCATCACATGGCTATATTATTTCAGCACGCGACTTGTTGCGATTGTTTGGTTTGACGACTTCTGTGGTGCAATGGGTGAGGGTTCTAAGGATTTTTGTTACAGTGCTTACCCGCACTCTGGGTATCTCTAAGAAATGAAATAAAGTCCCAAAAATTTTCGACTTCTGCGGGCGACTTTTCATTTCTTAGGGTGAGGGTTCGTTTGTGGCGCAGGAGGTCGCGGATTCGATTCCTACCTCGGGACAAACGTTGGTAGATATTTGGTACGGGTGTTGTCTATGTATTTTTTTTGTGTTCCTGTAGCTGCACCGGCACAGCCCGGACACTCGCCCATTATCTAACAAAAGTCGTCTCTGCACAATCTGCGCATACATACGTAACTGTGTTGGGCTGCACGTGCAACTGTGTGTGGGACGTCTAAATAGATAAATAGATAATTCTATAATGTACTACACAAACACAGAAAACAGTACAAAATTAAATGCTATGAGTAGACGAAGTACAAAGGCCTTATCGATATGAGCGATCTCTTCCAGGCAACCTTGGGATGGACTGGACATTTAAAACAGCAAAGACAGTGAGTGGCACTGAAAATAATTTATATTGTATATAAGTACATAAACAAATAAATAATACTTATACTTAGGAAATTGCAGAAATAATACCAAACTTACATGTATAAGATAATTTGTTTAACTTTATAATTTTAGATAATGCTGATGAAGCAGTATTTTGAAGGTAGGGAGGGAGTGATTTGGCACGTCTGATGTCCAGTGGGAGAGCATTCTATAAACATAGACGGGTCACTGTCGCTGGTACAGTGAAGATTTGTCGTAGAAGGTGGTAGTGTGAGCATGGACTTTTAAAATGAGAGTTTCAGAGGAACGTAACGAGAGAGAGTGAGAGATTAATATAAAATCGTGCGAGTAAGACAGTTGCGAAATAACTCACATTTAGGTTTTCTTTTCACAAAAGTTAAAATAAAACTCAGAACAAATGAAAAATCGTATTTCCATTATCATTAATAATCATATTATTATGGCTCTCATCACGAGGCGTATGTCCAGCCGTGGACTATTATAGGCTGATGATGATGATGATTTCCATTGTCAATCAAAAAAACATCGAACACCATCATCGGCGTCATCTGTCATAATCATAGGCTTTGAACGTAGTGAAAAAATTCTATGTCTATGGTCATAATAATTCATTCCATGAGGTATTCCGGGTTCGTCCTACTTCACAGCTTCGGTCCAAGGTGGTCCTAACACGGAAACTCAAATTTTATGCTGATATTGTTTCGGGTTGGTCCCACTTTTTAAGGGCAGGCAAAACTACTGTCGACCACACACTTTTTATGCAAGAAGCTTATTTGCTTAAATCGTTAGTAAGATGAATCCGTATTACATAGTGAATGAAACTTCCCCGATCCTCCCAAAGTACCAGAAGTTCCTTTGCTGTGCGTGCACCGTATATCCCTTGCATTTAAAACACGAACCGAACACGCTAGGACGCGGCGGGGTGGTGGCGCGGCGCGGCGGGGTGAGGAAGCCATAGGCTTAGAATGTACGTAGTGAAAAAATTCTATGTTTATGGAGGAAGCTCGGTCAGGTGGAAGGCGAAAATTATACCTATAAGTCAGGCAGGCAGCCATGTTCCCTTTACCCTATCGAAAAAATCCATCTAGATAGAGGTACTTACGAGAGAGAGAGATAGGATACTAACAATAAAATTTATATAGTTAGGTAGGTCTGAAAAGTTCTCTGTAAGTTTTGTTTTCAATAAAATACAAAAGGTTTTTATCAAAGTCATAGACTTAACTCGTTCTTACGACAACCGTTGTTGACTCGTTTAAGGTTCCCATTCCACTCATCGATTAACTTTGTCCAATGTACATTTGATCAAGCCCCGATCGGGGCTTTAGATGTATAGTTTGTGGGCGTGGCTACAAGTTAAAGGATACAATTAAAATCTTTGGTTAATATCATCGAGTTAGAATACTATAGAGTAACAATCACAGAAATAAAATGTCCGCGCCAAAACTCTGCACAACTTACGCTACGTGCAGAGTTTTTGTTTAGTTGTACGGCGACCGCAGTCCTCGTACAACGTTCGCGATGCCAAAGTGTTCGGTGATTTCCTGCCCAAATAACAGCAACTACGTGCAAAAAAAGGATGGTGTTTCGTATTTTAGGTAAGTATCATAACAATTTTATGAATTTATGTATCCACAGTACGTATTTTCATGTTAATTTCAATAATTTTAAATTTTTTCTGCAAAATAAAATGCTCACAGCTTGACCTTGGCACTTCGTAGGCGTATCTCTTTCACACGTTAAACAAATATGTAAGAGTAAAAGAGAAACAAAGTCTCGCGTGAGCTTGTGACGAGCACACTGTGTTCCAACGACAAAACTGTGGAGTTCATTGATACTTTATATTTTTATGAATTTTAAATTAATATTACCATGTTGATAAATGCTTTATTTTTTCCGAACAAAAAGTAGATGAGTCGATAGCGTTCTATAATTTTATAGTGTAAATTACAATATTTTGTATGCCTTGTTTTTAGTTTTCCTCGAAACCCCGTAAGGTGCTCTGAATGGACAGTCATATTATCAAAAGCTCGAAATGAATTAAACTACAAGCCATGTAAGGGGTCGGTTGTTTGCTCCAACCACTTTCTTTTAAAAATAGTTTTTTTTAAGTTTTTTTTAAAATAGTACCTAATAAAACTCGTAATACATACAGATTAATTTGTTTTATTTAAAATTATTTGCACCCCCGTGTTTTCCGGGATAAAAAGTAGGTACCTAGCATAAGTGTTAGTCCAGAGTATAAGCTATCTTCACAAATTATAAGTGTGACTAGCTGCCCCGCCCCGGCTCCTCCTGGCTAAATAATATAATTATAGCCTATGTCCATCCTGAAACCTAGATTCATTCTAAATATTGGTTAACATATTTTTTAGTCAGATGTTTAGTTTCGGAGTCCTCTTAGGTACATTATAAACTTACAAACTCACACATATAATGATTTCACAAATACGACCTATAATATTATTTAATACAAATAGCGTCTCCACTCGCCCTGTTCCCTGTTCGTACGCGCATGGCCGTCGGTCATCTTCGGAAATCTTCGGTATGTCTTCGGTGCATTATTATGACATTGCGTACAAGCGACATTGAACATTATTCGACCAAGATAACGTCTTAATTCGCGTAAATGTCATTGTGAGCTATATAACAACAAATGTATAGGTATGTAGAACGGCGCTCGGACATTTTTTGAGTGCTGTCAGTTAGAGATTGGGACTCTATAGTATTCTAACTCGATGGTTAATATGGGTAAGTTCAAATTCAGAGGGGTTAAGATATGTTGCCATAATATACCGTATCTTAAGGTTTTGTATTAAAGTGCGTAAACCCTCGCTCTAGGTAATCTCTAAGAAATTAACCATATACCGTATCTGGAACTCACAAATTCTTTAATAATTTTGCTAAGTATTCATAAGTTAATACTGTAGGTAGAGTGCAGACAAGCATGGGGATTGTTGTCTAGAGTAGAATAGAGAAAAATTACGTCACTGTGTCATCGTATGCGTCAATTACTTGAAATAGGGTTGACATCCACTTTTGAAGTGTTTCAAATAGATTTTATAGTGCCATAAACCACAAAAAAAATCAAAATTTTGGTTCTATCGATAAGTGCCATAAAAAGCATTAAAAATTTACATTTAAGTAAGTACAAGTAATATGACGAAAACGCTGGACGTAACGTAGTGGACGCCATATTGCTGCAGTCATGACGTCAGTTACCTCTTTAGTAATACAAATGCCCTGATGTTGCTGATCACAGTTGATATGTATGACGTAACAACATTACGCCTACTATATTATATTTTTTAAATCACAAATTATAAAAACTAAAAACTTTGAATTGAATTTTAAAATTGATTTTGTTATTTTATGAACATAACTAACATTTTCCTGGTTGCTTTTGTCTGGAGCCTGATCAGGGGTCGGTTTCTTGACTATGGTAGACTCTGATCGGGGATATAGCGTACTACAGTAGTCGTAAAACCAAGCCATGATCAGTCTCCAGAGGAGTGTAAGGGTTAAGATTTTTTCTCGTATAGCGTATTATACACATAATGTGGTAGGTAGGTATGCTTGGCCTCCCGGGCCTACCCACGAGCACGCAATTCTACTTGTAGTTCCAGCATGCTACAGTAGCTACCTAATTAAAAGTATGGACTATGTTTGAAGAATCAAATACTACAATATGTTTCAAGAATATATTGAGGTTGAATGCACTTACAAGTAGATTAGAAATTAGCAGCATAGATAGTTATCTTTTCTTTTTCTTAGGGCTGGTACATGCATCTTCATCGGGATCACTTTCATCATCATCTTCTTCTTCTAGAATGCAGTCACCTTAGAATAAAAATAAGACTTTAGAACGATCATTATCATGGTTGTTGTACCTAGTACCTAATGTGTTGTGGTTGATGTATTTTTTTCTTGAAATGCTGAAAAAGAAATAAATATACCAAATAGCTATGTAGCAAAGTAACTATATTTACCCGAACTTCCCTGATCATCTATAATTTTTGTCAAAGTAGCATTGGCAATTTCTTGAAATTTTTCTAAGGTTTTCACAAAATTTTTGCTGTCGACTTCTCTGGTAATCGAGTGTAGTACTGTATCATTTTGAGATACTACTAACTTTATTTCAGGTATCATTTTTGAAAATAAGATTTCATTTGAAGCAGGACAAAACCAAACCACGAATATTCCCCGGCAAAAAATTATAAATAAATCAAAACATAAACAAATATTATCTTCACTTCAACTTCTTGTAAAAGGCACCATGCGTTAGCATTTCTGAGGTTAGCATCCCTAGTACATCTGTGAAGGCACCGCAACCGCAAATCAAATTACAATGAGGGGTTTTCGATTTGCATTTTTAAAAAGAAAAAAATAGTTCCAATCTTCTCGATAGGTGGCAGGGGGCTTCAACTGGAAATTAGGGTATGTCAATGTCAAATGAAAGGAAAACAACCTTACGTGAAAATGGACCAATTTGGAAAATTCAAAGTTTTCCTTCTATTTTACATTGACATACCGTATTTCCAGTTGACGCCCTGCCATCTATTGAGATGTTTGAAACTATTTTTTTCTTTTTAATGCAAATCGAAAACCGCTCATTATTGCAGATCAGCTGTTGATTAACAAACAATAGCAGATCCAGCCAGCCAGTCGTTAACCACAGGTCGTTAACCACAGAGGAAGAGGTTTGTAGACGAGGCGTGTATTTTAGGTAGCGGTAAGTGGTTTTATTCTCATACTTGGGGGAGCTTCTTTGGTAAGGTCGTTGAGATGTAAATCCATCCTCTGTTCGTGGTTTTGTTTGTCCAAATGATGACATTGACAATCTTTGGAAAACTGACACTGACAACTGAACCGTGTTGTCTATGCCGGTCGGTGAAAAAGGGCAGAGGCAAGATGGCGCGTGGCGGGGATCGGGCTCTTGGTATCGACCATGCGTAGAATTCACGATTTTATCAGTTGATTGGTGGAGTTTTCGGTGCCGTAGGGCTGCGCAGGGCTGTTCTGATTGTCTTAGCCTTTATCAGAAGGTGGGATGTAACCCTGTCTGTCTTCACGCCCACTGATGGTTTACCTCGAATGATACTAGGAAAAGTCTGACTCGCACATCCACACCAATAATGGCGGAAGACTCAAGCGACTTTACAACGGGAGTTCTGTGCCAATTACTTCAGTACTACCAGTACTACAGTCGGTTCCTTCTACTATCCTAAGAGAATGAGATTAACAAGTGCTATGGATGTTCAGAAATGCAATTGGTTTGTAATAGAGGTGCTGGTAAGGTCTGATCGTTTCATGCTAAAATCGTTGGTTTTGTGAATACTTCTATTGGATTGATTTGTAAATACTAAAGGTAGTATGGTTATTAAGCAAGCAGTTTGGGTTTTAGTTGGTTTATTGTGATGTGACCATACTTTTGATTGATTAGGTATAAAGAATCTTGAGAAAGAAACTAAACAAATGTCTTTCGTCAACATAAGTAGCTAATCAAAGCTAATCGAGTAGTTGCCCAATGATAAAGCATAGCCGGTGTAAATATGTCCCAATGCTAATAATCATAGCCGATGTCTTGTCAATGACACAACTTGCCCATCTGTTGCAATGTTTTCTTGTGAATTATTGTTTTCAGGGTTCAATGGAAGTGGAGGATGCCTGACACTAGATATTGGCAGACCACATCAATCATGGAGGCACATAAGGATTTAGTGATTGACGGAGCCAAATATGTGTGTGATAGTGCCAGAGAATCTACTTAGCATAGACTGTCTGGGAATCAGAAGTGCCTTATTACAAAGATAAGTCACACCTTCACAAATCAGATTTGTTTCAATTCCAAAGTAAGTGTATGTTTATTGAAAAAAGAAGAAAGTAAAACAATAAAATTAGTTTACTGTTGATAAAATTATAAAACCTGAATATTGTCTTGCATTTTGTTGTTCTGTTCATGTATTTGTTCAGTTACACATGTTACAAAGACAAGACTTGATTAAACTTGATACATATTATGGAGTAAGTATGGGTGCTAAGATGTGTTCTATTTTAATAATTCCATGATCAGATCACTAAACACTGATCCACATGCTATGTGTAAATCTTGTGTGACTCTTTATCATGTCATTTGCTTTCCTACTTTGTGTTTTTTTCTGTTGTAGTCTGCTGATATATTTTGTTGTTAGTTCTTGTTCATGTAGCATCAGTCCTTCAAGGATGATATTGTTCGGTTCTGATCTTTGTTTCTGTTTCGCTGTTTTTGCTGGAAGGTGAGGTCTTTGTGTCGTTATTTGGTTATGGTGCTGCTTGGCATAGCTAGTGTGAGCATCTTGGGTTACTACACCCAAGATTGGTCCTTGTTGGCATGGTGGCCATCTGAGAGGACGCGTGTGGGCATATTGAGTACGGTGTCTCAATATGAGTTCTACAGGCATACGGTGTTGCTTGTAAGAGCTGGTGAGAGAGTCTTGGGTTCCTACACCCAAGATTGGTCCTTGTTGGCATGGTGGCCATCTGAGAGGACGCGTGTGGGCATATTGAGTACGGTGTCTCAATATGAGTTCTACAGGCATACGGTGTTGCTTGTAAGAGCTGGTGAGATAGTCTTGGGTTCCTACACCCAAGATTGGTCCTTGTTGGCATGGTGGCCATCTGAGAGGACGCGTGTGGGCATATTGAGTACGGTGTCTCAATATGAGTTCTACAGGCATACGGTGTTGCTTGTAAGAGCTGGTGAGTGTCTTGAGTTCATTCAAGATTGGTTCTCTAGTCGTGGTCTGAGTCGTCTAGCTAAATGTTGTGTAGTCTCTAAATGGTGATCAGATGTTGTTTTGTGGAAAATGGTTGCATCTTGTGAGTCTGTTGTTCTATGATCTAGTTCTAAGTGTCTTGCTTGATGAAATTGGTGTTGACCTGTGTTGTGGTCAAGCAGTGTTTCTGGTTTCGGTCCCCTCATCTCTCTGGTGGTGCCACTGTGGATCTCATCTGTGGTCGGTAACTAGCAATGGTTGATCAGGTGGTAGTAGGACGTACCTAGAGTATGTACCTGCTAAGAGGCTGGAAGTCGGTGTGTAATGTGCAGGTGCCCAAGCCCATAATCAGGCTGTTCTTAAAAAAAAAAACAGTTTGTGGACAGCTCTGTATAATTGGCTAGAGTACCAATGTTATTGCATGTTGATGATGTGTTTTTCGACAGAACGCGGCTGAAGCGAGTAATGTGTGCGGTTGGTTGGTAGGGGTGGCGGAGCGTCCGTGCTGCGGTGTTGGCTTGCGTCTGCCTGGTGTGCGCATTAATCATAGCAGGAAGAATGATGTCAGGTTGGACGAGCGAGTCTATGGCGATATGGCGATATCTTCCTCTTTTTATTTGGGTGCTGTAGTAAGTACATGGAACGTAAATAACCCGGGGTGTGTATCTTTATCAACAACAACAAACAAGGCATAATCGGCTAATTGCTGCGTTTGTTCATTACGAGGCTATTTCTCAGGGCTGGGAGTGTGGTGAAGCCGAAGCGATGACTGACTATTTCTCCGGGCTTGCAGTCTGGAAAGGAGATGGCTATAGTGTTGTGAAAGTGGCTAAGTATCGTAGGGTAGCCAACAACTGTATCAGTCTTCCTGTAGTGCGGTTGAGGTGGCCAACAACTGTACCTGATAGCGTTTGTTGGCGTGGTGGCCAAAGGCTGTATGCGTTACACTATAGCGTCGTCCGTGGACGGACTCATTGTCAGGCATTGGCCGTGTAGACGAGGCGTGTATTTTAGGTAGCGGTAAGTGGTTTTATTCTCATACTTGGGGGAGCTTCTTTGGTAAGGTCGTTGAGATGTAAATCCATCCTCTGTTCGTGGTTTTGTTTGTCCAAATGATGACATTGACAATCTTTGGAAAACTGACACTGACAACTGAACCGTGTTGTCTATGCCGGTCGGTGAAAAAGGGCAGAGGCAAGATGGCGCGTGGCGGGGATCGGGCTCTTGGTATCGACCATGCGTAGAATTCACGATTTTATCAGTTGATTGGTGGAGTTTTCGGTGCCGTAGGGCTGCGCAGGGCTGTTCTGATTGTCTTAGCCTTTAGGTTTAATTCATCTAAGCGTTAACCATAAACGAAGAAGTATGTCGTTAACTGTGGTGAGAGGTTATTTATAACATTATAGTGGTTTTATTCTCTTTGGTCATCGTGAGCAAAGAGAATACAATACATAAAACGTGAGCTAATGATCAGCATGGGTGGGATCAGCTGATTGATTATTTACAACAAAATAAAAATGCATAAATTTCTGAAATGGTCCTAAATATTTTTTTTTTATAATAAAATATGCTTTATCAGTAATATGCGCGAATACGGAAGATTTGGTCCACTTATAGGAGCTGTTGATGAAGGCACTTCCAATGTCAAGTTCTTGGTAAGATTAAAGTTGTATTTTGGAGTTTATTCAATTAGAAATAAATAACAAAAATACGCTGTCACTATCCATTTAGGTTTTTGCTGCTAACACATCAGAAGTCTTAACTTACCACCAGCTACCCTTAAGGCGATTTAGTCCCCAGGAAGGATGGGTTGAACAGGATGCTTCAGAAATACTGAATGCTGTCTTGGAATGTATCGAGGTAGGTACTGTGGCCCCACTGCATACATAAATAATATACATAATACTTAAGTTGTGCATCTTTTCAGCACCTACACCACTTTCTATAGTAGCCATAGGTTTATTTAATGTGATACCTTGGTAACTTTGACTGAAGAAGGGAAGAAATTCCTATAAACCTTTAATTATTTATATTTTGCTTTACAGGTCACTATTGATAATTTAAAGAAGCTAGATATAAATCCTGAGGATGTTGTGGGAATAGGTATTGCAAACCAAAGAGAAACTACAATAGTTTGGAATTCAATTACTGGTCAACCACTTTATAGTGCCATAGGTAAGCTAGCGTGATGCCATAAATTACTTATTGTAGTTTTAAAGTAAAATAAACAACTTAAATAAAACATTTTACCACACTTTCAATATGTTAACATTCATTTTTCACCAACAATTTCAGTTTGGTTAGATGTAAGAACCGCAAATACTGTAGATGAACTCATCAGGACAAAAGGAGCACAATGTGTGAATGCTGTATCACAAACCAGTGGTCTTCCGTTATCAACTTACTTCTCGTCCATAAAGCTCAAATGGCTGTTGAAGAATGTGACCGCAGTCAGGGAAGCTGTAGCAGCTGGGGAGTGTATGGCGGGTACTGTTGATTCCTGGCTAATATGGGTAACCGGATTTGACTTAAATAAAATCATAAATAAATAATGCTGGCCAATTCACACAGTATCATCTAAACCCAAGCTAAGCAGAGCTTGTGTTATGTTATGAGTACTAGAGAGATATATTGAATATTAGAACATACAAAAATACAACATGTTATAATCTTTAAAGAAATCAATGCGAACAATATCCTGCCAAGTTACAGATGTAAAAAAGACATCTAATTAGTGTATCATTAGTATTTGTTTTCTCATAAAAATCTATCTCTCATGATGACTCCTTTCACTATTTTTCTCTATCTCAGTTTCTGATTTGGCTATCCACTTCCATTCACGCCATTTCAAACAGTCACCTTGTAGCCTAAAACTATTGAATAAAAATACAATTATTCCCAGCTGTATTGACTGCCAAAAGAACAGTTGTGAAATATCCCCTCTTGACGCTGGCAGTTTTTTTCTAACCAGATTAATTTTTTGTTATTTAAATTACCAGGTTAATCGCCTGAGCTGGCACTTTTTGGTACGCCATGAATCATCTTGCACATCCTACTTGAAATAAAAATTCTGAATGATTATTACATAAACATACAATGCAACTTTTTGTTACAGAACCTTACGGGTGGAAGCCATGGAGGTATCCATATAACAGATGTTTCAAATGCATCAAGGACACAACTCATGTCATTAAGAAGTTTACAATGGGATAAAGGGCTTTTAAAATTCTTTGATGTACCAGTGGGAATATTACCAAGTATAAAGAGCTCATCAGAAATATATGGTTACATCGCTACTGGAGCTTTACTAGGAGTCCCGATAGCTGGAGTAAGTAATAAATAAATGACGCTGGACTATTCACTTAGCATCGTCTGGCCCCAAGCTAAGCAGCGCTGGGTACTAGATAACTGATAAACTTATGTGTATCTTTTTCTCTGACTATAATGATAATTATTAAATCTTTCACAGTGCTTGGGAGATCAACAGGCGGCGTTAGTAGGTCAAGGGTGTATGCAATTTGGACAAGTTAAATGCACTTTTGGCACTGGATGCTTCCTCTTATACAACACAGGTAATTTATATTCTTGGATTAACCTACCATTGTATTATACATTATACCTATTCACATTATGCAATATTTCCATTGTTATAGGTGACTCCATTGTACATTCACAAAATGGATTATTGACAACAGTGGCTTATAAATTAGGACCTGACGCTCCACCTGTTTATGCTTTAGAAGGCTCAGTAGCTGTAGCAGGTAATCTTAAGTAAATTATTATCTTAGTTTTATATTGGTAAAAGAAATTGATTTACAAATGTTAAAAAAGCACATATGAAATGTAAATATTTTATTTAGGGGACACATTACAGTGGCTGCGAGAGGGGCTCGAGATAATAAATGACGTAAAGGAAACGGAGTCCATAGCTTCTGAAGCGAGCGAAGGAGAAGAGGGCAGCATTTGTTTCGTACCGGCCTTTAATGGACTTTATTCGCCTCATTGGAGGAAAGACGCGAGAGGGTTTGTACTTTTTATACTACTATTTGAAGAGGACGACAGCGCACCTGACCGAGCTTCCTCACCCCGCCGCGTCTAGTGAGTTCGGTTTGCGTACCAAATGCAAGGGACGTACTGCGCACGCACTCTTGTGTAATGTTTTTGACAGACAAGCTAACGGCGATGGTGTTCGCGATGTTTGTTTGTTTGTTTGATCATGGACATCCGAAATGCATTCTGTAATGTTATGACTTATGATATGAGGTTTAATTTCACCTTTGAAGAGGAAAACCAAATGTCTGAGTTATTTCTCATATGTTTTACTCGTACGATAAATTTCATGAAATGAGCCTAGACGCAAAGAACGTAGGATCCTAGGATCTTTGCCTAGACGTCACACACACGTGTAGCGCGGCGAGTGACCGGAGTGTGGCGTAACCTCATCTCGCTTCAACAGCCTGTAACGATCCACTGCTGGACGTAGGCCTCCCACCTGATAATCGCCTTATTGGCTTATTTCTCATGGAGGGTAATGCCCATAATCCCCACGCTGGGCTTGCGGGTTGGGGATCGCAGTTCGGTGGTGGATCTATTCTGCAAGAGGCGCTGCTGCCCGCCCCCCGATGTATGTTCCTTAGTCGCCTCTTACGACACCCACGGGAAGGATTGAGAGTTGAGGTAGTGCAACAAGTTTCCTCAGTGTCTGACTTAACACCTTCACTGCGATCAGCAATCCACCTGCCAAGCGTGACAATTATGGCAAAACCTTCTTGTTTGGGGAGAGGCATGTTCGACGGACGTAGGTAGATTAGTGTGCTCATGTGGGGACATGTCTAGTGTCCGCGAGATTGCTCGTCATGACCGAAATTTGCCTAGGAGGACATTATTTTTAATACATTTGAAAGAAAAAAAATACAGTTTTGTCTTTATACTAGCACTTTCATGTCTGAAAACACAGTAAGCAATCTGCAAGTCCGTGCTGAAGCAGTGATCGTGTTAATACCTATGTAGCTGTACCTACTTAAAGATAGATAGATTGGCGGGCACTCGCCCGCCAAAAAATTATAAAGTTTAATTTCATTTATTGCAAGAAATATGGTTTAAATACAAGATCTTAAACATTAGAATAGTGTCACGAACTTCACCAAAACACATTGGAATGCAAAATTTCTTTTACCTACCTACTACCTATAGGTACAAAGATATTTTTAAATAATATAAATTGTATTTAAAAATATCTTCAATGTACAGAATTGGACCTGTTACAGTTTTACTTACCTACACCGCGTGCGTCACTCATAGATGCACTCATAAATAGCACATATTTCCAGGATAATGTGTGGACTGAGCGGTAGAACAAAGCGGCAGCACGTAGTTCGAGCTGCGCTGGAAGCGGTTTGCCACCAGACACAGAGCGTGGCAGCAGCAATGGCGGCCGACTGTGCGCCTCTGTGCCGCTTGCTTGCAGACGGAGGGATGACGCAGAACTCGCTTCTTATGCAGATGCAGGCTGATCTACTTGGCATTCCTCTGGTAAAGTTTACTTTATCTTGTACAAGATTACAAATATACTTATCTTATCATAGATATATTCCCAACCACCCCATTGACTTCCCCATCGATGATGGGGTGGTTGGGAAAAAAAATCCCATCCACCCCATTACAAAAGTCAATGGGGTGGATGGGAATTTTCACCCCATTGACTTGATTAAAATAAACCTGACTTTTTTACTATGGAAATATTAAATCTCACTTTTTACTATTTACATAATTGAGTATAAGTACGAATAGTCGGAAATAAAAAAGCCAACTCTTTTGAGCAAATCAAGTTCTGGTTAATATTCAAGAGTATGGTAAAGGAACACTATTGTCCTGCTGTCACTAACCACACCCTTTTTTCCTATAAAAATTTAGATATGTATCTATATAAGTATGTTTATGTATTTTTATATATTATATAACCCTGTGGGAATAGTCTTGCATTAATAACTATTTTCTGAATTGTTTTCTTGCACTTAGATCCGTCCCTTGATGATGGAGAGCACTGCTCTAGGAGCGGCGATAGTGGCGGGCCGCGCGCTCCGCGTCTGGCCGACGACCATGCCTTCTCCTCCGGCCGATACCTTTCTACCATCCATAACTAGTGAAGGTGCGTCATGCATCGGCGTCATGTCAATATTTTATCTGTTTTATTTGAAGAACAAACAATTGTAAACACTATTTATACAGGGTTATTGGTAAATTAGTAACACTACGTGAACTGCAGAGTGTTACTAATTTACCAATAACCCTGTATATTATAAACTTACACTAACTTTTAATTTTTAGTCCTCGCATATAATAGCTAAAAAACTGTTTGCTTGCGGAGGAAAAATTAAGACACAGCTCTCTTTTTTTGGTAACAATAGTAATTAAAATTATGTATATGAACCTAACCCCCGAATACTCAAACGCATCTCAGGTTTAAGCACGTCTCAGTGACGATTTTTTGACACATTTTCATTAAAATATGTCAAAAAAACCGCGACTTAAGACGAGCGTAAATGTAAGTTGCGTTTGAGTATTCGGAGGTGATGGTCACACCGACACGCGACGACTGTGCGCTTTAAAAAAATATTATTATTGTTAACTACGCATAAAGATACAAATTTCATTGATATAATACGAAAACTCCGCGCAGAGCCGCACTGCGTCTCGAGATGCCTCGTGTTTCAGTGTGAGCTGACAATAGGAATGGTTCAACAAGACCTTTAAAAAAATCGCTCGCTGTGTGCCCTGACCTATAAGTGAAGGCCTAAATGTATTGCATCTCGAGACTCCTTACCTTACCTACAGTAAAAGACGTAATTAGGCGTAATAACATCAATAAATAGATAGTAAATTCTATAGCTATACACCGTCTTGTCGCATTCACGCATTCACTGCCCAGCCTCAACACACGAACCCGCAGATCGCTCTCTGCGTCTTGGGCCATGAAAGTGATAACAGCTGTAGGATTTTCTCAAAATGATGTTACTTTATTTATGTTACCTACTTATTTTTTCAACATTTTTATTTCCAGAAAGAGAAATGCGCAGAGTTAGGTGGGAAGAGGCACTTGAGAAATGCATGAATTGGGTCACTGATGACAATGAAGAAAAGCAGAACCTAATGTCAGGTAAAAAAACTATATTTATTATTCCTAACCACACCACCGCTCTACCCGCCGCCATCAGTGGGGCAAAAGGTGTGACGCAACAGACGCAACGGAAGATCCGCTGGTAACGCAGAACATTGCGGGTTTGATTCGAGTTCGTTCCGGGTCTATATAAACTAATAGATACTGAAACTTTAACCCCTAATGCTACTGCTCCACCTACGTTAGCATTGACGTTAAGGTCCAACAACACGTAGACACATCTTTCCTCTGCGCATGCGGCCCGCGGAATGAAACGGCGTTAATGTAGCCAACATCGCTTATAGGTATGCATTAAACTCCTTACGATGTGTGGAAAAAACCAACGCTTCGCAATACAACAATCGCTTAGAGTCTAATGCCACTTATAATGCCGTTGTATATGTACATTAACACGTTAAAATGCGGGCCACATCTGCGTGCTATATATGTTTAATTAACACGTTAAAACGCAGTTGGAGAAGTAGCTTAAAAAAGATCAGCATTAACCATATCTTTTTTCCGTTTCAGATGAAATAGATCGAACAACAGCAGTTTTGCCTTCCGGCCTGTTTTTTCTAGGAACGGCGCTTCTAGTGATAATAGCTGATAAATTTAAAGTCCTGTAAATGTTGTTTGTGCCAGTTCGATTGTTCCTACGCGCTACGTTTCGAGAATCGAGATTAACTGTCATTATCAGATGACACTTAAATAATTATCAAAGGGCTAAATTATTGTTTGCATAATTCTAAAATTCTCGTTATTGCTGACAAAATTTTAACACAACACATTCGCTGCCCAGCCTTAACGGAGCGAGTTGCAAATGTCTGCTACCACATAATGTGCTGAAGAAGATATGTGTCATGGGCACTCGAATGTCACTTAAGCAGCTAGCACATGGCCGCTGTCATCTCACGGAACAAAGCTTGTTTTTGTTATGAACAACATGTACTTCCAAAGCTAGATCAATAAAGTATTATTATAAAGTTATTAAAATGTTGTTGTAGTACAGTAGAATATATGTAGATATTAGGCAAATTAACAGATGTATTATTTACACCTATGAAATAAAACTAGGTCTTGAAGTATAAAATATATTTGAAAAAAGCCTTACAATAAATACAAAATTTGCTTAGTCACAATATTAATGTATATTGCTAAGTTAAAGTAGGGACAGCAGAACTATTTAACCCTTTATGACTGCAATAGGCCTTAACTTGACAGACTTCTTGCTTATGCCTGCAGCATGGCAAGTATTGACAACATCTGTCACATTTTTGTAAGATTCTGGAGCTTCTTCCATCACTAGTTTAGGGGATGCCACTCTGATGGAAATGCCCATGCTCTCCATTTTTGTTAAAACTTCTTTGTAATCAATGTTGCGCCTTGACTTAGCGCGAGATAACGCCCTTCCCTAAAAATATTAAACAAGTTTAAATGTTGTGTTGGTTCTATAGAAAAATACTGGGAGAAAAAATTATACATACAGCTCCATGGCAAGTAGAGCCAAATGTTTCAGTCATCCCTTGATGGGTCCCAGTGAGAACATAACTGCAGGTGCCCATCGTGCCTCCAATTAATACTGGCTGACCAGTCAACTGGTAGTCAACAGGAATCAAAGGATGATGTGGTGGGAATGCCCTTGTAGATCCCTGAAACAAAACCATTATTCAAAACTAGTGTCAAGCTAATTTAAAGACTTTGACTACTAGATAATACTCTACCTTTCTGTGTACAAGCAAAGTTTTCAATTTTCCATCTACAACGTGTTCTTCAACCTTGGCAATATTATGAGATACATCATAGATAACATGCATATCTAAGTCATCAGGTGCCATTTTGAACTGCTTGGCAAAAGCTTGGCGTGTCAAAAAAGTCATTGAACTTCTGTTTACCCAAGCAAAGTTGGCTGCTGCAGCCATTGCCTTCAAGTAATCTTGTCCTTCAGTGGAATGAATCCTAGCACAAGCCAGCTGGCGGTCATTAGTTTCTATTTGATCCCGCTTCATTGCTTTTTCCATTTGTACTAGAGCATCTGTGGCTACCTGGTGGCCAAACCCTCTGCTTCCTGAGTGAATCATTACACATACTTGGCCCACTTTCTCTATACCCATCTTACCAGCTGCATATTTGTCGTAAATTTCATCCACCACTTGAATTTCTGCATAGTGATTACCAGCACCAAGAGTGCCCAGTTGGGGTAGGCCCCTCTTCTTTGCCCTGAGGCTGACCTTTGATGGGTCAGCATTCAACATTCTGCCATATTCCTCACAATGTTCTTTATCTTCTGCCCAGATATAGCCTTCCCTGAGAGACCAATCCATTCCCATCTCTAGAGCTTCTTCAAGATCACGGGCATTCATAGGAATTATACCTTTGGATCCCACCCCAACAGGAATATGATCAAAGAGACTCTGTGCAAGTTGTTCCTGAAAATTATTATTTCATTTATTTATTAACTTAAAGATTAGGTATTAAAAATAATAATAACGCCCAAAAAACCACAGAGGTTTGTATTGTTTGGTATTTTTTAAAGTATTAGAAACTTTATTTTATTGTTAAAGGCATACACAAAACGCAAAACATTAATTATATTATTTACCTTTACGGGTTGCACATCCTTTTCACAGAGATTTGTTCTCAAAAGTCGAACTCCACAATTGATATCAAATCCTACTCCACCAGGTGATACAATTGATTTTGGGTCTGACATGTCAAAAGCAGCCATGTTTCCTGAAATATGATGCAGATGAATCACTCATTTTAGTTAATAATTGTGCAATAAAATACATTGCAAAATTGTTAGGGAAATTATAAATGTGGTTGTTAGGCTGCCTCAGTACGATAGTGGCTGTATCCCTTGCTTACCTATAGCGAATCCATACCCAGAATGAACGTCTGGTAGACCAACAGATCGGCCTACAATTCCAGGCAAGGCAGCGACATTTGCAATCTGTTTCACACCAGGGAGGAAACCACCCGTCATACCAGGTCTGCAAGAGTTCCTCAATTCTTCTAACATAAGCTTTTCAAGTGTGCTATTGACATAGAAAACACCTTCGACATTCATGTTAGGCTGGAACCCTTTCTTGATCTTCCAGCAGTAGGGATTCATTTTCTCAAGATATTTTAGCTCTTCATTATACTGCCTCACAACCATTATTTACCGTTTAGCGATACTTCTTTTGTAAAAATTATTTGGGGGGTAAAAGCAAGGAAATCGAAGTTCCAAACCGCCCGTCGTCGTCCTCGGAAGCAAAGATAATACAAAATTTATAATAGGTCGGTCCGGTTGCAAAGGAAAGAAATGGAAAATGCTATAGTCAGTATAGTCACAGATGTACTAGGGATGCTAAGCTAACGCATGCTATAGTGCTTTTTTCTTTTTTGGATAAAAAAATCAAGCTATTTAACCCCTCTACGGTAAGGGGCTGCCAGCTCGTTCTTTTGGTTAGACATTACGATCGGGGAAAACTCTTGAGTAGAGAAATCAGAGGAAATCGAGTGAACTTGGCCACGCTCGTCCGTCACATTTCATCAAAAACAAGCTGCAGTCAATGAAAAAAGAAAACATCTTTGCTTTCACAGCACTGCAGCGTACTAGTTTTTCAGTTTTTTTTGTCTAATTAATACATTTACATAATGTTTGATTTTGCGAAATCTCTTGAGATTATTATAGTTTGTTGATATTTTAAATGCGTGGCCAACAATTCGACCGTCGCTCGGTGATCGGTTTCTTTTCTTCCGTCCGGTCCCCGGACCGTCGGTCAGTCGGCGATTTTAGAATGGTATGAAGTTCGTGCGTCCGTATAATCAAATCACGCCAATCACGGTGAAATATGCGTTGACAAAACAAATGTCAAGTTTACTGTGCGGTTCCGTTCCGTATTTTGTTTCGTAATCAACCTCTAAATTCTAAAAAGATACGAATTTATTAACTTTTTACAATGGCAGCCTTGATCAAACTGCGACAAATGCCTTTGATTCAACGGTGTGCATGGAACCATCTCAACAAAGTCAGTAGAGGAATATCTACTTCAAAAAAGAACAGTGATGTTGCTGCCGCAGCTGAAAGCGAGTCTGTGGATACAGAGAAGAACTGGGTGAGCTACGGCTTTGACTACAAAAACAAAACAGAGGACACCAACGCTCATCACGCATCATTTTTCTTCTCCGTCACTCTTTGTCTTATTTTCGGTGGCTTTTCCTGGGCCTACGCTCCTGACGTCCACTTGAGGGACTGGGCTCAACGTGAAGCTTTCCTCGAATTGCATCGTCGCGAGAAAGCTAACCTACCTGTGATCAGTCCTAACTATGTAGATCCCAAAACCATAAATCTACCATCGGAGGATGAACTAGTTGATGTCGAGATAATAATCTAATTACTTAGTGATAAGTGTAAATGTTTGTAGGTATTTATTTGCTTTGAAAGTCTTTTACTTCTTATACTTTTATTTTCAGTGTTGAATTTGACTAAATCACTAAAAGCAAGCATTGAGCAACACATTTACATTCTAATTTTATGTAAAGAGCTATTGTAAATAATGAAATCAAAACTCCTGAAGTTATGTAAAGTAAATAAACATGTAAAATATTATACAAGATTTTTATTTCCCCTATCATACAATCTCCTCTACTTTTAAACAAGCTTATTGTCAAAATTCTCATGTATCAGAACTACTGTCCTTTGATTTTTAAAAGTCGTCCTCCAGTCACGGCGGCATACACACTATTAGAATCAGCTACAAGTGCATTGACGCAGCTGCCGACATTGATATCGCCAGCCTCCTTAAGCTGGTCATTGGCTATCTGCCACCGCTTGATGTGACCATCCCATCCACCAGTCCAAACGAAATCTCCATTGACTGCTAGACTGGTGACTATCATGTCGCTTACCTGCAAATAATGAAATGGTCTTTTCAGTTTTGTTTTCAATAGACAGTAGTTTAGCTTAAAACCTATTTATGGCTAGTTACCTTAACTTCATGCAATAGTTTGAACTCTTTATCCACTGTAGCATAGTGAAGTCTTAAGTTATTTCCTGTCCTGTCTGTTACAAGTAACCAGTTGCCAAGAAGTCTTATAGGAGATTTTCCTTCCAACGTATGGCGACTGACAAAGCTTGTCTTCGACTCATCTGAAAATAATTGGATGTTCCAGCAATCATAACACTATGAAATACTGTAACCATCAGCAGCGAATGATGCAAAAGCTGCCTATGATGCAAACAACCTCTGTTGCAGAAGTTTGAGAAGTTTAAGTTGTTTTTAGTTATATTGTTATATTCATGTTTATTTTATCTTTTGTACACCCCCTGCCTTTCTTATATTCATATAGTTCTCTCCATCCAAAGGTTGCCTGGCAGAGATCGCTTCTAAGCGATAAGGCCGCCCATTGTACTCGTCTCATGTAATATTATGTCTTTTTTTGTAATGTTCTTTTTCTGGTGTACAATAAAGTGTTTTGTATTGTATTGTATTTTAGAAGTTTGTTTGCGATACAGGAGGTTTCTGTTGGGTTTGATTCCCGTTTTGGGAGAAATGTTTGTATGATCTGCAATTAGTTTTGGGTGTTCCAGGTATTTGCTATTTATAGTAATAAATATCTATCTATAGATAGTATCTATGTAATGTATTCTACTAAGTATGTACCTAAATCAGTCAACTAATACCCATAACACAAGCTCTGCTTAGCTAGGGTCTAGATGATGCTGTGGAGATTTTAGCTTATGAATACAGTGAAAGCATGAGGTTAAAGGTTCGATTTCCTCTACGGAATAAACTGCAGATATACTTAAAGCTCTGCACTTATTGATTTAATAATGCCACCCAACATAAAACGTGCATTCAAATGTGGGCTTATACTCGTTTTCTTTAGATACATTTTAAAGTGACAAACTGGCTTCCCGCGAGCTTCATACGAGTGGTCCGCGTCTGTCATCTGATGCCAGTAGAAAATTCATCTAAATGTTACGAGTTAAAGTCCATATCTCTATGCACATTTTTATGCTGCGCGGTATCGCCATGATCTGCGAAAACCCTGGTGCATACCCCAGCCAAACTAGCGCCGCCCAACCTACTTTATCTTGTTTTTCCGTTTAAAAGGAAATTTCAAAAATTCATCGCACTGTTTTGTGATACATCGAAGTTATATTGATATTTTCGATTTCTAAATAGAATAAAACTATTACAGAGGCTTTAAAAAAAGATTTTAATAGGTATCTTATACTATAGGCATAGGGATTTTTTCTTTGGTTTCCGCAATTAGACAAGACAACTAAGAAAAAAAAATATGATAGAAATAAATGGAAAAGCACTGTTTTGCACATCATTTGATCGAGATGTCAGGAACACTGTGGTTTATTGAAATGACTATGTTTTGATTCGTAGGTTCTATTATATTATACTTATCTAGTATGTAAGTTATGTAACTTTCTTGTAAATAAATAAATAATGCTGGACAATTCACACAGTATTATCTAGCCCCAAGCTAAGCAGAGCTTGTGTTATGGGTAGGTAAGTACTAGATAACTGATATACATAATATAATACAATACATAGATAAATATTTTTTATTATACATAGAAAACGACCAGAACACCCTGAACAAATGTCTGCAGATCGTACTTACATTTGTCCCGAGACGGGAATCGAACCCGCAACCTCCTGTGTCGCAGGCAGACCTTCGCCCACCACACCACAAAGGCCGTCAAATAAGTAAAAATACAATTTTATCACTTGCGCCTTTCCAAAAACGAATGCTCTGTCCTATGAACGCGAAATTCCTATTCACAAAATGGCGCGCATTGCGCCCTCTTAACTCACCCGGCCTAATCTCAGTGACGGTAACATATAGATCTCGAACTGTAAACATGAATGGTGGACTGTACTGTATGTCCTTTACCTCCTCTAGGACGTTATACATAGCCTTTGGACTGTTGTTCTCGTACAAAATAACCTGAAAATAATAAAGACGTTCCTTTATTTTCTGGCAACAAAGATTCAAACATGTCCTTGCCTATATTTTATAATATAATATTAAATTAATATTATATTATATATATAATAGGTAGGTACCTAAACCTCAAGCTAAATAAATCATAGATACTCAAAGTTAAATTAATACTATTAGATAGGTAGTAGAATGTGATAGGAACCTTAGCGATTTTTAGTTAGAGTACCTACTTACATTACCACCTTCATCACCCGTTATTAAGACAGTTGTTCCTGACGTGGTTAGAGCTGCAATATCCATATCACTGCTGGGTGTCAGTTGTGTGATCTGTTTCCCTTCAGCAGTCCAAACCTTGACTCCGCCATCGTTTGAAGAAGAGAACACTTTGCCTGCGCCTGCCGTTAGTGCAAACGGCTGAACTGCGTGTGCTTGCCATGAAGCTGCAGGAGTCAAGTTAGCGTCATACGACTGAAAACAAGCACTTGACGTTGAAAAATACTATTTCAGCTACTTGCTAGGTATACTTGGACCCATCGTGTACCTCTGTAGTCTATTGAACATATAAATAGTAATATATGAATTAGGTAGGTACTTAAAATGACTTCGGAAAACTCAATTAATTAACAGAACACCCGCATACCTTAATTGAGCCATCTTCGGCACCCACAAATAACTTTCCATCCCAACTTAAAACGCCAGCTTCGGATTCAAGTTTCAGTTCAGTTTCTATCTGCAATGACATTTTATAAAGTTTTGAATCCCTTCCAGATGCGAGAACGCCTGTTGTTGGCAGAATATCAATACAAACTATCAGAAGCGAGAGCAAGAAAGCAAAAGATTCGGTAGTTATCGATATAAATAGACTGATTCGCTCACTGAACTTTGAGAGTAAACACATGGAAATATCTTTTCTAGATAGATCTGCAGAAGTCCAGAGCCGTCCACAAAATAAAGAAAAGCATTAAATCGCACTAATTAAGTCACCAAACTTGGTCAAGACGCTAGGTTACTTAACTACTAACTAGGTACTAACACCACGTAGTAGGTACCAATTTACTACGCGTTGGTGGTTAAGTTATATATAAACTAAATACATATGTAAGTTAAATATCAATTAAGTAGGTAGGTTCCTTCCGATTTTACGATTTTCGACTCGTAGGCATTTCCACCCCATTTTGCGTACAAAAGATTTCAACGCGCTCAATTTTATATTTACTTAAGTCGTAAGAAATCTAAGTGCGTCTTTTAAAAAGTCTTGTAGGCACCAATCAATTATTTCGATCCTGCTTGAATATTTAAGTACCAACATTTTGAAATTGTAAGATTTATTTGGCTTTGGACCAACTAACCTGTCAAATTAGTAGTCAGATCGTGAATTCGACCCGAAATTAGAGGTCCGTGATCGAAACAAAGGCAAGATGCCCTTTCAAGTACGAACATTACACAAGACAGACGATTGCGCTGCTGACGTGATGACACAATAAATTCATGACAATCCTGTCTGGCGGAAGAGTCCATTCATACTACTCTACCGAGAAAGTGAAAATGCTAAATTGCTGTTATAGTGCCGTGAGACAGTTTTTACTATTGTAGAGATGGGTTACATCACTCACTACACAGGCACGCATTATGAATTCTATAAGTAGCTACTGTAGGTACTACATACTTAAACTTTATGTAGGTGATGGGAAAATGGTAGGTTACTTAAACCGAGCAATTTAAATAATCTTACGTACTAAGTACCACCTACTAGGTAGAGTAATCCAGATGAAACGATTATAATTTTAGTACTTATATAAATAGGATTTTTTGTTGTAGGTATATTGTTTTGTGATGATTGTGTTTGCAATTATTTTTTTACCAACTTGCATTGTTAGCTTGCGTCTAGCCATTATTTGCACACGCTGTGTGTGGCACCCTTTATCGGAAAAGCACTAGACTTTTAAAGACTACTTTGTTACTTAAGGCAGTATCCCGACGCACACTAACGCCGCCATTTTATTTTATTTATATATATATATCTATGTATTTTGTTATATTATGTACCTATATCAGTTATCTAGTACCCATAACACAAGCTCTGCTTAGCTTGGGGCTACATTATGCTGTGTGGATTGTCCAGCATTATTATTTTTTGTTTTTTATTATTATTTATAGCGGTCCGCCCGCCCCAGCGCTTCGTATCGTACGTATATATTATTCTATAGCCTATATTACTCAGCGATAATTTATCATTCTAACGACAAAATAATTTTTGAAATCGGTCCAGTAGTTTTTATGTTTATTCGTTACATAAAAAATACAAATATTTCCTCTTTATAATATCAGTATAGATTACGATAGTTAAACAAAGGAATTAAAAACAACATCGGGCGGCTTATGATACCTATCATAAGCTTTTTTTAATTCCACTGTATTAGTTTTATTTTTTCTAGTTTATTCAGAGATGCGAAGTTGCTCTTCGTGGCCAGGTGGCCACTTACCTATCTCTATTTTCGCTTGTTGTGTTTGTGATTTTTTGCTGGGATTGCCTAATAAATAACCAGACAAATAAATAAATAAATCAATGTTTTTAACAGGTAAATATTAGTAGGTATTAGTAGATACCTAAGTAGGTGCTTATATCTGCTCTATTTATCTATATATTTGTCTTTCCTTCACCCACTAACAAAGCAACCAATCGACTTGATTTTTGGCATAGAGTTAGTTGAAAGGAGAGTAACCAAAGGCTACTTTTTATCCCTAAATCAGCTCCCATCGGATAGAAATAACCTTAAGGCCCATACCGGACCCAAAGTGGCGCCGCCACCTAATTTATGTTATTATTCCGTTTAACAAAAGAATTTTCAAAAATCCTTCTTCCAGTTTGTGATACCTATCATAAGCTTTTTTTTAATGCCTCCGTAATAGTTTTATTCTATTTAGTTTAGGAAGAGATACGAAAATAGATTTTGGTGGCCACCAAGTGCAACTTCGTATCTCTTCCTAAACTAAATAGAATAAAACTATTACAGAGGCATTAAAAAAAAGCTTATGATAGGTATCACAAACTGGAAGAAGGATTTTTGAAAATTCCTTTGTTAAACAGAATAATAACATAAAGTAGGTGGTGGCGCTAGTTTAGGTGCTGTATGCGCCTTAAAACACGCGAGCGAAGCCACGGGCAGCAGCTAGTTATGTTTATAAATTAATTTTGGAAAGTTTGCTTTCCAAATGATCTCTAATCTAAAGCTAAAAAAAAATCTCCAAGCATTTTAATTAGGTAACTTAAAAATTGGCCAAAAAGTACCTAATTACCAGTTCCTAGGTAGGACTAATTAGTTTTTAAAGATGATGATGATGTAACGTACCTAGCTAACCAGTGGTGGTCATCGTATTGTGTAACTGAAGGCATACCTGAACTTGCTATTTTAAATAAATAATTTACATGTTTTCGCTTTTAGCGTGACACTAATCAGGATCTTCTGTACTTCGTCTAGTTAACGCCTTTCGTAATACTTAGTATCTACCTACTAAGAAAAGTAAATAATAGGTAACGAACACTGAATTTCCACTTTATTTCCTGAAACATACTTTTGTTTAGGTTTTAGTAGGAACCTAGTTGCGGAACGCGAGCTTACTGTAAACTATACGTCAAAAATCTTGCGTGATCCACTTTTGTTTTTCGCATAGGTACTTAATGGCGGCACGTGAGTAAAAAAGAAGAAATAAGTTCTGGATTTGTTACGTTGTCGTCGTCGGTCTTGAAATTGAAAAACAAAAGACAAAGGTTTTAAAAAAGTCTTTCACCAGTGGAAGATTATTTGCAGTGCATTGGGCGATGCCAATATGCCTGCGCTGCGACACAGATTGCGGGTTCGATCCTGCCGCGGGACAAAATATATTCGTATTCATCAGGATCGGCACGTACTATATATTGCGGGCTTGGATTATACCTAGGTAGGCAGTATATCAGGTTTTTGTATGATATGATAATGCTACTAAAAATTCGTGGCTTAGTTGGTGAGAGCACACCCGTACTGTGGTGGGGCGCAGGTTCGAGTCCTGACGAAATCGGAAATTTTCGGAAACCTTTTTAATTTCTTGTCAGCCTTTTTCTTATCTTCTGGTACGGTACCACTCCGATAACACCATGATGTTGTGTGAAATGTCCAGTGTTATTTATTTAATTACCTATGTACCTACCACTCACAGATCTTCTTCATGAAAGCAACCTATATAAGTATTAAGTACTAGCGGCCCGCCCCGGCTTCGCACGGATTTATTCTATCACCTATGTTTTTCAGGCATAATGTAGCATTCTAATGGTAAATTATTCAATTTTAATTCGTTCGTGAAGTTTCTATAATCTGTAGGTTTTATTTTGTTAACTCTATTATTAATTACTATAATAACTTTTCATAAGTATTGACTAGCTTAAGTGACTTTTTCGTACGTACCTCGAAAAGAAAAAAGGAACCCTTAAAGCCTTAGATAGAGGATCACTTTGTTGTCCGGTCCGTCTGTCAACCGTTTTTTTTAAAGGAATGCGTGGAGGTATCCAGTTGAAATTCACATTATATTCCTTTTTTTTTATTATTATCCTGAGGGAAATGCGCACGCATATCGCACTGCCACGGGGAGACAGTACGATTATGTGGGACTCCAACCCACTAAAACCCTCAGGGTGTTTCCGTCTCTGCCGCTTGTGGTGGGAACATGGGAATGTTTTCTCTTCCACGAACCCACCACGGCTGCCCGTATCGGGCCCCTCGATGGGGGGTGTGAAACACCCCCCTTCGCGACACGCCAGAAACACGTGACGCGCCGCGACCACCTCGGGGACCTTACCCGCCAAATGGGCACCGAACGACCCCGTGTCCAGACGCCCTAGGTCCCCCTGCGACGGGTCAGTCAAGTGGCCCCGCCGCCTGCCACACGGTCGCAGAGGATAGGGAGAGCGGCCGTCGCAATACCGACACTCCTCCTCCCCTGTGACCCCACCGCGTCCGCCATCGAAGAGTGCGACCCCGCCAAGGCCGCGGAAGGCAGGGAGAGCGGCGCACCGCAATACCGGCACTCCTCTCCCGCCGCGGCCTCCATCTCCCTGCGGCCATGCTGCCCATACAGCACAGCCGCCCTTAACCACGTTATTTTTTGTAAATTATTTTCGTCATTAGGTTATTATTTTACATTTGAAACTTAACCGGCCACAACTTTCTTTATTTTATTTGATTATTTAATTATCTGAAAAAAAAAAATTACAATATAACATGACTAAATAACCATTTTGTAAGCGGCGTAAGTACAAAAGTAGTTTTTTTTGTTCTCTTAAATTAAGTTGTTATATTGTGTACCTAGTCCTGTTTAGAAAATAAATATATTTTATTCATATTTATTTATTCTTATTCTAACCTGACCTGCCCTCCTATATAAACATGAGTGATGTTTTTCAGATGGAATATGATGGAATTGATTGCATATTTCTTGGCCGCGACTGCCGGGAACTCATTCCCCTCGACATTGAAACCGATAACATAACACCATTCTGAAAGACCTACTCTACCAGAGTCTACCTCATGACCGGAGCATAATCTAGTATCTACCTACATATGTAATACTTACTATATATATAGGTTATAATATATAGGTAATAACCCTAACCTTACGCATCAATATCCCGCCTATGCCTTTGAGGTGGCTAATTATCCAGAAAACAATTCCGGTGTAAGCAGCTACAGATTTCCAAATCTATATTAAAGCAGGAAAATCTCCAAAAAGTTCACGAAGACATTTTGTACCGAATAAAAAAGGTCAAAACTGAAGGGATATTCTAATTCGATCGAAGTTAGATTTCCGGTAGGTAGGTATTAACACATTTTTATAGATACGTTCTGGATCTGACACGAATTCTCGCTAAACTTAAATTTATAGTTATTTGCGGTTTTTATTGTTTTATACGCTCTTAAGGTGCAAGCGCACTGAGAGGAACGGATCTACAGCATATCGCGGCGCGGCTATTCAAAGTAAGTATATCGCACTGTGCTGCATTTGAACTGCAGAGGAGCGACATAATCATAAGGCTCGAATATTTAAGTCCGCCGATGTAGGCGTGGCACGCCTCTCGCAGAATAGATCTACCACCGAACTGCGATCCGCAGCCCGCATTCCCAGAGCCGGGATTATGGATTATCCACGTATCATATCTTCCCACGAAATAAAAGCCAATAAGGCGATTATCTGGGGAAGCCTGCGTCCTGCAGTGGATTATAAGCTGTTGAGGATTAGAAAGATGCTATTTAATTTGTTAGAATTATATATTTTTCATTAAGTCAATAAAAGTTTTAGGTTAAAGGCGGCTAAACTATGTAGCCTGATGAATGATTCTACCTCTCCCTGCCTACAATGCCTACAAGCTAGGGAATTGTAAAAACGAAAGAATCAGTTAAATATAAAACATTTTAATAGTATACAAAAATAAAAAGTATATTTACAACATTCACATCAATTTGATGCATAAAAATTTAAAACTAGCACAATGCAGTACCTACGTTAGTTTGGCGTATTGCTGGCCGACATTGCTGCATCTATCCTTGCTCACACTTAACATTTCACGTCACGTTACCACCTAAAATAGCTGTCTATTTCAGCTCAATCATCACAAGATACGTTTTCCATAACATTGATTAAGGTAGAACCACACTATTGAGGTATAGTGAGCCTTCTTGACGCGTTAGAAGCACATATAAGTTTCAAACATGATTATTACACATTATTACTGTGTGCTGTCTCGCTGTGACAATGTGTTTCTAAACGTACTAAATCGTTGTGTTTCTGTCGCTTTACGACACACCACGGTAACATAGTATGGTTCTAACCTATAAAGTGTCTATTTCGGGTTAATCATCACAAAATACGTGACAACATGATGTGTTCGCGAGACAAGGGCAATGCAACCAGTAAGCTGTCGTGTTTCAGTGTTTCGAGGACTTAAGGAGCACCGTATTCAGATGAGGGCGCTGAAGCAGGAGGTCCGTACTTGGTCTGGGGCGCCGCAGCCGGGTAACCTTCCTGCTTCTGAAAATAAAAGATAGCGTTAGTTTTAAAGTACTTAGAGTTAAAGTAATAAATAAATAATGCTGGACAATTCACACAGCATTATCTAGCCCCAAGCTAAGCAGCTTGTGTTATGGGTACTAGATAACTGATATACATAATTATAACACAATACATAGATAGATATTTTTAAATTATATATAGAAAATGACCAGAACACCCTGAACAAATGTCTGCAGATCGTACACACATTTGTCCCGAGGCGGGAATCGAACCCGCAACCTTCTGCGTCGCAGGCAGACCTTCGCCTACCGCGCCACATCGGTCGTAAATCCGAGCATAGCTATTTCCATAGCTCGCTGAGCGTGTCTCTCTCTCTTTCTCTCGTAAGAGAGAGACACGCGTGACTATTTACACTCTATGTTTAATAAAATTTATGACATATTTAAATTTATCTGTTTTTTCGTTCAATGTTTGTATAATTTACCTAACACAGGAAGCGTGGTTCCGCGCTGTTAAGCTTCATCTTTAAAGTATGTAAAAACTTTTGTATGGGGTGAATAAAAAACCTGATTAGTATTGAAAATCAATAAATATTATGTTCTTGGAGTTAAGTAACTATGTATGTACCTACACCTTGTTGGTACAAATAAGTGGTATCAAGGAGGTCAAAAAATTTCCACTTGCATGTGGTAGGTACCTCTAAGCGCTGAAATAACATCTTGAAAGTTATGCCAGTCACTTAATTCGTGAATGTGACCTAGATGTGTCGAATTAAAATAGACAAGTGGCTGGTTACGTATACGCTAGGTTTTACATGCTTAAGTATCTCGTTATGATGTACTGCATGCATGTCATAGTACAGTCGAAGGAACATTACCTAATCTGTGGTACGGTCAGCAACGAAAGTATATTTTTAAGAATTTTGGGACAAATACTTATCCCTAGGGACTGTTTTTTATGAGAGCACCTCGGGATCATTATCGATATAATAGCGAAGAATTTTCCAAATCGATCCGTAGTTGACGGCGGAAATGCCCAATAAATAATACCTCACAAGCCTATAATGGTCCACTGCTGGACGCAGGCCTCCTCTTGTTTTATTTATTTCTTTGGGGTAATGCCTAAAATACCCACGCTGGGCATGCGGTTGGGAATCGCAGTGCGGTGGTAGATATATTCTGCAAGAGGCGCTGCTGCCCGCCCCCCGATGTATGTCCTTTAGTCGCCTTTTACTACACCTACAGGAAGAGTTGGGGGAAAAAAGAAGAAGAAAAAGAAAGAATTCTATAAATGTAGTGTATTGTACTAAGCACTGGTACTAAGTATATCGACAATCTAGTACCCATAAGACAAGCTCTGCTTAGCTTGGGGCTAGATGATGATATGTGCGGATTGTTCAGCATTATTGCAGTCTATCAACAGGGTCCTAACTCTTTAAACTGTATTTTAAAGCTATAAAATATATTTTTCTTCTTCTTCTAAAATTGACAGCGCCACATAACATAAATAGGTGCGATTCAAAATAGTGATTTTCGCAACGATTCGGATTAATAGGTACCTATAGCATTGAAATACTAATATAAGAATAAAAATCAAATAAGAGTATACTTATTCAGACATTTGTCCATAAATTACACAGGAACACATTACATAAAATATAGAATAAAATCAAATAAAAATATAATGTCACAATTATTATAATTAGAGTTGAGCAGCCATCCAACAGAATCCTAACGTGGGGGGCTATAATAAACTTTAATTTTTAATTTTTATTAATGCAGTATTTCAAATCGTTGCCTAACTCACTAATTTGGATCGGTCATATTTATGATGTTATTAACATCATAACATAACATAAATAGGAGCAGTAAAATTAACGGTGGCGTCAATTTTTGAAGAAGAAGGATAGTAGATGTCTTTCTTTCTCGCTTTTAAATATATTTGTAGCTTTAAATCTGAAAAATTCTGCTAGAACCAAGCACCCTACTACTTCTGCAGTTTTAGAAGTTTGAAACTAGAAAATAATTGTTTATTTATTTTTAGGGAAACATCAGCACACATACTTAACAGGTTCCCAGTCCCCATAGATACGATTTTGGAGCATCATTACCCATGTCCCGCGTTTTTTTTCGGTTATTGACCTGTATTTTGTAGAATATTATAAATAAATATGCCCCTAAAAAGATAAAGATTAGGTGATACAACAGTAGTAGTTGAAGGGCTATACATAATAATATATATACCATTGAATATTATTTTATTATATTGAGAAAGAAAATAACAATCAAATAACAAATTTAAATTAAAACTAGTATTTACAATAGAAACAATTAAGCTATCTGCAAACTGTTGCAAACAATCTACAGGTAGCTCAACTGATCCATATCAATACCAGTTGGAAGCGTGCCTAAGACACTGGCTGCATTGCCCCGCTGTATAGCAATGCTGATGCGCTGTGCCAGATACTCACCAGCTCTCGGGTCACGCGTCGCTTCGACCAGACGCTCTGATAATTTTTTGAAAACCCGGAGAGCCTCGGTACCCCACGAACCTTGGGTCTCGACTCCAAGGGGAGCAAATGCTCAACCGTGCAAGGCTCTGTCGAGACCTGCATATTTGCGCATTTTTTTTTAATTATATTTATATTATATTATATTGAAGGACTATCGTTGCTGACTGAACCATACCCTGAACAAGTCCCTCGTTATCGGATTAAATTAAACGTTGGAGTTCTTGTTATACAAACAACATAGGTTCGTAGTTCGCTTACATTCTTAATTCGTCAGACTATGAAAGTTTTTGATAATAAAATAAGTTTGTATTACATAGGCAGGTACATTACATTAAAGTTTTATTTTTGCTGTTTTAAGTGCAATAAAGAGATTCATTCATTCATTTTAAGACGCGTACATAAATATTGGGATTGAAAATAACAACATGCTGACCGTGCCTTCGCAGGCTTTGTTTCTATGGAAACGTTTTAAAGTTATTCTATCCCATGGGAACTGATTTATGGGATAAAAGTAGACATGTCTCATTCCAGGCCTAGAATTTTGGATACAAAATGTCAGTTCGATCTTTTCCGTACCTAGTTTTAGAAGAAGTAGCAAAAACCCATCCATTCATCTAAACTTTCGCATTTATTATATTAGATTTGACCGAAGATCTCAAAAGGCGCAAATATGCAGGCCTCGACAGAGCCTACGCATTTGCTCCCGTCGCAGTCGAGACCGTGGTGACCGTGGACGAGTCCGTGGGGTAAAGAGGCTCTCCGGTATTTCAAAAAATTATCTGAGCTTCCTGGTCGAAGCGACGCGTGACCCGCGAGCTGATTAGTATCTGGCACAGCGCATCAGCATTGCCATACAGCGGGGTAATGCAGCCAGTGTCTTGGGCACGCTTCCGACTGATATTGATATGGGTCAGTTGAGCTACTTGTTGATTGTTTGCAGGCACGCTTCCGACTGCTATTGATATGGGTCAGTTGAGCTACTTGTTGATTGTTTGCAACAGTCTGCAGTTAGCTCAATTGTTTCAATTGTAAATACTAGTTCTAATTTGGGTTCTATTAATTGATTGTAATTTTCTTTGTTAATTATATTAGGTGATCATCATTTATAGAGTGATTTTAATCAAAACGGGATAGCAGAGAGAGGCGGACACTTCAATCCCAATCTCTACTTACGTGAATACTTTAATATGAGTTTGAGGCATCAACGTAATAACTTAAATCTGTTATAACTTAACCACCAATTATAATCGAATTTGCATGAATCACTTTTATGTTGTTCTGACATATGCAGAGTTAACTTTAGTAAACATAGTTTCAATATTATCATCAACAAATTATAATGCTTTAAGTTATGTAAGTTATCATAGGTGTAATCCATATGCACATTTAAATAGACTGATCTTGTTGAATGTTGAATGCCCACTGTAAACGGCTTTTAAATTTTTTTTTATTAATAAATAAATAACGCATAACGCTGGACTTTTTAATGTATTAATATTGCGTACTTCACACTAAACCAACCAATACAAAGTAGTAAAGTCTAGATTTTCTTCAGCATCATCATCAGCCTCTAGTAGTCCACTGCTGGACATAGGCATCCTCTAATGAGCGCCATAGCGCCCGTCTTCAGCTTGCCGCATCAAGAATCTGCCAGCAGTCTTTCGCAAATCATCACCGGGTGTCAAACATCATCAGGTGGGACCTGATCGGAGGGCGTCCTACACTACGTTTCCCGAGTCGCAGTCTCCACTAAAGAACACGTTTACCCTAGCCGTTGTCGGCTAAAAAGTATAGATTTTCTTCGTCTAGATTGTATTGCCTCAGGGTAGAAATAGAGATACGTTTCGGTATATTGCACGAGTTAATGATGATGACAGTAGATAGAGCTTAGCGCGTTGGGTCATGCAAATAATGCCTAGAATGCTTCCTGACTGTAACGCTCAGGGAAGCGATTACGCGCACTTTCACATGCGCGGCATCCTCCGGAGCACCTGACGCGCACTACACAATAAAGTCTTTGTTTGAATTAACAATTAAACATAATACTATGATAGATAAAAGGGGTAACAAATTGGCTGTTTAATTACCTGGGAATGCTATACAATTAATGTCTTCTTTGGTCCTCGTTTAAAGCTTGCGGTAGTATTTATTTCGCAAGATGTTATCTCGATGAGTAAAACAGAGCGGCACTATTGTATCATTAACTCCACTTGCAGCAATTTCAATGCTAGGTATTTCCAATGCCAACATTGTTTACTCAATTTAGCTTGGACGGTTTGCTTTTGCCTTTGAAAGTGTTGGACTAACCTGTGTCTTGTATCTGATGAAGTAAACCTCCGGCTTGGCAGGCTGCGTGGGCGCAGGCGTGGGGATCACGATGTCGGGCTGCTCCTCGGGCTTCTTCACCAGCACGTAGACGAGGGTCTTCTCCTCGTTCTGAGGCTGCACCGGGATGATGGGCGCAGTGGGTGTGGGAGGGGTGGGCGCCTTGATGAACACTATCTTGTAGTGCTTCTGCGGAGGGGGCACGTAGATCTGCTTGCGGGGGGCGGGGTACTCATTGTCCGGGGGAGGCACGTGCACGTACACATGCTTGTGGATGGTGGGCTGCTGCGGCGGGCCGTACTGCGGCGCGGGCGCTCCGTACGACGTCGACGGAGGCCCGTACGAGGACGGGGGCTCGGGCCGCGCCGCCGCGCACGCCACCACCGCGGCTACCAACAACGACCTCAGCACCTGCGCACACAAAAATGATCATAAGATGAGCGGCGCCTCGATAGAACATCCTCCGGGATGTTCCCGACACATGAGCACTTGATCCATATCCAGTAATAGAATCGAGGATGTCACCAGATCACTAGGTCGGTTGTTCACTGTCACGGGCACCTACCGTTTTGTCACACATCATAAGCACGTCACACACGAGTTTGGGTAGAACAGTGTCCAGCAACCGGGCGCCACCTGTGTTTATAAGAGATGTACGCTCCATATCCGGGGGAGGGGGTACTTTCGATGGCTCTCATGGCTTGCGCAATGCGGTGTGATGGGGCTCACGCACCGCCCTCCTACCGGCGCTGCCGCTTCGCCCGACTTCGCTTCAGGGCAGCCGACGGCTGTCACTCGCTTACCACAAAAATGTAGCATGTTATTATGAAGCGGAACCTAACAGATTAGGTAATAACGATGGAAGTTTAAGAAAGCGAGGTGTTAATTTAAGATTTTCGTGCACTGTGGTTCCTAGACCATCTATGAAATCACAGATTTACCTAGCTGAAATCTCTATTTTTAAGGGTAACCTAGGTACAGTACCTAGGTATATAAAGTTCTTTTTTGATAGATTTGCACAAAGTCTTCTTGGGCTGACTTGACTCTTCGCATTTTTAAGAAATAAAACAGCATCTAAAATGTTTCTGTAATGTTAATATCCATATGTAGGCTTGCCTACCTGTTTTTGCGTACTTTTAATTTAAGTGATAAGAAAAATATTAAGTCGCATAAAACAATCAACGCAATTAACCAAACACATAATAGGTACGTAGTTTACCGTACCTTTATAATTCGCTACGGTATTAGTAGCGAAATGGCAATTTCAACGCTCGAGAAAACTGTGGCCATTATTTTAGTTTCAACTTCACACGCGCCACTGATAATCATAATATTAATATTGTGTGTGCCTACACCTAAAAATATAAGCTAAAAATTAGTTTGACTATAATTTAGAACCGTGAGTACCTACCTATATTTATTAGTGATCAAATTTTTAACTGTCAGTTAACGTAAGGTTTAAGATTAACACAAGATGCTTGACCTTGTGTCTATGAGTAGATTAGATTACATTTCTAACAATTGAATAGTTAAGTAAGTACATTAGAAGTCATTATATGCAGTTCACGATAAGTACCTTTTTGCACTTATTTAAGTACCTAACTACATCTCTATGAATATAGCTGCATAGTGTGAAACGGGTTTTTGCAGTAATAACAAAGACTGTGCCACGCCGCGCCGCGCCGTGCTTGGCAATCGGAAGTTTTCATCGTCCATCAGCTTATGGACAGTTTACGCATACCTTTAATATTACTTTACTGGTGCTAACAGTGTATTTCATACCTATGTAGATGGGAATAATTGACCCCGCGCTGAACCCACTCGAGCCACAAATGTGGAAATTCTAGGAAGGCATGTGCCTATCTAAAACCGGTTGATTTATACTAAAATAGGTACATAACATACTGTAATTACCAACAATTTGTATGGACTCGGATGAAATCTTCACCGTCTAAATAACTCGAAGTGATCGAGGTACGTAACAAAAACTTATACGTAATTAAGTGCAGTAGGTTAGAAATGTTATTAATGTTAACGCAGTGTTGGTTAGTTCCTTGTACCCGGCGCGGCAGGACCCGGCATTTCAGTCTTCACATTAACGAGAGAATTCCAGCACCTTGTTTTAAATTATATTGCAGTAATATGGCTCTTTTCGCTTAGTATTACCATTAAATACAAACTTCGATATAATTTTCCGCGAGTCTACAGATATAAGTTGTGTAGTGTGTGGTGTTATTCCAGATTCTTTGTAATCTTCGTTCTCCTGAAGCACAGAACAATATATTCTAACTCCTGAAGTAATGCGGTCACAAAGACAAAAGCTTCACCATTGACGCTTTGGGTGACGAGTACCCAGTGTTAGTCACAATCACGATAATTGATTAGAGTACGTAGATGTCCATCACGTCTCTAGCCCTCAGTACGCCTTCGTCGGGATTGATAAACACAGTCTTAATGTTAATAGCCCTATGAGTTGGAGTCGAAAGTAAATAAATAGTGAAGGAAAATTGACAGAATAAAAATGGCTGACAACACACGGATAAGAAGGGACACGTGCAGAAAAGGAAATTTTAATGTGAGTCTTGGTATTAGTAAGGTTTGTCCTAAAATTTTTAATGGTAAAAGTGTTGAAGGATGACAAATTAACTAGGTAAGTGTAAACATGCAATAAATCTCAACATGTATGCCGTGTCACCCATTCGAAATTTTATTAATTTCTTTCTAAATGATATCTACAGGAAATAGGAGATCAGTCAGTCGATATACGACAGTATTTTTACAGACTTCGGAGGAGGTTCTATGTTCGGCTCTAGGTTTTTTTTTATCAATGTTCGTCGATTTCTCAAAAAAAATTCGCTACTGTATAAAGATGCTCCCGAAACGGTCCCATAAAACTTTTATCAGCATTTATCCCGTCAAGCTTATAAAACAAACAACACAATATTTTGAAAAATCATGATTACTTAAAACAATTTGGTGATATCTTCGCCAATTCTTTATAGATTTTAATGATTCTTTTCATTTTGTATAAAGGTTGATTTTGAGGTGGTCCCATAAAAGTTGATCCTCGAGAAATTGATATGTCCGCCGTAAAACGTGTCTTAAACATCATCTTATGATAACTTAAAAAATCACTACGATAGCCACTTGAAAAATTATAGATCGCACGATCGAAGTGTTCCGGGTTTAAAACGACTTCCAAATCATTAATCAAGGTATCCCGCCGGCCCCCCATAGATTCACAATGACCACTTAGAAACCCTCCGTATCAAAAGAAACATTTTACATTTTGGGTTCCATTTCAACTAGGTAGTTTCATTTCAACGCTCGGACAGAAAGCAGGTCTAGCAAAATTGTGAAAATCAAGTCCAATACAAAAAACGGGTTTCCTATTTTCAGTAAATTTTAAATGCATTTTTTACCACTGTAATTTGCTATTAGCCCTTCGTATATTAGTTTTTTTTTTATTTTCTCTACAATGTACGGCGTTATTATATACATTCATTATTTTTTATTATAAATAGACTGGTTTGCTATTACTGGTCCAAATATTTATAAAATTATAGCAACAGCTAATTTAATGTTACAGTTAATACGATTTTTATTAGTTTACTTAATAATTAATAGATTCCAAATGAAGTTGTATGGTAGCATTTTTAGATTTAATTTTCACCTTCTTTTAATTAAAATAAATTAAATTCGACTCCGAGATTAGTGGAGGATTGTTCCGTATTCAAAGAACTTGTCACGGCTCTGCGCAAACTGTCTGCGTCAAAACAAGTCGTAGACCATTTCGAATATTTACGTTTCTACCAGTATCTGCGGAGGAGGCGGCGCTCGGATACCTGATCGAATTTCCAAACCTATTTTCATTATTCAGGAATTTGAAGTCGTCGGTTTGTGGTATTTAAAATACGTCTAATGATGAAAGCTTGAAGTGAATCAGACATTTTCCGGAACCTAGGGAATCTATCATTAGGGGCCAAAGGTTCTTTTTATTAAAAGCTGTTTCTTATATACCTAAGTGCATCAAAATCAAGACTCATAACGGTTCATTAGCGACTAGCTACAAGTTCCTGGGAGTGAAAGAGTTGACATAGTGCAATAAGATATACCTAAGAAATAGCACAACCAAGTCAACCAATCAAACAACCTAAGCTATTTTTCTAAATCAATCTCATCATAGGTTCATAACCTACGACCGAGCTAAGGTACTTAATGCGTCTAGCAAACCATAACCTACTTGAACTTTCGTAAGATTCAAGGATGAAAGTATATTCCGTTTTAAATACCTACCTATTACTAGAAAATGCGTATTTTTTTACCAATATAATTATCTTCACGATGTAACCTTTGACACGTTGCTCGCCTCGAGCAGACCAAGTAATTTGTGTAATCAATCAAGCCGAATAACTTTAAAAGTAAAAGCTTAAAATTGGATAGAATTTAGAATGCGTAATATTGAAACTGATATTTAAAAAAATGAAGTATCACATTACATACATACATAGTTACAATACAATATAAATTAATACTTAAATCCATTTAAGTACCTATATACGGCTTTAACAAACAAATAGTCAGTTTTCATTGTAAGCGAACCTTATTACTTCATTGCTAATTAAAAGGCCTATTTCGAGTAAGTATCATCGCATAAATAAGATGAACTTAGTACCTAGCAAGTTTTATTGAAATCTATCAATTTATTAGAGCCAGATTCTAGCAACGACAAATTGCTTGAATCTGGCTCTAGTGAATTGATAGATTTTAATAATACTTGCTACTAAGTTACTATCGGTCGGTATCTCGGTTTGTTTAAATACCATGACACCCAAGACTAATTCACATACGAAAACAAAAGCATTAATTATTGGAATGTGGTGTGTGACACGCAGTCCTTAGTCCAGCTGAGCCATCGCCATCTGGAGCCGTCCGGAGCCATCCGGATTGATGAAGCTCAAGCGAACCAGAACCAGATCTTTCCGCCTCAAGCCGCAGCTTGTTATCGCAGCGCATGCTGCCTTCAACAAACACCATGTCGATTTCAACTAATCGAATTGTATTCATACATGAAATGTATGATTTTAAGTTTATAATGACACATTTTAGAAAAACATTTTTCAGACGTGATACACAGTTACCTACTGAAATATTTAAATAAACATAAATATCTTCACAGTTTGCATTATTATCTATTACAAATTATTATATAAAAAAACAGCTGATTATAGAATAGGCACGTGAAATTTATGAATCTCTATAACTTCAATGAAATCTATGTCATTCTGCCGAATATTTGTAAGGTGTTCGACATTTTGTCTTAAACCCCAACAAAGTACATTGCAAACATACCTACTCACGCAACTGCTGGCTTTTTAACCACTTGAAACGGCAATTAAATAGTGTTTTTCTAATTTATAAAAGAACACAATATCCGAATAAGCAATTCATTAGCTGCGATCAGCCCACACTTCAATTGAACAATTAACATCTATTCCTAGTCGCACCTTAGTCGTAACATAACGCCTTCTGCAGAATTGAATGAATATTCTACATGAGTTGTATTAACGATGATGTGGCGTTACAATTTGTTTCAGATAATACTTATTAGTATATTAGCGGGTTGGGCCGTGTGCTTTCTGCCAACCACAAAAGCGACACCTTCCCTGCCGGCGACAGCGAGTGAAAATATAACAAACACATCTAGAAATGACACTTCTTCAAATGAGCTATTCCACTGGGAGGACTACAGTGTTTTAGCAAGCATGCTCATTATTTCCTGTGGAATTGGAGTGTTCTACGGATATTTCGGGGAAAAACCGACAAGCGGTGATGACTTTCTACTTGGAGGGTCGTCTATGGGCACCTTTCCGACAGCTTTAAGTTTAGCTGCGAGGTAGGTCCGCCTGTGGTATTTATTATCGTAATAAAATTTACTTGATAGGAATCTATTAGTTTCAATATTGTATGTTTTCAGTTTCGTCACCGCTATAGAGCTGTTGGGAAACCCAGCGGAGATGTACATGGCAGGCGCACAGTTCTGGATGATTTGTGTCACCTTTGTGCTTATAGTGCCGATTTCGAGCCAGCTTTACCTGCCTGTGTTTATGAGGCTGCGATTGACGAGTTGTTATGAATATTTGGTAATTAATCTGAATACCAATTGTACAACATTAGTTTTTAAGATTTTGTGTCATAATATAAGGTTTTGTTTTTCAGGAAATCCGTTTCTGTAAAGCTGTTCGCGTTTATGCAAGTTCATTGTATATGCTACAAATGATACTGTATACAGCTGTAGCAGTTTATGCGCCGTCGCTTGCGCTATCTGATGGTAAGTACGAGTAAACCTTACGACATTCCCCAATTTAAGGAACCAGTTCACATTCCGGACTCGTAAAGGGAGAAGCGCCAAGACCAGATTCTTTCATCATAGCTATAAAAGAGTTAGAGTTATCAAGTGTTAAATATGATAATACTTCATTTGAAATAAAACGAGAATAGTCCACTTATGAGTAATTTGAAGACCATTTCAATGGCATGGTACCTAGTTAAAGATCTTTATTCACCTCGTTTAGAACGGCCGCTATGATTGACGGTCTAAAATTACGTTATTAATAGGAGACACGGTAAAACTGTAATGCTATTAGCGTACACTTTATTAGCGTAACAGTTGCGGAAACCACATATTCGTTGCAATCAAGATTCTTTCGAAACGTAAGGTGAATCTTCTGGGTTTATAAGATTTTCTAATTAGATAAGCGGTCATTTAAAAACCCACATAAATTCTCGTGGTTCAGTTTTTCTGTATGTTGTGAGAGCTATTCGGCGATTGTATTCAAATTTTATTTGCATCTTCAATGTCAATAGAAATTTTGCAATGTTAAAGCGCGTGACATGATATTCTAATTATTTTATGCTATTACTGTATGGATCCTACGTTACGTTCAATGTTACAAAGAGCCGTTGATACTTTGATATAGAAATTTTAAGATATTCGAAAGAGGAACCGATATGAAATAAACGGCTAGGAAAACACCACGGTACGATGGTGGCTGTTAGAAGATATTTCTACACCACAATACACATGGGAGGCAGTTATTTATATTACGCAACAGCAATATTTCATCTTACATTCGTATAACAGTTTATCATTATGTTATTCCACAAATTGTAGGTCTGCTGAGCCTAACGATCAGAATCAATTCAATAATGATGACTCCGTGCGGAGATCGATAAAATGCGTGGGTATGGTAGATATTTAACAAGGGGATTTTGGGATATTTTATCTTACAAGGGATTTCATCTATTGGTATCTTGCGATAGGAAGATGCAATTTCGGGGTTCTATAATTTATTTGAAGATTTATTTATAATCTCAGATCCTTAAGAGCGGGCCTAATGCAAAAAATTGTGACAAGGATAGGCATAGGATTTCGCGTTCATAGGAGCGGGACAGAGTAAAGCAATGTCCGTGCAAAAATCAAGTTTTTGCTTTTTTTCTATTAATGATTCAAAATTGAGGCATTAAATAGAAAAGCTAAACGATTACTCAAATAAAACAGTAGTCTGGCTATCATCATCAGCCTTTTTCAGTCCACTGCTGGACATAGGCCTCCCCTAATGAGCGCCAGTAGTCAGTAGTCTGGCTATGTAATTCGTAAAAAATAATATGGTGTTGTCGCTGATACTTTAGAGCATATCAATTAAAACAGTTTTTTTAAAGCGATTTTTGTATAATTCTTTGTAAAGAAACCAGTTTATTTTTCAAAATTCTATTCGATTACTCGACTTCTATAGGTTTTTCCCCTACCTATCGTATTTTTTTAATTATAATATTTAACTTCGTTACCATAGATGTAAGGGTTTAAAAATACACAATTTGCTTGATTTTTGCATTAGGCGCACTCTTAATTAGTACAATGACGCTCATTCAGATAAATTAAAATAAAATAAAAACGTAAGGCACAAGGTCAGTTACCAGGACAGCCCATGCTTATCAACGAAATTTGCGTGTCGTAATATGCACTTAGATCATCAATCGATAAATTATTCGATGCGGTATTTTATTGATTTTATGTTTCATAACAAAATGTACTTAGGTATTCAACGTTGCTTCGGATTGCTAAAGGTGGCATCAGTTTACGATAATGGCCCCAACTTGTCGCGATGGTGGTCGTTACTGTTTCTGTTATGCTAACAATTGGCCATAAAACATGGCGCATCGGTGCTGATGCACACAAAACTGCAGTGGTGCAATGAAACGTTATACTGATGAATTTGATGTCGTAAGAACTGTACAAGGATTCCCTTTACCTTCATAAAGCTTGGAGCTCATCGAGTTAGAATCCTAAACTCGATCTTGGAGTTATAAAGTAAGAAAGAAAATAAACACGACTGAGATTTCCGTGTTAAATACAACTTCTTCATAAGGTTGTTATTTCACAATATAATATGAATGCTACGCCATCGCGCCGCTCAGCTGGTCTTCAAGTTGAAGTGCTTAGATATGCGTAAGATGCAAGCAAGGCATGAAACATTTTGTTAAGTAATCTTCGATCTAAGCATTATAAAATCTCTTTAAATAATAATAACATTGTAACATAGAAGCTGATGTCTTACATTATATAATTGATGTTTATTGCAGTAACGGGATTAAATACGTATCTGGCTGTAACACTGGTGTACGTTGTCTGCATATTCTACGCGTCACAGGTTAGTAGCTATGCCACTAGTTGGCAAAAAAAATTGTAAAGAAAAAATCAATTCATTTAGATTTTTATTTTTGTATTTGAATTAAATAATACTTAATATGTCATAAGCAAGTAATTAATTTTATTTGTTATTTGCGTATAAATACTTAATTATAATTAATACTTAAATAATTTAGTTTATTTGTTAAAACATGTATTTGTATGGAAGAGCAGGATATCCTGCCAGGCACAAGTATATTTACATACTTAAAAGGATGTCCTAACAACTGTTTATCATGTAGAGTACCATATTTTAGACTAATAAACAATTTTCAATAACACTTTGTTTCATATTTGTAAGTAGGTACTTTAAAATTTAATTTTTCTGAGTACTTTTATAGGAAAGCCTAAAGAAATAAAGTTTTTCTTTTCTAATATTCTGACTTCTGTTCAGACAATTTTAGGAATCGTGTTCGATTTCTTTTTCGACTTGACTTTTTCAAATATCAATAACGTTCATTTCTTGCTTACAAAATAAGCACTTAGTAGACAAGTCAAATTTTATACTATAAACAAAATAGTAATTATTATAAAATAGGAAACAGGTGTTATTGATTTTGTATACTTCAATTTTTTGTCCAGTAGTGGAAGAAATGGAAAATAAACCACTTTGAACTTTAAGTTTGAGCCTGGATAATTTGTTTGTTCAGGGAGGCATGAAGGCGGTGATAATGACAGATTCTTTCCAATCTGTCGTGCTGATCGGTTCTTTGGCCGTAGTGCTAGGAATGGGGGCTGCGAATGTTGGCGGGATGGACCTCGTCTGGGACTACGCGAGACGGACGGATCGCTTGCATTTTTTCGAGTAAGTATAAATTAAATTATTTATTAATTTAGTATAAATTTAATTACATATTCCGATGTCGGCAAAGACATGTTTCAAACCGGTCATCAATTGTAAATAAATATTAATAAATAATACTGGACAATTTACACAGCATTATCTAACCCCAAGCTAAGCAGCGCTTTTGTTATGAGTACTAGATAACTGATATAGGTACATAATACAATAAATTACATAGATAGATGACGACCTCAGTGGCGCGGTGTGCGAAGGTCTGCCTGCGACACAGGAGGTTGCGGGCTCGATTCCCGCAACGGAACAAAATGTGTGTACGATCTGCAGACAGTTGTTCAGGGTGTTCTGGTCGTTTTCTATGTATAATAAAAAGTATCTATCTATGTATTGTGTTATATTATGTATATCAGTTATCTAGTACCCATAACACAAGCTCTGCTTAGCTTGAGGCTAGCTAGGTAATGCTGTGTGAATTGTCCAGCATTATTTATTTATTTTATAGATATTTTTATAATACATAGAAAACGACCAGAACACTCGGAAACACCTGCAGATCGTACAAATATTAATCCCAAGGTGAGAATCGAACCCGCAACCTGCGTCGCAGGCGGACCTTCGCCCACCGCGCCACAGAGGTCGTTGAATTATGTTTTTGATTGCTCTACTAGACATGCATGTGTGGGCAAACCCCTGGATAATTAATGTAACAAACAAAGCTCTCTCACTTTTACTCCAAATAGATTTAACATACTTTTCACAGACAACATATTGTGTAACTTGTTATTGACCTACACCGAGTGCGCCTAATGCAAAAATCAAGCAAATTGTGTATTTTTAAACCCTTACATCTATGGTAACGAACTTAAATATTCTAATTAAAAAAATACGATAGGTAGGGGAAAAACCCATAGAAGTCGAGTAATCGAATAGAATTTTGAAAAATAAACTGGTTTCTTTACAAAAAATTATACAAAAATCGCTTTAAAAAAACTGTTTTAATTGAAATGCTCTAATCTAAAGTATCAGCGACAACACCATATTATTTTTTACGAATTGTATAGCCAGACTACAGTTTTATTTAAGTAATCGTTTAGTTTTTCTATTTAATGCTTAAATTTAGAATCATTAATAGAAAAAAAAGCAAAAACTTGATTTTTGCACTAACATTGCTTTACTCTGTCCCGCTCCTATGAACGCGAAATCCTAGTCCTATCCTTTTCACAATTTTTTGCATTAGGCCCGCTCTTAACTAACGTTTGATGTGCACGCCCAGATTTGCTATAATTCGGTGTGCCCAATTACATTTGTGCAAAACACTACATCTTTGTTACTTAGAGCCGATTTAGAACATTTGCTTGTGGTTTGTAATCTAAACAATCTATTGTTAGCCAAGATTTTGAAATGTCGATAAGAACTTAATACCTCTAGTTTTCAATTATATATTTCTGATTTTACTACACGTCGTCATTATAAGGCCATTAAAGATTCTTCACTATTTTATAGGTAACAGAAACTAGAATTTTGTATTCTTTCTTTCTTAACACATTCTTTTTGTTCAAAGTTATTTGAAATATTTTTATACTTAACGCTAGATTTTATAATGCTAGAAACTAGAATTTAGTATTATTTCTTTGATTTGATTAGGTACCTATGCCTAGCCGTGTGATGCCGGGTAGAATATGCACCACCCAAACTCTTCCCGTGGGAGTCGTAAGAGGCAACTAAAGGAACATAATCTATAATAATAATTGTGTACACCGGGGGGCGGACAGCAAAGCCTCTTGCAGAATAGATCTACCGAACTTTGATCCCCAATCCACATGCGCAGCGCGTGGATTATGGGCATTACCTCCCATGAGATAAAAAAATCAGGGGTAGGCTTACGTCCAGTAGTGGACCATTATAGGCTGTTGAGGTATTATTATACTATTCTTTTTGTCCAAAAATAATTTGTAACTTTTTTATTATTTTAGCATGAATCCCGACCCTACAGTGCGCCACTCATTTTGGTCTGTGGTCGTGGGAGGTACCATGTATTGGACGAGTATGTTCTGCGCTAACCAGGCTTCGGTCCAGAAATACCTGTCCGTGGAACGCATCGGCCAAGTGCGAGTTGCGCTATGGGTGTCTGCTATCGGTCTCATCGCGGTTTACTCCGTCAATTTCATCACCGGAGCTGTGCTAGCGTTACATTACGCTGATTGTGATCCTATTCAGGTAATCACGAAGGTGTTTATTCTAATGTCGGTATGTTATTTCATCGCTGTAGTTGAATGTCATTTACTTTTGTAATAGGCTGTTCAACGAACTATAAGTAAGACCTAATATTAACAAAATATGTGCCTAGTTATTAGGCCTTACTTGCTTATAATTTAGTCTTAAATTATGTCCATAAGATAGCTAGGTAACTACTTAGCTAGATAATTCAAGACTAAGTTATAAGCGCATAAGCATTATAAGCGGTCTCTGCGGTCACCGAAGAAAAAAAGAATACCTAGTACCTAATATCCTAGCATTAGTTACGCAAAGCAATAACTGACTAAATATAATATAAATAACATAACATACCGCAGAATGGAGAGATTGCTGGATCGGACAGACTTCTGCCGCTGTACGTCGTGCAAGAGCTGGGCCACGCACGAGGTGTCCCAGGGTTTTTCGTAGCCGGTATATTTGCAGCCAGCTTGGGGTGAGAAAAAAAAACTTCCATTAGGTACCTACTACAAACCTTATTTGTGTTGGAAGAACACCAACGTTTCAGTGCTCGGAGGGATGCGGAACCCGCACGTCTAGAACCGCACTCACCCTGAAGAAGTCCCTCGTTAAGGGATGATGGTGTTCTTCCAACACAAATAAGGTTCATAGTTATCCCGCTTACATCCGTAATGTTTTTGTCACGATAGATTTATAGAAATAAATATATATATAAATATATGTATAAAATACTTACTACAAATCAGTTATCCAATTGATTGTACTTGAATGTCCAGACCTGTGCTTGCAAGTTGTAGAAATTTTAGCAAGAGCTTTAAAAGAATATTATACTGTGTGATAAATTGATAATACGTGATAAGTAACTGTGCGTATGCTGTGTGAATTGCTTCGTGATAACTAACTGACTGGACGCCTTGGAATAGGACTCCATGTGAATGTTGGACAAAACTAGAAAACTCCAGTATCAATTTGGGAAGTCTTCAGAGAATAATTAAGGTTTTAATGGGTAGTGGTTACTGCCGTCTACTGAATCTGATGTCATCGAATGTGTTGTAAAGAGAAGATAACATTAATTTCGTACATCGCTCATGGTCTAACTAAAATAGTTAAATTTTAAGTATTTTCCCTTCTGTTTCCTAACCCCAGGACAGTGGCGTCAGCACTCAACTCACTAGCGGCCATAGCTTGTGAAGATTTAGCAGGCAGTCTCCTCGGAATAACTTTGCCAGAAAACAAAGGAGCACTGGTGAGAACATTATTTTTAGGTATCTGATAATATCCAGGAAAATATTTCAGTCACATTAGATATTCTGCGCAATTAGATACTGTTACAATTTCAACGGACTGTATAGTCAAATATGCATACGCATATACAGTCCGTTGAAATTTGTAATTTAATAAAAGTTGTCCTGAAGGATGCAGATTTTTGCATATTCCAAAGAAAGAAACTAAACTTTCTTTACCTAATGTAATATAGGCGAATGTTTGTAAGATGTGCGTGGTTTGAGCCTAGACAACAACGCCAATGAATCTATCGTTACGTTATGAGACTTTCGTTGCTGACTGTACCTACTAAACAGATCAAGCTAGAATTTCACAAGCATGGGGCTTAACGCCTTGCTTTTTTATTAATGCAAATCGCGGGCAGAAACTAGTAGATAAGTACCTACTAAAGAGGAAGTGACGTTACAGATAGCGCGTTGGGTGTGCGTCGCTTGCGGGATGATATCGTTCGGCCTGGTGTTCGCGGTGGAACACCTGGGTCCGGTACTGCAGCTGGCTCTGTCCTTCAACGGCATGGCTGGAGGCGTCTCTCTGGGACTCTTCACACTGGGGATGCTGTTCCCTTGGGCTAATGCGAAGGTTAGTCGACATTACCACACTTAAACATTAACCTTTTCTACTTAGCCCTTAACCCAATATCTACAATACAGCTATCTATAATACCTACATGGAGACTTGCAGCAATAGACGCCCTTCTATATGGAATCGTCAAAACAAGTGCTGATCGCGGGGTCAGCATAAAATACACATAAAATACATGTGCTTCCATAAACATCATCCTATTAGTAGTCGCTTTCAAACATCCTCTGAAGTAACATCGTTATAACGTTTATAAATAGGCTAAAATACCTGCCACTCGGCACTAGATCACACCTGCTGATGAGAAAGGGTACGTACGGAGTACTAGGTAGGTACTATAACTTAGTCAAACTCCTTGAAAGAAAAATCTCAAATCGACAAGTAGGTAATGTAAATTGCGCCAAAAAAGACGCGGCAAAGGATTTACGTTCAGATAAAGTATAAGCGGTTTGTTTACAAAAATTCAACAACGAGTTTGGCTACGGTATAGGAGTCCTCTCTGGTGTGATCTGGTGCAAAGCGGTATTTTAGTTACCCACCTACCTACTTAAAGATTTATGACGATTGGAGAATCTGAAAATTTAAATCAATAAGTAGACATTTGCCTGCTACGGAATTTATTAGGTACCTTCTTGAAAGTGGCCTAACTATAAAATAAAATAAACCTCTTAGTGCACAATCGAAAAACCAAGGGGATCTTTGAATTTATCACAGGAAGTTGTTTTATGTCCTTGCACAATGCAGATGAACAAATGTTACTTACCTATTGGTTGTTTGTTAATTACGGACTATTAATAATAGGTAGGTACGTTACCAACCTTGTGATTGCATAAAATTGTTGTTGTTGCCATATCGCATGTATTTAAACAAACAAACGTAGGTATGCCAAATTTACCGGCTCTGCTACTCTTTACATTAAAATTTATAAGAAAGAAGTACGTATTAATTAACTTTAAAACTAAAAAGAATCAAATTTACATTTTGAAATAAAAATTGAGCTTAAAAAATCTCTCCGCTTCGAAGCTTAGTCGGTATTGGTACCGCCCCGGGTACCATAGGTCTGAAGGGCACCCCTTGTGCTTGCTTAGCGTAATCAAGCCAGACCACGACAACGCACACGCACAGCCAGATCATAAAAATATTCGAGGCTCGCTTCGTTCGCCGTTGGGCTCCTATTTTGTTGCCTAACTTACAATGTTCTTAGCTCATTATCTTAGCTCCTTACGTTTGGCGCAAAAATTTCAAATAATGCGGCACTCGCCGATGTTTATGTAGGTATGTTATGTGTTTATGTATGTTTTTTTTTACCAATTTTCTCAACCGCCGCAAACTCACCAAAATTTTCAGGCCTCGTTGTGCTCGCTGTTATTAATATTTTCAAACCTACTCTTCTTAACTTGTTTGTGCCTACTGAAAGGAATAACAAAAATTTCAGCGGCTCGCGCATACTTTTCGCTCGCCGTATTATTTTTTCGGTTTTTTGTTTTTGTATTCTTAACTTTTTGATAATCGCCGAAAATATCGCAATGATGCTGCCATTCGCCGTCGTTTTAGCTATCTTGTCTTTGTTGCTAACCCGACCTCGTCAAGCTCCAAAATTAGCTTGACTCGCTTTTATCTACCATCGCAAGCCTTCAAATTATCAGGGCTCGCTCTGCCTGCACGCTGATATATTTTTTTTTACTTTTAACGTGTTTGTGCTAGGTACATAATAGAATTGTATGCCATTTCAAAAACTTACACTACTAAATCTCATTTCAGTCAAGTCCAAAAATCTTTTTAAAAAAGTCTTTTAACTCCTGTAAATTATTATCTGAAGGAAGCCGGAGCCAGAGATTGGAGGAACGGGGTGACCAAAGAAGTTAGCCCCCTCGGTCATGGAGTACCTTCCGCAGTATGGTTAAATTGTTAATGTTGTTTTATCTTCCAGGGCGCCGTGTCAGGTGGTGTGGTGGGCCTACTGGTGGTAGTTATAGCGGGTGGAGGGGCTCAGTTGGCGCAGGTGCCTCTGAACCGCCTGCCGCCCTCCACTATCGGCTGCGTCGGCGCAAACCAGACCTTGGATGTATCTACTGTGTAAGTATCTACCCTATAGCCTGCAGTAAGCCAACTGTTTCAATTGTAATTTTCTTTACTCACACTAAAAAACAAAATAATTACGTATTGTTCAGTCAAATTTCCGAAATAACCTACTCTCAGTAGTCCTTCTAAAAGTAGTAGGTACCTACTAAGAGTTTATGGTCCGTATCTATCCTTGAGTAACGCTTTTGCCACAGAAAAACGTTACTCAAGCATTAATCGACTGACTGAGCAAGTTTTCATAATACGGGTCTAAGAGTAATCGAGTTCCTTGTGAAAAGATCGTCCGAGAAAGTAATACTTACCCTACCACCATGCATTTTTCGGCCGACAAACAGCATTGCTGTGTTCGGGTTCGGAGGAATGCCGGTGGAATAGACTCCTCCGTTACAAGCGACGACGGATTGTCCGTCCAAACTATTTTTACAATATATTGTATGGAGTCTTCCATACTAATATTATTATAAAGGCGTATAATTTATTTGTGTATTTTTTGCTCTGGAACTACCTACTAGTCGGTTTTACTTTATCCAGGTACCGCATGAGCGAAGCCGCTTGTATAATCTAGTATTAAAAAATCTTGCCATTACAGGGAAGCCCAAGCCGAAGCTGTGTTCTGGCTGTTCCGTATATCATACTTGTGGTATTCAGCCATAGGATGCGTGGCCACTCTCGTCGTCGGTCTGGCAGTATCCTTTGCGACTGGCGCTACGGACCCCGCAATTGTGCCCGTTGATCTTATTTCGCCACCTATTCTGAAACTACTTAACTCACTGCCCAGCAGGTTTAAGGTAAGCAACATCCTAACATGCATAAAAACGTAACAAGAATATTTCTGTATTTTTCAAGTTTAGTTTTATAATAAAAGCTCTAAACGTAAACCCCGAAAAAATCCTCAAAAAAGGTAAAAAAACACTGGTTATCTTTTTCTACTTTATGACAGCAGAAGAAACAATCGACTCGTCATCATCATTAGCCTACATTAGTCCACAGCTGGACATAGGCCTCCCCTTATGATCGCCATAGCGCCCTGTCTTCAGCTTGCCGCATCCAGCATCTGCCAGCAGTCTTTCGCAAACGATTAATATTATACACATTATTATAAAAACACTCTTATCAGTTGTTTAATAATGAAAAATGTAAAACTATGATGAAAAGTGTAGGTAGATATATATTATACACACGGCCAAAAGAGAAGATAGGTACGAAGGTAATTTTATGACACCGCTTGTACTCCGCAAAAAATAAACTTCTTGTGATTTCATAATTTAGTAAAGCATCTATTTTTTCAGAAACCTCTGCGCGTTTCGACGAGAGTCCCGGAGCGGCGACGCAGCTCCAGCGTACGGCCTCCGAGCATGACCGATGACAAGGACACTCGACGGCGTCGTCGCCTATCAGAACTTGCTGGAGGCGTCTTCTACAGCGACGGCTCCGTTCTAACAAGAGGTCATATCAACCCGGCCCTCGGTCTCGACCCAGAAAAACTACCCCCAGCCGAATATACCCCGGAAACCTGCATTAAGCTTGAGCCTACGTCATTCAATCACAATAATTCGCGTTAAGAAGTAACGTTAAACTTAATCGTAATTTCGCGATTTACGGTGCCAAAGAACACCTTGCCAAATAGACTAAAAATAAATTTAAATGCACTTTAGGTAAATTAAGTTACTGTTAGAGTTTTAAAAGCTAAGCACTTATTATCACCATTTAAAACAGATTTATTAAAAAAACGTAATGTTTGATACAAATATTTTATTGATTTTTTACTATCTATGAAATTTATTACGCCCAAAATGTTTAACATTACCGTTAGCAATATATTGTTATTCTGTGACAATACATGATAGATTACAAAGAAATAAATAACTCGTTAAGTACTTTTATTAGTACCTAACTAATGGAAGTATAGGATAATAAAAACGGTTACCTGTAACTTATAGGTAGTATACCTGTAAGTTACAGGTAAATACTTTCTTATTCAGGACATTCGGAAATCTACTTAAAAAGCATTATGATTTCTATTTAAATATTTCAGTATCGTTACTTTTCATTGCTTTTATATATAAGTGACAAATCGCTGCGTAAAGCCAGAACGAATTGATTGTTCAAGTCGTAAGAACTCATTTTTAATCAAGCAACCTATTTGTTATTGTTTTACCTACCTATGGCATATTTTTATGAGATAGTTTTTGTACCTTAGTGCATGTATATTTACATAGGTACACTTGCCATAATTACTATGGCAATAACAAAAGTTTTCGGTATTAATAATTATTATTTGCTATTTCTATTTTAAATAATGGCAGGCTATTTATTTCACATTCAATTTTAATTTTATACGGATCATACTTGACAAATTAGTTAGTTTTAAGTATTTATGTGTACGTGAATAAATATTATTTATAATAAAACATTAATAATAAATACCAACATAATAATATTATAATAAAAATCCTATGAATTTGGTGCTTATATTTTCATTTTTATTTTACACTTATGCTATTAAACACAATAAGGCAGATAATGAAAACAATTATTCCTTGTGTAAATCAATTAAATAATTAAAATATAAAGAAAGATACATCTGTAATAACTTGATATTCTAAAACAGGCATAGCATAAGTGATTAATTGAACTATCTATACTGCCTTTTATTTATACATTGGTTTGCGTTGGAACTTAAGATCGTAAAATTTTTGCAACATAATAAGTTCAACAATAAAAATGCGTACATATTTTAAAATTACATAAATGTTGATAACTCTGTTTTCAAGACAGCAGATCGGGCTGTTGTAATGATTGTTGGTGAATATCGTGGACCGTTGAAACAGGTAACGTGGCACTCACGGTTATCGGTGGCATTCCGGGGAGCGAGATGGGTGTTACCACTGACTGACCCGAGCTGATCGGCGGCGGCTGTATCGGAGGTTGTGCAAAACTGCTCATGTCAAATGTGGGTACTAAAGGCGTATTATGAGTGTAAGTTGTCGGATTGCTTTGTGAGTAAACACTGGGCGGAGGCGCCAGCGGCTGTGAGTAGCTAGGCATCATTGGTATGTAAGGTTGAGGCTGGTTCATTGGAAAGCCCGGCAAGTTAGGCAGTGGCGCCGGTGGCTGCATATTACTTACTGATGGTATACTACCCAAATTTGTCAGAGTTGCGTCTGCGAAATCTGAAAAAAGAAGAAAAAATGCAATTAAAGCACTTGCTATTATGAATACAAACTGTGCTTATTTATTAATCAAATAACAAATTTAAATTAAAACTAGTATTTACAATAGAAACAATTAAGCTATCTGCAAACTGTTGCAAACAATCTACAGGTAGCTCAACTGATCCATATCAATACCAGTTGAAAGCGTGCCTAAGACACTGGCTGCATTGCTCCGCTGTTTAGCAATGCTGATGCGCTGTGCCAGATACTCACCAGCTCTCGGGTCACGCGTCGCTTCGACCAGACGCTCTGATAATTTTTTGAAAACCCGGAGAGCCTCCGTACCCCACGGACCTAGGGTCTCGACTCCAAGGGGAGCAAATGTGTAGGCTCTGTCGAGACCTGCATATTTGCGCCTGTTGAGATCTTCGGCTAAATCTGCCGCCGCACCAGCCCTCACGGAAGTCCTAGGAAGATGGAAAGGCGCGAGTGTGTCGACACATGTAGCGTCCCACACAATAGGCCTCCCCAACTCCCATGGGACTAGAGTCATGCCCTCGGGCCTCTTACCATCGTCACGCAACAGACCATTCGGTTCGAGAATAGCTGGTACGTTAGCGGTGGTAAAGGCTGTGCTTACAGAAATACAGGGTGCCATATAATAAGCCGAAAGGTTCCCGATACCGACGGGATCAACTTTTGTTTTACTTTTTTCCTTTTCAATCGTGTGTGTAATATTTTATGAATTTCGAATACTTATATATTTATTTATAGAAATCTTGTTATTCATATCTTTAACACATAGTGGTGGACATAAAATAAACAATTTTTTTTAAGCTATTTGCATTATTTAACTCCACACCACTCTAAAATAAATGAATGATTTATGTTAAGGGAGGCAATTAGATCTGGTGGACTCACGGTACTGGGTGGCTGGTGTCTTCCCACGCCGATGACATGTGCCCACTGGCGGTTCCCTTGAACACTGGGTGTCCACAGGTGCTGGTTTATCTTGATTTTGTCGATTGGTGTATGTAGAAATTGTCACAACACAAGGGAGGAGGCGTCGCGACTCGATAGACTACCGGAAGACCGCGAGCAAATCCGGGGGCGAACAGCTTTATCGGTGCGAGTGTGCTCAACCGTGGTGGTAGAAGGACTAAAAGTCTTGTTGATTGCGTCGCAATGCATCGTGCGATGTCACGTGATGGGTTCCACCCAAAGATCTCGCCAATAGCAAACAATTAAAATATATCATGATTTAAGTCTCCAGGTTGCGGGTACTTTGAGATTGACCAGATGCTACCCTAACAATTGAAACAAAGAAATATCTATACTCATCGTCATCATCAACAGGAACACGAAGAAACAAAAATATGATAATAGAAATTAAGTCAATTCCGTCACGGAACATGCCGCTCACCTTAAAAGAACGCAGTTGTTTTAACACTAAACAAACCAATTTTTACTATATGAAACACAAAACAAATATTATCTTAAATACTTTCCTACGTACTAAATGCTCAATAAATAATCGAACTATTATTCAATGGGAAGTGGACAAATTTTAACTACAGGTCTCCTTGTAAAGGAGTTTCCCATTTGGAGAGTGACAACACGAGTAATGTTGTCAGTACCTGGATGCAGGGCGTGAACGCGAGCTAACTTCCACTGCAAGGGAGGTAAGTTATCATCGCGAACCACAACAATCATGCCTTCTCGAATGGGAGCCCCACGATTACTAAACCATTTGTTAGCTTGCTGCAGCTCATGTAAGTATTCGTTGCTCCACCGCTTCCAGAAGTGTTGAGTACACTGTTGTACCCATTGCCATCGAGTAAGTCGATTAGGGTTAACATCCGTAAACGAAATATCGGGTAGGGCCGCGAGCGGTCCGCCTATCAAGAAATGCGCTGGAGTCAGCGGCAATGGATCATTAGAATCCGTACTTAATACGCAGAGCGGTCGTGAATTTAAAACTGCCTCGACCTGACATAGAAGCGTATGCATTTCATCATACGTCTGTGTGCGTGTGCCGATGACGCGGTACAAGTGATGCTTGAAGCTTTTTACACCAGCTTCCACCAATCCATTGAAATGTGACCCGGTCACGGGTTGGAAATGAAAAGTCAGGCCTTGACTTAATGTTTTTTCATGCAAGGCCTTTTGAAAAGGATCTGAATTGAGAAATGTAAATAACTCTTGGAGGTGGTTATTACATCCAACAAAATTTCTGCCGTTGTCTGAGTATATGTCGGTACACAGACCACGACGGGACGTGAAACGTCGCAAGGCCGCGAGAAATGATTCGGTCGTAAGATCCGAGACTAATTCGAGATGGACTGCTTTAACACTCATGCAGACAAACACTGCAACGTACGCCTTTATGATTTTCGCGTTCCGAACATTATTAGCGCGTACCATAAACGCACCGCAATAGTCAACCGCTGTTTGACTAAATATACGCAAATTAGATTTTAAACGCGGACTGGGCATCGGCGCTAATTTTGGCTGAGGATGTATCGGTCGCATACGAAAACATGAAATACATCTATGAATGCGTTGTCTTATCGCATTGCGAGCTGCCAATATCCAGTACCTTTGCAATAGTAAGTACTGCGTTGTCTGTGGACCAGTGTGCAGGTGAATCACATGAGCGTTATCTATTATCAACGTAGTTAAGTAATGTTTCGCCGGAAGAATCAATTGATGTTTTGATTCAAAAGAAAGTTGCGACTTATGCAAACGCCCGCCTACACGCAATAAGTTATCCCGATCTAAAAACGGAGATAAGCGCATAAGTCTATTTGTAGGTAACTTACCTTGCGATATATTTTTTATATCTTCTGAGAAAACAGAGTGTTGCATTCTACCTATTATTTTATTTAGGCTCGACGTGTATTCGGGCACAGTAATATGGGCCGGAAATGAATTTTGCACTTTTTTACATTTATAGTAAAAACGGAAGATGTAGGAAACTACACGAACTAGTTTTCCTAGCGTGGAAAACTTAGAAAGAACATCGAGCTCGTCGGTGTCGGTACTAAACGACGAGGGGTTTGCAAGAAGCGGAAGATTACGTTTTTCTTCCTGTGTAACAAGATTTGAATTAAATGAGGGCCACATGTGCGCCTCTTCCCTTAGCCAGCTAGGGCCATGAAACCATAAAGAATGCCTTAAAAAGGCTGAGGGCAGCATGCCTCGAGACGCCGAATCAGCAGGGTTGTCGTACGAAGGCACGTGTCGCCAACAACTAGCAGGAACTCGCGACAGTATATCGCTAGTTCGATTGGACACAAAAGTTTTCCATTCGTGCGGCGGCGAGCGTAGCCACGCTAACACAATGGTTGAATCGGACCACGCGTAAATATGGTCGAAATTAATACGGTTGCCGTAGGCAAGCATAACTTTGCTTATTAATTTAGATACTAGCTGAGAAGCCAGAAGTTCAAGTCTAGGAATAGATAAACGAGCTAAGGGCGAAACACGCGTTTTAGCTAACACAAGGAAAACACGAATCTTGTTGTCGCTGCATTTACACCGAACGTAAACACATCCAGCATATGCGCGTTCGCTTGCGTCCGCAAATCCATGCAGATCAATCGTTTCTGCTTTGTCAAAAATGTGACGCGGAAAGAAACACTCCGATAAGAGCGGCAGCTCATTAGTGAAGTTTGACCAAGCGTTAACTATATCTATAGGAGGTGACTCATCCCATCCCGTCCCAGCTATCCACAATAATTGCATCAAATGTTTTGCGTACAAGATCACAGGCGATAAGAAACCGAGGGGATCGTATATTTTAGCGATTTCTGATAAGATTGACCTTTTTGTGCATGACGAGTCAGAAGTATGTACTACGAACGAAAAACCATCGGCATTTGGGTTCCATTGGAGACCTAGAACCTTCACCGAGGTATCATTGTCCACGGATGCGAACGAAACGTTGTCGGGCCGCTCACCGTGAGGTGAGGCCGCCGCAGCGAGTATCGCTTGCGAATTACTATGCCATTTCCTAAGCTCGAAACCTGCACTAGCGCAAATTCCTATCAATTGTTCTTGAAGAACGAGTGCCTTGGCCTCCGAGGCCTCTCCGGTAATGATGTCATCGACAAAAACCGAATCCATCAAGGTAGCCGAAGCGAGCGGAAACTTATCCGCCTCGTCGTGCGCGAGTTGACGTATCACGCGTAAAGCAACGTAAGGAGACGAGTTAACCCCGAACACGACCACTCGTATTCTATAATCGCGAATCGGCGCGGACGGCTCAGATCGCCACACGATTCGTTGATAATCCCAATCGGAATCTCGCACCGCTATATTGCGGTACATAGCCTTGATATCGGCTGTAAATACAATTTTGTGAATGCGAAATTTCAGCAAAATATCAACAATGTCCGAATGAAGCTTCGGACCGGTCAGTAATTGATCGTTCAACGAGGAACCATTCGTGGTTTTACAACCAGCATCAAAGACTACCCTAACTTTGGTAGTTTCACTAGCTTCCTTGACCACGCTGTGGTGAGGAATGTAGTAGTGAGAAGTTTCCTCTTTGGAAGGAGGATCACAAAGTTCCATTTGATTTAAATCCAAATACTCTTGAAGACAAGCGTGGTAATCCTTCTTCAAAGTAGGGTTACGTTCTAAACGAAATTCTAATTTTCGAAAACGCGACAGAGCGATGTCGCGGGATTGACCTAGTATAGGTGCATCTTTGAACGGCAAGGCGACAACATAGCGCCCGGTTTCGTCGCGCGTATGAGACTTTTCGAAAATCGCCTCGCTCAATCGCTCGTCTGCGGTTAGAGTTTTTTCTTCTGGTACTGCCTCCAGCTCCCAAAAACGTTGGAGGTCGCTGTCCTCGAAAAAGGAGCTATGACACACCTGGAGTGGCGGCGGGTTACCTACATCGAAAGAAACCTTTCCCATCAACAAATAACCAAAAACACTATTCATTGCAATCGGTGCATCGGGGTGACCTCTTACAATGTTACCTAACAAAATGTACGGAAGTGTATCCGCACCTAGAATCATTTCAATCGGCTGGGCATTATGTGCGTTAAACTCAGGATCGGCCAAAGACAAATTATTTATGTGCGGCCATGCATCAATAGGTACCGGAATTCTAGGTAAGTACGAAACTAATTTCGGCAAAATTAACGCTTCTACTGCAACGGCCGGAAGATCCTGTTTACGTGGGGAAATAACGCACGTAGTCATCCCTTTAGGATAAATCGGTTTTCCTTCACCGATCCCGTATATTGGCGAATTTATATGTTTGTAAGTCAACCCTATGCGCCTAGCGCATGCTTCCGTCATAAAACTCGCTTGACTGCCCGAGTCAACCAGACAACGTACTAAGTGTTTTGCCGAACCATATTGTACGTTAACTAGCGCCGTAGATAACATGATCATATGTTTTTTCGTTGAAGACTGAACGGAGGACTCACAGCTTGCACTGATAAGCGAGTTACCGGCCGCTGGTAGCGCGGCAGGTTGAACAATAGGTTCGAGTGGAATGGCCTTATTACGTTCCTCCGTAGGAGGGAAAGAGATGGCCTGATTCGAGTGCATCAACTGATTTTCGAAGTGTAATAATGAGTGATGCTTCTTTTTGCAAGACTGGCATGTATATTGAGACTTGCACGATCGAAGGTCATGACCGACATTCAAGCAATTATAACAAACATTTTTATTTTTAACAAAGCGGTACCTATCGCTGGGGGACAAATTCAAAAACTTCGAACATTTAGGTAGGGCGTGTTGCGAATCACACAAAATGCATTGTTTATCATTATTACCGTACGAAGGTTCCGTGACGGTCAATGAATGACGCGAGCCATGTCCCGATCCCGACGACGACGAGCCAAAGAATCGATTCGTACCTACGTTATTTGCGCGGGCGCGTGAACTAGCATTATCTCCCTTCTTCGCCTCACTTCCCGACATAATTTCGAACGTGGAAATTTCCTGTTCCAAGAAACGTATAAGTACATCAACAGTAGGTATGTCGGAAGGTTTAGCTAATGACAATTCAAAGCGTTTACGAACGGAGTTCGGAATTTTTCGCAACAAAACATTCAATAATATGAAACTCCATGCATTCACGGGAAAACGCATTGTTTCGAGTGCTTTTATGTTTTCAATGTAGACATTTACTAATTTTCGCAAGTTAGCGTTCGACTCACTCGTACAAGCTTCACAATCGAGAATGCGATCCAAATGTTTCGACGCAATCATTCTACGATTTTCATAACGACTTTTCAAGATCTCTAATGCAACTGCATAATTATCATCAGTGATGGGAATTGATTTTATCAAATTGTGAGGCTCGTTTTTTAAAGTAAGCAACAGATAACGAAATTTCTCCGCAGGCGAGTAGGCATCATTGTTGTGGATCAGCGCTTGATACAAATCAAAATATGAAGGCCAATCCGTGGATTCCCCACTGAACGATGGTAGGGGTAGTGTAGGTAATTTATGTAAAATATTATTTTGAGGCATCGATTGAATAGCAGAACGACTCATTCGTCTGCCTTCTTGCTCGGCTTCCTTTAATTTATTTACTTGAACCAAAATAGCATAGTAACAATCATTAAAATCGTTACGAATTTTCAACTGTTCATCTTTATTGAACAACTTGGTTTTCATCAAAGCCTTTTCAATTTTTGACTGAACCTTACTAAACTTCCTTTGTTGAGCATTTAGATCAGTGGATCGTGTTTTAAATTGAACCGTGTCGGTTGTGGCAAATAACAATGTTCTTTTAATTTCTTCTAAGATAATTTCTCTTTCGAAAATATCTTGTTCGGTGGCGGCATCGTCCGCCATTTTGCGATACAAAGATGGCTTCTACAGACAAATGCGCCAACGGAAATGAAATACATAAACGTGCACGTAGTGCAGCAACAAAACAAATGAAAAACAACAAAATATTAACGTACAACAATTAATCTACCTAAATAATTAAGTGACGATTGAAAATATGAGTACCTACCTAACACTGAATACGTACGCGTGGCGTAGCAACAAAAAACAATTCTAAGAACACGCAATCTGGAGGAATCAAGATAATCATCCGGTTCGAACGGATCAAAAATATGTTAAGGGAGGCAATTAGATCTGGTGGACTCACGGTACTGGGTGGCTGGTGTCTTCCCACGCCGATGACATGTGCCCACTGGCGGTTCCCTTGAACACTGGGTGTCCACAGGTGCTGGTTTATCTTGATTTTGTCGATTGGTGTATGTAGAAATTGTCACAACACAAGGGAGGAGGCGTCGCGACTCGATAGACTACCGGAAGACCGCGAGCAAATCCGGGGGCGAACAGCTTTATCGGTGCGAGTGTGCTCAACCGTGGTGGTAGAAGGACTAAAAGTCTTGTTGATTGCGTCGCAATGCATCGTGCGATGTCACGTGATGGGTTCCACCCAAAGATCTCGCCAATAGCAAACAATTAAAATATATCATGATTTAAGTCTCCAGGTTGCGGGTACTTTGAGATTGACCAGATGCTACCCTAACAATTGAAACAAAGAAATATCTATACTCATCGTCATCATCAACAGGAACACGAAGAAACAAAAATATGATAATAGAAATTAAGTCAATTCCGTCACGGAACAATTTATTTTTGTATAATAATAATACAAAAATAATAATACAAAAATAAAAATCACAGAATAAAGACTTCTGTAGTCCGCCGGCGTTTAATTTGTGATTTTCAGTAAACTCGAAACCATTTGAAGACCACCAATTGATTGACCCATGAATTTGTGGTTTCATAACAACCAACACATTGAGTATCGGGACAACTTGTATATAATTTAGGGCATTGAATACCGTTATTTATATCGGTATATTTACCGATCTTTTGCGCAAAGTATGAGCAAAGTCAATCAATATTTCAAAAGTATGTGTAAATGAATTTATTGCAAAGAAAATATCGGTATTACCACTATTACTGGAATTATTGACATCAGTATCTATATTTCTTTATATTCCGAATTTAAAAAACATAGAATATAATTTGGTCCTTTTGGGATCCAGAATCACCCTCTTAGGCTTTGTACACATATTAAATGGCACCCTGTACTATGAAATTTGTCATCAAATACTTACTGCTAGAAAACGTTGCCATATTGGATACCATAGATTGGGCCTGAGGGATAGGTTGCTGTTGAGCGGCAACTTGTGGTGTTGCCTCCTGAGGCACATTGCTGCCTGCAATAAAGTTGCCAGCACTGACCAAAGGAATGCCTGACAAAATTCCAGGGGGAGTAGGGTTTTGTGCTTGTTGTGCAGTCACTGCCTGGGTGGCTGGGGGCACCATCAGCGGTGTCTTATCATCAGGAATATTTAAGTTTTGTGTTACTGCAGCTTGTACATTTGGTTGCACGTTTGGTGTAGGAATCTAAAATAAGACATTAGAATATCACTCAGCTTAGATTAAATTATAAGTTAGTTCATTAATCATTAAAAATACATAAACACAGTCATACATACATATGGCTTCTGAGCTGGCTGAGTAGCACCTTCAATTCTTATTGGAATCCTGTGCAAGTAGCCATATCCAATGCCACATCCAAGGCTGCCTTCTCCACCCCAGTTCTGGTTTGGTGTTATATGAATCTCTCTACATGTATCATCATTTGCATTGTAGATATAGAGTTTCAGAGCCCTACCTTCATGGGCTTCAATAAGTGTAAACAAATCTTCACTCTCATGCATGATAGAATCAGCCCCAATGATGTAATCAGAGAATGGTCTCAATCCTGCAATCTCAGCAGGTGAAGATGGATGTACCTCCTTTATGAAACAGTCATTCATTAATATATTTTAAATTTTAAATACAATATTTAGAAAATTATCAGTTAGCAATTACTTACCAATACATGCCATACATTCTCATTAGCGCCTTCAAATGAACAAAACCTAATGCTGACACCCAGCAGGCCCTGTCCGCCCCAGGAGTCGCTGGGGGTTAGCATTACTTCTCTGACAGATTGAGTCTTACTGCTGTACACGAGCATTTTTATCGAACGATTGATATTATTCTTGAGCAGCTCTTTGAGAGTGTCGTTGTCTTGGTCTAGTCTTACATTTTCTATAGCAACTATAAAGTCAAAAAATGATTCGAGGTTAGCCAATTGCCCTGGGGAGCCATCCTGTACCTGTAAATAAGTTTTACAAGAGCATTTATTAAGTGAAATTGGTCTAAACACGGTTCACAGGATATGCCGCAACACCAACCCGTAAAACATGATATCCCTCAGTTCCACCTCCCGGCACTCCAGCGCTCTGGGAGGAACCCATTGTATTATTGCACTTGTTGGTTGTTATCTCGTAGTGTCTCCTTGGTATATCAATTATCTAATTCGAAAATTTTGCAAAATCTCCCCAAAATCCCCAATTCCAACATCAACAATTTTTTGACATTGACGTTTATATGACGTGGCTAGAAAATGACCACAGATAACCTTCAAATAATCGAGTACAGTACACACATGCCAATCAATAAAATCGGATGATCTACTTGATTGTGGCTTGTGGGCTGGGCTATATGCTAAGGTGCCCATTCCACTCGTCCAATTCTTTGTCCAATGTACATTTGATCAAAGAACTTGGACGACTACATCCAATTTCCTAACAACACCTTTGGTTAAATTGTAGCCTATAGTTTATTTCAGGTCAAGAGCAACCTATGCTAACAGATTGGATCAATAATTTTCAGTCCTATCATAAGCATCCAAACTTTTGCATTCCAATATTAGTGTGATGTAATTTTTCGCTTGGGAGTTTACACATCCTCGTCTGAAGTGTTTTTGTGCCTTTATAAGAAATATACTATTGAAATCAACTACCTACGCAAATTACTTAGGAAACTTGGAAAAAGATATTGGAAGAGTGGAATGGGCATCCAAAAAAGAAATTTGATCAAATATTGGACAAAGATTTTGGATGAGTGAAATGGGACCCTACGGTTGCCCCAGAAGATATCAATAGCTGTCCTGTCACGTCAAATTGTTTCGTCTGTCATGTCATTGTCTTGTCAGTTCTGAATTTGTTTGATTTTACTATTTTTACTAGCCTTCCTTCATTTGCATTTGCAAATTCATTCATTAATTGATCAAACAGCTGCTAAAATCTTGTTTTGCCAAACCACAAACAGCCATCTATCTATCAAAACCAAAATGTTATAATTCTTAACACTGTACCTACAATATTCTTTAATGGTTTACTAGGTGGGTACCTTACAGAACAAAAATATGATAGGGTGAATTGATACCTACGTACTTATTCACGTAAGTTTACCTTCCTTCATGCATTCTCTACAAAATGGGGTGTAAGGGGGACTTCCAACATCTCATCTCCCAAGCCAACATCTCGTCCACTCGTCTTCCAAGCCAACTTAACATTACGTACGACCCTCCTAGATAACGAATTAAGCTCTGGTGGAAATATAAAAAAATCGTCATTAATTCATTGTATTTACAAATGTTTTCAAGACAAAAATAAAATTCACAAAATATTGTCATCTATGGTCAGGTCACAGCATAAAAAAGTTTGGAACTGGGCAGAGAACGATTTTCAGGAAAAAGCCTGTAACTCAGAAACCATTGGAAATAGCCATAAAGTTTGGTTTTTCTAGGTCATCAATTCATCATGAATCTGCCCTCCACTTACGGCTGGATGTTGAGTTTTGGGACACCCTGTATATTTATAGTAGTTATTGAAGATTATAATATTATAAAGTACCCTTGATTATTTATTTTCCACAGAAAATCGAAATGTCTGAGTGGAAGCATTTGATAACCGAATGGCTAAATGAATATAAAAGTTTACAAGAAAATGAAATCAAGAGTTTTGCCGCTGAACATGAACATAACCATGAAATTGCCACAGCAATTTTCAATCTTTTCTCTATTGAAGATGAAAATGATGGACAAACTAGGCCTACTGATATTGAAATAGAAATTGAACAGGTAGGCCTTCTAATATGGCTTAATGTTCTATACCTATTCAACTACCTCTGTGGCGCGGTGGGCGAAGGTCTGCCTGCGACGCAGGAAGTTGCGGGTTCGATTCCCGCCTCGGAACAAATGTGTGTACCATCTGCAGACATTTGTTCAGGGTGTTCTGGTCGTTTTCTATATATAATAAAAAATATCTATCTGTGTATTGTATTATTTATGTATATCATTTATCTAGTACCCATAACACAAGCTCTGCTTAGCTTGGGGCTAGATAATGCTGTGTGAATTGTCCAGCATTATTATTATTATTAAAATCTTAGATCTAAGTAAAAAAGAGTACTCAGGTATCGTATCAGCTTCTTTGACTTCTTAGCCCTCATCTTCGTTCACTAGATGCATTATTTATACACCTAGTGAACGAAGATGAGGCCCACCATGACACCTCTTTTCACTACTAAGTACAACAAAACATTTAAATTTTCTAATTATTCTGCTGCCTTATTTTACCATTTGCAGACAGGGATAAAAATTATGATACATTAGTGCGTTTAAAGTAAGCAATACACATGTTGTTGCGAAATGATATGTATGGGTAGCGTATTGTTGTGTCGGTTGCATCTCGGTCTAGGTACCTCTTTCCATCTATGTTTTTTATTAAGTAGGTGTATTGCACAAGATTGGAAATAATGTGTCTTTGCGTTTAGTAAAAGCACACAACACAGGCCATTTATTGAGTAAGCGGTAGGAGAATGTACCATATCTTTTTACTTAAATCTATGGCTATCATTATCATACATACCAGAATGCTCAAGTAATCATTGTTTTATCAATCTCAAGTTGTTATCCGTTTCATTACAGATGATGGAAAGTGTCTGTGTTCAGCTCTTCAGCTTTTATAGATCTAAGGAGGCAGAACTCCAAAGATTCACTCTGCAGTTTGTGCCTACTCTTATTTTTAATTACTTAAGTTTGGTTGCTCAGAGCCATATGAAAACCTATCGCTGTATTGAAACATTGCTGATTGGTAAGTTTTACAATCATACTGTGGTTACAAAATTCTGTAATTAGCCAACTTTAAAGTTATATTTTTGTAGGATTGTACAACTTTGAAGTAGTTGACGAATCTGGCAAACCTAAGGTTGTTTCCTTCAGATTACCTTCTTTGGCCCAAGCTTCAATCTACCATGAAGTGAGTATAAACCTTTTAATACTTTTACCAAAATAGCACTTGCTTGCAGTCAATTGATAGTAGCAAGCTGATTTTTGATAAAAACTTATTCATCATTGATCATGAGTACAAAAAAAATATTGTTTCAGCCTCTGTCTTTGGGACCTCAGTTTCTAACTGAAAGTGCTCTTAGGAGATGGGAAGAATGCAATACAAAGCTAGTAAGCTGGGGTCCAATGCCACAAGTGGACGTCTTGAATGCACAGAACAGATTGAAAGTTATTTCTGCACTTCTATTTATTTATAATCGCCAGTTAAGCCTGCTACCCAAACTGTCTTTGAGACATTTTTGTTTAGCGACTTGCAGGTAAATTGACTACAAATGCTACTAGTATAAATTTATTTTTAATTAATTAAATACGTACCTACGTTTATGCTGTAGTAGTTACTACTAGCTAACATTTGGTTTAACTAACTAAATTTTACCTAGATGGTAGTTACTCTCATTAATAATCTGTATCATTTTCATTAGTATAGTTGCCGGCAAATATATTGTCTTGTGAAAATATGCCGCAAACGCAGCAGGTGAAAGAGATAGGTACAGCTTCGTATAGCTCTGTCTCGCTCTTTCATTGTTTTAAACAAAAACTTTCAATGAATAATAGACGCGACTGTCCAGAAGGTAGCCCCCACCAATTTGTAATTGGGATTGCGTTCTGCGTAGCTTAAAGACAAGAAGAATGGCGGTTATTATATCAAGTTTTTTTTTTTTTATTGCAGAATTGTCACTCAGGGATTCAAAAAAAAGAATGGTAAGAACATAGAAAGAATACCAGTCTCATCCAACTTACTGCTAGAGATGGTGGAAGGTGCATATTTTGCTATGTTCAATGAGTTCTACACCCTGGCATTCCAAGCTGTGAAAGACATTGACCGCAGAGCTCAGTATGAGCTATACCCTGATGTCATGCTGGTCACAAGCGCTGTTATTAATTCATTGAAGGATAATCCAGCAGGTGAGTTAATGAAATGATATTTAACAACTTGACTTTCCAGTTCCCAAATAATTTTAATTCTTCTCTTCAGATAATATTGTAAATTCCGTAAACCAGTTTGAATAAAACCAGCATATTAAATAAATAAGATGAAAATTCGGTAATTTGTTAGTATATTCTCTTTGTTTTAATATACAATGATTTAAAAAATCAACTAATTTATTCGTTTTCAGGTCAACCATGCGACGGTCCAATGGGCATAAGTGTCGCTTTATCTCCTGCGACTACTACAGTCACTATGTCCAAATCAATGATCACAAATGCCTCATTCCGAACGAAGAAATTGCCAGGTAAGATAAATAAATACATAATGCTGGACGATTCACACAGCATCATCTAGCCCCAAGCTAATCAGAGCTTGTGTTATGGGTACTAGATAACTGATACAGTTATACATTATACTACATAGATAGAAAAAACATTCTATAATCTCTTATTTTAAGGCATTTATTGAATTTAGATCACCTATTAAAGTTTCAAGTTGCTTGAATTCCATAGAACTTCACCACGCCTCAGGGACCTTCAATTGGCGTTAAAATTATCATTGAACCAGTTTTATATGTTTGGCAGATGAATTTAATGACATGCTCCCCAATGCATGCTCGTCGACTTATTGTTCGGGAAAGATAAACAGTATTTCTCGGGATAAAATCAACTCGATCTTCCTCACTGGACAACTTTAGTTGAAGACCTTCTAAATATTAGAAGAAGTAAAAATATAAACTTTATGTTTAAAAACCACCACACTTGTAATCATATCTACCACCACTAATACACATACATGTAAATATGTACTAAGCTTTTGTGTTACCTAATGCAAAAACTGTAATAAATAGGTACCTTACCTACTACGTATTAATAGGGTATATGCATGGATATTTTTTATTTTCTTCATCGATTTTTAAAAAAAACTAAACCTACAAATATTTTAATAATTATGAAAAAAACTAAAAATAAAACTGCATTCAGTTTCGGATAAAAACGCGGCCTGTTTCTGAGACGTCACCGTTCAGTTTGTCAAAACAAAGTGCTTCTGTTCCTCCGTCGATTTTTCAACCTAATAGTTAAATGATAAAAACCATCGCGTCTGTGAGTTGTATCTAATAAATAATAATTGCTTTCTTTCTTTAAAATATAATTTCAAATTCAAATAAAACCTTGAATCTTGAATATACCCCGCTAAAAGCTTCATGCATGACAATACGGTGAACGGTGACGTCACGTTTAGAGATTTTGCGATTGAGTCACAAAATTACCAACTACTTTTCAATGATTAAATTTCAGAATAGACACATCAAAAATATACAAAAATGAATATGGATATATTTTTTATAGATCAATATAGAATAAAAAAAATCAGCAATTTTAAATTCACATGCATAAACCCTATTCAAAATTTATCTGACTATTAGTTACTGGATCAGATGTGGCCAAAATTAAACTTAAACATTATTAACACGACTTAAAATGTTGCCGTCCCTTTCATAAAGATCGAAATAGAAAGGGTGGCGTAACTTTTACTCGTAGTACCGTTCATTTTAAGTTTAGTTGTATGGGATCATCTGAATTGCCACCAATGTCACCACTTTAAAAGTTTAAACACAAACTTGGTAACTTGTGTCGTTATACATGTCACCGAATCTTAAAAATGAAATTTCGTGGATCTATAAAAAATATTACGATAATCAGGATAATCTACATATTAGTAAATATCGCACTCCTTCAACTTTCAACGCGCTCGTCCTGTTGCTATGATGTTACAATCGTCGATACATAGTTTATTTCTGTTTCATTATTACAGCATGGTAGCCCATGCTCACCCCAAAAACATAAATAAAATGTTTTAAACATGTGTTTTCCTTTGTAGATGACATTCCTATACAAGCCGGACAGGTCGTACCGACAGAATCGAACGACATGCTTACTTCCATCACCGAAGAAGGCGAGACAGAGACGCCCTTACAGCGCGGCCTGGTCGCACGAAGCTCCAAGGCCAAACTTAGCTCTTTCCCCGTCCTAGGGAAAAAGATAAAAGACTCTAAGGATAAAGCGGGAAGCTCCAATGAAAAGAAAGTTACGTTGAAAGAGTCATCTAAAGGCATATGGAATTCCCTGAGCAGTGGCGGCGGTGATATGGTGGACGCGCAGCAGAGACAGGATTCTGACGCGAACGGTAGCTTGAAAGACGATAAGATATCTGTTACTTCAATACTGAACAGCACTGAGAATTCAGACTCGCGCTCTCAAGTCACTACTGATTCCATGGAGTTGGAGACGACACCTCGGTTCGCCGCCATGCAAGTCAGCTCTGTTTGAGCTTTTGAAACCAGTACCTATTATATGTAACTAAGTGGTAGGTGACCTTGTTTACATTTCATTGGCTATTAGGTATATGTAACAAACGCCCGAATACTCAAACGCAATTCTGATATACGAACGTCTCAAGTTGCGATTTTATGTCAGTTTTCAATGAAAATCTGTCAAAAATTCGTCACTTGAGACGTGCTTAATCTGAGATGCGTTTGAGTATTTGGAGGTAAGTGGTTGGTGATCTTGGTTAGATTTCATTGGACGCTGTTATGTTTCCTATGGTTGGGTGATGGAAGTGAACAACTGGGTTGTTGTTGTTTTCAAATGAAATATTTATAGTTTGTTGGATTTGTCATAGTACTATTAAAACATCTTCAGTATTGTTATGGTGGTTTCCTTTAGTACCTACCTACTGGCTGGCTAGGTAATATGTATTTAGGTTTGATAAGGTCTGAGATAAAGAAGAGATACAAAGCGTGCCCAATGGTTCGTGTAAAGATGCTGCTATTGCGTCGGTCGTTACTTTTTGAACTTGGCTGGACGCTTTATCGCGCGACTCAATATATCGCCGCTGAATAAACTTTAATGGAAGTGATATTTAGCCATATTGTTGATCGTTGACCTTTACGAAATCAAATTGGGGCATAACCTAAAATTTCCATTTTTTAGGGTTATAGTACAGTTCTCTGGAAACTTATTAATATTAATACCTACTGCGCATAAAATTGTATATATAAATATAATAATATATAATAAATAAATAATGCTGGACAATTCACACAGCATTATCTATCTCCAAGTTAAAAGAGCTTGTGTTATGGGTACTAGATAAATTATATACCTACATAAAATACAATGGTACATAAATAGATATTTTTAATAAATATAAAAAACGACCAGAACACCCGGAAATATTTGCAGATTGTAGAAACATTTGTCCCAAGGCGGGAATCAAACCCGCAACCTCCCGCGTCTACTATACAGGGTTAAATATATTTAATCAATAACCTCTTAAAGGCGACTTGAATAAATCAAGAAGAACAACTTTTGTTCTATAACTTTTTTATTTCAATGTTTTTTTCCATACAAAAAAATAAATAAGTAAATTTCCAGTTTAAATCTAATATAAAGAACCAAGAACTTTTGAAATACTAACGACTTATGTAGGACGGTGGCCCAGGGTCGATATCTTTTTGCTACTCTAACTTTATACACTTTGTTCCTAAACACTGTAGCACGTTACTCGGCCCGTGGTTGTGTAGCAGTCGTAGCACTCAGCTGACTGCGGACACTTCGCTACGACACAATCGAATAAATGAAACATAGGGAGGTAGGTATTTACGAGACAGAGCTAAAGATTGATAGAAATTCCAACAAAAACTAAAAAAAAAAAAAAAAACTTAAGATGTTTACGTTTTGGCAAAAGTCATAGAACAAAAGTTGTTAGTCTTGATTTACCAGACTCGCATTTAGGAGGTTATTGATTAAATTCCTGTAACCCTGTAAATATACGCGTATTAAATGCTATTAATTAATTAATAGAAATATCACCGGTTCAACATTATTCTGGTACTTTAGAACATTAAAATACGTGAAACTATATTGCAAGCAGGATCGTTGATCGACATTAGGTAGGTACGATATTAGGTAGGTACCACCTACCTTCCTAGCTCAGAGAATTCTTATCGGTAACCTTATGATCCACAATTTGATACTGGGTACTTAAATGTAAGATAAGTCAAAGAGTAATCATTGGAGCATTGCCATAAATGGTCGTTTTTATTCGATCATCATGAAGTTTATTTTCCTAAGTGTTCTGGCCCTTTTGTGCGTTTCGTCTTCGGTGGCCAGCGATTTGATAGCCGGCACAAGTTACCAAGCACGCTTGATTTGGCAGGAAAAATGTGAATACATGGCCTATCCATTTGTCAGGAGGGACAAAAACGTTTTCTTCTCAGATCCTGGGCAACAAATTATTAAGGTGAGTAACATCTTTTAGATCTTTAGGTACCTTACGCGATCAGAAGTGTAGTTTGGTAATAGTTTTCGCGTTTATTTACCTTTTTCCGACGTTTCAGCAAGTTTAGACTTAGCTGCTACGCGGCCGGTTGCTAAATCGAAAAAAATGTTAAAAAAACGCGATGAACTCCTTACCTAACTTACTAATTAGTCCCCGCGTCATCGCACGCGCAGTTTCTATGGATCAGTTTAAAGGTTATTCCTATCCCATGGGAACTGTTTAGTGGGATAAAAAGTACATAATATGATTGATTCCAGGCTTAGAGCTACATATAGGATAAAATTCAAGCCCGATCAGTTTAGAAGTTTTTGTGTGAAGAAGAAACAAACATTTTTATATTGATGGATAATAATATATCCATTATCTAAACATCCAATCATTCGCCATTCAAAATATTAGTGTGATGATGTGATGTGATATTGAGCTGTGTTTTGATGTTATTATACAGGTTACAGTTACCTACATGATACCAGAGGCCAGTAGGGAAATGTTTTTATTTGTATTTATTTAAAACATTATAACTACTTACCTCTTTTCTTACAGGTATGACCAATAGGTAGAGTAGTCAAATGTTACTCTAACTACCTAATAGTAGCAGATTAGTAACTTTGCACCACTAACAAAACACGTGAAAATACAAAGCTATATGGTCTTTATGAACTATGTTTTAACTTTCAGGGCATAATTGTGCGGGAAAATACTCAGACCAGTGCGGTTGTGTCAATAACTGCGGGAGGCGTAGGATTCACGTACGCCAACATCAATTTCAAGAGTGAACGCGGCCATGGTCTTTACTATACAGTGGAAATTTATGTTTAGTGCTGTAGAATTCGTGAAAGGAGTCATGTACTCAGTCTAAGAGAAAATAAAAACTGCTTAGGTACCTACTTACCTATTTACTTTTTTCGTATTTTTTTCTGGATATTTCATTAAACTTTCCAAAATTCAATAGGAATAGATGTTAGGATATTTTATAAAATAAATACAGGTTAATATGCATTTCCTTTCATTTTCAATAATGCTTTTCTATGCAAGAATTATTCCTTTCAGCAACCGAATTGGTTGGTGCCAAACAAGAAGCTTATCTGACACCATATTTTGGCACCAACGAATTCGGTGATTGCCCGACGACAGATGCTCCTGCAAAAATAAAATAGGTACCTAGGGTACCTAGGTATTAAAAAAACCTATAATACCCATGTTATAAAATTTTAATCTTTCGTGATTTATCGATATAATAAAAGATACCCGATAAATAAATAATCTTTAATATCTAAAATTATAGTCAATTGCTAAAACGCTGTAAGCCGTATTAGCCTATAAAATCTTTGATGTGACGTCATTCGGTTCGAAAACTTAACAGAACGACAGATCAAACAATACATGTAACTATATGTCACACCGCAGACTATTTATGTTACTCGTTTAAAGATCCAACATGAAATTTGTTTGGAGTCCTATGAAGTCACAACTTGGCAACTGTTTGAATTGAAAATATGTACTTACCAACATTATCATCTTGCACTTTTAACAAAGTCAAGAAAATATTTGTTTATTATGATAAATATCATGTGAGTCAAGTAGCCTATTGAACCCGCCGACGACGATATATATGTATGTTACCTACAGTTTTTGTTTTCTCATAAATCGTCATGACTCCTTTCACGACTTTTCTCTAACTCTCATAGTTAGGTACAGGTTTTGCCATTCACTCCCATCTCTATTCTCGTGTATTAAATATAATATAAATATAATGCAAAAATAATTATTTTTGTTTAATCCTAGGATATACCCAAAGCTTTGTTTATTCTTGTATCATTGTATTTTTTGACACCATAAGCGTCTCGAAGAAAATTAAACTTACATTTATGTACTTACAATATACTTTATTAATCACAACTTCAAATCATATTCTACAAAAGTAGGTACCTACGTAATGTTATATTAATATTTACATAACTGGAATCTTAGAGCCGTTAATCGGTTCTCTATCAAAACCTCTGTGTTTCCGCACAACAAAAACTCCTTTCCCGAAAGCGTCATCGGGCATTCCGTAGGTACCATAGCGGTGGTCTCTCAAAGACATGTGGTTGGCCTCCAACAGACGCTGTAGTTTGGCGATGGTTGCGGCTTGCTCATCTCGCTCCATCTCGTTGATAAGAACTGGTAAGTTAGCTGCACAAAGCCATAGGTAAAACATGCCCACTGAAATTTTATTTCATTTATTAGGTACTAATTCATAAACAACTGTGTGACACAGTTGTTTATGAATTATTTTGAAAATTTCAGACACACTGTGTCTGAAATTTTCAAAATAATTAACAAAAGGCAATCAGATTTGAATATCTATTTGGACACAGTATACATATTTGGATGTAAGGAATCAAGGAAAGGGAAGAAATGGAGGTCGGGAGGCCTGCTCCTTGCATGTAGAATTGGGAAGCTTAGGTATTCTCAAAATTTCAAGATCAGATATCTCGTCATGCCAGCCTCAACGACATCATCCGGCGGGCCTTTCCCGTGGGCCTTTGTCACCGCTAACGTGTACCAGCTATTCCCGAACCGACAACCGAACAATAGTTTGTTGCGTGACGCTATCTAAGCACAGTTGTAAGGCGTCAAGCCATACCAAATCTACTGCCATTACCAGACATGGTTTGGTGCTACAGCCTTATTGAAAATGAATTTTCCGTGAACGGAATTTTCGGTCTCCTATGTAGAGCTCAGTGACTACTGACGGCTCTGAATGTCTCACAGACTACACAGACATGAATACGTTAAGCCTAGTTAGTTCGCTATACCGCCCATTCACCCAAAGCATTGTAGCACGTGCTACGATGGTCTACGAAATAACATTTTGAGTAGTAAGGAGATGCGTTGAAGTCTTTTGTGTGCTACGCTGATCCCTCGTAGCATTGTAAAACATGCTACGAAGGTCTACGTTAAATTATGTTTTTCGTTACGTGGAAGGCACTGGGAGAGGTAGGGTGTGTTAGATATATCTCAACAAAGACAGCAAAATCTCCTACACAGTGGTGAAATTGCAACTCTTTGCGACGTCTTTTTCGAGAGATATTAGGAGTTTTGTGATATTTCCCTCGTAGCATTGTAGCACGTGCTACGAAAGTCCATGAAATAAAATTTTGTGTGTCAAGGAGGTGCGTGCGCGTTGAAATATTTTGTATGCTACGCTGATCCCTCGTATCATCGTACAATGTGCTACGAAGGTCTACGTTGTAGTATGTTTCGCGTTATGGGAAAGGAACTGGGAGAGGTAAAGTTATGTTAGATATATCTCAAGAAAGATAATACTTAATTTATCGATAATCCGTGATAACCAAGCTGTTCGACAGCAGTACCGCATTGGCATTGGTGAGGCGCGCAACACCTTGCACCCAAACGAAAACAAGTTGCGACATGGAAAGTTACGGGACCCAATAACCTGCCAGTGTTAATATGAAGGAAGTGTTTGCAATCAATGTCCTGACTCTCATTTAGAGACTGACCGTCTCTGAATGGGGTTACTGTCGTGTTTTGTGGCCAGGCAATAAATGTGTAAAATTTGGATGTGTGTTTGAGAGGTGGTTTTTAGGGTTTCAAAGATCGGTTTTGAAACCCTTATGGTCTCGCTCTGTCCGTCCCCGCTCTTTCTTGAATATCTCAGTAACTACTGTAGCTATTAACTTGAAATTTGAAATAATGATACATTTCGTGCGCCATTACTGATTTTAAGAAAAAAATATAAAATATAAATAAATGAAAAATGAAAATGAATATTTTCAGTACAAATTTTGATGTTGAAATTTCAAAAGAGACCTAGGAAGGCAAATGGGATATCAAAAGAAAAGTATCGTTTTGTACATTTCAAAACACTTTTTGAAATTTCTGTAAATTTCATACTTTTTGAAATATTTCAAAAAAAGTCGAAAAATTGACCATACCCCCCCCCCCCCTATCTCCGAAGATTGCACACCGATCCACCTACAATGTATTAGGCGTTTGTAAATATCGATCTATATTTTACAGGAAAAATATAGAGAAGTCTGTAATAAAAATAGTTTTTGAAAAATGGTCAAAAAGGGGGAGAATTTTTTTTCAAAAGGGGGAGTAACTACCTATGTGGGGTATCAAATGAAAGGTATCGTTTTGACCATTTCAAAACACTTTTTGAAATTTCTGTAAGTTTCATACTTTTTGAAATATTTCAAAAAAAGACGAAAAATTGACCATTCCCCCCCCCCTAGCTCCGAAGATTGCAGACCGATCCATGTACAATGTACTAGGCGTTTGTAGACATCGATCTATATTTTACAGGAAAAATATAGAGAAGTCGGTAATAATAATAGTTTTTGAAAAATGGTCAAAAAGGAGGGGATTTTTTTTTCAAAAGTAGGGGTACCTACCCAAGTGGGATATCAAATGAAAGGTATCGTTTTGACCATTTCAAAACACTTTTTGAAATTTCTGTAAGTTTCATACTTTTTGAAATATTTCAAAAAAAGACGAAAAATTGACCATTCCCCCCCCCCTATCTCCGAAGATTGCAGACCGATCCATGTACAATGTATTAGGCGTTTGTAGACATCGATCTATATTTTACAGGAAAAATATAGAGAAGTCTGTAATAATAATAGTTTTTGAAAAATGGTCAAAAAGGGGGGGAATTTTTTTTCAAAAGAAGGGGTACCTGCCTATGTGGGGTATCAAATGAAAGGTATCGTTTTGACCATTTCAAAACACTTTTTGAAATTTCTGTAAGTTTCATACTTTTTGAAATATTTTAAAAGTAGTCGAAAAATTGACCTTTCCCCCCCCCTATCTCCGAAGATTGCAGACCGATCCACGTACAATGTATTAGGCGTTTGTAGATATCGATCTATATTTTACAGGAAAAATATAAAGAAGTCTGTAATAATAATAGTTTTTGAAAAATGGTCAAAAAGGGGGGGAATTTTTTTTCAAAAGGGGGGGTACCTACCTATGTGGGGTATCAAATGAAAGGTATCGTTTTGACCATTTCAAAACACTTTTTGAAATTTCTGTGAGTTTCATACTTTTTGAAATATTTCAAAAAAAGACGAAAAATTGACCATTCCCCCCCCCCCCCCTAGCTCCGAAGATTGCAGACCGATCCATGTACAATGTATTAGGCGTTTGTAGATATCAATCTATATTTTACAGGAAAAATATAGAGAAGTTTGTAATAATAATACTTTTTGAAAAATGGTCATAAAGGGGGGGAATTTTTTTTCAAAAGGAGGGGTACCTGCCTATGTGGGGTATCAAATGAAAGGTATCGTTTTGACCATTTCAAAACACTTTTTGAAATTTCTGTAAATTTCATACTTCTTGAAATATTTTAAAAATAGTCGAAAAATTGACCTTTCCCCCCCCCCCTATCTCCGAAGATTGCAGACCGATCCACGTACAATGTATTAGGCGTTTGTAGATATCAATCTATATTTTACAGGAAAAATATAGAGAAGTCTGTAATAATAATAGTTTTTGAAAAATGGTCAAAAAGGGGGGGAATTTTTTTTCAAGAGGAGGGGTACCTGCCTATGTGGGGTATCAAATGAAAGGTATCGTTTTGACCATTTCAAAACATTTTTTGAAATTTCTGTAAGTTTCATACTTTTTGAAATATTTTAAAAATAGTCGAAAAATTGACCATTCCCCCCCCCCCCCCCTAGCTCCGAAGATTGCAGACCGATCCATGTACAATGTATTAGGCGTTTGTAGATATCGATCTATATTTTACAGGAAAAATATAGAGAAGTCTGTAATAATAATAGTTTTTGAAAAATGGTCAAAAAGGGGGGGAATTTTTTTTCAAAAGGAGGGGTACCTGCCTATGTGGGGTATCAAATGAAAGGTATCGTTTTGACCATTTCAAAACATTTTTTGAAATTACTGTAAGTTTCATACTTTTTGAAATATTTCAAAAATAGTCGAAAAATTTACCTTTTTCCCCCCCCCCTATCTCCGAAGATTGCAGACCGATCCACGTACAATTTATTAGGCGTTTGTAGATATCAATCTATATTTTACAGGAAAAATATAGAGAAGTCTGTAATAATAATAGTTATTGAAAAATGGTCAAAAAAGGGGATTTTTTTTTAAAAAGGGGTACCTACCCATGTGGGGTATCAAATGAAAGGTATCGTTTTGACCATTTCAAAACACTTTTTGAAATTTCTGTTAGTTTCATACTTTTTAAAATATTTCAGAAAATTTATAGTCCAAATAATTGGCAAATGTTTGAAACCCTCGGCGCGCGAGTTACACTCGCACTTGGCGAATCTTGTTTAACAATACTAATAGTATAATAGGTACTGATAAAATAGTTTTACAACAATATTAGGTACCTACCTATTGCTTCGCGTTTATAAAGTACGATTGTGTGAAGTGAAGTCCATCATTATCATCAGTTTTGCTACTTTTTCTCTCATTCATTCTTAGAAATGTGTAAGTATAGAGAATAGTGTAATAGTAGACAACATTAACAACAAATTAAGAAAGCCGTAAGTATAGAGATGACAGCAGATAGAAGAGAGTGAAAGAAATAGAAGCACCTAGCGTGTGATAAGGATGTTGATTCATATGGAAACGTAGATGGAAATAGTATGGAAACTCACAGAGAAAGAATCCTACTACAACGCTAGCTGCAATCAGGAAGCCAATGTCCATTGTGTTCTGTTTTAGTAACAGGAGTCCAGTTGCCATCAATAATGATACCAGTATTAAACGGAGAAACTCCATGACAATGAAGGCGAGCATTAATAAGTTATTGCACTACAATATAAACAATCATAGTTTTCATATTTAATGAGAATAAGTAGGTAGGTAGGTACTACCTAATAATAACATAATTGAAACTTACGATATAAGCTCCGTAGATATACATGACGCATGATACCAAATAAAAGCACGAGACCCCAATACCCGTTGTTATGTATTTTTGTGGATCTGTAATTTTAAATAAATTATAGTAGGTACCTACTCTACTTAGAGCATGTCTACTTAGTCAGTATAATCGCAGTCGTTAGAAATATGGGGGAGACTGGGGACAAAAGTTACGGCGCGGGTCGAAAGTTATAAAACGCTATGTATAAGAATCGATCCGCGCGATCTTTGGTACGTACGTAGCTTATGGCGGCGGCGGCGGGAGTTAAATGAGTAAGATTTTCGTTTGTTAATGTTACTATTAGTTGACTAACATTAAGAATGTCTTGGTTAATATAACTTGTCTTCGTATAACATAACACATTCCATTCTGTTTTCATATTAGATAATTATATAGACAATTTATATATATCAAAACAAAACTTGAAAATTGAAATAGGTAGGTATGTGACAATCGGCGGTCTTATCGCTCAAGAGCCATCTCTATCAGACAACCATGAATGGATAGGATCGTTGGATTGAACGGGGCTATGTGTGCATGTTATGTAGCTTATACAATTACAAGATTCTAAATACAATTACTTAATTCCAATTTTTATCAAATTATATTACCTACGTACTGTAACCTACCGCCTATAATTAAAAAATACATAAGTGAATATACATACCTAATAATAATAACTATGTATACATACTTAAATAAATATATACATACATAGTTTTTATAAAGGGAAGCAAAGGTGTAGTCAGTGACAGCTATGTTACGTCATGATCATAATATGAATCATAAGTTAACTAGCTTTGAAATTTATTATTTCATATAATCTTGTGTTTGCTTCATTGTAAAATTGGGGGAGTTTTATACTTTCGTTAGAACCATGACTTGTAACTTTCACCCTGACCATCAAGTTATCCTGCGAGTTATTTTCAGCGTCATCTTAAAACTTATAATTTCACGAAACAGTGATAATTATATCAGATAAAATTATAATGCTGATACAATTATAGGCCATAAACGGAAGTTTTATATTAGGTACCTATTACCTATATGTATTTTTATCACAAGCGTTATTTATAACACGAAATCAGGCATGAAGTACAAACTGTTACTTTTTGTCCCTGTTCTCCCCTATACTGGTTATTTATGTTATCAGCTTACCTTCCATTGCAGATTCCACGTATTTTTTTGTATAAATGAGATCCCAATTTTTGTACCATTCTTCGAGTTCATCTCTTACTTGATCAGATCATCTTACTTGGTCGGCGTTAGCAATGCAACTGCATATTAAAATGATGATTCCCTGAAACTTAATATTGCCAGGCTGTTCATAACTCCACTGCTAGTTATTCCTAGCAACCTTTCTACACTCCGTGTATGTCATAGGTAGGTACTAGGTAATAATAATAATAGACAAGGTAGACCTGGCACCTACTTACCAATGAAAACAATCCTATTAGGATTCCCCCTAATCTCAATGAAAACCAAAAACAACAACTGTAAACTAATGCCATTTTGTTACATTATAAAAATCGTTTGTCGTCTAAGCTCCAGTTGGAACCGAAAACGACTGAAAGCTCTAATGTAAATTGATCTATATCGCATAATTACTACATCGATCAATGCAGCCATACCACATTAACGGTAGGTGGTTACTAGTTAGGTACCTACTACCTACCTACTCAACTTCCGACCATTACAACTAATGCCTCCTCTGCACGTTGGTCAACATGTGTGACATAATGTTGACCAACTCCTTGGTGATAGCGTCCACACGTTGGAGGTAATAAGAAAAATATTATTAAATGAAAAAAAGTTTGATTTTTGTACAGAGACTCGGCATTTTACTTAAATATACAGGGATATTGGTAAATTAATTACTCTACGTGAATTGCAGGTTCGCCGAAGACGCTGCCAAGTCTTAATTCTTAAAAAAAATATAAATCACCTCTGAGAAAACACTTTTGTCTGGAACCCAGAGTTACTAAAGACTGACCTTCTACTCCCATACCCACTGTTAATTCAAGGCAGAACCGTTTTTAATTTAACTTGTAAATAAAATCTCTATTACGAACGATAACTGAATCGAGGGAACCTATTACCGAAACAAAGTTTAAGAATTAAGACCTGCCGTCTTATCAAACGTGTTCGAAATGATGGGCAGGCGGCCAGTTCACGAAGTGTTACTAGGTATTACTAATTTACCAATAACCCTGTATAAGTACTAACTTCGCGAGAGAATAATAAATTAAGTAGAATAGTTTTTAATTTCGTTGTTTTTATTTATAAGTTATTTTTGTTTATTATATTATTTAGATAACGTGCGGCCAATGGCTTTGGAAGCTTGTTGCAAACTAACTATTACTTGGCCAATGTGTGGTGTGAACGCTACGACCATAATCACGCCACAACTCTTTTGACCTGCGTTGGAAAACCGCTTGGGTTAAATTGTCTAAGGAAAACCGACAACAAACTGATATATAGCCAATGTATTGGCGAATACTACACAAGTCTATCTGTGACTACACTAACCTAACACTCATGCACCAGCACTACACGAGGGCACACGCGTTGGCCAACGTGTAGAGGAAACATAAGTATTAATGGGGCAGTACCTACAACATTCAGGGTGATTGATAATTTGATTAGGTAACTAGGTACCTACTAATAAAATAATCCATACCATACCTACTCCGTAAGATATGTACCTACTCATATTATAGGTATTTGAATTATAAATTAGAGTATTGGTAGATATAGATACCTCTGTTACTTTCCTTTTACGAATAAACGTCTATCGAGGATTTTATTTATGGCGATGAGTTAAATGTTATGTAGTAGCGTCGTATGGGGGAGAATGTCAAGCTGTGGACGTTTATGGGCTACTATGATGATAATCAGGCAAGGCACAAAATCAACAGCCACACAGGCCTTCCCTGATAAGGGTCTTTTATTGGCTTTTATCATTTAGGGCTAATGATGACATAGGTAATCCCTATGCGGGTTGGGGATCGCAGTTTGGTGGTAGATCTACAGGAGCTGTTGCCCGCCCCGCAGTAGATAATAGTACATTATGATACAAGTGCGGTAAGTTGAAAATTACAGCTGAGGCGATATTGCTACAAGAAAGCAGAGGCTGTGATTAGCAAAGCGCACGTGTGTCATACGACGTTTTATAACATACGAGTATTTGCGAGTAAATAATTAAAACTCGGACTTTCGAATAAATTTTGATAGGTACGCTTGTATCTATCGGTCGATTTTTCGGGCAAGAGGCTTAGAGTAGCCTTTTTCGTGCCTCTGAGACTTCTGGCGGTGTTGAATTAATAAATTCATCATTACTTGACGACATTTTCAAGTAAAAACAATACAGCGAAAAGAAAAAGCCCGCGGAATAATTTTTATTTTTTTTTAATTTTTTACTTGTTCACAAATTAGCGATGCGCGCGCATCAGCGCTTTTTTTTAAGGTAAAGGCACAAAAACAGCCAGTATTACTAATAAAGAAAAATAATATTTTTGTGTTTTGTTACAGATAAATGATTGTATTTTATGGTCATTATTAAATAAATTAAAGAATTAAATGTTTATTTATTATATTTTATCTCCTAAACCTCCTAAAGTTAATTTTATTCAAAAAGGTTGACCACTTTTCTGGCATAAAAACTCTTGGCTGAGATTTAAAAAAGTACCGTTCGTTTTAGATGGAGTATCTTGATAAACCATAGACATAGACCGTGCGTTTTACCTTACTCTACCGCACTAGTGCGTAATGAGATACATTACGGTATTGAAATAATTGGTAAAATAAAAGGCCCTTTACGAGGAACTGTGTTATAAAACATATATTACTAAAGATACCTTTTGTTTTAGTTTTTGAAGATATTATTTTCGAATTATGTAGTGTTTGTTTTGTTGTTTTTAGAACAAGTAGATAGGTTAATAACTTATTAACCTATCTACTTGTTCTAATTCTATAATATATAAACTAATGCAGGATACCTTATTATTAATAAGGTATCCTGCATTAGTTTATATATTATATTAGATATTATCTAGTATTTTGAGCTTAATTTTAAGATTTATAGAAATTATTGAAAAACAAAATCCGCCAGGCAGGTGTGACTGTTACTCGCGCGCGGAGGGTTTCGAGCTTTTGCCAATTATTTGGACAGTAAATTTTTAAAATATAATTCATATCGATAAACGCTACATACATTTTGATGAACTCTGTGGCGCGGTGGGCGAAGTTCTGCCTACGACTCAGGAGGTTGCGGGTTCGATTCCCGCCTCGGAACAAATTTTGTACGATCTGCAGGCATTTGTTCAGGGTGTTCTGGTCGTTATTTATGTATTATAATAAATGTATATCTATGTATTGTATTATATTATGTAGGTATATCAGTTATCTAGTAGGTACCCATAACACAAGCTTTGCTTAGCATAGGGCTAGATAATGCTTTGTGAATTGTTCAACATTATTTATTTATACTTATCTATTTATATATATACATAGTAAAAAAAACTACGGAGATGGTAAGTCTATTTCTCAACTTTTTTAAATATTTCAAAAAGTATGAAACCTACAGAAATTTCGAAAACTGTTTTGAAATTGTCAAAACGATACCCTTTATTTATTTATTACCCCACTCGGGTAGTTAAAAAATTCCCCCTTTTGGACCATTTTACAAAAATGGTCAAAGGACGGTAAATTTTTCGACTTTTTTAAAAAAATTCCATAAGTACGTATGAAATCTACACAAATTTCAAAAACTGTTTTATAATGTGCAAAAATTTGATACCCCGTTTGCCTCCCTAGGTCTCTTTTGAAATTTAACAGCACAATTTGTTCTGAATTGTATTTCAAATTTCAAATTAATAGATATTCAAGAAAGAGCGGAGACGGACAGAGCGAGACCATAAGGGTTTCGAAACCGATCTCGAAAGCATAAAAAAATTGATTTTAAAATATTCACGTTTGTGGGTTATTTGTCATTTTATCGTCCCTAGGAGGTAGGAACTAGTACCACATAATTTGACATGATGATGGTTTAAATTTTAATAAAATAGACCCACTACTTTTGAAGAAATATTTTTTTATAATTTAGTGAGTAACTACCTAATAAACATTTTAATCCATCATTAAAGTATACATATATCAATTTTTTATTTTTTTTGTCGATAATTTTTGATCTAATTTCTAATTTCACCACCTTTTGGGATTACACTTTATCCAGGGACACATTATAATACATCATCATTCATCAAGTACTTTGTACCTACAAGAAGGTGATGATGTTGTACAAGTAGGTAGGTACTTGGCATCGCAGTTTATTAACCTGACCTGGAAGGTAAATTCCATATTCTTTAATCTGTGCTTCCATATCAATAGGTAGGTAGTAGGTGGGTGTAACCCTGATTCTGTCACGCTAACAGTGTTATTAAACGTTGTGTGCAGATAATTGCTTTTCGTATTCGTATTGATCCATATTGCTTTGTCTGATGTAATGTTACTGGTAGTGGTAGGTTACGACCTTTATGTAGGTACCTTTAATACAATCTCCACTTGGCAACTTTGGTAGGAACATGAAACGGAAAAACCGCTCACTAAAAGGGGAAGTAGAAGCTCTCGGCCTCTCGGGTCACGCGTTGACGTGTCTGTAGTTAGCTCAATTGTTTCTATTGTAAATACTAGTTTTAATTTAATTATATTATTTGATGCTTTAGATTTTATGAAAGAATAAGAAAAATCCTGATGATGATTCTTTGTTAATAGCAATATGAGTCTGGTTGGACTCTTTTCGGCCAGTGTCAAGTAATGTAAAATACTTGATAGTAAATTATGAGTTTTCAAGTTATGAAGAATGTTCTCATAACTTGGTGAACAATGGCTTTGGTGAAAATATCAAGTTGATATTTTCACGAAAGCCTAGTTCGTTATGTATGTAGCAGAGCAGGGTACACCACGTGCAGGTTAGGTTGGCTTGGGAGACAAGATCTTGGAGTCTCCCTTGTTCCCAAAAAAAAGCCTAATTTTTTTTTTTACTCAATTGACATTGACGTTGGCACTTTCACTGACTGGCAGAGTTGTGGCAGCAAAAAAAAAATATAGCGAGCCATGAAATAAGAAGTTGAAAATGTCTTACCAATCACACAAGGTATTGATAGTATTCAATTTAAGTTTTAAATTGGTGTATTGTATTCTTCCCCGGTACATAAATAGTGATCTGTATTCTGTGTGTTCTCTTTGCATGCAAGTGACCTGCTGCTGCTGCTCTCTGCATCTCTTCTCTTACAATTTCCTCTTTGGCAGTCTCTGCATCCATCGAGCGACAGGAGTGCTTGCATTCATGCAGCAGCACTCCCTCTGATTGATGATTTTTTACAAGTTACCTACTTTGGTTTTTAATAAAAACCCTAAAGAAATCCTGGAGTCAAGTCCACACACACAGCACACAGTGCCATACAGCACAGACACTTAATTTGTGTTCGGTTTTAATATTTTTACTGGCAAGCAAGAGTATTGTATGTTTTTGTAACCCAGTTGAATAGTTTTTGCCATAAATCGAAGTTTAAAAGGGGTTTTTTTTTCAGAGTCTTCAAAGAAATTGAGATCTCTGAACATGGAAAGTGAAGAAAACACTATGATGGAAAGTGAAGGGTTTGGTATCCATTCTCTGCCAGATGAAATAATTATAATGATAATGAAATCTTTATCATACTCAGATTGCAATAGTTTTATGCGTACTTGTAAACGCTTCAATGATATACTAAAATCCAGCCATAGCTTGTGGAGAGTAATTTACAAAAAAACGTGAGTAGGTACCATCGTAACATGAGAATTATAATCTGGGTGCAACTCAAAAAACATGTAGGTACTGTAAGTAACAAAGTCTTCACAAAACTGAAATGAGGATCCATAACGTTTTTAGTTGAGAATGCAGATTTTCAGATCTAAGAAATCCTTAGATAACAGTGCAAAAAATTTTGTTCTAAATAAAAATTTACAAAGTCATGATGAAATAATAGCGAAGTTTACTGAGTAGCCATCAGGAGAGTGTTTGACGTCACAACCGGACACTTAAATTACTATGCGGGCACAGAGTTACAGATAAAAAAAAATAAAAAAGTTTAAAATAGTACATGTATTTTTCAGGGCAGGAAAAGTGATGTACAATATTGCTGCAGCACATTCGGAAGGCAATTGGATCAGCGACATGAGGCAATATCTTAGTCACAGAGATACCCTTATTGATCTTATTGTGGCTATGTCCCCAAATCATTTCAGGTTGGTTGGTAGCTCTAAAGTAACACTTTTTTTAAGGCCTACCTACCTAATTCTAAGTGCAGGAACTAAAATCTCCACCAGTATCTTGTATGGGAGTGTATTATGCATTGTACCCCTGCCGTTCCTAAATAGGTCCTTATCCTAACCAGTCGAACTCCTGCTTGTAGTGCGGCGCGCCCACAAGCTCTACAAGCGGGAATACGGCTCTACGGGCAAGCTTAACGCATTCACTGCCCAGCCTTATTAGCTAAGGATGTCATGTTGAGTTGTTTGTTAACATTTGACGGTGGGCGAAGGTCCCACTCAGCGACGGAGGTTGCGGGTTTCGTTTCCTGCCTTGGGACAAATATTTGTACGATCTGCAGATATTTATTCTGGGTGGTCTGGTCGTTTTCTATGTATTATAAAAAACATCTATCTGTGTATTGCATTGTTTTATGTATATCAGTTAACTAGTTCCCATAATACAAGCTCTGCTTTCGTTTGAGCGACATAAAGTTTGACCTACAACTGCCTACAACATTAAATTGAACATTTTAAAATATGGTCAAATGATTCTGGGAGATTTAAAAAAAATTGCGAGACTAAGCTTTAATAATATCACAAAAAAATTGCTACTTAATACGTTTATTTGCTTAAATTGGTCTTTAAAAGTAGATACCTAATGAGGTGAAAATTCCCAAAATTAGTAATATGATCCAATCAACTTATTATTGCCTATTATGTCATTCCTTTGGCTAATTAGAATAGGAAATAGGTTCTGCACCTATTCTATAGAACTGGCACCTATAGATGTCAGTTCTATCTCAGAGATCATCAATTTACAGATCAAGATTTCAATACAAGTTACTTAATAAATTTTTCGTATGCAATTATTTCCAGCGAAACCACTGCAGACTGTGGATTGGGAAATCTTAAAGAGATATTTTCTATTGCACTATCTAGCAGCACAAACTATTATTGTACAATTTCTATAATTCAAAACCACATCAGAGAAGCAAATAAGAAAGTCAATACCTATGAAACAAAAAGGTGAGTTAAATTTGAATTAATTTACTGGTAGCCAAGCACATTGTTCTCTCTAGCTAGAGCAAAATACATTAATAAGACATTGCATCGTCACACATTTTTTTTATTTATAGTCTATAGACCTTAGTTTGACCACAATCTCACCTGATGGAAAATGAAGATGTGGCCGACGATGTATCACGAAGGTCTAGATTCTAGACCTTAAATTATTTAAAATTCATTCCTTCAACTTCAATGATGTAGAACGTAAATACAACCTCTTCAAGACAAGAGTGAATAGGTATCTATCTTCACTCTAGACTAGAAGATACCTATTCACTCTTTTCTTGAAGAGACCAAGTTACGTACATCATTGAAGTTGAAGGAATGAATTTTAAATAATTTACACATTTGATGACAAAGTGATGTAATTTATCTCTATTCCACCATTAACAACAATCACCGTGCTTGCCCGACAGGTAGTCATGAGTTTCTTACATAATTTGTGCCATGATAGATTACTCATTAACGTGTTTGTGTTCTCTCCTAAAATGTATTATACCCACTAAACATCCCGTTATAAATTATAAATGACTATTTATTTATTTAATGAGGAATAACAAACGACTACATTATACTAATAAACATTTTTGTTAGTACTTTACTAGGTAAAGATAAGCTATATTCACAATGTAGCCCACAGCGCTATCCTCATATTTTACCCGCGTAGTTCCCGTACCTGTTCCCTAAAAAGTAAGTTTTCTAATGGTGCAAGAATTTTTTAAATCGGTCTTGTACTTTTTAAGTTTATTAGGTACATACAAAAATACAAATCTTTAATATTAGTCTATATAAAAGCATAATAATTTTGTTTCAGCCCATATACACTGACAGAAGTGTACTATGGAAAAATGGTAGTACGCTATTTAATGCATGTCTTGTTAGCATTGAAATGGGCCCAGAATGAGGCTGCCAACCTGTTAACTCCTGAAATAGTGCTGAACTTTTTCATACAGTGGATTGATCCTGTCCACATGCATAGTGATGAAGAAGTCCGAGATTTGGTAAGCTATTACTCATAACCATCACTAACCTTACCTGATAATAATGTGTAGTTTTCAGATTGTTTGTCAGAAATTACTACCGTTTATTTCTTTAGGCTTATAAAATCAGATATTTCAATCTTAAACTGACCGGCCGGGCCGTGTGGTGCCGGCCTAAAATTGCACCACCCCAACTCACCCCGCGTTTGTCGTAACGTAAGAGGCGAGCAGCGCCCCTGCAAAACAATTTTACAACTGAACTGCAATTCCAACCCGTGTTCCCAGCGCGGAGATTACGGGCATTACGGGATTAGTTTTTTGGTTAGTAAATAATAGAGAAGTGCTTCAGTATTTTTGTAAATTTATCCCTATTATACCTACCAGTAGCGGCGTAGCGTGGGCTGGTATGCGGGGCGATTTACTACCAAGCACCCCACCCCAAAAAACGGAAACATAAATACAGATACAGAACAATATGGAGAAAATGGTTGATAATCACCACCATCAACTACTAACAGGAAATATAAGAAACGGCGAGCGGAAACATTTTTTTAACTTCTTTGGATTTTTGGGATGTTTGTTAAAAACTAAGTAAAGAAATTAACAAATATGAATATAAATATTGGCCAACGGAGCGAGCCGCAGTAGGTAATTTTGTAATTTGGTGAGGTTCGTAAGAATACATGCAGGTATTCTAAGAAGACGGCGAACGGAGCCGCAACATTCTCGTGACTTTTTTCGGCGATAAACAACAAACCAATGGATTGATAGCAACGGCGAGCGTAGCGAGCCGCCGAAATTTTTGTTTAGGGTGGTCCCAAACAAGTTAAGAAGAGTATGATAAACCTGGACCTTAATTAAATCGAGAAATTAAGTCGAAAGTATGGAACGTTTAGGTCTTTTGGGGGGGCCATGGCCCCCGTGCCCCCCCCCCCCCCTGTATCCGCCAATGAGGTCAGGTGAGATGGCGATCTGCAAAAGACTGCAGGTAGATGCTGGATGCAGCAATCTGAAAACAGGGCGCTCATAAGGGGTGGCTCTATGTCCAGCTTTGGACTAACATAGGTCGATGATGATGGGAACTATTTATGTTTTCACGACCTCTGTGACGCGGTGGGCGAAGGCCTGCCTGCGACGCAGGAGGTAGCGGGTTCGATTCCCGCCTCGGGACAAATGTGTGTACGATCAGCAGACATTTGTTCAGGATGTTCTGGTCGTTTTCTATGTATAATAAGAAATATCTATCTATGTATTGTATTATATTATGTATATCAGTCAGTTATCTAGTACCCATAACACAAGCTCTGCTTAGCTTGGGGCTAGATAATTCTGTATAAATTGACCAGCATTATTATATTTATTATATTATATTATTTCAGATCAAAGAAATGATATGTGACGTAGACAGGGCACTTCTACTTCCAAGTGAAAGTGTCCCTGCTCTGCCTGATGTAAAGACAAATCGCGCTGGTGTTAATGGGATCTACAGTGAAAGAGAGGTGTTGATGGCTATATCTCATTATATGTACAAACAAAGGCGCATGGCGCCAATAACGGCTTTTAATGAGGACACATTGGATGTTGTGAAGGTTTGTAAAACAAACATAATATATCCTACTCATTGCCAGTCTTTCAGGAGCACTTTGTGTGATGCTAAGTACCTATAGGTACTTAGTTGATATCGGATCAATATTTTAAGACTTTTATTGTACCTACATATTACACAAAATATTATTAAGATTGTATAACTATTTGGCTGAATGTACCTAGTTTTTATTTTTAGCTTTAGTTTCAATTTTTTATTCTGTATATACTATTTCTAGTTTGCTTCTTATTTTCTGCTTTTACATATAAATTGTTGTACCTACTTATCTGTACTTATACGAAGCCTAACAGTTGCCTGAACGATATTTACCGAGAGGTAGAGATCCCTCGCGTCTATGTCACAAGTTTAATAAACTTAGTTAGAGCGAGGAGTTGAACCATATGGTGGAATCGGTCTGAAACACTACTATTGTACCAATATTTCAATATTTTATGTACTAAGTAAGACCGTCAGAAATAAACGTTTTTTTATTATTATTATATAGTACTATAAATAACAGAAATCACTGTCATTCTGTATCTTGAATTGTAAAATCCCTTATGGTGTTTACTCTTTCTTTTATAAAGAGGTCAGTTGCTAAATGGTTGTTGCTGTCAAAGGCATTTGCACTTGTTACATTGGGACACTAATGAATTAACATAAATTTAATGCACTAATATTATAAAAACGAAAATTTGGATGGATGGAATTTTTGTTACCGCTTCGCGCCAAAATTAAAACTGAAATTTTACATCTCTGTAGGTAATATTTCTATGCCTGGAATAAAACACAACTTTTTATCCCATAAATCAGATCCCGTGGTATCGAAACAGCCTTTGAACGTTTGCATAGAAACAACGTGTACAAAGCCGCGGGCAAAAACTAGCAAATAAATAAATTTAGTTATCATTGGTTAATATAGGTTAATGTATGCGTTTGTTTTGATTTTAGGCAATTAAATCAAACTCTGGTCACGCCATTTGCTTTGGAGCTATATTCGTAGCCATTGCCCGTGGGTTCGGCATAACTTCAGTCCAATTGATCGCGTTCTCGAATCACGCATATGTAGAGTGGCGCTGCAGTAACTGGCTCCGCTCCGAGAGGATGAAGTTCAGTCTGGATACCGGAGACCTTTTGCCAATTGGTCGCTGTCCATTCTCGGGATACACAGACCTTTACCCCATAGGTTACCACGCGGATGCATTTGCACAATATGTTGCCAAAAGTTACGTTGATTATATGGGACTTTATACGAGTTGGTGAGTATATAGCATGTTCTTTTTACTGTTCTAAATGATATCAATCAAAATCTATACTATCAATACAATCAATCAACAAGGCCGGCGATGTATATCATCGCCTAATTGTTAAGGTGGTTCGACGCGAGTCGGCGCAAGGTTCAAGTGGTTTTTACGCTTGTAAAACAAGCAATAAAACTATCTGAAATGTAGTTTTGCCGCAAATCGTAAACTTTTTTTTATGAACTCATGATAGTTCATTTAAATTTTGGGAGCATTTGGGAAAATGTTGATTTTTAGCACAAAATCTTTTAATTTCCCAAATGTTCTAAATACACCCATGAATCGAAGTTGGTTTTATCATTAGATCATAGAAAAACGTTTATGGTTTGAGGTAAATTACGTACACCATATATTAAGTACCTCGGGGTTCACTTAGACAACTCACTTTCATGGACTCATCATACTAATTCTACAATATCAAGAGTACGTAAGCTCATATTCATTTTTAAGAGACTGAGGAATGTTGCAGACGCAAAGTGTCTAAAGACGGTTTACTATGCTCTTGCACAATCGGTTCTGTCCTATTGTATCACTGCATGGGGTGGAGCAATAAAAACTCAAATGTTAAGAGTAGAACGAGCCCAAAGAGCGATCCTGAAAGTGATGCATTCCAAACCTAGAAGATTTCCCACAGATCTGCTCTACTCGCTAAGTGAAGTGCTCACAGTTCGACAACTGTTTATTCAAGCAACGCTATTGCGCCGACACTCTGAGCTTCAATATGATCCATGCCTACTGGAATCAAAGCGTCGCTCTGATATTGTTTGCAGAAGAGAGCCTTGGAGGGTAGTAGCAGCAGGTCGCCAATATCATTTCTTAAGTCTCTCTTTATATAATCGTGTAAATAGAATCCTAAACATATATCCCCTCCCACTCTTTAAATGCAAGATTAAATGCTCGTCTTGGCTCCTGTCTCTGACTTACGAGGAAACTGAAAAACTCCTCGTTAGCTTATATAGATAAGAGAGTACTACTATCGCATTCCCCTTTTTCCCAATGGCAACATTTAATCCAATTTTGTGCATTCTGAAACATTATGCAGCATAGACACAACCACACACACATACACACTTACCCACACACACATGACACAAACCCACACATTGGGTATATGTTGCCCAAACTCTTAAGAGACTGGTGCCTCGTAAGACCCCAAACACAAACACGCACACTCATACACATATACACACACCCCTCATATTATACGCCAATAACAAACATTTTGTAAATTAGTAAGTAGGTAGTTTTTAATATTAGCATGTAGGTAATTTGTAAATAATTATTCAAGAATCTAGGAGTTGGGCGTTGACACTACCACACAGTTTTTAAGCTTCGGTAGTGTCATCGTTTCAAAAGCATCAGTGTACCATTGTAAAAACGATCTGAATAAATGATTTTTATTTATTTATTTATTTTTATTTAATTACATTTCCGCAAGCTTTATTGCTAGTAAAACGCAAAAAAAAAATCAATCTCGCGTCGAACCACCTAAAAAAACATACCTCTAAAGCTGACCGTTAAATTACCTCTACTAAACGTCTGTTTGGTTCGGATCTTAAAGAAATTTGGCAAGGATATCACGGGCAAGAATATTAAGTACTTTATATCCTGGAAAAAATAGTACCTACCTACGAAGCCGCGGGCGGAATCTTGTATTAAAAATGCGAAAGTAATTATGTCGGTTACATTATCACACCTAAACGGTTAAAAGGATCATAATTGTACCTAATCGGCAAGAAGACTGTGTCCCGGCTATATACAGGGTGTCCAGAAATTCAACGTCAAGACGAAAACGGAAGACGAAAAAAACCTATCGTCGTTGATTTTTTTTTAGTATGAATAGTCAAAGTTAACATGAAAATGCATGATGGGAAATCAGAACGAAAAAATTTTTTTGTTTTTATTTCAATAAAAAAAAGAATAAAAAATAAAAATCAGAAAATATTGACATCTGTAGTCACAGCATAGGAAAGTTTGGCACCGGGCAGAGAAACCATTGAAGTTAGACCTATGAATTTGTGTTTTTTCTGGGTCGTCATGAACCCACCTGTCTTCCGTTTACGGCTTGACGTTCAGTTTCGGGACACCTATATATAATAGCGGCAAAATATAGGAAGGACTATAGGCTATAATTTATCCAGGTGTAATGTAACTTCCCTTTTCTGCCAGTGAAAATGCTGGGAGAAGAGTTGTTTGTAACAATGTACTACTGTATACCTTTTTTTGCTTTCAGGCGCTCAAATAACGCTACACAACTCTTGAATTTCTTATCAAATTTACAAGATGGCGAGTTCTACAACTTTATATTGTATCTGCACAGACTAGATCGCAATAAGCTGGCCATTCCATTTAATATGGAATACGTAAGAGAATTTATCTATATTTATGAAAATATAACGGAGTGTTAGTCTCCTTCAACCAGCTACATTGTCTTCAATCTGACGCCGCCGCACCGCCGGATCGTAGAATCAGTTATAGTCCAGAATGGCTTGGTAGGGTTTACAAAACGATGTCATTCAGTTAAATGCCTATGCAGATTTTTAAACGATCAACGTTTAATTTATTGCAAAAAACCAACGTTCGCTATATAAACCGCCTAGCCATTATAAAAACGGGCTGATTCAACGATCAGGCGGCGGCCATAGATTCATTGACATTGTAGCGGTCGCAGGGAGTCGATGAATCTGCGGACCGCTATTTTTGGCGTCGGGGTGGGTCGCGTCATATGGTGGAGGCATATATCCAACAGTGTGTTTTTAGGGTTCCGACCCAAAGAGTGAAAACAGAACCCTATTACTAAGCCTACGCTGTCTGTCACTCTGTCTGTCCGTCCGTCAGCGGGCTGTTTCTCAAAAACCGTAAAAGGTAGAGATTTAGAATATCACAGAAAGGGTTCTGCTGCCGCTATATCAACAAATATTTAAATTATTGGGGGCTCCCATACAACAAAGGTGATTTTTTGCTATTATTCATTTCTTTTGTTAAAGCTGCACAGATCTCTTAACATAAACCGTGGTAGGTAAAACACATAAAATTTTCTAAAAGTAAGTTATGATGATCATCGAAAATAATATCAGCAGCGAGGAAACTTTAGTTCTTTGTTATTAGGAACCAAAATATAATTGAAAAAATAGCATAAGTACTTACTATTTTATATTTTCAGATGCATGAAGAACAAATAAATTGTGTCCATGCTTTGCTGGCCCTTAATAAAACTCCTGCACCACGACACTTTGATGTAAGTTCTTAAATATTTTATCTTGTCATGTGTCGCCTTCGCCTTACATCTGTCGCCGCGCCGCCTATTTGTAGAATCAGCCCGTTTGTTTAACCGTTGACAAGACGGTGCCATATAGGTAGGTACATTATATTATAGCAGCCACCGGTTGATTTTATTTTTGTGTTATTAATTATTATATTACTCACCCTTAAACTATGCCTATACCTCAAATCAACTCCTTCGTATTTCTATATCTTCCAAAGTACTAAATATTTAACTTTGAAATTTATATATACTTAGTAAAGTTCAGGACTTTATCTAATATGGATAATATGTTTTGAAAAGACGATTAAATATAAATTTTCTCTATAGAAACAAAAATCGCATTCGATTTAAGGCAACTCCAATAATAAATTTTTAGCTTATTATCTATAACTTAGAATATTATTTGAAAAAATCTAAACATATAAAATGTTCTTTATACTCAGTTCTATTACCATGCATATATTCACAAGATCTTAACCTCTGTACGCATTGAGAAATTAAGGATTTTTTTCAAATTTATAGGTAACTTCCGTTATTTTTCTATAGATTTATGGTATCGTATTTCGAAACATTATGATCGTTAGAGTAAGTCCTGAACTTTACCTTATACAAATTACAAAGTTATACTAGACTAGATATTTAGTAGTTTGAAAGATATGGACATCTGACGGTGTTGATTCGAGGTAGAATAGGCCCTTAAGTCATTTCCAGCTATTTTATTACTTTCACTCTCATTTAATGATATTTTTGTTGTTATCAACAACTATGAAACTATTATAACACGGTGCAAACATAGCCATTTGTTATCCTATTATGTATGCAAAATTGCATTAAAATCGGGGCGTAGTTACGAAATGAATCTGAAAGTACCTTTGTATGAGGGCTTAGAGGTTCGCATCCACCTTAAACTGTATAAATAAGCTTCTTAGTTAAAACATATTAAAGGTCGTAGCACACGTATCAACTCGGAAAGGGATCGTCACCGTATCAACTCGAGCCGTTCAGTATTAGTTATATGAAACTCCCTACTGTAACGCACACTAATCAGAATTGTAACATAATCGCCTCGCCTCGGGACGAGCTCACGAACCGCGGTGCGGTGCGTGGTCGACATGCCGTTCCCGTGCTTACGGTTCTCCGTACCGTAGCTTACGTCGTCCACACCCCTCCCGCGGTCTGCGTTGTCGGACGTGCTTTCATTGTCAACCAGCGGCTGGCGAGCCGTGGGCGCGGCGTTGCCTAGCCGTAGCCGAGTCGACGTATCGGAGCTTGATCCACTTTGGTTTCGTGCTTACTTTAAGTTGACGGCGACGCGAAAGGCGATACGGTTACGATCCCTTTCCGAGTTGATACGTGTGCTACGACCTTAACGGTCCCTACTTTTACAGATGTTCGTACATCATCGGGTAAGTGAGGTGAAGTACTGCGTCGGATTGATCTGTTTCAACAGAGTTCACGACTATGTGTGCGTGATCCGCCACTGGGACGCCCAAATGGACCCACAATGCAAAGCCCACTTGGATAACCCCGAGAAAAGCGATCAACCTTACTACAGAGTCATCGCTATGGACCAAACTGAGAGATATATATATCAAGGTACTTCACATTGTACGTTTTGGAGTAATCCATCGCCCACCAGCCATTTTTGCGCTAGATTTTTCTGTTTCGTGCAAAGGGCAATGCCGCCATGGACGAAACTTTCATGTCTTCTTCCAGTAGGTTGGGCAGATTACAGAATGCTGTCACTTACGATATTACTGTTTATAAACCTGTTTTATTATTATAAAATTTGACTTGTCCAAGTGCTTGTTTTGTAAGCCTAAAGAAATAAACGTTATTGATATTTGATATTATTGTAATAATGACAACGTCTATCTATCCGCTTACCCAGCCCCACGCTGGGCAAGCGGATAAAGATTATGGGCATTAACCCCCTGATTTTTTTTATCTCATGGGGGGGCCATGAGATAAAAGGCCTGCGTCCAACTGTGGACCATTGTAGGCAGTTGAGGTGAGGTGGTGGAGGTGACAACGTTACGTCGTCGCTACAATATTTTTCTCGATTTTCAGACAATATCGTGGTGGTCAGTACCCCGTCCAGATTATACCACTTGGAAGAAATTCTCGGCAAAGAATTTTCCCATTTCAATGGTTTCTTTTACGTACCTAACAGGGAGAAACAAATGCTGTTTCCTGAAGACTTAAGTGTAGGCTATGCGTATGCCTCTCAAAGGAAATTGTAAGTACCCCTCTTTTTAGGGTTCCGTCCCATAAAGGGTGAAAACGGGACCCTATTTCTCCGCTGTCTGTCCGTCTGCAGGTTGTATCATATGACCCGTAACAAGCAGACAGTTGAAATTTTCACCGAATGTGTATTTCTCTTTCCAAATAAAATAAATATTAAAATTAAATGGGGCCCCCATACAAAAAACGTCCTATTTTTGGCTATTTTTGCTATACTTCTGTCGAAGATGCATCTTTTAAACCGTAATAATTGAAGCTATGCCAGGGCGTAGGTTAGATACTATTTCCAAATATATAATAAATAAAATTAATAATATTATAATTCAAATTGCTTATTTTCAACTTCGCCGGATGTCCATCTTCCAAACTACTGAATATTTAACTTTGAAATGTAGGTATATATGATAAAGATCAGGACTTACTCTATCATGGCACACAAAAGCATGCTAATAGAACTAAGTCTATAGAACATATATGCTGCGTTTTTTTTAAATGATGCCGTAATTAATAAGTAATGAGCAAAAACTAAATCTTTGGGCTTACGCCGCTCTGCCCGCTCCTATGATAGCGAAATCCTTTGCCTATCCTTTTCACAAAATGGCGTAGGTCGGCCCCTTAAAGGGTTCAATGCCAAGTTGAGTACCGATCACTGGAGTTAAGCAACGTCAGGCGCGGTCAGTACTTGAATGGGTCACCGCGTCATGATGGCTTTTTGTATTTAGCTTTTTTTCAGTTCTTTCTGGGAAATAGTTTTGCGATGGTACGGAACCCTCCGTGTGCGATAAACATGCATCAAAAACAAATACGAAAGGCGTTGGAGGAGGCCTATGTCAAACGACAAACAACACATTGGTATAAAAAGTGAACTAGATCTAAGTAAAACTCACGACTTTCTGATTTAAGGGTAATTAATAAAGCACACGGGCCTGTAAGCCAAGAAGGCATAACGAGTCTTAATTTATTTTAACAGGTGGCTGGTGTTTGGTTTTTTTTAGATCTTGCAAAACTCCTAGAGTCCACAGGTGATCGGAATGCTGGCTGTATTAGTTTAATTATTTTTTGCTGTTATATAAATATTCTTTTCACAGGTTTCCACAAAAAGTTCAGCGGTGTTAAAGATGCCAAATACATGCCGCCGTAGCGTTGATATAATAGAGCGAAAAGTCCGAGCAAACTCGGGGAAAATCATGTAGAAAATCGGAGAGCTAAAACCTATATTTATTTAAGTTTCTCGAAACTTGTTTCTAGAAACAAGTTTACTACTGTAATATCTAGATATTACAGTAGTACGCTAACTATAATTTATTCTTACATTATATAAGTAGCTGCGACTTGCGCCCAACAACAGTAAAGTGGCAGCTCAAAATAGATTATAGTTTATTTATTTATTGTATTCATATCCAAACTAAGTTGTTACAATTATGGGGTGTTGAATCCTAAAAGGGCGTTGCGACTAAGAACTCACGTACGATCAAGTTCTTGTTAAGGTGAAGTAGGTCCCAAAACTCAGGTTTTGCCTAGACGGAAAACCAGTTTTAAGGCAAGAAAACATAATTTTTTAAAATCTTTTTTGATGAGCATCAAAAGTTTAGGATTTTCGTTAGTAAGTTATGGGAGCCGAAACACGATTGACTCAACTTGACTCGATAGAAAAAAATCGGAAAGTTTCCTCTAAATTTTGCATTTTTACTACGGAAAACCAGTTTCATTTGCTCGTTACTTAACATATTTGAATGAAATATTGTCTAAAAAATACTTAACTAAACACTTTAGAGGATTATGGTTTTAGTTTTTTGCGAAAGAGTATTATTTTAGAGCAATAACAAATTTATAAATAAAAAGCAGTGAAATTGCGCGCGGGCCGGCTAGGCGGCTCTTGCGTCCCTTTCTCGCTTTCACTGCGCGGTGTTCGCTCGTCCTTGTCTCGAAAATACCAACGTACTTCGCCTTAAACATGATTTTGTTCAAATCAACATTAATTAACATGATATAAGAATTAAGAATGATTCATTTAGTATTATATATAAATTTACATGTAATAGTAAAAGTTATTGGAAATTTATTATGAATATACTGTATCTTAGTCTGTAGCCAAAAATTGTAATTTCAAAATAAAAGTATACTGAGCTAGGTATGTATTTATGTAATCATAAATTGTAATCATTGAACGTTATTGGAATCAAATAAGAATGTGAATTCATTATGAATAAGCGGGTTAACAACGAAGCTTATTTGTGTTTAAACACATTATAGGTATGAGGTTGAAAGAACACCCACGTGTGTTCTTTCAACCTCATACCTATAACGACCTCTGTGGCGTGGTGGGCGAAGGTCTGCCTGCTATGCAGGAGGTTGCGGGTTCGATTCCCGCCTCGGGACAAATGTTTGTACGATCTGCAAATATTTTTTCAGGGTGTTTTAGTCGGTTTCTATGTATAACAAAAAATTATGTAATGTATTGTATTATGTATATCAGTTATCTGGTATCCATAACACAAGCTCTGCTTAACTTGGGTCTAGATAATGCTGTGTGAATCGTCCAGCATTATTGATACCTTAAAGACGAACTTCTTCAGGTTGAGTAGTGCTCGGAGAAATGCGGAACGTGGGTGTCTAGAACCGCACTCACCCTGAAAATATTTCTAACTTTGGTGGTTCGTAGTTAACCCGCTTACATCCGTAATGAATTAGTCAAACTACGATAGTTTTTATGCTTAAGAAAGTGAATGTTAGTTTGTAGTTAAAAAATTAAATAAAAAAATGTAACTACTTAGCTTATGTACCTTTTAATTCGTAATGTAATGATTCATCAATTTGTAATAGTTATTTCATTACATTATCTTTGACAGAAGAAGAATGTTAGTTTCAAGTTACACGCACACAGACTGGCATGAGACGATTCGCGCTAATCTTATCAAAAGGATTTTTAGAAGCGGGGTTTCTTAATTCTTTGCAAACTGATTTTCAACATCGACATAAAATAGTTGTAGTGTAGCGTTAGGTACATTCTCTTTAATAACAAGATGACAATGCACAATACACTCGCGCCTTCCCATCTTCCTAGGACTTCCGTGAGGGCTGGTGCGGCGGCAGATTTAGCCGAAGATCTCAAGAGGCGCAAATATGCAGGTCTCGACAGAGCCTACACATTTGCTCCCCTTGGAGTCGAGACCCTAGGTTCGTGGGGTACCGAGGCTCTCCGGGTTTTCAAAAAATTATCTGAGCGTCTGGTCGAAGCGACGCGTGACCCGAGAGCTGGTGAGTATCTGGCACAGCGCATCAGCATTGCTATACAGCGGGGCAATGCAGCCAGTGTCTTAGGCACGCTTCCAACTGGTATTGATATGGATCAGTTGAGCTGCCTGTAGATTGTTTGCAACAGTTTGCAGATAGCTTAATTGTTTCTATTGTAAATACTAGTTTTAATTTAAATTTGATATTTGATTGTTATTTTCTTTCTGAATAAAGACTAGTAAGTATACTGCTCGCTCAGTCTTCAATACACTCCCATGCGAGATGTCAGTGCAGATCCCAGTTCTCCCATTTAGATGTAGAATTCTCAATACCTATATATAAAGATGAAAACATTTAGTAACAATTCCGCGCAAAACCTTCTCCGATGAGCTCTAACAAAATGTAGTCTGCGTTGTAGAAGAAAAAACCACACCAACTACAAAAGGAAAAGAAATCTATCAAAGCAAGACGTCAACTAGTTTTGTCTCTCCACGAGACCATCTGGACACCACAATACTCGACCTTGACACTGAGAGCGCCAAGCAACACCGGCAGAGTCCCACCAGAGATGTTGCCACTCCGAGCTCCGCGCGCCAAGTCTTGGCGGTTGAGGAATTGTTATTTAATATTTTCATCTTTATATTTTGCAATGGATTTCCGCAAAGTAACGCCTGAATCTTTTTTTTATATTAGAATTTTCTTTGATAGATAGATAAAGATTTATTTGCTTCTGCAACACAGAGTTGTACCTACCTACCTACACAGATTGTTTGATAAAAATTAGTGACTTTCTCGGATGTTGTTTCGGGTCTGAAAGACCAGGCCTTAATATACCTACTTTACTCACTCAAAAGCTTGCAGGTCATCTCATTCTTTCCCCTCTAATAGTAATGGGGGTTGTGCTCGTTTCTTCTCCTGCTTGCCATTTATCGACTTTCGTATGCACGGCATCGCTCGAGGTGCTCACCTTGCTACTCTAAGCTGGGCAAAGACGTGCCGATTCGTCGCCGGCATTACCGATAGTCCGATGATGCCTAGGTAGGTACTCCGTGCGATGCGGATCTTAGGATGCATTTGTATGGCAAACCATAACATACTAAAATCCGTTTGATGCGGTCAGTGCGGATGGTCCGATGTCAGCCTGTGAATGTGTCCTGTGTTCATTCCTAATTATTTTTCAATTATTAAAAACAAAGAAAAATACAATCAAGTATTAGAACTAGTATTTGCAATTGAAACAATTGAGCTAACTGCAGGCAAACCATCTACAGGTAGCTCAACTGATCCATACCAATACCAGTCGAAAGCGTCCCCAAGACGCTAGCTGCATTGAATTCAATACTTTTATTAATTGTAATATTTAACAACAAACTTGCATCGATATTTCTTATACTTACAATGTAAAAAAGCATTATGTGTACTAGGGCTGCCGGTCGGATATCTCGCCATGCCAGCCTTAGCGACGTCATCCGGTAGGCCTTTGTCACAGCTAATGCCCCATCTATTCTCGAACTGAATGTGCTGTTGCGTGACTATAGGAAGAGGCCCGACGACGGTATGACTCTAGATCCATGGGAGTCAATTGTAAATACTAGTAGCTCAATTGTTTCAATTGTAAATACTAGTTTTAATTCTATTATTTGTTTTTAATTGCCTTTGATAATAAAGTTTAGTTTAATTCAAACGATTTGTCACATTGTAATCCAGTTGTCTATGTTATTGCAATCAATTAACATTAGGTATACTTATTTAGATGTCAGAGAGATAGAAAGTAGGTAGCCTACCAGGATACCTACCAGTTTGTTCCAGGTCCAGGTGTTGACTTATCTATGTTAAATTTCAGCGCAATGGGAAGTAACAATTGTTATTTTTTTTTTAACTCCAGCCCAATTGGGCTGAAATTAAAAAAAAATCAAATATTTGAATGGATGTTTAAACATCCATTCAAACTTTTGCATTAGTGTCATGGTACAGTAGGTACATGTCAAAGTGTCCTAAATTCTTGAATCCATTATGAATATCAATGAATGTTATTTATGGTATTACTTAAGTATAAAGTAGGGTCTTAGCATTTTAATATATCTTGGTGTTAATCAAAGCTATTGGAATCAATTAGGAATATCAATGTTTGTTAGTAGTTCAAAACATACATTAAGATAAACGTATTTATTCCAACTGATTTCTCATTAATCTTGTTATCTAGGTTCTCGTCTGCTTTATTTGCTAGTTGTTTAGTTGTATGACGAAAAAAGGATGACTCACGCTTGACCGTGCCGGGTCCGAGCCGAGTGTCGGCCGTAGCACGGTCAACTATTATTACATATATTTTGTACTAGCTGTGCCCCGCGGTGTTACCCGCGTTTAAAAAGGATGCGACATTTTCTTCAGTCCTTTTCTGTACCCCTTGAACCATGCATTTTTCCGGAATAAAATATTACCACTACAATATGCAAAAAGTTATCGATCCTTTGCTCTATGAATAATTAAAACAAATCTATCCCAAGGGAACCATACATTTTATCGGGATAAAAAGTAGCTTTAGTGCTTTTCCAGACTAATCTATTTCTGTGCCAAATTTCATCCAGATCCGTTCAGCCGTTCTAGCGTGATTGAGTAACAAACAAACATCCATCCATCCAAACTTTTGCATTTATGGTATTAGTGGAGGACACACTCGTGCAATACCAACAACCGCAACCGAGTGACGGACAACAAACGAGAAGTTCGGATTCGGACCCACGGTCTAGCGTGAGTCATCCATCGTCTGATCTCTTATCCCAATGGTGTATTGTTAATTTGTTATTATATAGCTTGGTTATAGAGGTTATTTCTATGTTTAATTGTTTTTTTTTGTGGTTACAAATAAAATCATCATTTTACAAATTTATTTTTATTTACTTCAATGCAGTGCTCAATGGTCGTCATATTTGAAACAAAATCATTTGGTAAGCTACCCAATTGCCATCAAGGCTTTTTCGTTTAATTTCTTATTGGCACTACTAAGAAGGCGTGCTTAATTATCTTACTGATAACATCGGTATGATTTGCAGTACATTTTTTTAAGTACATACACCAGTTATTTGTTACAAAAGCCATGTTACATTTAGGAATTAAGTGATGGTCTATTAAACGGTAAATTCCGTTACAAGAAGCAGGATTACGTTATTTCTCTTGGCTTTACATACATTAAATGTCGTCCATCCATCCATAATCATTTAAGGATAATTATAAATGCAGGGAATCAGCATAACACAATTGTAATCTAAATATAAATGTAACAATTGTATTTTTAACAGACTTCCTGAAAAGGAAGAGTTTCTCAAATCTGCTGTTTTTTTTATTGTATTTAATTATGTATGAACTTTACCGTTTATTAGCTCTTTAAGAGTCCTCGTAACTAGAAATAATAACATTCGCAACCCTATTGTTCCTTTTAACGAATACAAGAAATAAAAACTATAATATAAGCAATATTTGGCAAAGGTTACAAAAAACGGCACAAAAAAATAAATGTTAAAAATAGTTCGATATACAATTTCTTTTGTTTAGGAATGATGAATTTTACAATCACCGCTAATAAAACCTATGGTGTACATAAATTTTAAATAAGCATACCGAAATAACCTTTAAAGTAAAAATTCGTTTAAGCTTTGTTGAAAGGTTGCAACAAATAAAACTGAAGTGAACCTAAGTACAAATTTACAGTAAAAATAGTCTTGTGTCAGTTAGAATTTAATGAGCAAGCACATGATATTATTTTCGGTAATTTAGAATTTTTTTACCCTTACTTTTATATTTAAGGTACATTTTCATTACTAAATTATAAATGTGATTATATGACTATCGTAATTTAGATACTAAAAATAAACTAGAGTTGGCAGCTAGATTAGTACCGCCGCAACACACAAATTATGAAGATAGAAGTTATAGGAAAATCCCTAATTAGTTACTCGTTACAAAGATCGAGATCAAGTGTGAGCGACGATCAACCGAACACAAAATTCATAAGTGACTTATAATGTAACTGAATCATTTCAATTTAACCAATTGTTTAACTAAAGTAAGTATCAAATCATTATTACTAGTAACAAAACTTTTAATTTGAACTCAGTTTTAGAAGCATCAAAAATTGCAAGACCTAAGTTTTTTATCACTAAATAAGAATCCAAATGTATAAACTAAGAAAAAAAATTAAGGACTCATTACGATATGATACTGAGTACAATTTAACATTTGGATCATGTTTGGTTTTATAAACTAATTGACAGTTATTTAACTATATGTCAGAGATTGAGGTACGCCATTGACAGTCTTTGATTTGAGGACCCCATTTTCGTAGGACATTATAGTCTCGCGGCCGTTTTCTGAAACCCTGAAATAGCGAGAAAACAAATTAATAATCGTTAGTTGGCAACCCCGCCCTACATTTAATAGAACCGCCGCGCGGCGGGATTACTGAATTTGGCCTCAATGTTTCTGCCGACGATAAGTTGATAGATAACCCAAGCCAGCAAATTTATGTTAGGTACATATGTATTATGTATGTAGGTATTTGCTTCTTATTGAGGATCTCGGTTACGCAGCGGGCTAAGGTCCGCCTGCGTCGCAGAAGATTGCGGGTTCGATTTCCGCATGTTTATCTGCGTTGCTGGCGATCTTTGCTTGTTGGGGATGTTTTTTGATGTATCATAGAAAAGATCTTTCTATATAATTATGCAGTTTTTAAGTATATCAGTTATTACTTTATCAGTGACCATAAAACAAGCTCTGCCCACTTTGGGGGCTAGAAGATGCTGTGTGGAAAGTCCAGCATTATTTATTTTGGCTGTGTTTCGGATTTAGGGGAATGATATGGTTCATGAGCTTTGAGATTATCCAACTCAAATTCATTACTAAACATGCCTCCTCCAAACTAGAACAGTTATGCCAAATCACCACGCTTAGCAGGCGCCTTGGGGATCGTGGAGGTGTTGAAAAACAGAAATTCCTCTGGCATTTTCCCTTAGTCGGTTCGTACATACACGGCCTGAATTAGAAGATTCGATTCTTGGAACTATAGAAAAGCTACTTTTATTTACAATTCTTGCCTTTTAAGCCTTCACATTAGGTCCCAAGCAGCCGCGTGCGATCCCTAAGTTGTGTGGACTGTCCAGCATTATTCATTTATTTATTTACACAAGTAGCACGGCCGTCGTACTGCTTGCATCCTAATGTGATGGACTGCCTTATGGGGCCACACCGCAACTACTTACTTTTTAGTAGTGATTTTCTTTCCATTGACGATTCTAGTAGTAGTTGTAGTGCTTCTCATATTGGCGCTTCCCGGTCCCGCCAGCGAGCTATTGAACGTCGAAAATGACGTGAAGGCGTTGCCGTTAGCGTGAGCGAATAAGTCGTCGAGACCTTGCATGCCGAATCCGAACGGATTGAAAAGAGATGACGTCAGCGAGGTGCTCGGGTGGCTACGGCGGGAGTGCCTTTGGTGGCCCATGCCGTTGATTTCTGGAAATAATTACCAAAATTAAAAATAAATAATACCCTATAGAAAGATATAAATTTCCAATCCTTAAAAACATGTGCTCTCTCTTCCATTGCATTTGTTCCTGGACTAGGTACTTACGTAAATAATAATTTTCAAAAATCGTTTGACTGACAACACTGTGTTATGTTATGAGTAATTTTGAGAAAGCAACTTACCAGCAAAAAGTTCGCCGAACGGCGAACCGCCGAAGAATTCTCTGAACACCTCCTCGGGATCGCGGAATGTAAACGGGAAGCTGTTATAGCCATTGTACTCGTAATCATCGTCCACCGTGCGCCGGCCGCGGCTCCCGTTCAGACCTTCCTTTCCGTACTGGTCATACACACGCCGCTTCCTCTCTGCAACCAACCAAGGTGAGAGTAAGCTTGGGACCAGCTACTTTGTAGGTGGTCAGTTGATTAGAGGAAAATCCGCACTTTAAAATAAAACCCAAAAGAAAATTGGATCACTCAATAACATTATGTAGGCATGACCCGTGCATAAAATTAAGCAGGTATGTATTAAGTATGTTATGAACAATTTAGTAGGTAGTTTAATTGTGAAAAAAAATTCAATTTACACTTTAAAAGTGAAATAGTTTAAACATCCAATTAGTATTATGGTGGGGGGTTATGCTTATGCCTAGTAGGTAGGTATGACACAGTATTTCCCGGATTGTCAATTCTCATTATAGACGGCTTACACGAGTCTACTGTATTCGTAAAACAAAGCCCTATCAGGCTACAAACGAGTCTTAACGTTTTAACAACGCATACAAAAAAGGTCATAATAACGCTATTGAAATCAAAATCATTGATTGCACAGGTAGGTACGTAATTAGTTTCACAATGTGCTACGAAATAAAAAAAAAACAATTACAAAACTTCGCCGAGTTCTCGGTTATTAGTTAGTTTGTAACCAGTTATATCTTAACATATAAAAAAGCGTAAAACATTGGTACGATTTTTTCAGGGTTACGTTTTATCAGTTAACAAAGCCTAGCACATGTTTTGTTAATCTAACTATCTTACAAACCAATATGAAGAAAAAACCTTTAACCAGTTATGTTAGAAGCTTATTAGTTTTTTATAAAACCCGTACCATTGGGTTTTCGTATCGCATGCGAATGTAACTGTGGGTGGTCAAACAGCAGAAACAAGGTAAATAAAACCTTGACCCTTTAAAATGTAGACGGCGGCGGCGGCGGCAGCGACGACGCAGCGGTGTCGCAAAACTAGTCAACGTTTTATCTTTTACTCATTCATTTCGATAGATGTTTGTTTATGTACCAGACACGACAATAACTTGACTCAACATCTACATAGTTGGAGGATAATAGTCCGTCACATGTATAAATATATGAAGATGATTCACGCTTTACGTGGGAGAAACCAATAGGCACCTAAAATGCAGTGCCAATTTCCTAACCTGTTTAAGCAGAGGCTTTTGACTTTTGGAATCTATTTAACTGAAGGGTGAGTCTATTTTATGAGGAACTTTAAATCCCATCAAATAGACTCACCCTTTAGTTCTGGGGACAGGAAACTTTAAATCCCATACAATTAGAAGACGTCACGATCACGTCTAGCGTCAAATAGACTCATCCCCTGTATATCCCTTTATTGATGTCGAAAATATTTGCAAAAATGCAAATACACATGGCTGTGTTCGCTCACCGTCGTTTTAGCTTCACAAAAATTATAAAAGCCTAGACGATTTGTAAATTTATTACCAACAATATTATAGAATGGGGGCACAGAAGTTTATCGAACACAAACTGCGACGCGCGGTGTTAGTGTTACCCGCGTTAATGAACATACATATTTCAATTATTTGATCATCCCACGGGAAAAATACACTCTCAACACAATGTTGCAATTATTATTTATACGAATATTTATTTTTTAGGTTTTAGTTATTATAGGGCGTAAGTACAGATGACTGAATTCATATTATGTTTGCTGTGAACATAAACCAAACTCATGGCGACCTTTATTGTAGAAAGTCCATCCAGTGGTAGGTTTTTTACCACTCCGTTTCGCGTTATATCATGGTCGCCACTCAAAACTCTTAACCAACAAGTCCAATACATAGCTAATCCTTTAGTTACTCCAGTTCATATTCAACCTGAATGATATTTTCTTTTTGCTTATGCTTATTTTAGAGATTTTAATTTAATATTTCATAACTTGTAAAATATTGATTTATATGAAAATAATATTTATATTTGACATGTTACCCACTTTGTTACCAATAAAGAACTTGAGACTTAATCCAGGACATTAAACAAGCTATGCATCTTCACTTTCTGAAGTGATGGTGGTCACAAAGCTTTACCATGCCCAGTAAAAAAGTTATCTCGGTACAAACTTCCATCCAAATCCGTTCAGCCGTTTGAGTATGAAGGAGTAACAAACACACACATGAATAAATATCCTGTTACTTAATTCATAATATAAGTGTGACAGTATATTAACCTTCCAAAAAATAAATCTTTTTAACAAAACTGATGAATGCATCGTTTGAGATAAAAAGGTAAATTGGTATGCACAAACTCACACATTTCTCCATTCAATGGGACATAATAAAAACAAGGAGACAATTTTCTGATTAACAGACGGGTACTCACTCACACACACAAACACATTGTTAGTGATGGCATTGGCAGTATTATGAAATAAGCATTTAAGAATAACAAAAATCTGGTATTTTCTTGTTCTGAATATTATCATAATAGAAGTACAAACAACAAATGTGCAAGTAAACAAAAGTGTATTTTATGGCAATCAAAAATGATAATATTCATAACTGCACCAGTTTGACCCTACATATGGGCATCTACCGAAAAAGCGGTGGAATGGTGTCTCTCCAAAAAACCCTTTGAAGCTAAAGTGCCGATGGCCATTGACTCCATTCTTGCTCTGATATCTGTGACTGTGATGACTGCTTCCCCGAGCATCATACACTTTCCGCTTGTTTTCTACCCAACAACAAATTTACATTTTACACTTCCTTCATTGTAATTGAATAATTATGACAAAACTACTTTAGAACTACAAGTTTCAAACTTGAATTGCAAACAAAAGATTCATAAAAATATAACAGTTGTGTGATACAAGTAACTTACCATCAGATAGCACTTCATACGCTTCAGATATCTCCTTGAATTTTCTGTTTGATTCATCAGCATTTTCTGGATTTTTATCAGGATGCCATTTGAGAGCTAGTTTTCTGTAACTGTGAACAATCAATTCAAAAACATAAATAAGTCAACTTGATAGATCGAAGACACTAAAATGGAAACATGAAATAAAAGTTATATTTCTTATTGTGTAGCTTGGGGCTAGATGATGCTGTGTGGATTTACCAGTATTATTTATTGAAAAATACATACGCTTTTTTTATTTCGGCTTCAGATGCTGATCGAGTGACTCCTAATACCCTGTAATAGTCCACCATTGCTGGTCCACCTTAAAGGTGTAAGAAATTCTGGAACAAAATAAAATAAGACAAACATTAATTATAAACAATTTCACAAAAATGGAGACTAACTCTCCAGTCTGTCTGTTCTGAATCTAGAGATCTTTAACTTAATGACTTCTGTTTCCAAGTCTATGTTGTATATTGTGTTGTGATATGTAAATAAAAATGCATGTAACCTTTAATTTATGCTGCCTTATCAATGTAGGACCAATGTTTTCATATTTAAATAATATATTTGAAAGCATGGAGCTTTAAAAGTACATATGAGTGAAGACTAATAAGTATTATCAAATCCACTACAGCAAAACGAATAGGTAGGCACACAAAACTGAAAAATCCATAAGTAGTGATGGAATTTTTACAGTATCTGGGTAAGTGTTATTTCTTAATTTTTGTTTTTACACTTCTCGGAGCTTTTTGGTTACACGCTTCTTTACATAAACGCAAGCTATACGTTAGTATTGGTATCACCTTCAAATTCAAATAGGATCGATGATAACCATTCTAGAATACATTTCTTCTCAACTACAAAGAATACGAAAACAAACAATTTTTGCAATACCACCAATACTTACATACAAGACGAGGACTACAAATTTGTCCTGCGAAAGGTTTTGGTCAAAAAATTGAAATTATGGAAGATTTTGAGACTTTTTGATGTTTATTTTTTTGTGTCTCATCCAAAATAATCAATCAAAAATACAGCAAAGTGATTCGATTACAACCTGCGCGATGGATCTGTCAGGAATGAAGGAAGTCATGAATGATTTTGAATGAATGAAACATTTTAAAAATAATTCGGAATCTGACAGCTAACATGTGTCATCATCCTCAATATTTAGTCGAAACGTGGACGAAGGAAATCGGTTACGGGTTAGGTATAAACATAGAGTATAATATTCAGCTTAAGCCAGTAGTTTAAAAACTCTATGAAGCATCCCAGGGTAGTTTGGTTTAGGCCCTCTCTAACAACGTCCATGAAATCTCCAGTGTGTCAACCAGGGTTGCGTACCTGATCCTTCGGCTATACAAAACAAACGGTAGCATGAAGGGCATTCAGGTTTACGCACTGACCTCGGCATACTTGGATTATGATGTGCAGGATGTGTACGAACATATCTAAAGACTTGCATAACACCACTAATACTCAAACATGGAGATGATGATAGGGATCACAGGGGGATACTTAACACAGATACTTAACAACTTCCTTGAGAATGACCCCTTCTTCACAAGGAAGAAGAACAGCCCTTAATAAATTCATCAATGCAGTTCTTAATAAATGCTTTCTTTAAGAATCAACCTCAAAAGAAGTGGACATGGCAAAGCCCCGACATGTGACTAAAAGCGAGCATCATCATTACGCATAGCAAGCACATATTCAAAGAAGTCTCAGTGATAACAGGTTCAATACTTTATCTAATCACCGACTCCTATGAGGCGCTCTGAATATCAACCTGATGCTTGAAAGAAACCTGCTCGTGACCTAACCCAATCCAAATCATAGGGGTCATAGCATTATATTCGCTGACGACATAGTTTTTGGCCAAGATGAGGATCCAGCTAGGCTGGGCATCGTTTGGTAAACTACGACGAGTCTTCTTGTGACCCATAACGGATGTCATCGACATAGCTCTATGAATTAGCAAGCATTGCATTGCAGGCAAGGCAGAGGACCGGCCATATCTCGCGAAGAAGCGATAACCGCTGGAGTAAACGTGTTCGTAAGTGGAGACCAAGACTCGGCAAACGTAGTGTAGGACACCCTCCGACCAGGTGGGATAAGGACGCGAAAGACTGCAAGCAGATGCTGATGCGTCAAGCTGAGGACAGGACACTATGGGGCTCATTAGGGGAGGCCTATGTACAGCAGTGCTGATGATGGTGATGCTCAGTCATCGATCTATGCTTCGTAACGCTTTCTATGTCATAAACGTCACTCAAGCATTGAGCGTCACTGAGCAAGCTTTCATAATACGGGCTTAGACGCGTCCTGCCAGTTCCACGCCGCCGACGACGGCGCGGCGGCGACGCCGACGCCGCCGCACACTTGGCTTTCGGGTGGCCGACCCAGCCAGTCCCAGAATGCCAGTCCTTTAGTATGTCGCTCTCCGAGTAGGTACCTACCTACCTAGAGTTCCTTCTAAGTACCTAATAGTAAATTGGATTTTGAAGTGCAGCGTGGCGTTTCGCTTAGGTTCGACATTAAATCCGTTAATTAATTCTCATGATGATGACAAGGAAGAGAGTCCTAAGCGAAAGCGGGTCCTCTTGCTTGCCTCCATTTGACCCGACTGCGAAAGGAGGGATATGTTTTTAAATTGGGAAGATTGGCCCAAGCAAACGTATGGCAATGCTTGATGTTTGATGTCGTAGTTTATAATGATAGTTGGAATTGTTAGCAGTGTAGTCGTAAAAAAAACTATGTCGATCTGTTTGTTGACGCTATCAAAGGCTTTGGAGTAGGTATTATACCTAATCTAACGCCGCCAGGCCCCTGCGGGCGGCGGCGGATCGCACCGACGACGACGACGGACGCTGAGGCTGGGCAGTGAACGCGTTAAACTTACCACATAAAAAAACATTTACTTAACATAATGCTTATCCACATCAGTTTTGAATCTGATAACGTGATAACCCTATATTCCTAAGTACCTAGATACGTCAATGTAATTTAATATCCCCAGACAGGGTTTCGTGAAGTAGGTAATGGTTACGTACCTTAAAATAACATTTGGCTCTTCCGGTGACTTTCGCGTGCCAATCACGAAGAGCAAAGAAAAATAAACTTCAGTTTCGATCTCACTCAATCCGGTTTCTTTGTACAGGTAGTTTAGTTCTTCAATCACAGTTGTTTGTTGTTTTACACACAAACTGTAGCAGCAAGTAGATAAATACTGTATTTTATTTTTAAAATAAAAGATTATATATCATAAACACACATCACAGGTAGGTACTTAAGTATCTAGCAAATCGTTTTGTTTTTTCTCACATTATCACATCACTTTGCATATTTTCACTTTAAATTTATTTATTTACATTTTACCTACGTAAATAACGGTGAAGCCCAGACTTTTGCTATTTATATTAAAACTGGCAGCTATAATAACTTCGAGTTTTAGGTAGTAAGTACAGAAATTAAAGTTGGTAGGTACCGAGTACCTATATAAATAATTAGAAAAGATCTGTTATGGATTTTAAGATATGGGTAGTTAATTTACAATACAACAACGTTTTTTAACGAATCAAAAAGACAAACACACAACTTGAGTCAGGCCGAACTGTATCAGAGCACGTTTTGTATTCACTGACATTCGAACTCGAAGACCGTGAAGTTGGACTAGAATGGAATGGAACAGCGCTAGCGGACTCGCGGGCGGACGACACGAACACGTCATGATGTGTGTCGGTTCTGTATATATATGTATAGGTCGCTAGTATATAACTACTGCTCACATTCACAATATCGCTAACAAAATGGGTAACTAGGTTGTAGAATATTATAGTAGCGCGTACCGGGAAAACTTTAGCCGTTCCTGTTAGCATAAGAATAAATAATACTGAGTAATTATTTAATTTTATTTATGCTGTTAGGTTAGCTCTATTAATTTTATCATCTATCCATCGCGACGGATAAATAGATAAATAATGCGGGCGGGCGACGACGTCAGCATTTATCTAAACAAATTATTTATTTTAAATCATTCAGGGTGGATGGAAAGGGACGACGGCCTTTTCCTTAATTATTATTTCCTTCCTAATTTAAATAAAGTAAGTAGTTATTAAATTAATTTAGTAAATTAGTTATTATTAATTAGTTATTAATAAAAACTAATTTACTATTAGTTATTAATAATAACAAATTTACGGGAAAGGTCGAAAGATACCTACCTAAATAAGTTATTATCAGCCAAAACCCATCTAATAAAGCTAGAGAGGGCGCAAAGGGCTATTTTGAAAGGTGGGTGCGGGTCTTCCGTATCGGTTCCCTACCGCCAAACTCTACATGAAATGGGAAGTACTTACTGTTAGGCAATACTTCCTGTTGCAGATAGTGATTAGCAAACACACTCAGCTCACATATAATAAAGATAAAATTATAGATAAAAGAAGAAAGGGTAAAGTCTGCACAGCTCCACATAAAACATGCCAATCACTTCTCACTCTTTTTTGGCCCTTATAGGTATTTATAACATGATCAATAAGCACTTAAGTATCAATTTTCTCATTAGGTTAGAGAGCTAAATGTAAAACCACTGTCACTAACTGACTCAAAGGCCTAACTTACTAGGAGACCGAAAAACTTTTAACCACCCTTTCATAACTTACCGACAGACATCAACTACTCTACCATATACTTGCTTTTTAAATTTTGCGGAATAAATACTAATCGTACGGGAATAACGGTTTTATGGCATCATCTCTATAAATGAATTTGTGAAAAAAACATAAAATGGAAACTAAAACCGCTCATCTAAATGACTAACATCTTCAAGGTGTAAGTAAGTAATTTTTGCCCAGTCTGGTCTAACTCAAACCTAGATAATAACCTACACAATTTTGGCCACAATTTACATAAAATAAACATTAATACACCTACCTCACCAGTCATTAAGTTATTATCACGTCTAAGTACCTACCTACCCACTTATTTGGTGAAAGTGTGGTTTAGTTTTTGTTCCGGTGAGATCTAAATGGGCAGACCGATTTGGATGAAACTTCCCACTCACATCATCACCTGAACAAGGAAATAACGCCAGACAGCGAACGAATAAAGGTGATTCTGGGGGGTAATAGAAAATTGATCTAAGTAAATTCTAAGTGGATTCCTCCACAATTGTTTACAAGAGCAGAATTGTATGGTGTACGTACGTACCTAGATTCAAAATACAAACACCTGTTCGTTTCGTAGCACGCAGACTTACACAGATTGTCATACAATACAATAAACGTAAGTATTGTTATGTACAGGATGTTTATAATAATAAATAATAATAATAATAAATTTGTAATTCCAATTTACATGGGTTTACCCATGTATACACAGAATATGTTTAAGGTAGGTACATACAACTAAATTAACTTAGAAGTAGACTTAAAAGTACAATATTAAACTTTATAAATGTTTCCGGCTTGCTAGTATGTAGATGTACCTAACCAGAGCTCTGTCCCTCGCACGAGGTCTCTGTAGAGCCTGTGTGGCGAGGTTACAGTGATTGGCTTGGACACCCTTGTTTGGTATTGGGACCGACATAATTTTTTTGGGGAGTCAAGGGGGGTCACAGGGGTCAATTATCCGGTAAACAAATGATTTCAAGATTTCAAATATTTTAGGAAATTTTATATTTCAAGGATTTCAAATGTCACGGTTGCTGAGATTTTTTAAAGAAAACCACCAATTTTGCTTATAAATTGTAATATCATTTCTGAATAACTTTTTAAAATTAACTTGATTCTCATTAATAATTTGATCATTGATCTCTCATCTCATCACACTCACACTTTTAGTTTTTGAACTAAACGTTGTCACGGTTTATAAATTTTACACAGATTATTTGACTTTCAATGCACGTACCGTAACCGTAATGAATAAAACACCACAATAAAAAGATATTACGATTTAAAGGCAATTTTGGGTGATTTAAAAAATCATATTATCTTAGCAACCATGACACTTAGGACATGAGAAATATACATAGGTACCAGACTAGGTTGGGGACTCCCAACTCCCCAAAAAAATATGTAGATCCCAATACCAAACCTCCTCTATATTCTCTGACAATAGTCGTAATGAGGCCGTCGGCTTTGTTGTGATTATCCCAGCCCGCTGGTCAACGGGGTCAGCAAAACTGGATAGGTAGGTGTATTTATAATTCCATTCCACTATTAGGTACAAAAGGAACGTATGCAAGCAGGTAGTACCTAGGTATGGGTAGGCTAAGCAGAACATCATGCCTAGATATAGGGCCTATGGTAAGTATGGAAACGAAAAACCGACAGAATAGCGCAAGACTGAATTAGCGGTTTTTGGCGGGTTTTAGAAATCTATAAGCCTACTTCAATTTCTTGAATAATTCGAATGAGTTTGGAATTGGAAGTAGGTAGTTTTAAACCACAGGAACACTTCGATAGCGCGATAAAAAAATTCAAGTGGCAACATCTAGTTAAAATTCGAGTATAATTTAGTTTTTTTACGCCCGTTGTCATGGAATCCATTTCCATTATCATTATGTATCATGTAAGTAGCACTTTACGGCGCACATTTAATTTCCTCGAGGATCAAACTTATCAGAGCACCTCTAAATCAACTGCAACATGGAAAGAAAAGAACCATCAAAATCTCGCCAAAATTATTTAACCGGGAAACTGTACCTAGTTTCCAAACGCGTCGGAAAGTACGTTTGCAGTGGGCTTAGTGGTTCGCACATTCTCGATCGATAGTACCATAAGTACCTCTATGATATGAGATATGAGCATGCCTACTACGTTTACTCATATCTAATGTCACGCGTGCATAGTTTATTTAACAAGTAGATACCGTAAGCAGAACTGTTAGTTAAAAACATGCCATGCTATATAATTTAACACATTGGGTTACTAGTTTGCCCAACCAGGCCACTAAATTAATAATTAGTATTAAATACGGTAGGTAAGTGAAGTGAGTAAACATAAACCTGTGTTCCGTTCTAATACTGTGTACACCTTTAGCTCACTAGAATCTTAAATTTTAAATCATAAATTCCGCGATGGAAACCTAAACGACACATTCGGGGCTATTTTCGCCCGTCGCAAGAGGTGTTCTAATTATAGAAATAGACAAATATCTACGTACCGATACGTATTCGTAGTCAGTGTTTCTGAAAATAGTTTTATGAGTGTATCGTCATCTCATCGTCATGCATGTTTTTCTGCAGTTAGCTAACAATAATCTCATTGATAGGTACTTCAAGAAAAAAATCACGGTAGGCATTTTCTTTAAATTTAGGTTTACTCACAGATCATTTCACAGGTCTGTGGGTTTATTAGTTCTACTCTAATTTTGTTTACTACCGGCAACCAACGGGGCCTGTTTAGGTTATTTTATTAGGTACATAAATATCTATATATACTGCATGCAGAATATGGGAATACGCACATCATCAATTTTAGCCCATACACATCCACTGCTGGACATAGGCATGTCGTATGGAGGAGCCCATACGTCGCGACGACGACGCCATAAATAGCAGTACTAAAAATAATGAACGTTTCGTGCACAGACAATGTAGAGTTTGGGTTTATCCTCTGTTCTGTCTGAAATAGTGGTTTTTCTCATTTCAATTTCGACCTTCATTCGCGCTCATGCATTTACGATTCGAATGCAATATTAAAATGCTGCCTACACGCCCCGCTTACGTAGGTACCTTACCTACCAAGGTACCTATGTAAATTACGTAGGCAGACAGTAGAAGCTGTTGACGACCAGTTTCCCTTGTACGAATGTTGGGTGAATCACCATGAATGCCTACGATTCTTTGCCAGAGTTCTTTGTTTGGTAGTATCTACCTACCAATCTAATTGAGATGGGAATCACAGAATGTATCAGTCTTACCACAGACAAGTTTATATAAACTTGTCTGTGGTCTTACAAAACAAATAACAACTCATCAATTTGGGAGAAAGTTACTACTTATGCTAGATAAATTAATAAACCGTTTTATTAAAAGAAAAGTTTGATTTAATATAAATTTTTGGAAGACATGGTTCAGGCGTACATTAGATCTACATTCTATCAAATAACATTGTACATAGAAACTAGCTTATTAAATAGGTATGGCACTTCTTTACTACGTGCTTACAGTTTAAAATGTAGGTACGAATAGAAAGAACATGTGATAATACTGAGAATAATACGTAATTGCGTATAAACGCATAAAAATTACAACTCCTTTAGAGTTTTCTGAAGTTTATCCAGATAAATTTCTGCATGTTTTGGTTCGAAAATAAGAGCTGGTCTGAGACGAATAGCTGTTTCTCCACACGCCCCACCCAACACACCTGAAAAACACAAGTATTTTAAATGATGCACGTCAGCTTACTTTGGCGAACTCTGTGGCGCAGTGGGGGCGACACGCGGAACGGACGAGGACGCGACGGTCCGACAACGACTCAGTTGGGTTCGATCCTCGCCTCGGAACAAATATTTAAGATTGAATAAGATGAATGAATAAGATTAATATAAGTAACCAGTTATCGCAAGCAGAGCTTGAGCTCGCTCTACTTTGGGCTAGATGGTGCTGTGTGGATTTTCCAGCATCATTTATAGGTGGTTCCTCTTTCATACAATCGTATTTTCCCAAATATGAGCAATAAGAGCATAACTTTACAAATAAATAACTGTTTTTGGCATTGTCAATGTCGTTATTTGCGGGAAATTGTGTTTTGACCTCTGTGGCGCGGTGGGTGATGGTCTGCCTGCGACGCAGGAGGTTGCGGGTTCGATTCCCGCCTCGGAACAAATATGTGTACGATCTGCAAACATTTGTTCAGGGTGTTCTGGTCGTTTTCTATGAATAATAAAAAAAACTATTTATGTATTGTGTTATATTATGTATATCAGTTATCTAGTACCCTGACAAGCTCTGCTTAGCTTGGGGCTAGATAATGATGTGTGAATTGAAAATTCTCAATTTAATCAGAAATAACGAGAAAATTTTGGTCCATTTTTGCCACTGTATGTATAAGTGAGCATAGATTGTGTCGTACGCCTGCTTCGTGGCGTAACGAGCTCGAGGCGCATCTTTAATCGTGGCCTCTCGCAACGTTGGATCGCGAGGAGTGGAGGAAAGAGAGGCCTTTCTTAAGAACTTATTTGTTTTGCCCAATGCCGTGGCATTGGGCAAAATAAATAAGTTCTTAAAGACCGACGCAATGGCGCCATTATCGGTAGTTTGGATCAAAGAGCCTTGTTTTAGTTTCGGTTTGGCATATTATAAGCACCAATTTTGAGAAACGATAACTAATGTATATATGAGCAGCTGGAAGTTTTTGACATTATTATGTAGACCTTTTGTTATTAATATGATATGTCAAGATATATAAGCAGTGGAAGCTGTTGATGATGATGTGATGAGCGTCACGCACGCTGCAAAGCAACCATAAAAACCGGCCAATACCCGTGCGCTGGGGGAGCGACAGGTAGGTTTTAGTCTCGCGGTATACTTCTTTGGCATAATGATACCAGTTGAAAATAAATTCTCACAAGAAATAGTGATTATTTACAATAAAGTCCACTGTCCACAAAAATATGCTCAAAGAAAACATAACAAGCGCGGGTTTAGTTTAGAGTTTAAAAGTTGTAAGTACGCTAATATTTTGTACGCTTTTGAGGCGTTGACGAAACAGAAGCTTAGATACAAGTTCGGTTCGTGTGCGCGGTGCGTCCACATTTATGAAATGGTTATGGTTTCTCACATAAAAAAGATTGGTTATGGTCAAGCGTTTGGCCACCATCTCACTTAAAGAAGAGAGATGATGATTGATAGATTTATTTGCGTGGTACATTAAATCTGTGCGATTTTAGTGTTAATGACCAAATTCAATAAGCGACTTACCATTTTTCTTCAAATCATCATTTATCTTGTCCCTTGTCTTTGTGTTGTTAGCGTTAAATGCGAGGAAAGTGCCTCTACCGCGCACGCTGTGGATGACGCCCTCAAACTCTTTCTCGAGCTGGTGAAGACCGTCTTTGAGGACCGCGCCACTTTTGTTCACCAAAGCCAGAAGGTTATCCTGTTTGATCACTTTCAACACCTTTTCTAGGAGAATCATTTTGCTAGGATCACCCATCCACGTGTTAAAGATGCGGTAGGCTTGTGGAGCCCTAGAAATAAAAAAAAATACTTAGACGAAATAAACTTATGATATTTTCCAGCGAATTGTATCTAAGACCGATAACACAATTTGATTAGACTATTTATAGAACAGATGGATTAGGTACAAAATAGCTTGTAACAAACAATCCACTTAGCTTTTGGATTTTTAGTGCGTTACTCGCACGAAAATTTACTCGAACGAAAATTTTTGGGACATTATTAGTTTAGTTTAAAGCGTTTATTTGTAACTAAAACTTATAATAAACCTACAATTACAAAGACTTAAAAAATATACACAAAATATAAATGATGAAACAATTAAGATACGTCATGTTAACGTCTTAGCTACAAAATGGTCCCAACTCAGCTTATATATGCAGGCATTTCACAGAAAAAACCTGCGCTGGTTTTCTGCTGGGGCCGGTTTTAAATTTTCGTGGGAAACAAAAGAATCAACTATTGGACAAAGGCCCCCTTGATCCCTCCAAGCATCATGATCGTGAGCTACTTGGAGCGATTCTCTATCAAACGTTTCCTGTTTGTCACGCAATCATCAATACAAAATATATAGCCACTGATGTACCTGAACTCGGGACTGAAATAGAACCCTCCAGTGAGCATTTTCTTGCTGAAGGTTAGAATGTCAGGAGGGGACTGTAGGCCGAAGTGTTCGTAGCACCACATCTTGCCGGTCGGACCGCACCCTGTCTGAACTTCGTCAATGATGAGTGCAACGCCTTTCTGATGAAAATAAAAAAAAACTGCAGGTCAACTTACAGCCCCATCAATATTTTAAAAATACAATAAATAAATAAAGGGTATAAATAACCCACATACTAAAGATGAGGCGCTCAGATCTTTTTTGACGCGATTCTGTTTTAGACAAAAGCTAGTGTGTCAGTTAAACTAAATGAACCCAAGTCCTTGTAGACTTTTGCCTAATTTTCGTAAAAATGATCATCAGTTATCTTCGCGACGAGCACCAACTTTTTTCAGAAGTAAAAAGTACTTTAGTGAAGTAAAGTATAATTTATTGCGTGAAATACATGTATACAGAGGTGGTTTAGGTATAAGCATGTTTCAATGTATTTCTACTGTTAGGTGTGCAATGGTAGTGATTCTGTTGGTACAAAACCTAAACTAAACTAGCCTAAAATTGTTGCTCTCTTTTTTTTCGATCAAACGAAAAGGGCTATCCCTTTTCGTTCATATTTTTACGCTAGTTTAGTTTAGGTTTTATGCCTACAGAATCACTACCAAGGTTAAATTGTCTAAGCTACCAATGTCTGATTTAGGTACAATTTTATTCATGATGATTTAAATTAAGGCAACTGTGTTCATAAGTAACAATAATTTTCAAAATAATTCTGTCATTTTTCTTGACTGGGTACGTAATTTACTGGGTACGTTCTGTGGATATAACTGATTTTTATTTACTAGCTAGACTCTAGCCCTCAGATGTTAGTTTGTACATCTGAATTATGAATACAAACCTCTTTACACAGCTTCTGCAGCCTCTGGAAGAACTGTGGCGATGCCTCGTGGTCTCCGCCTTCCGACTGAATCGGCTCAACAATGAGTCCAGCCACAGGGTTACCCTTTTTGTTATATTTTTCAATGTTCTCTGCAACTTGCTCTAGGCACCTAAAAATTATACTTAAGTAAGTACGCTTCTAAAAATTAGATTAAATGTAGACAAAGGTTGGCTTATAATAAGTGTGTTTTTTGTTGGGATGTTGTAGTTTTATTATGAAAATATTGGCCCGTCCTATACTAAAATTCTTATAAATAAATAAATAAATAATGCTGGACAATTCACACAGCATTATCTAGCCCCAAGGTAAGCAGAGCTTGTGTTATGGGTACTAGATAACTGATATACGTAATATTATACATTACATAGATAGATACTTTTTTTTTATTATACATAGAAAACACCCAGACCATGCTTATAGCTTAAGGGTAGGCTCTTAGTATAGTTTATTATATACAATACAACCTCAAGTTTTTGTGAAAAGAACAAGGAATAGACCAACAATTTTGCCTTCATAGGAGCTGGACAGGGCATGCCAAAACAACGCAACGCAAGCCCAAAAATCAACGTTTAGCTTATTTTATTATCTATTAATTACGACTTTATGTGAAAAAAAAAACTGAAACATAGTTAGTTAGTTCTATAACCATGATCTTAACTTCTGTATTTATTAAGAAATTAAGGTTTTAGTAAGAATTTAGAGGAAACTTAGCGATTTTTTTCTATAGAGAAAATTTTATGGAATCGCCTTTTCGAAACATATGATCGATAGAGTAAGTTCTGAACTTTACCATATATAAATTTCAAAGTTAAATATTTAGTAGTTTGGAAGATATGGAGATTTGACGGAGTCAAAGGACGGAGTTGATTTGAGGTAGTAAGTATAGGTCCTTAAGACAGTGGCCGTCAGCTACATTTATATTTAAAGTACTATCAACAATTTTACATTCAGTAAAACAAAAAGAATTATTTAGTGAATTTGTCTAGGTGTAGTTAATAGATGAGGAACATGTATTGATCTGATCTGTCACTGGAAGGTAATCTTTCGGATCACAACTAAACTTAAGAGATATAGTGCAGAAACCTAATAGGTACTTTGTATAAAAAGAAGCATTATTAAAAAGTGCAACTAAAAATCACTACATAGCAAAGCAGTTCATGCAGGAAAAATGAAATATTACTCTGCACCAAAGCACTGCATCTGCTTCAGCTTCTTCAAACAATAATGTAAGTTCCAAGTGTAGGCAGATTGTACATTAAACGAAATAAAAAGGTCTGAAATCAAGAATAACAACAAAAGTTAAGAAAAATAAGAAAAGAAATCATATATAAAGCTTAGTTATAATAAGTAAATGTGTTTCTTGTACTTGTTGTCTTCTTCAAGATTTTCCCTCTGGTTTTCGTTCAGAGGGTACTTGTATCTCGGGAATGGAGTAACGGGCCAATCAAAGGCAGGGACATCTAACTTGTGTATTGGTTTGGATCGTGTCGTAGTTAGAGCGCCAAAAGTGCGCCCATGAAAGCTACCCTGAAATCAAAGTTACTGCAATTACTGACAGTCATAATATATAGATTTAATATATAAGTGAGCTATTTTGATCACATAACAACAAAATACTTGATTTCTTAGATAACATTCTGCAAACTTTGATAATGTTTATCAAGGTTATCTTTATTTTCTTCTGTTGCCATGAGTCCTGCTGTTTAATATTATCTCAAGTGCTTTTTAACATAAACAATAAATTGATTAGATTTTGTAGAGTTAGACTATCTAATCAATTTATACAAAGATATCATAGAAATCTGGTTTCTGAATTGAATGGTAGAAAGTTCTCACCTCAAAAGACATGATTGACATGTTAGGCGATCCTGGTGATTGGTTAACCATACATGACTGCAACTCTTCAGGGGTGAATGTAAGAGTGCCACCGCGTTGCTTGGTACGGTACCAAATAAAGACAGCTTTGTATGCATTCTCGTTAGAGCAAGATCCACACATCATTGTACTTATGTTGTTTAAGCCTTTTGGCGCTACTGAGAGGAGAACACTCCTCAGTTTCTCTGGCCAATCCACAGAAGGGAACACTCCAATTGCTGGTCTGTTCACTAAGGCTTTCTGTGAAGTAAATATTTCTGGTTTGTTTGCGATTTCAATAGACCAATCCCTTTTAGTCCAGTCATATTAAGGACCATTTCACCTCGGAATGAGATATAAAAGATGTTAACTCGTATAACCTACCTACATATATAATATAAATAAATGTAACGAAAATATTGCGCGGCTTCCCGAATTTGAGTTGGATTCGACGGCTGACCTCTTTCTCAAAGTTATTGGTGTCCGTGATGGTAGCGTACACATAACCGAATTCACGTTTGTTGTTATGCCTAATAAATAACGTATAAATAGAGTATAATTAGTGCAAAAGTAAAATAAATAGCGCCTCCTTGGTTTAATAAATAATGACCATTGTTTGTGGGTACGCCAGCATAACGATCAAGCTAGCGTACACACGACCGTTCTCAAAAACGGCTTATACTATAGCAACAAAAGTTATACACAAAAATAGAGTATGAAGATCGTCCGAGCTATGCAAAATTTCACAATGATTGCTCTCATAGGAACAGAGATATGGAACAAGACTATAAAATAACACCTGAGCTGGCGTTATGCTAGCGTACCCATTAAAAACCGAAATAGTTCCTATAGAAAACGAGGTTTTCTTAATGTAAATGCTATATGTATAAATAGTGTGTGAAGTACTTCCTCTCCCAGTAGTCATACTTTATGCAAATTCGTAATCTACACAAATAAAAAATTGCCTACAAATATTATGTGTAGGCAATTTTTTATTTGTGTCCTTAAATATTACAATTTTCAATATATGCCACAATTTGAACAAGAGTGCTGGCCTATGTTACCACCATAAAAAATTTCAAACACCTTAAAGACAACCAGTAATAAATCTTACTCACCAGACTATGTTGATCATCAAAAGCCTTTAACAGCTCTGGGTGATTATACCCAATAGGAACTGAAGATATTTGGGTGAATGCATCCAGAAACTCATTTCCATCTGCATCCACAAAGTAATTTCCAATGCACTTGTCATAGTCTGCAAATAGCTGCACAGAACCAGCTTGCTGAAATTTTAATGCTCAAATTAGCAAAACTATATTTTGTGTGCTGGCTTAGATTGTTTCAATTTAGGCATTTATACTAAATACCTATCATTTCGTTTTTAATTATATTATACTCTGAAATAGGGACGATGCTTTCTTCTGTAAGATAGGTTTTAGTAAAGCCGAAGGTTTATTTACGGGCTGCGCAAGTTCGACCATGTATCACAGTTCCGATCCCAGCTAAAATGGCTACCCATACGTCGTCGCCGGGATCTCCATATCTTGTCTTTCCTTTATTTTGTCCTTTTTAATCCTCTCTCCCCTTCTTATCTTCGTGATCGCTTCGAGTTTCTTGTCCCCCGTGGCAAGCCCTGTAGAAGTTTAATATCCCTTCGTCTGAGAACCACAAAGCATAGAACCAGCCGCTATCATGATTCGTTCACCGTGATGGCGCCCAGACTCTGGAATGCCCTTCCCTACTCAATCCAAGCCTGTCCTTCACTTAGCGTATTTAAATCTAAGGTAAAAGAGCATTATCTTTCTCTTTAATCATAGCAGATATTTATATATATATTTATGTATATTTATGTATGTATAGGTATAATATTCATATATTACACATTGATGTAGACTTTATTTATTTATGTATTTTACTTTGTATATTCTTTGCTTTACTTATTTAAAAAAAATTCTATTCGACCTTTTTTTTTCTAACTTGTATGTACACTTTACTATTCACGCGCATTGCACAAACTCTCTTAATACCCCTAGGTTTGCTGTAAGAAAACTCTGTTAGGGTTAAGCTCGCCTTTGTATATAAATTTTCGTTGTTATATTTTTATGTTTGTATTTTTGTGTACAATAAAGAATTTAAGAATTTAAGGCAGAGCTGCCAAACTAATGTCCGTTATCACTGTAGTAAAAAAATAACATTTTGACGACCTCTGTAGCACGGTGGGCGAAGGTCTGCCTGCGACTCAGGAGGTTGCATTTACGATTCCCGCCTAGGAACAAATGTGTGACATTTGTTCAGGGTGTTCTGGACGTTTTCTATGTATAATAAAAAATATCTATCTATGTATATTGTGTTATATTATGTATATCAGTTATCCAGTACCCATAACACAAGCTCTGCTTAGCTTGGGGCTAGGTAATGCTGTGTGAATTGTCCAGCATTATTAACTTTTTTTAATTTTCAACATTAGCACATCTATAATTGGGTACTTACTTGTAGTTTGTCCAATTCCTGTTGCAACTTCTTTGTTTGAGGCCCAGGCACCTCAGTTTTAATAGATGGTTGAGTAGGTTCACTTTGCACAGCTGTTGCTAGTCCTCTTGATACTAAAATGATAAGAAAAACAAATAATTGATAATGTCATTAGTATCAGTAACTTGGACTGAAGAGCCAAACCAGTGTCGTTGTGTTTCACCAGGGTAACAATAGTGTGTAACTGCCTGTAGATATAGGCAATGCTGTACTTACTTGATACTGTTTTCACAATTTATAGGCTACATAAATTATCTACACACTTATGAAAGTGCTAGAATTTATTAATCAAGAAAAAGAGTCTACCTCATAGTTTTAATGCGACTCCAACCGAATCTTGTAGGTACAACTAAGAAAAGTGATTTACATGATACATGGGTAGGTACAATAGCTGTCCATCGCTGTAATAGATTGGTTCCATCATATTAAATGAATATGACCTTTAAATCCCCTAGTGATTCAACTCTGGGTGAATACGCGTAGGGACTTACCGGTAAAATTAAATATTCTTGGACTATTTAGTAATCGGAATAAAGCCATTATGTCGAATGCCAGAAGAGAACCAAGATATCAGCAGAGCCAGAAAATAGTCACTGAAAATTAAACAATTAGTGTTTTGAGTAGGTAAGACTGTATTTATTTTCCAAGTTTAACTTAATTTATTTGGAATGGACGTCACCTGCAATGAGCATACAATACACGGAAACAGCTCCTAGCGATACATACAATAACTACGATAAGACTCAAAGAGAATCCATTAATGGGAGCGATGGTACTACATACCCTTCTACTGCGCGCCAATGAGTAGAGTATACAATAACTACCGTAAGACTGCCCGCCTGCCGCACAGAAAACTATTACTCTTAGGCCTGCCGCCACCACCGAGCCGAAGCGTTAAAATTGGCGTTTATTTTAATTAATTGAGATTTTAAATACAACATAAAAAACCACAGATTTACTGGGGATGATAAAAAACTATTAAAAAGACACAGCACGTTTCGTTTCACCCAACTCTACCGCAATGAGTAAAGTAGAGGTGGTGGTCGTTTTTACCACGGAACAGAAAAAACAAGTGGAAGTGCCTTAGATGAATTATACCTAGATGGTTGGCATGCGTGGCCGTGAAAAGAGACAGAGTATACGAAGTGGTGTTGCCATGCAATTTTTTTTACCCTGACTAGGTTCGTAATTTCATGTCTGGTAGAGCCGTATGGTGCAGGCTTAGAATTTGCACTAACCGAACTCTTCTCGTGGGTGTCGTATGAGGCGACTAAGGGGCATACACCGGGGGGCGGGCAGCAGCGCCTCTTGCAGAATAGATCTACCACCGAACCGAACTGCGATTCACAACCCGCATGCCCAGCGTGAGGATTATGAGCATTACCCCTCATCATCATCATCAGCCTATACCAGTCCACTGCTAACTACGGATTCCTTATTATTATTTAATTAAGTACCTACCTTAGTATGCGGGAATAGGTAAACTGAGCATTGAAATAAAACTAAGTTTAGGTATCAATTTAATTTTCTTAAATTTATTACCACCGCTACTTATACTACTAGCTACGTGAAGAAATAATTTCAAACTCTTTAAAATATTATACTTTATTTACTATTAACTTATACAAATAATTTTGAAAAAAATATTATTGCTAGGGAATCCATTCAAACACGATAAACAGGCACAGACTTACAATAAAAATTGCACTTTGGAAATCACATTTCTGCTAAGTATTTAATATTACACAGGAATTGCCAAGATAAGACAACCAGAACAAGAAATTTAAAAGCACTTTTACATTATAGGCCTACCTACTTCCGATAAAAGTGCGGAGAAAACCAAATAAATGACACTATTTATACCTCAAACACAGTATTACCTACGTCCTTGCTTATTTATACAAATATTATTATGTAATAATGACTTTTTTAATTCTTAAGATAGTTATATCAATATTTATTCTCCACAAATCATAGGATCACAAATCAACTGCATACCCAACTTATCAAAATGTAGGTTTATCAGTCTTATATTCAATTATATTAATATTATTAGTACTTATATACATTAGTATTAACAAGTAATTTATAATATTAGTACTAAATACTATTTTTTGAAAATAATATAATATGCACATAATTCATAATAATGTACGTACACTTTATCTGTACTTATTAATTTACACTGTGTGGTTGTATGTGTGTACTGGATTGTATTTCTCTTACAAACACAAAGTTTTCATGATTTCCTTCACGTACCTTTCCCGTAGTATTTATCTTACATGCCTGAAATAAAATGTTAAAGGAAATATGAATATTATATACATAATATAGTACCTAGTTTAAATATGGCAAGTATTAGTTACACCTAATCCCAATACCATTTAAATATTTTTGAATTTGATTTGAATGGAAGGTAGGTAGACTAAAACACAAAGTAGGTAAGAATATTGTTTAATCCAAGTCTCAAAAAAACTTTCAACCACTGTGGCACTGAGCCATTAGTTATGTATTTATTTATTTTACTTACCAGTCTTGTAACAGCACGAGGGAACAGATATGTTCGCTGTTTCTTTTTATAAAAACATTTTCATGAATGGTTTGATACAAATTCTTGTTTTTTTTGTGTTCCCAAATTTTTGCGACCCGTGGGGCTTCTATCTATCCAAAGCAGACGTTTTCATTACTACGAGACGGTTCATTGTTTTTAGGAAATCTGTAAAAAATAAAAATTATTTTAAGTTAATGTGGATGTAAGTATTTATGAGAATATTTTGCGCCATGTTTGGGGAATTTTATTGTCGAGTGCAGGCAACCCTAAATTTTCGTAATTTTAGGTTATGTTTATTAGAATTAGCACAAAACATAATTTTTGAGCCTTTTCTCAATGGAAATCTATGAATCTATAAGTTTTGAACCTTTTTTAAGTCAAACGAACTTGTACTTACAAGTGGAATGATAAATTTGGCACTTTTCGTTCACCTTCACTTTAACATCAAATAACATTGCATCACATCATCTTTGCTTCAGTTAAATAGTGTTGTGAGATGCAGGAATGTCCGTAGAGTCACTTTACCACATTTAATTAGCAAAAAACATTATAAAGGTCTAATAAACAAATACTGTGTTGAAGTCCATCGATGTGCCCGGCACATTTGTTTAGCTCATAGATGAGCTAAACAATGAAAAAACTGGCACGCAGGATGAAATAGGAATAGGGCTCATTCTATCTCATTTTTTCTCAGGCTAGCAGCATATTTTGATCTCTCTCTTGTGTGAATGAGATGGGCATATACAAGAGCTCTATACCCTTCTTCCTCTGTGGGAAGTGCTATGCAACAAAATTACTACGGGCACCGCTGTCGCCAAACTCACACAAATAAACCCTTAATCTTATAATGCATTACAAAGACACAATTCGTTTCATTGGTAGTTATAAGTTTAGTCAAAATTAGACAACGTCACAGATTAGAAAATAAACCTTGAACTCTACAGTATAAGATTAATTTTACTTTAGCAGCAGAACGTATTTACGAGCTACACTCACCAAACAGCAACTTGACGAGTCAATTCTGCTATTTGACCATAGATGGCGGTATTCTCAGTGCTCGCAATTATAAACTTAATTTCGTTAGACATATGATTGACATTCGCGTGATAGGTCGCGACTCGACTAAGGCTGTACCAGGTAGCACAATGAACTACTTTGTCGATATCGATAGATATTTTGCCACAGATTGTCGGCGACGACGGAACCCTAGTATAAGGATATTTAGATCTAATTACACTCTTATTGGTTAGGTTATCTTAGTTTGTATCTATTTAGAGCATAGAAACACTTTTTATAGGAATTTGGTAAGATCGTATTATTACGTAAGTTGAGTGTACTTTTTTGTTTATGGTCATTTTGTAGTAAAAACAGTACAAAAAGAAATGTTTAGGCCTAAAACTAGTTTTACCGCTTGTATTAGGTAAATAGGATAATTAGTTTTAGAGTTATTTACCTTTTTGTATAAGGAAAAATGTCTCTTGTTGAGTTTTGTTAGGTTTTAGTTTTAGGCACTTTTTTATCTTTATATATAAAAATCAATTGCTGTTCGATAATCTCGCTAAAACTCGAGAACGGCTGAACGGATTTATCTTATCTTGGTCTTGAATTATTCGTGGAGGTCTAGGGAAGGTTTAAAAGGTGAGAAAAATTCGAATAGGTACCCGTGCGAAGCCGGGGCGGACCGCTAGTTACTTATAAATGTCTAGATATTGTATTTATTTATTGAAAAGGTATGTTTTAGGCACCAAGTAAACATGATTTGTAGTATCGATCAAATCAACAGCCGACTTGACTACATCACTAAACGAGTAGCGAAGAACATTCGAGAATAGAAACAATCCAAATTCAACTTTATGCTAATAGCATAAGGTTGATTTTGACTGACCGTTCTAATAAATTATTTGTAAATTTTAATAAAATAAGATTTTATGACAATGCAATGAAAATGCTACCTATTGATGGAATAAAACACCCCCGTTTACGAGATTTTTTCGCCTACTATCATTTTTACACTCTAAAATGGAACAATACGGCATAGCTTCGGAAAAATGAATTCGCCGCGAGACTAGCAACTCGACGTGATGTAAGAACACGACTGAGATCAGTTAAGCGTAACTACGCATAATTGTGGCACGCGTGCCATGCCTACTTAACACTTCCACTTATTTTTTCTGTTCCGTGGTTTTTACTAACATCGTTGTTGACCAACGATGTCAGTGTACGTTGTTCCCATCGGATGGCGAATAGGTGAACAACGGACGGATGCCGGCGACAACGAGATGCCGAACCGAGTAATGCCGATCGCCACCGACAACTAACGAACGTCACACCGACATCGGAAGAGCGGGGAGGTTAGTGGCGCGGCATCGGATGGCGAACAACGAAGTCAGCCGAGTAATGCCGATTGCCAAACCTAAGCAACGAACATCCATCCATACCTCACCGCCCGCATGCCTGCGTGTGTGTGAGCGAGAGGAGAGGACGCCAGAACATAGAACTGAACGTTTTATTATATCTAACTAGATATGGCATGAACCTGTACCAATGTTATTTATTATTAAAAAAAATACGATATCTAATTTTTTTATCAAATGTCTCGTTTTAATATAAGTATTATGGTATTTCAGATTTACCCTACTACTAGGAACCAAGTTAGATATTGAATTATTTTTATTTGTTCAAATTCCGTAATTTAGGACCTACCCGTCTAAAACGCTCATGTCACTTCCAGTAAGTTTCATATGCTCAGTGTTGTGTTAGCAACCCGGCCGACATCGTTGGCGGCAACATCGTTGTTCACAACGGATGCCATTCTGACAAAAACGATGCGCATCGTTGTGGAAATTCAACGACAACGCCCATCTCGAGCAATGACTTCTTGACTCTACCGATTAACGACCAAAGAGAATATAACGCTTTAACGACGACTTTCGGTTCGGCGGATCACTCACGTGCACTCACGGAGTACGGACAGTACAGTACGGAGTAATGCGTTAGCATCCCTAGTACATCTGTGACGGAGTACTTGAAGTTCGAGTTCGAACCAAAGATCTAGGATCCTACGTTCACTATAATCTTTGGTTCGAACATGTACAACCAGTATTGCCAACAATAAAACTAGCTCTCCACCAGATTCAACCTCTGAAACCACCAGAAAACCACTTACAAAAAACGGTCCTACCGTAAAAATTGCTAAAATTTTCACGGAACAAATTTTAACATCATGTACTTCAGTAAGCAGCCGTTATTATTACTTAATAAAAATTTTACAATTACAAAATGAACATGAACATTTGTGAATCAAATATTACAATTAACAAAATTAAATGAATTCAGATGAATTATTTTGGTCTACACCATCATCCTCGGTTTCCGAATTGTACGATTCTTTGGTATCGATTTTATTTATGACGGTAAGTGGAATTGCGTACTTGCGTTTACTGCAGCATTTTCCTTATATTGTGGTTTCAACATATTTACGCATCGAATGAGATATCAGAAATATTGTACGACGTAAGGAGCAGTCCGAGAAGAGGCACGCACGAGACAGAGTTCACTCTGTCAGTCAGTTCTGTTTGTTGTACACTAACTAATAAAGAATATATTCTCCGGGGAATCCCTGCGTATAGATAGTGTTCTGGAGCTCAGTGATTCTGACGGATCAGTCAGTGTGGCCTACTCAGATGTACTTCCGAAATAAACTTCAGTAGAAATAATAATATTTTTGAAGGTGGTTGAGTTTTAATATTTTCAGTATGTAATAGAAAGTCAATATTATTAAACCGCTAGAAAAATCCACTAGCCACTAAAAGCAATATTTCACCACTAAAGCGGGGGTCGAAACCACCAGTTTTAGTGGAAAATCCACTAAGGTGGCAGCACTGTGTACAACGAGAATCAATCGTTCGTAGTATACTTACTAGTTTATGACTTAGAGCATTTATAACGGGAGTTGGCAAGCGCTACTTTTAGTACTAAAATCTTTCTGCCGTTTTTCGCGGGAGGCGAGGTAATACGGTACAGCACACATTTACATAACATGCATACTAATACAGAAAAATTAAGTGTCCTTACAAACGCACACGCAAGTAAAAGCTGTGACACAAACACAAAACAAGCACACAATTATACGATGACTGTTGTTACACCATTATTGAGTTACACACTAACACGCACTACGCCTTCTACCAAGAAATCCATACTCACATACACCTCCTACCAAGACGCTTGAAACTGTCGCAACTAGTATTCCATTTAAATCTAAATTATACAATATTACAAAAACAATTGACAAAAATATCACTTACTTGTGATAGGGAATACCGTGTTCCTTAAGTTTGATGTCTCTGATCACCTTTTACCCCAAAATATCGCACAATTCACCGTTTTCACTAAGCACTACTTCGCGACACAAAACGACAGCTAATGGCCGCGCGATAACGAGTGAAGTAGTTTTGTATAACGCGTATGACCAAGAGCGCCTTATGGCTGGCAGAGGGGTACGCCTTGTGATGACATCTCCAGTTATAAATGCTCTATGAGATCAATCAACCAATGAGCCAATGAGTTGATTCTTAGAGCATTGCTATAAGAGCATCGAGTTAGAATATTATAGAGTCCCAATCTCTAACTGACAGCACTCAAAAAATGTCCGAGCGCCGTTCTACATACCTATACATTTGTAGTTATATAGCTCACAATGACATTTACGCGAATTAAGACGTTATCTTGGTTGAATAATGTTCAATGTCGCTTGTACGCAATGTCATAATAATGCACCGAAGACATACCGAAGATTTCCGAAGACGGCCATGCGCGTACGAACAGGGAACAGGGCGAGTGGAGACCCTATTTGTACTAAATAATATTATAGGTAGTTTTTGTGATATCATTATAATGTGTATGCGAGTTTGTGAGTTTATAATGTACCTAACAGGACTCCGAAACTAAACATCTGATTAAAAAAATATGTTAACCAATATTTAGAATGAATCTAGGTTTCAGGATGGACATAGGCTTTAATTATATTATTTAGCCAGGAGGAGCCGGGGCGGGGCAGCTAGTCACACTTATAATATGAAGATAGCTTATACTCTGGACTAACACTTATGCTAGGTACCTACTTTTTAGCCTGGAAAACACGGGGGTGCAAATAATTTTAAATAAAACAAATTAATTTGTATGTATTACGAGTTTTATTAGGTACTATTTTTAACCTACTGACGAATAACTTAATTACCTTGATAATATGACTGTCCATTCAGAGCACCTTACGGGATTTCGAGGAAAACTAAAAACAAGGCATACAAAATATTGTAATTTACACTATAAAATTATAGAACGCTATCGACTCATCTACTTTTTGTTCGGAAAAAATAAAGCATTTATCAACATGGTAATATTATTAAGTATAATAATTAATTTAAAATTCGTAAAAATATTAAGTATCAATGAACTCCACAGTTTTGTCGTTGGAACACAGTGTGCTCGTCACAAGCTCACGCGAGACTTTGTTTCTCTTTTACTCTTACATATTTGTTTAACGTGTGAAAGAGATACGCCTACGAAGTGCCAAGGTCAAGCTGTGAGCATTTTATTTTGCAGAAAATATTTAAAATTATTGAAATTAACATGAAAATACGTTCTGTGGATACATAAATTCATAAAATTGTTATGATACTTACCTAAAATACGAAACACCATCCTTTTTTTGCACGTAGTTGCTGTTATTTGGGCAGGAAATCACCGAACACTTTGGCATCGCGAACGTTGTACGAGGACTGCGGTCGCCGTACAACTAAACAAAAACTTTGCACGCAGCGTAGGTTGTGCAGAGTTTTGGCGCGGACATTTTATTTCTGTGATTGTTACTCTATAGTATTCTAACTCGATGTATAAGAGTTAATTTGATTGTTGTACCGACCATGTACCGACGACGACGACCATCTACGAAGGTCAGGTCATTGATCAATGATCAGTGTTGCCAGATCCATAACTGAGAATTATCCTAGTAATGTTCTGCAAAATTATCGTGTTTTTATCGTATCTCCGTTAAGGCAAAATGGCGTAAATATTCAGATTCTTTCTTTGCAAATTAAATCTATAACAACAAAAATCTTAATAAATATATTTTCATCTGTATGTTGGTCTTGGTTTGATTGGCTTTATGTGTAGAAACGCTTTAAAATAATATTATCTCAATCGAGTAATGTTTTTTACTTCAGTTAGTTTTTTCAATCCTAAATATTGTTTTGTTTGAATTGTTAGATTGTTTAGAACACATCACATTATATTGTTTACTCATAACCGAAAACTGCGAGCGGAAATTGCGGAATTCGAAAACATTCAATTAAAATTTATCTCGTATTCACAAGAACATCTCGTTATTTCATTGCAGACACCCTAAGTAAAATATGATATAACATCTTAGAGCATTTAGTATAACATTGCCGTTTGACTTCTTATCTGTGTGGCAGTTTGACAAGATTGCCGTAAGTAGTAACCTGGGATTTTTCCTCAACGATTATTTAACTACTAGCGAATCTATCTTCACTAACTACCTACTTCAGACTCAGACGCTGAATAAACGAACGGAAAATGGTATTGGATAGGTACACATATCGGAATTCATATTGAACTCGCGGAGGGTTTTGTACCATTAACATTATAAATAACTGTTTCGCAAAAGAAATTTTAATGTCATTTTTTAAACAAAAAGCTAACATGACGCCGCCGTCACACATCCAAGTACCTACTGACCGCGTCCGATGTAGCTTAACTTCGGTAATCAGTACACAAAATGGACGCAGGCAGGATCCTTGATTAATAAAATTTATTTTGAAAGTTTCAAATATCTACCTATAAAATTCAAGAAGAATAAAAGTTGTGGCAATGTGGCATGTTTACCTGTGCAATACAGGGTCTCGCCATCTAATTACCTACTATGTAGGTACAAACATTTAATTTTAACTAAAAAAAAAAAACAAGATCCGTCAAGTGCGAGTGAACTCGCAATTATTTGGACAGTAAATTTTTCGACTGTTTTCGAATGGAAATATTTTGAAAAGTATGAAACCTACAGAAATTTCGAAACCTGTTTTAAAATTCACAAAACAAATGCCTTTCATTAGATACCTCATTCAGGGAGGTAGCCTTTCGAAAAAATCCCCCCTTTTTAACCATCCTCAAAGTGAGAATTTTATCAAAAATGGTCATTTTAACAGACTTCTCTATATTTTTCCTATAATATATGTATACATTGTACATGGATCGGTCTGCAATATTCGGAGATGGATGGGGGGAGGGGAATGGTAAATTTTTCGACTATTTTCGAAATATCTTCAGTATTCGGGGATAAGTTTTAGTTTGTTTTTTACTCAATGGCTTCTGGTCATTATGCTCTAAGGGGGATCTGGCACACTTTCGCGAAAGACAATTTTGCAAAGGACTCTTGCGCGAAGGACATTTGCGCGAGTCGACATAATTTTCGCGAATGGACACTTGTGCGAAAAAATTACAAAACTCCTAATATCTCTTCAAATAGACGTTACAGAGACACGCGGATTTTACTACTGTGTGCAGGATCTCTTGTGCTTGTTGCTTTCTTGTGATATATTTCACTTTGACCTACCCTTCCCACCTTCTTCCCAAAAACAAAATTATACTTCAACGCAGACTTTCGTAGCACATTCTACGATGCTACGAAGGATCAGCGTAACAAACAAAAGACATCAACGCGCACGCACCTCCATAACACACAAAATGTTATTTCGTAGACCTTCGTAGCACGAGCTACAATGCTACGAGGGAAATACAAATACAAAATCCATTTATTTACTAATACAAAATGCTTATACAGGTTACTGGTGGTCCCCGCACTATAGGTTCAGAACCTGTATCGTGGGAAGCCAAATTACAAACAGAATTACTAATTTTCAAGACTGTAGTAAACAGGGCAGCAGTTTACTTACAAAAGGTTTAAGTTCCTTCTTGCGGTCGCACTGCCTCGCCGATTACCGGCGATGGTTACGATCAAAGATAATGTAATGCTACGTCGCGTTGTCGTCGTCGTCGTCGGCACCATCACCGACAGCGATGGTGGAGAAGCGACTTAAAAACAAAATCTGAATGCGTAGATAAAGGCCTGATACTTCTTAGTTTAAGGGCCTGACAAATAGATTTTTATGAAGCATTACTTGCCAAAACAATATCAATGTCAAAAAAAACGTCAAATATTTTTTGTTTTTGTGTTGGCAAACTTTTCGTACAAAAAAAAAATATTATCTCGAATCTCGCTCTATTGCTGGCTGGCTGTATGTAGCAAAAACAAAAAGCAAACAAAGTGATAAAACGATATTGATTAAAAACAATGTTTGCTACTTTACGAAAAAAAATAAGATGGGGAGACATATCTTCTCGAGAAAACAGTAAAGCCAATCATAAATCACAACTCTTAGTATTTTTTATTGGAATAATTGAAGAAGTTTTGTTATGGAAAACAATCTGGTTTTCTTTAGCGTTTATTATCTCGTGGCAAATAATATTTTTGTAAGTATACATACACTTGCATTCTCCAAACCTAGTACATTATTGCTATTCTTTATGTCTAAATGCAATATTTTCAATGTTTGATAAATACCACTGTTTTCAGTATTGCTGTCTTCAAACAAGTCGGCCTTCTACAGTTCATTTTATGTCTTATTTTAACGGCAATGGGGTTTGATGCATTTGAAGCTTGGCTAAAAAACAAACACAGAACTAGTTGTCTGAAAAGAATGGCTAATGTTGATGTAGACCAGATTAACTTAGCTTTTGTTAAACTTGGTAAATGGATTCATAGAAGATGCTATGAATATATCTTCCTAAGAGAAACCAATCACACAAAAGTATGTATTTGTCATGTACTTTTGATTTGTGGCATTTGTTACTTAATTTTATTTAATAAAAATTGTTTATTACAGGCGTTTTTATTGGCAAACATTGTATTGATAACAGTATTTTTCATTGGCACATATTTCAATGGATACTTACTTGTTTATGTTGGGTGTATGTTTGTGTGTCTCTCCTATAAAATTGTTCCTCCAATGAAAAGAATTTTCTCACACATAGTGCAAGAAATTGGTAAGTATTTTAATTCAAAGTTCCAAGCAATATTAAAATGCTGTGCTAAATAATGTTTTGTAAAATATTTTTTTTTATGTTTCAGAATCTGAGACAGAGTTAGAAGATCTTATTCCAGAAGCTTCAGAACTTGAAATAAAACTTTTATCAATTGAACCAGAGCAAAAACAACAAGATGAAAAGCAAAGTTTAGGTAATTCATTGTTTAGGTATTCGTAAAATAAATTAAAAAATATAAATAATGCTGGACAATTCACACAGCATTATCTAGCCCCAAGGTAAGCAGAGCTTGTGTTATGGGTACTAGATAACTGATATACGTAATATTATACATTACATAGAAAGATATTTTTTATTATACATAGAAAACACCCAGACCAACGGAACAAATTTCTGCAGATCGTACACAAATTTGTTCCGAGGCGGGGATCGAACCCGCAACCTCTTGCGTCGCAGGCAGACTCTCGCCCGCTGCGCCACTGAGGTCGTCAAAAGAACCGTAAGGAGATCTGAGTCGTAAGGTGACGACCGATGTGGCGCGGTGGGAGAAAGTCTGCCTGCGACGCAGAAGGTTGCGGGTTCGATTCCCGCCACGGGACAAATGTGTGTACGATCTGCAGACATTTGTTCAGGGTGTTCTGGTCGTTTTCTATATATAATAAAAATTATCTATGTACTGTATTATATTATGTATATCAGTTATCTAGTACCCATAACACAGGCTCTGCTTAGCTTGGGGCTAGATAATGCTGTGTGAATTGTCCAGCATTATTTATTTAATTAGTTAAACAAGTCCATGATAAAAGCTAAATGCAAACATAAAAACCAATTCACTTGAGCCCAGCATTCATCAGCTAAGCTAATAAAATTATCTGGTTTGTGTTTAATCTATTTCAGATTATTGGAAACCAGATGATATTCCTATTGAAGATGCCAGTGATAGCTCTGAATCAAGTTCCCTTGTTACAAATTTTTCCATAGAAAAAGTCAAATCACTTCATAAGGATGTAGAAACATCAGATTCTAGTGAAGATGAATATATACCAGTTGGTGAGTTTCCTTTGATCCTAGATAATTGGTATGCTTATTTTACTTTTTAGCACAAATTATGAAGGTTGTTTTTAACAAATTTAGAATAATATAGGTTTGCATAATAAATAACAATAATTATGTAACTTGCAGAGAAGCAAAAGGAGCCACTCATTACTACCTTAGAAGTGGCAGAGTCATCAGGTTCATGGAGTAATAGTGCTTATGCTGCAATATGGAACATAAAAGATGCTGTTTCAAATGTTATGTATACAGAGACAGATAAAAGAAAAAGAGTTTCTAGTGTTGATTCTTCTGATGGGTTTGAAATAATTGATAAAAATGACTTAAATTAGAAGCATATCATTATCGTTTGCCATTTGTGTGATAATTTAAAATTAAGATAATTTTTATTTTGTGGTTCGTATTTATTAGTAGTATTTCTTTAGATTCAACTTGTTATGATTTTACTTAAGATATTATATGATGTGATAATCTATAACTTCTTCATCATTTCTTTGTGTTGCCTTTTCAATGTTTTAAGGCGTAAACTGTTGAGTGTATTTCTTGCTACTAAAGCTTCTAACATTGGCCTTGACATCTGAAACAAATACAGACTTGGTTACAATAATACTAGAAATTTCATAGAAATAATACCTCCCTACACCAGAAAAGTAAATACAATGTGATCCTATACAAATATTATACCTTATCAACAATATGTCCAATTGCTATTGTCCGTACAGCAGCATTATGTTGCCGGTTTATAATATCATCATCTTCACTCTGGATAGCTTCATTGTTGTAAGCTTCATCTTCCTCTTCCTTCAATATGTTTGGTAATTGAGTAAGAGTCTAAAAAGTATTAAAAAAAAACAAATAAAATTAGTTTGCAGAACAGAGTAGGTAGGTATTCAAAATCAAAAACTCTTTATTTCCATTACTACAATAAATGTACACTAAGAAATGGTCAAATTCTTAAAATAAACACTGTCACAGAAATGAAGTGATATTTGTGATTTCTGTTGCTTTTATATGTAGACTAAAGAAGCAACAAAGAAACCTTTAGCCTAATAGTTGTTTCATTATATGGGGTCAAACCTCAAGATTAATGGACACCAGTGAATCATTCATGTTTATAATTTCCATTTCAATTTCTCTTCTACTTTGCGAAGATCCATCATTGACAGATTGGAAGCATGTTACTTGGACCTGAAAATATTTATATGACTGCATATTGATACTACCAAAACATTCAGATTCACTGCACAAAATTAGTTACCGATTGTGCCTTTGATGTTTGGTCAGTAAGGAACACTGCAAATATAATACCAACAAAACTTGAATCCATTCGCTGATACATGAATTGAGTAGAAAGATCTGAAACAAAGTATACCTTCTGGTTTAACTTCTGTTATCATGTTACTAGTGTTTTACCTAATAGAAGGTTATGTTTCAACTACTCACCAACATGCGAGGGCCAAACTGTGATGTGAGGATGCGAGTGGTACCACCCTACGACTCGCAATGGTCGACCCAATTCACTGGCTAGTTCCTCTGCTCTTAATGTGGCTTGCACTAATTGCTCCTCTGATATTTCTACACGATCCGGCTTCTTATCAAGACGCCGCAATATTACCGATGATACTATTGAAACCAAGGTATTGTTATTGTGGACCTGAAAGGAATGTTCATTTGCTTGTTTAGCTTTGAGTTGATAATTTATTAGCCGTGTGGTGCCACTTTAGAATTTTCACCACCCCAACTCTTCCCATGGGTGTCGTAGTAGAAGGCGACTAAGGGACATACACCGGGGGGCGGGCAGCAGCGCCTCGCAGAATAGATCTACCACCGAACTGCGATCCCCAACCCGCCTGCCCTGCGTGGGGATTATGGGCATTACCCCCGAGATAAAAAAACCAGGGGGAGGCCTGCGTCCAGCAGTGGACCATTATAGGCTGTTAATTTATTGAAATGTGAGGTGACAATTTATGGAATAAAACAATTTTATTACCTCTCCTATAAGTAAGCCCATTATTTCTTCCTTTTCCGTAGACAGCGCATGTTGCATACACACGAGGGCTACGTCTGATGAAAGTAATACTTTGTTTAGCATTATTGTAAAGGAAACAACACGCAACGCGAGCGTCACAGATTTATAAGTATAGTACTAAAGGCGAGCGTACACAATCCTCAAAAAAATGCAACGAACGAACAAACAAAACGAATTCGTCAAAGTCAGTGATATTTTTCCGTTTACTTGTGAGGACATCTATTAAACCTTAGATGAATTATACCTAGATGGTTGGCATGCGTGGCCGTGAAAAGAGACAGAGTATTCGAAGTGGTGTTGCCATGCAATTTTTTTTACCCTGACTAGGTTCGTAATTTCATGTCTGGTAGAGCCGTATGGTTTAGAATTTGCACTAACCGAACTCTTCTCGTGGGTGTCGTATGAGGCGACTAAGGGGCATACACCGGGGGGCGGGCAGCAGCGCCTCTTGCAGAATAGATCTACCACCGAACCGAACTGCGATTCACAACCCGCATGCCCAGCGTGAGGATTATAAGCATTACCCCTCATCATCATCATCAGCCTATACCAGTCCACTGCTGACTACGGATTCCTAAAATTTATTTAATTAAGTACCTACCTTAGTATGCGGGAATAGGTAAACTGAGCATTGAAATAAAACTACGTTTAGGTATCAATTTTATTTTCTTAAATTTATTACCACCGCTACTTATACTACTAGCTACGTGAAGAAATAATTTCAAACTCTTTAAAATATTTTACTTTATTTACTATTAACTTATACAAATAATTTTGAAAAAATATTATTGCTAGGGAATCCATTCAAACAGGATAAACAGGCACAGACTTACAATAAAAATTGCACTTTGGAAATCACATTTCTGCTAATATTACACAGGAATTGCCAAGATAAGACAACCAGAACAAGAAATTCAAAAGCATTTTTACATTGTAGGCCTACCTACTTCAGATAAAAGTTCAGAGAAAACAAATAAATGACACTATTTATATCTCAAACACAGTATTACCTACGTCCTTGCTTATTTATACAAATATTATTATGTAATAATGACTTTTTTGATTCTTAAGATAGTTATATCAATATTTATTCTCCACAAATCATAGGATCACAAATCAACTGCATAGGTACCCAACTTATCAAAATGTAGGTTTATCAGCCTTATATTCAATTATATTAATATTATTAGTACTTATATAAGTACATTAGTATTAACAAGTAATTTATAATATTAGTACTAAATACTATTTATTGATAATAATATAATATGCACATAATTCATAATATTGTACGTACACTTTATTAAACTGTACGTGTTTATTAATTTACACTGTGGTTGTATGTGTGTACCTACTGGATTGTATTTCTCTTACGAACACAAAGTTTTCATGATTTCCTTCACGTACCTTTCCCGTAGTATTTATCTATCTTACATGCCTGAAATAAAATGTTAAGGGAAATATGAATATTATATACATAATATAGTACCTAGTTTATATATGGCAAGTATTCATCATCATCATCAGCCTATATTTGTCCACCGCTGGACATAGGCCTCCCCTAATGAGCGCCATAGCGCCCTGTCTTCAGCTTGCCGCATCCAGCATCTGCCAGCAGTCTTTCGCAAATCGTCATCCCACCTGGTCGGAGGGCGTCCTACACTACGTTTGCCGAGTCGCGGTCTCCACTCAAGAACACGTTTACCCCAGCGGTTGTCGGTTCTTCTCGAGATATGGCCAGCCCACTGCCACTTCAGCTTGCTAATCCTTTGAGCTATGTCGATAACCTTAGTTCTCTGTCGGATGTACTCGTTACGAATCCTATCCTTCAGAGAAACTCCGAGCATAGCTCTCTCCATAGCTCGCTAGGCGACTTTAAACTGGTGGACCAGCCCTACCGTGAGTGTCCACGTCTCAGCTCCGTAGGTCAAGTATGGCAAGTATTAGTTACACCAAATCCCAATACCATTAAAATATTTTTGAATTTGATTTGAATGGAAGGTAGGTAGACTAAAACACAAAGTAGGTAAGAATATTGTTTAATCCAAGTCTCAAAAAAACTTTCAACCACTGTTGCACTGAGCCATTAGTTATGTATTTATTTATTTTACTTACCAGTCTTGTAACAGCACGAGGGAACAGATATGTTCGCTGTTTCTTTTTATGAAAACATTTTCATGAATGGTTTGATACAAATTCTTGTTTTTTTTTTGGGTTTCCAAATTTTTGCGAACCGTGGGGCTTCTATCTATCTAAAGCAGACGTTTTCATTACTACGAGACAGTTCATTGTTTTTGGGAAATCTGTAAAAAATAAAAACATATTTTAAGTTAATGTGGATGTAAGTATTTATGAGAATATTTTGCGCCATGTTTGGGGAATTTTATTGTCGAGTGCAGGCAACCCTAAATTTTCGTAATTTTAGGTTATGTTCATTAGAATTAGCACAAAACATAATTTTTGAGCCTTTTCTCAATGGAAATCTATGAATCAATAAGTTTTGAACCTTTTTTAAGTCAAACGATCTTGTACTTACAAGTGGAATGATAAATTTGGCACTTTTCGTTCACCTTCACTTTAACATCAAATAACATTGCATCACATCATCTTTGCTTCAGGTATATATTGTTGTGAGATGCAGGAATGTCCGCAGAGTCACTTTACCACATTTAATTAGCAAAAAACATTATAAAGGTCGAATAAACAAATACTGTGTTGAAGTCCATCGATGTGCCTGGCATATTTGTTTAGCACATAGATGAGCTAAACAATGAAAAAACTGGCCACGCGGATGAAATAGGAATAGGACTCATTCTATCTCATTTTTTCTCAGGCTATCAGCATATTTTGATCTCTCTCTTGTGTGAATGAGATGGGCATATACAAGAGCTCTATACCCTTCTTCCTCTAAGTATTAAACGGTCATGTAATCAGAGAATGAGCTGGCTCTGAGTGGATGCCTCGTTTACACTTTAAAAGCATCAAGTTCATGTGCAAGTTTTAGTATTATCATCAGCGTGTAAGCGGAAGTGATTAGTAAAATCACCTTTTTAATGGATCCATTTTAATAATCAATCACTGATTACTTGCACTTGCTTGCTACTTAACAACAAAGTAACTGATGTGGCCAGCCACCTACTAAGGCACGGCCAATAACTCGATGATTTTTCTAGCTTGACAAATAGACATATCATGTGGTAATACTGATGAGTGGAAATAGAAAATATGAGCAAAGGAAAACAATGGATGGATGAATGGAAATGAATGAATCAAATTTATTTATTTACCATTTTATCTGTTTGTGCGTTTATTGATAAAATAATTCGTTCTGGCGAAATTAATTTGTGCTATGGATAGATATTGCGATTCTGTTACTAATTTTATTCATTGCGTATTTCGTGCATGAACGTGAGTGCACTGCACCATAAACTTTGCAAGTGTTGTCAATATCAGTCGTATTACTCTTTGTAATAATGTCTACCTTACTCAGAACCTTTGATAATCCCAATAGTAAAGAAGGGTCACGAACTTATAAGTGCTATGAATACGCCACTAAAATATCACTAAATTTACACCACTTGAAAAGAGATGAAAGATTTTGTGACATTGATCTAATATCAGGATCAACAACAATCAGGGTATGTTAATTTACTAAATTATTAGATAAAAAATAACAACATGTTCTATTCAATCAACTTATGCATATTCCCTTCCTTATTTACAACTCCTGTCCTTCTCCTGCTACTTCCAGTTTAACATAAACATACACTACTTACCAAAATAATTAACATGCATTATACTACCTATACGACGGTTGTTGTTTATTATATTTGATACCTATTTTAACTGTATTATTTTAAGAGGAATTTTTAGTTACTGATTTTTATTATTATTAATTTTATTTATTTACTTCTACATAATATAGATTTTATTGCTACTTTTTATAAAATAATAATAATAAAATTGTTAATTCTTAAAATTAGTTAGTGTAAGTGGTTTTGTAGGACCATTCTATTGAAAAAAAAATTTGAAATTGATAGTTATAGCAATTATTTTATAAATTACCCAATTTGTTCCAGGCTCATCGAGTAGTGCTTGCAGCAAGTTCAGAATATTTTGATGCTATGTTTAGTGTGGGTCTGGAAGAAAGTCATAAAGGGCATGTTGCATTGCCTAGTGTCCAACCAGAAATTCTGGCTAAAATTATCGACTTTATATACACAGGTAAATGAAATCTTTGTGTACTATGAGGTGCACTGTGACTAAGACGGGGCGGGACCCATTTTAGAAGATAGTAAATCACTTGTACCAATTAAATGAGTCGAGAGAGACCATCAAGTCTAACACTCCATCAAAGCAGCAGCACTACATAGTATAAAGAAAGTCGCTTCCCACTGTTTGTCTGTCCCTATGTATGCTTAGATCTATAAATCTACGCAACGGATTTTGATGTGGTTTGTTTTATAGATAGAGTGATTCAAGAGGATGGTTTATATCCATAATACAATGCATAGTACCCGAGGGTAAGCCGGGGTGGGTCACTAGTTTACTATAAACATGACAATTATCTTTTGCAGGTGAAATAGTTATTGACAAAGGAACTGTGCAGCATCTTCTTATTGCTGCTGACATGTTACAACTAAGGGAACTGGTGACTGGATGTGGTGAATTCTTGAGAAGAGAACTGCATCCTTCCAATGCACTGGGTATTTTTAGGTAGGAACATATTTTTTTTTTCGGCAAGGTGAGGTAATGACATTGCATAAGGCATTCACTGCCCCCGCGTTTGCTGAACGATCTTTACTTTAACTGCTGGCATGTGCTTTGTGGAGATGAATAAGCACCGTCTTTCCGTTCTTGGCATAGCCAAGATATGTTTGCATAAATTCGTTTTAGATCTAGGTATTGTAGCTCTCCAATGATATAAGAAAACCCTGTAAATAATGCACCATTATATTGCTTTTTACAGATTTGCTGAAGCACACAACTGTATAGAACTCGCGAATGAAGCATTGGAACATGCCCAGGCCAATTGGAATGTGGTAGCTAATGGAGATGAGTTGCTAGAGCTTCCTTTACAGCAACTGACAACTCTCTTATCATCGGAGCAACTAAAAGTTGATAATGAGGCACAGGTTATTATAAATCTGAATATGAATCAACTTCATTACTTTACATACATTATTTGTTATTTTCATGACCATACTTTTTTAGCTACTCAGTTCTTTTTGATGATTACAATTTACCGATTTTAGGTGTTGTACCCGGCCTTAAGATGGCTAGAGCATGAGTCCATGGGCCGACGACGTCACTGTTTCGACGTATTGAGTCATGTAAGACTCGCTTTGATATCACCTGAAGTTCTAGACGAAGCTATCAAAAACGTACAAGATCCTTCAATAGCAGTAGCTTTAAAAACTGTCAGAATAGATATGGTAAGTTCCAAATATTTTTTGTATTGTATTGTATTTATTCAAAGTACCTGAATAAATAATGATTATGATTAGGTAGGTAGATATGAAACAGTAAGATTATCAGCAAGAGCTTCATTGAGTGTATAATAGATTTTGCTATTAACCTTTTTTGATTGCTATACTAAAATTATTTCTAATAAATGTATTCCGAGTTCTAGTTTATTAAATAGTTTAACACCTACACATAAAAAGCTTTTACCCATTCTTGCAAGTCTTATGAGAAGGTATAACAATGGCATTTCTAGTTCTAGTATTATAGCCATGAGTCTGTTTCAATTAAATTTAAAATGAAATCCATTACGGATGTAAGCGCGTTAACTACGAACCTTATTTGGGTTGGAAGAACACTAACGTTTCAACCCTTAACGAGGGACTTCTTCAGGGTGAGCGCGGTTCCAGACGCGCGCGTTCCGCATCCCTCCGAGCACTCAGCGTCCAGAACCGCACTCATACTGAAGAAGTCCCTCGTTAAGGGACATTTATTAGCATCACGACAGCCCTTCTTATAAAGAAGAATTACTTTAGCTATTTTAAGCATCAACCAAATGCACAGACAAATGCTATAACCAGTGTAGAAACCGATTTCTACACTGGTTTATAGCATTTGTCGAAGGTGTAGCTATTTCATTCTTTATGATTTTTAACAAAGAAGATGATAATTATGTCACCTATGATGATAGGTCGCAAGAATTGGAATTAACTTTTCAATTATTTTTATTGTTTTAATTGGAGTTATTTCACTAAGCAAAATTACTTTCGTTCGGCACTTTAAATTTCTTGACAACTTTTATTGATTTTTTTTCTGAATCCATGAGATCTCTAGTCGAAGTCGTAGCAGTTTGAGCGAAGAAGTCGTTGAAATGATTTTCAATGGCAGATCGTTCGTTGCCAGATGGTGTAGTAAAGATGCTTCACTTCGTTTTGTGAAATTTTCAACTATTTTGTGTTATAGTATAGTGCGTAAGCCCTCGCACTCTGGGTAATCTCTAAGAAATTAACCTCAACCTCAACATCCTTTAACGGTCCACTGCTGGACGCAGGCCTCCCCCTGATAATCGCTATATTAGCTTACATCTCATGGGTGGTAATGACCATAATCCCCACGCAGGGCAGGCGGGTTGGGGATCGCAGTTCGGTGGTAGATCTAATCTGCAAGAGGCGCTGCTGTCCACCACCCGTATGTCCCTTAGTCGCCTCTTACAACACCCACGAAAAGAGTTGGGGTGGTGCAAATTCTAAGCCAGTACCACAAGACTAAGAAAGGGGTGCGCCTAATGCATAAATCAAGCAAATTGTGTATTTTTAAACACTTACATTTATGGTAACGAACGTATGTTCAGATTCAAAAAATACGGTTTAAAAAAGAAAAAAATAAATAAATATAAGAATTAAATAAAAGAATAGAATTTTTGAAAATTAACTAGTTACTTTATTAAAAAAAATACAAAATTCGTCTTCTAATACAATTCTTCTGTTTACTCTGCATGGCTCTTGCTAGTGTGTCCATGTAGGGGAAAAGGTTCAAGGTTTTTATATAATTGCGTGTTTTTTTTATAATGCTTAATTTGCTATTCCTATGGCTATAACCCACCTATATGTAGGTATAACTAAATCTAATTGATTATTACGGTTGCCCTACTGGTCCACTTTTTGCTTTACTTGTAACAGCCGACTTAAAATTCACTGCCATCTTATGATCTTTTCTGTATACTCTTCTACGACAAAACTTCAATTAGTTGCATAAATTACCAATGAATAAATTCAAACAAATAGTCAAAGATGTCCTTTGTAGAAAGGCTTACTACAAAATATCAGATTAACTAACTAGAGGAGAAAATAACTTGGGATGAGTTTTACACCAACTCGAAAACTTACCTTGTTCGCTTCATTATTTTACCTAAAAGATAAAAGTGAATAAAAATCAAAGTGATCACTTAATTTCCTGGTTTTTACTCATAAAGTAATTTGAATTTTTGTGACGTATCCAAGAGCCCTGTAAGGTCTTATGGAAATAAAGCACTTGATTGATGTTGATGTTCTTCTTGTCTGCTTGGAAGAAATTGCGGGCTATGTAAAAATAATACAGTACTATCTTTATTTTCTACTTTGACGACCTCAGTGGCGCAGCGGGCGAGAGTCTGCCTGCGACGCAAGAGGTTGCGGGTTCGATCCCCGCCTCGGATCAAATTTGTGTAGGGGAAGATGGGTAGGATTCGTACACCGGGAGGCTTCGTACAGAGGTCATATCTCGACTATCCAACATGCTGAAGCGTTCAAAGTTGTATACGGTATAAATTTGTTCCGTTGGTCTGGGTGTTTTCTATGTATAATAAAAAATATCTATCTATGTAATGTATAATATTACGTATATCAGTAATCTAGTACCCATAACACAAGCTCTGCTTACCTTGGGGCTAGATAATGCTGTGTGAATTGTCCAGAATTATTTATTTATTTTATTATTTATCTCTACCTAACGTCACTCTCACACATATTTATTTGTTTCAATTTGTCACAGAAATCGGGTCGCGGTGCGTTAGTGCCTTTGGGGGCAGAGCCCCGGGCGCGCGCCCGCCGGTACCTGGTGGTGGTGGGCGGCTCGTGTCGCGACACGGCCGCTGCGCCGCCTCACACAACTGATAACATACTCTCTACGGTGATCAAATATGATTTACTAAAGGGGTAAGAGCAAAACTTTTTACTTTTAGATTATAATACTAGCAAACCGGCCCATTTACAGACCGCATAGCCGCACGAGTAGATCTGTTTATTAGAAATAATTCAAATAAAACATTACACTCAATTAAAACATATGATTTGACGACCTCTGTGGCGCAGTGGGCGAAGGTCTGCCTGCGACGCAGGAGGTTGCGGGTTCGATTCCCGCCTCGGGACAAATGTGTGTACGATCTGCAGATATTTGTTCAGGGTGTTCTGGTCGTTTTCTATGTATAATAAAAAATATCTATCTATGTATTGTATTACATAATGTATATCAGTTATCTAGTACCCATAACACAAGCTCTGCTTAGCTTGGGGCTAGATAATGCTGTGTGAATTGTCCAGCATTATTTATTTATTTATTTACTTTACCTATCTATAACGCTCTGAAGTGAATACCTAAGCCCCCATACAAACATAATTTGCCATTTATTTGGAAACCACGTCCCCGATTTCAGTAAAATTTTGGATACATAATCAGATAAGAATAAAGGAGAACAGTTAGCATTCATGCAGTTTTTCCTCCTCTTGTTCCTAAAACAACTGGCTCGAATGGTTGCGTTCGTTCGGCTGACTGACGACAGTCGCAGCATAGGCGACGACAACTCAGTGGGATATACTACACACTCAAATAAAACAATTTCCAATTGTACTGTGGCACCAGAACATAAAAAAAATTATCTTCGTTTACAGAGAATGGGAAGAGCTTGCGCCAATGGGCATAGCGCGCATCCAGCCGGGCGTCGCCACACTGGGCGGGCGGGTCTACGTGGTGGGCGGCGAGCAAGGCAGCCAGATACTAGCCAACGGAGAGGTTTACGACCCACAGGTAAGCTTTTGATTCATTACAGGGATGATGACAGTAACTAAAAATCACCAAAATTATGTATTTACCCAATTGTATGTACCTGAGCCTTATATTACAAAACACGCATTGAGCAATATTACTTATTATTTATTAGATAGAATAAATTAATGAAGTCGTAACCCGCCATGACACGTTGAACTCCAATCAGAGAATAGTGAGTTGTTACGTCATGCTGTCAAAATATGTGTAATGCACAAAGCACAGAATAAAGGACGACTCACACCAAGCTAGACCGTGCCGGGTCTGAGCAGAGTGTCGTCGGCCGGCTTCCATTCGTTGTCCATTGCTCGGCAGTCATCGGTTGCCGCTCGGTATAGCGTGAGTGTGTCCATACAAAATATACATAATAAATAATGCTAGACACAGCATTACCTAGCCCCAAGTTAAGCAGGGCCTGTATTATGGGTACTAGATAACTGATATATATAATACAATACACAGATAGATATTTTTTATTACATATAAAACGACCAGAACACCCTGAACAAATGTCTGCAGATCGTACACACATTTGTCCCGAGGCGGGAATCGAACCCGCAACCTCTTGCGTCGCAGGCAGACCTTCGCCCACCGCGCCACAGAGGTCGTCAAAAGCTAAATTTTTCCTTTTTCGATAATTAGGTGTACCTGGAAATAAACAACATGATCGCTGATCGATCAGACAAACATTCGAAAGCCCCTACGATTTTGCTTTGAACCATCATAGGTACGGAGGTAGATGGTATCTCAGGAACGGATAAGCTACTTGAAAATTGCATGCTAAGCCGCGGGCAGCTGCCCGCTCATCTGAATTGACACCAGTGGCTGAGTAAAAGTTTCATATAAACGAATTTCATTTCGCAGACTGACAAATGGACAAACATATCGCCTATGAAGGAAGCTCGCTGCGAGTTCGGCATAACGGGGTGGAACGGAAACCTGTACGCGTTCGGAGGGTGGGTCGGTTCCGACATGGGCGCTTCGGTCGAGGTGTACGACCCTTTCATGAACGAGTGGACGGTCTGCGGCCGCATGCCTGAACCCAGGTTCGGGATGGGAGTCGTCAACTTTGAAGGTACGAAATAAACTTGCAAACCACATAACTATCTAGATATAGTAGCTTCTGAGATGTAAACACATTAATACACATTTTTGTTTATCTACCGTTTGAACACATAACTCCAGCCAATCTTAAGGGGGGTATGCGTCAAACTAGCGCCGCCACCTATTTTGTTTTATTACTACGTTGAACAAGGGAAATTTCAAAAATCCAATGTACAGTTTCTGATACGTATTATAAGGTTTTTTTAACGCCTCTGTAATAGTTTTTTTCTATTAGGTTTAGGCAGATTGTCGAAGTTGCCCTTGGTGGCTAACAATATCTATTTTCGATTTACTAGCTAAACTCAATAGAATAAAACTATAAGGGATGCCTTACAAAAAACCTTATAATACGTGTCACTAACTGTACGATGGATTTTTGAAAGTACTTTTGTTCAACGTAGTAATAAAATAGGTGGCGGCGCTAGTTTCACGCATACCGCCTTAATTTTTATTTTTTTTGTAACCAACTTGGATTGTAGGTCTGGTATCACATGAAAGAAAGAGACAAGAATGCATTGTGCTACATACTTCTACACAAAGCGTATAAAACGAAACAAAAGCTTTTTATCTGCTTTTGCATTATGTTGCAATTCTGTTATTTATTTAACAGCAAAAAATAATTACAACTAATATTTACACTTATTACATCTATTTACTAAAAATCTAAGCCGTCACCAGAAGGCAGAGTGCCCAGAATGCTGGCAGCATAATTCTGATAATTCTGTTATTATCATTATTTTTTGATGGTACATTTTATGCACAGATTACTTTGAAAGCTTTGTTTACTAAGATAATTTTGATCACTCTGACTGCTCATATAAATATGAAACAATGAGTAGTAAGATGTTTTGAACACCTTGGGTGCTTACAACAATAATGATTATTCGAACTGCGTATATCAAATTGCATGCTTTTATGTTTTTCAGATCATTTTGTCTACTCTATATAGACTCTCATATCAATTTGACGCTGATTGTACATAATACAATACATTACATAGATAGATATTTTTTATCATACATTGAAAACGACCAGAACACCCGAAACAAATATCTGCAGATCATACAAATATTTGTCCCAAGGCGGGAATCGAACCCGCAACCTGTTTCGTCGCAGGCGGACCTTCGCACACCGCGCCACAGAGGTCGTAAAAAAAGAAGTTTGTTTTTGTCATAGTCACTGAGGACAATATCCAACCTTTGAGTATTTTGTGTGTCCTCTAGAATCATCTCTGACACGTCTCAGTCATATAATAGATTGTCTCAACATTTCAGGTCTCATCTACATAGTAGGTGGGTGCACGCACACGCACCGCCGCTACACCCGCGACCTCCTGTGCTACCACCCCGCGTCCCGCAAGTGGCACTCCCTGAAGCCGATGCACCACGCGCGGAGTCAGGCCGCCACGGTCATACTCGACAACTATCTCTATGTTATTGGAGGAAACGCACCGAAGAGGAACGTTCTCACGTCGGTTGAGAGATATAGTTTTGATGACGTAAGTATTCCTCTGCCTCAAAATTATGTGCTATTTGTTATTGTAGTGACACAGATTATTAAATATTACTCGTGCCAAACGCGGATTGCTAATCTGCAATTTTAACGGCTAAGCCTTGCACAAGCAGTCACTTCATCAGAACACCTCTCAGAACCTCAGAACACACATACCCTAATTAAGAGGATTATAGACTATCGGTAAATGTAATATAATGTACTCGTGTCCTGTGTAATGAATAGACTCAGTTAAATTAACAAACTCTTTTATTCACAACCAACCCACAAAATTATCAGTATTGTGATAGAATGCGATAACGCACTGACACAGTAAATAAATAAATAAATAAATAAATAATGCTGGACAATTCACACAGCATTATCTAGCCCCAAGGTAAGCAGAGCTTGTGTTATGGGTACTAGATAACTGATATACGTAATAATTATACATTACATAGATAGATATTTTTTATTATACATAGAAAACACCCAGACCAACGGAACAAATTTCTGCAGATCGTACACAAATTTGTTCCGAGGCGGGGATCGAACCCGCAACCTCTTGCGTCGCAGGCAAACTCTCGCCCGCTGCGCCACTGAGGTCGTCAACACACACAGTATCGTTTCTGTGGTCGGCTTAAAAATTTTATGGTTCTCCCGCTCTTGTGAGCGTCAAGAAACTGAAAAGAGAATTAAAACCACCATACAACAGCAGTTCATTTGAGACATTTAAGGTTATTGAGATCAGTGATAAAAATGTATGTGATTGGCTGCAAGCTGTATTGCACTAAATATTCCAGGGTAACTGGGAAGAAGTAGCAAGCTTGAAGGAGGCTCGCGCTTGGTGCGCAGCCGGCGCCGCCGAGGGCATGCTCATAGCGGCCGGCGGAGACAGCGAACGGAACGGCGATCGAGCCTTCTACCGAGCGCGCACCACGCTCGCCAGCGTCGAGATATACCACCCGGCGGAAAACGTCTGGCGCCCCGGCCCGCCGCTGCCGCATTCGCGGGCTGAAGCCGGCGCCGCCTTGCTCTGAGACCCGCGCGCCTGCCTATAGCGAGAGCAACGGCGAGCGAACAGTCTAGAGAGCGCTCACCACGCTCGCCAGCGTCGAGATATACCATCCGGCGGACAACGCCTGGCGCCTTGGTCCGCCGCTGCCACACTCGCTGGCCGAGGCCGGCGCTGCCTTGCTCTCAGACTCGCGTGCCTATAGCGAGAGCAATGGCGAACGAACCTTCTACCTAGCACGTCCATAGCTCGCCAGCGTCGAGATATACCACCCGGCGGACAACGCCTGACGCCCCATTTGACCAAGATTACTATAAAATAGCCCATAATGGAAAAAAAATCGACTCACAGTTGACTGTCATTTATTGCAGGTTAGTGTGGCACTTAGTGTGATGGTGGTTTTTGGTGTGACCAGCGCGATTGGTGCAATGCTCTGCAATGAACAGATATTTTGGTGGAGCTATACCGCAGTCAGACGCGAAATCAAATAACTATTGAGACATTGATGATAATATCGCTGCTATTATTATGTCGAATATCGTACCGTTAGTTTTGCGTAGTTTCAACTTCTTGAAGCGAAAATCCTTCTCAATCGGAAAAGTGAACGATAATTATAATCTAAACAAGTTTCAAACATTTCACCTGCCGCCATTATTATGGTTCCTGATCTCAAAAGAAAAAAAAGGAACATACAATCTTTAAATGTCATTGCGAAACAAATTTTCCTGCGACCTAACCCGGATAGGAGTAACTTAATAAATGACCAAAATAACTGCCAAATCTACCTATCGTATCGTAATAATTCTTTGTTTTGTTTGTTCGATCGATCGGAGGGTAATTCTTATCTATCTATATATATAAAAATCAATTGCTGTTCGTTAGTCTCGCTAAAACTCGAGAACGGCTGAACGGATTTATCTTATCTTGGTCTTGAATTATTCGTGGAGGTCTAGGGAAGGTTTAAAAGGTGAGAAAAATTCGAATAGGTACCCGTGCGAAGCCGGGGCGGACCGCTAGTGCTATATATTTATAACCCAACTAGCGGTCCGCCCCGGCTTCGCACGGGTACCTATTCGAATTTTTCTCACCTTTTAAACCTTCCCTAGACCTCCACGAATAATTCAAGACCAAGATAAGATAAATCCGTTCAGCCGTTGTCGAGTTTTAGCGAGACTAACGAACAGCAATTGATTTTTATATATATAGATTAGATTGTATTAATCAGTAGTCAAGTATCTGGGTAGGTACAAATTGTACAAAATAATGTGTTTTGCTATAAGTACGCAAGTAAGTGCCTAATTAAATTACCCAACCCTTTTTTATAGGTCACCATAAATAAGGATTTATGGTGTCATCGGTTTCGACTTGACATTCTTATCAAATAAGCTTTTTAGGGTTACGTTCCCAAAGGGTTAAATGGGACCCTATTACTAAGACTCCGCTGTCCGTCAGTCTGTCTGTCTTTCTGTCACCAGGCTGTATCTCATGAACCGTGATAGTTCGTCAGTTGTAATTTTCACAGATGATGTGTTTCTGTTGCCGCTATAACAACAAATACAAAAAAACAGAATAAAATAAACATTTAAGGGGGCTCCCATACTCCCATCAAACGTGATTTTATGCCGTTTTTATAGATAAATAAATAAATAATGCTGGACAATTCACACAGCATTACCTAGCCCCAAGCTAAGCTTGTGTTATGGGTACTAGATAATGGTACGAACCCAGCGCGAGTTCGACTCGCAATTGCCCGGTTTTTATTTTATTTTGAGCTCACTTTATGAAAACTACCTACTTCTTTTCGAGGTGTGGACTTTCTGAGTACCTTGAGTTTAATAAATATACCTTACTATCCATACAAACATCTTGTGTGACGCGAGGGCAGCCGCGAGGTCCACAGATATTGACCGGGCTATAGGTACATTATTTTTCCTCTTTTTGTCCACCAATACAATACCATCGAGGTTCTTAGAAATAATAACTTAACCCAAACAAATAAATCTAAATAATATGGTCACATAGTATTCAGATTTGTGTATGCAAATACTATTATATTATTAATATAATACCTACCTATATTAACAGAATACTTATACTTATATTAGAGTTATAGGTACCTAATGTATGTATTATTCCTGTATAAATAATATCTATTTATTACGTGATTTTTAAATAAATTGCATTTAAGTGTACCTACATTTTCTTTTTCTTTTTCACATAAATTATTTAATGTCAAAACAAATAGCATTAAAAAATCTATTATGTTAGGTAAGTAAGTGTACATAAAGAAATAGTTATAATGTCAAAATAATACCTTTTTACTAAAAGCATTTGAACTATACATGGCATTGTACAGAAAACAGTCTCATTTTTAGAATTTTTCGTACCTATGTCATGTTTTACACATTTAAACCAGGAAATTTGGCATCCTTGGCATGGCAAAAGTCTTCGGCAAGATACAAGCGTCCGAGCAGACCTTCGAAGAGCGAGGCGGGCCTGTCAGGTGGATGCTGCTCTGTGCCGGGGCGCTCCAACAAGCACCATTCCATGAAGCAGGCGGCTCGGTAGAGGTACATAGGTTTCTAGAAATATAAAAAACAACCTCTTTTTAAAACTACAAACAAAATGTTTTTCCCACTCTGTTTATGAACTTATCAATAAGTTTGCAAAATAGAGTACCTACCTAGCGAAATTAGCACGAAATTATGTACGTTCGTTCCGTTGTTAGTACATCGAAACGAACGTACCTAAGAGTGGTGCAAAATGGTCCTTACCATTTCTTTGTTATTGAGTATAGAACTAGATCCACACGAAAAAAAAAACAGATTTTTTGATTTTAGATGATTCGTAATTACCAAAACCAGCTAAACCACGTTAGCAGGGCTTGATACCGGTATCAATAATACCGGTACAGTAGCGGTAATAATATTTTCCTTTCGATAAATTCCAGTATCACAAAAATTTTTAAGTACCAATACTTTGCTTTGAAATACCGGTATTCTAAGCGATTCTCGCGACGTGGACGTGACGCGTTTGGTGCATTTAAGACGCGAGTTTATACGGAAGCTATTAACAGCACAAAAAAAGTCTTATAAGTTTTCTCTCTCGCTTAAACAAAATTGAATATATATACGAATAAATAATGTCTATTAAGGGCAGCCGCACACTTCCGGTGTTTTGTCTGATTGGCGGATGAAATTGTCTATCGATAGGCGTATTGGACAATCCGATAGCGTTCGTTTTCATAAATACACAAATTGCCTTCGGATAGTCGAAGACACTCACCCATCTGACAAAATATCGGACGATCGGACGATGATGTGTGGTCAGCCTTATTCGTAGAACCAGTATAATTTATATCGTTATCAAATATGTAACGGTACCACTTCAAGGTCAGTCAAACCGCTATTTGCAAATACCGATATTCCAAGCCCTGCCCGTTGGGGACGCGTCAGACTCATAATTTTTTAAGGCGACAAGAGTTATCATAATCCGTTGCACTCACCTGTGTAGCCTGATATAGCTGAATAAACGCATAGGCGTTTCCACTGACCCCGTGACACAGACTATATCCCTTTTTGCAAAGACCACGTTGCCATATCACGTCACCCAGTTGTACTGCAACTTTCATATAATTTTCATCATCAAATACCTGAACAAAATACGATAGCTATAAATTTAAATGGTTCACGAATGTTATATGTATGTTATGTATAGCATATTTTCTATTATTCTCATATTTAAAAAAAATCTATAATATCTCTCTGTTTGTCCTTTTACGCCTAAACGGCTGAAAGGATATTAGCGAAATTTGGCAGGGGAGTAGATAGTAACCCGAGGACGGACAAAGGCTACTTTCTATCCCGGGAAAGAGCGTGTGAAGCCGCGGGCCACAGCTAGTTTGAGTATAAAGGAGCACTAAAGGCACGCTCTAGCATAAATTAGTAATTTACTTAGATTAAGGGGCACTGAATGTTTCTTATATGATATTAGGTTACTAAAGACATGCTCTAGCATAAATTAGTAATTTACTTAGATTAAGGGGCACTGAATGTTTCTTATATGATATTAGGTTACTAAAGACATGCTCTAGCATAAATTAGTAATTTACTTAGATTAAGGGGCACTGAATGTTTCTTATATGATAAGTTATTACCTGCGATGCTAAAATGCATAAGGAAACAAATCCAGGCGCACCATGACACCACTGCACCAACCTATCTCCAGAACCCGAATCCAAAGATGATGGAAAGTTTCCACTTGGGAATTGCTGCAGTATTAACCATTCTAACGTTGGTTTTATAGTATTTTGCAATTCCGCACTATTTATGTAAATGCTTGCCTGAAATAGACATTGAATATTATGTTACAGGTAGGTCAAACTTAAAAGCGAGGTCTAATTTTCTTTTATCTTACTAAGGTACCTAGGTAATACCTATTCTAATGATAATGTTAGATATAGCTATCATAGATCCTTGCTGTGTCGTCGAGGAAACACATTGTCAATTTAAAAATATTATACTTAAGAATTTAATAATTATTATTGTTGAATATAGCATCATAATCAATAGCATGAATTTGACCATCCATTGGAAAGTTAGGTTTAGCTATACGCCGCGTGCTCAAGTTAGGAGCGTGCAACGTGCTTTACTTTAAAATCGACAAGTGTTGTTAGTATTTAAATAATTATGTGAGTTGAGTAGGTACATACTTGTAGTAACATACACAAAATTCCTGCCATTCCGTGTGCAGCCCCAAGATAAGCTTTGTTATGCCATCGCCACAATAGCGGGCTACTGGAGTTTTCCTTAGCAGATAAATCTTTACCAGACTGTAGAATGGCATTAACTACTTTCTCAATGTGGGTAGGTGGGATAGCGTCTTTTTCGCTTACGTATTTGTTTACGAACAATAATGCATAAAGGTATCCAGCTTTTCCATATAAAATCTCATCGGGTGAATCATTGAGGAGAGATGACAAAGATAAGAGCCTGAAATTGTAAAGAATTAACGTATTATTGGAGCCAATCTTCTTGCCTAGTGACGGGCAGCGACATAACGGGAAGTTTGCGCAGGTACACTCAGTATGATTCTCATAGCAGGTAGTAGTCAAAATAAAAAATATATAATACGTGTTTTGCAATCTATGACTCTGGTGTATAATTCGGTAAATACATGATTTTGGTGATTTTTAGTTACTGTCATCATCCCTATTAGGCCTTATGGTACTTACGACTGCACTGCAGCAAAATTGCGCGGTACGACGACGCAGCCAATTAATCTTCGTAAGAGTTAGAATATAAACGCACCGACAACCGCTGGGGTAAACGTGTTCTTGAGTGGAGACCGCGACTCGGCAAACGTAGTGTGACGCCCTCCGACCAGGTGGAATGACGATTTGCGAAAGACTGGTGGCAGAAGCTGGATGCGGCGGATGCGGCATGCTGAAGACAGGGCGCTATTGCGCTCATTAGGGGAGGCCTATGTCCAGCATTGAACTAATAATAGGCTGATGATGATGATGATAGCTAGTGAATGTCCTAAAACCTGTAGGCTGTGATAAAATTACTGTCACTTACCGAATATACAGAGATCTGTAGTCAGGAGTCTTTTCGGTGCATTTTTTCTTCCCAAGCCGATAGGATGTAACCATTGCTATAGCAAGAGGCCCTGCATCACCACAAAGAAAGCTGATTCGTTTTCCTTTTAAGTTATCAAGTTTTAAATATTTTATTGCGCTCTGTAAAAAGATGGGAACAATGAAAATGCAATGCATACCTAAATAACATCAAACTTAAATAATTTTATTGTTTTGAAAAAATCTTCAAGTGTTTTGGGACAGATGTCTTACCTACTTACTATTCGGAATATTTTTTTATGGGACTACCTCAGGGTCATTCTTTAAATAATATTACAATACATTTTTATTTTATGCCCTTATTTTCCCATAGCTAGGCAAAGCTCCCTTTTTCCAGCTTTCCCTAACCATAGATGCTGTGTCTATGTTTAGGGAAAGTTGAAAGGTGCTACTCGTCCCGCCATGCACCATCTTCTTTGTGGTCTGCAACGTCTACATAAATAGGTAGGTACATTAGCGAAACAATTTTCCAAATAGGTCTATATTTGAAGGAGAAATCGACGAACGTACGAACATAATAAAAAACATACAGCCCAACATAGAAGACCCTCTTTTGTTCGGTTCAATCGCTTAAAAAAATGGGTACCGGTGACCTACGCACTGGACTGGATATACGGGACGATCGATAATCTGACGCAAAAGTTTCTAATTTGTTTGTTACCTATTACCGCCAAAACTATTTTTTTTATATTCACTCAGACAAATCTAATTTTATACTAAACACAGCTTTATAAAAAGTAATTATTATCAAATAAGATGTTACCAATTGATTTTAATTATCGTTTTATGTGCCTACTGTTTTGAAAATTACAAATAGGGAGCTCAGTTGCTTCAGATGGAAGCTTGTTATAGTAGAGTAGAAGCGTACGCAATTGCCCATAAATGATTTTCCTACCTTTCGTAATCTATATGATGGGATGTGTAGATTGTTCTTGTTTCTCGTATTTATGTTGTGAACATCATATCAAAAAGCTATCTGTATTTTTGTGCGTTTACGTTAGATTTTCATAAATGTATTGCGATATTACTTACTGTCAACATATTTATATAATTCCCTCAAAGAGTGGCATGACTTTAATTTATTAATTGCGCATACATACCTTTTTTGTAGATCAGAGATAGTCTCGTGAGTCGTGATCTACACATTCAAAAGCCTGAGAAAGATTACAAAATATACTTATATTCGCTTTATGCCAGGCATCCAACAAATAGGTACCTATGCTTCAATAGAACTGTACCGACGCGGCATCTGTTATCGATCTACCTTTGGTAAAGCCAAATTGATTTTTATGAAGTAAGTAGCAAAAGTTGTAAGAGAACAACTGAGCGAGAATATTTTTTTCAAAATCTTCACTTATTGCTGGAATTATTCAAATTGGCCTGTAATTAGCTGGATCAGTGTGGGTACCAGATTTATAAAGAGGTACCTACCAGTTTACTATAATGTATTTCATGAGATCAGAGACTTCTAAGTCGACACAACTACTTACCTACTGAACAGATAGGGCTGAAATTTAGTATTTGTAGGACCTAGAATAAAATATATCCTAAGTAGGTAGTTTTTATCAGAAGCTAGTATCATATCAATATAATAGAAAGGAGGTAAGTACCTGTAATGTTTCTAGTTCATTGCGATCATTTGTTTCATTTAATGAACATAATAAGTAGAACATAGCCAATCCAGCAGAGCCCGTGTAGACACTTCCGTCGTAAAAAATATCGCTTTTCATTTCATTCGTCAATAGTGACAGTTTATTCGTTTTAAAGGTTTGCAGTTTAAGTAAATAATTTGTGGATAGCTGTAAAGAGAAAAACATACTATTCTTTACAATGTGTGCCTAAAATCAACGTCAAGCCGAAAACGGAGGACAGGGTGGGTCCATGACGACCCAGGAAACCATTAAGGCGCATACTAAGGCAAAAACAAGAAAATTAGGTGTTTTCGAACCCGTTTTCCGACGAAAATATTGGTTGTGGAGCTCTGAAATTTACATATCCTGTAACACACATCCTGAAAGGTCCCTTGGAGGTTCCAAATATTTGCTGTTAATCATAGTGTAGTTGTTATACTGTTAGTTATAGTGTATGTGTAGCGGCTTCGAACCCACTTTTTATCGGCGTCTCAAATTCGATTAGTACCAAATTCAGTATAGTGATTCACATAGTTCATACCTATCGCTTGGAGGTCCATTAGCTTCGAAAAGCAGTCAAATTAATGAAATCAAACGTAAAAACGTATTTGCACCTACAAAATCTGTGATTCAAACCTGACCAATTACACGTCGCCCAACCGCAGAGGATCCTATTATTTGGTTGATTATGGCACTACATAGTATGCTGAACCGAAAACAAGCACTCTTTGCTGCATAAAGGCGCGCGGAAAGGTCCAAGGTCATTTGCCTTACTATTCGTCTTAAATGATGTTATTGGGCACACTTTCACCGAGTAGTATCTATCTCTGAGGTATTCGAGGTAACCTAGGTTAACACGGATATTACTCTGGAGTTACAATCAAATTATGCCTTGTACCACCGCGGCTGTGCTGTATGGGAGTATGGCCGCAGGGAGATGGAGGCCGCGGCGGGAGAGGAGTGCCGTTATTGTGGTGTGCCCATAGACATAGAATTTTTTCACTACGTTGGTGTGCCGCTATCCCTGCCTTCCGCGGCCTTGGCGGGGTCCGCCACCGTTTGATGACGGACGCGGTGGGGTCGCAGGGGAGGAGTGTCGGTATTGCAAGGGCCGCTCTCCCTGTCCTCTGCGACTGTGTGGCGGCGGCGAGGCCAATCGACCGACCCGTCGCAGGGGGATCTAGGGCGTCTGGACACGGGGTCGTTCGGCGCCCATTTGGCCGGTAAGGTCCCCGAGATGGTCGCGGCGCGTCACATGCTTCCGGCGTGTTGCGAAGGGGGGTGCTTCACACCCCCCAGTGAGGGGCCGATATCGGGCAGGCGTGGTGGGTTCGTGGAAGAAAAAACCGTTCCCATGTTCCCACCACAAGCGGCAGAGGCGGAAACACCCCGAAGTTTTTAGTGGGTTGGAGTCCCACATAATCGTACTGTCTCCCCGTGGCAGTGAACCATAACCAGAAACCAAAACCCATAGAAGTCGAGTAATCTACTGTTTTATTTAAGACTACTGTTTTATTTAAGTAATCGTGTAGTTTTTCTATTTAATGCTTAAATTTAGAAAAGAAGCAAAAACTTGATTTTTGCACTGACATTGCTTTACTCTGTCCCGCTCCTATGAACGCGAAATCCTACGCCTATCCTTTTCACAATTTTTTGTTTGCATTAGGCCCGCTCCATGGAAATATTTTCCCGCTCGGCTTAGTATGTCTTTGCCAAAGATCTAGGATCCTACGTTCCGTAGGGCTTTGCTATCAAACAAATAAAACCATCCATCAAGGTATTAAGATGCATGAAATTGTGAATTCTACGCGGGCACAGCTAGAGCTAAGTGCTCTATTGATTTCAAAAAATTAAATAAATACCCAGTAGGTAAATACCTACATAGTAGGTAGTGGTATATTATCTGTGCCAGTAGCGAAGTAACATTATTTCATCTGTGCCGTTATAAATGCTCTAATATGCTCGTTGTTCTGAGTCTAATATACTTCTACGAATAATTAATAAGATTTATTCGTAGACCTAAGCTAATATAACTTATTTTTTTCAACAAGCTGTGGCAGACTGAATTAAGAAGTAGGTATACGTACCATAGACTATTAAGTATACTGATACGTACTTACCTCTGAGGTACTTACGTTCCCGTGATAAAAAGTACTTTGTGGTACTTACCCCATTGCAGGTATCCTGAAGAAAATTTGCTTTCTCATGACAATTTTCTTTATACCGATTTTCAAATGAGCACGAAGTTGAAAGCATGTCGGCGATGGCAGGGGTAGTAGATAGTAGGGGCGCTAACGAGATAGCAGTAAATATACCTACAATAGTAATATCAAAGCGACTTTATTTGTTTTGGGTTTTGTTTGGTCACAAAGTATTTTGTAGCATTAATTTGTGGTTTAGTGCAGTCTCAAGTGCAGTATACTTATTAGTCTATGGGTTTGGTTATTCATGCCAAAGAGAATACATATTCATGCTTAACACAGAATATAAAAAAAGTAAAATTTTAGTATAGGTATTTGGAAGGTAGTACCTACCTAATACCTATACTAAAATTTTACTTTTTTTAGCGTATTAAGTGTACCTACTAGGTACACATAATACGCGGAGCCTCCTGCCGCAAAACAACACGCTTCATAAGAAGCAACATTTGGCTGTGCAACTGTGCCTTCCGTTCCCTCAAAGATCCGCATCGGCAATATTTATCACTTAGAATATCTACCCTGTAGAAGTAGCGTATGTGACGTCATAATTGCGAGAAAAGACAGGGGATATACGCTTTCGCCAAGGAAAAAACGAGACAAGAACTTCTAATCGTGCATCTCTTTCCATGACCCATTTTTTTCACTGTCACAACAGTAAACTTGTGACAAAAAGTACATGAGCTGTCAAAGTGATCGTGTTTTGGTTCTAAATTAAATAAAATAATGTGATTTTTTGTGAATTTCGGTGTGCATTTTATGAGAAATAGACTCCATTATCCAAAAAAGTTATAAGTATGGTTGGATGCAGCGTGTCAGGTTGCCAAAGCCGGAGTGAATACGAAAATCCGGAAATATCATTTCACACGTAAGTAGTGCTTTCCTTACTTTGTCTACATCGTGTAATTGTAATATTTATATATTTTATACACTGTTAATTGATAATTACGTTGTTTCCCATTATTTAATAGACAATTTCCTCGAAATAACGCTAATTTAAGATATTATAACCTAAAAATATTACTAGAAGAAATGTTGCCGTAAAATGTGTCTAGTTTTACCCTACTTTTAGGAAAAATTTTGTGTGGTCGAAATCATAATATTTTTTTTCTTTACAGTTTTCCCTTGGATTAATTTAAACGTGTTCAATGGATTCGAGCTACTGGGCGCAAAAATTGGCAACCGAGCAAATTTGCAAAAGTTTGCTAATTGCATTTTGATACGACGCAAAACGTAATCTAAAAGACTTGTTTTGGACGCAGTTCCATTTAAAAGTGTACACGTGAGTTCCGACCGATGCATTTTTTTTAGTTTGTTAATATAAACTTTTTTGTTATTTGCGAAAAATCTAGCAGTTTCAATTAACAAAGGGTCTTTTTTGTTTCTAGTTATCACCTGAGTATCAGTAACACACGCCTCATTGAAGAGGCAATAGAGCGAAACCGAGGGTCCAAAGTATTCACTCAGCAGCTTGGCAGGAGCCACCTGACGATGCTTAAAACGCACGATGGGAGGTCCGTATTGTCGAAGCTGGAGATCTCTGCTGAGATAGAGGATTTCTATGGCCGTTTATACGCTCCACATGCCCCTCGTGCCCAACGGGACGACCACGATTCACGAGCCACCCTGACACGCCACTACACCGACGAACTGCCCAGACATGCAAAGAAATTTTTCAAAATTTAAGTCAACATAATAAAGGAGCAAGCTCCTATGAACAATCATATTATTATCATGCTTGTTAAAGCCATAACCTACAAATATGTTGAAGTTAGGATACATCACACGAATAAAATGGCTTGCGAAAAAGAAGAAAACAAGAAACTTTAATAACAAAATGGTATTATTCAAAGGACAATAAAATGTCTTGAATTTTATTAATAATATTTATAATGATATGATAATAATATTAATATTAAATTAATCATACATTATTATACTTAAGCATTGTTCTTTTTTTTTAGAAATATTACCCCCCATCCTTTTTTTATTTATTTAGTTTTATTTATTAACACTTTATTGTACCAAAAAATAAGAGAAAATACATTAATAACATAAAAATCTTATATCTAAGTATAAATTTATAGTACAAAAGGCGGCCTTATCGCTGAGAGCGATTTCTCCCAGGCAACCTTTTCCCCTATTACATACAAGAATTCTACTTTCTTATTTGTTTTAACGCCTTCAACATCAAATTGTAGAATAATTCCCTGTTTTCTCGTGGACCCACTATTTTGTCCCACTGGTGGAACCACGAGGGAGCTTTACTTCTCGTGGTCCCACTGGTCCATTTTGGTACAAAATATGTGACAATCCGTCACTGGCACTAGGTATGGGACAAATCAAGAAATAAAAATATACTTTTTTGCTTTGCATTGTACTTATGTGTATGTATGTGTACGTATGTACTTACGTGAATCTGAAGTAATTTTAAAATTACTTACCTACTCGAAACATTACCGTACCATATCACGTGCCATACATAATATGAAAAAGCCGGGTAATTTAATTCATGTAATGGAAACACCGACAAAATTCTATTGCTGTCTAAAAGAGGCACGCGAACACTACTTCTACAGAGTAGATATTCTAAGATTTATCATGACTTTTGTACCAGTGTTGCCAGGTGAAAAAGTTGAAAATGCGTAAGGGGTACTCCAAAAACGCGAATTTTCAACAAAAAAGAATTGTTTATTTCTTTTATCATTCAATGATTAAATGTAAACAAAATAAAAGTAAGGAGAACATGTGGAAAGATTTTAACAATGTACCTATTTGAATAGTGAAATTAGATACCTACCTATCTATCGTGCAAGCTAATTGTGTTCTGTTTGGGACAATCAATTCCTTTTAAAGTTAAAATTTTCGTGTAGGAATTTGTATTTGATCGGTCCGCCTGTAAATTACTGGATGAAAATTGGAATACAATTGTTGTGGTACGTAAGTAAAGTACCTATCATACCTATGGTGCAGGTCGTTGACCCCGGAGAACGCCGGAATCGCCCAATAGGGTTCCATGTAGATATATTGGGTTTACAAAAGAGATGTTTTCAGGTACTTAGGTCTTTTTATTTAATTTTAAATGACAAATAGACTCGTGTCGCAGTCCATTACCAAATTTAATGATCATTTCGTTTTTATTTATTAAAAAAACCTAAAGGCCGGGATTTTTTTAAGAATTTTTCCAAGATTCTGTGATCGAACCTGCACGCTCCTGAAAGTTTAGTCCTTCATTTTTGAAACACCCTGTACTTGTAAGAAACTAAAGTACTAGATTAAAAATATGCCAAGACCACAATTAATTTACAATTTAACAAGTTCTAGCTATAATTAAAATTTCTAAAATTTTATGGTTTAATATAATTAACTCCTAGTTATCTTTTACAAAGGAGATATTGTTTACTGGTATTTATTTTGTTTGCGTTCTTTGCAGCTTTATCCTATTATAATATAGGATAAAGTAGGTACTGTACACCTGTACCTCTAGGGTATAGGTAGGTAGGTACAGTATTTATATGATACGAATGTATACGCATATTTTTTAATTGGACCATTTTGTGGATGATTATAACCAATGCGTACAACAAGAAGCTTATATCCTGTTTAACAAGATATAAACTTCATGGTACAATAATAAATTATAAATTTATTTCTGTAACAGTTTTACAATAATTATTGACACCGTACTGGTTTACAATAGCCTTCCGTACGTACCGTCAGATTTCCTCTATGGTTAGTTATTTATTTATACTCTTTGGGTAAGATGTCTGTGTTAATTGGTTATATCCTGAGGTTATATCTTAAATTGAAGGTATTTTAACTGTTTTAACAAAGTCAAACATTCCCATCATGTTCCCATCTGTGGTAGTCAATCCGTGGCCTAACATAACTAGCTAGGTAAGCTAGAAAGAGAAGTGTGTTAACACACAACACTACAATAGTGGGATAGGCTAAGAGGGGGAAAATTATAAATTTGTGAATGCTACCACATTACTTCCGGCCAGCTGTCAAATGTGACAAATAAGCAATTTTGTTAATATTGTCACTGTCTTTTCGAATTTCATCCAACCAAAACCAAAAGGAAGAGTAAGCAAATTGCAAAGAAGCGGGCGCATGCGTGAGTCTGACAATTTTCGGCCATATTGTTATGACGCATACAAGATCATAGGTCTCCGCCAGTGACGAGTCTTCTCGCAGTTGACGTGGCTACTACGTACCATCCCGTTCACCCACTCCGGACGCAGCATAGACGGTGACGAGGAATACGTAACTGGTGAGTGCTTGAGAGTTGAGAAGACAAAACTTCCAACTCGTCATAGCCTATCTATTTGGTTTCACAATAGTGAACGTAACATGATATTGAAATACTCAAGAACTTCGACTAGATGCTGTGTTTTCGACACAGTGTTAAGATGCAGAGACGCAATAGGGATTTCCGCGTAGCGTAAACGACCAGATTCCGTGACGATGATTTTGCTACGCGGCCTCTGCTTTCGGCTCGTAGCAGTAGGTACCTTCTAGTTACCCCATTCAGCCAAAATATAATTTCTATCACAACAGTATCACAATTACCTTTGTTGACGGGTATCGTAAAGTCACGATTCCTAAACATATCTTAAAGAGTTGACCTTGAATTTTAGGTGACCTAGGTAGTCATGGAGGGAATGGTGGAGGAAAATGGCACTTCCAGTGGATCTGGAGTCTCGGAACAGCTAGCCAACGCGGGCTCATCGACAGCATCAGCTCACGTAGTAGCTGTGACCAGCATAGTGCAACTCACTCTACCAACCCAGGCTCCTTCTGCTCAGGTACCTACTGTTTGGATAACTCATACATAGAATAGGTGATATTTTCTGGTAAGATAGGTAATGTTTCCTTCTAATCAAATTATCTATCAACACAACATTGCCTTTGTTTTGGACTTATGTTTGTTTATTATGATGCAACAATATCACAGAACTTGCTTCTTTTTCAGGTACAATCTGTGATTCAACCTAACCAACAATCTGTCATCCAGACCGCATCAAACATACAGTCAGTTCAGTTACCAAAAGGAAATGTGATTCTTGTCAGTAAGCCAAGCTCAGTTATACATACCACTCAAGGAACTTTGCAGACATTGCAGGTTTGATTTCATTTTTATGTTTGTAAAATACTTATGTTGTTAGGTAAGCAATTTATTCAACACCATCTATTACCTTGTTTTAGATCAAACCAGAACCCAATTCAATACTGAGTACCCAAGGACAATCATGTAGCGATGATGATGATAGTGATGATGACAGTCCAAAAAGAAACTACAGGGAAATGCTGACTAGACGACCATCCTATAGAAAAATCCTAAATGACCTTGGAGGAGCAGAAATTGCTGGTAAGTTAAACATTTCGAAGACTATCTCTTTGTAGGTAACTACACAATTAGGATGTTACTGTTTACATTTGATGAAAAGTTAAACAAGTTACCTATGTTGTACTATTAAAAATAAATTATTTACCCATTAATGAGAATTCAGTTTAACAAACATCTTTTGTACAAATAGTTATAATCTTGGGCTAGCTTGTCTAGTAAAATGATAACAGTTAAAAGGGGCAATTAACAGATAAAATATCTAATAGTACAAGAACATGATGATATTACAGACAATCGCATGGGGTCTAGAGCAGGAATCGAGAATGATGTGACGCTGTCATCTTCGTTGTCATTTGCGCCAGGTCAGTTGTATGTGCAGACGTTGGCACTCTTTGTTTTTGTGTGCAACATGTGTCACTAACCTTGTTACTTTTCATCATACCATAACTCTACACCGTGTCGACATACGGCAATAACCTTCAAAATACTTCATAATCATGTTTTTCATTCTGACAAAAATTTCGAGGAATAATTTTCTATTTCATCTACTTTCCTAGTATCACTGCTAAAAATACACGTTTTCGCTACAAGTCCTTTTTGCTGTTTTCTAAATTGTGATTGCACAATAGTACTCAAGGCTATTTACTACTGTTACTGCAAAATTAAATTAGGTGTAGGTAGTTCCAGATGATTTATTTATCCTAAACAACATTTATGAATGAAAGGAAGATAGAAGGAAGGTTTGATCTAGCACAAAATTAAATATATTTAAAGTTACCGCACTTTAAATCTATTGAATTTTGTGGTAAACATTTTAGCCCCTACACTTGTTTAGACTCCAATCAGGGGTCGGTTTTACGACTATGGTAGACCGAGATCAGGGTTTATACAAGTTTACCGTAATCATAAAACAAAGCAGATCAGGCTCCAAACGAGTGTAGGACTTAATATATTAATGGTGTATCACCATTTGATGATAATGTATCATGAATGACATTTATGACTGTCAATTGTGGAATTTATCTGATTTTGTTGCTATTGTAACCTGAGCTCAGGGGTAGAAAACAGATGCATAACCTTAATTTTACCACTAATGTTGTGGCCAAAGCTCAACTGAATTAATTTTAATACACTTTATGTACTTTGTCTTATCTATTGTTTGTCTATAAATGTATTTAAATGAAGAACTAGACCAAATATTCAACCAGATCATTGCCTGTAGGCTTGAGGTAGATTGCACCTTGGCTTTGTTGGATTGTTTCAGTGATGACGTCATTATAACGAAACGAGTCTGTTTATTCTGATCGATGACGTAATTTACCGCGAATAGGTCAGGTGACGTCATTGTATGAGTTCATACAACTGCTGGGTTCATGTTGTTTAGTAAATTATTTTCATTTTGTTTCGTTATGATTATGATACTTTCGGGATGATGCCCCGATGATGAAGTCAAAAATTGCGCCGTAGTATTTAGAAAACATTATTTGGATTTTGTTTTGAATAAACTAAACAAATCGTGTAATTTTACACTGTTTTTAAATTTTGCGGGACAAATACTAATCCATTTCGAATATTTTTTTATGTGACCACCGGGTATCATTCTATACTATACAAAACAGGTCCATAATTGACGAACATAAAAAAGATGTTAAAAACATGAAACTCTGCTTTCAAAACACCTAGTTGTTTGATTTATCATTTACCCTAGTAAGTGCCATAAAACAAGTTACCTACAAGGTTCTTGAATCCGCCATACATTTATAAGCGAAAAATGTTCAAATAACAGATCCCAAAAAAGAACGGTACAAAAACAATTAGGCATGATACTGCTTAACTTTTATCACCAGTTATTGTTTCCAAGTTTGCATACATTAATTTGTCGTCGGAGTATTTGCTCAGACGGAATGTCTTAAAATATTTTCCATCAATATTTTCTTTGGTTTTGTTTTTTCAAAATGTCTAGAATTTTAAAACTTATATTCCAGCCTAATTCGATGTACAATGTTTGTAAACGAACCAAAAATTTAAAATAAAATGTCTGTCATTAAAATTTTTACAACATGTGAACTATCTTTATGATTAAATTTCGCGTAAAAGACGCGACAAGTTTTTTAATTTATCGTCGTGTTTCTACATAATTATTAAATTTAAAACAAATTCAAACTGTAAGCTGTGCTGTAAGTTTTAGTGTTTTGTGTGTGGTTTATTAATTAAAATCATAATTTCACATCGAGTTTGGCTAGTGTTTGCTACCGCGGCGCGGTGGGTATGGGGCAGTGGCGTGTGTAGGGCATAGTGCGTTTCTGCTATCTAGCCTATCGTTTATATTAAAGACTAGCTGCTGCTGGCGGCTTCGCCCGCGCTTTTAATGTACTTTTCCCATTTTTCGGGTTGATTTATTATAATTAGCCTATGACACTCACATATAACGTGGCTTTCTATCGGTCAAAGAATTTTCAGAATCGGTTCAGTAGATCCAGAGATTACCCCCTTCAACCTCACAAACTTTACCTCTTGATTAATAGAGGTGATGGACGTGGTGGTTTGGTATGATCAAAGACAAAAATATCTTAACATTTGACACCTAAAATGCTTTTGGAAAGTTGACACTGTTCTGTTGGTCGGAAGAGGTTTTATCAAAATTGGTGTTCGATAAGGCAGCCGTCGATATTAGGGCCCTATCTAAATATAATACTTGATTGGCGTCAACTTGTTGGAGAGAAAAAGAGACGAGAGTTAATGGTTCCTTATTTGGTTTGGTTCAAATTCGTCATGGTGGTGGTCACTTAACTGCAATGAATAACGATAGTGCGTCATTGAATTTTGTGTACTTATAGTAGATTCTCTGTACTTCATTTTTTCAGGTATCAAAAAAAGAAAATTTATAAATGTCTTCCGATTATCTTAAAGTTTTCGAAGTTATTACTAGCGGTCCGCCCCAGCTTCGCACGGGTATATTCTATCTATAGCCTATGTTACTCAGTGAAAAGATAATGTAGCAGCTTTCTAACGACAATAATTTTTGAAATCGGTCCAGTAGTTTTTTAGTTTATTTGGTACATACAGAAATACAAAACTTTTTATTTACAATATTAGTGTAGATAAGCATCCATTTGCACATGCAGCAAACTAAATTAATAAGATCCCCAATTCTAATCCTGGTGTCTTATGTATTTGAGGTTAGCTAAGATGTGCAGTGTGAAATGTCCAGTATATATTATTTATTGTTGCTAAACATGGTTTGTTGTTATCAGTTATTCCAGCCGGAGCCCTGCAGAGCGACGGCGGGCTGCACACGCTGGCGGTGTCAGGCGGCGCGGGTGGCGGCGCCATCGTCCAGTACACCACCAACCAAGACGGACAGTTTTACGTACCGGGTAAGCATCTCTCTTCCATTCTTACATCTTAAACCAATGTGTCGCGAAGCAAATGAACGATTCGCACTATACTTACAGGGCCTATGCTAGAAGATCAGACACGCAAACGAGAACTAAGGCTTCTGAAAAATCGAGAGGCTGCGAGAGAATGTCGTCGCAAGAAAAAAGAATACATCAAATGTCTCGAGAACAGAGTCGCGGTCCTTGAAAATCAAAATAAAGCCCTTATTGAGGAACTTAAATCGTTGAAAGAATTGTATTGTCAGCAAAAGACGGAATGAGGCCCAGCTGGCTGACGGGTGTGCCGCTAGCCCGCCGGTGAGAGCTCCCACGCACATGGTGCTGCGCTGCACTTGGAATCGGATTGTCGTTCTACCTATCGTGTTTGCTTACGCTCTCGATGACAAACGATTTTATACCGAACTCTTTTCATCTATGAGCTATTATTTATTTAATTCGCAATATTTTTTATTTACTCTGAATAGTGGAGCCTAAAAACTAATTATTTTTCAACAGGTATTGTTAGATGGTATGTTGAATTGTTAATAACTTTGTATGATACCTATTTTTCTGTTATTGTTGTTTATAATGTTTCAGTTAATTTTATAAGCCATAGAATAATTGATCTTGACCAGATTTGCAATCACAATTTTTTTTTCATGGAATTTATTCTAAAGTTTGACAATTGATTGGTTAGTTTTGCATAGAACAATGCTTTTAAAATGTTGTCCTTTACAAATGTTCTGGTTTAAGGTAGAAGTAAAATAGTTTGTCACTTAATAATAATACAAGTCTGCTGTTTGAGATGTGATAAGAAATATGGTCATTACAACATGTTTTATTTCGTTCACCTCTCAGGGTGTTTGTAATGGATAAGCCAAAGTTATATTCTTAGTTCTTTTGTGCAATGTACAGTTTTGTCAGACATTAAATGAATTAGATATTTAACAAATAAATGAAATATTTTCTGTGTACATTGTAAATAAATTAACAATAACTTGTATAAATTGTACATAAAACGTTATAAAATTTGGGATAATAGAAGTGTCTCGAAATCTTGTTGTCATCTCTTAAACCGTCAATATTTTAATGTATTTTTTATTACATGTAAAAGATTATATTATGTGATCCTACACAGAGTAGGAACATATTAACATTTTATCTGTTACTATTATTAAGCAGAATTTGTTATCAAAGGGTAATTTTAATTGACGATACATCAGAAGTTAGAATAAGTTATTACGAATATGTTGTTTGCTATGATTGAAATGTTTGTTAAAATAGTTGTTAGTTCTGTATATAGTCTTTTCTGGAATGTCCTTTTTTTTGTTGAATTTTAACAGTGATATTGTGATGAATACTAGGTAATGCAATAGTGTTGTATTTTAAAATTAATTATTTTATCTACACATTTCAGTCATGGCAAGTGAGTTAGGTATAATTAATATAGACATTGTGGAAAGTGCCTTTAAATTTAGAATGAGTAAAGTTTATACCAACATAGCTCTTTATGTTAATGCTATTTATAAATTAATAAATATTAACTGTTTGATGTAAATCCCTCTTTTTCTGTATACTAATAAGTTATAATAAGCATAAGTCAAGCCATAAACAGAATCAATCCCCACCACTACCCAATCAAAATATTTGATATAATATTATTTTATAGAGATAATATTTGTTTGTTTGAATTGAATAGGCTCCGAAATTACTGGACCGATTAGAATAATTCTTTCACTGTTAGAATCCTACATTATCCCTGATGAGCATAGAATATACCCATGATAAACCGGGGCGGACCGCTAGTGTTTGATAAAGTAACTTTTGCAACTAAAGGGCTGAATGGTCTTTAGATATTTAGCAAGGCTATCCCTTTGCTAAATTTGTATCCTGTTCAAAGAAAGTTTTTGGGACAACCTAAATACCTACATATTGTGGCTTGGTAGGAAATAAAACTCATCATCACACAGCTTTTTGGAAAATCATCCCTGTGTACCTATAATACAAATAACGCTAAACTCCTTGTAGAATTTCCATAAACAAACCACTACATAACGAAAAAACTTGTTTGGTGTTGAGTTTTAGATATAACTGTAAGCAATATATATTTAAGAAAGAATCTCCATGCGTTAGCATCCCTAGTACATCTGTGGAATCTCCAATCGACAAGTGATGGTAAATTGCGTATAAAAGGATGCAGCAAGAGAATTAATTTTAGGTTAAGTATGGGCAGCTTGTTTACAAACATTCTACATCGAGTTTGGTTAAGGTTAGTGTTTTATTTGTGTGTGAGAAGAATAAATTATGCAAGGTAAATCATTTTTAAAATAAAGAAGCCAAAGTAAACAAATAGGCAAATAACAACACATTGATTAACAATAAGAAGTTTATTAGACAATCAAATCATATGACAAAATTGTAATTCTGTGTAAAAATACACTTGAAATACAAGAAATAATATTAGGCTATTGGTGTAGACATTTTACAGTTTTAGTGAACTTTCTTCTATGTTTTTTAAATTTCCATTTTACCAAATTTTTGCTTGGTGCATTAGTCATCAAAATTTTGGGACAACAGAAAGTTTGCTGCCAGATTTTCATTCTTTTCACAGGCAAAATAAGCTTGAATAACCATGTGTTCAGGAAAGCCAAGTGCTTTTAACCGTTCTATGGCTTCTTTGTCTTGAGGGGAAACTTGAATAACATTCGGTTGATCAGGATCAGGGTTGAGACTTGGGCTCTCCTCAGCACCTACGGCACCAGCCAGTGCTGCTGCAGTTGCAGCCGCTCCCTCTGTTCCTCCTCCAGCTGCTGATGGGTTTGTAGGTTCGTTAAGCATTCTTACAAAAGCTTGTTGATGTTGGCTAATAGCTTGCAGTAGAGCAGGGTTTGTTTGTCCAATTTGTTGCAACACAGCATTTAACAAGTTAGGATTCTGTTGAATAACAGCACGCATCTGTTGGAACTGGGGTTGATCCCGTAGGAATGCCAATGGGTCTTCTTCAGTACCTTCTTCAGTTTCCTGTTCTTGCAGTAGCTCTTCAGGGATCCCTGTAATTAGATATTCTACTGCTCTTTCTCGATTATTAAATGAGGCATGCAATGCCTGCTCAACTTGTTGCCGATTATACCCCATATCCATGATACTCTGCACTGTAGCTTCAAAGTCTAGCTCGTTGGCTGCTGCATCCTGGGCATCAGCAGCGGGTTGGGGATCTGACGTTGGCGTAGGCTTAGGCGTATCTTCAGTAGGAGCTACTTTAGCATCGCCGCTCTCAGTAGATGAATTTTCAGCGACCGCAGGCGTCGATGTAGATGGTGGTTGAGCTTCGGAAATTTTGGGTTTGGTAACCATAATAACAATAAATTTCTTTTCATCTATGTTATAGGTATTCAACTTACAGTCGTCGAGAAGAATTTTGCCTGCATAAATTAGTTTTTGATTGTCAGCAGCATACTCTTTGCCTTTTTCGACTTCGATTTTCAGCTTGAGAGCTTTGACGGTTTCTTGTGGATCAATTTCAATTTGAAATGATACCTGCTGTAATGTTTTTAGAGTCACCAGCATTTTGCTAACTCACTTGAACGACTTGGCGATGACACAGTGACTTTATTTGTGAAATTGTAAATCCACCGAATAAAATTCTGACTCGACAAAATTGCAGTAAACATAACCTACAAACAGACAGCTCCAATCCAAACGTCTTTTTTAGTACAGACTAAAAATGTATAGTGTTGCCATTTGCCAATCATTGAAGGGGAAGCGTGTCAATGACGATAGGATCTTTGCTATCAACCTCTATCAACCGACTTTTGTGTTAAGGTGCCCATTCCACTCACTCATCGTTAGCATCCCTATAGTACATCTGTGCACTCATCCAATTTCTTTGTCCAATGTAGGGTACATTTTGTTTGATCAAAGACCTTGGATGACTTCATCCAATTTGGTAGTAACACCGAAATTTTGATCAAAGATTTGGATACTAGTTTCTACCCGCGGCTTCGCAAGCGTTGATTTATGAAAATGTCTACGGTTAATTATTTCCCATGGAAAATGAAATTTTATGGGTTAAATTGTAACTGGTTTATTTCAGCATATGGAGCTATACCTATGCAAATTTTTAGCCCGATCTGTTGAGAAGTTTTAGCGTAAAGTAGTAACAATCATCCATCTATCCAACCAAACTTTCGTATTTTTATTATTAGTGTGATGTGATGTAATTTCATTTGAAATCAATGACGCAAATTACTTTAGAATCTTGGACAATGGTCAAATATTATTAGTAGACCTATTAGGTATTGACTTTGGCATTTATTATACTATAATATATGTATATATTTACTAGTGATGCAACGGAACTGGCATAACGGAAGCAGAAACGGAATCAGATGTCAAAAGTAAATCTTAACGGAAGCGGAAGCGGAAACGGAAGCGGAAACGGAAGCGTTAATACTATAAAGAAAAAGCACAATTTTGTATTTTTAGATGTTTTTTATTAAATTTGTAGTAGTACAAGTAACAAAATTAAAAATTTTTGCCCCCTAGTGAATTATGGCCGTAACACCTATCTAAGAACATGAAGCAATAATTAAATCCTAACCCATTACTGAAAACCGCATTAAAATCGGACTAGTAGTTTTGAAGATAAATGGCAACATTTGTTTGCACAAACAACCTCAAACCTCACCCCAAACCGTCTCCATTCCGTCGTGGGTAAGAATATAAAAAATTAGTAGTCAAAATTAAATAGCGGCAAATTATATTTAATAAAGAGTAACTTGGCCGCTTTTTCACCTTTTAGCCTATTTCTATGTTCTTCATATATTAAACCAGCTCCGCTAAATAATTGCTCGCTGGCTACACTGCTGGGGGGAGCTGATAAGTATTGGCGAACTCTCTTCCAAAATACGCGACACGGGATTGCATCGGCAATTCGGCAATTATCGGAATCACGCGCGCGCGCCTGGTCGCTCGTGTACATTCGTCGACGCGCGGTCCCCCGCAACCGCCCCCCGCGGGCCCCCGCCACGCCGCCGTCATGTCGCACCCATCCTCACCGCTCTCGCCCCGCATCCGTTTCGAGTTCTGTTATTAGTTTGCGGAACCAGAAGCAGAAACGGAACTGAAAAAACATGCGGAACTTCTGCAGATGCAGAAGCGGAAGCAGAGTTCTGTTGCAACACTAATATTTACATATATATTGACGACCTCTGTGGCGCGGTGGGCGAAGGTCTGCCTGCGGCGCAGGAGGTTGCAGGTTCGATTCCCGCCTCGGGACAAATGTGTGTACGATCTGCAGAGATTTGTTCAGGGTGTTCTGGTCGTTTTCTATGTACAATAAAACATATCTATCTATGTATTGTGTTATATTATGTACCTATATCAGTTATCTAGTACCCAAGTACCCATATGAAAAGCAGTATACATAATATGTCAAATTAGGACGCGCAGTGGGAAATCACCAAAAAAGCTGCGCAGTTCCGTTGACGCGTAGTTCTATCGGTCTCATAGGATTTCATATTATATCAGTTAACCCATGAGATAAAAAATCAGGGGGAGGCCTGAGTCCGGCAGTGAACCATTATAGGCTGTTGAGGATATCAGTTATCTAGTAACCTACCCATAACACAAACTCTGCTTGGGGCTAGACAATTGTCCAGCATTATTTATTTATACAAAGAATAACTGAACGCGCCGTGTCGCGCAGTTCCGTTGTAGATGAAGTGCAGTTACGCTCTGTGCGAGGGGTCCCTTTAGTAGACTTTGGAAGCGAGCGTTTACAGCAATGAGTATACAATAACTTCGGTTTACAGCGTCAGTGGCGCCGCGACAGAGATGTTCTATCCAAATGTATGAAAATCTAAGGAACATCATTTGGTGATCATTTGAGCGCAGCAACAACAACGCGAGTGGCATCGACTTTCGAGTGGCGACGTCATTGTCGACACTTTAGTACTATACTTATAAATCTGTGATTGTCGCTGTGACCGCGATGTCAGACGCCCGCGTCAGTCGCGGAACGCTTCTTGAAAAACAAATTGCTAATCCATGTTTTATGATGACTGCTTTATTAATCCGGTGCGGCGAAAGTGATGCGTGATACTGTGCATCTGTCGTCGGTATCCAGTCGTGTCCAGTGGTCGCGGCGTTAGTGACGCTTGGCTCGAAACTTTAACTTACTTAGGCTATAGGTAACTAGGTACCTACTTACAAGCAAAGCCGTTGTTGTGTACACTCATTATGAAGACACAATTACCCGCGCAAAATCGCGGCGGCGGCAGAACCAAATCGACAACGGGCAAGGAGCGTTATTTCGCTTGTGCACAAGCAAGCGCTGTGGCTGCAATAAACGCCATCTAGCGACAAGTGGCAATCGTAATCTAAACACTTGTGTAGGTAAGGTAATACTTATCGCTGTACCTAAATCTCTTAAAACATAAATCAATCTCTTCTTCGGAGCTTTACAGCACAACTAGATACCTACCGCGCGGAACAGCTTATAATTGGCATAGTTCATGATTCAAATCTAGCAATGGTTTCGTCGGATTCGGTAACAACGGAGCCAGCTTGACGTCAAAATAGGTTGGAGCAATATGCTAGGGCACTGCAATATTATGCTAGTTCATCATTATCATCATCAGTCTATATTAGACCACATCTAGCTGTACATAGGCCTCCTCTTAATGAGCGCCATAGTGCCCTGTCTTCAGCTTGCTACATCCGGCATCTGCCTCCAGTCTTTCGCAGATCATCATCCCACCTGGTCGGAGGGCGTCTAACACGTTTGCCAAATCGCGGTCTGCACTCAAGAACACTTTTACCCCAGCGGTTGTCAGTTCTTCTTGAGATATGGCCAGCCCACTGCCACCTCAGCTTGTTAATTCCTTGAATTGAACAATACAATACAAAACTCTTTATTGTACACCACAAAAAAAAACAAGAAACATAGACCTTAAACATAAAAGTACAATGGGCGGCCTTATCGCTTAGAAGTGATTTCTTCCAGGCAACCTTTGGAAAAATTTGAGAAAGGCAGGGGTTTACCATACCATACATAATAATATATAATCATAATTAACAATTATTCTTTAGAAAATAGATTTTTTATAAAATATAGAATATATAATACGGAATAAATAAACCAAGAAAAACAAAATAAAGTACCTACCAGTGTTCACTTTTTTGATAGATAAAAATCTTTGACGCGAGCTTTGAAGACAGAACTATGTCGATAACCTTGGTTCTCTGTCGGATGTATTCGTTACGAACCCGATCCTTCAGAGAAACTTCGAGCATAGCTCGCTGGGCGACTTTAAACTAGTAGACCAGCCCTACTGTGAATGTCCACGTCTCAGCTCCGTTGGTCATGACGGGTCTGATTGAAAACATTCGTTTTCAAGCATTGCGGTATGGATAACGAAAAGACTCAGCGTAGTTTCCCAAACGCTGCCCAACCTAGCTGGATCCTCATCTCGGCCTCCTTAAAATTGATTTACCTAACCGTAGAATCTGCCCAAAGCAAGTGTACTCGGATACGATTTCGAGACGGTGGCCGTGCAAGACGACCGTTCCCGGGTCAATGTGGCCATTGATTGTTTTTGTCCAAGTTCACGCCAAGACCGCTGCGTCGGTCACGAGGCTGAAGCTTGGCCACCAGCATCTGGTTCGGCTCCTTGCTCCTCCAGCGACTCCGCTAGATATGTAATTGGCATAGTTGAAAGCACCAAATTTCATGGTGGGGTAACTTTACGGATACTAATATTCCATTTCCGTGACGGATGATAATATCCTTGCACAAACGGGTTTTTCAAGAATCAAATTAAAATGGTCAGGGAAATAGTGATATTTTGATTTCGGACATGAGATACGTTTCATTGCTACCAGTAGAAGTAAATTATAGTAAATAATTTAATACTTACCAAGGTTTTTTATTGTATTATTGCGTCGCTCCTTAGCCCTCGCACTCGGGGTTATTTAATTTCTAAAACTTACAGCTGGTTTACTTAGTTCAAGAGAAGTCCGCACGTTTCATGATCATCAAAGGAAAAAACTAACATGCATGTTACTAAAAATGTATTTCTTACATACAATAGTTTTACCTTATTCTATGTAACTTACAACTTATTTCTATACTATTCTAAAGTTGCTAATATTATTAGCCCAAACATAATATTTCACAAACTGTGTGGGTACACATTTAATAGTTCTCTGTAGTCAAATCCTAAAAATCTTAATATACTGACCAATCAGCTAATTAATTACAAAAGGGAACCGTCTATGAAGCACAGAAATATACAATAAATACTACAAAATCTTCAATGGAACCCATAAATAACTCATAGTAGATAATATGATGAATTTAACATAATGTATGCATGGATATAAATTATAATTCTTTGCAAAATTTCATCATATACTTTACAATTTACAAACAGATCATACACAACAAAACAATTTCATACTTCAAGTACACAGCAGGTTTGTCCATTTAAAGTGGCTTAAATCCAATTCAAACAGTCTGGTTACTTTATTAGGACTTAAGCTACTTGAACACTGGCACACATTTATCATGGAGTTGTTTCAAATAACTTTTCACGAAAATATTTAATTTTTTGTGCGAAGAAAGACTCTAACCCTTCAGCACACCTATAAAATTCTGAGTCTTTTGGGTTAAAGTAACGACAGTTGTCAAATATTTTAGTCATGTCACCAATAAACTCACTCAGTGTACTATAACTTAGTTCATTCACTTTCCTTTCCACGGTTTGTAGATCTGTAAAGAAAAAGAATGGTTACAACATGAATTTCACGCACGCAACGGTTTCTAAAAAAATTATGAAGATGCTGACAGCACGACATTCAATACATAATACTACATAATACCCGAGGTCGCTTGAAAGCTGCTTGGGGCCCAATAATCTTGTAACAACTTATTTTACTTTGCGTTAATTTCTTTTTTGTACAGTTCACACAAATAATCATTTTCCATACATGCTTACGTCAAAATCAGAAATAATGTTTCTACATGCAGACCACTAGTGCTCGAATGAAGAATAAATCCGTAATCGTAAAAAATCGCCGATCAACCAATCACGTCAGTAAAGATAGATTTTGTAATACTTATAAGTTCGATAATCGTAGCAAAAGTGCCACGCATATAATCATGTATAGGTATATCAAACATAGCTACGTTACGTCAATGAAGTATTTTATCTGTAACTAGCGGTCCGCCCCGGCTTCGCACGGGTAGTTATTTTAGCAATAAAGCTCAAATTGACTACGTTTTAGTTACAAATCATTTGTATGGGAAAAAGAAGGGCTATTTTTAGGGTTTTTCCAGCAATAATTCTAATTTTTCTCGCCGTAAAAACCATCCTTGAACTTCAACGAACATTTTAAAAAAAGATTTGGCCAAATTGGTCCAGGCGTTGTTGAGTTATGCGCTTACCAACACATTTTGCGATTCATTTTTATATTATAAGATTAAAAAATAAATAGCAAAAATGCTGAAGTTGTGGGAGTTTAGCAAATTCATTGAATTGATGCAAAATACCAATCCAAAATACCGTGATGCGAGAATTATTTTACGATGGCAGAGTGCAATCAGTATTATTTGTGAATGTTGATTGTACATGACTAGATAGCTTTGGTTTGTTTTACATCACTATTTAACTACTTTCTACCAAAAAGTGTCAGCCCACGAAGTATCACAGATGGATTGTGATTATTTGTTGAGATGTGTTAGTATCTAATAAAGTTGTGATTGTCAGAAAAGTCACAAACCCTACGCTAGATAGAGAAACACTGATAATTCCACATCACAGTTCACAAACCATTTAAATTTAACTAAAATGTATATTTGCTGTAATTATTCTTACTCACCCATAGGTTCTTTTATAACTTTGTAATAAGTAGGAGCTTCTCTGGGATCTACAGGCTCCATGAAAGGCCAAGCATTTTTATGCAATTGAATTTGTTTAACAAGCCTCTTCAAATTTTCTAGGTCCTTATTAGATAATTCTTTCATGTTTGCATAATTATATGTATTGTTTTTCTGACAATTAGGACATGTGTATTCATCAATGTTGTCAGCTTCAGATTGCAAAATTCCTACACATCGTCCATGGAACCAGTCCTGGCATCGGTCGCAACAAATATAAAACCTGAAACAATCACATTTTAAATTATCAATGAAGGGTAGGGTACATCCATGGTCTAAGAAAAGGTCTTATCCCGCGGGCGGCGGCGCGGCGCCCTAATGCTCTGCTGCGTCACAAACCACTTGTTGGCAGCTGGCTACAGCCTTGTCCAATGCATATCTCTCAATATTTTTATCTCGCGTATTATCTAAATAACCAGTGATTGTGTATGGTGCTTCGAAATATTATACCATGGGTCAGGTGAGGCTAATAGCAAACATTTAATACAAAAAGAAGAGATTTCTTTGATACTAACTGTGAATTATCATAAGGTTGTCGGCAGAGACAGTAGAGTTCCTGTGTTTCTTCAGCCCGGCGGCAATCAGTGCAAACATATTCTTCCATAGTTTTACTCATTGCTTCCGTAACGCCGACGCAATCTCCATGAAACCAATTACTGCAATGTTCACAGCCAACATAAAACCTGAAATAGAAGATATTTCAAGTTGCTCATAATCATCCTTATAATTTATATTACATATACTTAGCTTTTATATTATTAATTCGAAAGTAACTGTCTGTCCGTTAACTGCTCACGCCTAAACGGCCGAACGGATCATAAGGTGAAGTAGGTCCCAAAACCCAGGTTTTGCCTATACGGAAAATCAATTTTAAGGCAAGAAAACACAATTTTTTAAAATCTTTTTTGATGAGCATCGAATGTTTAGGATTTTAGTTAGTAAGTTATGGGAGTCGAAACACGATTGACTCAACTTGACTCGATAGAAAAAAATCGCAAATTTACCTCAGAGTTTTGCAGTTTTACTACGGAAAACCAGTTTCATTTGCTAGTTACTTAACATATGTTAATGAAATATCGTCTAAAAATACTTAACCAAACACTTTAGAGGATAATGGTTTTATTTTTTTGCGAAAGAGTATCGCTCGTCCTTGTCTCGAAAAAGCGAACCTACTTGCAGGGAGGCATCTGGTACCCCGGCGACGGCAAGGCTACTTGAAAAGCGCGTGCGAAGTCGCGGGCAGCAGTACTTTCTACGCTTGATGGCAGCTTTCGTTTTGGAGGCTATTGTGTTGGCGGTTATCGCTAAAAATAAAATGTAGAAGTGATACTCACTTAGTGCAATCGTACGGCGTGCGGCAAATACATAGAAGCTTCTCTTTTTTGACGCTTCTCTTACTGGGTCGAGGCGTTGAAGCGGCGCCGGAAGCAGAGGTGCGTTTCTTGCTACTGCTACGAACTTCTTCTTGCTTTGTACGCTCAGCGCGGGTTCGCAGTGCCAACTCAGCAGACAACTCTTTCTATAAACAGAATTGATACAGAGTTTTGATTGAATAATTGATTTTTCAATTGTAAAATTCAAATCACAACCACCATATAAATATTCATATTTAACGAACCTGTATTTCAACACCGAGTTCTTTTTCCAGAAGCCCTCGTTTCTTGATGATCTCCTTTTTGAGGATCTCTTTATGCTTGAAGAGTAACATTTGAAGTCGAGAATGGTTCGATGCAGCGCGTCGGCGTTCCTCGAGCGGGGACGGTTGGGCTTGAGGACGAGGCGCCGGAGGGGAGGCTGCAAGGCGCGGCGTGGGCACGGGGTGCAAGCGTGACGGCGGCGGCGGCGGCGGCAGCGGCAGCGTCGGCGCGGCGGTCGCGCAGACCACGACGGCGCCAGCAGCGGAGACAGGCGCGGGGGAGAGCGCGCGCGTGGAGCGCAGCCGCTTGCGCGGGCTGCTCTCGACCCACTCGTCGTCGTCGTCGTGACGCGGAGGGGGGACACGCCGCCGCGGCGGAGGCGACGGAGACTCCGCCGCGACAGCGATGGCACGCACCTCTCGCTCCACCATCTGTTGTGTTTCGGGTTTCATTCTTTTCTCTTGATAGCGTTGGAGTTGAAGCAGCTTCTCTTCTATTTCTGGATTCAGATTTTCTTGCTTCAGTGCGCTCTTTATGGCTGTAACATCAGTAATAGTGTTTTGTAATTAAGGTCGCGATCGATTAAAATAAAACTGTTTTCATAGTTCATACGAAATTAAATAAATAAACACTTACTTTGTTGTATATAATCTGGAGTGAGAACAAATTTGTTACTTTGAAGTAGCGCATTGGGACCCGCGTTTACTATGTCCGTCTTGGTATTATTTTCTTTTATATCTTCTAATTTGGACGGCGTAGCTTCTTTATGACTCGCCGCTTCGGCTACATTGTCTTCACCGTTTAACAACTGTGGTTGTTTTATTTTATCTTCCTCACAAGAATCCTATAAGTAAAATGCATAAGTAGCATCATGGTCTGACATTTCGTTGGTTTTCAGTGACCAAATCCACATTGTTATTATTGTTAAATAAGACTGGATACTAACTCATAAAAAATAAAAAGGCAATAAACAAAAAAATGAATTACTTAATAATGTTAATATCGATTTGTGGGAATATATTAGTCATCTCAGCAATAATATTTTTACATTGATTTTGATAGTATCAAGATGTGCCTTAAGTTACTGTAACCTAATGAAAACGGGAATGAAATTCTATTGCCCATACACCCCCACAAAACGTTATAAAGCAAACAAACTCAAAATAAAATTAAAAAAAATAAACGGGACTTTATAAAATGAAAGTCATGTATTACATTATCAATTTATTCAGTGTAAAGTATGTACCTGGAATTGCTATTTAGCTAATTTGAAATTGCTTAAAATATTAAATACAGAGTAGGTGGTGTATGAGCAATTCAGATCATATATTAGCAATATCTTATTTGTGACCGATTAATAAGTTTTGGTATACTTCATTAATTACCCAGACACTAATAAATTTGCTGGATTCAGACGGCTGGCAATAACTACTGAATTGTGTAATGAATTGTTTACTATAGATTTACTTGTTCGAGCTGTCATTGTGAATGTCTCATTAAAACCAGATGAAGATTTTATGAGATCTAATTTAAAAAAAATAAAAACTGAGGCTGCTATGCTACCTGATATAAGACTCGATTGTTTACTAACAATATTCGCAATATAAGTATATCAATGGTTTTCGGAAAAATGCTAAAAAGAAGCTTCTGTACTTCACCATTACAATATTAGCGGATATGACTGTCTGATGAAAAAATCCTAGGAATCATTTTTGAACTTTACGAATGGTGTAGCTATCAACATAAAATAAATTAATAATCAATTCACACATCATCGTCTAGCCCAAAGCTAGACCTTGCGTTATAGGTACTTAAATAACTGATATACAAACAATACCTGCATCACAGATGTTTTTTGATTTACAGAAAACACCCATAACAAATATTTGCAGATCATACAAATATTGGTCCCTAGGCGGGATCCGAACGCCTACGTCGCAGGCCCGCTGCGCCACAGAGGTCGTCAAATGTATAAATTATGATGTACAGAAGCTGCCCATAGATAAGAGGAGTATTTCCACTAACCTTGTATACCCGATCAGAAAAAATCTGTAGCATGAGAATGAACATGCAAGAAAAGTAAGCTTGGCATTCAAATCCAAGTTAGAAATCTTTATTGGCAGCCATCTGAAGCCAGCTGACGACAATGTAGTAAGCCTATTGTTTGTCAGTTACAAAATAATGTATAAAAGCATCTATTCAGTTACTACCATTTTTAATATTAGAACTACAAAAGGTAGGTTTTGATTTGCGTATTTCTATGTTAAGAACTACCCATCAGTAAAATAAAGTTCTTTAAACAAGTAATACAAGTCTCCAAACAGAAGATTTCTTTACTTAAGTTATAATTATAATGGATTACAAATACTATTCTTTACCATCTAAATTGGAAGTATAATACTGTATGATAAGTTTATGGATTACGTAGAAACTAAAACTCAATAAGGAAATAGCCACAAGTAGGTCTTACTTTTAGTGGCTAGGTTAAATTAACGGAACATTTACTTATTCTAAATTAATTATACATCATCATTAATTCTTTCTATTAGATATGTCCTATATAAATACTTATCAATAAGGTATTTTCTAATGAATTGTACATGGTATTAGTGTGCAAAAATTATTATTGCTGATCTTTTACAACCCTAATACATTAATCAAACCAGTCTTATTTACATTTTGTTAAATAATCTAGTCATTCATAAACTTATTAATAATTTAGTAATTTATTGAAATAAAACCATAAACATTTTTGGATTGAAATATTAAACGAATTATAATATTTTGACTAGTATAAAATAAAAAAAGAAGCCTATGTGTTAATATGATAATGTTTAAATTATCATAGTGGAATGACAATAATTTATAATTCAGAATAGTATTCTGATAAAGAACAAAATAGGATTGAAGCGAGCAAATGACTGCATGAAGCAACAACATAACCCAAAATGACACCCATGATGGACCACAAACATATGCATATAAATTGAACAAAAAAAAACTATTATCATCTTAAAAAAATTATGAGCCAGTTTCCAAGGCAAAAAAAAGGAAGATCGTCGAGTACCCATCTCCAACATAAAAATAACCTTTACTTTCTATTCTGAAAGTCTGTGTGGCCACCCTGGTGGTCAATGTATTTTCACATAATATTACCAAGAAGTTAATACACCGTCTCAACTTCAACCCTGTATGTATATAATAATCATTATCATATTAGGAAGCTTACAAAGGACTCAATTTGATAATCAATTTGTACATAGTTTATGTCTTAAAAATATAATCTTATTTTTTGGTTTAATATGGACTAGTGAACATTCCCTAGTAATAATATATTACCTGATGTGGCGGCGCGGCTATCGTATGCAACGGTTGTATGGAATGGATCTGTTGCGGCGCAACTGGCGCCAGCGGCGGCGGCGGCCCAGACTGTGCCGGCTGGACGGCTAAGTACATCTTCCGAGGGCCGAGCATTCCTTCCTTCCCAGTAGACTCTTGCGCTGAAAAATATCACTTGTCAGAGTTTTCATCAGAGAGAGAATACAAGTCAGAATGAAAAGTAATCTTCTGCACACTAACTGATGTGATTTTTCCAGATAGTATTTTTTACTTCGTTGTTTTTGCATTAAGGCGCATACCCCACCCAATCTAGCGATCTAGCTAGATTGGGTGGGGTACGCCGCCACCTACTTTATGTTATCATTCTGTTAACAAAGGAATTTTCAAAAATCCATCCCAGTTTGTGATACCTATCATAAGCTTTTTTTTTAATGCCTCTGTAATAGTTTTATTCTATGTATTTAGTTTAGGCAGAGATACGAAGTTGCCCTTGGTGGCCACCGAAATGTATTTTCGTATCTCAAAGATAAATTAGGTGGCAGCGTCACTTTTGGTGGGGTTTGCGCCCTAAGTAGTAAAATGGAACCTCGAATTTATTTTTTTGCGGTTTTTAGTATTTACTGCTTTACAAGGAATATAATTGGCGGGAGTAGTTTGTTTATACTAGAGACTAGCTTCTGCAAGCGGTTCCGCACGTTATTTTCTGGGATAAAATTAGTTAGTGTGTTAACCAGGTCTAGAACTACGTCAATGCATAACTCTTAGAGCCTATACAACGTCAAATTTTTGTGAAAAGGACAGACATAAGATTTCGTGTTCATAGGAGCGAGACAGGACATATCAACGCAAACCCAAAAATCAAGTTTTAGCTTATTATCTATTAATTAGGACTTTATTAGAATCCGAAACATATAAAATGTTCTATAAACTTACTTCTATTACCATGTTCCTTCGCATGATCTTAACTTCTGTATTTATTAAGAAATTAATGTTTTAGTAAAAAAAATAAGGTAACTTTGCGATTTTTTTCTATACAGAAAATTTTATGGAATCGTGTTTTCGAAACATATGATCGATAGAATAAGCCCTGAACTGTAACCGTGTATAAATTTCAATTGTTAAATATTTAGTCGTTTGGAAGATATTTAGGTCTGATGGAGTTGATTTGAGGTAGTATAGGCCCTTAACTGTTTTTAATTCATACCTTATCATTACTATATTACGACGGATTTCATTTATAATAAAACTTATTAATAGATACCTTTCAAAAGTTGTTGCTTTACTTGATGTTGAACTAGAGCTAACTGCTGCGGAGTCAAAGAATATCCAGTTAGTCCTTGTAAGAAGATGCTAGGGCCGTTACTTGTTTGCATAACCTTAAAAATAAATAAATAATTAACAAAACAGTAGACAATAAGACTTAGTTAAAAAAACTCCTCGTCATACCACATATTTACCTGTGCTGTAACTGTTTTTATAACGGTTCCCGGTGGTTGTCCAACCAGCAGCCGTTGCTCTACCATTTCATCTTCAGACATTTCCACTTGTTGCGGTTGAGGTGGGGGAGGCGGCGGTACCGGCTGCGGCGGCGGGGCTTGCACTACGACTTGCGGGGGCGGCGCTGCGACCACGCGGGGCGCGGGCATCGCTACCGGCGCCGATACTACGCTCAAACCGCCGCCCGCCGGGCTCTGCCCGATGTGAGCTACGATTTGAGCTTGATTGTTGCCCGTAGGCCTTATCAACACCTGCTGTCCATTAACCGTGGCGAGCTGAATCTTTCCTGCGGCGATTTGTTGGACGAGCGCCGGATTGTTGACGACTATCTGCTGTGTGGAGGCGGGCTGCCGCGGCCGCGGCGCCGTGACACGTGTCAATTGCGCGGTCGGCGCGGCGGGCGAGGGAGCGCGCTGCATGACCTGTCCCTGCTGCAGGAGCAGCGTCTGGACGCGCGGCGCCAGGGCGGGCCGTGCGCCTGCCTGCACCACCACCTGCTGGGGGGCTTGCACGACTACCTGCCGAGGTCCACCAACAAGAACTTGCTGTAAACTCGACGGTGTGTTAACTCGTTGGCTTGGCTTTTGCTTTGCTTCCTCGCCATTTTTAGATGATTCGGTTGATGGGACCTCTGCTTTTTGAATCGAGGATGCAACTACCAACTGACCGACTCCTTGCTGTCCAGCCATGACGATGTGGAGCTTGCCATCAGGCATCTGAATTAATTGTTGCCCTTGAAGTAGTCCTCTCACAGAAACTTTTCCATCTGGAGTACGTAGTATTTGGACTTTTTGTGGACCTTCCTTGTTTGTTGATGGTTTTGATGTAGAACTATCTCCAGCTTTAGGGGTCCCGGCTATTGGTTGGCTGATGACTCTGGTAGTACCATCAGCTCCTTTAGTCATAATTATTCTTCTAGTTCCTATTACTGTCTTCTGTCCAGTTGGCGTGTTGGAGTTTGTGGTTAATAATGACGTCAAAGTGCTCTTTCCAGATATTTGGTTAGGGGTTGCCTTTCCCTTTTCTGTAAACATAAATTAGTTAAATTATATTATTTATAAAAATACATTTTAAAAAGTACTATCAGCTATTGTTTTTTTTAGGGTTTCGAGATCGATTTCGAAACCCTTATGGTCTCGCTCTGTCCGTCCCTGCTCTTTCTTGAATATCTCAAGTAACTACTGCAGCTATTAACTTGAAATAAATATTCGAAAATTGACTGTCTAAATTGTTGGCAAATGTTCGAAACCCTCGGCGCGCGAGTTACACTCGCACTTGACGGATCTTGTTTTTTAGTGGTTGATGTTCAACATTTTATCAATACTTTACCTTTGCCTTGCGTCATTTCTAGCGCGCGTTTTTGTTGATGCGCTGCTCTCTGCTCTCGTAATTGCTGCTCCATCTTGTCTTTGAGATCGGAAGCGTTAGCCGGAGGTTGCGCGCTTCTTTGTGGCAGCTTGCCTGTAGAAGTGCGCGTAACAGGAGTGGCACGTTGTTCTGTTCGCTCTCCATATTGACGCACTTCCCAGAGCTCTAATTTATCTTCATCAACCCACTCCTCTGACACCTTAAAAGCAAGAATTGGTTAGTGGCATGTCAAGTTTGTATGTTATTTCATGTAAAATATTTCAGAAGATTGTTACTTGAGGTTCAGTGTTCTGAGGAGATTCTGCACGCTTTCTTTTCCTCAGGCCACTGCGGATTGATGTGACCTCGCGAACTGTTTTCGGCAATTCGAGAGGAATGACTACTCGACGCCGGAGATACTGTGTGCGTTCCGAAAACTGTCCAATGTGTCGATGCTTCAACAACTCTAGAGATACAATTTCTGTGTCAGTAGTTAGTTGGTGTTTGCCATCAGCTGTCGCCGCTTTGGCAGACATATCATCCCAACGCATGGAAGCCCACATTATACGTAGTTGTAAGGCTGCACTTGCTAACCACTGTAAATTCACAGTTCTATACAACCAACAGGTTTTTAAAAGAGGTCTTGCACAAGGGTATGGCCATACTGATTGGTTTGGTTTAGCACTATGACTGAAGCCATTAACCTGGATGTGACCACCTTGTCTGCTAAGTTTTTTCAGTTCATGGTGAGGTAGAGCCACAAGTGTCTTTGCTTTACTTCTGGTATGAAACGTTGAACACAATGGGTATTTTACAGGAGTTCTCTTCTTTTTCTTCTCAACTGCTGATGTCTGCACTCTTTTTAAATAAATCTTTCCTTTAGGTGTTTCAGTAGAATACACTCTGGTAATTCCTTCAGAGTTTTCTTCTTTAATTTGTCTATCTTCTCGTTTGATAGGTCTGCTAGGACCAAACCTTCTGTTTACTGTTGCACGGTATGCTGCTTTCAGTTCTTCTTTTTTAATACTTACTTTGTAAGCAGAGTCTTTTGATTCATTTTTGCTGTTGGATTTTGAAGGTCTTCCTTTAGAAATCTTTAGTTTTGGAATTGGAGGTCTTTCTTTTTCAGAAACATCAGTTTGAGTTTCGTTATGATCACTATCAGTCAATTCTTTCAATGGACCAATTTCCACTTCATTTTCATCATTGCTTTCACAAGTAATATCAATGTCCATTTCATTGCCAACAGCCGGCACTGCTGATTCTTCTAATGTGCTCTCTGTCTTGAGGATATCATTATCAATTTCCACTTTATCAGATTTAAAATTGATATCACCTTCACCAGACTTTCTCTTAACAAAATTATCTGTACCTTTATTGTCACATTCTTGGGCGCAAGCAACAGCAGATAATAAATCTGATAAAATGTTTTCATTTGAATTGGTGTATGAATTTTTTCCCAGTAAGTATTGCTCTAATATGGACATTCTTGAACTTTCTTTTGAATTAGTTAGTAAGGAGGAACTTGTGTTTATCATACCTCCTTTTAGTAGTGAAACTAGTTTATTCAGAAGTTTGGCTTTGGTGATACATAGAGGTGAATAGCAATTTGTTGTTACCCCAGTGCCCTGCAGTATATTAGAATTCCGAATTTTGTTACAATCTTGTGAGTAACACTTATAGTATTTCGTAATTTGGGATATGCTCTTGTACTGATCTCTCAAGACATCAACATCTTTTGTAGTACTTGGTTCTGGTTTATGTTCAACAGTTGGGGCACATATAGATGCCAGATCTGTTTCAGGATCATCATTTTCTACATCCACATTCTTTTCATCTTCACTTTTAACATCAGTTTCTTCTTTCTTAATGTTAGACAATAGATTAGCCATTTTCTTTTCTTCCATGAATTTCAGATAAGTTCTTCGCGCTAAAAATTCATCTAGTTTGGATTTTCTAGCCATTTTAGGGTAGTATCTTCTGGTGGAAGAGCTCAAAGCTTTTTCAACATCTATTTCTTCAAACTCTTCATCTTCTTTTTCCACATTTAAATTTCTCATTGATGGTGGCACTGTGAAATAATATGGTTATTTTTATTTATGTATATGCATTTTGACATAGCTGATTAAAAGTAAAGTAAAAAGGTTTTATTTTTGTCACAATAACACAAATTAAAAAGAAAAATAAGTGACAAAAAGGGGCATCACTCAGCATGTGCCCAGAAGCGATACATATCGCTAATGCGCGCTGGTTTTATGCGACTTCCAATGATTAAATAAATCAACAATCTATTTTAATAGATTGTTTTAATTTGAATACATACACTTTTCTTTTACTTCTGTGAGTTTGGTGTCATTTGATGTTAAATATTCATAAGTTTTAGGTTCAACAGCTAGGACTTTTATAGTATTTCCTTCTTTCACTCGGACTGCAATTTTTGCCGGACCATTTTCAAGGCTGGGCTTCAAATTAATGTATGCTTTTTTATATTTTCTCGTAGATGAGTTCCAAAGCCAACCCCATTGGCCATGTACCCTGTATTCTTCACCTTTTTGTTTCCATATCTAGAAATAAAAACAACTAAGTTTATGATTGAGCTAAATATTAGTACCACTAATGCCACATATTTTAACTTACACATAGTACAAATATAAAAAACCGTAGGTTTGTAAAAAAAAGTGTGTCATTCATGATCATGACTGACATGTTCATCAGAAACACCTATAACTTAACTATGCGTTTTTCCGGGATATGTGCTATGCAAAATTTTAGCCCGCTCCAAGTTTCGGCGTAAAAAGTTAACAAACATCCACTTTCGCGGTTAGGTTTTATTAATTTAGCGCCTCTTGAAGAATTTATCTATCACCGAACTGCGATCAATATCAATATTATCGAAATAGTAATTTCATGAAATAAGTGCATATATTTTTTTTACATAATATATAGGGCGAGTTATTTTTCCGGGCAACTTAGAGGAAAGAGGAGACTGAAAATAAATTTTAAAAAAACATGCGGGAAGGCGTTATACTGTATCCATAATATATACCTGATGGCGAAGTCCTAGTGAATACTTTACAAAATTATAAGCAGTCCGATACCGCTCTTCTTCTTCATCCCTTTCTTTTTTTTCTCTTTTGTCAAGTTTCTTACGCTCTTCGCGATCTGCAGCTGTGGTTCTAATGAGCTTAACATGGCCCAATTGTTCATGCCAAGCAGGAACCCAAACTGCACTTTTTATACAGGACTGAAATGAGAGAATATTTGGATTTACAATTTTTTTGATCTGAAGTGGAATAATAATTGATAAATAAAGCTTTATTGCAGTAATTCAACAGCCGGTAAAAGTAATAATTAATTTTTTTTTCTTTGATTTTTCACTTCAAGAATAATTAACTAGCTAATATGAAAAAATATATACATATATATACAAATTACCTGTAGAACACAAAGAGCTCTTGAGAAATCTCGAGGTATTTGACATGATTGCACAGCTTGCACCCATGGCTTCCTCAGCAGTGGCCAGTTAGGGTGCATAAATTGTATCACAATGTTAGATTCCAGATGCATCAGGGTTTGTCGGAGTGTTCCCACCAATAAAGGCTTTGTTCCTATAATATTTAACAGTAGTATTGAATGTATCTTGAAAAGTTATGTTTTAAAAATGTTAATGATTCTCCGTGAGAAATATTCATCATCAGCTTATATTAGTCCACAGCTGGACATAGGCCTCCCCTAATGAACGCCATAGTGCCCTGTCTTCAGCTTGCCGCATCCAGCATCATCGTTTCATTACTTTTATTAGATTAATTTAAGAAAAATGTTTAAAATGCTGAGGACATAATTGGGCGATTTTCCGCAGAGCCTATTAAAAAAGACAACCAACTATAATTTACCATTGAGTAGTCCAATCCATTTAAAGTCCTGAGAAGATGACAATGAAAATTTGTGCGACATGTAACGTTTTTTGTCTCTTTCTTCATTTCTTTGGGGTTTATTCAATGCTAATGGATTTGTAGTGTACTGGTTTACATAATTTTTAAAATTATTGTCTTGTCCTAGTTTAAAATAGCCAGTGGATATTTGAGTTGTCTTTAGCCTTGTTAGTCTATCTGAAACTGATAAAACATGAAAAATTGTTAGATAAATGCTTTTTAGAGTTTTAAGCAATCACATAGAATACATAAATGTATGTGAAATATACCTTCATCATTTTTTTTATTTTTTATTTTACTTCCTTTCACTTTTCTACCATCATCTTCATCATTATGATTATTCTCTTCATCATTGTCATGTATATCACTGACAATTGTAACTTCATTCATTAAATCAGCATCTATGGTAGAAACATCATCTTTGCCATCATCTAGTCTTAACTCAACATTATGTTTTTGTTCTTCTTTTATTTTTCTTTGTTTGATAATACTTGCATTTTCAACTTCTATGTAAGATTTTCTGCTTCCTTTAGACTGATTTGTAAGCCGGTCTGTTATTGACATTTGTCTAATTATTTCTTGTTTCATTTCTAAAAGTTCCCGAACCAGTGGTGTTTCCATTTCCTCAGAATCCAAAACACATAGTAGTTCTTGAAATTGTTCAGAGGTGGAGTAGTACCAAATTTCACCATTTTCAGCTTCCCTACAAGCATATGCAGAAGGATAAGTAACTCTTATATACCAATTGTATTCTACAATGATTTTATATAAATTATTTTATATACTCACACAAATAAACGTCTAGCAATGAACCAATATTTTCTTCCATGCCGATCAAAACCTAAATGTTCATGACGACACAATAAGCCCTGTTTTTCTGCATCTGGCAAGCAGTCTGTTACACCTACAGTTTTGTGAAGTTTGCAAAGAGCACACTGCCAGTCTTCTGTTGGGACATTGACTAAAGGTGGATCCACACACTCCAGGTGATAAACAGCAGGACATGTCTCGCAGCACAGAAGATCTCCCAGCCGGTGGCACACTCTACAGTGATCATCGTAATGGATTGGAGCTATAAGACATCAAAATTACTTATGTTAGCAATATTATTTGGCCAGTAAAATAACAGTCAAACAAATGTAAGAGTACAGGTTCCACCAAATCAAAGGCTCTATTAAGAAGAGAATAAAAGTATTTAAATTTAATTACCTTCACTCAAAAGATCATCTCGAACTGGATTTGTAATCAGAAACTGATTGCACAAGAACTGTAGAACTGATAATCGATCTTCAACAGATGTAAATGGGTATTCACATGAGTTCAGAATCTTAACCACATTTTGATCAAATGATTTATCACTCTCTACATAAATTCTTAGTATTTCAGGCCATGTCATTACATCTAATAAAAACAAAGTAATGTTTACACTGTCTTTATGGTCCAAAGGACCAAAATGTGTTTGTTGAGCATCTTCTTCTCTGAGTAAGGCCTTCAGCAACATCAAATGTACTTCTATAAGCAAATTGCTCTGATCTTCACAACTTATAGCTGCACACAGATCTTCTATCCGAAAGGGAGACAGCCTCACCAAATGTCTGAAATGTCGTAACACTTCATAAACACCAACTGCTTGAAACACTAATGTTTGAGGGATGAGTAAGTCGTCTGATGATGGTGGTAGATCTAGAGGTGGGATTTGTCGTTCTTGTTGCAACCACAAGGGATCTGGACTGGGTGGGCGAATCAGGTTGCTATTGACCTTCCGTGGAGTACCTCCAGTAGTACTAAGGCTGCTGACAGAAAAGTCACTATCACTAGCAGCTCCGTCAGCCACACTGCCTTCAGAACTGTCGCTTCCACGCTCATCATCAGGCTCCGATTTATCACTGTACTCATCTCCGAAATCAGAGCCATAGTGATATTCTGATTCATGGTAATCAGCTGCTTGAGGGTTATACCCTCGCCGCGAATAGGAACCAGATAATCCGCCTCTTTTATTTTTGTGAGGTTTACCACGTAGCTTGCGCGTACTTCGTCTACTGACATCGCTTCCTTGTGGAGAAGAAGCTCTGGATGCAGAAGGTGTACTCGTGATGGACGAGTTACTAAGGTTTTGTAAATATTTTGGTTTTTTCAATAGATGATATTGGAACTTTCTGTTCTTCTCAAAACTCCCCGTCTTAGGGGGTCTCCCGCGTTTTTTTGCCCCCCTTCCGGACATTATTGCGGACAACTGTCAATAGCAAAGCGTTTCGCACGTGTATCGCACAAACATAGTCTTGTTTACAAATACAAAAGATGGTATTTCATTTTAGTTCATCCTAAATCCAATGCAATCATGATGCCAGTCGTACGGATGCTTCGGCCTAGCTAAACGTCACACAAGGAATAAAAACACAACACACACACTTATTTTACAATTCGCACTAGAAACTCATGTATGTGTTCACTATTTATACATTTCTCATTGATTTAGGAAGAGAAAGAAGGCACCAAAATTTTAATGACGCGAAATGCGACTACTACATGCACTGAAACGCCCGATGCTGGCTTCCTATTGGTTGATTAGCAAGTCCGCCATGTCGATTTTCGTAATAAAATGTAATATTGTGATTTTTCTTTGAATCTATACTAAATATAATTTTTAGTCATAAGCACACTGAAACAATAACATTTATAAACAAATGAAACTAATTAATAATCTTTCAAGCACCGTCTTTTGAGCCCGAGCAATCATATTCGAGAAAAATAGACGGAACACCACGGCAGCCATTTTCTTCATTTTTAAATGGTAGTCATTGCACCATCTAAATTTTTCCTGATATTTTTTTCTATAACCGCTTGGTCCTACGAAAATAATATAGATGACAAATAAAAATACAGAGGAATATTTAGTAAGAGATTCATGATAGCAAGAATGTTTTTTTTTTAATAACACTAATTGAACGGATATACTATAGTACTTCGAAACTCTATGGTTACTGCAGGTTATTATGTTGCAAGCATAAAAAAACTGGCTTATAATATGGTCACACACGCTCAACTTAAACTAAATCCGTTGATGTACACATAAACTAAGTATACGATGTACACTAGCAGTTTTAAATGCTCTAAGGATCTACACCAAGAATCCTCTTATTATATAGAATCCGCTTATATCCTTTACAGGATACAAGCTTCTTGATTTTCTACAGTCTATAGATATGCCCTATCTACGAAATTTTCCTGTATAACCCGTAGTGAAAAAATTCTATGTCTATGGTTTCGCATGTTTCGTTCAAAATCTTCATCCAATTTATTCGGAAAATAACGGTTTTATTAAAAAATATTTTTTGTTTCCAATTTTCTACTTTTATTTCTGGAATTTGAAACCTTGCATAATCATAACTTAGTAGTATGGTTTTATTCTCTTTGATCATAATCATAGCTACTACTTTAGTACTATACATGCTTCAGCATCCCTAGTGCATCTGTCTGTGGTACTCTCGGAGGAAGAATAAATTGTTCCGAGGTGGTACTATACTTTTAAACATAAACCCAAAGATCTAGGATCCTACGTTCCGTAGGGGTATACTATAATCTTTGCATAAAACCTAAGAAGTATACTAGGTATAGACGGGGCACTCCCATAGACAAGATTTCGACACTAAAAAGCTCACATATCAAGAATGACAGCTTCTTTTTTTTAAATTATTTGCTTAGACCCGGATTTGACTTCACAATCTATGCTAGTCATGTACTATTCATACAATATTTTCAATTTATATTGGCATACCTATTAATCAATAAATTTAGGTATGCCAATATAAATTGAAAATATTGTAGGAATAGGAAAGTAAGAAAAAATACTAGTGTAATTTATGTTTTTTATTGTTTCGTTTAGTTTTACATATTTTAAAAGGTTTGGATTGCATAGCATTGTTTCAAACAATTTGTTTGAAGGAACGATTTCGTTTGCAGTCTCACTCGCATAACATTTTGCACCTTTGCACCAAAATTAACACACAAACTATTGGTGAAGTTCCTGAAGACTTCGCAGTCAGAAGATCCTCGCAGTCAGTCTTTCACTATTGATGCAACGTGACAACTTTTCGAGTACTGTATTTTTTGGGAACATTATGTAAACTGACGTCCCTTCGTCAACTATCACTATCACAACACAGATAGCACTATTTGTACTTATTGCATGATGTTATTGCAGCTTTCAGAAGTTGCGAGATAAATTTTAGGGAGCCAAATACGAACGAGCTCGACGCAAACAAACAATTCAATCAATCAATCAAACAAAGTAAACAAACGTAGCAAAACCAATATGGCGTCGGTTATCACTGTTTGATCAGAGACGAGAGGAAGGAAAGAAGTGTGAAGGAAGGGGGTGGGAATTATCATATTTGATATGCTCAGAGCAATAACTATAACATAGAGGGACCGTGAAATTTAAGTCTAGTTATACTCTTCACACTTATAACACAATCAGTGTGAAAAAAGAGGATAGGTATATAGATATATGGGTTGCTTATGGCAATGCTGTCCACTTTTTTCGTCTCGGTAGTGATGTGCCGATATTGCAGAAGTATCGATATTAATTTATTTTTAACAGATAATTTAACTATTGAATTAAATGTTCATACGTTATTGTCATGTCTTTAGAAGGTTATCGGTTCGATACGTATGTATGTAACATTGTTGGAATTTCACAATATTCACATAATGTTACTCTATGTGGATTTCTAAACACGTGTGCCAAATTTCATAAGTTTTTGTATGTATGTTTCTATACGCATTTATCTGAAACTCGTAATTGGATTGTGAGCATTCTTTCTTTGTTGGATTAGGTATCTCTTAACTTAGGGAACAGTACAATTTATCAAAATCAGTTCAGCAGTTTTCATGATACGAAATGAAATAAAAACAATCGGATCAAAACGATATTTTTAATTTATTAAGAGCTGACCCGCCCCGGCTTCGCCCGTATGGATATTTCCATATTCTCTCACATTAAAATGTTCTCTGGGCAAATATTTCAAAGGCTCCCGTTCTGGATTTGGGTGTAGATTCTCATCATCATTATTATCCTGAAACAATGAAAGCTTAGTAAATAAATACTACCTGGCTTTAACCTTAATAAAAGTTCAATATGCAGACATAAAAAAAATCACTGATATGCTACACTGTTTAGAACATATTCGGCTATGCTTAGTCCAATTAATTCTGGCTCTCGGTATCGCTTTACACCAGTTCTCTTTCTCATTTGGAGGCATACTAAAAAGAAAACGATAACTTCTCCAAATTACCTATCGGCATAAAATTATCGAATCGATAAAAAGTACCTATCTACATCACTAGCATAGCATTACCTCACAAATGAACAATATTTAAATTTGTAAATTACTTCGCGATTACAACATAGCTTGTAATAAATATGGTTTGAGGGATCAACAGCAATATAATATGTATGGTTTTAGTGATCACATCCAAATATATCGCGGGATTTTGTATGAAAACTGTAAAAAAACACTTACCGGTGAAAGCTTACACATTTATAGTTTTCTTTCCGTGATGAATGTGATTTACACGATAACACAAAACAAGCCATGTTATAAGCTTATGCATCTGTCCTTTGCACCTTTTTTTTAACAGATTTATGCACAAAATCTATTATTTTTTTGTAAAATAATGACCCAGCTCACGTATTTACATTAACGACGTAATAAGCTACTAAATCAAATACTTTGTACGGTTAACCGTGTGCTAAGCATCTGTTGTGCTTTTTTTAATTGGTCGTGTATTATGAGACCAACTATGACCGTTTGACATCTTCGGAATGCCCATTTAGCTTTAAGCCTACATGATAGATATGCGTTTGTCTCCTAAATCAGTACAATCTGCGCTATAAGAGAGAAGAGCTTAGATATATCGTAATTTCTTCGCTCTCTCTATGCTTTAGTTATTGCTCTGAGTTGATATGTGAACCCGTAGACAAGACCATAGACATAAAGTCCATTATTTTTGTTCGAAGCTAACCTGCCGTGCAAAATCTGTGATTGAGCTACGTAATTTTGCAACGCAACGCACCGCAAGGTGATTTTATTTTTTCGATCGTTGTTTGCTACCTACCTGTACCTATTTTATTTTTCTGAAAATACTTTAGCTTGCCTTACAGATTTCATATTTTTGGAATATTGTCATACATCATTTAAAGGATCATCATCACGGAGCGGTGTGGCGGCGCGGCGGCTTACCAGTGTAGTGTTTTTAGAAATCATACTACGAAATGTATCACATGAAGAGCATTATTGACCATGGCGAAGGAATTATTTTACCAAAGTGCATGTACCACGTGCGAAATCCTAACGAAACATTGAAAGACGAATTGAATATAAACATTCATAACCAGGTTATGAAGTTTCTCGAGGTTTTTGTCCTATTACGTTGAAACATTTTAAAAATAATAACATTCCAACTAACGTTTTATGAACAATAATAATTTGTATCAAATGTCCTCCATTATCCCTGTATGTTCTCTGTATCTATATAAGTGGGCAAAAGCTAGTTTTGTAGTAAACCTATCAGAGATTGTAAAGAAAGCAGCTTCTGCTTTGATATCTATTTTTGTTACTATTTGTACCTGCAACCACTCTGTATTACCCTGGAAATAATCAACATACCAACATCATTTTGTTCTAGGCACCTAATAATAAAATGTCTGAATTAGAGCACAGACAAGAAGTACTTATAAAAAAGCTGGACACCCTGTATGACCGGATTAAAACAATTAGTTTGTACTGTAATACACATAGTACTGATGTAGAAGGAAAGAATAAAACAACCGTAAGTTTGATTTATTGTGCTTATAACAAGTTTAGTTTAAACATACGAATGTAACAAAAATGAAAGACCAAACTTTCAGGTAGGGTTCTCATTCAATCACAGAACACTATCTTTTTTTATAAATACATGTAATGCCGGGTACAGTACAGACCAAGTGAGCGTGAGTGAGCAATGGCTAACATACACTCGAGAAATAATCAGTGTGGACAACATTGCAAAAGCAAGCAAGCCCAAACAAAGGCCTTCTTTCCTGCAACTACAGCAAAGTACTACAACTACTACAAAGCCCAAACAAAGGCCTTCTTTCCTGCAACTACAGCAAAGTAAAATGGAGCAAACATACCAATCCTTGAAACCCACTTGTTTGCATTCGCTCATTCTCGCTCGCTTGGTCTGCTCTGTACCCACCATAACGCTTGTCATCGGAAATAACCACACTATTGTTCAATATAAAATGGCTATTTTTACCCTATTTTGTTAGTTATTTTTATATTAATTAATTTTTATAAATTTTATATAGATTTCAGCTCCAGAGGAAGTGGTTTTAGTTGTGGACCCTGACAACCTACCTTGGTATCTAAATAAAGTACTGAATGAGCCATCAGCAGCAGTAAATTTGTCATGGCATATCCATTCATCAGTTCCAAACGAGAAAGTAGAAACGATTAAATCATTTGGAAAAGGATTAAAATGTTCAGGAAATGAATCTGTGAAAATAAACCTCAGGCTGATATTCAAAAATGGTAAGATTACTAGCTTTTTTCTGTGGCTTGTCTCCTATTGACATTTGACTACTATATAATCATGTTCAATTATCTGTTGCTGTTGCAAGTTGTGTGTTCTATCAATAATAATATTATAATCATCTTTCTTGCAGTATATGCAGACTCAGAGCTGAAATTGACATCCTTGGCAGTGCCAATTATTGGTTCTGTTAACATTCTCAGATACCTGTCTTACGTTTATCCTAAGGCTATACCTTATGATGATAATGACTTTCAAATGGATACATTGCTTGACCTCTGCCATGTAATTGAGAAATCATCAGATAAAAACAAAGAAAGCTATGTGAAACAACTTTTTTCAAACTGCAAGGACTGGATTTATGATAATAAGTATTCAGTTGTAGATTTAGCTGCATATAATATCATTAAACAATCAAAAAATTGCATTAAATTGATACCAAAGCAATGGTTTGCCAAATGTGAAAAAATGTGTGCTTGATTTGTTATATGAAGGTAAAAGTGTATGTATGTGTAACATTATTGGTCATTTCGGAAATAGGGTTGATAAAAATGATGTTATTTTCAAAAAATTAAAAAATCTGATTTATTTCATTTCAATAAGTTTTTTGGTCATCTGTGTTTTATGATAATCGCTTTGGTCTATCCCGTATTAAGGTTTTTATGGGCAGGTACAAAAGGTATGTTCAATCACACAAAGTAGTAGCAGAAAGAGAAGACACCTGGATTGCAACATTCTCATTCTCTCTTACCTACAACACCTACAATAAATTATTTTTTAATCAACAATTAATTTCCATATATTCTTTGCTATAAAACAGTTCTGATTTGCTGCAATCACATAGGTAGGTTTACAGTTTTTTTTTTCCTGATATCTTGCTCTATAATAGGTATTTAAACTTTATGGAATGAATAAACAAGACTGAAAACTTGTGAATAATATTCATCTCCGAGGATTCCCTGAATCCTCAACCAGGTATAGCTAGGTACATTGTCTTGTATTTTTGACTGCTATCTGTTCTTATTGCAGTGTTAAAATCAATTAATTTAATTCACACGATTTATTTTGAAAAATAATTTGATTTAGATCATCTCAACCCTGCTCGGAAGTAAGTGGGTTAACTACGACCTTATTTGTGAGTGTTTCGATAAAGCCCGTGTCTTGTCTAGGGAATAAATATTTATCCCTCAAAGATAAATCTTTGTTATCCGCCGGAAAATACGATAGGACGACAGCAGCCCAACTTCAACAGAGGCTCGTGTCTCTATGAAGTAATAGTAGTCAACCCATAGCTAACCCACTTAAATCCATAAAATTAATTCATCAAACTACGGTAGTTTTTATAGTAAAAAATATAGTTATTTATGATGTCTACATGTCTACCTAATATTTAATACTATTACGAAATAAAACTCATGTGAATTTCATATTTCTTTTTATTCTATCTTTTATTTATGTAATTATAATATTGATCTTAATGTACCTAGGTAGGCAATTAATCTACTTAGTGAATAATTCGTCAACTTACACCATGAATCTTTTCCCAATGGTGCGAGTTGACGAATCGTAAAAATATTACCTATATTATTTTCGTTCTGCAACTCGCACCATTCTTTGTTTCATTGAAATATTCCAGTACAGTCACGCAAAAGAGCGGGTTTTAACCTTTGATCTGTGTTGGTGCAGGATCCTGACTTACTTCGTTATATGTGTATGCTAAGGATCCTTATCATTACTACACGGTAACTCTCGTAAATGTCACACAGACGGGGGGTGCGCTTTGTCGCAGTGTTCACACAGATCAAAGGATCTGTGTTGGTGCAGGATCCTGACTTACTTCGTTATATGTGTATGCTAAGGATCCTTATCATTACTACACGGTAACTCTCGTAAATGTCACACAGACGGGGGGTGCGCTTTGTCGCAGTGTTCACACAGATCAAAGGTTAAACGCATCTACAAAAATTATTATTGCTTTATTACGGCCATTGTTTGCAAAATCCAGGCTCATTGTTTTTTAAGAGGTCCGATGAAAGTAAAAACATGTCAAACGTAAGATTTATTTTATTACCCTCTAACTTATCTCCACCCACCGGTTAATTAAATCGCAAATTCCAGAGTAAGAATTTTAACAATATTATAGGGCATGTCGTATCTAAGTATGCAGGCCATAAACATTGCATTTCTAGGGGTTTCACATTACTGGTTGTTATTTTTATTTTACAACCCAGTAGGTATACGAAGAAGAATAGTATGTAGGTAATTAATTATAAAATATCTTTAAATGAAAGTCGTACAAAAAACATGCTCTGCATTGGCTCATTTGCTTCAAAGTGCAATGGGATATGGTTGGCTTTATAAACCCGTTAGGTGCGTTTCCCCATTCTGGAGTTCTAAATAGCAACTTAACCAACTTTGTATTACATATGACATTAATTAAGTAATATTATAAGACTTAAGTAGGTACTTAATTATGTTAATTTTGGTTAGGACTGATTGTATTGTTATTGTCCACAAAATTATACAGACCGTATTATGCATACGGTCCGTTTATCAGTTTTGAGATAAGCTGTTGTACTATGATAACGGTAAAGGTAACCCAACTGAATCCCAGCGCTAGGCAGAAACAAACTTTGCATTATGAGCCATAACTGAGCATGTTTGCACGCGCTAAGCACATCTACAAATTAAGTAGGTTCGCTTTTTCGCGACAAGGACGCGAGTGAACACCGCGCGGTGAAGGCGAGAAAGGGAGGCAAGAGCCGGCCCGCGCGCAATTTCAATGCTTTTTATTTATAAATTTGTTATTGCTCTAAACCATAATCGTAAGTGTTTAGTTAAGTATTTTTGAGACGATATTTCATTAAAATATGTTATATATCTAGCAAATATAACTGGTTTTCCTTGTTTGAAAATTTAGAGGAAACTTTGTGATTTTTTTCTATCGAGTCAAGTTGAGTCGATCGTGTTTCGACTTCCATAACTTACTAAAATCCTAATCTTTCTATGCTCATAAAAAAGATAAAAAAATGTGTGTTTTCTTGCCTTAAAATTGATTTTCCGTACAGACAAAACCTGGATTTTGGGACCTACTTCACCTTAAGGCTAAGCGACACAACTCTACAGATGCTGTGAGAAGGCGCAGGAAACGTAGCTTGATCTGTTAGGATAGTGCGAAGCTCTAATGCAAAAAGGTAGCATTCGTCTGGGCAAGCACCTACATAGCCCAGACGACGTGCTAAAATAGGTTTCAAGCATCTAGTGGGCTAACGGCGAACTAAAAACGCCTCAGCTTCAAAAATGAACACATCAAGTGGTAATCATAATAGGCTTATCATGGCCGGCCGCTGTGACACAAAAGTTATTAAAAATATGTTACAAATTAAAACTTATTTACAATCACAAGCTAATTTTTTTTTGCTAAATCATACTTTACTAAATTACCTGAAAATTCGGTGAATTCGAATTTCGAACACTATCAGCTAGCACTGTAACTTTTTTAGTCAAATTATTTTTCTTAATATGTAGTGACTCTTGTCTATTATTTTATTCACAATTTTTTTGGTTTTTATTAAAATTCAGTCAAAGTAAAACAAAATTATCTCAAAGTAAAAGCGGTGTGAGTTACAGAAAGAAGAGTATAGCATTTTTACGATTCGTCAACTAATAACAATTAGGACAATATTGATGGTGTCGAACGACTCTAAATATTGTATGTAATGTAGTAATGTACCTAATCTATTCTCTCAATATTTGAACTATAAAATATTAAAAACTATATAGATACATACTTTATGGCGTCAAAGAGATTGTGTGATACATTTTTTATTAAAATGTAATAACATAGGTACTATTATTATTACTTATGTATTCAGTGAATTTCTGTGCGAATAACATGGTAATACTACCAAATTAAAGAATAATGGCATGTGTTTTGCTGTGCTATGTAATCAATGTACTAAGTCTGAAAATGTTATCAAATACGATACATTAATAGGACTACACTTAAATGCTGATATATATATATTAGGCAGCAGTGCTGGCATTTTAGTAAATGCTGCCATAGTTGGATGAAAATATGTAAGTAAGTACTTCTAAGTTTCATACATAATGGCACCAGCATTATTGCTTTTTTCAAACCACTAGGAATAGACTTAATTTTATAGATAATTTGAAGATTGTATATAATTATAAGACAAGGTAATTTATAATAATAGTCAAGGTCATAATTATTTAAGTGCTAGAAATGTAAGGAAATCACAGGTATATCATATTTTGTGCCACAACTTTTTCGATTTAACATCTGAACAGAACAGCTGTTCTTAACATCGATATTATTACTAGTATTTTTTTATATTAATTTTAATTAACCAGTACATTATTTACACTGACAGCTAAACAGGGGTGTCAATGATTGGTATAGACTTCTAATCCCCATAATTGTCCTAAGGCTTACAAATAAAATATCTTATCAAATCAAATTCTAAAGTAAGCTTCATTTTTTAATCTACAACTATCAGTCAAAGTTTTTTTTTGTTTTGGGCCAGAGTACCTACATTCTCATTGTGCATTTAAATGCAGAATCTGATTGATAAGTTTGATACCACCCATTGCCCGATGCACATGTCCAGGTTCACCAGCGCCATCAGCGTGTTGCTGCGGCAACAAAGGCATCATGGATTTATAAGAGTTGTTTTACAACAATTTTATTCGAGTTAAGTTGTTTAATCTTGATACTTAATATTGGGTTGTTTTTTAAATATTTTCGCAGCTTGGCCCTCAATTTAGTTTAAGTATTGATGTTCATCAATTAGATAACGTTAAAATTAAGTACTAAATTAATTTTAATAGGTAAAGAAGTACTAAACAATTAAGCTTTTGACTCCAAATTGGAATCTTCTCTTTGTAAATTGACATCATAAATAATTAACTAGATTAAGACTACAATAATCAATACAATAAATAATAGTTGAACAAATAATACCAAGTTATTTGTTACACAAAGCAATTAAGGAGTTACAGCATGTTGACAACCTAGTCAATCTATTAAAATTGGCTGGTTATAATTTTTTTTAAACCAGATTTTAAGTGTTTACTCTTCATTAGATGGATATGTTTCGCGTTATTTTCCTTTCTTTTTACTTAATGCAAAGACATGAGTGTATTTTTTACAACAATCCCGAAAACGGGGTTCATGTACAATGTACGTACATAATATTCCGGTACTTACACAAAATATTGATCAAGTCATATCACATGTGGTAAAAATCTTAAAAAATGAAGTAAATTTCTTACATATTGTTAAAACGAGATCAACATCATTATTAAAAATTGCCAACTCAATCCAATTGCTGTCAGTAAGCTGCTTTCAAATTTACTTTAGTCTTAGGAGTTACGTAAAAGGTGTAGCGGAGTGGTAAAATGTATAAAAATATCAATAGTCAAAATTAAAGCTTATCATTATAAACTTAAAAAAGATATGTACAAAAGAGCTACACTTTGTTTTACCTATAAATAAGGAATGGGCAGTGACAATAATTTGTAAAAAGTATCCTATCTAACGAAACGCGGGCACAACCAGTGCGTTTTTTAAGTTTCTAATGTAGAAACTTAGACGAACTATTCAAATGTGCACGCTTTGCGCGTTACTCAGCGAGAGCGTGCCGGGGGCTTCGTGTCATACGAAGGAGGAGAACCCTGGCAGCGGCGCCCGTGAGCGCGCCATATTGTTCATTACGATCTGTCCGCCGTTGAGGCTGACGACCGCGCTGCCCTCCGGCTCAGAGTCCGTGTAGCTCGAGTACTGGCGCACCGGTCGCTGCCGTTTCCACGCCTGCCGAAGCGTGTCATTCACATTGGCATAGTGGTTTACGAAAGAATGCGGCTCCGATTTGACACTCTCGTTTTCGCTTTCGGAATTCTGAAAAAAAGGTAACTCAGCTGATATGGTGTTGGTTATTTTTGGACGAGAATAACTGATTATTCTTGTTTATTACCTAGTCTTTATTCTATAGTGTATAATTTAGTTCGCCAGCGCGATTTGGTATATAATCGCTTGATTATAGACTTTAGTTACTTGTTTATCTTTTTTATGAAAATATTTTTTGTGAAAGAGACAAATTTGTAGAATGCTGTGCCTATTTACAAGAAGATTGCTAATCTACGAGAGTTTTGCATTAGAATTCTACACTTTTTCCAAAAAAATATAGTTATATACCTACTTATTTACAAATCAAATTAGTGAGTAGAGTAGTAAAAAATGCGGAAACTACAAGTGCCAACGACGAAGCGTGACGAACATAACCATAGCGTCAACGAGATCATCAAGTATTTACCGTCATTTCCAGGGGTGTGAAGAAAAAAAAACAAGGTCGGTATTTAGTGAGAACCGGGGCGTTTAGTTTACACGACGCTGATTTTAATGGTGATTACCTGTGAGTCAGAAGAGCTCATTTCAGAGGGTTTTTCTGTAAGGGATGAATCGTCGGGGTTTTCGTCGTAGGCGCGGAGGCTTTCGTCGTCGCTGTGGTAGCGGATGGATGCGGGCGAGGGCCGCGGCGGGGACTTGCCGAGCGTGGCCTGCTTGCGGCGGAGCGTGCCGCCAGCCGCCAGCGCCGCACTGCCTGCCGAGTTCTGCCGCGCTCGGTACAAGTCCATTGCGAGCGAACTGCGCTCTTCAGTCTCACCGCCGAGTGATTCCTCGAGGGTGCGCTGAGCTTCTTCTGGAATAAAGGGAAAGGTGAAGTTAATATTTATTTAGCACCCGCGTTTAGGTTTATAAAGATTAAGTTGTTTTTTTTTCATCGATTTATACTGAATAGGTTGTTATTCATCCAAGAATCGAGTGTAAAATGAATAGAAAATAGATATCAAGAAACTGTATACCAAAACTGAACTAGGAAATCATGATAAATAAATAATGCGGGATAATTCACACAGCATTATCTAGCCCCAAGCTAAGCAGAGCTTGTGTTATGGGTACTAGTTAACTGATATACATAATATAATACAATACATAGATAGATATTTTTTTATTATACATAGAAAACGACCAGAACACCATGAACAAATGTCTGCAGATCGTACACACATTTGTCTCGAGGCGGGAATCGATGCCGCAACCTCCTGCGTCGCAGACAGACCTTCGCCCACAGCGCCACAGAGGTCGTCAAATATGAGTACGTACGTAGTGAAACGCAGGTAGTATAAAATATTTGTATTCTCGGATTTGGTCTATACATGGTCTATACTCACTTTTATACTTATAACTCTTGCTCTTGACGCAAAGTATAGCGATGACCATGATGATTATGATAATGGACGCAGCCGCCAAAGCAACCATGAACCAAGTGCTTCTATAGAACGGGCGATACTGCAAGTAGCCATACTCTAGGTAGAGTTTCGAAGGGGTCACTATAACCTTCTCGCTGTACGCTGGATTACTGATTCCATACATGTTGTAGGCGATGACACGGAACATGTACGCCGTTGACGGAAGCAAACTTTGGTACGATATCGTAAACTCTTCTAGTATTCCATTGTTCGTTCGTGTGACCGTTTCCCATCGAGTGCCGTCTGTGCAAAAAGGGACAAGTGATTAAAAAACAAATTTGAACAGTTTGAACCCTAGGTATTCAAATTATTTTTTACGGTCATCTGAGCGACGACACGATCTTTCCGATTTGATGAAAATTTTGAGAGTCGCGTATATTGAGAATGCTGGGTTTTGAGTTTAGCGAGCAATACGATATTTTAATTTTGATAGGAAAACAGATTGGTTTTGCATTCTAAACATCAAATTTTCATAAACTCTGAAAGATCGTGTCGTCGTCGCTCGGATGACAGAAAAAAATTATATACGCGATTTTACTTTTGTAAAACTAAAAAAAACATGGTAAATATCCCGTTACAAATGACTTTAAGATTCGCAAAACACTATAAATTTTTAAATAAAGTCAGTTGTTATTGGTGTAGCTGCCTTTTACAAAAAATTTAGAAAAAAAACCAAACAAAAGAGACCATGTGTTTTTATTTACAGGTGATGCATAAAAAGTTGATCAAACATTATAGTGCAAATAATTAGGTCTACATTCCAGACTTACAAGCTTGCCACGTCTCCTTAGCTGCATTGAATATGAAATCAATGAAAAATCAGACATTCTTCATGTTTTCAGAAAAAAATATGAACACAAAATTACACCAATAAACATTACGAAATACATTATGAACGTGAGTGGGTTAACTGCGGAATTTTTTTGCGTGGTGTGCACGCTTGTTTACTATAGAACCGTACTCAGGTGAGCGATATAAAATATAATGTCCCTTGATATGGGATGAACCGTAAGAGTTTTTCTACACAAACAAGACTCGCAGGACCCGCTTACATTTATGATGAATTCATCACACTAAGACAGTTTTTATTTATATTTATATTTATAGTTAACCACATTATAGTTTTACCTTTTCTCCTAGTTTCGATATAATATCCCAGAAGCGGTCCAGTTCCGGAAGCCGAGTTCGTCCACTGTAGGCGGAGTGCCGCCGGATTTGGGGATAGTTTCAGGTCAGTGGGGGCCCTAGGTGACCCCGGTTGCGGGCCCGTACGTATCTTAGCCGTGCCCGCGATTCCGGGACCGACAGATGTTATCGCGCGTACCGTGAAAACATACTCGGTTTCTTCTTCCAAGTTGCCAACGGCTAGAAATCGTTCATCTACTTTTTGCTTCACTTGCTTGCTGAAACCTATAAAGGATAAATTGTTTAAAATTTCGAAATTGATTAACTGTTTTTATTTTTGCAAAATATTAAGCTATGAATTTAGATAGTAGGTATTTTGGAAAAAGTGATACTGATAAGATATAGGATTTGATTGAGATTAAGGGTTGGTTGTTTGTATCTTGTTATATAAGCTTGCTCAGTCATAATAATCTATGCTTGAGTGGCGTTTATGGCACAGAAAAGAATTACTAAAGCATATAGATCGATGACTGAGCAACCTTCATAATTCTTAATATTTATTTTCTATTGTTTGACTACACAGTTGACTATCTACATTTTCTCAAAAATGTGAAAATAAGTTTCATTTAATTTTCTTCAAAATACTACTTAGTTTCCCCAACCATAGTAAACTAACATAAATAGTTTCTTTAACATGACACCTCAGTTCTAAAAGGTAAAATTACGCCGCACCATATACAGTAGGTATACCTAAATATAAAGATATTAATAAAATTTTCGTCATAACACTTACGCTCATCTTGCTCGACAGTTTCATAAGTAACGAGGTAGGAAGCAACGAGCCCATTCTTCCTACGCGGCGCTTCCCACGACACGACGAGGCTGTTCATCGTAATATCTGTGAAGGTGATGTTCCGAGGCACTGACGGCAGTCCCTGGTGAGTTCGCACCAATACGGCGCTCGAACGAGGCCCGTCTCCGGCTGGGTTGAATGCTAGAACCTGCAGCATACAAAACTCGGATGTCTTATGACGAATCATACTTATGACAGTGTAGCCATCATAGACATAGAATTTTTTCACTATGGTAGCCATATACTTTTAATATGCTAGTTTCCTAAAAGAATCGAATTAGTTCGTTAGTTAAATTATCAGAAATTTGACACGTAGTTTTTCTTTTATTTATAAAACAAAACATTATGAAAATATGGCCAGTTAAAGTTCCGCGTGACGTCACGCCGGGTGATACTTTGTAGCGACTTTGTGACGTCACGAGCCTTCTAACTTTGAAGCGCTGTATCTTTGTCATTTATTGTTTGATTGACAAAATAAAAAATACGTGTTCAATATCTTCTAATAATATAACTGACGAACTAATTAGAATTTTTAGGAAACTAGCCTATTAAATAAATGATTTCTAAGTTTACCTGAATACGATACTGTGTGAACTTGTCTAGAAAAACGAGTGAGTGTGAAGTGGCGGTTGCTGACACCACCTCGATCTCTTCTTCAGCGCGACGGCCGGGCTCCGGCTCCTCGGGAGATTCTGTCATTATGTAGAAAATCTGAAAAAAATTATCATACATTAGACCTGGATCTCACTTTCTAAAAAAGATTTCAAAAGAACGATAAAGATAATTTATAGCATAGTTAATTTCTTCGCTCCGTGGGGGTAATCGAGTACTTTTTTATCCGCAAGGGTACGTTATCCGGGGGTAGCTATGTAAGTGGTTGCCAAGGACTTTTTATTACCTCAGAGCAACAAAAAACGTAGATATTTTAACTTTCCATTTAAAGAGGCAGATTATGGATAGGCAGGGGGATGCCTGCACACACGGAAAACATAACTTCAAGGATGAAACGTGGGTTCTTTAAAGGTTTCGCACACGATACTAAATTTGAATCTCTGAATACGACTCTGAAAATTGAATTTATAATGGTATCTCACGCACGTCATTCGTTGCGTTGTACGAAAGTAACAATGAATAATCGACTGGCTAATACGCGGGTTATGATGTGGCACCAGCTTGAACGCGGAATACACACTAAAAGTCTGAAAATTGAACGACAGTCACCTTATACCCGAGCAGGTCTCCGTTCTGATGCGCAAGTGCGGGAGGGCGCCACGTGAGCGCCACCTCGGTGGGAGACAGCGGCTCCGCTGCGACATCTGCCGGCGGTGCGGTAGGCACGGCCTCGCCGACCCACACTACAGCTGGTGTGCCGCTGGGACCGGAGCCTTGTGAGTTGACAGCGCTTACGCTGATCTCGTAGTTACGATCCACAGATAGGTCTGTTAGGACGGCTTCTTCGCTCTGCAATAAATTAAATACGTTGTTTATCAGGCATTTAATTGCCCCTACATAACATATAACTTTTGATTGAATAATTATTTTATAAACATACTAGCGGTCCGCCCCGGCTTCGCACGGGTAGTTATTTTTTCGTAAATTTTCTAATGTTTTTAATACTTCTTATCCTATCAGGAATAAGATAAGAAGTATTAAAAACATTGAAAAATTAGAACTAAGAGAAATACAGCTTATCAAAAAACATGAAATCGGTCCCGTCGATCTTGAGTTATAAATGGTGTAGCTAACACGACTTTGTTTATAGATAAGCAAGAGTCTAAAGTGTGAGAAGTGAGAATTTTAAGAGAGTGAATTTTGAACTAATGTGATTGATCAATTCAGCTACGCTTACGATAGAGCTTCGAGTCGATGGAAACGCAGTACATCGACTATCGTTATGGTAAATAAATTATTTTGTATTTTGATTTGTATCGACAGTCAATATAAGCTCTATCGTAAGTTTGTGGAACTACCGAATCTTTAACGATCGACCACTTTACATATAGGAAATTTTACATATAGATTTACATAATAGAAGGTATAGTTACCTTGATGCCCGGAACATCCAGTTTCATAGTTTGCTGCAAAGCGGTCGGGAAGTCAGTGAGCGGTTGGTAGTGGATCCGGTAGCCGCCTGTGCGCGCGTCGCCGCTCCAATGTTGCTCGCTTAGCGGCGCCCATTGCACGCGCACACTGCTTGGCGTTATTGGTACTACGTGTAGTTTCTCGACCGCTTTACTTGGAGCTAAAACAATTGAATATAATTTGTCAAATGAATAACTTTATTCGCTTAGCCAGTCGCAGTAACGTGTCCTTTTCAAATGGATGGACAGAGAAGGATATCAACGCTATCTTCCCCCGAAGTGCTAAAGGCTACAAGTTGCTTCGTAGGTCACTATAATGCACGACAATTTATTGTACGGCCGAATAATGTACACCCTGATAATCCGTGTCATGGCTTCCAATTTTAATAGGTTTTGACACGGATTATCAAGGTGTACATTATTCGGCCGTACAATAAATTGTCGTGCATTATAGTGACCCTTCTTTTCGACTGCTTTGGTGCTAAACAATTGAATATCGTTTGCTACAAGCGTAGAAAGCTTTTCACGAAAGAAGTCCTCTAGACGAAGCGCAGTCGGCAGTGCGAACGAATGAATTTAGTGAATTTTGCGCTGAAAAAAATACTTTGTTACACTAATTACCGTGGAACCCCTACCAAAATGAAAGAGAACGATGCAATACCGCTTTCTGCAGCTTCCTATAATACCTTTACGTTCACATCGATCCAGTTAAATTAATGTGGAAACAAAAGTGAATATAAAAATCAAAATCCGGACTATTTTACATTGAACTATCGTATCATCAGAACGGTTACCTTACCACCCACCATGCTATAAACACTCTCGATAAAGTCTCTTTTTGCACCTAATAATTTGATTGTTTGGAAAAAACGAATAACAGACCTCGAACCCCATAATTTTTCTTCAATTTTTTTTAGTTTTGCAGGACAAATACTAATCCTTTGGATATATTTTAAGGGTTTCGAGGTCGGTTTCGAAACCCTTATGGTCTCGCTCTGTCCGTCCCCGCTCTTTCTTGAATATCTCAGTAACTACTGCAGCTATTAACTTGAAATAACGATATATTTTGTGCGCCCTTACTAATTTTTTATAGGTCTACTGGAGAATATCCTCCTTATTCGAACTCGGTTAAAAATATACTTAATCAAATTCGGTCCATCCGTTCGGATACGAGATACGATGCCACAAACAGCTACACATTAAAATACCTCTAATTTACGTCGGAATTACATGTTTAAATCAAGTGTATGTAGAACCTACCTGCAGGCAAAGTACGGACGGTCTCAGTAGCGTTGCTATATCCACTCGGTCCGATGTCATTGGTCGCTCTGATTCGGAACTGGTACGCGGTGTAAGGCTTCAGGCCCTCTGCCGTGTATGACGTAGCGAAGGGATCGACGCGCTCCGGTATGGTCTTCCAAACACCACCCTCCTCTTTTTGCTGGACGGTGTAGTATCTGTAGATTTAATTGTAAGTTAGAGAGACATTTTAATGTACAAACACAGGTCTCGTTACGGTTTAGTGGCGCTCGGCGAAAGTGGGGGGAGGAGGGGGGGGGGCTGTGGTGCTCTGTGCAGGTGTAGGATTCAAGTAGCATTCAAGCTATTCACGCGAAAACAACAAAAATCTACTTCTGCGTATTCAAACTCAGCGCTATTACACCGTGACGCGTATCATCATCACCATATATCAGTCTACAGCTGGATATTAGGCCTCCCCTATTATGCGCCATAGCGCCCGTCTTCAGCTTGCCACATCCAGCATTTGCCAGCAGTCTTTCGCAAATCGTCACTCCACCTGGTCGGAGGGCGTCCTACACTATGTTTGCGGAGTCGCGGTCTCCACTCAAGAACACGTTAAAGGCTAAGGTGGACGCGTAATATCAATATCATTACCAATATCATTGCTATGATCATGTTGGACATGGTACACAGTAGCCCACAAACGTGCTGGACATAGGCCTCCACCTTACGATGCCACAAAAAACTCCCTGCGACTCTACAATGTCTCTTCATTGGTCCATCTTTTAACATTTCGTTTTACGTTGCATTGTATCGACACATGCGGACTACAAGAACAGTAACATGGAAGAATAAGGTAGCACAAAATGTTAGTTAAATTTACCTCTGTCTCTATGACCTGTGCCGAAATAGGGGTTGGCTACGCAAGCGCTGAGCGATTGACACTTAGCGTTTTCTGCCAACCAAAGACCTTAATTGTTGATGTTATGAACATGTACAGGGTGGGTCAATTATCAATCAATAACGTTTATTTCTTTAAGCTTACAAAATAAGCACTTAGACAAGTCAAATTTTATACTATAAACAGGTTTATAAATAGTCATTATTATCAAATAAGAAATATGATGTTATTGATTTTATTCGCTTCAATTTTTTGTCCACTAGTGGAAGAAGCGAAAAAGAAACCACTAGTAAGTTTTATAAATCTTAAAATTAATACATTACTTATCTCAGTCTAAATATAATCTAATTTGTATATAACTCAATATTTATATGAAACTAACTAAGCTTAACATTATATCCCTTATATACCATTGTCGGTGTGGAACTGAGCGACATCTGGCCAAGCATTTACATCATTGATGTAATCATCTATGGAGTAATAGGCTTTCTTTATTAGATTTCGTTTTATGTACTGTTTAAATTTACGAATAGGGAGCTCAGTTGCTTCAGATGGAAGCTTGTTATAGAAACGTACGCAATTTCCCATAAATGATTTCCCTACCTTTTAAACAGCCATTTACCGGTCAAACAGTGACGTCATAAAAAATCATTTCTATTTCGCTTAAACGAAGTTGTTCATGAAAGTACGATTAATAGGGGTCATATTGAACAAAAGCCCTTGAATTCCCCAATAAAATTATATAACTGTTTTAACCGTTCCGCCCGAAAATTCTTAAACAAAACGTAAAAAAACATGACTCGAGAACTTCGAAAAATCGGGGAACATTATTTTCAAGTACCCCCGGGGGGAGGCATAAGTTTTATTAACAACACTGTTTCATCATCATCATCATCCTGGCTCTACAGCCGCGGGTGGGCCTTGGCCTGGTCGAGTAAATTTCTCCATTCGATCCTATTTTTGGTTTTTACATACATACTTAAACAACACTGTTTGGTTCACCGATATATTTCGATTTGCACAAGTATTTGAGATCAGCTTAATTGGACTCAATTAATGTTAGCCAACTACCTGAGGGGCGCATATCCATCGTCGCCAGGCGTCCAATTGAAGGTAATGTGATGGGGCTGCAGTAAAGACGGCGCAATATTCGGGAGCGTGGGCGGCGCAGGCACGGCTCGGTTGACGGTAGTTAGAACCAGAGCCCTGGCGGTTATACCCCAGCCTAGTCGAGTTTGTGCCGTCACGGAGAATATGTAGTATTGCTCTGATTGAAGTTCTGTAGCCCTGTGTAACACAAAATAATAAATAAATAATGCTGGACAATTCACACAGCATTATCTAGCCCCAAGCTAAGCAGAGCTTGTGTTATGGGTACTAGATAACTGATATACATAATACAATACATAGATAAATATTTTTTATTATGTATAGAAAACGGCCAGAACACCCTGAACAAATGTCTGCAGATCGTACACACATTTGTCCCGAGGCGGGAATCGAACCCGCAACCTCCTGCGTCGCAGGCAGACCTTCGCCCACCTCGCCACAGAGGTCGTCGAATAATGAAGATATTTATGCAAGCAATTTCGAAATTTTGCTTATTTCTATTAGCCAATAAAATAATCTTACCTAAATGTACGATCGGACGGCAAAAACTCCCTTGAAAACATGTGATGAGTTGTACTATTCAGGTGATAGGTGACTTTGTAAGCGAGTATTTCACCATTTGGATCTTCGGGCACGTCCCAAATGATCCGCGCCGTCGTAAACGTTACATCCGGAAACGACACATTCGACGGCGCGCCTGGTGCTAAAATACAATACTAAAGTTAGTAATCTATAAAACGTTAAACTCAAACTCGCTTTTAAAAATGTACGCACTGTCTTCGAATGTCCGGACCGTAAAAGGAGGGTTGCTAAGCACTCCGTCTCCCAACCTCGTGTAACCGAGGATTTGTATCTGATACACTACGTATTTTCTCAGCTCCGTTAATGTTATAGTGTGCGTTTGATTTGAAGGTATCGCTTGGCATTCTACTTTCTTGTGCTCGGGTCTGGGAGGGGGAACTACAGCTGCATAACACACTTTGTACCCTTCGATGAGACCGTTCTGATCTTGAACGGGAATGTCTCCCCATAGAACCACGACTGTTGTTGATGATGTGGCATTTCCTGACACGCTGTTCGGGCCAGACGAAGGTACTGTGGAAACAGAATACAGCTTTACCAAACAACCCAATTTTTTTTACAAATGAAATCACAATCAAATTATGGAATTAAATTAAAACTAGTATTTAAATTTAAACAATTGAGCTAACTGCAGACTGTTGCAAACAATCTACAGGTAGCTCATCTGATCCATATCGATACCAGTCGGAAGCGTGCCCAAGACGCTGGCTGTATTGCCCCGCTGGCAATGCTGATGCGCTGTGCCAGATACTCACCAGCTCTTGGGTCACGCGTTGCTTCGACCAGACGCTCAGATAAATCTAGTAGGTATGATATATAAAAATAATAATAATAATAATAATGCTGGACAATTCACACAGCATTATCTAGCCCCAAGGTAAGCAGAGCTTGTGTTATGGGTACTAGATAATTGATATACGTAATATTATACATTACATAGATAGATATTTTTTATTATACATAGAAAACACCCAGACCAACGGAACAAATTTCTGCAGATCGTACACAAATTTGTTCCGAGGCGGGGATCGAACCCGCAACCTCTTGCATCGCAGGCAGACTCTCGCCCGCTGCGCCACTGAGGTCGTCTCATATAAATACATACATACATTGAAATACTCCCATATTTAATTGAGAAGTGCCTACAATATTATAACAACTTACCAGCTTCTCTAGTTCTCTCCAAAGCGGTAGGACTTTCTTCAGACACACCCACTTCATTGACAGCTGTCATAGATATTTCATACACCGACCACTCTTCGAGATTAGAGAGAATGTGTGAGTTGGCTGTATGATCATCAATAACTATGTACAGCGTGTCATTAGTGCCACTTCTTTTATATGTTATATTGTATCCTTTCGGATTGCCGTACCATTCGTTTTGCTGCAGAGGCTAAAAAATAATAAGAAGCTTATAAAACGAGTTATAATAAAGACGACTTATTCGCTCTGACTCCCGAGTTTGGTTACTCGATACTATAATGCGATTTTTGTACATGGCACTTACTTACATACAATGCCTCTATCCTAAGGACATAGTACTTCCAGGTTCAAACAGAACATCTGTCCGTCGAGACGATAGTAGGTATTGAGTAACCGAATAATATCTTATTTTTTCTTAAGAAGATACCCCAAGCCAAGCAAGCGCCGTTACCTATTTTATCTTTTTATTTAAAAAAATTGTGTGAACAGTTTTTGATACTTATTATAAGCTTTTTTTTAATGCCTCTATACTCTAATAGTTTTATTTTGCATAGTTTAGGCAGAGATGCAATAATTGAGTTTGGTAATTATCGCATCTCTGCCTAAACTATATAAAATATTGTATTAAATAATAAGATAAAATAGGTGGCGGCGTAGTTTGGCTCGGGTTCGTCTTAATCTATGATTAAAAAAAAAATGGGCTACTAAAGTATTTAGTCAAACAATTATTTTACTTACAATCCATCTAACTCGCAGATTGGTAGCGCTAACCGCCCGCACTGTGACATTTCTCGGCGGATGCCTCGGTGGTGCTTGTATTGTCTGGAACTCCTTGCAAGGCTCCGAAGGGGCTGACGAACCGACCACATTAGTAGCTATAACTCGTAACCTGTACGTAGTGAATGGTATAAGACCGTTCACGAGTATAGATTCAGCATCTGGTGCGTTCACTTCGTATATTGTTATCCAAGAAGAATTGCGCGCGGTTTGAGCCTGAAGAAAATCAAGAAATATTATTATTGCGAATTTTTGAAAGGAAAGAATGATAAGATGTATAAAATAGATTTATTTGTGGTATCAGACTTTAATACTTTCTACAAATTAAAACAACATTATAGTTGTTAAAATACTTAATAATATACGATAGTCACAAAATGGCTTCTGCCTCAGCATGGGTTGTTAATAAGTAACCTCTTGTTGTCTAAACATGGAACAACATATAGCTACATTTTATCCCGGAAAAAGCGTGTAGAAGCTAGTTTAAAATAAATAGTAGTTTATTAAAAAACAGAGTGTGTATTTAACGCTTTTAATTAAACCATACCGTCTGCGCCAGTCGTACCAAATTTTTAACAGGCGCAGCAGTGTGGATTTTTACTCTCTAGGTTACCTGTACAGTCCACAACGATATTGAAGAATTGCCGTCGAAGCCAGGGGTGAACTGAAGGAGAACAGAAAATGCTGCTATGTTTGACAACGCAAGGTTCCGCGGTGCTCCAGGTAAAACGGGTTCAACACCCGATTGTATCGTAGCACTTCGTGGAGGACCTTCCCCGACTCCAGTTATGGCGCATAACCAAAATTTATAGTGAGTGCTTGCCTGTGAAACCAACAATGTATTACAACGATGTCAAGTTAAGGACATTGTTTCCGACTTATTAGGGAACTTTAGCTATAAAGGCTACTTACTCTCTTCATTTATCTCTGTATGGACTACTAAGTGGCAATTTAACCAGTTGGATTCTCTTGGGTATAGAACTTAATATAAAGTTAAGACTGTATTATGTGGCGACTCGCGGGATACAAAACCGCCAAGTTAGAAAACAACCAAATTATGTGAATAAGGAGTAAACTAGTCATTTATGTTCTTACCAGCAAGTGCTCCACTTTTATGCTTGTGACGTTAGGAGGCAGAACTTCTTCCTTTATGGTTTCCGGCATTGACTTAATTTGGTAGGTGAGTTTATAACCGACGAGAACTCCATTGGATTTTTTTGGAGCCGACCACGACACCCTCACTGCACGGTCAGATATTTCATCAAATAGCAAGCTTCCAACTTCATCCGGGACTGAAATGAGGTCAATTGCTACATTCGTATTCGTTGAAATGGTTCAAAGTGATGGATATCAATTTTCAAGTACGGTCAATACGTTCAGATATAAATAATTGATGCTGATGTATCGGTTCACGTTGCAATTGTAATGAAAACTTTCTGCACGGCTACTTAGCTGCCATGCCAGCGAACTTTTAGCGATAAAACACTTTAGTACAGCTACTAGTGAACTGCACTACACGAACTTGTTTCACATGCGGTAAAGTTTTACTACGAATTAGGGGAATGGCACGTTTCAGAACAATTTCATACGATATCGACCAATATTATGAAGTTAATTTCAGTAACTTGTATTTATATTAACTTTCTACTCACTATCTTCCTTTGTTCTGACTAGAATGTAATCGCTTCGAGGCCCATCCCCCGGCTCGGTGAAGCAAAGCACGGTGATATTGTATTCAGTAAACTTTTCGAGGCCACTTATAGCTGCCGATTGTTCAGTGAGAGGATCTAACAAGTTCGGAGGAACGCTAACGATCTTTTGTTCGGTATTGGAATTCTCAACTACATCCCATCTCCATGCCTGTATTTTATAACCCTGAAACACGAATCGAGATAAATAAATTGGCAAAGATTTAACAATAGATGAAAAACAGAAAGCTTTTAAAAAATATATATAAATCAAATAATAGAATTAAATTAAAACTAGTATTTACAATTACTGCAGACTACAGGTAGCTCAACATATCAATATAAAAATAAAATACGTGATTATAAAATACCTGATTAATTCCATTAATTTTCTGTGGATTTGGTGGAGTCCACCACACGCTAATTGAAGTTGAATTAAAAGGTTCGCATCGGACGCTGTCGGGCGCTGCTTCAGGCATACCTTCCTTTGTTTTGATTGTGTAGCTATCGGAGAAAACTCCCACGCCTTTATCATTGTAAGCAGCAATTTGTACATTGTAATCTTTCCATGTAATTAGGTCTTGGATAAGGTAGTTTCTCTGAGCTTCGTTAGTGATGTTTTGATCTGTCCACGGGCTGTTGTCGTACCCGCGCAGTCTGTATCGAATGACGTATCCCAGAATATGTCCGTTCCTGTGTTCTTCGAGTGGGGGTTGCCATTGAGTGATGATCTCTGAAGAAGATCGCGCTGACCCCATGAATCCGACTGGCGGACCAGACGGTGCTGCAATAAATAAAGTTACTCTTACTCGTTTTGAATTAATAAAGAAACTTTTCAACGAATATCGTGCAAAATATTGTAGGAATAGTTTTTGTAAATGTTTTAAAAATTTATCAAATACCATGCTAGGCAAGAAGGAAGAAAAAAAAGATTTTCATTCATTTTCTCCGGGTATAAGAACTGGACCTCGTTGGTTAAATGAAACTGATTCAAATAGTCAAGCAAACACAATTCAAACCCTTGACAAATAAATTCAATTCAATATTATCTTTACAAGCAAACATCTGAATAAGTCTGAAAGAAATTTCATTTATAATTCGAACCAATCTAAAATCCTGAGCGAGACCGAATAAAATTTTAGGACGGCACAATCTAAAACTACATAATCAAGAACTCCATACCTTGGCAGCATATTAGATCGCTGGCGGCTTGTTTACAAAGAGAACACACTTTATTTACTGGACGTTTACAGTACTAATGGATTATGTTAGTAGCTCTAGCTCTGTACACTACCCAATGATATTGTATTTGTGCAAATGATATACTAATTTGACTAAAATATTCACAGACATATTACATCCATACATGTTTGCTTTACTGGTGCATTGCATTTGCATTGAAGTTAGTTTTCCAAAGTACCCGACTACGGCAAAACGTAATGTACATTATTAAATTTAGCAGTGAATGTAATTTATACATTCATTTTATGTGCTTATTTGTCGTGATGATCAGGCATATTATTTACTAAGATTCGCGAAATATTTAATGGAATTCGAGATAGTGAATGTAAATTTTTCTAGTCGGTAGATAAATACTCCCTCATCGCTGGTAAAGTGGTTGATAAATACATACTGGGTATTCACTTACCCACGGAAAGTAACACCAAATAACCATGTAAGCAAAATGTATTTATAAAGTTTTAATTAAAATATATGTGGCGCAATTCACAACCTCACGCGTAGTCGGGTATTGAAAATTAGAAGCTTGTTTGAAACTAAAAACTCGCGATAACAAAATATGGAATAAGTCTAGTCTAAGCTATCATACCTTCTTGTGGAAGTGTCAACACATCCGTAGGATCAGAAGCTGGACCTTCTCCTACAGTGTTGACCGCGGATACTCGAAACTGGTACGAAGTAGCTGCTTTTAAACTGGTTAGTAATACCCATCGCTGGTTGGCTGACACGTTCACTGGTTCTGTTACCCAGTTCAATAAGGGATCTGGCGTTGGACCTGCAAGAAAGAAAAGTTGAAGGAAACGGGTTGTCAGGTATATTTTCGTTTTTATTCTAAAAATAATAAATTTACCAAATTCAGGCACCACTCTTCTCTGAACTATGAACTTTTGAATAGCTGAGTTGCCATCAAATCCAGGCTTCCAGGTGACATTTACTGCGCGTTGTTGAGGGGTATCTAGCCTCATAGCTCGGACATTAGTCGGAGCAAAAGGCAGTTCAATGACCGACAGAACAGCGTTTCGTGTGTGGTTTCCCCCAGGAGAGGTCACGACGCAAGTGTACTCTCCGGCATCGCTTGCTCTCACAGCTTGGACCTGCAAAGCTCCGTCAACGGAAATCCCAATCCGGGACCCTGCTGTCATAGCTCTGCAAATAGTAAAATGTTTTATTGCCCATATATTGTAGCATTTCAATTCACAAAACGGATTCAACTCACTGTTTGTTATGGAACCAATCTATGTTGTATTTCACATTCGGATCGTTAGAGACCTTGCACTGGAGCGTGGCGGTGTGACCCAGAAGTACCCGTGTATCAACCGGAGGGGCTATAACTTGTGTTCTCACTGAAAACAAAACATCTGATATGCTGTACATTCCATTTAGTAAAGCGAATGTTCGTTTGCCTAAAATCACATCAACAGTGGAAACAAAGGTAGAGCAAACATGCCAGAGAGTTTTGTTGAACTCGACAAAATTGTATTTTGGACGCAATCTTTAAATAAACATGGGTTGAAAACGTGTTGCATATGCAGCAAATATACAATTAAGTTCAATATCTGTCGCGTTAGGAAGTTGAGCCTGACAAATGAAAATCGTACCTAATACGGTGACATAAGCTTCACCAGACACGTTTCCTGCGTCATTATGCCGTATGCAGGTGTATTTCCCAGAGTCAGCTGTCGTGGAGCCCGTGATTAGTAAATCACTTTCGTCTATGATTTGAAGCCTTCCAGATAGGTTGTTTAGGAGTGAATCTGAAATAAAAGATCACGTCATTCTTAGTAGGCCGTGACGAATGACTCATGTTAACATAACGTGAGCGAAACCGTTTAATTATGTAATTCGCAGGGATCGCGGATAAGTAGGTTCAATATAACTTTAGTGCTAGTATAACTCGCGCGCCGAGGGTTTATATACTATAATAGGTAGCGGATAGAGACTTCCTAGTTCTGGGTACTGGTATATTTTCGATTATATTTTTTTTTTCAAAATATGAAACTACACAAATAAATAACTAGTTAAGTTTGTTTTTTTTTTGACCCCAATAGTGTATCAGATTCAAAGAAAGTATTACCGAACTGAAAACGATTTTGATTAAAACTGATTTGTAGTATTTCTTTAACGAACAGTAACTAGATATGCCATACGCGCGCAAAACTTAGTGAAGTCAGTAAGATAGTGTTATCTATTTTTATTTTGTATTAGTGTAGCCGTATCGGCTGCATAAACGGTTTCATCGTACGTTTCGAAAAACTGGAGCATGGTGATCTTTCAGTGTCGCTTCTAGGGTCTTTTTAAAAAATGACGACCGCGCTTGTGCTAAAACAATATTGATTTGGAAGACCCATTTCTACGTGGTTCCTATTTTTAGAACTTGTGTGAATTTTAACTTTCTTTTCGCCGACCTTGAGTATAGTTCCCTAAAACCTAACTTTACTCATGGCCTCTGCTTATCTTAATAGACTGCTGCCCATGGAAACATTGTAAATGTGATGTTGCTGTTAGTGACACACTGTGGCACGTAACCAGATCTACTTATAGTCTATTAAGATAAGCAGAGGCCATGAGTAAAGTTTTTAGGGATCTATACTCGAGGTCGGCGAAAAGAAAGTTAAAATACATACCTACTAGCTTTTGAAATGGGAAATGTTCAGTCATTTAATTATCCACAACGGAGTCACAGTGGAGTCACATAATGGATAGTACGTATACTCGAGAGTGGCCTTTGGGACCATAAAAATGATGGCGGTCGGTTATGGGTCACGCAGAAATTTATTGAAAACACGCTTTTATACTTTCTACAAGGTTGTCGATTCTGATGTATTCAAAAGTGTTTCAGTCACACTATTCTAGCCGATCATTGGTTAATTTTCTTGTTTTATGTGCGTAAGTAATAAAATGCAGCCAATGACGACCTCTGTGGCGCACTGGGCGAAGGTTCGTCTACGACGCAGGAGGTTGCTGGTTCGATCCCCGCCTTGGGACTTGGGGACAAAATGTTTGTACGATCTGCAAATATTTGTTCTGTTTTTTTTTTGTATAACAAAAATATCAATCTATGTACGTACATGTTGCATTGTATAAATATATCAGCCAACTCGAGCCCATAACACAAGCTCTGCTTAGCTTGGGGCTAGATGAAGCGATGTGAATTTTCCAGAATTATTTTTTTTGTTATTTAATAAGCGGCGAAAATGTAGTCCTTGTGATTTATAGATTCGCGAATACATCTGAATCGACTTGCAGGAGGAATAAAAACATAACGACAAGATCAATACCTAAAAACTTACCGTTAAAGTACCATGTGACGTTCGGAGTAGGTGCTCCAATAGCTCGGCAGCTGATGGTGGCATCTTTCCCATCCAACACGGTGAGATTTGAAGGCGGAGTCTGCATTAATGGCGGGGACGCTACAAGCCACACGCACTCAGTTAGTTTACAACTAGCGATATTAATTCAGTGAAGTAAAAAACAAAACACAAACGTGTGCCTACCAAAACAAATGAATGTTGTGATTAAAATGTGAGCAAGTGCATGCAAACTAATACATATATACTTACACCAATATGTACCTACTTAAAAAGCTAAAAGCTTGTATAGATATGTATTTGTTTTTATTTTGTTGCGTGTAAATAATTGAGAAATATATTAGTCCTGTCATAATAGGGTTTGGGTATCAAAATTCTACAGTAACGTACTATTTTCTTGTGTAGCGTTGCCAGGTGTCCCGTGACTATAAATATATGTATAATAAAACCGGCCAAGTGCGAGTCGGACTCGCGCACGAGGGGTTCCGTACCATTATCTATAAAAACGGCAAAAAAACACGTTTGTTGTATGGGAGCTCACGTTAACTATTTATTTTATTCGGTTTTTAGTATTTGATATTATAGCAGCAACAGAAATAAATCATCTGTGAAAATTTCAACTGTCTAACTATTACGGTTCATGATAGCCTGGTGACAGAAGAACATACGGACGGACAGCGGAGTCTTAGTAATATGGTCCCGTTTTCCCCTTGCGGCACGGAACCCTAAAAATGTATATAACTTCGTTATAAAAAAAGCTAACCCAGGCAGCAAATGTAACGAAAAATATAATTGTAATAAAAACAATGTTGTTCTTCAATAGTTATTACTTAGCTTTAAAAAACTTAGTTTTTTTGTCCCGATCTACAACCGTAAATCCCGTTTTGTTTTACTTCTGCCCCGATATAAAACAAGCCGAACCTGGCAACACTGTTCTCGTGTTGTAAACTTGTAACAAAAGCCATGCTTTTATTGAAATAGTAGCGCAGCGGCGGCGTACAAAATTTGCCTCTCCGTCCGGTAGTAGCACTTAACATGGAGGGCGCCGACACTTAGTAAGCTTCTCAGGTGTTTAGAGTATGCAAAAAACACATTATAGTGCTTCAGCGAAATATTTAAATAACCTATTGTCCGTTGCTACGAGATCATGCGATTAATATAATATGAGCAGTGCATAGATAGATTTTGTTTCATATGTTTTTATTGTCTGGTTTTGAAATACCATGCTGTTATTATATGGAAAAGATGTAATTATTGAAACAACACTCGTGTATTGAAAACACCTTATCTAGAAACAAAAATAATTATTTTCTAATCATCACGCTGTGCTCAAAAACATTATTGCAGTACCTAACTAAATGTGCAACAATACTGTGTATCTTACTGCCGGTATCGAATTTGAATGTTTTAGCCTTTTTATCCGAAGTCCTCATTCTTATTAACTTCATGTGACTGCGTGGGAATCGTTTACTGTCCTTTGCTGCACGACATGACAGTGACAATTGTTAATTGTATGATAATTAAACAAAACATCAATCAACATAATGTAAGCACGCTTCTGCAAAACCATTTTGAAACGAAACTTGGAAGTCGTTTCGAGTATCGCCTTAATTGTTTACCCCATTAGTAGAGAGGAAGGAAGTTTTCCATTAATGTCCGTTACGAAGGTACATTTTTATCAATAGCGAAACTACATGTCGCATGTCGTTTAAACGCTTAATATTTGTTCCCATGCAACCTCTAGTTCAACAATGCGTCTCATCATAACACGGAACTTACATATGTAGAAAGAAACCTTACAATAACATGTATTTTGTATTCATTACGGATGTAAAAGGGTACTACGAACCTAATTTGTGTCAAAAGAACACTAACGTTTCATCTCTTTAAGAGGACAGCCCCTACCGCACTCACTCGAAGAAGTCACTCATAAAGAGAAGAAACTTTTTTTTACAAGATTTTAGAACGTTGGTGTTTTTCCAAGACAAATGAGGCTCATAGTTAACCCGCTTACATCCATCACATCGTCAAAATACGACTTATTTAAGTATTTTGTAGTTAGCTACTCAGCATCAGTTGAACTTACTTTTGATTTTAAGCCATGTGTATATGGATGATTCCCCGGCCTCGTTGCTAGCAATGCATTGGTAAACACCCATATCCTCCATTTTGAGTTCGTTAATAATGAGAGAACGGTCGACTTCTACCCGATATCTCCCCCCGCCGTCGTCCACGTCAGAATTGTCAGTCTCCTCAGCACCTGCTCCGACACTTGCAATCTTCTTCGAATCCTTGTACCAAGTAATTCCAGGTAAAGGAATACCCTGGACATTGCACTCTAAAGTAACAGTGCCGCCAAACTCTCCGAACGTCTCAGATTTTAAATTTGTTAAAAACACTGGTTTCTCGAACACTGTAACAGTGGCTGATGATGTAACGGTTGCAAAACCCCCAGTCTTCAGCCTGGCTTGGCAAGTGTATTGTCCTGTATGAGTCAAGTTAGCCGATATAAGACTTAAAGTTCTGTTCCATTGATCATTCAAGTCGAAATTGATTCCCGCCAAGTCTATCATGATGCCGTCTTTGAACCACAAAGTTTCTAGTTCGTGTAGCGGTCTTGCGTTAGCAACACAATACAGATTTGTGAATTCCTGACCTTTGATAGTTTTCGTATCTCTTGGTTTAATAATAATTTCCGGGGGGATTTCTTTATAATCGTCTCCGTAGACGCCGAGTTTTATGTATGGACTATTTTCTTCTTTGCCTAATTGAGTATTAATAGCTCTTACCCTGTAAAACAATAGAAGGAATTCACATTTATTCGAAGATAATTAATTCCCCCGAAGTCACAAGTGGAATAATTAGTTACCAGGACTAAATAATTCAGAACAATTGAATTGACAAAATATACCTGTAAGCTTTTTCATCTTCGCTCGATACGCTGAGTATAACAAGTTGGTGTTTATCGGTTGTGACATATTTCTGATCGTATCTAAGAGCACCTATTTCATCCTGCCAAATCACCGATGGAGGTGGTTCGGACTCTATCAATGGGAAATCCAAAATTGCTGCTTTACCAGACTCTAGCGTGATTTCTGATTCAGCGATGTCTTGAAAAACACCCATGTCTAAAATAAGGAAATAAGATAAGCTGTCAATTTGTCAAGAGTAACAAATATTGTTTACATCATCAAGATGGTTTTTTTTTACAAGCTAGATTAACTTTTTCATGCAACATTAATAATTGCAAACCTCATTATAAAAGCTGGTATAACCAGCCCCTATTCTGTCTGAAAACATTTTAATACTTACATGCAACAACAATGTTATTCTTTTCACTGAATATGGCTCCAACGTCATTTTTCGCTATACACTGGTATGCACCGGCATCTTGCCTTTGGGTATTATGAATTTTGTAGAATATTTCGGAAGAATAATCACTGAGCGGCAAACCATTCTTTAGCCACCTATACATTGGCTGAGGAATTCCTATAAAAATGTTAAAAGTATGAAAACTGGCCTAGAAACAAAATAAAAAGGTTGCGTTCATAATTAAATTACTTACCCATGGCTGAGCACTGAAGTATTTTTGTTGTGCCTTCTCTCACAATGCTGTTCGAAGATGATGGCTGCATACTAAACCGAGGAGGCTGCATTTGTACTGTGAACAAAAGCAGAAATTTATAGGGCTAAATAACTACGGTAGGCTAACCATCTACTCAGTTAGTCCAAATAAATATTGACCAATTAAATCCGTAGTTCGATTTGGGCCGGCAACAGCGCAGTGGCTGGCGGGTAGGCATGTTCGCTGACCGGAATCTATCTGTTCTTTACATTGGAGCTTTTTTGGATTCGTTCCGATACAAGCCCATTTATCAACCGTTCAGACATTTTTCACAGAACCCTTAATTTCGTTTCTGTTTTGCTGTTGCCTTTGACAGAATACTTACGGGAACAGCAAACAACAGTTACTCTTGGCTACTCCGTATCCAAAAAAGCGACAAAGTTCCGGGTTTCAGTTCAAGGTTATTTTTGCGTTTTGTCAAACAGCAAGTAAATAAAATAATGCAAGCTACAAAGTAAAGAGACTGTGTTAGAAAAACCTACATAGATCAAGGCTCGGTAATACCTCAATACCTACCTATAAATAGTTGGCTCGTCTCGGGAAAACTCTTAATAGGGGTAGGACTTATCCATGACCACTTTTTATACACATTGATTGTGATGTATACCGGTAAAGTTAAGAATTTGTTCCGTTAGGCTTGAACCCTTCCATTAGAATTGCCACAGAGGGACCATTACACCGCACAAAGTATAAATTTAGTAAAATCCTTTGCCATTTATAAAATCTTCAGAGTTTACGCCCTCACGCACGTGCAATTTGACGGGTTTTTGGTTCCGATAAGGTTAAACTTTAATCTATTATTATAATCATTATTAAGAAATGTTGCTAATTTCAATTTATAGAGATTTTTTAATAAGGGAATGAACATATACGATACTAACAAAGAGTTTCCTAATTACTGAGATGGAGAAACAAGGCTTAAATTAACGTAACAGGAAGTCTCTCGCATCGTTTGCTGCAGTTTGATCAGTACAGTTTAACATTGTATACTTTTCACTGAACTGTTCTTGATTGACTGCATTAAACTGACCCAGTTTCAACATTCAACACGTGTAAGAGTATCTAATGATTGTTTAGTTTGGAGATTGAACGCTCATACTTGATAATATTAAAGCATTCGTAAGAACAGTAAATGTGGTAAGAGAAACTGAAAACTACCTTTGTATATTTCTTTACTTAAAAGTTTTAGGTACGGTACCTACTACATTGATTACTTCATTACTACTTAGATTACTACATTAGAGGCTTCCATTCATACAAACCAATTATTCCTAGAACCGTTAGAAATGGTTGGTTTTTAGAAATTTAATAAGGAATATCGGAACCTCAATTTTAACCTCCCAATATAATGTTATCTACATATTGTGTCATCCAGAGCGCTGTGAAATGAAAGCTATAATAGCGTCACTCAACATTTTAGTAGAGATTAAAATCATCTTCCTTTTGTTTACATTACCTCTAGTGCACATAATTCGTCGGTTAGTATTAGTACCCTTATTTAGTTCAAGGACGATAAGCTGATAAGCCGAATTTATTATTGCGTGGAGAAAATACTTAAAAAAGCTAAATAACTGCGTTATGGCCAAGAAAGGTACTGAAAAGCTACAACAATGAAATCAAAATGTGTAGGCATGTATATTAGATATATATAGAGAAGATGTAGGTATGTATATTACTAGCAACCACCCGCGGTTCCGCACGCATTTTTGTAGGATAATAAGCAGCCTTCTAATCTATCCTGGACAACCATCTATGACCACATTGACCACACCAAATTTAATAAGATCCTTTTTAGTTAAACTAAAATCAATGGACTGACGGCGACATTGGAGCGGTCGCAAGGAAGGCTTTGAACCGCTGTCTGTAGCGTCTTATGATGAAGGCCTATGTCCAGCAGTGGATTTGTGCGGGCTGATGTGATGATGATGAGAGTTGTATGTATCGTTTACTTCTGTTGTCCCCCCCTAGATATTGATTTAATTCCGTTTTTTAGTATTTGTTGTTACAGCGGCAACAGAAATACATCATCTGTGAAAATTTTAAACTGTCTAACTATCACGGTTTATGAAATACAGCCTGGTGACAGACGGACAGACAGACAGACGGACGGACAGCGGAGTCTTAGTAATAGGTCCCTGTTTTAACCTTTGGGTTTGGAACCCTAAGAAACTGCGTATCCATTGCTGAGATAAAAGAGGATCCATTTTTATTCTGTAAGGTTAGAGTAGCAAAATGGAGTACGACGACGAGGAGAGTTAGGTTAGTACTAACTTGGATCAATATAATTTAAATTAGTTACGCAAGAATGGATTTATTTTTATGAACGTCGTCTTCGTCGTAGCGCTCAAACAAGAGTTGTAAAAGACGGACCCGACCTTAACGAGCGAGATGACACGGATATATATCAAACAGACGTTGTTTTAGAAAGGGTATATAATATATATTATTATATTTGTAGAAAGGAAATCATTTTTGGATATACAATTGAATCCTAACTCTTATTTAAACGAACTTGTCCATTTTTTACTACCACAGTACGTTATCTACATCTAACGATCTTATTAAGTAGGTGAGTCAGATTAGATTACACATTTCAAGTGGATTGTATGACTCTACCCAACTAATTATGATGATAAACTAAAATATAGCATTGATGACGACCTCTGTGGCGCGGTGAGCGAAGGTCCGCCTGCGACACAAGAGGTTTAGTGTTCGATTCCCGCCATGGGACAATATTTGAACGATCTGCAGGTATTTGCTCCGGGTGTTCTGGTCGTTTTCTATGTATAGTAAAAAATATCTGTCTATGTAATGATATCAGTTATCTAGTAACCCTTAACACAAGCTCTGCTTAGCTTGGGGCTAGATAATGATGTGTGATAATTGTCTAGCATTATTTATTTATTTATTATGATTGTAAATATAAATGGGTGGAATAACAAACGATTTTTTTGTAAATGAATATAGCCTTCTTTGCTTTACGAAAAGTAATTTGAAATGAAACTTTATACAACAAAACAAACTTGAAATAAGTTTAATTTGCGTTTATAGCCGCCGAGCGGGGTGGCTTGGGTCGGGAACTTGGGAGCAGATGTTTGGGTGGATAAACCTTTCTAATGAAGTTAATACTACGTATTATGTTTTTTCATAAAAATATAGCTTAGCGTGTGTAGAAGCAGGTAAGCATTATGAATGAATGAGAGAACGTTTTGTACCTACTTAAAAGGTTAAAAGTAAAGTAATACATGGGATGGGAACGCATCAAGCTAACGCAAGGCATCAATATCGAAAGAACCGTTTCCGTTACGTGACTCACACCCATGGCACGTTTGCTGGGTGCCAGCGGCCACTAACATACAAACGATACCAGTTTATAAGGCTTTAATTTTCCGAGAATTCCTCAGCAGTGAATGTGATACAATTGAATTATTAGACGAAGAATTAGATTCGACGCTAAATGATTTGTTCCGAATAGATAAAGGTAAATGTACACCTTCCTGGGACCGAATTCCACTATATTAAACGCTTCACCATAACAATCGTCTCAGAATGGAATATTATGGCATTTTACCTACGATGACAGAAACTATAGAAATACCTACTATAGGGACGAGTGTCAAAAGTGTCAAGTTTAAAACCATTCTATATCACGCTTTCCGTGCAAATAGCACCACACGCTGTGTCTAGCTAGAGTTTCAATCATGTATGGACGATTCTGCAGCGATTTTGTTCTCGTAGATGAGTGAATTCTATACATTGTCACAGTAAACCAATTGGGTAGCTGTATTCGACCCCTGGTTTATTGTAGTGTAGTTAGCAACTGAGTGACCAGCTGGTAACATGAGCCCCATATTCACCGCAAAGCCTCGCCCACCACACGCCGTCTGGCAACCAACAAAGAGAGTCCTTGTGTGTGGTAGTAAGTACCAAGAAACCTTTCGATTGGTTCCACGGCAAAACTCGTCTTACCAAGAAGCCGATAAAGTGCTTCTTGTCTTTCCAGACTTACTGTGAGATATTCTATACATACGTTCGCCAGACTTAGAATGAGGAGTTTCGTTGGCTTTATCGACAGATCTCGGGCGTCGTGGGGTTTTATTCTATTGAAATTTACTGAAACTTGTTTTAATCTTACAAAATAGGTTCGTTGCCAGTTCGTTGCCTTACACGGACTGTATAATATTGGCATCAAGTAATTCCAAACGAGCGATGTAAATAGCCGATGGCCGACGGAGATCCGATTAATTTGCCTGTTAATCCATGAAACTGAAAGTTAGCTCAATCTTGCTTCGATCAACATTGCAACTATTGCAAAACTGCCCTTCGATGTTCAGGGTAAATGATAAAACTTGCTTGAATTTTTGGAACATGATTAATTCCCTTGTTGTTTTCAGAATTAGGACATAATAGGCATCTGTGGCGCGGTGGGCAAAGGTCCGCCTGTGACGCAGGAGGTTGCGGGTTCGATTCCCGCCTTGGGGCAAATATTTGTACGATCTGTAGGTATTTGTTCCGGGTTTTATAGTCGTTTTCTTTGTATTATATACATCAGTTATCGAGTAGGTATATACTTATAACACAAGCTCTGCTTGGGGCTAAATTATGCGCCACAGAGGTCGTCATGAAACTAGCAGTTCTATCATTATTAGGTAACATGACATGCATCACCCAGACTCTCACAATAATTAACTAATTTTAAAAGTATAAAGATGAAAATATTTGGTAACTAACTATTCTGTTACCTACTAAATATTTTCATCTTTATATTTTGCAATGGATTTCCGCAAAGTAACACTTGAATCTATTATTTAACTAATTTTAGTTAATTATCATGGATCTAATTAACTAAGTATATTACAGTTATTTTAAATAAACAACTAAGCAATTCGAAACCTCAAACTAATAAAACATGTCGTAAAACATGTTCTGTCTCATTAGGAGCACTACCTACAAATTCAAATCAACCCTTTTTGTTGAGCGGACCGATTACATACGAGTATCGGTGCGGACCGCCTCGTACCGGTGACATACGTAATCTAGTAAAACCACAATCCCCAGAAACCGGTCCAAATTTAACCCCTCGGTACAAGAATAACTCATTGAAATAAATAGCAGGCTTTATATTTATCCAGCTCCACTTTTAGCAATGTTCTGTTAATAGAAATACCTTTATGCAAATGGCATGGCATTACTAACTAATTCAAATTATTGAATGGACAGTTTCAACGGTTCTCTAAAAATATTGTGGTAAAGGGCACTGTGTGGGTTGTAAATGTAATTTAAAATCTCCATAATGTATTTTGATGTTATCCTGCCTCGGAATTTTATAAAGTAGCTGAAATAAGAAATTAATGCACTTCTCTCGTTGCAAGTTGTTCGTAAGAAGACACCATATTGCACTCAGATGCCGTGTCAACGCTGACGTCATAACTAATGTAATTCTCACGGAGGGCGTGAAATAAAACGGCAGTGGCGGCAGTAGCTCGACTGTTTGTTGCAGGAAATAGTAGATTTTTAACCGATTTCGAAAAAGGAGGAGGTTCTGTCTTCGGCTGTATGCGTGTTTTTTAGGGTTCCGTATCCAAAGGCTAGAACAGACGGACAGCGGAGTCTTAGTAATAGTGTCCCGCCCTTTTACTAAGACTCCGCTGTCCGTCTGTCACCAAGCCGTATCTCATGAACCGTGATAGTTAGATACTTGAAATTTTCACAGATGATGTATTTCTACCGTTTTAACAACAAATACCTACTAAAAAAAAAGAAAAAAATGCGTGCAGACAAATGCCGACGCACGCACACTACTAATGAGAAGATAAAACTGTTGTTTTTGACAAAAAAACCTAGCTGTTATGTTACCAACGTTGATGCAATTATATTGCACTTTCTTCTTTGAAAGCCCCTTAAGCCTTTTAGTCGCCCTTATGCCGAAAATATTTGCATGTGCAATCATATTGCACACACTGTCCGTATAAAATAAAGTTTCTATCTATTATGCCCTGAAATCGAAAATGTGTCTGTCTAAAAAGTGTGCTATCTCTGCAGTGCGGTCATAACAAGCGGACAGCGAAAGAAAAAAATCCGAGTGAGCGATCTATCTCACTTTTTATGGCAACAACACGGCGCGGGTATGGGACTATCTTTTTGACGAGTATACAATCGAAAAAATGAACTGCGTGAAATTCTAGGCTAGTTAGTTTAATCGACACCAGGTAGTCATTTCTGTTGGCACAAAAAATAACAAAATATAAGCAGAAAATAATGAATTACTAAGCTTTCATTCAGAAATAGTCCAAGTTACGTTTAAGCTTTGATGGTAAGCCCTAATTTAGCCCCGAGCGTTGTATAATACACTGCTTTGTTCCACGCAAGAGATTGGAAAAGATTGGGGTGGATTTATAAAATGCTATGTAAGGTGTTTTGATGTTGTTTGCTTTTTACGCTGTAACTACTGAACGTATCGGCCGGCATACCTAAATAGGCTGGGTCCGTACTCGTAAAACGAAAACCGAAGTTTCTGATTCCTTTTCGTGCGTATGCTGCCTTGTGTATGAGAGATGGTTTGCACAAATACGAATCAGAAACTTTCGTTTTCGTTTTCAGAGTGGACTACCCTGAAAATTGATAACACGTAGTTTTGGGCCAGGCACATCATAAAACAAACCTGTAAAGGCGATGATTTGACAATATAATAGTACAATTGTACACCTAGACGAGAACGTGCCTGATTTCTATCGAGTCTCATTTTATAATACCTATAACACACGAGGTAGGTGTAATCACACTTTCTCCCGTAAGAAACATACATACGCCGTGCTTTCGCAGTCCCTATGCGTACTAAACATCTGGATCAAGCCAGCTTTTGCCCTTTTGCTCCACGCGAGGTTTCCGTCCTCGCTGACTACACTTACGAGAAAAATCTTCAAAATCACACGTGTAAATTGAAAATGTAAACTCGAATTATGTGATAATCGTATGCAATACATACGCGTACGATTTTCACATGGTTCGTTTTTCAAGTATTGTTCCGAATAGGGCGGAAGAGGCCAAATCATACGGCGAAAAAAAAGTTTGAAATGGATTTCCATAAACTTTTCCCTCCCGCTAAACGCGTGAGAAATGAAATTTCATCGACTTTAACGTCCCGCTATTTAGAACGCTTGCAATCACGAACTTTCTAGGTTATGTTTAGAAAAAGGAATAATCAAATTTCTGAGTAGTTATAGTATAAAGGCTCATTTTTGAACCACGCGTGCGTGCGACGTCACATAAAGCCGGGTACCGACCGGTGCACGTTGTTACGGTGCGTAAAGGTAGTTGCAGCTCGCAGATCAGAGGCGAAAATGTGCATACAAATATAGGCTTAAACTTGTCATCATCATTACTATCATTAGATACATTTTACAGTGTCAAAATGGCTTTCAAAAGCTTCGAATGATTGGTTCACGAGCTGTCTGTCAATTGATACCGTCAATATAAAATACATCTAAATGTTACGAGATAAATCCTATATTCAAATACACATTTTTGTGCTGCACTGCTGCGGTGATTTTCATGTGTGCGACAACCTTTATGTAACGCAAATGTAACGTTTCACAGCGAGCGCTCGTATCAGCCAGTAAACGGGGAAAGAGGCGATCGCAGCGAGCAAGACTTTTGGCGTTTTATGCTCGCTGCGAATAGCAAATGATACATTACACCCCGTAACATTCAACCTGTTACATCAGTCAGTGCCCGGCTTAATGTTTAAAATATAGCTAGGTAGAGATACATAATACACAACTATGCAAATATCACGACTCATGTCAAGTAGAGCCGTATGTGCCCGAACTAAGTAATGCTACAGTCGAAGGTATTGATTTCCAGTGTAAATTAGGTCACAGCACAGGCTTTTTCGAATTTATTATTCAAAGAAAAAGGAGCCTTCTCGTCAATGAGAAATGTTTGTTGCTTTAGAAAATGTTACATCCTGATAAAACCACAAGTTACATAAATAGTTGAAAACTTTCACACTTTAGATCCCTAGAGGATGTAAAAATATCACAAAAGATAAAACTTTTAACCAATATGCTCTAATTTTGTTTGAGCACTACTCAGGGAACATAATAAAGAGTCCGGCATCAAATCCTTTTAGAAATTATTTATTGTTTGAATCTCAATTTAGCTAATGGATAATGGATGGCCTCGGGGACGGACGCAGTATAACCAATAACTGATAATATTTTCAATAACATGAAAAACCTTTTAAGAATAACATCGTTCCTGGTTTAAACCATGGCTATACAAACGCGTGCTGCTGCCCTGAATAGCCATGGTTAAAAATAGAAGCTAATCGATCCTATTATTCGTGTCACCTGCTCGCAACCTGTAGTTAAGCGAAACTACATTAACTTGCCCCCTAATACTTTTCCCTAATCTTCTTCTAGAAGAAAAGCTTACTTTCGTCCCTGTGAACCACTTAAGCTGGAACAACGTCAACGTAATAAACAATGTTCATTCAAGTAAGGTAATAAAAAGCGTTTTGAAGTTACGAATTTCAGAAGTTTAACGACTGAGTTTAAGTAAATGGAAAATAAAATGCCAACAACAACGAGTAAACTTAGGAGCATTTTATAAATTTATTATACTCGATTAGATATTACGCACTCGTGGCGTTCACTGGAACTGTGCTCGTAAAAACTTGAGGGCGCGTTCCATTCCACGACGACGGCTTGCCAACGGATTCTTGTTATGCCTTCGTACCAGAAGGGTAATGAAGGTACAGCAATATCAGGTTTCGTCTGTACCAATAACACAGGACTATTGAAATATTTAAGTAGGCAGATGACATCCGAAGTTCTTTGTAATATTTTATTCAAGGTCTCGGAAAATTAAATAAGTTTCCGTGATACTTGAGCTTAATTTGCAAGAGAACTTTCTTCAATCCGTGACTCGTAACTCGGAAAGTGTCTTCCATCAAATCCTCTTCAATTAAACCCTGGATGAAAAGTTCTACTTATTTTTATCAATTAGAGGTACCTACAACAGAAAGTCATTGACTTTTATGAGATAATACAGGGTCAAATTGATAAATGGAAAAGTTTGTGACGGTAGATGCCAAACATTTCTAATTAGACCACACAACCAATTATTGCTATTGTGTAAAATAACTAATAACCTAATAACTTATAAGTAATTGATTTCCTTTGAACGTAGTATAAGTAATGATAATGACATTGTGGAAAACACAATAACACACAATAGAGTCGATTTGCGTTACGGAAGGACTAGGAACCCTTAGAAACGGCCGCGCCGTAAATGGGAACTAAAAGGCATTGAACCCTGCCCTGTTACTACGAAGCTTCATTGCTCGTATTTACGCGGCTCGCAACATGTTTTAATATTAATAACTCTATACACGTGACTCCTGTTGATGGTTTCGCGAGTAGAGCCTTTATGGGAGATGTTTACAGACTCCGACGCCCTCCTTACGTACCTACGTTGACTTTAGGATAGTAGGATACTTTCATATTATTATAAGGTCCGTGATGTGAGTGAGTGAGACATCATACTCAGAAACTTTGAATGGAAAAGTTTATTATTCTACCACCGTTACATGCGGTCATTATTGCAGGATTTATGGTTATATAAAAAATGTGTGATATTATTTGATGTACAGAGATCCAACGCACTAACAATAAGCAATGCACAGACAGGTTTCAAATAGAACGGTTTGTTATCTTCCTCAGCAGCCTAGTCCACGGCTCACAGGACGTCGTCGGACGCAGGTCTTCCCTGTTTTTTTGTTATCTTACTTTTGATTAAAAAAATATATATATTTCTGTCGTATCGTATTGTAATCAGCCCGTTTGTAGAATGGCTAGGCCGATTACGAAAACAGACACTGTTTTTTTGGGAAACCTCATTAATTTCACTCGACGAGATGACTGTGTAATGTAATGAGCTGATTCTACGATCCGGCGACGAAAAGCAAATTGAACAGCATTCAAGTCATTGTTAGAGTTTCGAGTCCCGAAATTGTTTTACATAAATTTCCGCCATTCATAAAGTAACGCCGGCATCTATTATTTATTTTAAGATATGATTTTTTAAATATTATGTAGATACTATACTCGGTTCTAGAATCCACGATAGTTTTTGTAAACAAATGGGTAACTAAACAAAAAAAAATAGGTAGGTGGAAAATGTTTTATAAAACTAGTAGGTACTCGTACCTAGATGATATCCTCGGAGGTACTATCGCAGAAGATCTAAATATATTTTGTTTCGAAAGCATTCATTAATAATTTCAAAATTTGAAGAATTTGAAAATTTTTCGATGCTCGTGTGCGATATGAAAGGAAGAAAAGTGTTTTTGTTTTAGATTGATTAAGTAACTCTTACCGTGTGGTTTTCGTAATATTTTTTTCCCAACCTTTCATTCTTAAATGTGTATTTGATTCAAAAGTAAAAACCGCAACATGAGACGAGTCCAGGTGGGAAACCTTAAAGGCACACAAGGCATACTACTACCCTGCATCACGTCCGGTCCTTGTGTACCGTCTGAAGAGCTATTCTCTCGTGAGGTAGCATAAGTAGTAGCAGCCTTCATCAGACTATACTCATAGGTTTTCATAACATGGTTCGTCATACATTACACCAGTACAAAACACTTCAGAACACTAAAGTTACTGAAACATTGTTCAAATTTTCACGAAGATTTCGTCTGCATCAGACGAAGTGTGAATAATACCAAAATTAAGACGCACGTAAATTCGTTATTGAATATTTCAGGTCCACTTAAAGTTAGTGAAGTTCATTAAGGTAGAAGATTAATTATGTATTGAGCAGGTTCGCCGAAGCGTTCGTGTTCATTTAAGTCACATTTCAAGACTGGTTAGGTATAAGGAGGGCGTCGATTGTTCGTAATTATTTTATACTGAATGCTACTTTACGTTTGTGGCTGTTATGTTACAAAATGGTATTGAGGGTGTTTGGTGGAATGATGTAGGGATTGCAGGAGCTAATCCAGATTCCAGGGTACTAATGTGATAACTTCAAACCACATTTGCGATGATGAAAAGTGTCATCATGGTTTATCAAAGAAACGGCGCTAATACTGCTCAGGTAACTCTAATAAATAACGTTAAAGTTTTGCTAGCCAAACTAATTAGTTGGTAACCATAACATTTTTCCTGTGGCATTGGTACCCCCCGGAACCCTCCTGTAACCCCTACATCGTCCCATCAAACATCCTGTATATAATACACGTAGGCGGGAACTGTTACGAATTGGTGCTGAAAATAATAGAATACATATAAAATAAAGGGTGGAATTTTAAGGACGGGGCAGGAAAGGCGTACCATAACCGGTGTAGCTAGAGATGACTTATCCATATTTTTTTGAAAATATTTCGATTCGAATATTTAAAAAAAAATTACAGTGAACAAGAAAATTGGCATTATTACACAAAAACGTATTTGATGACAATCGATCCGATTTCTAATGCTGATCAAAAACTTCTATGGGACTAACTGAAGTTGGAATACTAAAAAAGTCAGAAATCGTAAAAAACTTTCCGATTTTTCGATTTCGGAGAGGATTTCTTACAAAATTGTGAGAAATCAATGTCGCTTCGAAATCTTTATGCAAAAAAAAAAAAACAAAAGACAAACTGATAAAGTAAAAAGTAGGTTTGTAATGTAATAATTACTTTTTTTTTTTTAGTTATTTATACATCAAATATACCTTGGCTGATAAAAATATTTTTTACAAAAAGAATTGTTGAGAATAATGTGCCAACAATGTAATTACTCAAGTCAAGTACCTACATATATGTATGTACCGCCTAAAAGCCGTACCGAGGACATGTGTATTTTTATCTTTGAAGATGGTGTGAGATGTTTGTCATCTCTTCATGTTAAAACTACTGAACCGGTTTAGCTGAAAGTTTGCATAGATGCAGTTCTAGACATGGTTAAATAATACCTAAATAACTAATGCTTATCTAGTCCCAAGCTAAGCAAAGCTTGTGTTATGGGTACTAGATAACTGAAAACAATAAAGGTTACTTTGTAACTAAAAAAACACAAGCTACTGCGGACGAAACTAATTATCTGCAGTATGCATGCCTTCTACTACACTATCACAACAAAATATCTAAACAAATAACTAATACAAGACAAGAGTTTGTAAATTTTCCGAATTATTTTACCTATATTTTATTATTTTTTGTTATTCGATTTAGTGCAAAAAATAAAATAAAAAAATGCTATATAATAATATTATAATACCTATTTACTTGCCCTACGAACCCAAAGTTGGAGCCGAGTTCACTCACACTTTGGAGAATCAACATCACATAAATTATTTGTGCATATTTTAGTTCTGTTTTATTTTACAGGTTTAGTTCCAGAGTTGCCCTTCCAACTTAGACATAGACATAGACATTTATTTATTGCTGCTGCAGTACAAAACATACATAAGAATAAAATTTGAGAACTTAGCCCGTGTGTGTCATAAAAGGTGACCAAGAGAATCAACCAGTGGGTTCTTTCTGTGTATGTTTAACACATCCAATGCACCAGTAAAGTGGTGTTTATAGCTAACCCCCTCTTATGGGCTGATAGGAAAGTTGTCCGAGTAGCTACACTCAATCCCGATAACAGCTTGTAATTTTGAATTGTGTTATTTCTTCCGTTGTGTTTGTGTGCATAACTGCATAGCCTACAGTGTTTAAGAATTATTTTTCTCACTATTTTTAGAGAATCCTAGTGTCTAGTTAAACCTTACTTAGGATTTATGACATAATTTATTTTTAGTTTTAATTAAAAATGTTATTCTCCTTTAGATAAATTATATCTATCTATTTATTTTTAATCAATATAGACTGCAAATATCTATGTGTATAGTGGAGAAGTCTAACTTTTTGTGCCAGGAAATATAATGATAATAAATAATGCTGGACAACCCACACAGCATCACCTAGCCCCAAGCTAAGCAGAGCTTGTGTTATGGGTACTAGATGACTGTTAAACTTATATTTAAAAGAATACAGACTATTTAAAAAAAAAAGTTAAAGTAAACTTTATGTAAGTACTGGCTGGGCAAAGGCCTTTCAAACTTCTTAATTTCAATTATTTAAATATTTAACAATAAGGGAAGTCAAAACAACTGACTTTTAATAACAACATCATAAAGTAATATTTATTTTTATATATCTAGAATAATCTAGATAGATTGATCTGACATGGATTGGGGAACTATGGGTGGGAATTCTCAAGTTCAAATTCTCACTAAAGAAAGACAGCAGTTCAATTTCTCAGTTAAATAAATAGAATTTTAAAGAATTACCTGTTGAGTCTAATGATGATGTGAAGTGAAACATCAGAGTGAAGTAAATCACGAAGGGTCCGCTAAGTTTCCGTGGATACATCTTACACCACCGTTCTAATTCTTCCATGGCTACTGCATTAATTTATTCACTGTCCAAAATTAAAGCTAGTCCATTGTGTTTCAATCAAATCACCGGTTGCTAGGATATACTGTACCACAACATTGAAAATGCACTATTACACCTGTGGAATTTGGTTTGGTTTGCTGCAAGGGATTACTCACTTCACAAGTTCACTCAACTTTTTATGCACGTAACTTTGAATGCAAGAATTAACTTTTCAAGGACTAAAACACGGTTGGATCAATGCATGAACTTTTTAACTAACCGTCCTTCACATCGAAAACAACGATTTCATATATTTTTGAAGTTTTGTAAAAGTTTAAAAGTTTTTGAAACTATTTCACAATACGCGATTGCTTCATGAACCGATGAACGAACACAACAAAAGTAAGCTAGCGAGCGAGCGAGCGAAGAATGGGATAGGAGGGAGGGCGGTGAGGAGTTTCGCAGGGAAGCGGGGGCATGCTTTTAGGGTTGCCCTGTGTATCTGAGCATGATTCCACTTATAAATGTCAACGTTCATGCTTTTGTTTTCGGAATTAGAGTAATATCAGGACAATCGTCACATAATAATTAGTACCTATATTACATGGTTTCCAAGAATAACTTGCAAAAAGATTTTAATACCGGGGCATAATTTTTTTATATAACGATTAATATATACTATATAATTATATACATATACCTAATACCTACCTAACTTTTTCTTGATATTTCTTTAGACTTATGTACCTACTGTACTGCCAATCTGAAAAGGGGCATAACATACATAGGTACCGAAAAATGTCATTCATCATCACTTGCATGACTCGAAGACTCACTGTTGCTTTTTTTTTTATCTGGGGATACTGCATAAAAATTGTTTACCTACACGTCTTGTGAATGCAATAGTGAAGCAGGAATGAAACAAAAATTCAAATCGAAAATTATAGTGAATAGAAGCGCACTCAGACTAATAGATATAATTTTTTATGAAGTAGTCTAACTCGTATCGCAGTTGAACGTAGCCATCCTGAAAATCTTCTTTATTAAGCGATTTATTATTCATGGTTTTATTTGGTTGTAGTAAAATTTTGAAATATAATTAATCGAAGTTGATTTATAGTGTATAATTTATGTAATACCCGTGCTAAAATTGCAGCTATTTAGAACTGAGCTAATCTGAGGACAGGCAGAATAAAGGACGGATTGACGGCAAAACTAACTGGGTTTCAGGAACTCATAAAAGATTTAATAATTGCTATTTATTTCCATTAGTTCAAGAAAACAATATTCTAAAAAATAGAACCTACACCTTCACTGGTTGTTGTGTCGTGTATATCCCCAGCCTTATTGTCTTCTGTTTAAAGCAACGTAGTGTACGTAATATATTATTTAGATTTCTATGATAACAACAGAACAAAATTCGTACCTAATCGAAATCTGTTATTTTCCATTTAATTTGTGTAATCAATGTTATGTTGGCAGCACAGAGATAATGAATGAGTACCTGAATGGCTTCATTCAAATATTCATTCAACGGAATCGTCACACTTTTCCACAGACTAGAAATATTTTTAGTGATGTTGCAGTCCTCATGAGTTTCAAACACAGAATAAAAGAAATGAGTCGTATTTAACATAGAATCAAAGGTAATTTTTTTCAAAAATTACTTATTGATATGGCCGTTTGGGGAATTTAAAATGACCTTACATATTTTTCTCAATCAATATCAAATGCCGGAAATAGTTTTAGGAACGATTTTTTTTGCTCTATGGTTTAAAGCTGCAAGAAATAATCACAAAACTATGATATTTTATTAGCTTTTAGTGGGTTTTTTGAACAAGGGAGGCATAAACTTAAACGTTTGATTGAGTTCAATTTAAAGCAAAAGCCATTCATGACAAGGTAATACCTTGGTCTGGTTATTTTGGTATCGAGTCGTACGGAATTTTCGAATCGATTAAATCAAGCTGTCAAGTACAACACTACTCTACTTTTCTTTCTTTTGGACCGTTCATGTCATTTCGGTTCTTTCGGGCAGGTTATAAATCCTAGGTAATCATTGTTTCTAGAGAGAAAACCACTAAATCTGATCTAATTTTAGTGCTAGATATTATCGTGTATCATTGTAGTGCACTTATTTTTGTTATTGTGTGTCTGAAGTTCAGTGATAACCTAAGTTGTTTCACGGTGTTTTGATGGCTATCCGTTCCGTGAGAGTTCGCGTTTAGCTGTTTATATATCCCTATCTCAAGAACTATTTGCTTTATTTCAGCCATGGTGCGTATGAACGTATTGAGTGATGCTCTGAAATCAATTCATAATGCTGAAAAGCGCGGTAAAAGGCAAGTCCTCATCAGGCCTTGCTCCAAAGTTATCGTCAAGTTCTTGACTGTGATGATGAAGCACGGTTACATTGGAGAGTTTGAAATCGTGGACGACCACAGAGCTGGAAAGATTGTTGTCAATCTCACCGGCCGACTGAACAAATGTGGAGTTATTTCACCTCGTTTTGACGTACCCATCAATGATATCGAAAGATGGACAAACCTCCTGCCCTCACGACAGTTCGGGTAAGAAAATTGATGTTATTGAAATATATGACTCAACATGCACTCGGATAAATAGTTTATTGTTTACATAGTTTGTTAACTATTCAGTTGGTGCCTGAAAAGACTATGATAAAAGTTACAAAACAAAATCAGCTGTAGGTATTTTTAATTGTTTTCTAATATGTCATAGGAAAATTAACAGTAACTGAACAATTCTGGTGTCGGGTTGTAAATTACTGAAACACATTCATAGTAAACACCCAGACCCAGAATATCTACAGATTATCCAAACATTTGTCCAGCCCAGAAAAATTGAAGCCTATTACGTAGCTACCTGGTGGGTCACAGGCTAACTTCGCCTCAGCTTGAAATATTTGAATGGATTGTAATTGATATTTTTTGTCTGTGCCATAGTGTTCATAGCCTGGCTTCATCGAAGGTTTTGTTAGACAAATTTCAAGATAATTCCCTGGCTATGCACCCTAAAAACTTCAATAACAAACCCAAGTATTTCTCTAAAGAAAAATTTTGGTATTCCAGGGCTAGAAATACATCAAAATTTGATGCCCATCTGTACATTAGTCTGCTAACATGCAGAAAACCTTGTATACAAATGTTGTATTTACATATTAAATTTAAATTTGCACTGCACAACTACCGCGGATCACCAATAGTTCTTGTTGGTTGACATTTGATAAGTTGTGCTAAATTAAAATAAAGGAACTCCAAACTGATGTTCCATGCAAGTTGTGGGATGTTGTCAGTGTTCCTTTAAACATTTTTGTCTTGTAAGTTGTTCAGTTACTCCCATGTAAATTTTTAATAACCTAAATATTAATTTATTTTCAGAATCTTTTAAATGAATGTTTTGCATAAAGGCAGTTTAATTTTAGTTGAACAATAAGTTTGTTTTTGTAACTATTTGTTTGCATGTCTATTATATGTCATATTTATTATTTCCTGGGTGATGTTATCGCTAAGCTATAAAACCCTTATGTAAGTTCTTTTTTGCATTGGATATTGAAAACCCTCTTTAGTCCTTGTTGTTTCAACAATACAAACCTTTCAAGTATTCCAGTTTTTCAATTTTGTTTCTTTTTTCCAGATACTTGGTTCTCACAACTAGCGGTGGAATCATGGACCATGAAGAGGCCAGAAGGAAACATCTTGGAGGAAAAATTTTAGGCTTCTTCTTCTAAGTTTATGCAATAAATAACTCAAAAAAATTAACATGTTTTTGATTTTCTTATCATCATGCACACACATAATGAAATCACCAAGGCTAGGTTTGCATTTAGGCAATAATATACCATGGCCGTGCATGTCCGTGTGCCCCACTGCTGACTTTACCGAAGGCTTAGCAGTGAATGTGTTAAAATCTATGTAGCTAAAACTGCTACCTGTAGGTAGGTTAGGTAGTCCAATTTTCTTATAAGTCTAGTAAATTCCATGATAGTTCACATCAAACAGTATTCATATTCTCTCTTTGCATCAAACAAGATAAGATTTGCTTTGCCACTTATGCCAGGGTTCATCTGCTATTGCTACAGTATAAAACGGTATGGTATAACAGATTTTGTAATGTAGGGCACCCTCAATGAGTATACAATAACTTCGGGCACCCTCACCTGATTTGTCACAAAGTTTTATTCCAAGATGCCAAGCACGCAGGTCTTGGTACACCTTGCATGTAGCTGTAAATGGATAAGCATGTTTAACTTATGGACCTATACTACCTCAAATCAACTCCGTCAGATAAAATATCTTCCAAACTAGGTACTAAATATTTAACTTTGAAATTTATATTATGGTAAAGTTAAGGATTTACTCTATCGATCATGTTTCGAAAACAAGATTTCATAAAATTTTCTCTATAGAAAAAAATCGCAAAATGTCTAAATTTTCACTAAAAGATAAAGCGATTTTGAAAATAAGCATGGTGATAGAACTAAGTATAAAGAACATTTATATGTTTCGGTTTTTCCAAATAACGGCCTAATTAATAAATAGTAAGGTAAAACTTGATTTTTGGGCTTCCATTGCTAATATTGCTATGCCCTGCTGTCCGCTCCTGTATTCCTACTTCATAACTTAGTTTAAGATGGCTCCTATGAACGTGAAAGTGGATTTCAATACCATCTTTTGGTGCATTTCGGAACTACACACTACGCTTGACAACGCCATCTATCTTATGTTCGTATTTCTTTTTTTTTGTTAGATCGTAGATTAAAATAGATGGCGCTACGCTATGCATTGGTCTATTATCATAATCATCATGCGGATGCTGTCGTGCTGTCTTGGTAGGAATGATTATTGTAATCTACTTGTTTATATGAAAGTACCTACGACTACGAGTCTAGTAGGTTCTGAAAGTCTTTATTTAAAATGCAATACTATACAATTTCAATAATGTTTGAAGGAACACTGAAAATGGTACGCGTAGGTATCCTACTTGTTTGGTACTTTTCTTTAAAGCATTCACTTTGCTCGGCACAACTTATTGACTCTATGTGCTACGCCATCATATTTCTTGTTCCCGTTCGTCGGTCGCTCTACGTACCAAACCAAACCGAGTACCAACGCAACGCTCACGCTCGACTTGCCGGCTCACCTCACTTGCCAGTTGCGCGTCGACCGGGCTATTCTGCGGCCGCTGCTATCGTCACAGTGCGTCCTCAGTGCTAGTGTTTGTGCTCGTGTACTTACTTCATCCGATAATGATGGCTCCCGAGACGGTGGTAACTGTTGACCACAACAAGCCCGCTCCTCAGGGTGGACCTCCCCCGCAGCAGGGGGGACCGCTGGACTGGCTTAAAATCAACGTCGACTATTTCAAAACGCCGCCCGGTATACTAAAAGTGGTTGAATTGGTAAGTAAATTCTAGTGAAACTACTTTGGTCACACAGCTTTGTTAACAACTATCGTTAATTGCTTTTAACATTAAGGAGCAGATAGGTGGAATAAGACTTCGAGGATTAACGCTGGTTGTCAGAACGAATTTCGTAGTCTGAAATGTCTGAACTAATAATACCAGTGGGTAATTAGAAGTTAATTTTGGAATGGATGATGATGTTATAAGAGTGGATGCTCTTTATAACATCATTAACCAACACTCCTGCCTCCATTATCGGTGAAGCGATGCTGTTAACAGTTACTGCGACCCTCTAACGGCATAGTCTGTTGATAGACCATGAAGATGTGAGAAATATAACCGCATCATTATTTTTCACAACTTTTAATACCTACCAATAAATGTGCTCGCTGCAACGTGTACATAATTAAATTTAAGGTGGACAACAGGACAACTCTGATTTGACGTGCCAGGATTTCATTATATCAAAGTTATTGTAAAGGTTTATCTTAATTAATCCAAGGTTATTTAACACAATTGCTAACCTACAGTGTTGTCACGGTTATATTTAGGTATGATGTGTCGGAAAAAGACGTAGATTTGTATAATCTGATGCACTTTATTGAGGTCATAGAGCAAGAGTATTGTGTTTTGCTGAGAACACTTTTTGAAGTAGAGGTCAGTAGGTAAAGGAGAGCGGGGGGGGTGCTGACTCAGCAGGTTGTTGTGGAATGCACCCAAACGAAACCAGGGGTCGAAACTACACCCCAATTAATTTAAAATCGACAAAAAATGGGTGATAAAAAATACGGTCGGCATTTTGAAAAAACATAGTAGTGGAAAGAGCTGTTTGTGAATTGTAATCATCGTCATCATCATACTCTTAGGTATTATGAGCGCTTAGTAGGGTGACTAGATTCCTAATCTACCTAGGTAAACCTATGAGTTTGTTTGGTTCCTCGCAAGAAAGTACGTGGGTACTTTCTTCAGATATTTCTTAGCACATAATTTGAGATGTAAGTAGATACTACGAGTATGTAAGTAGTGGTACTTACATACTCGTAGTATTAGTATCTGCTTACATCTTAAATTATGTGCTAAGAAATGCCTCGAAAAACATTCGTACAATGACATTGATTCACAGTGCTGTTTCTCATGTCTTGTCTACCAATTACCCTGTCACTAATTGGGTTGATCAAGTAATTAGATCCTTGGTGTAGAATTAACATTAGCAGCCAGGCAGGTCACGTAATATGCTAGCGATGTTATTGTTTTCATAAATTCCTGTATTTGTAATGTGTACCTGCTTAACGTAAACTTAGACGCAAGCAGGTAAATATTTTTAAAACCTACTAAACCAGAGAATTTTATAATCAACACAAAAGACCACTGCTGAACAGGTTGGCACCTTATTGATATTGTGATTAATATTCTATATATGTAGGTACACTATTGCATTATATATAAGTGTGCCTTTAAAGATATGTGTAGGTAAAATAATTTAAATATATAAATAAATCTCTCCCCAAAATCCGACTGCCAAGCGCTGGATTATGCTGAACTCAGCTCTGATTTTGCCATACTCACTTCGCGTTGGAAGGTTGTCTGGCTAGCAGTGGAGAACCAGACAACTTTTAACTACACAAACGATAAATCAACTTAACTTTTACTCAACTCAACCTAGGAATACTTGATCTTATTAACCTCAATCATCAGTTAAGTAGTAGAGTGAAGCGACTCTTATCTGACCATGTGTATAATGGCCCTTAAGGCATTGCAGTTGTGAGTGGAATTGGCTCTACCAGGAGAGTCCTGATTTCATAGTTTCAAAATGTTAGTTGTTAGTTTGGACTCTCAAACTCAATAACTTTATTTCTTTAAGCGTACACAATCTGTTTGGTCTATCTATTAACTTACTAGACTTTTTTTTTCCCTTTTCTATACTGCCTCTTGGCGATCTGTTTAAATAAACAATAATCCATTCTGATCTCTGATATTATCCGCTTTTTGTTTCGTTATTAGAGTTGACTCCAGTGAGTCATCTCTAAGCTTTTGTCTGTGAATCTTTCAGCTAGGTTTGGGATACTGTGTCTCTTTAGTCTAGAGAATTCAAGGGTTCCAGTTCCTTGTAGTTGAGAGGCGAGCTCGTTTTTGTGATGTTCTAGTCTAGCCGTTGCTGGTAGTTTTTACTGAAGGCTTCAATTTCCTAACTTACTAGACTAGACCAGAAAGTAAATATGTTTCACGTTTCGTTCTATTCGTAAACGATATGCCTGGAGCATATTAACAAGCGATTAATTTCGCATTCGTATCTTTTATTTGAGAGCGACATCGGGTGAAAGTTGGCTTGGAAACGAAAGTAGTTGTGTCAACATGTGGTCCGACTGATTCCGGTAATGGCGACGCCACCGAACAGCCGGTGTGACAACCTGTCGGTTTCTCATCATTTCACTTGATATTTTTAGGCCATTTTATGGTAAACATAGGAGTAGGTGGATCTACAGCGAAAGGCTTACTGCGACCAAAAAGTTTGTTATTAGACTTTAGTAAACGACCTCAGTGATGCAACGGGCGAAGGTCCGCCTGCGACACAGGAGGTTGTGGGTTCGATTCCCACTTTGGAACAAATAAATGTACGACTAGCTGCTGGAAGCGGCTTCGCCCGCGCGATTTTCATGTATTAAATTTTTCGGGTTAATATATACGAGTAGCCTATGACACTCACAAATAACGTAGCTTTCTATTGGTGAAAGAATATTCAAAATAGGTTCATTAGATACAGGGATTACCTACTAATTCAGAAACTTTACCTATTTATAATATTAATATACCTAGAAGCATAGATAAATATATGCAGATATTGATTGTTTCGAGTATTCTGGATGTTTGGAATAAGTATATCTAGGTATCTGTAAATCAGTTACGTACCATCGACAATAATTAACATCGGAGCTTTGTGCATGTGTGTATAGAAAAATACATGAGAAATTATTATTTTTACATATTTGTACCCACCGATTAGAAAGCTTGCATAACATAGTTATGTAAGATACGAAAAGAAAGTGGATAATTTCACATCTTCAAGATTTGTTTTTAGTCTACGTACGTGTAGATCCTACGTGTACTTAAGTATGAGCAGATAAATGCTTATACTTAGTACCATACTTATATAGGTACTCTAGTGTACTTACCTTGATGGTGTAGAAAAATATAAAAAATTAAAATTTACATAATATAAGTCCGATAAAAACCAAAATTCAATGAGAGACAATTTCATGAAGAAAGTGCACATGTTGCATGGCTCTGCCTGTGGCTCTACAGGTCTACCTACCCGCTCTGTAATCATCATCAGCCTATACCAGTCCATTGCTGGACATAGACCTTCCCTAATGAGCGCCATTGCGTCGTACCATTTGGGGGTAGTGCCCATAATCCCCACGCTGGGCATGCGGGTTGGGGATCGCAGTTCAGTGGTGGAATTGTTCTGCAGGGGGCGCTGCTGCCCACCCCCCGGTTTGTGTCCCTTAGTCGCCTCTTACACACGGGAAGAGTTGGGGTGGTTACTATTCTATAGGCCGGTACCACACGGCGCTCTGTAATATTATCATGTATCTGAAGATCTTCCTACAAATTGTAACCTTTCCCACTTAAAACAAATACTCTATACTAATATTATAAATGCGAATAGTGTGTTTGTTTGTCTTTCCTTCACGCCCTAACCACAATAATTCTGTGGTGACCTTCTCTTATTATATTATAATAATTATTATTAATGTGAGCAATTTGATGTTTAATACTATACACACACAGATATAATAGTGCCCACTAAGCAACCAATCGTCAATCCTTTCAACTAACTCTATGCCAAAAATCAAAGTTTTTGGCATAGAGTTCGTTGAAAGGATGACGAGTAACATAGGCTACTTTTAACCTATAAATCAGTTCTCATGACTGTGATAGAAATAACCATATACAAACCGTGCAAACCCGCATGCAGTAGCTAGTTTTATATGCTTATAGAATTTCTCTAGAGTTTTAATACCTTCCTATGCCCCACAGCTAAATTTATGAGATGCAAAACTATAAGGTCCAATATGACTACCATAAGCAGCAACCCAGTAAGTTACGACATACATGATCTAATGTGGGTGGTCCCGATTATGAAACGAGCTGAAAGTAGGTAAGTTTCTTGACCAACAGGCGTAAAATTTTCAACAATACACAGTGTTAAACACGAACACATGGAAATGCTATTTCAAGAGACTGTTTACAATGCTAAACGTTTGCATAATCGAGGTTTTCATAACATATTTTTTGTCTTTACTAATGGATTCTCTTTGTAGCTTGGAAAGTTATAAAACAGTAGTTCCTACAGTCATCACACATATTACCTAGTTATCTAGAATTACAGGGGATCTAAACGATCAATACTATTGAATGATTTAATGATGATTTTATCGTGTCAGTTTAGAAAATCTTATTAGAAGACTGAGGAGTTAAATTGTTAGTTGATTGGTATTTATTCTTCATATACATGAATATGGTTATTGGTAATTCAATGACTCTGCATGAACTGCAAGTTCTGGTCATCATTACGAACACGTTTAAGAAGATGCTAGGTCTAAATTCTTAAAATTGGTATTGATAGTACAAGTAACAGTACTTGCGAACGATTATTGAATGGAGAGTGGTATAGAGTAGAGAGGTTTTTTAAAACTGAATAAAACGGCTCTAAATTGAATTAATAGTGGGCGTTAGCAGTGGAAGATCTAGCTTTAGTAATTCATTGGGTAAAATTAATATTTTTATTTTTACCGGGGGGCGGGCTGCAGCGCCTCTCGCAGAATAGATCTACCACCGAACTGCGATCCCCAACCCGCATGCCCAGCGTGGGGATTATGGGGATTACCCCATACGAGATAAAAAGTCAGGAGGAGGCTTGCTTCCAGTAGTGGACCATAATAGGCTGTTGAGGTGAGGATAAAAGACTGAAGATTTTAGGTCCCTTACCAGTGTTCTACCTTCTAGAGAACTTTTTTGTACCGCACCTCTGTAAGAGGTTATTTATTTTGCTTACTTTCCGCTAGCAGCGTTGCATTTGCATTGTATTTACTACCCAGAGTCAAGTAACTATCTAATTATACGATAAAATATTATTATCTAGCCGTATCTATCGTAACAGCGCGTCTTTTACTGCTTTATATTTAGGTGGATCTCCCGCGGCATAGCCGGTTATTTTGAGCGGTCGCACATCTCTTGTTTTGTCATTTTCATTATTAACCGACTTCTAAATAGAAGCTTAGGTACAAACTCTATCACCTAGGACTTGTAATTAATTCATGTTAGTTGTTCTAAAAGTTCCGAAACAGCATCAGTTTGCAGTTTTTTTTATCCTGACGTGTTAAATGTTAGTTAACAAATTAGATAATAATCACTCCCGAGACCAATAAAAATTAAGCTTGTGGGTAACATTCTATAACGATGACCTCTGCTCTTTGACACTTGCTTGCGTGGGTTCTATTGGGGTCTAACTACATAACTTTCAACGCCCATACTTCTATGGGTGCGACTTGTGTACAAATTTTTATGTGCTACGAAAACAGGCTTTGTTTATGAAGAGATTGGGACTCGAAATAATTATGTGTTCTTAAATAATTACGTGCTGTATAATCCTAACTAAAAATTATAAAAGCGAAAGTGTGTTTGTTTGTTTGTCTTTCCTTCACACTCTAACTAAGCAACCAATCGACTTGATTTTTGGCATAGAGTTAGTTGAAAGGATGGAGGGTAACATAGGCTACTTTTTTTGTCCTGGTAAAACATCCAATTCCCATGGGAGATTTATCGGAATAATCCTCATAGAAATGTGAAATTCGAATTTAACGCGGGGAACAGCACCGCTTCTATTTAGAGTCCACAGTTGGTATAATGACGGCAGGCAGACTCAAACGATGATCTGAACTGAACCGCAACGTTTGTGTTCTCAAATCCCTTCTCCTACGTGTCTACAATGTTATTGCTCATTGTTTGTTTTCTCATACTTACCTACTTCATTATTTTACGTATAGACAAGGGTGTTGCCAGTAGCTGGGCCAGGGGGGGCTAATTTATATTTTGAGGATGGAAAAATTAAAATTAGTAGGTACAGAAGAATTCATTTCGGGGGATGGTTGAAGCACCAACTGAACTAAACTGACTGGAGCGAGCCGCGAAAAATTAATGTTTTGCTGACTACAAGAAGAACGAGCGTTTATCATCGGCGAGTGCAGCGGTCCGCGAAAAAAATGTCTTAATTTGTTTTTGCGGTGGTGTGTGTGGTGGGCATCGAGCACATATCCTGGTGGTGGGCTTGGGAGTGTGTCAAGCAATAGAACACAACCAGAAGGACAAGAATACGGTGTATAAAACTACAAACTGACTTCAAATTCCACAGTGTTTAGTGTTTTTTTAAAGTTTTTCGGTACAAATACTAATCCCTTGGGGGATACCTCTTTTAAGAGACCATCTCTGGATGATTCTCTATACAAATGCTCCCCTTTTCTGTATGTGGGTATAGGTACCTTCAGAAGGACGAAAACACAAGTTCAGTCACCTCAGTTCTCATAATCATAGAGCATACAAATATTTTACTTAATATTTTGCTTTTGCGCTGCTAGAGCTATGTAAATGTCTACATAAGTTACCTTGTAGTCGCTTAGATGCTTACGTAAGTACAAGTTTGAAGGTCTTTGTACAGACAAGTCTCATTATCTGCAAGTGATTGTCATCATGCTTCCTACAACCATTCGTCTCTATTGTATTCAGCATTTTGTTTGTAAACATTCGCCGTAAGAAATGTTAGTGTCCTGTTGTGAGTTCGCGACGTAGCGCCATCGTCATGGTTGCGAAATCAAGGTCAATGAAATTGAAAGAACTTTCTTTTTTAAAGTCATTTTTCTTTGTGACGCCAGGCGTGGGTATCAAGGTCACCGGCGATCGATCGGCTTGTATCGATCGAATAAAACAACTCTTGGTTCCTATGCGAAGTGGGCAGAGACGAGGTAGGTTGTAGGTGGTATGGCATATTTGACAAGGCGACGCAATCCAGTTTAATATATGTAAGATTCGACTGAATAGCGGGTTCTTAAAGAATTTGTTCAATCGATCGTGTAAATCTGAAGATTGCGTCATGTGGTGAGCGTGAGCGCACCACATCAAAATTTACACACAGCTTCAAATTGGTGACCGGCGAGTTGGTAACAAATATGATTTTAAATGATATATTATGTACGTCGTGGTTGTGTAGCCTTGACGAAAAAAAAGCAAATACAAGATGTTATGGATATATTTTACTCTCATAGAGTCAGCGTGGGCCTACTCTTCCTTGCAATGAGTATACAATAACTACCTTCCTTGGAAAACCAGCGCTATGGTATGTATGATCTGCTCTACCATAGCATATGCTGCCTGAGTGGAGTCGCGGTCTCCACTCAAAAACACGTTTACCCCGGCGGTTGTCGGAATCCGTCCCGCGTCTAGTGCTTGCAAAAAAATGTTTAAAAAATATATTTTTGTGTACAATTTTACAACTCTAAATTTCGTTGTCGACGCACAATTTAATCTCGTGTAGATAAGCTTACGATAAAGCCTTTCCCTACCAAAATAGCGTAACTCTTGTCAGGCGATAGTGAAAACTGCCAGGGTTTTCACTATACTGTTTTTATCAGTCATCGCATTATTACACTATTAACAATATATGAATGCTTGTTACCTCTTCACGCCAAAAATACTCAACGGATGGAGTTAAAATTGCATACATGTATTTCTAGGTCTAATAGGAATAAACATAGGCTACTTTTTATCCCATAAATCTGTTCCAATGGGATAATATAATTATGCTGGACAATTCACACAGCATTACCTAGCCCCAAGCTAAGCAGAGCTTGTGTTATGGGTAGATAACTGATATACATAATACATACTAGGTACATAGATAGACGACCTCTGTGGCGCGGTGGGCGAAGGTTTGCCTGCGACGCAGGAATTTGCGGGTTTGATTCCCGCCTCGGGACAAATGTGTGTACGATCACTAAACAAATGTAAAAATAAGTGACGGCTTAGATTTTTAGAAAATAGATGTAAGTGTAAAAAATATTAGTTGTAATTATTTTTTCTAAATAAATTCTGTATTACAAGTTTAAAAAAAATACTAAAGGATAGAATAGAAATGACCATAAACAACGCGAGCGAAGCCATGGGTAGAAAATTTTAATTTATAACTATAAGCTAAGCACTCAATATTCGTGAAACGCCCTTGTGTAAAGTATGGTCGTTGAACCGTCTGGAAGGCACTAGGCTGTGGCGATTAGGCGTTTAGTTGTGTAGCTGCACGCACCCAATGACCCGAATGCCATGCTGCCAGCGTGCATTCTTGCATTGCAATCACTTAGGTAATTCGTCGACTCGACACTGAAAGGATTCATCGTCTGATTAAAATTGATTGAAAAATTCTTTGTCTGGTACAGACAGACGTATGAAAAAATTCTATGTCTATGGTACAGACAGACGTATGAAAAAATTCTATGTCTATGGTACAGACAGACCATGAAATAATTCTTTGTCTATGGTACAGACTACAGACGTATGAAAAAATAGAGATAGATAGATAGAGAATACTTCAATCATCACCAATTTAGAAAAAATAAAGATTATTTTAAATTTAACATATTAAATAGAACAGTTGGATTTGGCGGCCTTAACGCTTAAAGCGATTTCTTCCAGGCAACCAGAACAATTGGGGAAAAATAAAGGATGGCGGTGCATTACAGCATAAATTCAAACTATAAATAACTAATACACACTATTACCTAATAATCTATTACACTAATAAATACAACAAAATAATTCTAATAAACAAACTAACAACAATAAACTTTACTAACTAATAATAATTTTCATAATAATAATACTTTTCCGGCTGTAATCTTTTTTTGTGAATTAGAACATTATCAGGTTTTGAATTGTCTTTTACCATTTATCAACTACCTAGGTTTTCTTTCTAAGGTTTTTGCATATTGCGGAAGCCCTCGCACTCTAAGTAATCTCTAAGAAATTAAACAAGTTCCCTAAATTTATTTTTTGTCGTTCCAAAATGAAACTAATTTAATTACGTAGATATTGTTCTTTATTCTGTGCATTTACCCTAACCTAAGGTGCTCGTTAATTCCTTAAAATACTAAAACCACTTTTAGGGAACCTTTGTTGTTTTATTTCCTGTACCTTTCACTAGACCCACTCTAGTATTCTGATGTAACTTTAAAATTTCCTCAACATTTTCCTCCGTTTTCTCAAGCTGTCTTCTATTGGTAGCGTGTACTTTATTGTCTGTAGCGGTAACTGGCAGTTTACAAATGTATTTATTCCTCACAATTATTATTGTGCACTGATTGTGACCAGATCTTCTACCGGGTTACTGTCCAAAGTAGCGTCGCTTCAGTGCACGGCCTCTCCCATTCGTTCCACGTCACCAAGCGAAGCCATTATGCCCTTATAACTCTTTATGTAAGTGTCTTTACCTTTGAGAGTTGTAGACGACAGCGTTAAGTTTGTAACCGACCAGAAACATTAAACAGTGAAATTTTTAGTCAGAAAACGGTATCATAGATGAAAGTAAAAAGGGGTATAGTACTATTTATCATCCTAACTAGTATACATAATAAATGCAAAAGTGTGTATGCTTGTTTGCCCTTCCTTCACGCCCTAACTAAGTAACCAATTGATTTGATATTTAGCATAGAGTTCGATGAAAGGATGGAAAGTAACATAGGCTACTTTTTGTCCTGGTAAACCATCAAATAGGAACCACAAAATGAATAATCGCTCTAGAAATGTGAAATTAGAATTTAACGCGGTTGAAACTGCGGGGTACATTTTAATATAAATCATAAACCATCGATCCTTAGTTAGTATCTACCTGAGTCATTAGTATTCGCCGCCATCGTGGATTGTTGTTTACTTCAAGGCTTCAAGGACGGCGACTGAATGTGCGTAGATACATAGCTTCTGGAAAGTTATTTGAAAATTAAGTTATTTGTGCTAGGAGCGACAATACTGTCGTATCCCAAAACTTCGAAATGCCTCCTAGGCTGCCCAGTTAAGGTACCTAACCTATCGATGTTGGATTTTTGTTAGTGTTTTCCGCTTTCATCACTGGAAAGGAAACAATTAGTTTTATTATATTTACCACATAATATCTAAATTAGGTATATATTTATTTGGTTTCCATATGAATAATAAAATACCTAACAGCTTTTGCGAGTTGCAAGTTAATGTCATCCATCAGGTAGGTATATTCTAGGGTAAGTGATTCCTGGGCGTGTTCGTTCTAACGCTTTCGTGGCCACATTGTGTCGCATCGGAAATCCGGCCACGTATCGTTATTTGGAGCGCGACTGCAACGTGTAAAAGCGAGGATGGTGTGTGAGCCCATTGATGTGAGTTCGGAATGGCGGCCGCGTCCCATACATACTCATGACGCGGTGTCGACGCACTTTCACCGTGCAACTGAGCACGTGCCTCGCTTGACACACTTTTTTGACCTCGATCGGCTTCTTCGGGATGAGGGGCAAGCAAAATGTACCCATAACCCACTCAGTTAAAATTATAAGTACCGATTATGGTCCATAATGATTTGTACGAGCGAGGGCTGGATTGGACAGAGCAGATGTAGGCTTCAACGATGCATGACAATGCCTTAACAACGACGATACGTACAAAATATGACGAAGGCACGAACAAGTAATTTGCTTCCAGAAGCAAGATCGAAAAGACACGTCCATTAACCGACAATAGGCTACAGTTATCCTCGTCTCTGTGTATGGACGAGTTTGTATTGAAATACCTTCGTGTTCAGTTATCGACGGAATTTCTACAAATAACACCTGTTGGTTGCGACAGTAAGTTCGCGCGATATGGAACCGGTTCTTTGTAGAGGCCGCAGCGAAGGCGGACTCTCACCGCACAGCCCCCGCGAGCTATGATTTTATGCACATCTAGGAAAAATAGCACACGAAACAAAATCAAAAAGGAATCGTTAATTCCTGACGCTATAAAATGTTCACAATAACACTGAGTCCGTGGGTTCCCGAACTAGCCTCAGCTGTAGGTATTTTGAGGACCCAATTATACAAAGATACCTTTTATATCCAGTTGTTTTATATCATTAAAAGATATGTGTCTTGCGACTCGCAAAAATAACCTATGATATCTATAAGGCTCGGCCAGTGGAGCGATATAAGGAAATCGAGTTATTTACGGCCTAAAACCTAGGCATTTATTTATTGATAAACTTGGGTAGTTCTTTTAAAAATAACCAGCGTTGTCAACCTAATATCCACCTACTGATGGTAGACACTGAGGCTATTATTCTATCTATACAATGGCTTGACATTCCCTTTCAATTCGGTCTCAAAAATATCTTCAACCTACTCTTGTCTTGTAGTTTAAACGCATAATATATTCCATGATTTGTAGTAGGTAGTCTCTAGGTATGTCGTTTTGGACATTGTTCTCTATCAAACAATGTTATCGATCTTGCATGTAAAGAAATGCTTTACCAAGTTTATTTATCGTAGCTAGATAATAAACCACAGCATTTTTTAGATAAACTTCCGTTAATCTAAATTTCTAGCTACATATTTAGTAGTCGAAAGGCCCTCGGAAGAATCTCCTACTCGATTTAAATCAAGTGACGTAATTCCCGATAAAGTCTATTTTGTTAGGTAGAGCTAGAAAATGACACGTAAATAATGCTCTTTGCTGCTCTATAAAAATCCCGGTAGGTACTTATCTCATCAAGATTCTAGAATCTGACGTCGACGACAATAAAAATTGTGCCATTTAAACAGCGACCCACATTATACAAGGGTACCTACAAAACTCCTACGAGACCAGTTACTCGATCTCGGAAGGTTATGATTGGGCGCCTTGTGCCTTGTATGTAGGTGCTTGGATGACGTTATAACCGTGTCATGCGGCATGCTCTCATCAGGAGGTTAGGTATCAAGGATGACGAAGACTTGATATATACCACATTTTCATTCCTGGATTGATTAATTGTCTTTTGACTTTAGTTCACGTTTACCTACATGACGTAAGATCAAACCTATGGTCAATGAATTGTAGCATCTACTTAAAATCATTTTGCGTATTTTGCTCTCTGAATAACTGTGCGTTTTTTTTCTGAGCGTCTGGTCAAAGCGACGCGTGACTCGAGAGCTGGTGAGTATCTGGCACAGCGCATCAGCATTGCCATACAGCGGGGCAATGCAGTCTTGGGAACGCTTCCGACTGGTATTGATATGGAGGTCACTGGTATTGACAGGTAGCTCAACTGAGCTACCTGTAGATTGTTATAAACATGATTGAATCTACAATACAAAAAAGTAAGTTAGGTTTTGATATTATGATTCACCGAAAATAGTCGCCAGTAAAGTCGATAAGAGCTCGTAAGTCGTGGCTTCTAAATTATTATCAGGATGACACATCAACTGACTGATATGGAAGGATGTCGAAGGCATGGCATACAACTTGTAATTGTAAAGTTTTGCTAGCGGAAATGACACATAAAGTAGGTAGGTATTAACATCATCATCACCGTAAATAGTCATAAATAGTCACACGCCATAAATAGTCGCTTCCATCCATAGACACCTTGCGCCCACTAAAAAGTCGTCGGTCAAAGTACCTTTCAACTCAACAAAACTAAACATAATCAAATGGAAAACGTTGCGTTGTGTTAATGCGGCTCAGTCTAGACAAAAACTCATGAATGCGTTAATGGCATCTATTGGAATTTTAATCACATAATCTAATAGCTCTGTATCATCAAAATTCTTTAATTTAAGCCAAATAACACAATAATTTTGTTCTTGACTTGACTGGCAAAGCTGTAGGTGTTATATGTACTACAATTACTGAAATGGATGTGTAAATAAAAGTTAAGCCATAGAAAATTACGAATAGAAATATCTCGGAATCTCCTTTATAAATATCTATCTACATCCATATCTATGATATATGTCATCAATAGATATGGAATAGAGAGGCGATGACGTAACGTAGAACGTGAAAACGTAGTTTATGTTTGAAAATACAAACTTAACGAAAGATATCTACTCATTATTGTTCTGAAGGTACCTAAAACGTGTACATCCTGGCCTGGCTAGAAGTCTTATTTATATTTATAATACAACAGATCTAAAAATAAAATATGGTCAGGTACTTCCGTGTGTAGACAGATCGATCATACTTTATCATATCATATCCGTGGAAAAGATCGAACAGTTATACTTAGTGCCTTGGTACCTAGACGAAGTTTATCAATAAATCTCTTTTAAAATCAATATTTGGCATTGGTAGAGTTCTAGACAGTTCTACCAATGCCAAATCAATCTTATATTGCGACAGGCTTTGTTTTATTTAACTACCTAATTAAATTTATGATTGAGAATAATAATAAATAAATAATGCTGGACAATCCTGGCTGCTGTGTGCACTCCAGCAATACAAAAGCTTTATCAACAACCCAATTATAAATAATAGTTCTGGACAATTCACAGTGCATTATCTAGCCCCAATCTAAGCAAAGCTTACGTTATGGGAACTAAATAACTGATATTGATAAAATAATACAATACTTATATAGATAGACATTAAATTAAATGTTAAATTAAATTATGTCTCTTTTCAGATTTTAGGTATCCTGTGCATGGCTCTGGCTTCCCCCTGGTACTCGGGGTGGTTCGTCTTCGTGGCCGTCACCAGTTTCATCACGACCCTGATGTGGAGCTTTGTATTCTTCCTCAGCATTAGAGAAGCGTTGAAGCTACCAATCAATTGGGTCCTCTCGGTAAGTAATAACAGCAAGATTATCGTACAAACAAATTGTCTTCTGAATTTTCTGACATGTCCAAGAGTCCGGTGAGGTCTAAAGGAAATAAAGCACTTTAATATTTGATACTTAACCATTTTTAATTAAAATCTCATTAATATACCTTCATTAAATCTGTCGAGTTAAGATTTCTTGCTAAACTCAAGTACCGTTATAAATAACTATAATAATTGTCCAGCATTATTTATTTATTTATTATAATCTACTGTACAAAAACGATAAGTATATAAGAACTAATTAATATTTTCTTAAAGGATAATATATCTCATTGAACCTTCCTAAAACATAAAAAAAATTGTAGAGTCGCATAGATAAGACAAAAATAGAATAATAAAAAGTCAAATAAAACATTACAGACCAAAACGATGTTTTTCACTGATAGCAAGAGGTTGCGGGTTAGATTCCCGCCTTGGGACACATATTTGTACGATCTGCAGGTATTTGTTCCGGGTGTTCTGGTCGTTTTCTATGTAAAATAAAAAATATCTATCTACATATGTAATGTTAATGTATTATGTATATCAGTTATCTAGTACCCATAACACAAGCTCTGCTTAGCTTGGGACTAGATAATGCTGTGTGAATTGTCCAGCATTATTTATTATTATTAAAATGTAAACATGGTGTTTCCAGGAGCTGATCAGCACGAGCTTGGAGGCGCTCCTGTACTTCATCGCATTCATCGTGCTGTTCTCATCGGCGGCGCAGACTGGAGGCTACGCGCATGGATACGGATCCAACGTAGCAGCTGCTGTAAGTTTTGTTCTTATTCAAGTATCTTAAGGCGCATACTGCACCCAAACTAGCGCCGTCACCTACTTTATCTTATTATTTCGTTTAACAAAGGAAATTTCAAAAATCCATTGTACAGTCCTATTTTAATATGGCATATATTGTACGACGATGAGTAGAAATATTGTTAGCACCTCCTAGCTGAAGACGCTCATTTAAATCAAAATGACCTTGTGCGAATTAAGATCTGAAATGTATACGATTGGTACAACAAAATAGCTACGTATTACAAATTATTGGTTACCTTGTCGGCCAGTTTATAAGTGTCAAAAGGCAAGGCAAAATATAATAGCTATACATACATTTCTGGTTGGCATACTTAAGGATATGTGCATGCAATCAGATTCGTTCGACCTTTCTTCTGAACTGGTTTACAGGTTCCAGTGTTACGCCATTTTCAATGAACGTCATTTTCAAACGAATTAACGGTGGACTGAGAAACAAGTTCTAGGTACTTCTAGTTAGACAAAATAGGTCATAGTTAGTAAGTAAGTAATATTTTTATTGCATCAAATACATGTGAGTCAGGTACATAGGCGTTGTATGTTAATATAGAAAACAATGTATTTCTACCTGTACGGCGTGCAACATGTTTTTACAATGTCAAAATAATAAAGAGTTAAATCCAAGTTAAATCAAAGAATAATATAGATTATAATAAAATAGTGAAATTTAAAATTATAGATGGAAATAGAAAGAAATCGCCAGAATTTAAAAAAAAACAAAAATATTCTTAGCCTATTTGCTATCTACTTTCGTATTATCAATAAAATGTTTATCATATATTTGTCATAAGATGTTTTTTTGATAATTATGAAAATTATGAGAATTTGAGAGCATGTTGCACAAACAAAGGTATATTTTCCAATGACATTCAATAAATCTTAAAATAAACAGAAGCAGCACTTTGGTTAAAGCTATGTCAGCGTTCATTTATTTGCTATTATATCGTTTATTCTCAAAAAGACAAATTTTATTATGTCACTTACATGAAAACAGGTTTCTTAAGTTACTTAAAGATAACATAGGTTGTGGTCGTTCAATAGCTGACTCATTTAATGTGTTCACTTAAGAAGCAAATCAACATTTATGATTATGTTGAGCTAATTTGAGTTTGAACGCATTGAATGAGCTTATACTTTTTTCTTTATTTGCTATTATCAGAAACAAGCGATAATTTCTGGAATCAACCCGATGACATATCTCCATATCCTAATATCCCAAGTTGCGCCTTAGGCTTACGCGCAGGAGATAAGGAGAGTGCGCATATTAACCCAGTACCGCTACCACCCAGCACTGTGCGTTCATTTATTTTAGATACATTTTATAGTGACAACAAATGGCTTCCCACAAGCTTCAAACGAGTGGTCCAAAGTATAAAATACATTTAAGTTTTACGAGTCAAAGCCCATTTTCTAGCTGTGCGACAAGTTTTGCCTATGTTCTAAAAATATATAATTCAGAAATTAAATTTTTAATTGACTTTTTGATCGTTATTTTCATGCATTAAACAATGTTGCCTAAATTGTCCGATTAGTAACCTTTGATGAACAGCAACGTTAGTCATTGTGGAATTCCCCAATGTTAATAAGGGGAATCAATAACCAGATTACTGTAATCTTTATCACCCAGTTCTTATGTTATCTTTTTTGTTGCAGGTGTTCGGTATCTTCAACACTATTGCGTACGCGGCCAGCGCTTTCCTTCTGTATAGAGAGCACAAGTCGGGAGCTTCAACGACGGCGGCGTGAGATCCAATCGTTAGCGACCAGTAGCTCTGCCATATGGGTCAGCTAACACCGAGACGCGACGGGACGAGACGTTACGCGCACTTTGATTCAAAATATAACTTTATTTATTATGTAAAAAGATACAAATTGGCGCAAGCGCGACGCGGCGCGGCGTTACGGGGAGTTTTCGTATTATGTCAATAATATTATATAACTTTTATTTATAATAGTTATAATTCGTTTATTAACAGCAAAAAAATTATAACTAATATTTACACTTACATTACAATTTCACCAGCGTCAGTGTGGCAGCTACTCTCGAACCACGTGGCCTAATGCGAGATGATGGTAAAAGGCCTGACGGTATGACTCTGATTCCTTGGAAGATGAGTCGGCCTTTAGTTTGGGATGCTACGTGTGTAGGCCCTAGCACCTTCTCATCTTGCAGGGACATCAGTAAGGGCGGGCTTCGCAGCAACATCAGCGAAGTTCCTCAAACGGCGAAAATACGCTAATCTTGACAGATTTTCTTGACTATTTGAGCCGTTTGGGGTGGAAACCCTAGGTCCTTGGGGTCCTGGGGCACACGTTATCTATAAAGATCTTACAAAACTACTAATAGAGTCCACAGGTGATCGGAATGCTGGTTTTTATTTCGGTCAACGAATTAGCCAGCATTCTGGGCACTCTGCCTTCTGGTGACGGCTTCGATTTTCAATAATATTTGTAACTTTTTACGTTGTAAATAAAACTATTTTGAGTCAAAGTGCGCGCAGCGTCTAGTCGTGTCGCGTCGCGGTTTGAGCTGACCCAAGCCTTCAAAATATCATTCGTCTCGCTTTCCACGATTTATAATTAATACAGCTCACAAAATACTGCCTTCGAACACGATACTATGTATTTTGAAATAGTTTTACAAGAGGTTTTTATCTACATGGTTAATGGTTTAACATATTGTGTGTTAGTGCGGACTAGGTTACGTTTTAATTGTGTATTTGAAATTGTTTATACAGTGTTTTAACTTGGCTTAAAACAATTACTTACATATTAAATTAACAAACCACCTAGAGCCATTTTAGCCTATCGCATTAATTAATAATATTACTGAAAATAGGACTGTTGAAAAAATAAATGGATGAATATACCTACTTGAAAGATAAGTACAACTAAAGAAAAATATGATATTTTTTACTCAATCAAGATTTATCTGTTTAGGATAGGGACGTCGATTGTAATAAAACGTCGCAATAATGTAAATAGACTTGCATTTATTTTCAATAATACAAAACACACATATTTTAATAATTGCACACAAAACGGTATCATTAGTATCGAAATTATTTTAGTGAGCGACTGTTTTTTCTTTATTGTGTAGGTAAAACAATATGTTATTATTTCAGAAAAAATACAATTCTTACTAATTATTTCAGTTATGCCGTTTGTAATAAAACGCATTATAAAAAAATTAAAGCTACTTTACATGTCTATTTAATGTTAAGAATAACATAAGATTTAAACTGGATGTTAAAAGACCACTTCTTATACTACTTATGAATCCTTTCGATGACTCTGAGACGACTTCGTTTCTAAATGATAACGACTTAATACAAACTTAATTACCGTGTATCATTTTCCACGAAAAATGCACAATGAACACTTAAATTTTCGAGCTACGTTTCAGTTTTCTACCACTCGTTTAGAAACCATTATGAGTTTTGTCATTACTTGACTATAGCTACTTAGAAAACAACATTGAAACTTAAGTGATATTTTATTTTTTTTATTTTGATTTAAGATAGTGGTCTTCTAACATATTAATACATAGAAATAATTACGATAATTTATTATGGTTGTTATAATTTTATGTTAGCCTAGTCTAAATGAAGAGGGATTAAAGATTTTAATGAACAAAACGAATTATTATAATATTACCTTGCTGATGTATACAATCAAAACTGTGTCTTACTGTGCGTAGTGCGAACTAAATAAATAAAATATTCAATGACAACATAGAAAATCTTCCAAAGAATTTTTCAAAGACAACATAGAGTAGTCTTTGAAAAATTCCGCGAACGTTATTGGTTGATATTGACAGATGGTTTTTGAATCGAAAGAAAATAAATTACATACAGAATTTTAGTAAGCAAAAAAAAAAATTATAAGCTATAGACATAGACAACCAAGGAGTATAGAATTAATGAACTCGCACTAGACACTTTGTTCCGTCCAGAATCTCCTTAACTACTTGTCACCTTATTAAGAGTACTTCATATTGAGCTATAGGTTTAAGTACAAACTTATGTAGCTTATGTACCGATACCATCTAGCTCAGTCACAAAAATTTATTGTTTCCGCACGACAAGGTTTTAAATTTACCTATGTACCTAAAGAGTTTATTATTATGGTATATAATTACCTATTTGTAAAAAGTAATAAATATATTTTAACATAACTATGATATTTTTAGTCGACCTCCTTTTTTATTTAATGAATAACAGATCTTCTGCATGTTTGGTTAACTTACTCGTAGGATAAACAAACCAACTTGTGGTTATAAATAAATTATTTGTTCTTATTACAACCAAAAATAATTACAACTAATATTTACACTTACATCTATATTTATAGCTATCTATTTTTATTTTTCTTTATAGCCACTACACGTTATACAAAAAGAGAAATACAAAAATATATGAAACTTGTTGTACGCGTTTATGTCTTTTGTATAGAGTTCTTTGCTCGTAGGTCGTAGAGCATACTCCACGACGTGTGCAGTGTGTATTAACCATGGTTTTCCATTTAATTTATATTTAATTTTATTTTGTGGTTTTTAGAAAAAAAACTAGCGGAAAAGTAATTTGTCGCAAATCGTAATTTTTTTTCCATGAAACGACAAACATTGTTTCATTTCAATGGCAAGTACATTACATATGTACCTATATTTGGAGAATTTGGTAAAAAAATAAGATTTTGTACTTAAACTAAACATATTCTATAAGGCTCTAAATAAAAGGAGGTAACATAGAATCGAAGTTATTATGAAATCAAAATATTTTTCGCTGAGTAGAAGTTTTATTTATTTTTTGTGGATTGATAAAGATAGCAGTTATTTTTTAATTGAAATAGTCAACATTTTTTTTTCTTTTCCTGTTTTTTCCTTCGAAGGTAATATCAATCAAAACGACTTAAAAACTTGAGTTATTAAGCATTTTTATGCACAATTCTAAATTCAACAAGACCGAAGGGGTAGTTTTATTATTTTGATATATTTTTATGTGCGAGCATTTTTTAGTATTCGTTGTGATTTGAATTTATTATAATTTAATTGTTCATCGAAATCAATCAAATCCTACAACTTCTAGGAACTACAATACAAGGTTCTGCCCATCATCACGAAAACGTTTGTCAACCCGCCCAGATCTTCGTAAATTCAAAATTCGTAAAGTCGAAGTAGGTTCGCATTTTCGAGACAAGGACGAGCGAACGCGAGAAAGAAGGCGAGAAAGGGAGGCAAGAACCGACCCGCGCGCAATGTCACTGCTTTTTATTTATAATCTTGCAGTGGCTGCGCAGTAGGTACCTACTATCATTTTAAGGTTCCAAAAGGGTGCGGTGGGTCCAATACTGCACAGTTTCACATCTGAGGCCTAGTTCACAGAATTCATAAGGATTTGTGTGAACTCTAGTAGGTGGGAAGTCTTTGTTTGAAACTAAACTTGAATAAACAGAATAAACAATTAATTGGTTAATTTATTTTAAATTAATTTTACTTGCTCTGTCCAGAATTATCAGTGGGTATGAGAATGGGAGATCGGTCATAGGCAATTCATTTAGTTCCGGACAATCGTCTTTCCTCGTGCTTTATCAAAGGTGATTAACAAAAATAAAATAAAAATTCTATCTGGCATCTTTACGAACGTGTTCGTGATGATGGGCACTACCAGCATTTTTCCCAGAGCCAGCGAATTACCAATAACCCTGTATAAGTATAAAATAATGATGTCAATGATAATTTGTTTGATTTGAAAAAACTAAGAACCAACTCCAAATTCCTAACTATCTACACTGTTTTTAGGGTTCCGTATCCAAAGGGTAAAACGGGACCCGCTATGAGTCTGCTGCCCATCCGTTTGTCTATCTGTCCATCTGTCACCAGGCTGTATCTCATGAACCGTGATTGTTAGACACTTGAAAATTTTCATTCAGATGATGTATTTCTGTTCCCGCTATAACAACAAAACGTGTTTTTTTTGCCGTTTTTATAGATAATGGTACGGAACCCATCCGGTTTTTTAAGTTTTTCGGGACAAATTAGATACCTTAAATTTGTAAGGGGTCAACTCGAGATCATTAGCAAAAGAATGATCAGAATTCGTCCATAAAAAATATGTATCTATGTATTGTACTGTATTATTTATATCAGTTATCTAGTACACATAACACAAGCTCTGCTTAGCTTGGGGCTAGATAATGCTGTGTGAATTGTCCAGCATTATTTATTTATTCATTAATAGAATTAAATTAAAACTGGCAATAACAATTGAAACAATTGAGCTAAATGCAGACCGTTGCAAACAATCTACAGGTAGCTCAACTAATCAATAACAGTCGGAAGCATACCCAAGACACTGGATGCATTGCCCCGCTGTATGGCAATGCTGATGCGCTGTGCCAGATACTCACCAGCTCTCAGGTCACGCGTCGCTTCGACCAGAAGTTCGGATAATTTTTTGAAAACCCGGAGAGCCCCGGTAACCCACGGACCAATGGTCTCGACCCCAAGGGGAGGAAATACGAAGGCTCTGTCGAGATCTGCATATTTGCGCCTCTATTATTAAAACTGAAAACAGACTACCGACCGGTCTTAGTTGACGAGTAGGTACCTACTATTTCTTCAGGAATATCTTTTAATGTTCTGTTTATGTTATTTTTTTTATCTCAATAGCAAAATTATTATAACAATAATATTGGTTGCACAACAGACGGAGAATTCAACGAACGTAATACGAGTATCCACGTAAAAAACATAGGTATATAGCCGAATTTAGAACCTCCTCCTTTTTGAAGTCGGTTTAAAATGAAATGATGTTGATGTAGCCCGGGAGGTTTCGCCCACTTGGGTTTAGAACAGAATAGAATAGAAAACTCTTTATTGTGACCACACAAATACAAAACAGAAGGAAATACATATAAATAAAGGAAGTACAAAGGGTGGCCTTAAAGCTTTGAGCGATCTCTTCCAGGCAACCTTTGGTTTCGTATAATCTTCCTACTCATTAAAAAAAATTTGGTGGAAAATGTTGGTTGCTGTAGTTTCAGATCTATTAATTTAGCCTCTATCTTACGGATTAAATACTTAAAAACTATACCCACTTTATGGTTTATTTTTGCCTGACCGTCATACAGTTAAGCAACCGTTTTATGTATTGAGTTGAAGTCGATGCGAATCCGCGTGAGTCATCCGATATAGTGGTCTGGCGCCCACGGCAGTCTTTTCCAAGGTTCGCTGTAGTTCGCTTGTGCATTCGTGCGTTTTTTACCAGCTTTCCACAAATATTAAACTGTAAGTATTTAAGTATTACACATTTTAGTAATTTACATAACTATTTAATCAGGTAGCTAATCTAAATTGTGTAGAAATAATCTGCTAGACATGATTATACGCTCAGCCTCTGATCTAGCTAGAGTCAGGGTTGTTTTGAAATAATATTTAAACACCTGTTTGATATAACTACAAAACTAACATATTAGAATCGAGAACATGATTAATGTAATCAGTATAGGCAATGTTTTACGTATCTAAAGCTTTTGATCAAAATATTTAATAACTAAGAATACTCTGATGCAGATACTAAACTATAGAGTAAGGTAGGTGTTTTACCTCCTTGAATAAATATTTGTTATTCCATCATCAATATGTACATATGTATGTAAGTATGATACAGTGATGTCAAATTTAAAGGACATTATCATTTTCATCATTTTCACAATAAATACATGATGTCATTACGTCTAAACTGTTTTACTGTCTAGTTTTCTGACGTAGACGTCTGCGAGGGGGAGGAGTGCACTGCACCCTATCTGTCGAGACATTGGAGTCACATTAGATTTATTCCCTTGATTAAAAGTTGGATCGTTTAGTTTCTTTGTACCTAAACGTACCGTTAACCGTTTAACCTAGTAGTATTAAACTATGAAGACATTTTGATTGACCTACACAGTAAAATGGCTTACTACTCTATAGGGCTGCATGTGTTCCATAGTCTGAAATTTTCATTAGGGACTTTTAGAGAAAAGATGTTTGGAGTGAGTGACATTTGTTGTGACAAAATTAAAATGCACGCTGATAAGCTGCTTACAATGACGAAGCATGCGCACGCGCAGGCGTCGCGCGTCGTCGGCCTCGGCATACAAACACACTGACGTCGACAAGTTGACCTCTCTTTAAGATGCAGTCCATTTTCGGAAGGACTAGCTTTTTGATCTCATGAGGTTTTTACTGATTGAATTTCATTTTTGAGCTAAAATAAGGACGTTAGAAGTTGGACCTTTATGGTTCGGTGTGTCTGTCTGTAGCTAGGTACCAAACAGATGTACCGATTTCGATTTGATTTTGTTCGAAAGGAGACATCATCGTTAGTGTTTTTAGCTAGGCTCGATGAAAATTTGTCCGGACACGATGCAGGTTTATGTTAAAACGGTTTAAACTATGAATTCAAAATTTTAAAATTCTTTATTTCTGCTTCTTTCCATAAATACAAAAATGTACACGTAACATTTTGTGTTTATGGAAAGAAGCATTCTCGAAAAGGTTAAATTGTTGAAATAAAACACTAACACGGAAAAAAGTGATTTGTTTTTTTTTTCTGTCGCTTCGGTAATTTCGGTATGAAGACTAAAAGGCGACGAAGATACCTTTACCCTGTTAGTCGTTGTTTTTCGAGTTGGAGCAAAACCCGTCCCAAGCTTTTTATCTTCTAGTCTAGATAATCTGATATTTTGTAGTAAACCTTTTTGCACTGAAAGTTTTTTGTCAATTTGTTTCAATTTATTTTTTTAATACTTTTTGCAACTCACTTGCAATTTTGTTATAGAAGCGTATACATTGCCCTTTAAAAGGTACTATCGCCCGAGGATCTGTCTTTACACCACTAGGATGATTTTTCTGTGAAGTGACCGATTACCAGCTCCGGCTTGCTCGATTCTTTTGTTTTTGAAGACCAATAGGAGCTTCGTATTTCGTGATCTTGTGAAACCTGGTTGTGGGCACAGCAGGTTTATGTTTATTCCTAGTATTAATATAATGTATATCTTATCTTAGGCTTTTAATATTTTTATGCAAGTGAAATCATCGATTTAAGTTTTTTGTAAATGTATCATCTTATACTTATTATTGACAAAATCTTGAATGACGATTTCAGCAGTCATCATGTCGCACTCAGTGACCATCACCAGAACAACGGTGGCCACCTCCGGGACTCATGTATACGTGAACACAGGCTATCTGGGCACGATGCCGGGGCTGCTGAAGCTATCACAACTGGTAAGTCAAGGCTATTTGTATTTTTTATTTATTTATTTATTGGAAAACCAGAAGCTTAGATTAAACAGAATAATATGAAGAAATATATCCTAGAAAGCTTAAATTAAGGTTTTCACGACTAAAATTGTATTATGTACAAATCCATATACTGCTGTAAATTAAAAATAGATGGTAGATCAACTTTTGTGAACCACCAAAACTTGTAAAATTACTTAACAGACAGTAAAAATGGAAATGTATGTAAAAGCTTTAAAGCCGCAGTAGTTAATTTTATGGGTTGGTTGGTAGGTTTATATAATAAAAAAATTATAATAATGCTGGACAATTCCCACAGCATTATCTAGCCCCAAGTTATGCAGAGCTTGTGTTATGGGTAAGTACTGGATAACTGATATACATAATATATTTAGATATTTTTTTTATTATACTTAGAAAACGACCAGAACACCCTGAATGAATATTTGCACATCGTAAAAACATCTGTCCCAAGGCGGGAATCGAACCCGCAACCTCCTGCGTCGCAGGCGGACCTTCGCCCACCGCGCCACAGAGGTCGTCAAATGAGATGGTAGATATCAACTTTTGTGAACCACCAAAACTCCTAAAATAACATAACAGACAGTAAATTCGGAAGTGTATGTAGTAATTGTAAAAGCAACCCATAAAATTAACACCTACCTTTGTTTTGTTTTTTTTTTTACTTTTATTTTACCTTATTTTTTTTACCAATAATGTTTTCCTATGTTTTGTTTTTGCACTAAGTACCTACCTAGTACGTAACCTTATAATTTTCCCGTTTTTATTAAAAAAAGCCCATTGCAAACACCGTCTTTGACATAGTAAGGGTTCCGTATGGATTAAATAAGTAGGTAAATGAAATGGAACACCGGTAGTTAAACATTATTTCCATTTGGATGAAATTACATTGATTTTGAATGAAGTTAAAAATACCTACCACATCCTCATTTTCAGGGATTTGCTAACCCACTTTCTGTGCCACGAATATCAACGTTGTTGTGTAATCGAGAGCATTCCGAGACCAACAGAACACGGACATACATAACACGTCAAGTGCGAGTTGGACTCGCACATCAAGGGTTCCGTATAAACTTGTACTCGTAAGCCAAGAAATCGACCCAGACAAATTTTCTGATTAGGTCACAATTACATAAGGCTATCAAAACATTACGGTTTTTATATTTTTTCCTTAACTTGTGCTATAAGACATTGCTTCTTGCCAAATTTCGTGGTTCTAAATCAACGGGAAGTACCCTATAGGTTTTTGCTCCATAAAGTAATTTTAACAGAGCGTCATTACATACCAAGACTGGTACAGGAGGCCATTAAGATTACCAAACCCAAAAACTTCAACCGAGAAGAAGGTTTCCAATTATCCGGAACCTGGAACCCTGTGGTGAGAATGTGTAAAAACCGAAAAAGTGATGAACCAGCCAAGCCGTTTCAGATACCGTTAGTGTTGTGTGTCGTGATCGAATTGCGTTCGAAAATGAAACCGGTGGTGGTTGTGGTAACCATGGTGGTAACCAGTGGTAACATTCGTAGCAATAGACAAATAATGAAGGAAGATCGATATAAGTGCCAATAAAAACCAACTCGCAGTGACTTTAGTTCTTCCGTGATCATGGCGCATGAAACTGTGCCGAAATATTAAAAAACTCAAAAATCATGATATATATCCCGTTATAAATGACTTTAATGTTATTAACCACATTTTTTTTGCAAATTGACTACAAATTTACGGTTTTTGATTTTTTCCTTTACTTGTGCTACAACAAGAATATGGTTTTGTCTTGCCAATTTTCATGATTCTACTAGGTCAATGGGAAGTACCCATAGATTTTGTGTGCATGTGATTCCCGTGGATAATTAAAAACGTTGACTTAGAAGTTTGATTTATATTGCGTCTCCAAGAGGTTACAAGCCTGAGTATATGATGTGAATTTCAACTCGATACCTCCATGCGTTTCTGAGAAAAGAGGGTTGTCAGACGGTCAGACGGACAACAAAGTGATCCTATAATGGTTTCTTTTTTCTAAAATATATAATAAACTGAATTAATATTTGTTATTCAAGGTTTATTGTAATAATCCGTTTAATGGTTACGTTATCGAGAAACTCGTATTTTCCTATTAAATTAATTTAATCAATGGTTACTTCGTCCTTTTCCTTCCTCGTCGCAAGCATGATGTCACTCACTAGAATGCGTCACCCACTACCCGATCAATGTTTTCAAGCTAACAAATAATCATTTTGAGGTACGGAATCCTAAAAGTATAAATTTTATACTTTTAGGGTTCCGTACCTCAAAAGGAACCCTTGTAAAATCACTTCGTTGTCCGTCTTGTTGTCTGTCTGTCAGGATATTTTTCTCAGAAATGCGTCAATTTTGTATCAAGTTAAAAAAGCTAAACGCTTGGAGGTTGAAAAATTAGACTTCTACGCAATCAGCTTTTGATTGCGTTGACTTAGAAGTTTGAAAATTACATGCTATACTTCCCGTTGACCTAGATTCATGAAATTTGGTATGACATAAGCCCGGAAAAAAAAACTGTAAACTTGTAGATTAATCATTAAACAATCATTTTTTAATCCCGCGGGAGCCTTAAACCTAAGAGTTAGGTACTTTCCGTGGAACTAGAATCATGATAATTGGGCAAGAAGCAATGTTTTTTAATCATATGGAACCCTCGGTGCGAAAGTCGACTTGCACGTGATGTTTTATTTTTTTATTGACTCTTAATTGTTGTATATTTTTAATTGTCTTTTTTCTTTACATTGTCTTAAAATAACTTCTTAGGAAATATCAGATGTTGAGTTTCTCAATAGTTTTAAACTAGCTATATTGAGTAGCCAGTAGCCAGGGCGTTACCCTCGACCAGAAAAAAAGGCCATATTCTATAAGATTAAAAGTATGAACACTTTGAAATCTCTTCAATGTCAAAGGTGATGTATCATGCGATTGCACGTGCTCTAATTTTAACACGAGGCCGTGACTTCATGCGCTTATTCCTGGAATAATAGCCACCTAGTTCTCTTCACTCAGAATACATATAACACACCCATGTACATACCTACTACTCGGATAAGCATTTCGGTAGTTGAAATTAAATCTGCACGGAATAGAAAAAATACTTCAAAATTACCTTGATAAAGAGTCTATTGAACATAGAAAAAATAACTCATTGATCAATTGGACGAATATGAAGTGGTTGGTTCTCAATGCACAAAATCCTTGGAGGTATATAGTCCTCTAACCATAACGTCTCATATCAACATTTATTTTATTAAAATAAGCATAATATGTACACCGTTGGTGTTCCTATATTAAATAAATAACGTCCGTTGAGCGAAATCAACCACAAGGAAGATTATGCCAGAAAGCAAATCGTCCGCAATTAAAAAACTACTTCAAGCAAGTCGCATCCAAAAAAAAGGTCACATGTCAGCAAAAAATTGCACATTTCAAGGACGTAAAAAGAAGATGGTTTGCTTATCATCCGGTAGGTACACGCAAATAAAAGAAGAAGACAAAATAACGGCCAAGTGCGAGTCAGGCTCGCGCAATAAGGGATCCGTTCCATCCCACTATTAATATAAACGGCAACTAAATCATGTCTGTTGTATGGGAGCCCCCTTAAATATTTATTTTATTCTGTTTTTTAGTAGGTAGGTACCTATTTGTTGTTATAGCGGCAACAGAGGTACCTACACATCATCTGTGAAAATTTCAACTATCTAACTATCACGGTTCATGAGGCCTGGTGACAGACGGACAAACAGACAGACGGACGGACAGCGTAGTCTTAGTAATAGGGATCCGTACCCAAAGGGTAAAACGGGGGGTTTATTCCCATTTGTCACCCTGATCTGTCCCCTTAGGGGGACAAATAGGAAAAAAAGGTTCTATCTGTCCCCCTGTTAGTCACAAGGGGACAGAAAGAACTTTTTTAATTTAAAAAAGTTCTATCTGTCCCCCTATTTGCAATGATGGGACAGATAAAACTTTTACAATAAATAATAGTTCTATTGGTCACCATTTTTCCTACCGTGGAAGAAAAAGTGACACAAGAATTTAAAATATTAGTATCCCTTTCGTCCCACCATTACGTTAAGGCACTTCGGCACCATTAATTACTTCCAAGTGATAGAAAATGTCAAAAATTAAAGGCGATGTCAAAAATGACAGGAAATCTCAAAAAAAACGAAATATTTAAACACACAAAACCTATCCATTTCCAATGTAAGCTGTCAAAATAATTGTAAGTCGCATCAGAACGACAGTTAATGTAATTAATGACAGACCTAACCTGTTAGTCATGGTTCTAAAGTCTAAATAAAAACTAAATCTATATTTTGATGACAGCTGTCAAAATGACAGAAAATTTCACTCTTGACAATACCTACGGAATACAGAAAACTAAAAAAATAACAGAATAGACATGAATGGTCAATTGTGTAACTTAAGTAGTAGCAACATTTATTTCAATATATTATTTATTTATTTTATTAATGTCAAGGAATTTATCGAAGCAAATTGCGGTTTTATAATTAAATAATATTCCAAATTCAAAAGTCATTTCGTCACTATTAATCTAAACTAGTTAAAATAGATGATCGAAACCTAATATCTCTACAATAATACATCTTTATTCAGAAAGAAAATAACAATCAAATAACAAATTTAAATTAAAACTAGTATTTACAATAGAAACAATTAAGCTATCTGCAAACTGTTGCAAACAATCTACAGGTAGCTCAACTGATCCATATCAATACCAGTTGGAAGCGTGCCTAAGACACTGGCTGCATTGCCCCGCTGTATAGCAATGCTGATGCGCTGTGCCAGATACTCACCAGCTCTCGGGTCACGCGTCGCTTCGACCAGACGCTCAGATAATTTTTTGAAAACCCGGAGAGCCTCGGTACCCCACGAACCTAGGGTCTCGACTCCAAGGGGAGCAAATGTGTAGGCTCTGTCGAGACCTGCATATTTGCGCCTCTTGAGATCTTCGGCTAAATCTGCCGCCGCACCAGCCCTCACGGAAGTCCTAGGAAGATGGGAAGGCGCGAGTGTGTCGACACATGTAGCGTCCCACACAATAGGCCTCCCCAACTCCCATGGGACTAGAGTCATGCCGTCAGGCCTCTTACCATCGTCACGCAACAGACCATTCGGTTCGAGAATAGCTGGTACGTTAGCGGTGGTAAAGGCCCGCCGGATGATGTCGTTCAGGCTGGCATGACGAGATATCCGACCGGCAGCCCTAGTACACGATAATCCGTGATGACCGAGCTGTTCGACAGCAGTACCGCACTGACATTGATGAGGCGCGCAACACCTTGCACCCAACCGAAGACAAGTTGCGACACGGAAAGTTACGGGATCCAATAAAGTGCCAGTGTTATATGAAGGAAGTGCTTGCAACCAATGTCCTGACTCCCATTTAGAAACGGCTAGAAGACGGGCACGATCTGCAGAGCTGGAGCACGTTTGTAACAAACAATTCCGTGTCAACTCACACAGAGGCCCGTCCCATTGCCGTTGGGACAAAAGAGATTTTGGGGGAGCAGCATCGGGGCAAGCATTATGCCAAGCAGATCGAACTTCGTCTAAAAATGAAATTTTGAATGAAATTCCAGGTATAACCAAATGAGAGGGCTTTAAAATTTTTTCAACTAAGGAACTAGTGCTGTAGACAGAAGACAAGAACGCTGGTAGGGCTATACTTGAAATTTTGCGTATACCTAAGCCTCCCAATTTTACAGGCAGGGAGGCCTGCGACCATGCCTTGTCATCCAAATATATATTCAAAACCGATGATAAAGTATTCTTTATTATGTTGTCTAAGCCTTCCAAGAGCTCGCTGTGTTTCCACAGTTGACAACATCTCAAAGAATATGTAAATTTAGGTACAAACAGGCAAAACCGAATAATTGTAAAAGCCATATGGCTATTAATTTTGAGAAGTCTGTCTGAAGTTCTGTTAAAATTTTGAATTTTTTCATCTACAAATGGCTGAAAAGACTCATCAAGAATTGGTGACCCAAGGAGTCGAAGTGAACATTTATCTACAATTGAAATGTTGGGGGCCAAACTATTAAATTTACCAATGATATTGTTTTTATCTACACAAGAGTCCGAAATAAACAGCTCGCATTTTGAAAAATTTAGTGCCAATCCAATTTTTTGAAATTCGTCAGTGATGGTTTTTAAATCATCAAAAACTGTGTTCACCTCTCCACCCAGAGTTCCGTCATCCAAATACCAAACATTTAGCTTGGATTGGAGACGTTGAATAATAGGTTGGATCGCAAGGCTAAAAATGGCCGGACCCAGAGGGTCGCCCTGCTGACAGCCAACAGCGGATGAAATGACATTGTGCCTATAAATTAATTTTGAGGGTGAACCATAACACTGCCAGAGAAAAGGGTAAATTTCTGGAATTTTGTCTTTAATTTCTTTTAGCAAGGCGCCCCTGTCTACGGAATTGAAGGCATTTTTGACGTCTACCTTCAGAACTACCTCCCCATAATTTTGGTTCAAAAATGTACGAAGGGAATGTACTGCGGCCTCACATCCGCCTCGCGAACCAAAGCCTAACTGAATTGGTCGGAAATAGTCGCCTAGGTAGTCGGCTTCTTTTCGACAGCAGACTTTAGCCGCAAGGCGGCGGTAAGTGGTGCCCACGGCTATGGGTCTTATGCCGCCATCCTTCTTTTTTAGTGCGCAAAGATTTGCACCGTACAGGAGTTCTGTGATCTCGCTGTGGACTCGGCCTGACAACATCAGGTTGATTAGAGAGGTCAAGGCCTCCAGAAGGACTTCACCTGCATGGCCAGACCCGCCAGAAAGTAGATCTTTTAGATGCTGTGGAGACACAGCATCGAGGCCGCCGGCAGAGCCACTCTGAAAAGACATGACCGCTTTAAGCACGTCCTGGCTGGTCGTGCCCATAGCGCCATCACTCTCTTGCGGTGGATCGGGGAGTTGGAGATCGACCCCTGCGGGTGGATGCTTACTCTCAAGAGATATGAGCGTATCATCGTTATTTCGCGCCATCGTGTCACTAGAGAAGAGTATGCGAGAGGCACCTTTGATATCACCATCACTGAGTTTACTCTCTACAAGTCTGTAGACAGTAGAATCAGTCAATGGTTTATATGAATTTAAATTTTGTTGTGTGTCCTGACCATCGAGAGAAATAGGCTGCCCTTCGCATGCAGTATAACTAACACAATTTTGTTTGATCCTAACTGTTATTGAAGAATTGTTTGCCAAATCTTTTTTTACATGTAGTACTTTGTAAGGGAAAACTAGTAAATGCTCCCAAGCTCGCTTGGTGTTTTTTGATACAGCATTCCTAATGGCCTCTGAGAGAGCGGAAGCGACAGAGATGCGGGCACCTCGAGGAATACGTTTAAAAATAGGGGTTGTAGATTTGTACTCACTCAGAACTTTCCAAAAAGGGGTTGCATCAGCCGTACAATCCGAGTTTTGTGTCAAAACATCTACCGCTCCTGCAACCGGAGCAGACAGCGGGATAATGGGGTCCTTATGGATTCTTTTTTGATGAATTTTTAGGCCTCTCTGTCCCTTGAAAAAGCGAGCCTGGGGACATTGTGTGCACTCTAAGCGAGGCTGCACAGACACGATGGGATGGGTCTCCGTCACATTCCTAATCGCATTCAACGGTTGCGTGCATTGTATCATCACAACAATTTAACTTACAAAGGTAAATAAATAATAATAATATCTCTACAATATATATAATATAAGGACAAATAAACACACTTTCGTATTTTTATTATTACTAGCTGCTCCCCGCGGTTTCACCCGTGTTAAATTAGATTTTAACATTTCTAGGGGGATTATTCCCATAAATCTTCCTTGGGAATTAGATGTTTTACCAGGATAAAAGTGTGTTACTCACCACTCCATCCTTTCAACTAATTCTATGTCAAAAATCAAGTCGATTGGTTGCTTAGTTACGGCGTGAAGGAAGGACAAATAAATAAACACACTTTCGCATTTATAATATTAGTAAGGATTACAATACTAGCTGTACCCGCGACTTCGTTGGCGATTGCCGTACCTGCAAACTAATTATACACATTTAACCAGTTTTTTTCATATTAAGAAACGATAAATAAACAAGAAACAAATCATTTTGCCAAAAAAATAATCAGTCATTCTGAGTTCTGACGGTGAGTGTCTTACAATTATTTTGATAGCTGTCATTGAAAATGCATAGATTTTGCATGTATTGACATTTCTTGTCAATACATGCAAACACTAGCACTTTATTGGATCCCGTAACTTTCCGTGTCGCAACTTGTCTTCGGTTGGGTGCAAGGTGTTGCGCGCCTCATCAATGCCAGTGCGGTACTGCTGTCGAACAGCTCGGTCATCACGGATTATCGTGTACTAGGGCTGCCGGTCGGATATCTCGTCATGCCAGCCTGAACGACATCATCCGGTGGGCCTTTACCACCGCTAACGTACCAGCTATTCTCGAACCGAATGGTCTGTTGCGTGACGATGGTAAGAGGCCTGACGGCATGACTCTAGTCCCACGGGAGTTGGGGAGGCCTATTGTGTGGGACGCTACATGTGTCGACACACTCGCGCCTTCCCATCTTCCTAGGACTTCCGTGAGGGCTGGTGCGGCGGCAGATTTAGCTGAAGATCTCAAGAGGCGCAAATATGCAGGTCTCGACAGAGCCTACACATTTGCTCCCCTTGGAGTCGAGACCCTAGGTTCGTGGGGTAACGAGGCTCTCCGGGTTTTCAAAAAAATATCTGAGCGTCTAGTCGAAGCGACGCGTGACCCGAGAGCTGGTGAGTATCTGACACAGCGCATCAGCATTGCTATACAACGGAGCAATGCAGCCAGTGTCTTAGGCACGCTTCCAACTGGTATTGACATGGATCAGTTGAGCTACCTGTAGATTGTTTGCAACAGTTTGCAGATAGCTTAATTGTTTCTATTGTAAATACTAGTTTTAATTTAAATTTGTTATTTGATTGTTATTTTCTTTCTGAATAAAGAGTTATATAACTTCAACTTTTTTTTAAAATGGCTCTGTATCTTGTTGATACAATTTTGCCAATGTCTGTTTAATACGAAAGAGTTATATACTTTCCTATCATATTTGATATTTTCCATCATTTTTGACATTTCCTGTCATTATTGACATCTCCTTTCATTTTTGACATTTGCTGTCACTTTGACATATAAAACTGTAATGTATTGAAAGAGTTTTATCTGTCCCACCCACCGTTGCCAAAAGGGGGACAGATAGAACTTTTTAATTTAAAAAAAGTTCTATCTGTCCCCCTGTTAGTCACGAGGGGACAGATAGAACTTTTTAAATAAAAAAAAGTTCTATTTGTCCCCCTATTTGCAACGGTGGGACAGATAGAACTTTTTTTCCCATCTGTCCCCCTAAGGGGGACAGATCAGGGTGACAAATGGGAACAAACCAAACGGGGGTCCTTTTTAACCTTTGTGTAAAGATCCCTAAAAATAACTTATTCACTTGCTTGGTGTGCACCGTTTAAAAAAATGGATGCGATGCCGTAAAATTAGCTAGTAGGTAATTAATAAAAACTATATATTATTTCAAAGGATTTTTGTTATAGTGCTTCTACTCTGGATATCTCGAAGTCGAGTCGAAAATACTATACTATATAATTTATTTAATTTTATAATATTTCAGTTGCTGGGTGCAGCATGTGTCGGTGTAGTGGCATACTATTTCGACAGTGGATACAGCGCCTACGACCGCCGTCCACCACTGTTCTTTCTGCTGACGGCAACGACGTTTCTTATCGGCACGTTCTGTCTGCTGACGGCGTGCTTGGTGTCAGCTTCCACCGGCTCGATTATATCTAAAACGATTTATGTAAGTATAAATATGAAACATAATTGAAAAAGAAAATTCCTATCAAATATTAGAAGAAAAATAGAAATTGTATTTACAATTGAAACAATTGAGCTAACTGCAGACGGTTGCAAACAATCTACAGTTTAAATTTTACTTACAGCCTAATTAAATTTATGATGTTTTAGTAGGTTGTTTTTTTGATAAATAAATAGTTCTGGACAATTCACACAGCATTATCTAGTCCCAAGCTAAGTAGAGCTTGTGTTATGGGTACCTACTAGATAACTGATATACATAATACAATACATTACATAGATAGATATTTTTTATTATATATAGAAAAAGACCAGAACACCCGGATCTGCAGATCGTACAAATATTTGTCCCCAGGCGGGAATCGAACCCGCAACCTCCTGCGTCGCAGGCGGACCTTCCCCCACCTCGCCACAAAGAAAAATCTTATTAATTATTTTAAATGACAGCTATTTTTGACTAAGGTATTTTTGACTGCTGAGAATGTGAGACAAAAGTAAGAAGCAGAAAACACTCCTTTGGTGCTCGGGTAGGTATACCTACTCGTATATGATAATAAGCTAGTTTACTAAAAAAATATGATTAGTACGTCAGTTAGATTATAAGAAGGACACATATTTTTTCTTTTGAAAATTTTTGAAGATAAAACTTATAAAGATACTCGTATATAGCAAACTATGGCGCGCTGTATCTTTGAACTTTTCTGTTTGATTGACAAAATAAAAAATATGTCTCCGTCGAATAACTTCTGATAATCTGCCTGATGGACAAATAAGATTTTTTTAGGTTACTATAGCCTATTGTTTTAATTGTAAATACTAATATAAAGAAAATAAACTAGAGCCTTTTGTAGCTAGTTTTCTGGTTATTGGATTACGTAGAACTTACGGTTTGACCAAGAGGAATTTATGACAGTCTAATTTATATCACAGACTTTCTATTGGCGGCTGGGCCCTAAAGGTTTATATGGTGTTTCATTCTGCATCCTAAATACCTCATGTTCTACCATTTTCTAACAACTTTTTATCTTCTTTACAGGAGGTGATATATCACACCGTTGCATTTATATTCTACTTGTGTGCGGGACTAACTCTGATAATAGAAGTTAATCACAATAAATCGCGCGGGAGCGGCGTTTATGAAGGCTACTTTGCAGCTTCTGTAAGTAAAAATTTTGTAAAATCCATGCCAAACTTTCTATAGACAGTAAGATATATAACTACTATTTATTTTCCTGGTACAAAACAAGGAAATTTCTCACTTCAGACTTGCTTCGGACCTCCCATACCCCTGGCCATACCCCTGGGGGTAGGGTGGGACGAAACCATACCACTATATAGTAGTGTTGGGAATTGAAATTGTTTAAATAACTGATAAAAAGCATACCTACATAAAACATAAGCACTCAACTTTGCTCTGAGTAGGTTAGCCGTGGTTCTACTCTATTGCGACCCTCTGACATATTTTATTAATACGACTAGAATTCAGAATTATATCTAAGTAAAAACAAGATTCGCAAAGTGCGAGTGTAACTCGCGCGCCGAGGGTTTCAAACATTTGCCAATTATTTGGACAATAAATTTTCTGAAATATTTTAAAAAGTATGAAACTTACAGAAATTTCAAAAGGTGTTTTGAAATGGTCAAAACGATACCTTTCATTTGATACCCCACATGGGTAGGTACCCCTTTTTGAAAAAAAATCCCCTTTTTTGACCATTTTTAAAAAACTATTATTATTACAGACTTCTCTATATTTTTCCTGTAAAATATAGATTGATATCTACAAACGCCTAATACATTGTACATGGATCGGTCATCAATCTTCGGAGCTAGGGGGGGGGGGGGGGGGGAATGGTCACTTTTCCGTCTTTTTTTGAAATATTTCAAAAAGTATGAAACTCACAGAAATTTCAAAAAGTGTTTTGAAATGGTCAAAACGATACCTTTCATTTGATACCCCACATAGGTAGGTACCCCCCCTTTTGAAAAAAAAAATCCCCCCCTTTTTGTCCATTTTTCAAAAACTATTATTATTACAGACTTCTCTATATTTTTCCTGTAAAATATAGATCGATATCTACAAACGCCTAATACATTGTACGTGGATCGGTCTGCAATCTTCGGAGATAGGGGGGGGGAAAGGTAAATTTTTCGACTATTTTTGAAATATTTCAAAAAGTATGAAACTTACAGAAATTTCAAAAAGTGTTTTGAAATGGTCAAAACGATACCTTTGATTTGATATCCCACATAGGTAGGTACCCTCCCTTTTGAAAAAAAAATCCCCCCCTTTTTGACCATTTTTCAAAAACTATTATTATTACAGACTTCTCTATATTTTTCCTGTAAAATATAGATCAATATCTACAAACGCCTAATACATTGTACGTGGATCGGTCTGCAATCTTCGGAGCTAGGGGGGGGGGGGAATGGTCAATTTTTCGTCTTTTTTTGAAATATTTCAAAAAGTATGAAACTTACAGAAATTTCAAAAAGTGTTTTGAAATGGTCAAAACAATACCTTTCATTTGATACCCCACATAGGTAGGTACCCCCCCTTTTGAAAAAAAATTCTCCCCCTTTTTGACCATTTTTCAAAAATTATTATTATTACAGACTTCTCTATATTTTTCCTGTAAAATATAGATCGATATCTACAAACGCCTAATACATTGTACGTGGATCGGTCTGCAATCTTCGGAGATAGGGGGGGGGGGAAAGGTCAATTTTTCGACTATTTTTGAAATATTTCAAAAAGTATGAAACTTACAGAAATTTCAAAAAGTGTTTTGAAATGGTCAAAACGATACCTTTCATTTGATACCCCACATAGGCAGGTACCTCTCCTTTTGAAAAAAAATTCCCACCCTTTTTGACCATTTTTCAAAAACTATTATTATTACAGACTTCTCTATATTTTTCCTGTAAAATATAGATTGATGTCTACAAACGCCTAATACATTGTATATGGATCGGTCTGCAATCTTCGGAGATAGGGGGGGGGGAATGGTCAATTTTTCGTCTTTTTTTGAAATATTTCAAAAAGTATGAAACTTACAGAAATTTCAAAAAGTGTTTTGAAATGGTCAAAACGATACCTTTCATTTGATACCCCATATAGGTAGGTACCCCCGCTTTTGAAAAAAAATCCCCCCCCTTTTTGACCATTTTTCAAAAACTATTATTATTACCGACTTCTCTATATTTTTCCTGTAAAATATAGATTGATGTCTACAAACGCTTCGTACATTGTACATGGATCGGTTTGCAATCTTCGGAGCTAGGGGGGGGGAATGGTCAATTTTTCGTCTTTTTTTGAAATATTTCAAAAAGTATGAAACTTACAGAAATTTCAAAAAGTGTTTTGAAATGGTCAAAACAATACCTTTCATTTGATACCCCACATAGGTAGGTACCCTCCCTTTTGAAAAAAAATTCTCCCCCTTTTTGACCATTTTTCAAAAATTATTATTATTACAGACTTCTCTATATTTTTCCTGTAAAATATAGATCGATATCTACAAACGCCTAATACATTGTACGTGGATCGGTCTGCAATCTTCGGAGATAGGGGGGGGGGAAAGGTCAATTTTTCGACTATTTTTGAAATATTTCAAAAAGTATGAAACTTACAGAAATTTCAAAAAGTGTTTTGAAATGGTCAAAATAATACCTTTCATTTGATACCCCACATAGGCAGGTACCTCTCCTTTTGAAAAAAAATTCCCACCCTTTTTGACCATTTTTCAAAAACTATTATTATTACAGACTTCTCTATATTTTTCCTGTAAAATATAGATTGATGTCTACAAACGCCTAATACATTGTATATGGATCGGTCTGCAATCTTCGGAGATAGGGGGGGCAATGGTCAATTTTTCGTCTTTTTTTGAAATATTTCAAAAAGTATGAAACTTACAGAAATTTCAAAAAGTGTTTTGAAATGGTCAAAACGATACCTTTCATTTGATACCCCATATAGGTAGGTACCCCCGCTTTTGAAAAAAAATCCCCCCCCTTTTTGACCATTTTTCAAAAACTATTATTATTACAGACTTCTCTATATTTTTCCTGTAAAATATAGATCGATATCTACAAACGCCTAATACATTGTACGTGGATCGGTGTGCAATCTTCGGAGATAGGGGGGGGGGGGGGTATGGTCAATTTTTCGACTTTTTTTGAAATATTTCAAAAAGTATGAAATTTACAGAAATTTCAAAAAGTGTTTTGAAATGTACAAAACGATACCTTTCATTTGATACTCCATTTGTCTTCCTAGGTCTCTTTTGAAATTTCAACATCAAAATTTGTACTGAAAATATTCATTTTCATTTTTCATTTATTTATATATTTTTCTTAAAATCAGTAATGGCGCACGAAATGTATCATTATTTCAAATTTCAAGTTAATAGCTGCAGTAGTTACTGAGATATTCAAGAAAGAGCGGGGACGGACAGAGCGAGACCATAAGGGTTTCAAAACCGATCTTTGAAACCCTAAAAAGAACCTATGTACATATAAGAAAATTTTATATTAATTATTAAAAATGATCTCTACGTCGAGTACGTAGAGATATGTTACAAATTGATCTTGTTTTTGTAACTAGCATGTTTCTGTTACAGATCATGGGACTTATTTTGGCCGGGCTGTATTTACTGAGCACCTTCCTGGCAAACCGTCAGTACCGAGGATACTAATTAAGTTGGGATGATCTGTAGAGCTTTATAGTAACCAGTATGCCTTTAATTAATTAAAAAAATTGACTTTATTCACATATGGCGCTTTGAAGCGCGCGCTTTGATAATAACCACCAAGATCAGAGTTGTTTTGTATGGGTTTGCACGACAATAAAACGAAATGCATTTTCGTTTATTATCGCTGGCTCACCTGTCAAAATTTTAAAACTAGAATGCCATAAATCTCCGAAAAACTAAAAACGAGCCCGAATGAACTACTGAAGCCATTGGATCGCTGTCAAACCATAGACATAGAATTTTTTCACTACGCAAACTAAGTATGAAAATATGTAGGTATATATTTCTCTGTACCTGGTAGATACGCTGCAAGGCGCCAACTAAATAATAAATAAAGCTGGACAACCCACACAGCATCATCTAGCCCCAAGTTAGTTATCAAAGCGTGCACTCCAAAACGCCAAATGTATACTTGAACTCTAGGTAACTGGAGGCCACCGAAGGCCTACTTTTGAAGGCATAAATTGCAGTGATATATTCTAACTCATTATAAGCCTTGTCGAATCATAGGACCTGAAATATACTGCCGTGCATACGCACAACCAAATCTTGTCAGTTGTGTTAGTTATTTCTGCTTTGTGATTCTTATTTTCTGAGGAAATTTACTAGGTACTTAAAGTAAATTAATATGTACACTAGGTACCTGTGTCTTTAATATATAATGTAATTTTGTAGTTACTACGAGTTATAAGCTCGTAATATCACACAAGTTTTATACGCTGTACTAATTTAATTAAATTTAAGTTATTTATTTTACGTTTGGTAGTACCTATCTATCTCTGAGCGCTAGTCCGGTAAGGAAAGAGACGAGACGTGAGCGTGCGTGATGTCTCATTTTTTATATGGGGTTTGCGTAGATCCCTGTCCACAATCCACATGACATAGGCGCTCTGTCCCAAGTCAAGTCCCATAGAAAAATGAGAAATCACTATCACGTCTCAGTCCCATCGTCAACGGGACTGGAGGCTTAGTAGACTCATTCTATAAACTCATTTCGAACTTCACTAAGCTGAATCCGCAGTGAGTTCTGAAAACTCGATACTGCTTGTAGCGCCTCGGTGATGGATGAGCGTTGTAATGAAAATAACAAAGTTGAGTGAGATTTTGTAATTTAAGCTAAAGAATGATGTATGGTATTCTGTAAGGGAATTCACAAATCATACATGAAACTCGAACTTACTTGTCAAATAAAATGTTATAAAGGAGCCATCGAATTTGGTCACTAGAGTGAATTCGAGTTCGAATTTGAACTTTTACAGAATTAGTCTACTGTATTGTATTATGTAAAGTTCACATTTTCATCTTGTGCAAAAGATTTTATTATGTAGGTACTTACTTTATTAAGTATACCAATTTTATATTGTGACATGAACGTACTATTTAAAAATCTGGTGCGTTTCTTACTGAATTACATATGTTAAGAAGTACATAAATATTCTACCTAGTCTATCGTCTTCTATTATAATTTCTTGGTCACTTACCTAGCTTTTGAAGCTTCTTGTAATTTCATATAAGTTTTTTAAATAAGTTTTTCGAATTTAAGGAATATTTTTATGTCGATGTTGCAAGTAAGTGTAATACAATATTTATACATGACAATATTTATACTATCTGTTTTTAGGGCCATTAACCTAATTTATTCAACTACGAGACCTACTACCTACCTACCTACCTTACTGGAAAAACATTTTGTCAGGAACAAGTTGCGCCTCGCGGTTTCACTCACGCATTTCCCGTTTCCGTAGGAATTATGGGATAAAACATAGCATGTCACTCCCTGAAAATTAAGTTTTCTAATGGAGAAAGAATTTCTGAAATCAGTCCAGAGTTTTTAAGTTTATTCGTTACATACAAAAATACAAATCTCTCCTCTTTATAATATTAGTGAAGATAGAAAAATTCTTAAAATACAATTTTTTTGCCTTATAAATGGGTTACCCTACTAGTGTTCGTTCGTTCATTAATTTACCATCATATCTCAGTAGCAAACTATTTCCTACTTTGGGATCAAGGAACCAGGTCAACGTTTGTGAAAACAATCACCAAGAATAGAATCAATCCCTCCGCTTTGTAATCTATTTTTGAGATGCGCCGGCGACTGCGGCGTGTGGCATCCTGGCACGCGACAGTTCAAAATAAGTTGAACATAAGCCGAGCAAGGATTCACATGTTCCTTGTTATAAATTTAAATCTTTTAAAACTATCATGGTTATTAACATTAAAGTCATTTATAACGGGATATTTACCGATAAAAATCAACTCGCAGTGACTTTATTTCTTCCGTGATCATAGCGCATGAAACTGTGCCGAAATATTGGATAACTCAAATCAATGGAATTATGGTAAATATCCCGTTTTAAATGACTTTAATTATCATAAGTAGTTCAATAATTCTAATTCAGTGTTTTGTTGATCGGTTGTTAGTAGTGTAGGTCGCTGAACTTCTACTGAATGAGCGCACGCCAAACATCTAAAAATATTTGTGTTGACTAACCGCGTAAATGGTGAAATTGAACTCCAGCTTCCCGTGATGATACATTTTGAAGTGCGTGCCCACAGTTAAGACTGTCTAAGGGAATTTTTGTGGTTTTGAAGTAAAAATTCGGTGGTTTTTATAGAGAAATTCGTGGTTAGTGGGAAAAAATACAGTTAAGTTAAGCGTTTTATTGTGAAATGACTCGAGGTCCGACAATAGTGAGGGTGTCTCCAGGAGGGAACAATGGGGCGGGCATCAAATGCTGCTGCTGCAGATGCTGCGAGTGCATCAATTTCGGATATCTTACGACTCAACATGGGCTTATTAAATTAGTTCAAGCGGTGAGTTAACAAAAAGGCATTTTTATAAAATTATGAATATTTTTAGTACAAAAATAATAATAATGCTGGACAATTCACACAGCATTATCTTCTAGCCCCAAGCTCAGCAGAGCTTGTGTTATGGGTACTAGATAACTGATATACATAATATAATACAATACATAGATAGGAATAGAAATGAATACATAGATATATATTTTTTATTATACATATAAAACCAGAACACCCTAAACAAATGTCTGCAGATCGTACACACATTTGTCCCGAGGCGGGAATCGAACCTGCAACCTTCTGCGTCAATCAAGTAAAAAAGAAATCAAGTAAATAAATGCTTCTCAACTAAAACATAGACGCATGGTCTATCCATAATGGTAGCTCGTAGGATGCTGGCTTGTAGTTGCTCCTTAATCGCCTAACGTGATGACAGATTTGGCAGCCTGTAAGTACATGGCTACCATGGCTCTCCAGAACTCTGCCAACAAGTGGATTGGACATAAGACATTAAGGAGATCTGGATAAGAAAATACCCAACGGTTAGGCTTCAAATTAGAATTGGTTTTGTTCTCCGAAAGCTGATTGATATATTATTTGTACACTTTCCGCATAATTATACAAATTAGTTTTACCTATCATCATCATCATCAGCCTACATCAGTCCACTGCTGGACATAGGCCCTAATGAGCGCCATAGCGCCCTGTTCAGCTTGCCGCATCCAGCATCTGCCAGCAGTCTTTCGCAAATCGTCATCCCACCTGGTCGGAGGGCGTCCTACACTACGTTTGCCGAGTCGCGGTCTCCACTCAAGAACACGTTTACCCCAGCGGTTGTCGGTTCTTCTAGAGATATGTTATGTGTAGTTGTTATGTGTAGTTTTACCTATGTCAGATAGAAATAACTTTAGCTCATGTTCGGACCGCGCGAACTCGGTATTAATAATAATAATGCTGGACAATTCACACAGCATTATCTAGCCCCAAGCTGACCAGAAGTATTGTAAGTAGATATGCAATTTCTTGGCGAGTCACGGCGGCGAATTGAATTAAATGTTCAGATAGACGGTTTTTATCTATAGATGCTGGGCGGCATGTGCCAAAGCTTGTTGGTGAAGTACGGCATGTCCGAAGCCAGCAGCATGGGCTCGGCGTTCCACGGGTTCCTCACCACGGCCTCCGCCTGTCTGCTTACCACTGCGCTACTCATCGCCTGCTATGTCCTCTCTTCCAAGACGCAGCAGCTGATTCGGCAATCCATATTCGTAAGTTAAAATAATGTATGCATATAAAATACGCATGTGAACGATCGATGTAAATTTTATCATGACTTACAGATGGTACAGAAAATATTTTGGTTAAGGTAAGTAGGTCCCTTCCTTAGGTATCCCTGTTATGTTTACTTGAGAGCGCGCCTAATGCAAAAACCAAGCAAAATGTGTGTTTTTAAACACTTATATTTATGGTGACAAACTTATATGTTCAGAATGAAAAAATACGACAAATATGGAAAAAATAAGTCGAGTAATCGAATAGAAAGTTAAAAAATAAAAAGGTTTCTTTACTAAAAATAATACAAAACTGATTTAATTGAAATTCCACATTATTTGCTTATTTTGCAAGCCTAACAGATTAATATATTAAAAATCTGGAAAATCTGAAATCTAAAAAGGTTTTTGTAAACCCTTTTAAAATTTAAAAGGCAAACCGCAAGTGAAGTTATGCTGTTTGAAAAAGTTTTTTTTTCTAATATTATTTTTTACTGATCGGAGGTAAAATATAAACCTGTAAACCTAGATTAAAACAAGGACTTTAACTGGAACAACGAATGCGAAGCTGTCAAAAATAACTGCTAATACGCAGACAAACCAAGTGTTATTAACCTGCTTTTATTTAATAGGACTCATTGACATTGTAAAAGAGGTAATCTACAATACACGATTGGTACTTATTTAGATAATATTTAATGTACTTTGCTTTTTCCGATAATTGTAGGTAGTTTAACTATGTCACGTTCATTGTCTCAGCTATTGCTTCACTGTTTATCAAAATCGCACTCTAAACAATAACAAGTAATATTGTCTGCTACGGTGAATCATAAGGAAAATCACGTAGGTTATTAGAAGACGAGTTATACCTTTATTTTTATGATATAAAAGGTAGACACAAAGTGTCCACGCGTCCCTTATGATTATGAGCAAAGCGAAAACAGCAGCGGGTATCTTGCTTACACAGTTGTATAGAGAAAGCGTTCAGACCACAGATATCAGAAACAAGGGTTCAGACCCTTCATACAAAGGGGCTGGATTTGGTTATAAACATACCGTCATTTGAAAGTAGATATCTAGATTTAAATACATTAGATAGATAAGCGCTGCGAAAAATTTATTTAACAGCAAAAAATAATTACAACTAATATTTACACTTACATCTACCACGTTGAATGGCAATGCTAATTCGTTGACCGAAATAAAAAACCGGAAAAATTATAAAAAAAAATTATAAATGAAAAATGGTTTCATCAGCCACTATTCATATTTGCGATAATTAACAATTTGCGTTGCAGATATTTAGTAGAAGTAAAATTAAACATTCTTTATTTCGAGACAAGTTCACGAGTGAGTTGACTAATTATCTAACGAAGGTAATAAAAATACCTTCATCCCATCCATATCCTGAATTATCATGGCCACCTACGAGATCATTTGTATCATCATTTCAAAGATATTTCCTCTATTCCTTGTATCCTTTATTATATCAAAGTCTGGACACAGAATAAATCAAAATAAAATGGCGCTTCTTTAAAACAATGACTTCCGAAGTTCCGAGTAGCCTCGAAAATTACTAAACGCTGATTTCAATCAAGAATTCTTTCTGAGTGAGTCATATATCTTTATTAATAACACATTACTGTGTTTATACGGACTTTTGTGCACTGCATGAACTACCTAGGTATAATCCAAAACAATGTCTTAGTCGGGTAGGTAGTACCTAGGTAGTACCTGTAGTTTAGATGTGGCTACTGAAATATTGTGTTAGGTACTTAAATGTGGCCGTCTTTAATCGTGGGTAGAGGCATTGGCTTATTCCAGTTTTCCCCTTTTGGGGTAAGGGATCGCTTTCCTTTTGGGAATGTTTTTTTACTATAGGTATTCCTTGGGTTCTGTAACCCCGTTGTAACTTTGTATCTACGAATAAATAATAAGCTTTGTATACAAAAAATATCCAGGTATTTGAATTGGGGTATAGTTGCGTTCTTGCAACGCTACGCTTGACCGCGCTCTACGTTCGCATCTTTGGAGGAGAAAAAACTGCGCAAACTTGACCTGAACGACTCTACTACGATAGCATACCTAACACCCACTACGGCCACACAAACACTGTCCCACGGTGCGAAGCACATCCTGCAAACTTCTGCGTCATAGCACAGCTAACAGAGTTCCTCAACCTCAACAGCCTATAATAATCCACTGCTGGAGGCAGGCCTCCCCCTTATTTTTTATCTCATGGGGGTAATGCCCATAATCTCCAAGCTGGCATTCGGGTTGGGAATCGCAGTTCGGTGGTAGATCTATTCTGCAAGAGACGCTGCTGCTCGCCCCCCGGTGTATGTCCCTTAGTCGCCTCATACGACACCCACAAGAAGAGTTGGGGTGGTGCAAATTCTAAGCACCACACGGCTCGTTGTAACAGAGTTCGTTGATTCGTAATTGGTTTTGTATTCCAGGAATGCCTGTTCAACAGCGTAGCTTGTTTCCTCTACCTGTCGGCGTCATCGTACATGGGTGTAGCGGTCAACCTCTACCTGTACCCTCGCTATGCCTTGGTCAACATGTACGCCGCCTATCCAGCCATGACAGCCGTCTACGTGAGTGGAATCCTTATTGCGCACAACTTTAAACTACCGACAGGACTCTTATTTCATTAAATTAATCGCTTCACCATAAGATGCCATTAAGGTGAACCTGTTAATTTAATGAAAAAATATCTCTCAGAATGACACATTTTGTCATTTTACCATTGATGAAAGAAACTAAGGTAGCAGGCATGCGTGTATAAATTGTAAAGGTTAGGACCTTCATTATGTATCAAGTATCTCAATAAAATCACTTATTTATATATATTTTTATTACTTTATGTAGTAATTATCGTATGACTTTTATTTATTTAACAGCAAAAAATAATTACAACTTATATATTTACACTTAAGTACATCTATTTCCTAAAAATCTAAGCCGTCACCAGAAGGCAGAGTGCCCAGAATGCTGGCAGCACTCATCATCATCATCATCAGCCTGTACCAGTCCACTGCTGGACATAGGCCTACCCTAATGAGCGCCATAGCGCCCTGTCTTTAGCTTGCCACGTAGTAATTATTGTTTTATCTATCTGATAGTAAAAATTACTCGTTCATGTCTCAATCAGAACATTATTTATCGACTGTAAAAGAAAGGCCTTGTTTGGTGACCCACTGTTTAGTGGGTGATGTTAGTTACCTATAATTGTTGTAAATGCGCGCAGGTTAGGCTGCAGGAATGGCGAGGCTGGGCAAAGGATTACCTATATCACTGAACTATGTTATTATGACAGGGCTACTGGCGCTCATTAGGGGAGGCCTATGTCCAGCAGTGGACAAATATAGGCTGATGATGATGACGATGAAGATGTTATTATGTCAGACAATCGCTCCGAACTATTCGCCGCTGCTAGTTGTGTTTTGTTATTTTCGTTTGCTCACATCAAACAAAGTGGCACTTTGTTTTCAATCGCGCCATGCCCCTCGGCACATGTTGCTGACATTCATTTCTACTATGGAGTTGCACGAGGAAATGCCAGAGCTGCGCGTGCAGCATACATAGCTGCGTTCCCTAACAGGCAACCAGTGCCATCTGCGCGCAACTTCCAGGAAGCCTAGAGATTGTCTATTACTGGAATTGGAACAACTAGAGATCGTCAGCCGGCTTCAGTATAATTATTGATGTCGCTATCGAAGAGGCTGTACTGAGCGATTGCAGTTACTGGCCTTGGTCACGGAATATCCCAAAAATCGGCGTTTCGCATTTTGTAAAAAGATGGGATCCATCCTTAATACCATGCTTGGTACCAAGGTACCAAAGGGTGCAGCATTTCCATGAAGACGTAGACTGCGGTCCAAGGTGCGTGATGTCTTCTTAGGTTCTAAGAAAAACCAGAGAAAACCCCAACAAAAAATCAAAAATAAAAAAAAAGACATTTACAAGGGATGGCATTACTAATTGCCGAAATTTGCAAATGTGCCTTAAAGGTGAAAACCCAAATACTGAAACGATCATTATCATTTCAAGTAAAATTTTCAGTTAACCTTTGGGTTGGTCTTACCTATTGATGACATGCTGATTGGACTAGTCACATTGCCGAGAACGTTAAACAGTTTTTTAAGACTGTTTTCAAACGACCTTCCTGAACTATTACAGGATGTCCCACTGGCTCTGCGTCGAACGATGCATCTGTAAATGGATGTCTTGCCCATTACGCCAGAATCGTAAGATCGTTTATGTGAACCAGTGGATTGGCCGACAAGGACTTTAGGCCTGAGCGTTCACCTGATATGACACCAAATAGTGCATCGCGCGACTTTGTGCTTGCAAACAGATGGACATTTTGAGAACCTTATGCACTAGATTTAATGTTTTAATAATAAATGATTTCAATTTTTTTTATTCTGTACTTATACCCTTAATTATACGTTTTCCTTACGATTGAGAGATGAAATGAGACAAAAACATGATCGGAGTGCGTTCCTTTAAAATAATGTTGTGATTAAGATATAAACGAGCAATTTTTACCATCATAGATAAAACAATGTAAAATAACTTAAAAAGTAGTGATTTTATTGAAATATTTTAAAATTTATACAAAAAATTTTAAAAAAATATGGAGATATTGCATAAAAAAACAATATAACTTTTAATTCAGGGTTTTTTTTACAATTTTAGCTTCCTATCTGTTTCAATAATTCCTAAGTTTGTTAAAAAGTAATTCATCGTTTAGGTTAGAAGTTATACCTACAACTTTTTGTTTATATGGGAGTGGTCGGTGCGAAAAAAAGTTTAAAAAAGCTAAAAGAAAAGATTCTCTTCGGTAAATAAAATAGGGCATGCATGACGCATGCCGGGGATATAGTTTAACTCTTACAAATTACAGTAAAATCTGTTCAGCCGTTTGGGTGTGAAAAAGTAACAGACGGACAGACAGACAAAGTTACTTCCACTTCTATAATATACTTGTATATTTTATTAGTATGGATTGTTAGCGTGATCGATATTTTATAAATATTTTACTACCTTGATCGGAACATTCTAATGCAGTTTGTGTTAGGTACTTCGTTACAGTACGTGCAACTTATTGTTTGGTCTATTGTCAAAATAAAGGTCTATGCTACTTAACTTTAACTTATCCCTGTGCGTTGTATTAAGCTTTTTTTAATTTTTAAATAATGCATGCTTTCATATTTCATAATTAAATATTCTTATTTTCATTTCCAATAGGTATCTTAAATACACCTGCTCTTTGATCATGTTGTGTTCACATATTTAGGTATACAGTCTAGTGTTTATTACTGTGTCCTTCTACATATTTGTATAATATTTATATTTATTGTATTCGTGCCAAATAAATAAATATAATAATATAAATTTCATTCTTTGTTACAGTATGTCGGAGTGATCCTGGGAATACTACACGGCGTGGATGCGTATTTGGCCTATAAATTTTTTAAAAACCCTCGAATGTATTAACTCTCGACATATATAATCTAAGTTTAAAAACGCATTTAAGTACATTTATCGAATTTAATTCACATTTAAACTCGTATATTAATAAGTAAATATTATTGCTAAAACGTCAATAAATGCTGTATTTTCTGTATAAAAAACATTGAATGTTCGGAGTGTTTTGATGCGGCGCTCCGCGTGCCAGGTACGACCGACTTTGTGACTTCGAGGCCACCTGTGGCTCTGTCAACATCAGCCTCTGTAGGAATGATAACGGTAACATCGATTTACACCAGTAACTAGCCGTGCAGCTTGCAACAAGAAGCCCTGGAGGCCGTGGTAGGTTGATAAACTGGAATATTACTATGATAACATTCGTTTTTATTCGAATTTACAAATTTAATCAATAATTAGACACAATGAATGGTACTTATTTGAAGGCATTTGTTGTTGTCATTGAGCACTAAGGCTCGTTTATAAAAGCTTGCTCAGTCATATACAGGGTGTAATCGTTAAGTGTGCACAGGCGATTATTCCGTAACTATTGCAGATATCAAAAAACTTTAAACTGATATCGAAAGTACTTTACCTAATGAGTAAAATGACATTTATAACTTTTTAAAAATAAAACGAGAAATATCCAAAAAAAATACATTAATCACTCCCATACATTTAGTATGAGATAGTAGAAAGGTTTTAGTTTCCTTATTTTAAGTGGAATAGTACCTACTCATTTTACCCTTGTCATTTTATACTTATGTACGATATGAAGGTATTAATGAATTTCAAGTAGATACACGTGTAGATTAATTATCTTACCACTTCAAATTTATAATAAACCTTGTTTCAATATTGTATTGATTTGAACTAGCTGAAAAGCAACATACTAAATAAAAACAAAAAGAAAGATACTCTTTGGTGTTCGTTCTAAATTCAAATTCTTTATCGCGGGTTCTCGTTCCCGCCAATTTATTGTATTTTTCAATTTCCCCCATTTTTTTCATGATCCCCGGATCTCACGCCTTGTGATTTCTTCCTATGGGGATTTGTCAAAGACCACGTGTACGCTGAGAGAGTACACAGCCTAGAAGAGTTACAGAATCGTGTACGTCGTGCAATTGCTTTAATTACTCCGCAAATGTTAAGGAAAGTTCATTTCGAAACTGTAAATAGAGCTCGTCATTGTATTGCACAAGGAGGACGTCACTTCGAACATATGCTTTGAATACAAAATTTTGTACTTACTAAGAAATAAAATGTATGGGAGTGATTAATGTATTTTTTTTGGATATTTCTCGTTTTATTTTTAAAAAGTTATTAATGTCATTTTACTCATTAGGTAAAGTACTTTCGATATCAGTTTAAAGTTTTTTGATATCTGCAATAGTTACGGAATAATCGCCTGTGCACACTTAACGATTACACCCTGTATATGCTTGAGCGACGTTTAAAAAGCATTACTCAAGCATGGATCGATGATTGAGCAAGCTTTTTTATTACGGGTCTAACACGGTTTATGTTATTTGGATACAAAAGGCTATAACGAGTAGAGAATACAATTCTGAGCATGTTTTTCAATCCCGGGCTTACGGGATTTTTGAAGCCTTTTCCCGGGATCCCGGGCCTATCCCGGGATTAGACTATGTGGTTTCTAATTGGGTTAAAATAACAAAAACACGAGTAATTAAAAAAAAATGTCTTTAATGTCTTTGCACAACACAAATCAGAATAATAATAAGAAAAGAAAAAACACAAACCAAAATATACTATACTTTTGCAAGAAATTAAAAAACAGCACAAAATAACTATTTAGAATTTCGAAAATATAATCGCAGAAATATCAAAGCATCCAATGTTTGACTTCCGAGCCTGCTTCGTAGTTTATTGCCAACATAAGCAGCAGCTGAAAACGTTCGTTCAGCTTCTACGCTGGTTGGAGGAATAGACAATAGATACATATATGCTGTTTCTAAGTGATATCCACGAACTCCTCCATTTTCGAACAGGCTCATTTCACGTCTAATACTATTTGCCAACCCCAATTCATTTTGTACTTGTATTGTACTTCAGGATCTGGAGATTTCATACTCTTGTTAATTTCCAGCTGTAACTTTTCCTTTAATGTCAATTGGGGTTGGGAGGTTTCTGACCTTAGCTCATCATCTGTTTGTGATCCTGACCTTGCTTCTTCTTCCGTGTAATCTCGACTATTAAGTCTTTTAACAATACTCTTTATTTGCTTCCTCACTAAAGCCTGTGTCGGAACTGGAAATAAGTCGTGCCATTCCAAATCCGATAATAACTGATTTTCAACATCCATTCGTGGATGTGATACCTACGTATTGTACGAGTTGCTTTTTGTCGTAAATGTTGTAATGTATTAAAATAATCTAGGCAAGGTTATTTTCAAGGCGCAATGGTCTACGGAATACAAACTAGACTTGTTTGTGGCAATCCCGAAAACCCCGAGATTAGCCAAATACAGTCCCGGGATTTTCGGGGCCAGAAAACGGTCGGGTTCCCGGGATCCCGAGAGTCGGGATCCCGGGATTGTATTCTCTAATAACGAGGTACCTTCATTTATTAAAATTACGAAAGATGTCATAAATTCCATCACATCATCAGTTGGAAAGAACTATGATCCGATTTAAAATCCAATATATTTTATGTCAACAAAGACTGAATGAAAACTTAACAAAAACTTAATATATGACTGATAACAATATATGACTGATATCACTAAAAACTAAAACACAAACTTCAACAACGCATAACCTCACATGTGCAGCAAAAATGTTTAAATTTGATCCGACAACGAACCAGAGATTCAGTTTATTAAAAGATGAAATATTTTAAAACCTAAATTCTTCTGTGTTTTGCTTCGATAAGACCATGTCGTTATATTTTCCACCAATTTTCCTTGTGTTTTGTAACCCCTTTGTATTAAAAATATCCTGGTTTTTGAATCGGAGTTTAGTCTGTTTACAAGTTGACACCTCAGGTTTTGTTTACAAAACGTGAGTCCTATGTTTTGATAACGATTGTCTGGCATTATGTTGCCATTTCTGAACTCAGTTTCCGCATTCGTTTGCCATTCTGAAGGTCATGAACTGAATAATGTGATTGATATACAAAAAACTAAAGACTTCAAATTCTTTATTTCTGTTTTTCGGGAGAAATACTTATCCCTCCCTTTTTTCAAAATATTTCAAAAACTATGAAACCTACAGAAATTTCAAAAACTATTTTGAAATGTACAAATCGATACCTTTCATTTGATACCCCACTTGCCCCTACCTAGATAGATAGAAAATGCTTTTATTACATACTTAAAATTAAAAAACAATTTACACATTAAAAAATATATATCTTAAGTGACAATTGGCTGTCTTATCGCTCAAAAGCGATCTCTGCCAGACAACCTGGCATGGATAGGATCATCGGATAACACATGGGGTAAGATCTGCATGCATCTGATGTAGGTCTGATTTGAAATTATGTACATACAATATCACAATTTTTACTGAAAATTTTAATTTATTTATATATGTTTTCAATTTCAATTTTCAATTGAATATTGAAATTGAAAATATTTAAGGTAGTAGCTGCAGTAGTTACTGAGATATTCAAGAAAGAAAGGGGACAGACCATAAAGACCCTATAAGGGTTTCGAAACCGATCTAAACAAAACAAAACCTAAAAAAACATACAACCGACCGAACATAGCACCTCTTCCAAAAGTCCTCTTCTTAAATATTAATATTACCTACCTTGCAGACAGCGGGAAGCGACTTTGTTTTATACTATGTAGTGATGCCGAATGTCTACGTTCAGGTAAAGCAAACTCGATGATAAAATGATCTTATCGTCTTAATTTCAGCGCTACAACCTCATTTTCATATCTAAGAGGATGTTTTAATCTTGTGAAGTGGAAAACACAAGCCATAAAAAGTTGCAGCCATTGGAAAATGGTTCTTCTACGTATGGATCAAGGTTAATTTTGTTAAAAGATGCCAGATTAAACAGCTTTAGCTTCATCGTTTCCTACGAGGGGGCCTTAAGCTAGCTGATTGTGCAAACAACCTCTGGTGGAGTTGTTTCGCTGTCACGTGACTGCAAGTACCTTAAGCCTCAAGAGTTATTTGTGGAATGCTCATTAACAAGTGAAAGTGTGTGAATCAACCAAATACATTGTTGATTAATACTGTTGGCGATTAAAATTAGTCATAATGCATGGATCTTTTCTTCACAAAGGTAAACCTATGACCTACATTATGATCTTGCATGGAAGTGAAACATATTTTATCAAAATACAGGATGCCACGTAACATGTATACTAAGCCGAAAGCGGGTGATTCTGAAACGCCAGATTTTTTTTAGACTTTTACATGCATTCTTGCAATATTTTTCATAATAAAAGATTTCACAATTGGTTTTGCTTATTTTAAGTGCAAATCCAGTATTTTATTGGATATTTTAGATATGTTTTTTGTAATTAATTATAGATTACAAAAAAAAAACACCGAAATCCTTTGACATTTCAAAATAATAACTATCCTGTACACGTAAAAGAACTAACGAAATAAGTAAAAAAGAAAACGGTCAAAATTAAAAAACTCGTAGAAGCAAAGATGATCCTCTCGTGGTTCAGTATAGTCCTTTCGGCTTCGTAACTACATGTTTCGTGACACCCTGTGGACACCCTGTATAGTTACATTAAGTGAATCAATATTAATTTCTACGCAAGTTCAATACATGATGAATAACTACTATGATAGCTTATCTGCGACAATTTGTCTGTCATTTACCCGAGGGGGCGGCGCGGCGCTTCGACTCCTATTACGCATTCCTGTTTTACAGTTAGAGGGGCGGGTTGTCCATTGTTAAGTCGAGTTTGTCTTACGGCAAGTCTGGTTTGATCTCTCAGCAGCCAACGCGTCGAGCGCGGCGCGGCGGCGGCTTCTACAAACAAGAAAGAGTCCACAGTGACAGACGCGCTGCGGAGTGCAGCGCATGCGACGGATCAGAGGCGCTAGAGCACGTCCACAAACCTCAAAACATTTCTAGTATAACTTGCCTTGCCTACCATAAAACTGTGCCAAAGTATTAGTGTGTAAAATCTAGTGTGTAACTAGTTTTTGTATAGTGAAAGGACCGGTCGTCGTTTCGGGCTGAATGTTTATGTAAGTTCGTGGAAACCTACAGCTTGTTTTGTATTCGTTTCGCACTCCACAGTATGCCATTGGTGTTTCTAAGTTTTTTATCTGTTGATGTATTGTCCTTATCTTTAATTATCAATGAGACAGAGATAACACCAGGTAAAGTGCATTTACTAATAAGCAGTAAATTTAACAGCGCTCAACTTAAGTGTAAGAGGAATATTCATACAATGCTGGACCTTGACGAATCCTCGCATTATGGCCTTCGTTTCTTTAAATTAAATGTTTATAAACATTTTACGTAGGAACATACTGTAAAACAGAAACACTAAGCTTATATTAGGATTTTACGGGTCTAAATTGTAAAACCAGAATCTATAAAATTTATTTTATCCTCATCCATCCGTTGCGTTGGGTCATCAGTCTGTGAAAGTATTTTTTATGGATTGATTATGAACACATTATCAACATTTTCTTAAACCCTTTCTCTTCATAACAGAGGAAATTATTTTGGTTAATGTATCTCTTTAAGTTTCGTAACTTTAAGTAAGTGCCTATTATGTACTGAATATTCCCCAAATAAAACAAAGAAAACCAGAACCATTATCTTAATAATGCTCTATTGTTTAGATATCTATGATCCTGACGCACACAAAGACAAAAAATTAAACGGTACTTGTATGTATGTTATGACCAAAAATAGCAAAATAAAAGCCAAATAGCCTTCATATAAGGACAAGAATTCATCGTTATGGACAAGAATATGATTACAGAAACCGATCAGTATGACCCATTTTTTTGTTTGTTAATTTATTGCTTTTATTTCGACCTTTATCAGGTAATGATATGATAAAGGTGTTATTAAGCGGCTTTAAGCTATTTTTATTTCTATACTTACGTGTATTTTTTTTTTATTATGAATAAAAAATAGACTAAATAAGACTGAATAATTAAAGCGAGAAATCTAACCATAGTTACCTGATTTCTTATTTGTGTTTTAGACAATGTATGGAATGGCCATTAACGTACCTACAACGTACCTGGTCACAACATGCGAAATTGCATGCTTTTTCTCGATAATTATAACAATAAAATTATAAAACTAAATCACATACCTACTTGAGTGTGGCACTCGACTTGAAGCGCTTTAAAGTAACAACCTATTGTCGGCAGAAATACCATTTCTACGTCACGATATCGGTACCATGTTAACAATAGAGATAATACAAAAGGTACAGCCTATCTAAATGATGACGAATAACAAACAGACGGACAAATAAAAACATTTCGCTTATAGATCTGTAATTGCTGAAATTGCTTGGTCCCAATTTTAGTTCCACGTGATTTCGTAGCTTAGTGCCGACTTTCGCAATTTGCCGGCTATTGCAGTATTCAATACAGACAATAATAGAGTGCCGACTTTAAGAAATTTCTTTACAATCGCTTATCGACTTCTTTCATAGATTTTCGTATTTTATGAGTACTTTTTGAGGTACTTCGCCAACTATTGTAAACTTCATAACGGATGTAAGCGGGTTAACTACGAACCTTATTTGTGTTGGAAGAACACCAATGTTTCATCCCTTAAACTATACTAGACTATACTAGCACTTTCATGGCTGAAAACAGTGAAAACACAGAGTGCGATATGCGGATCCGTGTCGCGACGGCGCGCCCCTGCTGCGGGTCGCACCGCCGACGCTAGCTAGCAGTGATCGTGTTAACTTCGTTGGTGTTCTTTCAACACAAATAAGGTTCCTATTCGTCAAACTACAATAGTTTTTATTGTTAACTTGTTATTCTGACCCGGATCTCTGTCTATGGTAGGTACAGCACAGACTCATGAAAGGTTATAAAAAGAATGATAATTATTAAATATGTACAATACATTTATCTACCTATAGACTGGTTTTATAATATTATTTTAAACATTGCTAATTCCGGAAAATCAGATAAACATCAGTGATTAGCACGGCTGTCCAAAATCAAAACGTAGTAAGGTACACAAAACAAATTGTACAGGAGAGCCAAAAAACGTGTTGATCAATTTAAAGGCGTGCCCTATGAAAACTATTAGAGTGAGCTAAATGAAAGTTAGCTCAAAAGATGCAGTATATCATGAGCTTTAATATTAAATAGTTTATATTTTTAAATGTTTATAGTTGAACGTTAGGCAGCGCTTAATGCAGTTTCGTTTGTTTTGTTAGGTTGAAATAGGTTAATTTTACAATCTCAAAACGTAGCAAGGTCGTCTTGCTGTGTTTTCGACTGGTATTTCTAAACCTATTTAACCAAAAATATCTAGTAAGGGGCATATAAATAAAAACCTCAATTTAGTAAAAATCAAATTAAGTCTGGTAGGTTGTTACTTTTATTATTAACATACTAAGTACCTATTTAAAAAAATCTAATAATTACAAAATGATTTAAAAGTCTAATTCTGATATTCATCAAGTTAGGAGGATAAACTAGGGTAAATGCGTTCACAGGGCTAAAGCGTCTTTTTGAACTTATATCTAAATTTCAAGTAATACATAATATAATAAGTTCAAATTACGTTAAAAAAGACGCATTAGTCGCCATAGACGCAGCTACATTATTTTAGAATATGGTAAATTATGTGTGATACTCTCATCATTTTCAATTTGTCCACTAGGGAGACCGAAGTCTTAGGAATTATCGCTTGTTGGCAGTTGAAGCCAGAATTTTCGTCTGCTATTCGGTAAAAGTGGTTGTAATTTGGTTACAATGCCTTCCTTTTTACTTTCTTTTACTCCTCTTGGAGTGTTAGTCGCCATCGGTAGTATTCGTGCTTTATGTTTCGTCATAAAAAATCCAGTTCTTGATACGGCTCATCAAATTCATACTTAAAGAGCATGTTCTTACTCCCACTGGTAAACTTAACTTCGACCAGTGAACTCAAAAGGAAAGTATTTAGAGGATCAGCAGCTGCTCCTTCTTTCTGAGTGCGTCTCGGTGTGGGTTTCTTTTTGGTAAAATCGTAAGACTTTTGAATCTCCACCACTACAATATTCTTCCTTTATTTTAAGCTCGACAATAACTAAGACTTGACGTCTATCGACTAGGAACGTTTTGTTCTGATTTGACGATTTTAAAACGCAGTAAGTCACATTAACAATTTTTAAACACAGTAACGGACAGACCCTTACTACGTTTTAATTTTGGCAATGCGACATACTTGGTTTTGAAATTGTATTTTAGTAGACTTTTGATAACCAAAGTGTACATACTGCGTTTTTTAGAATTGATATCTCGGGATTTAGCTGTAATTTAGAGAATATTTCTTCAGCAGGACAAGGGGATAGGTCTAGTAAGTCCAAAAATGCAAAAAAACGTCTTTTTGAAAAAATGTCCCTTACTACGTTTTGATTTTGGACAGCCGAGCAAACCACAGCTACCGACAAGATTGAGCCATTTTTATCAAATTTACGTCACTTGAGTTGTTTGTAGATGAATTCCATGAAGTGAATGCATGATGATGAGATCCTATACCATAATTCTAATTCTAAATTAATATAAACTTATCTTATTATCTTGCAGAAGGCCGAGCTGCGAAGTTTAAACAAGTTATAATGGCGAAGTATGAAAATTCTGCCAGCTGGGCTGAGGATGGTAAGAACCTTGGGAGCTTAGGTAGGTTTAGTTTACTTTAGAAACGATAAACTTACATATCAATAAAAAAAATAGTTACATTGTTCAAACTAAATCGGAGTATAAAACCAATTTAGTTCGAACAATGTTCTAGTCTAGTAGAAAAAACGTCGAGTGCGACTTGGATTCGCGCGCCGAGGAGGGTTCCGTACAATTTTATGACCCGATTCGTGTAATATCATGATTCAAGATCAACGGGGTAATAACAATCAATAGGTAATAACAACAGGTTTTGATTGCATTTAACATATAGGTAATAAACATATATTTTTTGCGACCAATTTACTTATAAGCTGATTCCAGATTTTGCCCTTTATTTGTGCTATCTGACCTTGCTTATTGCTAATTTCTTGGTTCTAGTCTAGGTCAACGGGTTTCGGGACAAGCGCAATTTTTTTTTTATCGTGGTACTACAAATTTGTAAAATTCTGATTTTTCCTGTTACTTGTGCGATAAGACCTGCTTTTTGCCGATTTTATAGCATGTGACAACAGGAGGTTCCCTATAGGTTTTGTGTGCATATTTGGATATTTCAAAATACGCGGACATGGCTGTAACTTTTGATTGCTTTGACTTGAATGTTTGATTTATAACACGGCCCCAAGAGGTTATTGAATGTACTTGAGTTTGATATTAATTTGAACTCGATAACGCCACGCCTTCCTGAGAAAAGAGGGTTGACTTGACCGTCAGACGGACAGGCGGACAACAAAATGATACCATAAGGGTTCCTTTTTTCTTTTGGAGGTACGGAACCCTAATAAATGAACGATTTTATTGGGAATGTAATTATTTAGCTTTTTGTTACTCGCAATGGGCAAATTTTCCACGAAAATTTAATAATGTCGCAAAAAGTTTTCTCCTGCCGAAATCCAAAATTGTAAAATGTAAATACTATTTTAAAATATGATACCATAAAGGATTAATTTTTTACTTTAGAGGTACGGAACCCTAATAAATCGCCTATTCCCGATTGTCCCTACCCCCTGCGTTCCTACTAGGAACAATCGGGAAAAAAATTCCCGATTGTTCCTACCTACGATCACACTAGGAACAATCGGGATGGACAGTTTCAGTGAGCATATAATAATTATGTATTTTAAAAATACCTATGTTTTTCCAGAATTCATGGAAGCAACAAAGGACCCGAACGTGTCAGTGTCGTCGGTGTTGACTGAAGAGGTTCCGGCAATGACCGTAGCCACAATCATCGGCGTGACCGTCGTCATCCTTGTAGGGATAGCAATGGTCTTTCTGTTGGGAGTGCTCATCGATTGGCGGCAGCAGTGAGTATTCAATTGTAAATGATTTAAGTATAAGGTACCAAAAAATTTCGAATACGAGACTCGTACCCGCGCCCCACCCTCAGTACGGGTGTGCTCTAACCAACTAAGCCACAAAATCTTAGTCGGTTCCATCGAAAATCTTTGGGACCTATTACGGACTGTACCGCCGGTAGCTCCACCTACAGAGGAACATTCAAGTTTATCCAAACCTGTTCAAAGACTAAAGTTACCTAAATTTCGTTCATTTGACGAGAGGTGTTGCCGTTACACAATTCTAATGATTTTTGTTTTAGTGCTGACCCGCACTCTAGGTACGCTATCTCTATAAGAAATTAAGTTCTCAAAAATTTTTGGCGGGACTCAAACCCGCGCTCCACGCTCAGTAATGTCAAACTTCACCGTTGCTATTGGAGGCGATCTAAAGATAAACTCAGTATAGCGGTTTGATCGAGTTCAGCGAATTTTACCAACGATATTATGTTTACGTGTTACGACTCGATAAACGTAGTGTAGGTCGCCATCCAGCCAGGTGTGATGACGACCTGCGAAATACTGCAGGCAGATGCTGGATGCGTGAACTTGAAGACTGGGTGCTTTGACGTTCATGGGAGGCCTATGTCCAGCTGTGGACTAACAAAGGCTGATGATGATGAGTTTTGGCAGCAAACGGTGAAATTGGAGCTTAGTCGTGTAGATAAAGATGGTTATTAAAAATTTCATGATGGGACATCATGCTGGACATCAGCTTTGATCAAATTTGACACATATGATCCAAGCATGACATTTTCAATCTCAATCTTTATCTATACGACATATCGACGACCTCTGTGGCGCGGTGGGCGAAGGTCCGCCTGCGACGCAGGAGGTTGCGCCTTGGGACAAATATTTGTACGATCTGCAGGTTTATCTTCCGGGTGTTCTGGTCGTTTTCTATAGGTACACATATAATTAAAAATATCTAATTAAGTATTGCATTATGTATATCAGTTATCTAGTACCCATAACACAAGCTCTGCTTAGCTGCTAGATAATGCTGTGTGAATTGTCCAGCATTATTTTAATCAATTTTAATTTAATATACCTTGAACAGCTACTTCCCTAGAGGAATTATAAAAGTACAAGGTTTTTTAACCAATATGAAATAACATAAAATGATAAACTAGCTAAGCAAATTATATCGATAATTATCTAATAATCGATAATTATGAAATAACTATATAATACAATACAATACAAATATACTTTATTGCACACCAAATAATTAGGTAAAAAAAAACATATATACAGAACACAAAAACAATTACAGATAATGTACAAATGTTAAGTAATGTGTAATTATTGACACAAATGATTTCACAATGTTTTGTTCTCGTTTGTTCTAGAAAATTATTAGACAAGAAAATGGGTGACGCTAAACGCATGAAGAACCAACGTCGAGCCAACACACACCCAGAGGATGACAGCGCAAGCATAGCGAACAATATGGAGGAGTCGGGCCTCAGCATACCACCGGCGGAGGCCCTGCGCAATATACCATAGACCCTACGCCGTAGCACTTCCGTAGACATAAGGAAATTATTTAATATAATTAAATTAATGAATTCAAAAACTAACTGGAATCTCGAAATAATATGCAAGGCAAATAAAGTTTTTTAGGTTTCATTGACTTATTTTTATAATACCTCAGTCATCATTTGATTGCACGAGAAAATGGCGTTCCAACCAAAATAAACATAAAATATTAAATTACATACAGTTTTTATGCATGTTTAATGTGTGTACATATAATCAAATAGATAATAAAGAGTAAGTATTATCAGAAGAGTAAAAAGTATTTATTTTCGTCAACTGACAAAAAGGCTATAAGTTAATTAGTTATTATTATTATTTAATTATTAGTTATTTAAATAAAATATTCAAATTACTTGAGAAACTTATTTCTCAAGTAATTTGAAGATTATATTTTTCCGTTCCCCTCGCTGCCCCCGAATATAGCGATCGGTACTTTACGATTGATAAGTAAAGACTGCATCCCTAGAAACTAATTGGACAGAAAAACTTACAGATAAACCGCTTTAAAACGCGTTTTTGCGTCCAGGGCTTATACAATAACAATTTTTTCACTCACGGGCTGATCCATTAATTCAAAGTCACTGCGCTAGCTATGGAAAGAGCTATACTATGCTAGTAGTTTCTATGAAGGATTTGTTACGAATACATCCGACAGAGAACCAAAGTTATCGACATAGCTCAAAGAATTAGCAAGCTGAAGTGGTAGTGAGCCGGCTTATTTCGAAAGGAACCGACAAGCGCCGGGGTAAACGTGTTCTTCAGTGGAGACAGAGTGGTCTCGACTGAAGAACACGTTTAAATTTGGTTCTCTGACGTATGTATTCGTATCAAATCCTTCAGACAAACTCCAAATAGGTATAGCTCTTTCCATAGCTAGCGCAGCGACTTTGAAATCGACTAGGCAACGCAGTGTAGGACGCACTCCGGGCAGGTGGGTGCGAATGATTGCAGGCAAATGCTGGACGCGGCAAACTAAAGACAGGACGCTATGGTGCTCATTAGGGGAGGCCTGTGTCCAGCATCCAGCATGATGATGATAATGACTGATTTTTTACAAAATACGAAAAATTATTCGTAGCCCTTCCTCGTAGTATGAACTCAAATCATGCCAAATTTCATTTGAATCCATGCAGTAGTTTCGGCGTAATGCGCGGCCAAGACACAGACGGAAAGACAGACAGACAGACGGACTTAAAAGAAAATAACTACAGTTTTGGCTTCAATATAGATAATAGCACTGTGCACTCAAAAAAAAAATTAAAACACCTATCTAAAACGCAGAATTGGACATGTTATAGTTTTATTATTTTACTAGCAGTGCCTCGCGGTTTCACCCGCGTAGTTCGGGTTCCCGTGGGAATTCAAGGATAAAATAGCCTGAATGCTATTCAAGACTATAGTCTATCTCTATAATCAAATTTCATCCAGATCCGTTCAGCAGTTCTGGAGTGATTGACCAACAAACATCCATCTAAACTTCCGCATTTATAATATTCGTGTGATTGTGAACAGTGAAATTACCAAGAATGCAGTTATTCCGGTGAGTTCCAGAACAGAAACTAGTAAATTTTACACCACTTTTTCAGGTACCTACTCAAAAGCCGCTATTGATGTTGCGACATACCTGTTTAGCGTGCAAAGAATTGCAATTATATTTGATTTATACGATAAGTATGGAATAATTATCATGCCCTGATAACATATTTCTGCCTAAGATTCGTATCAATTATAGGTAAATGTACTGAACTTACCAGTATTGCGCGGAACGTTCGAACGCACATACATGTAGGCTAGATTGTTTTATAATGATTTAATTAATTGCATTCAAGTAGTTGGTAAAGGATTTTGTAAACGTGATGGGTAATTCAAAGTCAAAGAAAGCTCAAAAGGAGCCGGACAAGTTTTTTGAACGGGAGAAATGGAGAGAGCAGAAACGTAAAGAAAAACGCGAGTATCTGGTGAGCACCGCCGTCAAGCGGGTGGCAGCAAAAGACCCGCCAGCGCCTTCGATGCTGTCGGCGCCGGGGCCGCCGTCGCCGTCCCAGGGGCCTCCGCCACCGGCGCACCACCGATCATACGATGACGAGGCCCTCGACCGCATGCGGTATCAATTGCATAACGACTCTGATGCATTTCTACTCAACAATATTCTTCTGTCCGTGCAATTTTTTGAGAATTATGAAAGGTGAGTTGATTTCTATGATGAAGACGAAGATTCATTTGAATGTGAGAACGTTAAATAAAAACGTTATTTGTGTTGGAGGAATACCAACGTTTCGGGGATGAGGAACGCATGCGACTCGAATTGCTATCACCCTTAAGAGGGCGCAATGCACGCCATTTCGTGAAAAGAATAGGCATAGGAGTTCGCGTTCATGGGAGTGGTTTTTGAAACAGCTCGGGGCGTAAGCGTAAAAATCAAGTTTTCGCTTATATACAAGAAAACTACACAACTATTGATAATTTCAATAGACCACAGGGTATCTAAGATCTCTACCAAATGATGTGCAAGCAAAACAGTGCGTTTTGATGATGATTTTTTTTCTCAATCGCGTTTTCACATCAAGGTACCAAAGAAAAAAATATGAATTTTATGTACATACCTAATTGGAGTATTCCAACCACGGGACCCCGTGAGTACTGAGATCTAGGCAACCAAACCCGTCAGGACGTTGGTGTTCTTCCACCCAACACAAACAAGGTTCATAGGTTACCCGTACATTAAAGTAATTAAATTCATACTGAATTCGTCAGACTACGATAGTTTTTGTGTGTAAATAAAAAGTCAAGTGCGAGTTGAACTCGCTCACCGAGGGTTCCGTATATTCAAAATTCAAAGTGCTTTATTTCCTTTAGACCTTACAGGACTCTTGGACAAGTATATAAGTCCTTGTTTCTTGAAAGTAAATCTACTTTACTACAGGGTTTTGGTTTTTTCTAACATGTGTATGGTCAACTGGACCTTTAGGTTTTTTGTGCATGTGATAGGAAATTTCAATTTAATATTCGGGCATAAGCGGCTGTAACTATTGATTGCGTTGACATAAAAGTTTGATTTATATCAAGGTTCCAAGAAGTTACGGCCTTGAATATTTGAGATAAATTTCAACTCGATAATCGTGCGTTCCTAAGAAAATAGGTCTGAAAGACGAACCCGAAAAAGTACCTAGACGAAGACACCTAATTACCAGTGTAGCTTCCAAATTAGTGTGGAGGAGGTTTTAATATTCAGAGTTTCTGGCTAAATGGTGGCCTAAATACGACACACAATCCGAAAATAAGTCGTGCAGTATCTACTTGGATTAACCTTGTCGAAACGAAATTATATTATAAATAACCTTATCAGGGGAGTCCCACACGATAGGTAAAAATATAGTTAAGGTGCTTTAAGTTAGCGTGAGTGCATTTATATTGTAGATTTTTATATTTTCTGTGTGCTAAGTGTAACACGACTAGTGGAAAAGTAATAAAACTATTCAAAATTCATAAACCAAATTCTATTAACTCATGATAAAGGTAACTTTAATTCAAAATAACTTTAATACTTCTAATAAATTTTGTAATATGCTGATTTTTTGTACAAAGACAAGGTGCTAACAAAACGTAATTTACGTTTTCTTAGAACACAGAAAATATTAAAAACTACAAAACAGTGAATCTCACGCCAACATCCGCCAGCGCCTTAATGCATACAAGTCACACCTTATTAAGATTACTATAGGTACAAAGTGATACAAGTAAAGTAATAAAGATAATACGTCGAAAAATACAACAATAAGTAGCTACTATTACGCCACCACCTATTTTATTTACTTATTACGTTAAACCATAGAAAAATTAATGATTAAACTAAGGAATTTTCAATTTCAATACAACCACTGTGCATTTGAGATACCTATCTTACGCTTCGGGCGCGGGCGTCGCGTCTGGGTGTGAGCTAATGTTGAACAATGAAACTCATGCTACTTAATCCTAATTTTTATATTACTTACGCAAAGTTGTATTGTATTTTTAAGTATACAAACTTATCAACAGGCTCCTTCTATAAACTCATTTCGAATTTCACTGAAGCTGACTACGCAGCTGAATATAAGTTCTGTATTCTGTAAAAGTTGATATTGTGTGTAGCGCCTCTATGACGAGCGTGGTAATGAAATGAACTAGTGAGTTGAGTGAGATTTTGACATTTGTACTTCGATTTTACGCTAAACAAAATCAGTCAAGTGCGAGTGTAACTCGCGCGCAAAAACATTCAACATTTCTTCAAACATTGACCAATTATTTGGACAATCAATTTTCCGTCTTTTTTCGAATGGCAATATTTTGAAAAGTATGAAATCTACAGCAATTTCGAAAACTGTTTTAAAATTTACAAAACAATGCCTTTCATTTGATAAACCAATAGGTAGGTCCTTTCGATGAAAAATATCCCCATTTCGACCATTTTAAAAAAAACTATTATTATTACAGACTTCTCTATATTTTTCCTGTAAAATATAGATCTATATCTACAAACGCCCCCTACATTGTACATGGATCGGTCTGCGATCTTCGGAGATAAGGGGGGGGGGGGATACACAATTTTTTGACATTTTTTGAAATATTACAAAAATTATATCTACAAAAATTTCAAAACCTGTTTTGAAATGTACAAAACGATACCTTTCATTTGATACCCCATTTGCCTTCCTAGGTCTCTTTTGAAATTTCAACATCAAAATTTGTACTGAAAATTTTCATTTTTCATTTATTTATATATTTTTTTCTTGAAATCAGTAATGGCGCACGAAATGTATCATTATTACAAATTTCAAGTTAATAGCTGCAGTAGTTACTGAGATATTCAAGAAAGAGCGGGGACGGACAGAGCGAAACCATAAGGGTTTCAAAACCGATCTTGAAACCCTAAAAATGATGTACAATTGGTATTCTGCAAAGGAATTCACAAATCACACATCCCGATACCTGAAACTCAAACTTACTCGTCGCAGGAGGTTGCGGGTTCGATTCCCTTGGGACAAATATTTGTACGATCTGCAAGTTCCGGGAGTTCTGGTCGTTATCTATGTATAATAAAAAAATATCTATCTATGTTTCTAATATCTATCTATCTATGATTGTCGCAATTCAGAGACGCACAGCTAGCACCCAGCAAAAAATGTGCATTCAATTAATGGGCTTTAACTCATTTTATTTGAAACATTTTACAGTGAATATTTGGCTTCTCACAAGTTTTAAATGACGACCGCGAGCGGTCTGTCGTCTCACGCCGTCAATTTAAAATACATGTATGTAGTTGTTACGAGTTAAAGCCCATATTTGAATCCACATTTTTGTAGGTACTGCACTGCAGCGGTGTGCAACAAACAAAGCTTATGGGTTCGCTAACCTGGCCGATTAGAACGAAAATTATGGATAAGGAACATAGGTTGACTATGTAGATAGAAGAAACTGAAGTATCCACCACCAGAATAATTTTCTTTGACTTCTTGGTTTATAGTTTATCTTTTTTGCGATGTCTTTGTCGCAAGTGAGTATACATAATTGCCATCATAAAAAAATTGCGGCACTGAAGAGAAAAGTTTTATTGAGACTTGAGCACTTAATTATCATAAACATACAAGCACAGGTAAAGAATTTTCCGGTTGATATGATAATGATAAGCGGAAATTAAATACCTTATCGTTTATAAGCATCAGTACTTAGGTACCTATATGAATTGATTTATCAATGATTTATAGTTAACTATGATTTTTGATTTATAAAATCACGCCTTTATCGCCTTTGTACTTACTTACCCGTTCTTTTCAGGCTAATTATATTTTTTTTCTTTATGACGACGTAAGTCTATAGATTTAGAGCGATATCATAAAATAACATGTAACTCGTGATTTCAGGGAAATGCAACAAATTAAAAACAACCCATACAGTGAGAGGGAAAATCTGATAAATGAGGCGATGGTCCGCAGCAATAAGCACGTGTTCTTTGCTGATCGACTGCAGGAGGCAGTGCACGAACACGTGAGCTTCCAGCGGCAGCGGCAGCGCAAGCAGACCGAGCCGCTCTCTGCGCCAAGAATGTTCGTCATCTACGACAATGTGGAAGTCAGTGAGCCTGGAGACACTTCAGACTACAGCGCTGTGTTGGACGCGCCATTTTATAAGCTTCTGATTGAGGACGCCAAAGAACAAGGTTCCGACATAGTTTCTTAAATAATTTACTACTTATTATACTCGTTTCTAGAATCATTCAACCATTTCCATGACAAATATTTCCATTTTTGTTTCAGGATTTGTGAAATTGAAAAAATTAGAAGTTTTAGAGAGCACATTACAAAAAGAAACGGAAGTCAATGAGGTTAAAAGAATAAATTCTGATGACAGCATTTTCACAGACTCTGAGAAGGAATCTGTTGATTCAGAGGACTCTACGTATGCAACTAAAGGTACACAGCTTTTACAACAAATTAAAGAAAAAATGAAAAGAAATGAGGAAATTGAACGTAGTAATATTCCAAGCACAAGTGGCTTGAAAGTCACTTTATTAGAAACTGATGAGAATATTGGTCGAAGATACAGCGGTCCAGTCAAACAACAAAGTATGCAATTTGCTAGAGGTAATTTAACTAATTTGGACAACATTCGTTCAGCATCTTTTGTAGTAGCTGAAGAAAAAGAGAATCGCAATAATGCGAAAGATTCAAAACAAGATGGTATGATACCAAGAAAGTCTATTCTCAAACCTACAAGACGTTTTAGTGGGTCACTTCCAAAATCAAATAGCCGCGCAGCATCACTAGAAACTAACTTTTCAGAAGATACCGAGACGTCTGGCTATAGGTCTAATGCAAGCAGTCGCCATACAGAATCCAGTGAAGCAGAGTCTGATTACGGATATTCTACTATCACCGAATCAGCTACGCCAAAGAAGATAGAACTGAGCTTGCAATCAAATTATTCACTTACATGTGGTGTTTTACCAGATGAGTCGTGGACGACTATAGATGTCCGTGCTGTTGGTCACTGGAGTGATGAAGAGGATGAAATAGATGATGCAGCTTCTAAGTCGTCTATGTCGAGAAATTTGTATGAAAGACAGTACTACCTGAACTCATTAGGGTTCATGAGTAATTTTGTCGACAACTTCATCCTAAACTTGGGAAGTGGATTGGGTTTGTCTCAAGATGCAATCGACGACGCTATGACGCAGGGAGCGAGTATTTATTGTGACTCCACTAAAAATGGCACAAAAATGGGATGTGAAGTTTTCCCTGCTTTATTAGCGGCATGGCCTAACGCAGCAAATCAATGGATTATAAGAGAGAGAAAAATAATACAGAACCCGCGAACAAATTTTAGTTACCAGTGGCCAACGAAATATATGGTTAGTAAATCTATTGGATTTGGTTGTTTGTTGGTTCCCATCGGATTTAGACCCAAAAGGGGCTTAAATCCAGAGCAAACTCTTCAGTGGAAAATCATTTTTCCAGCCGCCGAACGCTATTTAGAAAGTTGTTTGGCCCATTCTCATATTCGATGCTATTTATTCACACTGGCTTTACACAAGACATTTATGGAAATTGATGGTTCAAAGATTGGTATCGATGCAAGTCACATAAAAAATCATCTGTTTTGGCAATGTGAAGATAATTATGCAAAATGGCCGGAAGATCGTCTGGGTGAAACTTTCAGATTATTTCTTCGGAGTTTCTACATTCACTTTGGTCAGTCAAGGTTTCCAAACTACTTTGTTGAAAGCTGTAATGAATTCAAAAGTATTCCAAAGCCAGTGCTACTGAAACTACAGCGGCGACTAGCAGATATTCTGGAGTCTCCTGTCATGCACGTCCTTAACGCTCTCGATAAGCTAAAATACAATAAAAAGGATTTCTATCCAAATTTTAACTCTCAGAGACTTTATCACATACTAACAACGAAAAATCCTCTTCGAATTTTGAACCCTAACTTGCCGGCAGTTGTACAAAATAATAATGAAAGCTCGGATAGCGAAGAAGATACTGGTACCAGTTTCTGGGACAAAGCAAAATCACATGATAAACATTACCAGTGGAAAAAGGAACGACAGCGACAAATGCAAGAGAGAAGAAAGGCCCAATTAAATATCAAAAAGCAGAAAAACACGGGGAATCTAGAGAAGGAAATAAATAGCAAGGTAAGTGTTATTTAAGTGTATTTTAATAATTTATATAAATCATAATCTATGTACATTCACGCATGAGACCCTTCCGTTTTTGTTACATTACAGAGAAAAACAGTAGTAAGGAAGGAGCATCCTTTTCATAGAAAACGCCGTATTTTACCCTTCTGCATTGTTTCAGATAATATTGCCATCAAAAATGGAAGCGGAACGGCGACGGTTGGTTCTCGATTTTTTCATTCCCCATTTCATTGCAATGGCCCGATCTAGCGAAAAGTTTGAAGCTATAAAACAAGCTGTCATATACTTGGAGCAAGCTCAAAGACTCTGCATGCTTTTACTAGAAGAACCAGCTGGTGAAACTACTGGAAACGAGTACTTGGAAGTAATCCGCGATAAGCTGGCCGACTGTCAACGAAAACTAGTCAATCAGGGTGGGTTTAAACTGCCTCCACGAAGAGAAAGTTACATAGATAGATCAGTCCAAAGACCTTTTCGGAGAACACGGCCGAAATTCGAGCAGATCGTTAATCAAGACTCGCCAACACCAAATGAAAACCCTGGCATATCGGCATTTACATTTGTGGATGTTCATGTAGAGAATCCAGTCAGTCAGATGAGGCTCAACGATGCTGTAGGCGAAGAGTCGAAGTTATGAATAGAACACAAACTAACAGTTTTGATTTTAAAGTATTTATTATAATTAGGAAGTTCCAACTGTTATTACTTATTAGCATTACTTTTAAAGTTTCAAGTATTAACTTAGGTACTCTGTGAACTATAAAAGTAGAATCAGATCAAAAATCGTAGGCGATTTTTTAAAGTTACCTTTTTTCATAACGTCCTCGTTAGCTTTAGAATCTCAAAATGGGTAAAGTAATAAGGGCTGTAAGATCCATATTACTACTATTCTTCATAGCTTCACTGACGTTCTTAACTACTCTTCCAAATTATTGTTTTCTTTTCATTTGAAAATTTACATGTTTAGAATTTATATAATTTTTTTAATAATGTACCTACGTATGCTAATAAAACTATTTTGTACCTAATATTGTGGCTACATCATGCTAGAGAGATAGATATTTATCTCAGAATTATGTTACGATGAAAAAATATGCTTCCTACCAAAAAGATTCATTCAGCTACTTGTAAGTTATTTGTTATTTTAACATCACTACCTACCACAAATTTGACATGATTGTTTATAAGTATTTTGATAAAATAGATCCATTACTTTGGAAGAAAACCTTTTTGTAAATAGAGTAATAAAAAATTTATTTCATCAATCACACTAATATTTTAAATGCGAAAGTTTAGATGGATGGATGTATAGAAGGATGTTTGTTGGTCAATCCAGAACAGCTGAACGAATCTGGATGAAATTAGGCACAGAGATAGTTTATAGTTTGGACTATTCCAAACTATAAACTCTAAACATTTATTATACATAATGAATCTGCTGTTTGCTTCTCGATAGAACGCCCGCTCTCATCGCGATTTCACGTACGTTTTTGCTTTAGTGACGAGTGCTCAGTGTGTGTATAAACTTTGTGCTATCACAAAGGCTATATTTTATGCCGGAATTCCCACGGGAACGGGAACTACGTGGGTGTAAACATGAGACGCTGCTAGTTAAGTACATAATTATTTAGTTTCACCCACTTTTGGGGTTGCACTTTATCCTGGGACACACTGTATAAGAGATTCATAGAAGTATGTAGTACTAAAATAGTAGAATAGTTTTTTGAATTGTATTGTAATCCAGTAGGTAATTATAATGTACAAAAACTTATTTGAATAAAATACATTTTTATTTTATTATTGTGTTGATCCTGAATTAAAATTAGGAACGTACATTACATACCACTAACAATTCTATGTATGTTATATAATACATATTATAAACTAATAATACTATTATAATAAATCAATAGTATCGGTGTATAGGAATGAATATTTTTACAATGGGGTTAGAATAGATGGAATGATACGGCAATTCACCTTCAAGTCTGAAGTAGGTAGTAAGGTCGTCATATAAGGGGATTTACACCGGCTACCATAGCGAGTAGTGCCATCCTAACGTACATTCCGTATTCTGCTTGTCTGAAATATGCTGCTCGGGGATCCGAGTCGAACTCAGGAGATATCTCATCCACTCGAGGTAACGGGTGCATTACAACCATACGCCTTCGTGCACGAGTCATCAGTTGAGGAGTCACTACTAGCAAGCCTCGTGTCTGCAATAATAATATAAGTATAAGTGTAAGATAATAAAATTATACAATCTGATTTTATGTATATGTCTATGTTAGGCTGTAGTATATTCATCGATTTCTCCTTCGTTTAGGGCGCATATCCCACCCAAAGTGGCGCCGTCGCCGCCACCTAATTTATCTTATTATTCCGTATAAGAAAGGAATTTTCAAAAATCCATCTTCCAGTTTGTGATACCTATCATAAGCTTTTTTTTAATGCCACTGTAATAGTTTTATTCTATTTAGTTTATAAAACTATTACAGAGGCAGAGATACGAAAATAGATTATGGTGGCCATCAAGTTGTCCTAACTTCATAAAGTAGGTGGCGGCGCTAGTTTGGGTGGGGTATGCGCCTATTCTTTTGCAGTTAGTAGATTAGTATTAACCCGTAACACTTAAGAACTGTTTAAAACTTTGGGATTCGAAGTCGGTTTTACCATTAGAAAAATAATAACAGATTGACATAAATTACCTTTTCATATTCTTCTTGGCTGTTGAACCTTTCACGTTGTATACGTGTCATGTATAATACATGTGTATCCGCCAGTACATCTTCGAGTCGCTCGTATAATCTTTGAGGTATTCCCTTTGACGCAACGTAGTCCATTATGTGTTTGGGCATACCCAGGCCAGGTGGACTAACATATTGCAGTTGAACTTGATAAAGTGTCAGCAGTCTGGCCAGAGAATGGACTGTGCGACCGTTCTTCAAGTCACCAACCATTGTTATTGTAAGTCCGTTAACTGTACCGATTTCTTCTCGTATCGTAAAAACATCCAACAAAGCTTGAGTCGGGTGTTCACCAACTCCATCACCTGCATTTAGAATTGGCTTTCGGCAGTGGCGAGATGCTCTCTGAAAAAGAAAAAGCTAACAGTAATTCAACTGCGAGTTGAGCTGATGGAATAGGCAGGGCGCAAGTAAATAAATTAATAAACTTACCGAAACTGCACCGGGTTCCGGATGCCGTAGCACCACAATATCGGAGTAACTTGCCATCACCGCCACACTGTCTTCTAGGGTTTCACCTTTCTTAGCCGACGAACTGGTAGCATCTGTGTGAATTACAGAACCCCCAAGTCTCTGCATTGCAGCTGCAAAACTACAGCTGGTTCGGGTACTAACTTCATAGAAAATTGATGCCATTACTTTTCCACGCAATATATCGTCAAGCACTCGCCCTTTATTTACACTTATCTTCATAAATTGAGCAAGGTTGAATATATCGTTTAGAGTTTCTTTGTTAAAGGTGTCTACAGTCAGGATACTTTTCCCAAATAAATCACTCCGTTGACGATGAGGCAGTGATTGCGCAGTTAGGTAATTTGACGAACTATCACATCTTTGTCTCATTGTAGTCTGAGGCAGAGGGGACATGCTTCGCATTCCTGGGACTTCGTTAAAGTGAACGTTGGGTTTATTGAGCCCTTCTGGTTTCGACAGTTCCACTTGATCCAGCTCGAAATCACTAAGCTTACTCAACTCTGTTGAATTGTGCATGTCGAGTGCAGAATTTGGTCTACTTATTGCTATCTCTTTCTCAATTTTCTCGATAGCAAATGTAGGGAATGAGTGCTTTTTAGGTGCAGGCCAATCTCGTACATTTTGTCCAAAACCTGGAGGTACAAGAATTTGCCCTTCGACATACGCGATTTCACCACGCAATGTTACGCGATGAACTGCCCCACAGACACGCATGCCTTCGAATGGAGTCCATTTTGATTTAGTGAATTCCATTGATTTTGGAATGGTCCATTCATAATCCATATCCACTTCTACATAAGTGTTCGGTTGTTCAGGTAAGTTAAATATTTTACGCGGATTGCGATGGAATTTGTTTATCAAATCTTCTATGGTTAAACGCCCTTCATGAACGGCATTCAAGAGTAATGGAAGGATAGTCTCGAGACCTGGGAAACCAGGAGGTGGCTTCTCAGAGTTTTTCTCTTCTACGCTATGTGGCGCATGATCGGTTGCAAACACATCAATGACATCAATATTCTTCCAAAGCTCTGCTTGATCTTCAGGACTGCATAATACGGGGCGTACCTCTGCTCGTCCATGGCCAATGCGGTCAAAGTCAGCGGAACTCAAGAATAAGTGCTGCGGACAAACCTCACAAGTCACTTTCAGGCCTCTTTCTTTAGCTGCTTTGATAATAGATATTTCTTCTTTCCGCGCTACATGGCATATATGGATAGGTCGATCAAGTAGAGATGCCATTAAAATGATAGCGCCTGTCTTCTCCCGTTCGGCGTGAGCACAAACAGGCATTTTCTTTGGCCAATTTTGTAGATGTTTTTGCCAAATAGTCATATCATCTAGGGTCAGAGTTGTAAAGGTTTGATTCAGATACATCTTAAGCGAGGCAGCTTGAGGGGCCAGTTCAGCTATGGTATCAAAATTAGTGGAAGATGCACCCACGTATAATGCGTAGTCACATCGTGCACTAACTCGAGCTAAAGCTGCAGTATACTCAAAAGAAGTGCGATCAACTACAGGCGGATTCGTATTAGGCATCGCGCATATCATTGTGACACCACCAGCTAAAGCAGATGCAGTGCATGATTCATAATCTTCTTTATAAGTTGCTCCTGGTTCTCGGACATGTACATGAACGTCTATAAATCCAGGTAACTTTATAATATTTCTTGATGTCATACAGTCAGTGTGGGTTTTCATATGTGGAATACCTCCGCAGCGTAGCATAGCCTGCAAATAATAAGTTTCAACTAGGTATTTAATAATTCCAAAATCTTTGAATACGTTTTTAATTTGAGGTTCGAATACGAGCATATCATACCTGAACTAATAATTTGGCACATTTTACATCCGTGACAAGAGGAACTGCGTAATCGACCGCCAATCGTCTAGTTCTGTATCCGTGAGTAGTGAATGATGAGACGCGTCGAGCTCCTCCTCGCATTGGTAAGTTTATGACCAAGTCTAGTTGCTTCTTTGCCATAAAATCAGCTAAATGTAAAAGTTCTCCATCAGATCTGTCATCTTCTGGATCTCCAATGTGGTCGAAAGTCCATTGAACACTTTCAATCTAAAAAAATTGTGAAATGCTTAAAAATTTGCTTGGACATAGAACGATTTTGATCAGCTTATTTAAAATAGTATTTACTTACCTCGATTCCATGTTCCGTATAAAAGTCTCCAGTTCCCATGCTAGCATATAATTTATATCCCATACTTTGTAAGACACGGACACTTGGCAGAAGTTCCATTTTATGCTGAAAGAGAAAAATATTGAATTACAAAACAACTCGCACCAAAATTTTAGAGGCAGTTATAGTATGTTCTTTCTTAGTGACTCAGTGACATTATAAAATTTACTTTTTTAAATTGTCTGAGAGTGAACACTGTACCTTGAATGTTCCAACGGATAATAAAATCGCTTTTTTGGGTATTCTAAAACCAGTACTCATCAATGATTTTAGATAGGCTTCATAACGATTTTCTCCAAAGCAAGCCACCTCTCCAGTAGAAGCCATCTCCACTCCTAATGTTACGTCAGCACCAGCAAGTCTTGAAAAGGAAAACTGCGGAACTTTGACGCCCACTTTTCCACACCCGGTCATGATATTGGCGGGTTCTATAGGTATACCCAGAATAACTTTGGTAGCAGTGGCGACAAAATCGTGATCCAAAGTTTTGGATACGAAAGGGAACGATCTTGAGACTCTCACGTTACATTCGATTACTTTTAGCTCATTGTCTTTAGCTATCAGCTGCATATTAAATGGACCGGTCACGTCTAAGGTTTCTGCAATGACACTAGATATTTCTCGAATTTTATCTAAAGTCTCTTGGTTAATATCTTGCGGTGGTGTTACCAATGTTGCGTCGCCAGAATGAACTCCTGCATTTTCAACGTGCTCGGAAACTGCCATGCAGTAAATAATTCCATCAGAAGCAACAACGTCTACATCTATTTCTTTTGCATCCATTATGAACTTTGATATAACCACTGGGTGTTCTTTACTAACTTTGCTAGCTGATTTTAAATATGCTTCTAAATCTTGATTTGAATAAGCCACATTCATTGCAGCTCCACTCAGAACATACGATGGGCGTACTAAGCATGGGTACCCAACTTCGTCGCAAAAACCTACTGCAGATTCGAGATCAGTAAGCTCTTTCCATCTTGGTTGTAAAATTCCCTTGCGATCCAACATTCGCGAAAATTTGAACCTATTTTCAGCATTGTCAATCATATCTGGCGAGGTTCCTAAAATAACTGCCTGTTGCCTGTGCAAATCCATGGCAATATTGTTTGGAAGTTGACCGCCCATTGATAGTATAACTCCATCGGGATGTTCAATGTTATAAATATCCATTACGACTTCAAAAGAAATTTCTTCAAAGTAAAGCCTGTCACTCATATCGTAATCAGTACTGACTGTTTCCGGGTTATAATTAACCATGATTGTCTTTTTCCCCTGATTTCTGAGCTCTCTTAAGCATCCAACTGCACACCAATCAAATTCCACAGAGCTTCCGATTCTGTAGACGCCTGACCCAAGTACCATAATAAAATCTCCCGGAAATTGTACGTCATGCGTACTACCGTTATACGTTAAGTACAAGTAGTTCGTGGAAGCAGGCCATTCAGCGGCTACTGTGTCAATTTGTTTTACGAATGGTGTTATGTGATACTCTTCACGTAACTTCCTCACTGCTAGTTCTGTGCTTTTAATAGCTCCTGCGATTTGTTTATCAGAAAATCCAATTTTTTTCGCCTTCTTCAAAATTTCACTAGTAATGGTTCCACTGTTAGTTGCTTCGAGAGTTTTGTAATAATCAATTATGTTTTTAAATTTACTTAAAAACCATATATCAATTTTGGTAAGGTCATAAAGTTTCTCGACCGTATAACCTTGTTTCAGAGCTGCTGCAAGGAAAAACATTCTTTTATCCGTGGGTTCACTGAGTTCATCTTCATTCACATTCTTTATGTTTGGATCAAAACCAGTTACATTTTCATCCACCATTCTTAAAGCTTTTTGAAAAGCTTCCTCAAAATTTCTCCCAATGGACATTACTTCGCCGACACTTTTCATTGAGCTACCAATTTTTGTGCTAACTCTATTGAATTTAGCTAAATCCCATCTTGGAATTTTCACTACACAGTAATCCAAGCTTGGCTCAAAACATGCTGTGGTGACACCTGTGACAGAATTTTTAATAGTGGGTAATGGAATCCCTAATGCTAATTTAGCAGCAACGTATGCTAATGGATATCCAGTAGCTTTACTAGCCAAGGCGGAACTTCGTGATAGCCTTGCATTCACTTCAATGATGAAAAATTCTTCAGAGTTGGGATTGAGCGCATATTGAATGTTACACTCTCCAACAATGCCAAAATGTCGGATGACTTTTATAGCAGTGTTCCGTAGCATATAATATTCTCTGTTAGATAGAGTTTGACTCGGTGCAACGACAATAGACTCTCCAGTGTGAATCCCTAAAGGATCCACATTCTCCATATTACAAACAGTTATACAGTTGTCATAGGCATCTCGGACGACTTCGTATTCCACCTCTTTCCAACCTTTGAGCGATTTGTCTATAATCAATTGATCAGAGTAAGAAAGTGCTTGATGAGCAAGTGCCTTTAGCTCTTCTTCATTATTCGCAAATCCAGAACCCAATCCACCTAGGGAAAACGCAGACCTTGCCATAACAGGATACCCTATCTGATTAGCGGCTACTATAGCTTCATCGACCGAAATGACAGCTGCACTAGGGGCAACTTTTTCACCGATTGCATATATTTTTTCAGCAAATATTTTCCTGTCTTCCGTATCAACGATAGATTGTATGGGAGTTCCCAAAACTTTTACATTGTATTTTTCAAATATACCGGATTTTTGTAATTCAACTCCACAGTTAAGTGCAGTTTGTCCACCGAAAGTTAATAAAACACCTGTTGGTCGTTCGGCTTTTATAACTTGTTCCACATATTCAGGAGTGATGGGAAGGAAATAAACTTTGTCAGCTAAACCTTTCGAAGTTTGAACAGTTGCAATATTTGGATTTATTAGTACAGTTTGAATCTTTTCTTCCTGCATTGCTTTTACTCCTTGAGATCCAGAATAGTCAAATTCACCAGCCTGTCCAATGGAAAGCCCCCCAGAACCTAAAATCAAGACTTTTTTTGGTCTTTCATAAAGGGTTGGTTTGAATTCCAATTTTTTTGTTATCATGTCGTCAATTACGTATGATTTTTGACTTTTATAAGATTTCACTGCATCAGCAAATATGTCAAATAAACATTCAAGGTCTGTGGGTCCGGCAGTATGTTCAGGGTGGAACTGAACACTGAAAAACGGGTGAGTTTTATGTATGATGCCTTCATTTGTTTTGTCGTTTTCGTTAGTGAACAGAACTTTCCAATCTTCAGGTAATGTATTGGGATCAACTGCAAAACCGTGATTTTGGGATGTCATGAAACACCGTCCAGTACCACTATGAGTGCATGGTAAATTGTGTCCACGGTTGCCATAACTGGAAAAGTATAGTAACGAGATATTGAGTAAAAGTTTCATTTTATGAACCCATTAAATTTAAAATGAATTACTTAAATTTTTACATGTACCTACCTAGTTTTATAAGTACGGCAACCAGCAGCGGTGGAAAGCAATTGATGTCCAAGGCAAATACCGAATATCGGTTTTACCTTACCTTTCATCACTTCACGGATATTGTCAACGACCTGCTTGCATACTTCTGGGTCACCTGGGCCGTTGCTGATGAATAATCCATCATACTCATTCACATTTATTTTGTAGTCCCATGGCACTAAAATAACTTTTGCGTTCCTCTTTACTAGACATCTGATTTGATTATATTTTAGACCACAATCAACAGCTACAATTGTAAAATCGCCATTGGGGTTAAATATTTTCTTTTCCTGGAATATCATAACATTTCATTTTTGCAATTTATAAACAAAGTAAACATTATTCACATGGAATCACGATCATTAATAATAAATAAATAATGCTGGAAAATTCACACAGCATTATCTAGCCTCAAGGTAAGCATAGCTTGTGTTATGGGTACTAGATAACTGATATAGTGTACATAATACAATACAATACATAGATCATCGATCTTATATGGTTAATAAATAGCAGTCTTTATTTAGATATGATATTTAGTATTCTTACCTTTGTAGAAACCTCCGCAACCAAGTTTCTGGAGTTAGGGTCTGTTAATGGTGCCAATGGACCAATCGGAGGCACACCAGGTATTATTCGACCCAGTGTGACTCCCTCACGTAGTCTGTAGGTGAGTGCTCTGGTGTCCACGTCACAGAGACCTGGTATGCCGTTAGCAAGCAACCAGGCGCCGAGTGAGCGCTTGGCACGCCAGTGGCAAGCCCTGGTGCTCACCTCGCCGACTATCAAACCGGCGGCCCAGATTCGGCTGGACTCAAACCATCTAATGGAAAAATACAAGCAATTTATTTAATAAATTAACAGAAACATTGACTAAATCATCATCAGCCTATAGCAGTCCACTGCTGGACATAGGCCTCTCCTAATGAGCGCCATAGCGCCCCGTCTTCAGCTTGCCGCATCCAGCATCTGCCAGCAGTCTTTCGCAAATCGTCATCCCACCTGGTCGGAGGGCGTTCTACACTATGTTTTCCGAGTCGCGGTCTCCACTCAGAACACGTTTACCACAGCGGTTGTCGGTTCTTCTTGGAATATGGCCAGCCCACAGCCACTTCAGCTTGCTAATCCTTGACTAAATAGGATTCCAATTTTGGAGAACATGAGGTACTTTCCTGTGTGTAACTATATTATTTTTTTTGAAAAATGTTGGTACGTAGAATTATAAAATTTATCGCGTAACACAGAGAGCGGCCAATACTTTTCCATGGATCCATGGACATCAAACCAAATCAACAAATAATGTATATACATAATATTCTATTCATGGCGGGGGTAGCGGCTAAGACTCTAACTTCTCCAACTCAATGCCGAAAGAGTCGGCAAGCTACCACAGGAAGCTGTATTTGGGGAGAGAGGGGTGTAATGTAAGCAGAATGTTGGCGGAAGCAGCTTGGTTCCTCTTGTGCTGACTTTTAAAGTGATAATTACAGTTCGTAGTAGGAAAAAGGAACAAATATAACAATTACGTACTTGGGTAGCCCAAATTCATCCTGTTCGTTTTCATCAGGAACGCCATAGTTGCCGATCAGTGGATAGGTGAGGACAAGGAGTTGCGCGTGGTACGACGGATCAGTCAGCGACTCGGGGTAGCCGACCATTCCAGTCTGAAATACTGTAATATGAAAGAAGGATTAAAAAACCAAGATTATACATTACATTGATTACCTATAGTTTTGTTTAACGGTCTAAAGTTATGACTCGCTGATAGCACTGGGGTCCGTCTGTCTATAAACTATCTTTCACTTCTCTCGCATAAAGTGTGTCAGTATAGCATAGCTTAGCGAGGGTAAAATTAGTTTTTAAGGTCTAGGGTTAGAAAAGTAATCTTTCTTTGAAATCATCAGCCAGTACAAGACATTCGCCTTCCATAAAGACTCTACTTTTGGTGTTCCATTTACAAATCTACGTGATAGAATCCGGAAATTGGAAATCCGTAAAAGAACTAAAGTCACCAACACAGCTCTCAGAATTAGCAAGCTGAAGTGGCAGTGGGCAGGTCATATAGCTCGCAGAACTGATAACCGCTGGGGAGTAAAGGTTTCCGAGTGGCGTGGTGAGTGTTGGGAGACCATCAACTGACGACATCGTAGCGGTCGCAGGGAGTCGATGGATGGAGGCGGCTCAGGACCGCTCTTTGTGGTGTCGTATTGGGGATGCCTATGTTTAGCAGTGGACGTATATGGGCTGATATGATGATGATGAGATATAATTATAATATGTTACCTTAACAAACCAAGAAGAGCTCACACAAGCTCTGATTACTTCGGAATGGATACGGACAGAGGATGCTCTATGGATTGTCCAGCATTATTTATTTATATCTAGGCAACCTCTTAAATTTAACTGCCAACTTACCAACTTCTCCTTCAACTGGCACTGGTGCACCGAAGCTCCTGCCGGTGAACACAGACCCGTCTGCTAGGACGAGGCTGCAGGGAGGGCCCACTTCGCTAGTCAAATTACTAGCCGCCATTTTGCTGAAATAATGATAATAATCTTCGATATTATTTACTTCGGTTTAAACATAAAAGGTTATATACGTACATAACATACGTACCTTAAAACTATAAACAATAGGGAACATAAAATTTAGAGATAGGTACATCATACCGAACTAAATAAATTATTCAGCTGGCTCATCATTCCTGTGATCTGCTTTTGTTTTAACGATGTTATTATCTACAGTATCCAGTATCTAAATAACCCATCCTAAACTCAAAGTAAATAAATATAGGACCCTCACTTAACACATTCACTGCCCTGCCTCTGCGGTGCGATCCGCAGGAGCACGCAGCCGCTGGAGGTGGTTGAACACGTGCATTTGCTTCGTTGTTAGTTAAGGTGTTAGCGCATTTACTGCCCGTGCCCAGCCTCTGGGATGCAAGGAGCGTCCGGAAGGGCGCCCCTCGCATCGCACTGCTTGGTGCTCAAGTACTCATGCCAGTGAAAGTGTAAGTTAACTCCCAAAGAGGGACAAAATGACTTTGACTTGGTCAAGGTCACTTATTATATTTTTACACTATTTTGACGAGCAAAATTTCCGCAATGGCATTTTATTTCATTTTGCTTCAATGATGTCGAAAGTACTTAAATTGGGATATCACAGGATCAGGCATTAATAAATATCCTTTTTTATCGAGAATTAAGATAAGATTTTAAATTTAACATAACAAAGTCAAAGTCAATAACTTTATTTATTTAGGCTTACAAAATAAGCACTTAGACAAGTCAAATTTAATACTATAAACAGGTTTATACATAGTCATTATTATCAAATAAGATATATGATGACTGATAAGATATATGACGACCTCAGTGGCGCAGCGGGCGAGAGTCTGCCTGCGACGCAAGAGGTTGCGGGTTCGATCCCCGCCTCGGAACAAATTTGTGTACGATCTGCAGAAATTTGTTCCGTTGGTCTGGGTGTTTTCTATGTATAATAAAAAATATCTATCTATGTAATGTATAATATTACGTATATCATAGTACCCATAACACAAGCTCTGCTTACCTTGGGGCTAGATAATGCTGTGTGAATTGTTCAGCATTATTTATTTATTTTATTTATGATGTTATTGTTTTTTTTTTCAACATTCGTGTTTACCTAACACAAATGTTGATCAATGTACAGTTAGTTACCTATCGTTAGCGGTTGAATTGAACTCAATAAACTTCCGTCATAGAAAAACAATACTTCCGTAAAGATAATAAGACATACACTAAACAATTGATAAAACACTACTTTAATTAAAATTGATTAGGTTTTTATAGTCACCTATTTGTGACATTTTTCATGAATAAGTTTAAATCCAAACAAACGATCTTGTTTTAACTAAAAGAAAACAAAAAAGTGAAATGAAAAGCAATAACAACGTATTTCATATTTGATAATAATCATCATCATCAGCCTATACCAGTCCACAGCTGAACATAGGCCTCCCCTAATGAGCGCCATAGCGCCCTGTCTTCAGCTTGCCGCATCCAGCATCTGCCAGCAGTCTTTCGCAAATCGTCATCCCACCTGGTCGGAGGGCGTCCTACACTACGTTTTCCATCCACGTTTTTTCGTTTTGTTGATTATAAGTGCATATTATGTGAACTAACTTTAATATTAATTAAGATAAACAAAAGCTAAATATTTTTTCTGTGAAATATTATCCTTTTATCCTGTCCAGAGGAGGGCGATACTGAACGCGACACAGTTTATACTTTTAGCGTCAGTATCGTTGCATTATGTTTTTAGTTTTAATATGTAAATGGTACGAAATAAACGTTTTTGTATTTTTTTTTTGTATTAATGTAAGTATAAAATACGACTTGTCTTATATTGAACTAGGGACCCGCCCCGGCTTCGTACGGGTACATTATGCATGTTTTATACATATAAACCTTCCTCTTGAATAACTCTTTAAAAAAACCGCATCAAAATCCGTTGCGTAGTTTTAAAGATACATACATAGTAGGGATGTAACGAATGTCAAATTTTCGACATTCGCGAATGCGAATGCGAATGCGAGTATTCGATGCTCACATTCGCGAATGCGAATGCGAATGCGAATGTTGGTATTTTGAACTTGCCGCCAACTTCACGTACTGTTTATTGGCGCGCGCGTTGTCCAATTACCAACGTTTGCTATTAGCTATCTTCAACTACCAATTACGTACGAGTAATAATGTTTATTTCATTCATTCATGACATCGACAATTCACAACCTTGATAAACACAGAATTTGAAACTGATATTGGCATAATTGTATCAAAACAGATGCAGAGCAAAAATTTAAGAAGATGAATCGTTTGATAATTGCTATCTTCGTCTACCAATCGCGTTGTTTGTTTGATAATATTTTTATCCACACATTTTTCGGTTGGAGTTGGATTTATTTGTCTTTTATATGTTATTTTGGGAAAAATGAGTGCCTCCATGAAAACAATGAGTAAAATTTAGACCACGTTTAGACTTATTTCACTTAGTGGATGCGGAACATGCAAAATGTAAAATTATAAATAGGGGTACTGGTTTAAAAGTTACATAAGCATAACGCTATCGATATAATACAATACGCTATTGTACTGAAAATTTCTGAGTATATAAAAAAGAATGGATTGAAAAACGCATATCATATTAAGAGTTTTCTTGAAAATTTCTGATAGTCGTTTTTCAATCTATTGTTTTTTATATACTCAGAAAATTTCAGTACAATAGCGTTATGCGTTAGAAAGTTACAACCCTTTTAAGTTGGAGCCCAACTATAAATCTCAAACTTTCATATACCTAACCATTTCATTAATATTTTGAAAAATCCTGAAATACGTGTTCAACGCCTTTGTATTTTTGGTAAATTTCAAGCAAATTTGGATACTTCGTAGAGTTAAAAGAAACACGTAAAAAACTCACTTCAATCCTCTTTTCTTTTGGGGGTGTAATTTCCAAAACTCCTATGCTTAAAATTTAAGATTTCTAGCTTATGAGGTTTGGGTTGGGTGAAACTAGAAATTAACTTGTTTTTTTAATATTTAAAATATTCATATTTAATTATTAACCAGTATAACATAATAATAAAAAATAAAAGACGGCCTTGTCCTAGGTCCTCCGATCAAGGTCTGTGCACGCCAAAAACAAACCATAAATTTGTCAAGTGGTTCCCGCCATTAAAAGGTTACCTTAACCCCTGGGTTAGAATAATTAATACATTGTTATTCAAAGCAAAGGCTAGGCTATTTTTCGATCTCACAAATTAGTTCCCATAGGGAAAAAATAAACATTAAACGTTTAGTTTCTTTAATTTCGTAGAAACGCGTGCAAAGCCACGGACAAACACTAGTCACCCAAATAAAGTCAGTTCAACATTTTTTTTTCAGTTAAGTTTTGTCAAAGTTTCTTACAAAGTTCTTATTAAAGAATTAGCAATAAGAGTGCCATAATAAAATATAGTAATAGGCATGATGATTGATTTTGAGACTACTCCTTGATATTTTTAAACATCTACTGAATAGAAAATAAAACATATGTCTACAAAAAACATGGATTTTGAAGGTAAAATTGAGTTTTAAAAAATGTAATTTAAATTTCGCTCTAAAACGCTACAATACTCGTGGCGACTGTCTATGACGTCACCGATGCACAAATTTTTATGATACAGAATTACCATAATATTTATATTCATTAGTATGTCTTTACAAATAAGAAATACAATCAAATAATAAAACAAGTATTAACAATATTGTCAAGAAACAAAGAAGCTAGCTATTGATTGAAGAAAGTCATACGTTTACCATTACTTATTTCTGTGGTTATTCTGTGTCTTCCATTTTACTTTGTGACCACATGACGTCATGGGTCTGTGTTCTCTAATTGTAGTTCAACGTGTCATGGCCGATTATTGTATTTTGTAGATATTATTTATCAAAATAATAATTGATCTTGATCAAAATAAAAATTATAATACGCGTTTTGTCATGTATGGCTCTGATTTAATTTAGTAAATACATAATAATGATGCTTTTTGTTACTGTCATCATCCCTATTTACGAGATGTGCAGAGTTTTTTTATAATTCCGCATGTAAAAGTGAACAGTTTTTTAAATATATTAGGTAAGTTTTTGCCCCATCAACATTCGCCAAATATTCGCATCGATTTTGGCGAATGCGGATGCGAATGCGAATATTGAAAATCCTGCGAATATTCGCGAATGCGAATGCGGATGCGAATATTCGTTACATCTCTAATACATAGGCATAGATTTAAAATCTATGTACATAGGGACAAACTGACAGCGGGAAGCAACTTTGTTTTATACTATGTAGTGAACCTCAAGAAATAAACTTATTCAAATCTGAAATCTCGAAGCACACCGAAGATTTTTTTCTATTAGGTAGGTACCTACGCTACTGCCGTTGGATGACCTGACCAATTGGTAAATACCTGGTAGGTACCTACTAACTAGCTCGATTGTGAGAGAAATTTGAGACATACAATGGTACGTCGTGATACCCTAACATAAATTTGTCTGAGCATTTACGCATTACCCTTGGACGTGTCCTTGATACAAATCACAGATTTATAAGTATAGTACATACGAATGAAACTGTTAAATGTAATTTTGTTAAGGGTGGCACATGTCCGATTTTTGTTTTATTGTCGGATGAAATTGTCTATGGATAGGCGTATTTGACTATCAGAAAGCATTCGTTCCATCCAAGCGTTCCATACATTTGTAAATACCACACAAATCGCCTTAGGATAGTCGTCCATCAGACAAAAAATTGGACGTGTGCCCCCAGCCTAAGTAATTTATTGATTTATAATTATTTTAGTGCTGGTTAAGTCTGCCTTCAGCCAGCACTACAAGGGTGTGAAGGGAATAATTCGATCAAAGTAGAGTAGGTGCATATTTAAATAAAATAAAAATAACTTATATCAGTAGCTCAGAAACAAAGCATAAAATATAACTAAGTACCTAAAAAGTATAAGAGATATTCACGTTGAATTTCGTTTACTGATTTATTTATTAAAATACGCGCCTTACGAAACATCGCCTCAGTGTCTAAAATATTAATGAAATAGGTACCTATTTATACTAAGTTAAAAATTATGTACGTACATACACCATAAGTAACATTAAATATCAAGGTATCTTTTAATTTTATATTAGTTGTATGCGCCACCAATCAAATAATTGCAATGCCCAAGCAGGGTGATGTTTGAAACTTGATTTCATTAAGACCCCAATACAACGTGTATGCAAAAAAAAAAAAGAATATATTGAGGTACCTTGGCTACTTACTACCTATACAGAAAGTATTATAGAAGTTATTACCTGTTCAAGAAACAATAACGTACCTTCCTCACGCACGTGTTATTTTAAATCAACACTTCCACTCCACAACATTAAATGTCACAGAAATAAAGAACACTAACAGTGAAGCTCTCATTGAAATAAATTAAAACGAACTTAAACTTACTTTTGTAGGTTCACTTTGCCGGCCACGTGGTTTGCTTAGAAGCCGGGGCAGAGCAGTCCGACGCTGTCGCGGTTTCCACGACGACAGACCGGTCCCGACCATTGTACCTACCTACCTACTCCGCATCTTATCACATGGGTCAAACTTCATGTAGGTTGGCAGGTCCTTCCGTGTTGCTCTTTCATACAAGTCGATAAATTATATCTCCATCTCTTACAAGCAGCATTTCATCACTGTGTAGGTAAGCCTGTTAAATTGTTCGTATTCGACACACTAGAATCCTGCTGCTATGCCATGTTTGTGCAGTTTATAAATGTTATTTTGAATCTTATTTCTAGCTGAATAGAAGCGTTCAATTTCAAATAACATTTGAAAAATTGTTAACCTTGCTAACTTGCTTGAACTTCTAAATTGCTTCGAATAACATGTAACTGATCTGAAGTTATTTAGGTTTCTATAGGTTCAAAGCAAGTTCATCGTCGTCGCTAAAAGCTGAGAGTTTATCCTTGTTCAATCAGAGGATAATAAAAACAATAAATTTTGGAATGTATATTTATTAAACTCCATAGCTTTGCAGCAACCTTCATGTCATGCATGACTGTTGAGAATGCAGTAAATAAATTCTTGATAATTCTCTGAACTGTCTTTTATTAAAGCCTTGGTAGTAATTAATGCTATACATAAGTAGGTACACTAATGGACGTGTGAATCTAAATTTAGGTATTTTTGAAAATGCAAATTACATTATATCCTAAAGTTATAATTTGTCCAAATTACTGTAGAATGCATGAAAAGCTAAGTCTTGTTCAAAATTGGATGGTCTATGAAATTCACCGTGAGTTCTTTGGAAGGTTCTTCCAACTCTAGCACTTGTATCAAGTTCTTCTGTGGAGCTGGGTTTAGCCAAATTCCTGGCACGTATAATGTTACCTGAGGGCCCAAAGGAGGCCAGTACCTCCCCAGGTTATGGCCATTAATCCAGATGAAACCCTGAATAAAAAACAAATGAAAAATGGAGGTTTATTAAATCAGTGTTATGCTCACTTTATAGTTGTTTTCTTAATCTATTTTACCTTCTACATAAAACTCTTTGGATAAAATGTAGAAGTGACGTCATGCCTGAAAGTTTTGTAACTCTATCGTTCGACGTTTGAGAACAATAGCAATTCATTTGTTTCCGAATCTATTGTATTGTGGACACGAGATGGGACCGTATGAGTAGGTATTTTTTTCGTCATTTGAAATTAGACACGAGACGGGAGTAACCTAGTTGTTTACTCCAAAATCTTTAGACACGAGATAAGACCATACCGTAAGTAAGTAGGTATCGGTAGTGGGAGAATTACCTAAATGGTAAGAACAAAATGCGCCGGTTACAAAAATGATTTAACTAAATTGTACATTAATGCACATAATGTGTTTTTTTAGGTAAAAACCTTAGTCTGTTAATTATAGTCAATGTTTTATAGTGTCTCTAATCTCGAGAAATTGGTGGAAGGAAGAATAACGATTCAGCCACATCCCTTGAGTTCTCCATGGATTGACAATAACATTTTGAATCGTCGCGATACTTTTATATCCGGACACATTTTCCAGACAATAACATTTTTAAAATTTAATTAAAAAAAATCAACCACTTCCTAGGTTTTGAATATGTAGTAACTGTTTACTACATTTTGATTTTGAGTTTGTTCGCAACGAATCGTTTAGAAAAAGTATTTTCTTATTTGCTTAAAGGGATATAGGTTGCAACATTGCAACAGCATTCTAGCTAAGACTGTTTCAGACGCAACTAGAACGCTTAAAATTTTTACTGATTGGTAACTAGGCAAGGTTTTTTATATTCCAAGATTTGATTTTGGCTTGTCACGTTAAATTAAACTCACTACGGCGTCATAATCACATGTGCGACAAAAAAAAGTCAATGTTACCTTATGCCATCCAGTTGTATCCAAAAACGTATCTAACGGCACAGTATCTGAGGTCTCTGGTAGAGTGAATTGGCCTTCAAATAACGATGGAACTTGGACATCATCTAGCTTGTCTGCTGAATCAACGCCACTTTCCACAAATTCGAGTGGATAACCTGTGATCTTCCATGCATCATTCAATGTTTTACCGTTGTAACGTACATCACCTAAAATTCCCTGAAAGATGAAGTAAAGGTGAAATAATGAAAAAAGTGGAATTGGTGTACTTAGTACTAGTTGTAGGTACCTACTGAAATTGATTTTTACAGATGAGCAGCTTTCGTAAACAAAATACAAACTTAGATAGTCTCACTTACTAAATTCATGTTGCTCATACCTTGAAATCGTGTATGTGAGATCCGAAATTGATTCGACCTTGGTTTTCGACAAGTAATGATAAGACTGATCCATTCTTCGAAATTATTGGTAGGGAGTAAATTTTATACATTCTACTTATTTGGCCTTGGAGTTTCTGAAAATCAAAAACACTGTAATAAAAACCTTGCAATATACCTATGCACCGAAGCAAACATATTAATGTAATATAATACTCGTATACCTAGTTACTTATACAAATATAACATTAAATAAATAAATAATGCTAGACTACTCACACAGCATTACCTAGCCCCAAACTAAGCAGAGCTTGTGTGGTACTAGATAACTGATATACATTATACAATACATTACATAGATAGATATTTTTTATTATACATAGAAAACGACCAAACTACAAAGATTAACGATTAAACTTACACCATCCACGAAAACGAAGATCAGATCTCTTGGCTGTTTTATATGAAGCAGGCCATCAATCTGTGTAAGGGTAGTTTCGTATAGAACGAAGCCTCCACGTTGCCTCAAAGCTTCAAAAGTTGGCAATGGAAAGCCCTGAACGTCTTTGTAGGATTTTCCTAAGGCAGTTCTGCCTTCGGATGACAGAAGATTGAGTTTGGGATATACTTTGACAACACCGTAATTTCCTTTTTGTGAAGGTTGAGGCGGTTCGATATTCGGATCTCCAAAGTTGTACTGCAAAATAAACATTTTACGAATAGTAAAATTTCTAACAATTCATAAAGTAAACAACAAAAATACAGTTTTTTTTAGTTAATTTTGGGGTGGGATAATAGCACTAGGACAGCCACATGGTTCTATGAGGACGGCATTATTTTAGGAGTATGGTATGGTTTCGTCCGAGCCTACCCCCGGTTGAAGAAACCAAAATAATGCAATTTAGACCTTACTAAAAATCACCCCTTGAAATTCACATGACATACAATAACATTGAATTATGATGATGATGATTCTTAGTTAATGGCAATATAAGTCTGGTTGGACTCTTTTCTGCCAGTGTCAAGTAATGGAAAATAATAGTAAAATATGAGTTAGCAAGTTATGAAGAATGTTGATATTTTCACCAGAGTCTAGTTCGTTATCTAGCAGGGTACACCACGTGCAGGTTAGGTTGGCTTGGGAGACAAGATCTTGGAGTCTCCCTTGTACCCCATAACATTGAATTAGAATGCGTTGACACATTTACATTGTTTGGTTTAGATATTGACATAAATATTAATTGGAAAAGTCATATAAAAAAGATAAAATCAAGACTATCTAGTTTCTCCTATGCTCTGACGGAATTACGTAAGGCCACAGACCTCATAACAAGTATATCCGCGTACTATGCATATGCCTTTGCATGACTACGGTACGGGATTATACTTTGGGGGGCCAGTATAGATGCACAAGACCTGTTCACCAGTCAAAAAAAGTGCATTTGTATCATAGTAAATATAAGTATACCAGAATCATGTAAACCACACTTCCGTGAGCTTAAAATCTTGACATTAACTTCAATTTATATTCTAGAAATTTGTAAGAAAAATCCCTCATTTCTTTAAAAAAAAAATGAACAACCGCGTCGCTATCAAAGTCGGTACATACATAATATTGTGACACCTGCATCAAAATTAAAAATACACCAAACTAGTCCACACTCAATGGCGGTAAAAATATATAATAAAATTCCAGACCAGATAAAAAGCCAAGAAAATAACAAAATATTTGAAATAAGATTAAAAGAGATGCTATTGAAAAAATGCTACTACGAGCTGAATAAATTTTTAAGTGATACTTTTGGTGACTTGTAATTGTAATTGAAATATAAACTTATTACAATATACCTTTACCTTTCATACCATACCTTTCGTACATATTAAAAATCGTAGAAATTATCTGGCCGTCTCCCATTGCAACACCCTAAATGGGTACATATTGTGTGGTTAATCTACTCATTATTGTCAATTATGTTGTGGCAATTACCATAATATGATGCAATAAATGAAATGAAATGAAGGAGGGTCCACAGTGCTAATGTAGTAGGTCGTATAAGAGATAATAAAATATAGATACCTTCAGCAGAAGTTCCCGTATGGCGTTGTATTTCGGTGTGGGGTCCCCCGCTTCAGTTAATGGTGCATCGTAGTCGTACGAAGTGATATCTGGCTGATACGTTCCACCGTAGTTAGCTCCTTAAATTACATTTATTTTTGTGATATATTTGTTACGACTTCAGCATAGTATTCTTTAACATTTAGAATTTAGTTAAATAGCACAAAGAATATCTAAAATACCAAGTCAGTAGTTTCTTTGTCTTCCACACATCGACATTTTTAAAGATAATACGTACTTATCACAAATATTTTTCAAATATATTTCTAGTCTACGCTGCTATTTTAAAATATGTAGATTATACGATTTATAGCACAGTAAAAAATTATAAAATGTAATAGGAAGTAAATAGGGTTACCAATACTATTATTATAAGCCTGTGTCCCACTGCAGGGTAAAGGCCTCCCTCCACTCCTTCGGTTTCCTTCTAGAGGTCTTGTCGAAAGCGTCCAGCTCATTCCGCCATTTCCATCAAATCCTTCAGTGGCAGTCGTCCGTCCAGGACCCAGTCAGTGGCAAATTTTCGCCCTACTGGCCCAACATTCAGCACACTGGCACACATGTCTAGCCCAGTCCCAAGTAAGTTTTTCAGCTTTTCGGCTTTTTAGTTTTACCAACACAAAAAACATAACTTTGAATTGCCCCTTACCAGCTGTAAACTCGAAGTTGGAGCCACCGAAGAATACGTAGATGTTGACGTTGATATTGTTCTTAAGCATGTCCTCGAGAGTTTTCACAACACTAGCAGTGGAAATATTAGCCATGGGCTCTCCCCAATGAGTCAGCCAGCCCGGATAATACTCGGAGTTCATGAGCGGGCCACTAGGCATGTAATTGCGCAATGAACGGAATAATTCTTGAGCATCTGTGTAGAAGACAATCAGTTTTAATCATGTAACCCACCAAGTGCGGATCTGTACCATCAGACAAAATTCTATAAGACACAAGACATGTTGTTTTAAAAAGACCAGTTTCTAGGCTTCGCTAATGAGTTCCTCGCTCTTGCTAAAGTCGAAACTTGAGTTAAGAAGCGAGGGCTTACTCAGGTTTTTCTAATCTATACTTTTAGGGTTCCATACCCAAAGGGTGCCAACGGACCCTATTACTAGCCCATTTTAGCTTAGCGGGCTTTGGCCCTCCTAACTATTATTTTATTTATTTATTGTTGTTAAAGCGTCACGAAACGTAACTTTGTAAATTTCAAATGATTCATGAGATACAGCCTGCTGACAGACGAACACACAGACAGGAGGCTGTTATATAATAAGGTCCCATTTACACCCTTCGGGTTGCAATTGCAACCCTAAAAAGCAGAACAAGTATTGTAATCAATTTATTGCCAAAGATTTAGATATTGCTGTCGGTTATTAAATCGCAATGATCACAATAACCAGAAATACTTAAGAGGTAAAAGAACTAGTAATTAAATCAAGTTGGTACAACAAATCACCAATGTGGTAAAATGACTTACCATTGGAACTGGGTCCAAAGTCTATGGTAGTGAGAGTGCCAGGGATAGCTCCATTAGTGAATAAGGAGTAGCCAGCACCATCGGTGGTGTACAAAATTGCGTTAGTTCCCACATGATTTGCAATTATGTTTTTCTGTTGAATTTTATAAGGCATGTCGCTGCCATAACTCCCATATTCATTTTCAATCTGAATTTACAAATAAACTCATTTATTACATGATTAAACAGGTTCGTATTTAGTTTAGTTTTTGTAAATACTGTTTCAGAAAAATATATAAGTTAGCTATATATGTATTTTACCTGTACTAAAATAATAGGGCCACCCTTTCCAAATAACAAGGGCCCTAATTGTTCGAATAATTTGTTCATCCAGATTTCAGTTTCGCTTGCGAAATCTGTAAGTAAATTAATGTATGAGTCATATCATAAATACGCGTTTGTACTTATATAATTGGTAGTTATAGTTATAAGCTCGATGGCTATAAGAAGGTAAACAAGTAGGATCTTTTTTACCATCGTTGCCATACATCTTGCTAATGCAGCAATGCCTTGAGGACGCTTCCAACTGATATTGATGAATGATGAGTCAGTTGCCCATTGAATTTTTCGAAATTTCCTTTTTCCAATGTAATAGGGTAAAATAGATTAAATAGGTGGCGGCGCTATTTGAGTTGAGATAGCGCCTTAATAAAGACAGCTTTTTATCTATAGCTGTCTTTATCAAGGTACTACCTCGACGGGTATACATAATTTTCGTTGTTATTTTGTATGTCAGCCATTATAATATTATTAAATGTCCTACCTTTGTCAGTAGTTCTTAACTTGATGTTAGGGTATTTGCTTAATAGCCAGTACGGAAGACCACCCTGAGAAAAAAGAGAAAGAATTGGTAAAAGTACCAATACAATGTTATAAGTTTTAAGAAAATTATTTGCTATAAAAGTAATAAACATCTTAAGTTTTTTACCAAGTCCCTTTCAGCACAAATATAAGGTCCTGGTCGTAAAAGAACATGCAAGCCTTCTTCTGCCGCTATTTTCACGAAAGAAGCGACGTCGTAATCATTTTCAAACCTATACTGCCGCTCTTCTGGCTCGTGAAAACTCCATTCCACATACCTGAAAAAATATAGAGACACCAATTATACAAGTATGCAACTGCTGATAAAATGTGAAAATGTCTACGTTAATATCACCAAGGCAAACAGACAAGCAGTCCGCTTGATGGAAAGCGGTTACTGCAGCCTATGGACACCTGCAACATCAGACCATCCATTCCAAGACCAAAAGACCCCATATAAATAGTTCGCAAGCAGGAACTATTTATATGGGGTCTTTTAAACAGGGCATTATGAAGCATTTCATTAACGCCTCTTTATTACAGAGGGCTGCTTTGACTGCATCCCATCAGGCAGGTGGCGGCGTGCCGCTCGCTTCTCTGCCATTATTGCGGTATAAAAAAAAACATCCAGCCTCCTTAACGGTTAATCTAAAGCTGTTTTTTGCCAGGGATCAGAAAAGTAGTTTAGAAATTAAATAAATAAATAAATAATGCTGGACAATCCACACAGCATCATCTAGCCCCAAGCTAAGCAAAGTTTGTGTTATGGGTAGGTACTAGATAACTGATACATATAATATAATACAATACATAGATAGATATTTTTTATTATACATAGAAAACGACCTGAAAACCCTGAATAAATGCCTGCAGATCGTACAAACATTTGTCCTGAGGCGGGAATCGAATTCACAACCTCCTGCGTCGCAGGGAAACCTTCGCCACAGAGGTCGGCTAGAAGAATTATTGTGTAGAAAGTATTTTGTGACTTACGTGGAGACAGAATTGAGTCCAGCAGCCTTCAGCTTGCGAAGACGGTCCCGCCAGTAATGCGATGGCACTCGGAAGTAATGCAAGGATCCCGCCACGATGTGTAGTCTTTCACCGTCGAGCATGAAGTTATCACCTTCAATGGAGATGTGGTGACTCGCATTTTCAGACTGAGATATAAAAACAAAAAAAAATATTATTGATAGATGTGACACCAAGAGAACCAAGGTTATCGAAGGATTAGCAAGCTGAAGTGGCAGTGGGCTGGCCATATCTCGAGAAGAACCGACAACCGCTGGGGTATATGTGATCTTGAGTGGAGACTGCGACTCGGCAAACGTAGTGTAGGATGCCCTCTGACTAGGTGGGCTGACGATTTGCGAAAGACTGCTGGCAGATGCTGGATGCGACAAGCTGAAGACAAGGCGCTATGGCGCTCATTGGGGGAGGCCTATGTCCAGCAGTGGACTGGTATAGGCTGATGATGATGGTGAGATGTGACACGTCTAAATAATGTATAGTATAATTTTCGTATTCTTATTTATTTATTAACGAAAATTATAATAAACACCGGGTGTTTTTGACTACACCTGTACATTATGTATGTAGGCTGATAGATAGGTAAATGAAATAAGCACCAAAAAATTTCGGCGGGACTCGAACCCGCGCCCCACCCTCAGTACTGGGTGTGCTCTAACCAACTAAGCCACGAAATAATCTCACCAAACTTATTTCATTTTCTTAGAGAAAACCAGAGTGCGGGTAAACAAAAAACCTTAGGGTAGGTAGGTACTTTTGTAAGTAGGTACTTTCACAAATATTTTAGTTCTCTGTAGATATTTTAGGAAGGTAAGTACTTAATATGATAACCAAATCGCAGATATAAACCAGTTGCAATGCAACAAACAAATGAGAACAAACCAGTTTTACCTATTAGTTTTTGTTATATAGATAGGTACGTATTATTTGAATGTTGTCGAATTATTATTAACTTATTTATTAGTAGCTTCTGCCCGCGGCTTCGCATGATTTTTCGGCATAAAAAGTAGCCTATATGGTATTCCAGGTCCAGATGTTTATGTGTGCAAAGGTTCAGCCCGATCCATTCAGTAGTTTTCGTGTTTACTTTGGCCAAAAATCCTTAGAACGGGACAACTCACAAACTTTCGCCTTTTTAATATTAGTAGAATAGAATGTGAATAGCTGTTTGAATGCATTGTCATTAGCTCAATTGAGAAGGTGATCAAAAGTGACCTTCGATGTTTGCTAAAAGGGTCATTTACACAAAAATACACGGACTATAAGACATAAAAGAGATAGCATATATTTTCGGATAATTATCAATTCTCACCATTATTGATCGTGCTTAATAGTTGAAAATATGGAACACAATTATTACATCAAACACAACACTGTCATCTGCAACGTTTTACAACAAACTAAAGGCATGTTTTACTTTGAAAACAAACTTCTTATCTTTATCGTGCGAGCTACATTTTAGGTGCCTACCTGTATGTGTTCAAGTATGTATGAGTATGTATGCCAATTATTGTCAGAAGACACCTGCTTTCGGCACAGTATACATAATTACATATGAATTCGGTTTAATTTTAGATGATTGTTAATAACAATTATCCTTTATGGGTTCCTTCATGTATGTACTTTCTTGTTTCTGTTTTTGAATAATGTTTTTGTTTGCTTTGTAAGTTAGTTAGTAAGTTTAATTCAACGTATGTTATCTACTACTATCTTCGTCTATTTCCCTTGCTTTGTATTAGAGTGCTCATAGTTTAACCCTTACGCATTCTGTATCGGCCTGTAAGAGGTTGGTACACTTACCATCTCTAATTAACCCACCTATTTTAAATACCTTGTAAGTTTTGGTGTACTCGCTGTAGGCTAACCTAATTGATTAAATAAATAAATATGGGAGAGACAATTCCGATGGGTGTAGTAGTTTTAAAATACTCCTATATGTGAGAAGTTGATTGCAAATCATCAATGAAAGGTTGTCTTTGGACACCTGTTTCGGCACAGTATACTTCGGTTTAATTTTAGATGATTGTTAAAATCTTAACAATTATCCTTTATGGGAGGGACAATTCCGATAGGTGTAGTAGTTTTAAGATACTCCAATATGTGAGCAGTTGATTTCCATTATGTAATTAAGTATTTTAATTTTTTGCATTCTATAACTTACTTTACTTTATGTGTCTAAATGAAAAAAAAAACATTTTTTTTAGATACATTTTAATTTTTATTCACGCCATTTATTAATAGTCTGTTCAGTTTAGCACATTTTAATAGTATAACTGCATTATGTTTTCTCGCTATTAAATATTATAAATTTAGATATTAGGCATTTATTTTTTAAATTGTCTATTGTAGACACAGTATTGTCAATTATAAGAAGAGAGAGCCTTTTTTTTAGCATTTCATACGATTGAGACGAAACTCACGACGAAAATCAGAGGGCTAAATAGATTCTCTAAATTAATTTCGTTAGTTAATTCAACCTCCAGACATATGACAACACGTCGAAGGTCCGACGACGGTACGAGCTTAATTATTTCAAAATTATCGCTGTGAAATGTATTGTTACTTACTTGGGTACCTTATCCTTCTGACATAACCATGAATTTTCTAGAAGAAGCTTTAAATAAATAAATTTATTGTTATAAATATTGTTTTGACCCGATAAATATCTTAATTGTGATATATCTCTTTCAATCCATAGTCTACCATTCATTCTATCAAATGGTATAGCAATGTAGTCATTCAGTTTAATAGGAGATTTACAACTTAATTGATTGACCACCATACAATAACATTTTATTCAGTATAATCAAATAAAATTTTGTTTAAGGGTATACAATTTAATTACAATATGGCCTATAATTTAAGTGTTCAATGCATTCAGTCAGTATTTTTTTTATAAATAAGTTTATAGCGTATTAATTTATTGGAATAAAATAAGTAACATTGGTCTACCTTAATCTCACTTTCTGAAGTTCGTATAATGCGGTTAGGATGGGCTTTCAGAATGTCAAATGAATTCAGCAGTGCCACTATTAGAGCCAGTCCCCAAACCGGCGCTAGCATCTTCACCTTTCTAAAAATCACAAAAAAATATATATTAAAAACAACCTATCCTACGAACGATTCTCTATGTAATGCCTAATGCGGGAGCATGTACCTTTAAGGAATGCAAATGATGTCTTGGCCTTATTAACCTAGCCATAATAATTAGTAGGTAACTATCTCTAGGTTGGATCTTAGCCTACTTGTGAAAATTAACATATTTTTAAATTGTATACGCACATTACGCATATACCTACACAAATTAAATACTATGTTATCAAAACACATTACCGATTACTTATTTAATTTATGGACGTTTTTCGCGAAGGTTCTAGTTAACTGTAAAGCAATTGTTTTCCTGTATTTTTTGAGTATGTAATTATTCAATTGATAATATAATATTATATAATAAAAAGAAATAAAAAAGAAATATAATACAATAAAGTTGGACAATTTACACAGAATTATCTAGCCCCAAGCTAAGCAGAGCTTGTGTTATAGTAGCTGATATACATATTACAATATAAAACATAGCATTTTTTTATACATAGAAAACGACCAAAACATGCGGAACAATACAAACATTTGTTCTGAGGCGGGAATCAAACTCGCAACCACTTGCGTCGCAGGCGGACCTTTGCCCACCGCGCCATCGAGGGTCGAGGACTTTATTTATTCCTTAGATATTGATGTACAGTTGCATTTATCGATTACATTTGTTTTAGATCGAACAGCTTGAATCTTCATTATACCGAAATATTCGGGTTTATTTAAACATTTCTCTTGATATAAAATTTTATTTCTATGTAACTTACATTTCTAAGCGAACCTAACGAAGAAATTCACTACATTATTTAAAAATGTTCATATATTTATTTAGAAATTGTAAATATTTTGATAGATCTTTGTTAAAACATTAATTTTATTTTTTATCTGTAACACTCATTCGTAGGTTCATTCCTGTGTTCGTTCACTCATACTCATCATTGTCTTTCTCTTTCAATATAAATCGCGAACCACTGTGCACGCAAAAACTTCTTTTATTTTAAAATAATAAGTTATCAGCACCCCACACCCAAGCTAGGACCTTTTCAATCTTCATATTCTTATTATTCCCAATGTACCTACCTCCTTTATTTATAATAATTTGAGTAAAGGTCGTTCAAATTAAATTAATTTTTAAAAAACGAACTGTAACGTATTACGATAATGTTTTATACATTTAGATGTTTGGTGTTTCAGCTTCGTACGTGAATTTCTATGCCGAATGGCAGTGACCCGGGTTATGGCGCGCGGGCGCCGACGACGGCAAGCCTGGCAATGAACCGTCTTGACCCCGAGAAACTAGCGTACCTACCTTGCGTTGAAGCGAAGAAGGTAGGGTAAAGCTACTATCTTATCAAAGTAGGCACTTTACCTATATTTAGTAGCTCGACCGACGCGTCCACACTTCACGGCACTAAATCGTGTACTCAACGGACAGGTAACGAAATACGGACACAAGGCCCGTAATGTTAAGACGGAGCGGCGGGCATGTAGATCGCATTACAAGCAATAAACTTAAGGCCGTATACAGAAAGAAAGCTGGAAACTTATAAGCGCTTACCGGCGCTTGACAGCGCTGGTAACCCTCGCAGGAAAATATATGAACGCGCGCCGATAAGCGCTGAACGGTGCCGACAAGTTCCGACAAGCTTCAACACGCGCTGGTCAGTGCTGGGCGCTGCCATTTAAAATTAATAAACAACCTGCTTCAACCGTCTTCCTTTGTGTAGAACGGACCAGCGCTGTCAAGCGCCGGTAAGCGCTTATAAGTTTCCAGCTTTCTTTCTGTATACGGCCTAACTCATGAAGACCTGATCAGAGTTCAAACGAGTGTATCGTTTGGAGCCTGATACCTGAATACCCCTGCTGCAGGGGTATTCACGATGGCTCGGTCGGAATGAAACCGAGGCTCGGAATCGAAAACAGATAAGCGCGAAATTCAAATATTTTAGCGGTTTTTAATATTTTCTGCGTTCTGCTAGGAATTAAACTACTAAAATAGACGTATTCCATAAAAAGTAACACATTTTCTATACACCTATGTTTTGTCAAATTTCGATTTATAGCTACTTTTGGAGCAATTATTATTAAAAAAGATTACTAAAAATCAACATAAGTTACCCATTGCTCCATTATTTCATACTTTATTGTAATATGGGTTTTTAGAAATATGTCTACGATTTGTGGAAAACTCTTTTCTCGAAGTTCAATTCCTTGCAGAACGCAGAAAATATTTGTAACGGCTTAAATATTTGAATACCGCGTAATATTTGAATTTCGCGCGTATCTGTTTTCGATTCTGAGCCTTGGTTTCATTCCGAGCCATCGTGAATAGCCTTATGAGGTCTTAGTTTTTTTGAGTATGGTAGACTAGCACAAAAAAAAAACTTTCTGCCTTTTACGGTTCATGGTCGAACATAAAATTGAAACAAAGGGGGGCACAAAAATACATACTAACACTGTAAAAATTGAAACTGTCTACTTTTTACGCTTTATGAGCGAGTGACAGCTCGCCGACGACACCGTCTGTCGTCGGCGAGCTGTCACTCGCTCATGAACAGACTCGGACAGACAGACAGCGGATTTTTCTTTGGGAACGGAATCCATCCTAAAAAGCTTGTATTTTTGAATGGCAAAAATATTTGTAAGGCCCAGTTACTTATTTGAGGTCTGCTTTGCTTTTTCGATATGAAAGGAGATGGATTATGATAATGAAGATAGGTACCTGATTATATAAATCCTTGAAAACATGTTAAGACTTCTGAACTGTACGCTGTATGTAGCTCAATGAGTAAAACAATATCTACTAGTATCTATTGGAGTCGTCGTAGTCGTCTTAGTCTTTTACTGTAATGAGAAAATATAAGATTGTATTAAAAGAATGAAAGCAAAAAATTGGGAACTTGTTAATTTCTTAAAGATTACCCAGAGTGCGAAGGTAGTGAATACGCACTATTTATAACAAAACCTAAGAATTAAAGAGTTGCTGAGTCGCAAACACGTAAGATATTGTTTTTATGGTTACAAATATAATGAAAAATCTTGCTGCTAACACCGAGTTCTACGTACTATAAAAGTAAGGTTTGTAATATCCATCAACGTAAGCGAATTGTAGGTATACTTACTCTCTTCATGAACAATTTATGTTTTCTGAATTTTATGTATTTGTTTTGTACCTTCTAGCAGCGAGTTTTTCCTGAATGCCATATAAGAAATTGTTGTATTCGAGGTTTGCTCAAATAACTACGCTATCGCCGAATAAAACCGTGTACGATAAAACGGACCGCTGCGCTGTATATTTTGTCTGATAGATATTTTTTACTAAATCCGAAAAACTGTTATTTGGTCAACTCGCTTACAAAACTACATCTGCAATCACCGAATAAATGCGTATGCTTACGATAAAACAGCCCTGTAAAAACGGACTGCTTTGTGAACGTAGGTACTTTTAGTAAGAATAATAATAATAATAGACTTATTTCCTAACTTATTTATACAATAATATACTTATTTTTACATATAAAATAAACACTAATTAGTGAGGCCCTTTTCGAGTATAGGCCTCCTCCAAGATTTTCTATTGCTGTCTGTTTAGGGCTCTCTCTAGCTTTATTTTCTGGCGGTTTTTGAAATTTCGTCTGCCCAGCGTTCCTGTGGGCGTCCTCTGGGTCTCTTTCCGATAGGGCCGCACCACTTTGTGGCCATACGTATTTATCCCCTATGTAGTTTGTGTGTGGCCCTCAGTGCCCATGTTGTATCCTCTAGACGTGCTACGTGGCCTGCCTTGCGTATGATCTCACTTCCTTAGTTTTCCTTTATTTTAATATTTAATAAACTTCTTTCCATTGATCTGTGTTGTCTGAAATTTTCGTTTGGTATTATCATTTAAAATCCATGTTTGAGATCCGTACGATAAGCACGGTAGCAAATTAGAGTCCATTACATTTTTTTCAGTTTCATAGCAGCTTTGATTTAAGTATTTCTATGGCTCCAGAATTTGTTCCACATCATTTTAGTCTTCTTTCTACTTCTTCTTTATGTCTCGTTTTGCTAAATGATATTTGTTTGCCAAGATAAACATAGCTTTCCAGTTTTAGAAGGTACCTGTATTTATTTAAAACACCAACTGTATCACTTTCATCCTTCATCCTTCCACTAATAATATTATAAAGCCGAAAGTTTGCGAATTTTCATTTATTACCTATATAACATTTCAAAACTATATAAATAGATCAAGATGAAAGGCCTACATTTAGAAAGTACACAGCTTTACATACAGACACTTTTTTAGGGCTTCGTCGCCGATTTAATATATAAGTACATCAAGGCCAAAGAGAATATAAATACTACGCATCAAGGCGAACGAGAAAATAGAACAGTCAAAAACTCTGTGTTCCTTGGTCAAAAAGTTTGTCTCTAACCATAGCTGTAGAGAATTTCTATTTTTAAAATAAAATGTTATTGTGATGTTGTCATTACCTGCTTTGTTTTAAAAGTACGTTGTTATTGTTTTCTCTTTGTTATAAACCAAAGAGTAAAGTAATATACAGGATGTTTGGTATTGGGAGCAACATTATTTTTTTGGTGTTGGATATCATGGCTCATGGGATAAATTCCCCGGTTAGACTTAATCACGCGTAGTATTATTCTCTTTGCTTTGATAGACGAACTCCTTTTCTATGCGAATAAATAGATAAAATTTCGGAAGTTTATTATTTAGTAAAGTGAGGCCTATTGTTAGTTTAGTTAGCCAGCACGTCTCGGATATGTAAATCATCATTGGCAACATACGTTGATTGAAGCTCTGATTGAGGCTCTGTGGTATCTGTGATAAGAAGATATTGCGAAGCTTCTCGATCGCTACCCATCCGTGTTAGATTCAACGGCTGACCTCTTATCAAAATGTATTTACTTAATTGGACTATTTGGTAGACATAGTGATCAACAACTTTGATAAAATGATCTTAAAAAGACTAAGACAACACTAACGAATATGGCGAACAGCACTTGAAGACGTCTATTCCATCGTGGGCTAATATGGGTGCGACATGATTTTTCTCTTATCCATGTTCATTTTATGACTCAACTGTACGGAAACTGTGTTGAAGTCTTTGAGCATCTTGCTAGTGGGCAGGTTAATATAGCTTGCAAAACTGATAACCGCTGGGGAGTAAAGGGTCTCGAGTGGCGGCCGCGATGCGACTGTTGGAAGGCCATCAACTCGATGGACCGACGGCATCGTAGTGGTCGCAGGACTCGCAGGCAGTCGATCGATGGACGCGGCTCAGGACCGCTTTTTGTTGCGTCGTTCGTATTGGCCTAGTCCAGCAGTGGACGTGCATGGGCTGATGTGATGACGTTGATGATGAATGATATTTAAACAATTTAATAACTTAATACAAGGTATTATTCACTGAGATTCACAGTTGACCTTGCATTAAAGTGAGTATGGCTGAGCGTTGCCGACTCTTCACCCTCTCAAAAACGATTGGAAGTATGAAAAAATTTATACTTTCCAATTTTACTATCCATGTTATCATTATTGGACCTATGTTACCAGAGACAATCGCAAAAAACTAATTTTGGTGACCTTAGTCCTTGAATAACTTTACGGCGCAGATACGAGATTTGAAAGTCTAAACTGGGGTAATGAGTGGTATTGAGTTAACAGCTTATAAAGTAGGTATTCCTTTTACTATGTAAGAAAAAAATTCAGTGTAGTAACGAATAGGTGTGCGTCGCAAAGTGATGGTACATTTCTCAATCCTAGGTTGACACCTTTTTATTGTTTATTTCACTGGACTACAAAGCCACATTTAACAGTTGTCGACCTGCGCTGGTCTTGGAGAAATGGAATCACCCTTTTTTGTGTTTCGAGCTCGGTTTCAAAACCCTTTCTATCTATTTCTTATTATCCAATCTCTCGCTCTGTTCTTCCTCTTTTTTAGGGTTTCAAACATCGGTTTTGAAACCCTTATGGTCTCGCTCTGTCCGTCCCCGCTCTTTCTTGAATATCTCAGTAACTACTGCAGCTATTAACTTGAAATTTAAAATAATGATACATTTCGTGCGCCATTACTGATTTCAAGAAAAATATATATAAATAAATGAAAAATGAAAATGAATAATTTCAATACAAATTTTGATGTTGAAATTTCAAAAGAGACTTAGGAAGGCAAATGGGGTATCAAATGAAAGGTATCGTTTTGTACATTTCAAAACACTTTTTGAAATTTCTGTAAGTTTCATACTTTTTGAAATATTTCAAAAAAAGTCGAAAAATTGACCATACCCCCCCCCCCTATCTCCGAAGATTGCACACCGATCGACGTACAATGTACTAGGCGTTTGTAGACATCGATCTATATTTTATAGGAAAAATATAGAGAAGTCGGTAATAATAATAGTTTTTGAAAAATGGTCAAAAAGGGGGGGAATTTTTTTTCAAAAGGGAGGGTACCTACCTATGTGGGGTATCAAATGAAAGGTATCGTTTTGACCATTTCAAAACACTTTTTGAAATTTCTGTAAGTTTCATACTTTTTGAAATATTTAAAAAAAAGTCGAAAAATTACCCTTTCCCCCCCCCTATCTCTGAAGATTGCAGACTGATTCATGTACAATGTATTAGGCGTTTGTAGACATGGATCTATATTTTACAGGAAAAATATAGAGAAGTCTGTAATAATAATAGTTTTTGAAAAATGGTCAAAAAAGGGGGGAATTTTTTTTCAAAACGGGGGGTACCTCCCCATGTGGGGTATCAAATGAAAGGTATCGTTTTGACCATTTCAAAACATTTTTTGAAATTTCTGTAAGTTTCATACTTTTTGAAATATTTCAAAAAAAGTCGAAAAATTGACCATTCCCCCCCCCCCTAGCTCCGAAGATTGCAGACCGATCCATGTACAATGTATAAGGCGTTTGTAGACATCAATCTATATTTTACAGGAAAAATATAGAGAAGTCTGTAATAATAATAGTTTTTGAAAAATGGTCAAAAAAGGGGGGAATTTTTTTTCAAAAGGGGGGGTACTTCCCCATGTGGGGTATCAAATGAAAGGTATCGTTTTGAACATTTCAAAACACTTTTTGAAATTTCTGTAAGTTTCATACTTTTTAAAATATTTCAAAAAAAGTCGAAAAATTGCCCTTTCCCCCCCCCCTATCTCCGAAGATTGCAGACCGATTCATGTACAATGTATTAGGCGTTTGTAGATATCAATCTATATTTTACAGGAAAAATATAGAGAAGTCTGTAATAATAATAGTTTTTGAAAAATGGTCAAAAAGGGGGGGAATTTTTTTTCAAAAGGGATGGTACCTACCCATGTTGGGTATCAAATGAAAGGTATTGTTTTGACCATTTCAAAACACTTTTTGAAATTTCTGTAAGTTTCATACTTTTTGAAATATTTCAAAAATAGTCGAAAAATTGACCATTCCCCCCCCCCCTAGCTCCGAAGATTGCAGACCGATCCATGTACAATGTATTAGGCGTTTGTAGACATCAATCTATATTTTACAGGAAAAATATAGAGAAGTCTGTAATAATAATAGTTTTTGAAAAATGGTCAAAAAAGGGGGGATTTTTTTTTCAAAAGGGGTGGTACCTCCCCATGTGGGGTATCAAATAAAAGGTATTGTTTTGACCATTTCAAAACACTTTTTGAAATTTCTGTAAGTTTCATACTTTTTGAAATATTTCAAAAAAAGTCGAAAAATTGCCCTTTCCCCCCCCCCTATCTCCGAAGATTGCAGACCGATTCATGTACAATGTATTAGGCGTTTGTAGATATCAATCTATATTTTACAGGAAAAATATAGAGAAGTCTGTAATAATAATAGTTTTTGAAAAATGGTCAAAAAGGGGGGGAATTTTTTTTCAAAAGGGATGGTACCTACCCATGTTGGGTATCAAATGAAAGGTATTGTTTTGACCATTTCAAAACACTTTTTGAAATTTCTGTAAGTTTCATACTTTTTGAAATATTTCAAAAATAGTCGAAAAATTGACCATTCCCCCCCCCCCTAGCTCCGAAGATTGCAGACCGATCCATGTACAATGTATTAGGCGTTTGTAGACATCAATCTATATTTTACAGGAAAAATATAGAGAAGTCTGTAATAATAATAGTTTTTGAAAAATGGTCAAAAAAGGGGGGATTTTTTTTTCAAAAGGGGTGGTACCTCCCCATGTGGGGTATCAAATAAAAGGTATTGTTTTGACCATTTCAAAACACTTTTTGAAATTTCTGTAAGTTTCATACTTTTTGAAATATTTCAAAAAAAGTCGAAAAATTGCCCTTTCCCCCCCCCCTATCTCCGAAGATTGCAGACCGATTCATGTACAATGTATTAAGCGTTTGTAGATATGGATCTATATTTTACAGGAAAAATATACAGAAGTCAGTAATAATAATAGTTTTTGAAAAATGGTCAAAAAGGGGGATTTTTTTTCAAAAGGGGGAACCTACCCATGTGGCATATCAAATGAAAGGTATCGTTTTGGCCTTTTTAAAACACTTTTTGAAATTTCTGTAAGTTTCATACTTTTTAAAATATTTCAGAATATTGATTGTCCAAATAATTGGCAAATGTTTGAAACCCTCGGCGCGCGAGTTCACTCGCACTTGGCGGATCTTGTTTATTAAATACTAGAAGTGCCTCGCGGTTTCACCTGCGTAGTTCCCGTTCCCGTGGGAATAACGGGATAAAACATAGCCTATGTCACTCCCTGAAAAGTAAGCGTTCTAATGGTAAAAAGTATTTTTGAAATCGGTCGAGTAGTTTTTATGTTTATTCGTTACATATTTCCCTCGTCCCTGGTTACATACAACTATTTCCTCTTTAAAATATTTGTGTAGATAAATATCTCAGTAACTACCGCATTTTACTTGAAATTTCATATCGAATGATCTCGAACACTCGGAACAAATATTGGAAGATCGAACTAACATTTGTCCCGAGGCAGAAATCGAACCCGCAACCTCCTGCGTCGCAGGCAGATCTTCGTCCACCGCACCACAGAGGTCTCGGCACAAGAGATGATAAAAAAAATATTTTCCCAATAAAATGTTATTCCCGAGGAATTGGTATTTATGGGACTCGAAGTCGATTTTTAAAACAGTCAAATTATTTCACAGAATGTGTGTAATACAGAGAGGAATAAGGGTAGGTAAGCCTATATTTTTCATGGCTATAGAACAGATTAGGTAATGCTGCGGTAAGATCCGTAGACCATTGACTTAAAGTCTAAGGGGATCTTTTTTTTCATTGGTTTAACCCGTTTAACCGTTAGCATCCCTAGTACATCTGTGGTTTAACCCAAGAAGCTATATATCCTGTTCTATCCTGTTATAAACAGGACCCTGGGTTAACCCTTTTAGAGCCAATCATAACGGTCAGATCCGAGTAACAAAGATTAAATCAAAATTGTCACTGTCAGTCTCTATTACCTATTTTGAGATTTTTATTGTTTCTGTTTTCTGTAGTTTAGGCCATAGATAAATACTAACGTTTGGGCCAATGAGTATACTATAAACTATATTTACCGTTTGGGTGTAAAATGCATTTTTTTTGTGTCCGAGAAACTAAACAATTAGTTTATATAATTAATAGCTCTTTCTAGGTTAACTAAAAAACCTTGTTTTTAAAAAAGTTTTTTGACAACATTTTAAATAATTTTCAATTTTTTTTTTGAGGTACGTTTTCGTATGAACAGAGCAGGTGTTGGTTAGATAGATCATAGATTGTATTCCAAAGAAGTGAATTCCATCGCATTTCTAATGGATATTTCAGTTAAGGCTGGCAGTTAGTGAGATACCTCGTTATAGGCTGAATCCATGTTCACCAAAGCATGTCCGTTCACTATTTGTTTCAAATAAATAAACCAACAAGAGAAAGTTAATGTTTACTATTTTAGCCAAGTTTGATCCACAATGTATTATTGCTCAGGTGAGCTATAGCTTTGTGCAACGACATAGTACCCGTAAACCCACTAAAGTACATAGGCGTGCGCAGTGCGAATCGAACCATAAACTCTGGACTACATTTCACGCGGTTTTCACACTAACAATATGTATTAGATGGATTTACCACACATTAGAAAACATATACTTAATTCTGTCGGAAAATGCTTCGAGGAATCCAAGTACATGCTAAGCACAATAATTTAGCGTGGTCGTTATTTTTCGATGAACGTAGAAAAGGTAGATACGTAGCCTAATAGATTATTTGTAGAAATTTATTTCACAGCTCGTAAGAAAGCATACAAAATATTCCATTATTAGAGAGGCTCTTATTTATATTGGACCTTTTAAGACTTTACTCGTTACCAGAATGACCGTTTCCAGAACTGACAGATTTACTTCCGAAAAATACGTTCTAGCTTTTTTGGTTCGACACTGTAATCTGCTGTCGGGTTCTGGTCAATAACCAAAGGGTCGCACGATCCGGTGGACGGTCGGGCTGACCTAGTGAACGCGCGTTGAAAGCGACATCGGCATCGACGCATAATAACAGTGGCAGGGAAGGTGGTCCGAACGCGCAGCGGTGGAGCGTTCGCCGCGGACAGTGCGCGCGCACCTCGCCATGCGCACACGCTCGCCACATGGCGCGTCGCCTGGCGCTGCTGGTGCTTCTAGCGGCCGCGGTCGCTCACCGCCCGCGCCCGCGCTCCAGCTCCCAGGACATCTCCGACTCGGAGCCCGACCCCTTCCTCCTCTGGGACGATTACGACGACTCCCGCGACACCACACCGCGACCGCGCACAAGAACCACCCCCATTACCAAAGTGATCCTGAGGGGCAAAGGACCCAAAGTGAATGTGACTGTAAAAAACTCTAAGGGTGAGGACAAAAAAGTGGTTAAAACCACCAACATTAACATAGAGAGCCATACGAACTTTATAGTGACAAAGTCGCCTCCATTGAAGCAGAACGGTGTAACTAAGCAGCCGCCGACGGTAGAGATAGACGGTCAGTACATCCTGGTGCAGGCTCCCGAGGAGTACCCGGCCAGGAGGACCACGAAGAAGCCCACGACGCGGCGGCCGCCCTCGACGCGTAAGCCCACCACCCGCCGCCCGCCCACCACGCGCCGCCAAACCACCCGTTCTGCACGCCGCACGCCTAAACCAACAAAGGCTCCAACTAGAAAAACTACATGTCCACCTAAAAACCCTGGGTGGCTGTCTTCATTCTTCCAGAGTAACAAACTGGTAAAGAAGACTCCAAAGAAACCGGCAAAATCAGGTTGGTTTATAGGTAGGTCTACTTTCAAACTAGTGTAAGGCTAGCAGTTAACATTGCGGTTTTTTACGGCCGTATCTAAGTGCAATCAGAATGATCACCAGAAACTAGGTAATGTAAATAGTGGAAGTGTAGGTACATTTAAATTTGTGTCCGTGTTCCTTTACTCTGAGTGTACCTACAGGAACAGACGTAAGTACCAGTAAGTAGAAATGGTTGAATTTGCTCTATAATATTATAAAGCCAATTCTATCACAACTTACTTAAAAATAAACATAAAAACTGTTTACTTTTTAACATGAGCGTAATAATACCTTGATCGATGGCTCGCCCTTACAAAAGACTTCAACGCGCTCGCTCGTTTATGATGAAGTTAGTTCCTCGGTAGGGTTATACCGAAATTTCCCTGTTCTGTGGTTCTACCCCACTCTTTCATTTTCTTTACAAGTTGCCATTGATAATTAAAAAAAAACCGGACAAGTACGAGTTAGACTCGCACACGAAGGGTTCCGTACCATTATTTATAAAACGGCAAAAAATCACATTTGGTGCCCCCTTAAATATTTATTTTATTCTGTATTTTTGTATTTGTTGTTATAGCAGCAACAGAAATACATCATCTGTAAAAATTTCAACTGTCTAAATATCACTATTCATGAGATACAGCTTGGTGACAGACGGACAGACAAACAGACAGACGGACAGCGGAGTCTTAGTAATAGGCTTCCATTTTATCCTTTAGGTACGAAACCCAGAAAATGGTTCCTTAAATTAAAAAAACAAATAAGACGTGGAGTTCAAGATCTAAGTTAAAATTTACCTTACCTTTAGTAATTTACACATTCTAACATCTTGTCAAAGCATAATTAAACGCGCACTTTCTGATGATTTGTTACACGAATATAATATCCTCTAAAACACGCGCGTTTACCTATTAAAAAAAAAAAATGCTGGACAATTCACACAGCATTATCTTGCCCCAAGGTAAGCAGAGCTTGTGTTATGGGTACTAGATAACTGATATACATAATATAATACATTACATAGATAGATATATTTTTTATTATACATAGAAAACACCCAGACCAACGGAACAAATTTCTGCAGATCGTACACAAATTTGTTCCGAGGCGGGGATCGAACCCGCAACCTCTTGCGTCGCAGGCAGACTCTCGCCCGCTGCACCACTGAGGTCGTCAAACCTATTGCTTTTATGTAGTTCAGAGAAATGCATAAGTAAAAGGGATTACAGTCAATAAATCAAAACACTGCTTTGATCGCTAGAGTACACCATAATTGTCTTAATCAATATAAATCTTTTTATGTTCAATCCGAATTGCTGTAACCGGATGTAGGCTCGTCGTTTCGAAGGTAGTTGTTATGAATATGTACCCAGTCAAGATAGTTTAGAAAACTTGCCCTATAATATTTATGAAAGCGCAAGTGATATGATGACGTACTTCGACAACATGTCATTGCCTAGTTGATGGCATTATAATTATTGCTACAAGTAAAGCTCACGATTAGGATTGTATAGGGTTTAATGATACCTAGTTAAGTACTTATATATTACGCAATATGTATTTACTTATGTCACTTTCAGTAACATCTGCTTTCTTTGATTGCTTTGCGTTGGATAACAATTAGGTCTGACTCTAGAACCTTACCCGGTTCTAGAGTCGATGCAGAAAAAGGTTCCTATTATAGAACTGTCTTCTTGAGGTTTTATTCAGGCGCATGCAAAAATCCTAGGATTCTACGGCGCATGATTCATGATTTCTTAACAGTCATGTGCTTTGTAAGTACAAATTGCGATGTTGAAATTTTAAAAAAGACTTATGGGGGCAAATGGCGTATCAAAGTATTCAAATGCAAGGTACATTTCAAAAGAGTTTTTTTTTGCTTAAGGTAAAATGAAATAAATCTGGTTAAGTGCGAGTCTTACTTACACACGAAGGGTTCTTTCTGTACTAAGAAACGACATCCAGTTAGTTATAAAATCTGCAAACATCATTCATTATCAGAAAAGGGCAAAAAAATTTTCTTTCGATTTTAAACTAAATCTATTTATTTTGTTGTTTTAGCAGCCTCTCTAGTGTTACTCACTTTTTGGAAATCAGCAGTATGATAGTAGCAGTAGTAATTTTTAATTAGAGTTTCGAGATTAAAACCCTTGTGGTCTCGCTCTGTCCGTCCCCGCTCTTTCTATCTCAGTAACTACTGCAGCTGTTAACTTGAAATTTGAAATTATGATATATTTCGTGCGCCATAACTGATTTAAAGAAAAAATATATCACCAAAAAAAATAAAAATGAACATTATCAGTACCTACCTAAATACTTTTGACTTGTCTAAGTGCTTATTTTGTAAGCCTAAAGAAATAAAGCTATTGAGTTTGAGTTTTTGTACAAATTGCAATGTTGAAATTTTAAAAGAGACCTAAGGGGGCAAATGGCGTATCAAATGCAAGGTTTGTACATTTCAAAAGAGTTTTTGAAATTACAGTAGGTTTCATACTTTTCGAAATACTTCGAAAAAAGTAGAAAAATTTACCAATCTCCGAAGAATGCAGAATTCAAAACCATTGGCGCGCGTCTGACGCATACTTGACGGATCTTGTTTATCTATGGTAGCAGTAATGTTTCGTTGGCGCCCTTCGAGTACGAAACCAGTTCACAGATTTATAAGTATAACCAGTTCATTCTGTCTATTATGTTCGTTTTCCGTGCAAACTCAGTTGACTACCTAGATATTTCTTGAGTTATTGCGAACTCGAAATACCTATTTTTTTCTACCACAAAAAGAAAGTTTACCACATACCTACTACATTTATAAATACTGTAAGAGACTGGATTTATTTCATGTACACTGTTTTACTATCCTGTTTTTCCAGATAACTTCTTCCGTAACGACATTACCACAACCATATAAAATAAATGCATTGGAAATCCTAATAAATTAACACAGAAAATCAATCATCGCACATTTCCTATAGTTAGGTAATTTAACAGTCATCCAAAAAGAAATAATGAAAGTCGTACTATTTACCTTGAAATCACCTTTTTACTAGCGATGAATTCCATAATTTTGTGTTCATCTGCAGTAAAACTACATATCTGCGCTATTTAGCCTCCGGTATTTTCGAAGCCGCTGGTCTAGCCTTTGATCACTGCGGAATTGCAGATGCAAGCAGAAATCCACAATTTGCAAAGAACGACACTGATAATTTATCATGTAGAATAAGTCGGGATCATTATCTATACAAGAAGGAAATATTTTTTCACTTCCCTTGCTCAAAAAGCGTGTTAGGTATTATAGCGTGGCTTAGCGGGCGTAAAACTCGAGTAGTATCGCCTTTGGAAATAATATAAATCTCGAGCTAGCGAAACAGTCTAGAATAGAGTCACGAGCGTAGCGAGTGGCTCTAAAGTTGACTGCTGAGCTACCGAATGATATAAAAGTCACCAAACAAAAAATATTTCTAAAACAATATTATTACAACTTTTCACCTCAAGTAGCGAGATAATATTTTGTTGTTATAAAAGAGGTCAAATTTCTGTACCTAACTCATTTCGGTCAACCATTATGGAAAGTTAGAACTCTTTCAAACCGTGAACTATCGAAATTATTCTGTTCTATGAAGGTTGAAAACGTTTAACCTCCTTCCCTTCGATAAACTAAAATGAGAGGGGTGCAACTTCCATAAAAGTTCACATAGAAATAAAAGCCGGCATTCCGATCACATGTGGACTTTGAATAAAAAATAATATTTATGTAGAAAATGAAAAACACATTAAATTTCTCTAATTTATAACCGACTTCGAAACAGGAAGGAGGTTCTGTGTACGGTATGTATGTTTGTTTTTGATGTATGTTCGTCGATTTCTCGGACTAATTTTGAAAATTCTTTCGCTATTGTATCGAGAATGACATTGAGGTGGTTCCAATAAGAAAAAGAAAAGTTTTGGTGCATCATGCATAATATCAATACGCTCTTTGTTATGGCCATCGTCCATCTACTGCGTTATCGCTAGTCTGAGAGTCATTTCAGTTATCTAGGTCCCTCTGGTCAATAGTACGACTGAAGAACTTTTCAATATCTCAAATTCGTTGTTCGTTGGTAGTTATTGTATACTCATTGCAACATGCTCAGGAATTTCGATTCCTGAGGGATAGTATTTCACACGAAAAAACTTAAAAAACAGTGTAGTAAATACTAAATAGGTAGCTACTAAGGAATTTGTTTTGATTATAGTTTTTTCAATACCATCAGATTATAAACAACTTTAAAAATAAAATAAAGAGGACGTTGCAATGACGGTGCGGCTGGGGGATACCTGATGCAATAGCAGGGATGGGTAAAAGAAAGGCTGCTTATTAGAGGAGGCCTATGTCCAGCAGTGGACTAGTTAGTATAGGCTAATGATGATCACGATGATGATGATAAGAACTCTTGATGGGGAGACTGTTGTTTTTTTGGTCCAAGGAAGTTCTACACTCCGTTGGGCCAATCAGGCAGATTATTTTCGATCCTGCACATATGCCCAGCCCAATTCTACTTTAGGGATCTTATGACCTGTAGGAGAGACTGGTTAGGATGGTAATAATACCTACCGAGTTCTCAGAAGTAAAAGTTTGACTGAAGAGACTAGTCATTGGAATTCAGGAAAGTGAATCTACGACAGATACATTTTAGAGTTATTTATGGGTATATTAATACAATATGACGACCGATGATGTGGCGAAGGCCCGCCTGCGACGCAGGAGGTTGCATTCCCGCTGACATATGTTTGTACGATCTCCAAATATTCGTTCCGGGTTTTCTGGGTATTTACTATGTATAATAAAACAAACATCTGTCTATGTTATGCCTCGTATTAAATATATCAGTCATCAGCCATAACACAAGCTCTACTTAGCTTGGGGTTAGATGATGCTGTGTGAACTGTCCATTATTTAACTATTTATTTACTTAATCAAACGTGAAAGTTTTGTCGTTTGATAGCTAGTACTAATTATTTAGCTTGACTTAACCATTTAAATCAGTATATAAAATTTGGAAAATACGCAATAAAAATTAAATAAATAGTCACAAGGGATTTTTTCTCACGATGGATACCTGTGACGTGACCTGTGCGAATAATCCGTGGCTAATGCGGAACATAGCCTTACTTAGTAGAGGCTGCGTACGCGCACCCGTCTAACAGACTCTCACACGAGTATCTCGGCCCACTGACATAAAAAGATTTCTCCTTAAACGTAGCACTCGGAAAACTTCACAAGGAAAACGGAAACGATTAATTAAATATTTACTCTTCCTTTTTACCAGGGACCTACTCTGATTTTAAACTTTTTCATGGATATACAAATTACAAAACGACAAATTACAACTAGTATTAATTTAAATTTGTAATATTTTTTTATTTTTTATTTAAATTTGTTATTTGATTGTTATTTTCTTTCTGAATAAAGATTTGTATGTAAAGGCACAGAATGCTACTAGTATTTATTTTACAGAATATACAGTAGTATTTAGTATTTATTTTTAAGAAGGCAGAGTGTCCAGAATGCTAGCATTGCCACGTTTAATGACAATGCTAGTTCGTTGACCGAAATATAAGCCAGCATTCCGATCACCTGTGGACTCTATTAAAACTGTCGTTAGATCTTTAATTTGCGTGTTTTCAGGAATATTTTCCAAAATTTACGATTGGATAATGGGGCCCAAGTCTTGGTTTGGTGGTGGCGGCTGGTTCTCTGACACACCCAAACCGAAGAGGCCGCCGGTGACCACTACCACGCCGATGCCACTCACCACGGCTCCAACCAGTTGGTTCCAGAATCTTCTGGATTCTGAAGACTCCAATGATGCCGCTTACCTTGCCAATGATATAAGCACGAGTAAGTTTGATTTCTTTTTGACTGTTCATCAAATTATGATAATTGTGAGATGCGAGCTAATTATGTTCATTGTGCAAGGAAATTATTTGTTTTCATGAAATTATCTTAAGTACAGAGTTTCTAAAGTTAACCTATAATATAGGACGTAGGTAGACAATTATCACCATCATCAACAGTCCACGGCTGAACATAGGATACCCTAATGAGATTGGCGATAAAGCCATAGGTAGATAATAAATGTTATGTTGGTTGCTAGCCTGCTAGTCAACCAACTTATGCTGAGTCAGAACCAAATTTGTTACTTAGCTTACACTTCGTTTTAAGACTCCATTGTTTCACTTTTTTTTTTAAATTTATATTTCTTACTTTAACATCTGTATTCTGTGTAAGTTTTGTAAGAAATAAATATATTCTATTCTATCGTTTTGTTTGATGAAACCATATTATGTATTATTAATGCTATTTCGTGTATACCTAGTTAGGTTTTTATTGGGTTTTATCAATATGAAGATTCGACGTCGGTTATTCGAAACTAAAACACTCAAATCTGGAGACCTACTCGGAAAAGAAAAAACTAAGTTTTTATACGTTTTCGTGCAAAAATAACTCTTATGTCGCTTGCATAAGATTAGCGTTTGCACGAAAGCGAATCACAAATTTCTATTTCGTTTTTACGAGAACGGTCCCAGATCGCAGAGTCCATTTGACGATATGAAAACGTGATCGTGTTTATCGTAGAGGCATCTGTAAACCTCGTTATCTAAACATGTTAAACCTAAATATAGAATGCGCAACTTTGTAACTAGATAATTCAATTCTAAATGGACTTGCTTTTTGTCATCAGCATCAAATATTAAAAGAATTATGGTCTAGCGCTGTAGACTACTCTATCAGAACTAGGTTGTATACACACACGCATAAGAAACATTTATATATCACCTGTCGTAATAAGTCATTGCTCTCGAGTGATTTGATGAGGTAGTTGGTTCCTACTTAGAAACGTTCCTTATTATGTCCACACATCCCTGAATTCGAAAGTGAAGACATTATCATTAGTGGAGGTACCTCCTTCATGCAGTATATCTTACTTTCTTGAGCTATTACACTGTGTTTAGGTGTTCTATACGAGTGGTGTATCACGCTTTGCTTTCCCGTACCTAATCTAGCTAATTGGACAGATAATCAGCACTCAACAACCTCTCGTTAAGTATGACAATTATATTTTCAGATAAGAAATCTGCAAAAAAACCTATGAAGAAAAATTACAAAGGTTTTCAACTGCTCCGTACGTATCCAGATGCTAAATGGAAGGTGCAGGATTTGTTGGAGCTGCAAGAAGACGCTCAGGGCTCCGGTTTAATGTGGTGGACCGCGCCCTCTATGAATGGCTCCACGGATTTACTAGTACCACCCGATCTTTTAGCTGATGTGAAAGACCACCTCAAATCTTCTAAAATAGATTTTGAAGTCGTTCTATGGGACTTACAGGTAACCTACACTTTGCACTTGCTAGGTGGGATAAAATCACGATAAAATGACCATGTCAAAATAGCAATTGTCAATTTTTTTTTGTTACAGAAAGCAATAATGTACGAGAACCCACGCCTTTCAAAGAAGCAGAGGTTAGAGCTGGAACAAATCCGAGGTCATCCGATGACCTGGAGGAGGTACCACCGCTATGCAGATATCTTACGTTACCTGGAATACTTGCAACATTCGCACCCGGATGTGGTGGAGCTCATTCCTTTAGGACGTTCTTCTGAGGGGCTTCCCCTTGTGGCTGTGAAGGTAATAACCATCAAATACATGCTTAGATTAGCTTGAAAAGTTGGAAGCGCTGGAAGGTATGTAGCAGGAAAACAGTTAACGATAACAGAGTAAAATAATTAAACAGATTTATTTCACAGGTATCTTTACCAACAAATGATACGATATCAAAAGAGACGCTCACCAAAGAAGGTAAGAAGAAGTGGAGGTTGCGGTCACGCATGAAACCCGCTGTGTGGCTCGACGGCGGAGCTCATGGTAGAGAGTGGATTGCGCCGGCTGTTGCCACGTGGATGATCCACACCCTCGTCGAAGGAGATGACGGATCAGGTCAGTTATTATACACGGTCACGCATTACCTTGATTGTATATAGTAAAACCTGAATAAAAAGCATCTTGAGTACCTAGCCCAAGTAACACACAAGCAAAATAACATTGATTGATTTAAAACAATAATAGTTTATGAAAATGAAAAATGGTTTATTCTGTACATAGGTGGGTTACAATAACATGGGTTGGGGTTCTCTTGTAAGCATAATTATGCTTGTGTTAGAAAACCCCGCTCTTCCTTAACATTAGGTTCACTACAACATACAGAAATTAAAATTATAAATACAAAGGATAACTAAATTTAATTCTGTGCTTGAACGTGATGTTTATTTAATTAATTTAATTCTGCCAGCATTCTGGGCACTCTGCCTTCTGGTGACGGCTTAGATTTTTAGAAAATAGATGTAAGTGTAAATATCAGTTGTAATTATTTTTAAGCGCTTGAAAATTAAATTAAAAATATTAATTTAATAATTTTTTACAGATATACATCTTTATTCAGAAAGAAAATAACAATCAAATAACAAATTTAAATTAAAACTAGTATTTACAATAGAAACAATTAAGCTATCTGCAAACTGTTGCAAACAATCTACAGGTAGCTCAACTGATCCATAAAAATACCAGTTGGAAGCGTGCCTAAGACACTGGCTGCATTGCCCCGCTGTATAGCAATGCTGATGCGCTGTGCCAGATACTCACCAGCTCTCGGGTCACGCGTCGCTTCGACCAGACGCTCAGATAATTTTTTGAAAAGCCGGAGAGCCTTAATTTAATTAATTTAGTTAATTAACAATAAGTTTGTATAATAGCTTTAACAATATCTAAATGCTGAATTAAGTTGAGTTCAGACACTTAAAATTTTTAATGCTTGATACACAGATCAGATCGCTCATACAAAGTCTAGGCTTTGTCTGACCAGTGAGTGATGCGCGTAGACCGGTATACATTAGTGAAGGCTAAGAAGGTTAAAACAAATTAAGTAAAATGTTTGTGGTATCGTGATGAATGTGCAGACATTATGATGGATTAAATTAATATAGTAGATCGTGCAGAAAAAACGGCACCACAATATTCCACTTTCTAGTCTAGATATTTGGATTTCACCTGCTTGCCGCAATATACTTTGTGCCTGGGATATTTATCGAATCATAAATATAATCGCAGTGTACTCGGATACACTTAAGATCCTCTATAGACTGATAGAGCCGAGGAAATGAGCCCTTGCATCTATCTATATACAAGTGACGACCTCTGTGGCGCGGTGGGCGAAGGTCTGCCTGTGACGCAGGAGGTTGCGGGTTCGATTCCCGCCTCGGGACAAATGTGTGTACGATTTGCAGACATTTGTTCAGGGTGTTCTGGTCGTTTTCTATATATAATAAAAAATGTAAATGTAAAAAATGTAAAAATGTAAAAATGTGTATTGTATTGTATTATGTATATCAGTTATCTAGTACCCATAACACAAGCTCTGCTTAGCTTGGGGCTAGATAATGCTGTGTGAATTGTCCAGCGTTATTTATTTATTTATTTAAAGTGAAAACTTAGTTAGAGCAAGGAGGCAACCTATTCGACACCTAAAAGTTTTGACTCTACAAATGTGATTAATATTATATATCTAACCTACTATGTGAAAATATACTCTTTAACATAGGATCACTTATGTACTTGTATCTTGTAGTTTTAAGCTTTATTCTGGTTTTTTTTTTATTATTATTATAATCATACCTACCTACTTGATAATGGTATATATTATATTAGGGCTAGTTATTGCTGTGTGAATTGTCCAGCATTATTTATTTATTACCACTCTACATAACTCGAGTAGCTTACGGCTTTATAAAAAAATAGATCGTTTTTTCTCATCCTAAAATCTTCAGTTTAATTTTATAGACGACCTCTGTGGCGCGGTGGTTGAAGGTCCGCCTGCGACGCAGAAGGTTGAGGGTTCGATTCCCGCCTTGTGACAAATATTTGTACGATCTGCAGGTTCGGGGTGTTCTGGTCGTTTTCTATTTCAATGTATAGTAAAAATATCTATCTATGTATGTAATGTATTCTATTATGTGTATCAGTTATCTAGTACCCATAAAAGCTCTGCTTAGCTTGGGGCTAGATAATGCTGTGTGAATTGTCCAGCATTATTTATTTAAAATTGCATTCTTTGTTCAGAAAAACAAAAACTTTGTAGGTATTATGTTTTGCGTGATTTTAAAATAAACCGACAGGTGACCTCGAGACCCTGAAGCAAGCAGACTTCTACATAATGCCGGTTGTGAATCCCGACGGCTACGAGCATTCTCACACTCACGACCGTCTCTGGATGAAGACTCGCTCTCGCCTCCCGGATCACTCGGACGACTATTACGTGGGCTGGTCAGTATTTTACTAACTGGTTTTCCGTTTTAAGGGTTCCGTACCCAAATGGTAAAATGGGACCCTATTACTAAGACTCCGCTATCCGTCCGTCTGTCTGTCTGTCCGTCTGTCACCAGGTAATCCATTGTTATCTCTTGAACCGTGCTTGTTAGACAGTTGAAGTTTTCACAGACGAGATATTTCTGTTACCGCTGCAACAACGAGGCTCCCATAAAACAAACGTGATTTTCTTGCCGTTTTTATATGTAGATAATGGAACGGAACGGAACCCTTCGTGCGCGAGCCCGACACTTGGCCGTTTTATGAATATTTTGTTAGAGTAAGGTTCATACTCAAAACAGCGCTAATTTACTTTTTATTTTGTGTCGGCGTTATGATGCGACTTGTCCGTCACAAAACCTAACTGCTCAGTTATACAGTTACTAGCTGACCCGCCCGCGATTTCATTCGAGTGGACTTAAGGCGCATACCCCACCCAAACTAGCGCTGCCACTGCCTTTATGTTATTATTCTGTTTAACAAAGGAATTTTCAAAAATCCATTGTACAGTTTGTGATACCTATCATAAGCTTTTTTAAATGCCTCTGTAATAGTTTTATTCTATTTAGTTTAGGCAGAGATACGAAGTTGCCCTTGGTGGCCACCAAAATCTATTTTCATATTCATTTTCATATTTATAATATTAGCAGATGGTTCAAGCCGAGAAACCTATTACCTTTTAGCAATATATACCATAGATTAAGTGCCTATACAAAACTTACCCCAATGTTACTTCGTAAGCTGTCCTACCTACCTACCTTTAATGTATTTACTATCTACGTTTATTATGTACAAGTAAAGTACTAGGAGTGTGACTCTCATCTCATAATTGACCATAAAAAGCCTTGGTTTTATGAGATGAGAGCAAAGATGTCTTTGAAAGATACACATCGAAAGTTGAACTGCAGTGCCTAAGAAAAGTTGTTTTAAATGTCAATATATTTCTTCAATGCACCTCAATCATGAGTCATAAACTAGAAAAGACGATGAGATTTTTAAATAGACACTGATAGGTACAGGCCCGTAAGGAGGCCATAAGGGTTGCTCAGTAAAAAATACCTAATAATCTGCGTGGTGACTTTGCCAAACACCGCAAAAAATCTAACGTGACCACTTAATTTTTTTGTTTTGATCCGCTTGCCGATAATATTTGTAACGCCTAATAGGCGCTAGAAATGTATAATAAACACGTTTAATAAATAAAAGCTGCGGCTCGCTCCGCTCGTAGACCACATTTTTCGTGGTCAGGTGCTCAAAGCTGGTTTGAGGTCTGTATTCAAGCAAAATACTGTAAAAAAATCTAATGAAACCATAAAACTTTCGCGCCTTGCTCCGCTCGCTGATAATATCTTGTCATTCTAGGTGTGGTCCAGTGCTCGACCTCCAAATCGTTAACAAACAGAAAAGAACAATAAAAATAAAATAATATTGTTGCCGTCCCCTTTCTTCGATCGGGATCTTTAGGCTAGTTCAATTTAGGTTTTACACCAACAGAATCACTGGTAGGTTAATTTGAATAGTAGTACCTACCGTAGGAGTAGGTATTACTTACAAGTAGTATATCTACTTAGAGTTAGATAGTATGTGAAACTTGATTAGATTTATATGATCAAGGTCTTAAAGGCTGTTAAAGCTTAACTGCAGAGCATTAGAAAAGTAGTTTTAAAGATGCAGCATTTAAAACGGATGTAACCTATGTTGACCTAAGTTTTTATAGATATTAATATAATTTATGTAGATATTAGTTACCTCAATGATGATTTATTTGGTAGAAAATCTGATAAGGGTCATAAATGATAGGTAAAGTTGAATAAGCATTTTGACTATGTGAGTGAGACTCTTGAGGAAAATACTTTAAATTGATTTTCAATTGTTAGGTTTTTGGTACCTTACCTACCTACTTACTTATCTGTTATGTGCAATGTGAACAAGAAAGCAAAACGTTTCCAGTACTTTCCAGCAAGCAATGGGAAAACTGAGGAAAACCCATGTTCAGTCAATAATGGCAATAATAAGCACACAAACATCAAAGTCAATAATTCTTTATTCGTATGATACTCCAACATCTCGTCTCCCAAGCCAACCTAACCTGCTCGTGGTGTACTGTTGTGGGTACCCTGTTGGATAACGAACTAGGCTCTGGTGAAAATATCATACAATCTTCATCATTTTGTTAACTCATACAATCAGCAATGGAAAACAATGTATAATTATATGGCAAAACTACGGAATGGATCGGGCTGAAATTTTGATAAGGGACATACACCGGAAGCGAAAGTAGGATAAAAAGATTTGCAGCGAAAATTTTAGCACGCTAAGGTTAAATTTCTACGCTTAATTACTCTGTAGGTACCTTGTGGCTAATTAACCTAGGCACTTATATAACTTTGTAAATTCACAGTTACTAAATTATTAGGTAGGTACCTGTACCTACTGTAAACAGAGCTGTTTGAATGGAGCAGCTTCGGCCGGAAAAATAACTATCGCATTTTTGTCTAAATAGACCAAGTTCCCCTTTATTATATTGCAAGAAATAATTTTACAAAAAGTAAGGTAAAGGTAACCTACTTACATCAGTATAATTTTTTTAATTTATGTGTATAACAAGTTTTTCCCGCGGCTTCGCACGTCTTGTTTCTAGAAACGTTCAAAGGTTTTCATTTCAATCCCATTGAAACTGATTTATGGGACAAAAAGTATGCGAAATATCAGCCCGATCGGTTTAGTAGTTCTGGCGTGAAGAATTAACGAACATCCATCCTTCTATATAACTAAACATTCAAACTTTAATATTAATTTGATTAATTTTTAAAGACAAGTTAAGTTGTTTCTGACCTGAGTCAGAAACCTACTTTATAGGTAGGTACATGTCTCAGAATGAGTATGACTGGCCATTTGGCTGTCGGACGTGGACGGTAGGCAAACCTACTTATGCATGCATGCAATTTGCAATAAGAATGACAGACGTTTATGAATCGCAGTAAATTCAATAAGGTTGAGTCTAGCAATCTCTCTTCTATTCATTTCCGAGGGAGGTCTGTCTCGTTTCATTCTCAATGAATTACAAAAGATTGCACATAAAAATAGATGGAACTTTCTATAGGGTACATTTCAAGTTGGTGTTTCCTCATCTGTCCAGGTTTCCCTGGAACTGGGGTAAAACAGAGTGCGTGGGCGTGGACGCGGATCGCAACTGGGACTACCGCTGGGGCGAGCTGGCCTCGTCCAAGGATCCGTGCGCAGACAACTACGCAGGCTCCCATCCCTTCAGCGAACCAGAGACGAGGGCTGTCTCTGAGTTCTTGGCTGAGCATAGGGGCTTGATAAAGGTAAGCATATGTAAGTGTTGATGCCGGTTTACATAGCTATGATATATGGGGTCACGGATTGCGACCCCCACATGCCCAGCCAGGCAAGTGGCCAGTGTGGCGGTCATGAAATTACCTCCTGATGATAACATCCAATAAGGTGCAGATGCAGAGGGAGGCCTATATCCAGCAGTGGATTGGTAAAGGCTATTGTGTTTTTAAAAATATTTTATTATTTGTAAACAGGGTTAGGCTGTTGATGATGAGGATATGGCCACAAGCCAGCGCAGGTGAATGAACATAGAGAGGCTTAAGGCTAGCAGTGGGCTGAATAGCAATGGGCAAAGATGAGGGTAGGCATCATAGCAAGCCAAAACCCACAAGATAAATATATATAAAAACCTTACTACTCGCGCAACTCATTTCTTAACCTACCTTGATAGGTCTTGATAGGATCTTATATTCCGATCTGGCTATGGCCATACTTAATGCGTTTCGACGAAATTTAGTAACGGTTTTATCTAAACTACCTACTTAATGTTTGTAATAAGTAAATGTATCACCGAATCTAACAGATAGAAAATATTATAAACTACTGGGTATTTTCGTTACTGCAACTGTCAACCTAAAAATAATAAAAAGTCGATAGTTTCTTCATCTAGAGTTGACCTGTCTGCATACCGCCTAGATCCTCAAAAAATAAAAAAACACGAGGAAAATATAGGTACCTAACATGTGCAACTTTATGATAGAAATCAGAAATCGTGTCAGCGATATAAAGTGTAGCCATTTATTATCGGTTCAAAACCGTAAAGGTAGACCGCACATCGCTCGGGGAAATTGTGGCAGCATAGGCGGCATCCTTGATATACCTACCTAATATCTACTTATGTATAACCACCACAATGTAATTCAGTGAATTGGTGGGTAGGCCAATTGACTTTCAAATCATAAAGAAAGGAAAGAAGAACTTAATCTAAAAGCCACAGAAAATAATACCGACATAATGTTACAATTACAACTGACATCACGAACTGTCCTAATTATTATAAAGGTACCTTAACCAACCCACTTTTACCGATAAGAGGTCTTATCTGTTTTATAAACAGGTAGGTACCTCTACTAGGGAATCCAATCCCTCAAACCACGCATAATGGACTACCCCGAGTCTCAGTGCGGGAAAAGAATAGATACAGACGTAATCCTATAAACGGGAATCCGCATGACAGATCCGCGGGATTTGAAGGACAAAAAAATAAGGTAATAGATAAAAAACGTACGCAGACGTCCTTCTGATACACATTTTTTTTGTTATATCAAATAATAGAATTAAATTAAAACTAGTATTTACAATAGAAACAATTGAGCTATCTGCAAACTGTTGCAAACCATCTACAGGTAGCTCAACTGATCCATATCAATACCATTCGGAAACGTTCCCAAGACACTGGCTGCATGGCCCCGCTGTATGGCAATGCTGATGCGCTGTGCCAGCTCTCGGGTTACGCGTCGCTTCAATAGTAGCTTTATGAATTAAAGAACTTATAATTTTCAATTGCCTGATGAAGGTAAAATAATGGTTGTAAAATGAAGCGTATTTTTATGTTGTAATATATTTGAGCAGCATCTAGTTATCACTTGTTATATAAACTCAAACTAAACAGAGAATAAACGTACGGTTTATAGATTTTGGTCCTAACATCGGATTACCAGATTGATTTTTTTAAATATCTCATTATAATAATCAGCTCTTTTGAAGCCACGTGCATATCGTTACCCTATTGGTCAACATGTAATGTGACATTTGGCTGCCAAATTTATAATTGTAAATGAAATTATTTGTGCAGCAATATACTAGTAGAGCAGCAGCAAATCCCGACTCGAATTTATTAATTTTGGCATGCTTTAAAACTAACTCGCAGAAATATATTCAATTAACTTTCATTTTATTTTATTTTGATGTAATGTGATGTGTAGTGATGTGTGTCCCACCTACAATTCTCACCTGTACCTTCCTGCATCATGCATAGAGACTCTATAATATATTATTATAGTTGTTTGTTGTATAGGATTTTCTGTCATTTTATTATTAACTAGCAGCGCCTCGCAGTTTCACTCTCGCAGTTCCAGTTCCCGTGGGAATTTCGGGAACAAACATAACCTATGTCACCCTGAAAATTAAGCTTTCTAATCTTTCTAATGATAAAAGAACTTTTGAAATCAGTTCAGCAGTTTTTAAGTTTATTCTTTACATACAAAATTACAAATCATTCTTCTATATAATATTAGTGTTATCTACACTAAAGTCAAATACCGAAACTTTACCGAAATACCGGGATCATGTTAAAAAATTTAAATATACGTACTGGTAAAATACGGATACTGTCACTAAGCCCAATATCGACATGCCCTAGTTGTTGCGTAAGATAGGAAAATTAATAAATAGGTCTATCATATAATAATAAGTAATATCAATAACGTTTATTTCTTTAGGCTTACAAAATAAGCACATAGACAAGTCAAAACGAACAACTTGTTCCTACTCCGTTGGTAGTGGGGAAAAACAGCACTATGTTTACTCACCAAGGGGGTTTGTATATAAAATTGTAAAAACGTTGTTGTTTGACAGGTATTTATCTCGCTCCACGCATACTCACAGTCATGGATGATTCCGAGCTCTCATGCGATTGCGCCTTCCGGAGACGATGGTATCCTGATGGAGATGGGCAAGCTGGCTACTGCCGCTCTCAGTGACATGTATGGCACTAAGTATCAGGTACAACACTACGCCCTAACTCCTACGACCTTAGACCCTACGTCACTATAATTTAAGAAGCTTTTTTTTTTTTTTTTTTTTTTTCTAGCTTTTGCTGTCTAGTGTGCCTTATTTGGTCAATATTTCCAGGTTGGAACAGCAGCTGATATCCGGCAGCCTGCATCCGGGATGGCGCATGACTGGGCAAAAGCACGTGCCGGTATCAAGTTTTCTTACCACGTAGATCTACGGGACTCCTTTGGTCCTTATGGATTCTTATTGCCCGGCTCCCAAATAATGTCCACTGCCCGGGAAACATGGCAAGCAGTCAGGGCCATTGTAGACAATTTAAGTCCAACGTTGTAAACTGACAACATAGGAGTGGAGTCCTAATAAACAAGTACCAGATACCAGAGCCCTGAGTTTGGGATTTTAACCGAGTTAAAGAAAAAGAATGTGGATTTCAGATAAGCTGTAGGTATGTTTTTAGGGTTTCGAGATCGGTTTCCAACCCATGTTCCACCCATGTGGTCTCGCTCTGTCCGTCCCCGCTCTTTCTTGATTATCTCAATAACTACTGCAGCTATTGACTTGAAATTTGAAGTAATTTACACTGTAGGTATATTTTGTGCGCCATTACTGATTTAAAGAAAAAAATATCCTACCTAAATCAATGAAAGTGAATATTTTCAGTGCAAATTGTGATGTTGCAATTTCAAAAGAGACCTAGGGGGCAAATGGGGTTTCAATTAAATTAATTAAATTAAATTTTAAACAGTTTTCGAAGTTTCTGTACTTTTCGAAATATTTCCATAGAAAATAGTCGTAAAATTGACTGTCCAATAATTTGCAAATGTTCGAAACCCTCGGCGTGCGAGTTATATTTTTATGGGATTTTGTACAGCGCGCCTCTATCATCGTGCGGGTATTGGAACTACGCAAACCCTACACAAAAAAAGAGACGTCATCACATCTCGATACTTGTTGATCACATCTCGATACTTTCGTAAACCGAACTCAGGATAAAGGCTTTATTTAGGTAGGTACAGTAAATTTTTAAACTACCCAGCTATTTTTTTTATTTTATATCTTGTGTTAGTATTCGTAGTAACGATGCGATGACTTTCATTCTAATAACTTATAAACTATTATTTATAATATTCAAAGGCTTTTTTATTACCTTGATTAGAAAAAATGCGTAGGATGAAGATAAAAGTAGGTAGGACAGTAGCTAGTAAGTATACCTATTGATTGCTCAATTATATTTTTAAGTAGGTACCTAGGTAATGTTTTAGTAAATAACATTGGTATAGTTTTATGTTTTACTTTGTAACAAATAAAATCTTTCAAACAATGTTATGTTTTATTCATGATCCTTTACTGGACTCGTGTTCCTTTCCTAGTTTTTGTTTTGTTAGCATGCATGCTGATTCTTTATGCAAACTATGGATACCTATAATGAATCATCATCTTATCTAGGTACAAAACGGGAAACATCCTGGTAAGTATACAATTAATATCATGACATAGATTTAGAATTCTTGTCTTGTATATATCGTGGTTAAAAGATATACCTAGTACCTACCTAGTTATTTACTTTGTAAGACTGGATGCGACGGGTCCAAGATCGCGAGTAATGGAAAATAAGAGGAGAGGCCTACATCTAAGAGTGGATCCCGAAAAGGCCGACATGAAATGATGATATCGTGGTTCAGTTTGCGAGACTGCAGAAACTATCAATTTAAATGAAATGAAATGAAAATTATTTATTTGACACGACACATTAGAGTTAGGTACCAAACATTAAAGGAAGGAACTAAACTAGATTGAGTTTATCAGCTAGACATAAAATAACGGTTACCTACTTACATATATTATGTACTACAAAATAAATTGTTAAAAATCTAAAAGGAGTAGTAATTTGTAATTTAAATTTAAATTTCGCGCCGCGCGCTCGCCCAAGGCGGTACGGTACCCCCCACTCACAGCCGCGCCGAAAAAACTTGGGCAGCTTGTGATAAGTGTGATAACATTCCCTGAGCGTCTGGTCGAAGAGTCGCGTGGTACGAAACGCGAAAGGACTCTAACTGAAGAAATTATTGGATGAGTGGAGTGGAACCATTGAGTAGGTACATAAATATTACGGGGAGTGGAACCTTACATTCCTTGCTTATTGTCAAATAGGTATGTTTATTTGATATATGTCAAAGTCACAATGCTATTTCATTGTCATGTCAAGTCACTCACAGTCATAATCATTTAGCAAATTATTTGCCCTAGATATTTGCTTGCAGTTGCTTTGTTTTGTTTATTTCAATATTTTCAATAGCCCGGCTTAATTAATTGAGGGTTGTTTTGTTTTGCTGTATGAATTTGTAAATTCCTTTGGATAAAAAGAAATCTTACAAACGCAATTACTTAATCAGTTGATCGACAATGGGCAGCGATGAGAAAAGTGTCGCACTGAAAGATGTAAAACTTGATCCGACAGAATTCGATATTTCTGTTAGCACAGTTCTAACCGAAGTAGGGGCTGAAAATTATGAGGACATATTTCGGTAAGCAGGAACCCCTTTAGATTATAATATCCTTCACTTCATAATACGAATTACCCACGCTAACTTGTAGTTGTGAGGTACTTACGGTTTTATTTACGTATCCATTTTACTGTATCATTTAATTTACTGTATCCATACCTTTTCTATTATTTTGGTTGTAGTAAGCACAATATTGGACAATGCACCCTTACCGAATTAACAGAAGAGGATCTTGAAAAGCTAGGAGTGGATGATGCTGATATAAGGCAGAAAATTATTGATGGAGTCAAAAGCTTGCCAATATACAAAGAACTGTCCACACAGACTAGGTTAGTAAAGCATAGTCTTACAGTAAACATTATTTCAGATTTCAACTCTAAATATATTTTGCAGTGCCATTAGTAATTGAATATCAGAGATCAGATTGGATTATTGTTTATTTAAACAGATCGCCAAGAGGCAGTATAGAAAAGGAAAAAAAATAGTAATTGAGATATATCTAAGATGCTACCTATGATAAAAACCTTCAAATTAGGCGGACCATTAAAATCAACCCAAGGCAACAAAGTCTGACATATGACATAATGTGGACCCATTGTTATTATTATATCTAAGATGCAACCTATGATTTAAGCCCTTAAATTAGGAGGACCATTAAAATCAACCCAAGACAAGAAAGTCCAACTTATTTATTTTTTCAGCTCCGAAGAAACTTGTATATTGAAGCCGATAGAGCTCACAGATATGTTAGATGCAAGTTACCAGCACCTGAATAGGATCTACGTCAGTTTGGTAAACAATACAACTGCTCTTAAGAAGACATCCAATGTGATGGACTGTGTACTGCACAGAGACAAGTATGCGTCGGATGTTGCAGTGAGCACACTTGATGAAATGGCAAATATTTTAAAGTCAATGGAATTAGCTTTGCATAAGCAGATGAGGGTAATTAATATTATATTTATTTAAATTAATCAACCAATAGATATTCTAAGATTGAAGTTTGTTTAGGTAGTCTCTGTTTTTAGAATCCCAAGATATTTTCTGTAAAGAAATGCATTTATGTATGAAATTGAACCAAAAACTGATACAATAACAGAAAACAGCAATAAAAATAAAAATATAAATGAATTTTATATTTATTTACGTAGATCTTGTATATAACAGTTTTGACATGCTATTAGTGACTGTTTATTTCTAAGTCCTATTTTTACTGATAATGTATCAACAGACGTACCATAACACGACGTGAGTAATCCTGTTGAAACGTCGGAAAAATAGATAAATAAATACCTGTTGAATAAAACTAATTATTATACTTTATCGCTTAAGTTTTAAAATATTTAGGGATTGATTGTATGTTATTTACTATGTTCATGTTAATTATTAATTTCAGGTAATGTCCCACGAATCTGTTGAGCAAAGGAATAAAAAACTGTTGGTTGGAGCTGTTGGCAGTGCCGTGGTGGCCATATTGAGCGTACTATTTTTCAGATCTATAAAAAATTTAAACTAATGATGACAAGAATTCAATTCTGATGCCAAAAACTATTAGTGTACCGAATATGTCTCATACCATAATCTTAAGTGTTGATTTAACAGTTATTGTCTGAAATAAATGTTTTTTATAGGTATAGCATTGATCTATTTTAAGTTACTCCAGTTTAAATTGTTGACTTGTTGCTGTTTATGGTGCATTAAATTCTTTTTAATCTGATTGACAGAAACGGGAAGTGCATTTGCCGAAAATAAAATGTATTAATTTCCCAGTAAACAATAAGCAAATCGAGTTGTACAGACCCAATTGTTTTGACCTCATCAATTAAAAATGTAAGGTAAATGATGAATCGGTCTGTGTTTGAACTGTCGAGGCAGGCGGTACAGAAGAATGAATATTTAGTCGTCTAGCAGCGGCTGTGACGTAACGAGCGGGAACGGCCGGAAGCGGCCGGGAGCGCTCTGCCCAGCCGGTAACGAAGTCCCTGCTCTGGACAGAGGTACCTTATTGCGGTCGAAAGCGCCAATTGAACTGCGTGTCCGCTACTCGCGCCCAATCCGGACGTGCATACTCCCGCGAAATTTCGGGCGAAAAGATCATGTGAATTTAGATGAAACAAACAGGAATAAGTACAAGTGTGTGTAAACATGGGTTTGATTGTGTGTTTTTTTGTGGCGGTTGTTCTGATTTTAACATGTGCACAGGATATTTATGAAACGGGTGAGTTTAAAATGTTTTGAATAGCTACCGATCTATGATTTATGTATGTGAAGAAACGGCACGTGAACGTTCCTATCTCCGGCGAGCAGTTTTGTCGTCAATCACAGCCTCAAGAACTGTTATGAAAAATCTCAAATACCTTATTGAAGACCTACCTACTTATGAATGACCTATCTAAAAATAAAATTCAATACTACTATCGACAAAAAAGAGCATCAAACAGTGTTAAACTAGTATTTAACCTACAATGGAGATCAGTTTTTGTATGGTTTGCTTGTCGACGCGGTGTACGTTAGGATATATTATTCTGTGGCGGTGTCTTGGGAGACCTAAGTCATAGAATCGCTATGATACATGAATAAAAACAGAGTTTTTTTCCTAATCATAGATTTGGTTTTAGTGGAATCGGTGGTGGGTCACAGTGCGGAACTTTCCTGCAATGTGACAGCGGAAGTAGAAGACGACAAACTGACAATCCTCGCGTGGTACAGAAACGGGTCTTCGACAGCTTTCTACAGGTATACCTACCAGACTACTAGAATCTGCGTAAAAGCCGGTTTTATAGGAGCATTCCATCACGATCATAATATGTAAGGGGTCATCAAAAATCTCACGTCAACTTAGTAATAATTTAAGTCTCTTTTCAGGTATAGGTCTCAGATATAAACCTAGGTAATAATAACGCTTTAAACAAATTAATTTGTACCTTCTTTTTAATTTATAATTCAACTGTAGTAAAATATGTAAAAACTAGTCTTTGCCCGTGGCTTCCAATGCTTTGTGTCTATGGAGACATTTAATAGTTATTTAAATACCTCGGAAACTGATTTATGGGATAAAACGTAGCCCATTTTATTCCAGGCCTAGAACTTATTACATCTAATCTATGCAAATTTCTGGTCCGATCCGCTCAGAAGTTTTGGCGTGACGACGAGTTGTATTGTAACAAACACATCCAAACTGCCGTATTTATAATATTAGTGTGGTATTGAATTGCTTAGAGACTACTATTATTACTGTCCGTGCCTACTAAAGCACAGACAGTAATTTCGTAGGTACTAGTTCTAGGTTGCTCTAAAAACCAAAATAAAATTTCTAGCCGCCTTTTCCGACCAACTCGGCATAATGATACGGAGTAGAAAACCAATCAACTCCTAACTACAACCAATCGACTTGATTTTTGGGATAGAGTTAGTTGATAGGAGGAAATTAACATATGCTTTTTATCCCATAAATCATTTCCCATGTGATGAAACCCGTCTTCTAAGCTCGGATACAGGTGACAAACAAATCAAATACCAGGTGGTCATCTCCATCTGATTGCTAAACGATTGCTCATCGTTTCCGAATAAAGGGTAATGTAATTTCCATGGAATTGCTTAGGTAATCTCGTATGAACCTCAACGTTGTGAACGTCGATAATACCTTCTCAAAGCAAAACCAATTACAAGCACTAGGAATTATCATCTTTCTGTAGCGAAGGAATCGACCCCTCCAACACACACCATGGACGTTGAAAGAACCGAACTATAAGGGTTCCTCCCTATCATCAAGCATCGTTCTGTGTATTTAACACGTCCACTGCGGTCAGCAATCCGCCTGTCATGCGTGGTGTTTATGGCAAAAACCACGTTGTTGAGAAAGGCAACCTTAGGATCTTAAATCTCCTTGTACGTATAGGTACCTAGTACCTATGTCGTGCTGATGACTAGGGATCATCATAGACAAACGTATAGGGCAAATAGTGCCCTCAGCTTTTATTACACCTAAGGGGAAAGTGGGGGAAACACGAACAGAAAACCAAAGGGAAACCATAAATACAACAGCGGAATTAAGACACAGAGATTCTTTTATTGGTTTTTAATCGAGTTTAACTATCCGTCTTACTAGGTAATTAGCTAATCAACATTTTTATTGTTTCTATAAAAGGTAACATTATGTCGAAGAAGCAAAACTATTTATTAGTTACATGCGGCCTCACCTTAAGGCTTAAGTACCCCGAGACGCATACTAGCGCCGCCGTCACCTATTTTATTTAAAAAACTGTATTTTTAATAGCCATTGGGTAGTTTGTAATACCTACCTATCATAAGCTTTTTTTAATGCCTCTGTAACGGTTTTATTTTCTTGTTTAGACAGAGATGCGAAGTTCCTCATAGTGGCCACCAATTTCTGCTTCCGCATCTCCGCCTATACAAAATAAAACTGTAACTGATGTATGAAAAAAGCTCGTGATAAATATCACAAACTGCCCTATGGTTTTTTGATAATTCCTACTGAGAGTACCTACTGCCTTAAAAGGGCAGCAAACAAAATACACACATGTCACTCAAAGTTCGGGTCAGTGTGGAGTGTGGACCGAAACTGTGAGAAATGAGCCACTGGGGTGACTCAAGACTATAATATATAAATCGTGCGCACTTTGTCCCGAACACTCTCCCTTCTGTCTGGGGCATGCCACATCATAACAATATGCCTCAGCAGTCGCGACTTACGCGAAGATCAAGTTGAGGAAGAAGGCCCAGCTGCAGCCCAGAGCGGCCGCTACCGACTGGTGACCAGCGAGGACGGCGTTGACAAGCTGCAGATCGTCACCGTGAAGCCGTCCGACGTAGGCCTCTACGTGTGCCTCGCTGACTTCGCTGCTAGCCCAGCGCATAAGACTTATGTGCAACTTAATGTTATAGGTGAGATATAAGCTGGAATATTAGCCAGACCCTGGCCATAAATAACATAATAGCAACTATTATTATCAAATATCGGTTAGGCAGTCGAAAAAGTTAGAGCTGGCAATAAATTGTGCCTACCTACATTATATCTAGTGAAGGAGACGACGATGATGATGATTCTTTAGGGACTCGAGCCATTCTCAATGTAGCTACAATGTAAAAAAACTTACTGCACAAAAATCCTACGTATTTTTTTGGCATCGACTTTGTAGGTGCATCTTCTGTGAAAACATCAACAGCAAGAAAGTACTAGCAATGCTTACAAACATTGTATATATGTATATTCAACTTAAACTTTAAAATGTCAACAAACACATATCTTGTCTCGAGACAAGATCCCGGACCAACAAGAAAAAACTCTACTGTAGTAGGTAGGTAGGTACTTACGTATTTGCTAGTTTTCAATAGGACTTCCTACTGAAGTTATGAACGAAAACTGGAAAGTAGATCCTACATAAAGATGAACAAAACAATTTTATTGGCTTTGTCCACAATCATTGCATAGGTATTCAATGCTGATGATGTGATGATTGACGACTAAATTAGGTAATAATATCGCCCTACTTTTATACTTAACTCAAATTGGGGAAGGCTGAAGGACGGATAAATTGACCTTGATAAGAATTTGGATCGATCGAATTAATCACGAAATTTCTTCCGGTGCATGATTGGGTCGGCCGGAATAAAACATTTACTCTTGTTGTTTACTATTCGTTTGCTCTGCTCGGAAGAAAATACTCTGCATTTATTTCAATAGCTCCGTTGCCCGTTGCCTTGTTTCCAATAAAAAAGCAGAGAGTTTTCGCCTATCCAGCAGAATAGCACGGCCACTAATTGGTCCGCGGGTTAATGAGGATGCTGACAGCGCCGGAACAATTCACTCCATTTTAATAAACAATAATTATTATGCTACGTAAATATTACATAATTAGAAGCAGACTCGTTCACCTACTTTAAGTTGCGTTCCATTTTATTCCGGATTTGGAATTATGTAGGTTTAACGTTAAGTTAAATGTAGGTACCTTTATCTTACAAGTTATTAGAATGTCCAAGTGAAATTCATGCGAAATCTTTTTAACGTAGGTTCCTACGTAGGTGAAGCTACGACATTATACCTACTTACGAACTAATACGATCTCTTTTCCTGTCTTGTGGATTCTCGCCCGCGTGCGGGTCAACCGAAACCTATAATTTCATATATTATTTCTATCACGCTGGCCACACGCACGAGGATTGGCTGGAGCAATAATTCTAGGTTTCGGGAGGCCCGCTCGCGAGCGGAAATCCGCATAACAGCAAAAGAGCCCTAATTAAAGAAAGACAACTTAATTCCAAATTTAACTTTTAAATATTTTATAGGTAGTAAACTTATTAAATGTTTTAGAGCCAACCCGTCATCTTTGGGTGATTCATGAGAACGGCACTCATGTTGCGAAGGCAAGCGCTGGTGTCAACATAAGCCAGAACATCGGCCCCTATTATGTAGGAGATACAGTGCATCTGGTCTGCGTTGCTTTTGGAGGTAAGGTGCCCCATTCCACTCATTCAATTTCTTTGTCCAATGTACATTTGATCAAAGAACTTGGATGACTTCATCCAATTTACTAGCAACACCGATATTTGATCAAAGATTTGAATACTAGTTTCTGCCCGCGGTTTCACACGCGTTGTTTTTGTGAAAACGTTTATAGATTAATTCTTTCCCATGGAAACTGAAATTTTATGGGTTAAATTGTAGCCTATTATTCATATATAATATTAGTGAGATGTTATGTAATTTCATTTGAAATAAATAACTACACAAATCACTTAGAAATCTTGGACAATGGGACACAATATTTTTTTAATTTGCTTTTGGTGGCTTTCGTGTCACTGCGGCCATGATGGGCCTATTGTGATCGCCACTTTATGTGTTCTCCCCTAAAGCCGTTTCGCCATTTACCCTTGCAGCCGCTAGGAACTGCAGGATTTCCTTCGGTGAGAAGTCTCGCGTAGCTCGTCTGGGCCCGAGCAGGTGCTTGCCCAGATAAGTACCTACTACGTTTTTGCATCAGTGCTCCACACTCTCCTAGCAGATGGAGAGGCGTTTCGTCCGTCTCCTCACAATGGGACACTAAGACAATATCCTACTGAACAGTAGACAGATAATTTACAATAATGTAGGTTCACCTCAATTGGCCACTTTGTTTACGTAGGTATCATTCTTTTCTAGGCAAGCCACAAGCATCCCTATCTTGGGAGACTGATCAAAGGTTACTGAAAAACACCTCAACTCCATTATCAGAGCACCGAGTCAGAAGCGACATCATGTATGGTCCACTTCGACCCGAGGACCACGGTCGAGTCCTCTCCTGCTTTGCCAAAAACAATGAACGGACCACACCGTTGTCCGTCGATGTTGTTATTGACATGCTTTGTGAGTTAATAACCTAGATACATTCCATGGAGGCCTTCAGGACTCCGGGTGGGGGTCACTATAATGCACGACACTTAATTGTACGGTCGAATAATGTACACCTTGATAATCCGTGTCAAAATCTATTAAAATTGAAAGCCATGACACGGATTATCAAGGTGTATATTATTCGGCCGTACAATAATTTGTCGTGCATTATAGTGACCGCCGTCCTGAAGGCCTCTTTTATAGCCTGGGGGATCCTGGTTACCTCACTCCATTCAAGTGTAAGGTAGGTAGTGTACCTACATACCCTGTCCTGCTAAACTTGACCGTGTTATTGAATAAATTAATTTTAAAAATAATACCCAACAACATAGCACTAGATGTACGTGAACTGCTAAAAAGCTACGCGACTAACTGCCTAAAAATTTGAACGCTATAACCGAATGGCTTTATGGATTTTCATGATAGGAAAAGCTTCTTGCGATGGAATCAGCATTTTTGTTCATTGATGTGGAACTTGGTTTTGAGCCAGTACCCCCAGAGCTGGTCTCGTTGCGGGCTGAAGGGCACGAAAGCGGAAGAGTTCGTGCGGGGGAGACCATGATCCTGCAATGTCGAGTGCTCGGTGCGCGCCCTCTGCCGTCCGTCTTGTGGCGGCGGGACGACAATCAACTCAGCGGATTGGAACAGAACATTACGGTGAGTAGGTACCTCATAACCTACCTGATGAAAAGGCACGAAAAGACCCCCATTGTATTTTAGTGTCGTAGTAATTATTGTTTAGCTCAAAAATAGATAATCAACGATGTGTTTCACATATTTGGTGATAACGCGTTCATAACGAAAATCCATCCAAATCGGTCTCGCCGTTTAATACGAGTTAGGTGACAGAGATATGTGCAGAAGAATTATACAGGGTAATCGCCAGACCTCGAGCTAAAAAAACAAGATTCGACAAGTGCGAGTGTAACTCGCGCGCCGAGGGTTTCAAACATGAAATGAAATATTTTAAAAAGTATGAAACTTACAGAAATTTCAAAAAGTGTTTTAAAAAGGCCGAAACGATACCTTTCATTTGATACCCCACATGGGTAGGTACCCCTTTTTGAAAAAAAATCCCCTTTTTGACCATTTTTTAAAAACTATTATTATTACAGACTTCTCTATATTTTTCCTGTAAAATATAGATTGATATCTACAAACGCCTAATACATTGTACATGGATCGGTCATCAATCTTCTGAGCTAGGGGGGGGGGGGAATGGTCAATTTTCCGTCTTTTTTTGAAATATTTCAAAAAGTATGAAACTTACAGAAATTTTAAAAAGTGTTTTGAAATGGTCAAAACGATACCTTTCATTTGATACCCCACATAAGCAGGTACCCCTCCTTTTGAAAAAAAATTCCCCCCCTTTTTGACCATTTTTCAAAAACTATTATTATTACAGACTTCTCTATATTTTTCCTGTAAAATATAGATTGATATCTACAAACGCCTAATACATTGTACATGGATCGGTCTGCAATCTTCGGAGCTAGGGGGGGGGGGGAATGGTCAATTTTCCGTCTTTTTTTGAAATATTTCAAAAAGTATGAAACTCACAGAAATTTCAAAAAGTGTTTTGATATGGTCAAAACGATACCTTTCATTTGATATCCCACTTGGGTAGGTACCCCTACTTTTGAAAAAAAAATTCCCTCCTTTTTGACCATTTTTCAAAACCTATTATTATTACAGACTTCTCTATATTTTTCCTGTAAAATATAGATTGATATCTACAAACGCCTAATACATTGTACATGGATCGGTCATCAATCTTCGGAGCTAGGGGGGGGGGAATGGTCAATCTTCCGTCTTTTTTTGAAATATTTCAAAAAGTATGAAACTTACAGAAATTTTAAAAAGTGTTTTGAAATGGTCAAAACGATACCTTTCATTTGATACCCCACATAAGCAGGTACCCCTCCTTTTGAAAAAAAATTCCCCCCCTTTTTGACCATTTTTCAAAAACTATTATTATTACAGACTTCTCTATATTTTTCCTGTAAAATATAGATTGATATCTACAAACGCCTAATACATTGTACATGGATCGGTCTGCAATCTTCGGAGCTAGGGGGGGGGGAATGGTCAATTTTTCGTCTTTTTTTGAAATATTTCAAAAAGTATGAAACTCACAGAAATTTCAAAAAGTGTTTTGAAATGGTCAAAACGATACCTTTCATTTGATACCCCACATAGGTAGGTACTCCCCCTTTTGAAAAAAAATTCCCCCCCTTTTTTACCATTTTTCAAAAACTATTATTATTACAGACTTCTCTATATTTTTCCTGTAAAATATAGATCGATATCTACAAACGCCTAATACATTGTACGTGGATCGGTCTGCAATCTTCGGAGATAGGGGGGGGGGGGTATGGTCAATTTTGCGATTTTTTTTGAAATATTTCAAAAAGTATGAAATTTACAGAAATTTCAAAAAGTGTTTTGAAATGTACAAAACGATACCTTTCATTTGATACCCCATTTGCCTTCCTAGGTCTCTTTTGAAATTTCAACATCAAAATTTGTACTGAAAATATTCATTTTCATTTTTCATTTATTTATATATTTTTTTCTTAAAATCAGTAATGGCGCACGAAATGTATCATTATTTCAAATTTCAAGTTAATAGCTGCAGTAGTTACTGAGATATTCAAGAAAGAGCGGGGACGGACAGAGCGAGACCATAAGGGTTTCAAAACCGATGTTTGAAACCCTAAAAATGGGGATAGGTGGAACCAAGTGCTATAGCTTGAAGTTTTGAAAAACATTTTTTTAAATCTTAAACATAGCCAAGAGGCTTTTCAGTGTTAAAAAGCCGTTTTTAACCCTGAAAAGCCCCTTGGTTTTTTTAAGTTTTTTTGATGTTTTTCATGTTTGCTATAGCTTTTTTAAACTACCAAAAGTTTTTATAGTAAAATGCTACCTCTGTTATCAATATTTTCAGATGGAGTCCTCTCAAAGGCTGGTGGTAAGCGAGATCCAGCTGACGGTGGAGCGAGATTATGACGAGTCCAGCATCACGTGCTGCGCGCCCGCCTATGCGCGCGACGACGAGAAATTCGTTTGTGCTGAGAAATTACCTCTTACTGTCTTGTGTAAGTATAACAACTAGAAGATTCTAGAAAGATCTACCCTTAGCTTTTTTATCTTTTTGAGTTGAACACTTGTCCATTAGTATCTACAGTCTATAAGAGATGCCACACGGGCGCTGCCGCTGCGCTGCGACGAGACGTCGAACGCAGTGACTTCATCAACGCACTAAGTGAACGCAACGCTTTCTCCTGTCGCTGTCCAGCGTCATCACAGCGTCGTCGCACCGCAGCACCCCATCCCACCTCGTCTCCCTCCCTTCTTGTGCGCTGCGCGTGCGTTGTTTCGATGCACGTTGTTTCAGCGCACCGTGTGGCATGCCGGGCAGATTTGTATGTAGAACTACGGAGCGTCAACGCTGCGACATCGCAGCGGCGACGCAGCGCAGCGGCAGCCCGTGTGGCATCTCTCTTACTAAGACAACAGTCGTCTCTATACAACAACAAAGCACAACCGTATAAATTTACTTTAATGATTTCTTGCCACCGGACAATGTTTACTAAACCGGCGCGGGCGATACGACTGCAGCATGTTGCCGATCAAGCTGTCAGCATCTGACCCACCACCGGGCTGTGTAGGCAGCGTCTTGGCTACTTTGCTGTGTAGGTAGACTATTTTAGGAAACACTAGTATAACATAACCTTTATACCTATAACATAAATAAATATATATATAACATAAACATAACCTTAACGCGTGCAAAACCTCTGGCTTTGCACGTTATTATTTTGTAATTTTGTTATTTCTATCCCTTGGGAACTGATTTACAGGATAAAACGTATAGAAATTCTGTTGACGGGTCTTTTTATACGCAAATACCTTCTGCCCGCGCGCATAGAGGTCGTTCTTTGCCTTTCTCCAGGCCTAGAACTAACTGTAACCTATGCGAAATTGCAGCTTGATCTGTTCCGTAGTTTTGGCGTGAAGAGGTAACAAACACTCAAACATCGTGTGATAGGCCGGCCTATACTGCCTCAAATCAACTCCGTCCGATCTCCATAACTTCCAAACTACTAAATGTTTAACTTTGAAATTTATACATAGGTAAAGTTCAGGACTTACTCTATCGATCATATGTTTCGAAAACACAATTCCAGAAAATTTTCTTGATCGAAAAAAATAGCAAAGTTACCTAGTACCCTAAATTTTAACTAAAACCTTAATTTCTGAATAAATACAGAAGTTAAGATCTCGAGAATAAGTATGGTAATAGAACTAAGTAAGAAGAACATTTTATAAGTTTAGATATTTTCAAATAATGACCTAATTAAGAGAAAGCTAAAACTTGATTTTTGGGCTTGCCTTGCTATGCCCGCACCCGCTTCTATGAACGCGAAATCCTATGTCTATCCTTTTCACAAAAAAATTAAGTTGTGGCCCTTAATAAGAATAACTCAGTTCCTGATATTATCTTCTGTGCTTTTTGAAAATAATGAGATATTAAAATGTTTATTGGCTTTAGTTTCAACACCATCCTGAGCGCATTATCCAATAAATGGGATAGCCCATTCCTCGTGCACTGTAATCGAGTAATTATGAAATGATTACATCATCATTCGATTATAGTGTTTGAAATTACCAAAATGTTAACCTGCCATGTACATCATTAACATAGAATAAGACAAATATACAAATATAAATAACACAACTATGGACCTAAATGTATTTTTTATGATGTCTGAAATAAATTTATTTTATTTAATTTATTTTTTATTTTAGATCCTCCTGTGTTACACGTAGTAGTGGACGAAATGGATGAAAGTTCACAAGAAAATAACACGTTCGAGGTGACTAAAGGCTCAACACTGCGGATGGCGTGCAGCTACCTGGCGAATCCTGATGTCTACCAGCTAATCTGGTTTCATGAGGTAATTTTCGAAAATAGACCATATCCAGGAAACATTAGGTCACAGAATTAAAAGAAATTCTACACTACTCGGTTAAAGAATCCCATAAATATAATGGTTTAAGATAAAACTTCAAACAAAAACTAAAAAAACAAAAAAAACAAAAACAGACAAAGCAAGGTAACAGCAAAGTAACAAGAACAACAACGCATAATCGCACACGCGCAGCGAAAACGGTGCAAATTCGTGTTCGAAAACGGGCAAGAGACAATGAATGGAAAGTTGTCAAAACCAGAAACTGTCTCAGACTTCTGCGATTTGTTCCGGTTATACCAGTGCCATTTTCTACCAATATTTTATATAAAAAAATATCTAGGATTCAAGAATTGACTTCTATCATCATCATCATCAGCCTATACCAGTCCACTGCTGGACATTGGCCTCCCCTAATGAGCGCCATAGCGCCCTGTATTCAGCTTGCCGCATCCAGCATCTGCCAGCAGTCTTACGCAAATCGTCATCCCACCTGGTCGGAGGGCATCCTACACTACGTTTTCCGAGTCGCGGTCTCCACTCAAGAACACGTTTACCCCAGCGGGACTTACCTATATGATCTCGTATACCCTTCAAATTGAATATTATTTCTACTATTATCATAATCGAGTTCTGTTTCAGGAGGACATAATCACCCACAGCAAGGATGGAACCGAAGAAATTCAGCGAGTTTTAGAAATAGCCGACATATCGGTTGCCGATGGCGGCGAATACGCTTGCGCAGCTACCAATGACTTGGGATCCACTTTCAGCGATCCAATAGTCATCAATGTAACATGTACGAAAATACGTGAACAACAAACACTAACTAAAATAAATAAATAATGCTGGACAATCCACACAGCATAAACCTTGCCGCATGCTGCAGCGCAGGACATAAAGTGCATTCAAATATGGGCTTTAATTCGATAACTTTAGATACATTTTGCAGTGATAATATGGCTTTCCGCAAGCTTCTAACGAGTGGCCCGCGAACTGTCTGTAATCTGATGTCGTCAATATGAAATGCATCTAAATGCTATTAGTTAAAGCCCATATTTGAATGCACATTTTTTGTGCTATGTGGTGTGAAAGCTCTGATCTGCGACAACTTTTATCTAGCCCCAAGCTAAGTAGAGCTTGTGTTTGGGTACTAGATGATTGATGTTATACCTACAATTACTGTATTTACAATTATTGTATTTACAATTATTGTATTTACAATTATTGTATTTACAATTATTGTGTTTACAATTATAGAATACTTTATTAACAAAGAAAATTACAATCAAATAATAGAATTAAATTAAAACCAGTATTTACTATAGAAACAATTGCGCTAACTGCAGACTGTTGCAAACAATCTACAGGTAGCTCAACTGATACGTGATATGGATCAGTTGAGCTACCTGTAGATTGTTGTACCAGTCCAAAAGCGTCTTCAAGACAATTATTGTGTACAATTATTGTAAAAATAGGAACAAGAAAATCCAAAAAGCCATCCGTTTAAGCATCTTTAAATCTAAAACTTTGCTAGGCCATGCGATTTAAAATGCTAATATTATATTCTATTTTTAAATGTTGTGTTATTCGTATTTTATGTGACACAATAAAAAAAATGCTTTTTAGTAATAAGTATCTTCTTTTTATCACTAGATCCAGCATACTGCGAAGAGGAAAGTACCATAGAGTATGGTTTAGGAGAAAACGAGTCGATGAACATAACATGCAACGTGATAGGAAATCCCGAACCGATATCGTATCGCTGGATGATGATGGACGGCGACTTTGATATTTCTACAATGAAAGACCATCCGCAAAGAACTTTCGAGACTGATGAAAATGTGCTAGTTTTCGAACGAATTAATAGCACGACATACAGTAAGTCTAGGATTAAAAAAATCCGGGTTACACCTGTTGAAAATATATTCAAATAAACCGGCCAAGTGCGAGTCGAATCGCACCTGAAGGGTTCCGTACTATTGTTTAAAACTAAATACCTAATACTTGAACGATAAAAAAGCAATTAGACAACACTAGCGACCAGCCCCGGTTTCGCACGGAAAGTATATTATGAATATAGTTTACATAAAAACCTTCCTCTTGAATCATTTTATCTATAAAAAAAACCGCATCAAAATCCGTTGCGTAGTTTTAAAGATTTAAGCATACATAGGGATATAGGGACAGAGAAAGCGACTGTTTTATACTATGTAATGTAGTGATGATGCGGTCACAAATCACCACACAATCTGACCGTTCCCAACGTTGCTTAACTTCAGTGATCGGTATTCAATTTGGTATGAGCGTTGCCCCCTTATTCATTCCTTTTAAATTTTTATTTATTGCTATAGTGGCAATATTTTACCTACACACACTCTCTGTAAAAATGTCAACAATACCGTCTACGGTTTTAAGAAACAGCCCGCTGGACAGACAGCGGAGGCTTAGTTAATGTTGGCTATTATTTAACATTTAAATTAATTCTAGCTAGAATTTTCTATATTATGTGAATATAATTTTATTTTGCAGTAAGTACATAATAGGTAGGTACTTATTTTATTGAAGGTATTCTGAAGTTTATGTGACATGAATAATTGAAATGTGTTTTTATGAGGTCAACAATTATGGTGAACAACCGAAAATAAATTGAAATTATTTATAGGGTCCCGTTTTCAGTCTACGGGTACGGAACCCCAAAAAGTAGAGTCGATAGTGTCGATAGCTACTAAAATAAAATTTAAAATTTCAGCCAGTCTATTTTGCTGGGGAGTAAATGGCGTGCCAGAGAAAGGTAACGTCCACACTCCGTGCAAATTTCTAGTAACCGACGAGACAATACCCCGGCCGCCGATAAGCTGTGGGGCGACTAAGAATACAGCTGGAGATATCATCGTGAAATGTGAGAAAGGACACGATGGAGGCTTGCCACAGGTGAAACTTGATTATTCAAGATTGTGTGTGAAATTCATTTAATGATTGCACGATATAAAAGATTGTTTAGTACAGTAAAGTTCCGCACAGTTTGATTAATCTTACGTGCTTAAGGCGGTGGTATGCATGAAAGTGGCGCCGCATCCACTTATTTTATTGTATTACTGCGTTGATCACAGGAAATTTCAAAAATCCTATTATAATAAAGCTTATAATACCTAGAAGTATCTAAAGTACCTAGTAACCTAGTAAGGTTACTAGGTACTTTAGAAAAAAACATCGGGTTTTTGCTATTTTCTAAGTTCTCTAAGTAATTTAGATAAATATCAGCTATGATTGGGCAAACGGAAAATTGTAAGCCATTTGCTATGAACCCCCGCTAAAACAAAATAACAATGTCGTTTTGGAGTCATCAACAATATGTCGATATACTCCTAAAATTATAATTGATTCATAGTTCATAAAGAGGCTGGTGTTCTCTGGAGTACCCCCCACACAATCCTCACACTTACCAAAACATAACACAAACACTCACCCATTCATAGATCAGGTATATAGATACCTGTCCTGTTCACCCACTCTATGTCAGACTTCAGGTACATATTGTAATTATTATTTACTAAGTTTTTTTATTTTTATTTATTGTACATAACTCTAATCTAGATTTTTAATATATTCTAGCTCACAGAGTGGACCTGGTGACCCGTAATACAGGTTCTTGTGAACCTAAAACAGGCACCAGTCTCTCACAAAGTTAGCTATAATATTAGCATTACTTACCTAGTCAGTTATTCTATCAACTAAGCTTTTATTGTGAGAGAAAATAAATAAATTGAAATTAAATTGAAATTGAAAAAAAAAAAAAGTTTGTTTTAGCAAAGGTTTATAGCAAATGGCTTACAAAGTGCACAAAACTTCTTCGCTATCTAAATGATTCGAAGAACCTAGAAAATAGTAAATTTCATGCGTGGCCTACCACTATATTCTTATCGACGTTTTACAGAAATTCAAGTTCACCGCCTCGTCATCCGACGCAGACGGTCATTTACTGACAATAATCAATGGAGAACCTGAGTTCATGATCCCTGAACCGAAACTGGACAACTACACGTTTGTTATTTTAGCTTTCAACGAAAAAGGGGACAGCAAAGAAGTGGTCATAGAGAAAACTGATGTTATTGATAAAACGGCAGGTAAAAATACGAATGAAGTTTATTAAACCATCTCATCTTTCCACCATCTACTAACATCTTCTTTGCTTGTGTAGGTACATATTTGTACATCTTCATAAAATAACAAATAATGCAAAGACACGCAAATTAAAGTTACGGATTTATTAATTGACATGACATAGTCGACTATGGTTGATCTCTGGTTTAATTGCACGGTTTAGATACCAACGAACCAGTCACTTTCTAAAAATTAAATGTAGGTTTTTTTTTATCTGACGTGCGGCATTAGACTAACCTCTAATACCTATCCGTTAAGATAGCAATCACGCGTTCCCAATAGTTAATGTTAAAAGTGCAATAGTGAATTTATTGGTTTTAAGAGCTGGCCGATGCAAAAAATTGTGAAAAGGATAGGCATAGGATTTCGCGTTCATAGGAGCGGGACAGAGTAAAGCAATGTCAGTGCAAAAATCATGTTTTTGCTTCTATTCTATTAATGATTCAAAATTTAAGCTTTAAATAGAAAAACTACACGATTACTTAAATAAAACATTAGTCTGGCTATGTAATTCCTAAAAAATAATATGGTGTTGTCGCTGATACTTTAGAGCATTTCAATTAAAACAGTTTTTTTAAAGCGATTTTTGTATAACTTTTTGTAAAGAAACCAGTTTATTTTTTAATATTCTATTTGATTACTCGACTTCTATGGGTTTTTCCCCTACCTATCGTATTTTTTTAATTAGAATATTTAAGTTCGTTACCATAGATTAAAGGGTTTAAAAATACACAATTTGCTTGATTTTTGCATCAGGACGAGTACCTAATGTTAATCACCTGATTAAACGTGTATAATTTTGTAGGTTCGATTAGCAAGTAAATTAATTTTTAATCATGGTCGTGGCGTCCCGCGACGCTATTCCGGTTTCCACTGAATCCCAGCGCTGGGGAGACAATTATCATGTGAATCAGGTATAATGCTGGGTGAAGGCCATATTCGTCCTAGACTCGCAAATTAGGCACTATCATTTTATTTCTATTTATTGTTTTAACCAAACTAAGTCTTTATGCAAATAACACCACGTTTCCGAATATTGCGCTAAACTCAAGTCAAGTCCGACCATTCGATTTCGTAGGAATACTCACATACTATCTCTCTTGTTCTATCCTCCGAGATCTTCCTATCTCAAGGAGCGCTTTGAATTCCTATCTTCCTCACTCTTTCTCTCTTTGCGTTCCTCTAAAACCCTTTTCTTAAAAGGCCCTGCCTACACTACCCTTTCTACGTCAAATCTTTCACTGTACAAGTGACCCGTCTATGGAAGGCTGGCTCTGCTTCTGAACATCAGACGTGCCAAATCACTCCCTAACTTCATGTACGTTTATTATAATTTTGAAGGTTATGTAGGTATGTAGTATTATTGATTTCTTTTGTTTTTTGAAGATCATTCATCTATATTCTTACATGTCCAGTCTATCCCAAGGTTGCCTGGAAGAGATCGTTCATAGCGAAAAGGCCGCCTTTATACCTAGTCTGCTCGTAGAATTTGTTTCTGTACTGTTTGCTGTGTTTGTGTGGTAGGTACAATAAAGTATTATCTGTCTATCTATCTAATCTTTTCCTCTCGATGTAGGTGATGCTTATTAAGCAAGCTTATTATAGAATTACCTATACAAAGCAAGCTTTGTATAGGTAATTCTATAATGAAAAATATAAAAAAATCCTAATTAAAATTACCTATAAAAAAAAATCTTTCGTTTCGAAAGTTAGCTATTTCCTTACTCTTCATTTTAAGCTTGGAGATGAAAGAACAGAAAGCAATATTTAGAGATAATAACAGGTAGGTACACAAGCTTTGCGTTTAAGTTGACTTAGTTTATAAAAAATCACATCGCCGAAGCCTTGTAGAATTTTTGTAAACAAATAACTAAAACGTAGGTACTTGCTTGCCGAAGAGTTTCAGATATAACTACCTTCGTACTGCGTACCCAACCAGCATGCCCAGCGTGGGGATTATGATCGTTACCCCTCATGAGACAAAAAAAATCAGGGGGAGGCCTGCGTCCATCAGTGGACCATTATAGGCTATTGAGGTTGAGCAATATTTACTGAAGGAAGGATCTCAACCACAAGTAATGTATTTAAATTGCGATAAAAGGACGCGGCAACAGAATGAATTAAAGGTTGATACAGGATGAGTATGAGCGGTTTGTTTACAATAAATCTACAAGGAGTTTGGCTAAGGCACAGTGTTTTTTTTCACCCCAAAAAAGTGACTTCGTTATTTTATTCATAAAATCTATTGAGCTTTGCATTTCATTTGCAATTTTCTAGGTCAAGGTCAAGGAAATTTAAAAAAATCAGTTTGGGTAAACGAAGCGGAATTGATATTCGGGTGTTCTACTCTAACATTTGAAATGCAAAGCTCAATAGATTTTATAAATAAAATAACGAAGTCACTTTTTTGGCGTAAAAAAAACACTGTGCCTTAGCCAAACTCCTTGTAGATTTATTGTAAACAAATAACTAAAACGTGCTTGCTTGCCGTAGAGTTTCAGATATAACTACCACCGTACTATGCGTACCCAACCAGCATGCCCAGCGTGGGGATTATGAACACTACCCCTCATGAGAGATATTCGGGTGTTCTACTCTAACATTTGAAATGCAAAGCTCAATAGATTTTTTGAATAAAATAACGAAGTCACTTTTTTGGGGTAAAAAAAAACACTGTGTAAGGTATAGGTCTTATTTAGGTTCCTAAGGTGTACATAAAGATGTATTTTAGTTCCAGAGATACCGCAGAGTGCAGTGTCCAACATAACAACGCTTGCGTTGGCTTTATGTGGAGGAGTGCTCTTGGTAGCATTAGCGGCGTGCGGATTAACATTGTGCTCAAACGAGCGGGGATCTAGACTTGACTTGCCGCGCGCGCATTCCGACCCACCGCTATGCGCTTATAACACAGAAGGTGACGAAACAAGACTGAGGGGCGAGTCTATTTGACGATAAATAAATAATAATAAATAATGCTGGACAATTCACACAGCATTCACCTAGCCCCAAGCTAAGCAGAGCTTGTGTTATGGGTACTAGATAACTGATATACATAATATAACACAATAAAAAGATTTTTTTTTTTATTATAAACAAGTTTAAAGATTAATTTCATTTAAACCGGGATATTTACCATGATTAGATTTTTTAAGTTTTCTTTATTTGAACAAAAATCTCTATTCTTAAAAAAAGAGGAAAAAACAGACTAACTTTCCCATAGATTTAGTACCTACAGCGCCTCTATCGGGAGGACAGTGAACTACGCAAATGCCATACAAAAGTGACGTAACATTTCGTACTTTCGTCAGATATTTCTCACCCTGATTGATTGAGAAATTATAAAATGCAAATGCGCGAGACAGGAAATCGTTTTATCCATCTCCGACTGTAACCTGCTGTGAAATAAAAAACTTATCGCAAATCAATGCTCTCTAATTCACTGCTCATTTATGATTAATGTTGACAGTCTAGACATGATTAAAAATACTAGAAGGTTACCCATTCACATTGCTGTCATTTTAATGTAGAAATTAATTGCAGAGTCGAATTGCGAGACATACCATGATAGCGAAGATGGCAGTGACTGTAACGTAAGACGAACGGAATCATTTAGACGAGCTGTATCTCGATACCCTTCTAAGAACTTCGATGTTCGGAGAACCAGCTCATTCCACTCCGCCCGATACATGCAAGACGTAGAGCCAGAGATCAAATGCAATGAGATGATGCGCCATGGCAACAGCTGCAGAGTGCATTCAATGCAGAATATCAGTCGCAAGAGAGATGACGCGTTCTGCGACCACTTGGTTCTGCACTTGCCTCCAGAAACAAACTACAATGTCCCTAGACCGGTAAATATCCTCTATAAATATACACTAGCCAAATTCGATGTAGAATTTTTGTAAACAAAGCACGATAAATAACTCAAACTCACTTGTTTGGCGTCAAGTTTCAGATATAATTAAACTATGTTTATCGAAAGAAGGCGCTCACATCGATAAGTAATGCGAAGTGCATATAGAAAGACTGGCATTGCAGTAAATTTATGTTAATTAGGGTCGGTTTGTTGACAAATATTCTACATCAAGTTTGGCTTGTGTACAGATGCCAGTTTTTTTTAATAAGTTACTTTGTTATATGTACCTAGTTTAAACTAGATTAGTTCTTTTTTATCTTTTAAGACAGAACATTCTTAATTATTTTGTTATGGGGTGAGGGCGCTGACTCCACCACACAGTTTTAACATTTGCGGTACCTAGTCATCCCACATTTGTATCCTATACAATGTTCTGTGCATAGTAAAAATATTTTTTTGTATCTGTATATTAGCAACCCCTCAACCGCAACAGCCTATAATAGTCCACAGCTGGAAGCAGGCCTCCCCCTTCTTTTTTTATCTCATGGGGGGTTTGCCCATAATCCCCTCGCTTGGCATGCGGTTGGGGATCGCAGTTCGGTGGCTATTCTGCAAGAGGCGCTGCTGACCACCTCCCGTATGTCCCTTAGTCGCCTCTTACAACATCCACGGGAAGAGTTAGGCCCTCCGCACATGGAGCTACTCAAAAAGAACTAGTTACAAACTCAAATTACTAAGGAGTTACTTGAGCGTCACCGCCCATACATTCTCGCACAGGTTCGCACACGACGCTACTAGTCAAAAACCGGTTAGTAACGCGTTAGCAACTGATCACGCGTGACGCGACGTGCCGGTCGCCGCGCTACTAGTTACAGACTTTTCTGTTTTTTTGTTGTGAAAAATGTGAGCAGAAATATCAGAAGTGACTGAAACCATGCAACTTGAGTAGCGTCGTGTGCGAGGTACAGTTTCTAACTAGTTTGTAATTACAATTACTGATTAGTTCCGTCATTTTTGGGTAGCTCCATGTGCGGACGGCCTTAGGGTGGTGCAAATTCTAAGCCGGCACCACACGGCTGTTAGCAACGGTACGTCGTTATTGCTTAGAAATAATGATTTGTTTGTTTCAGATGAACACATTCTACACAATGCCTAGAAAGTTACGGCAAAAAGTAGCCAAGGAAATAAGCGACGAGGTATCGGAGATCACTCTGACATCAGACGGTTTTTCATTACCGCCGCCACCTGACGAATTCGGGACATACAGAGCGGCGACGAGGATTAGAGATATCCCCACTAAAACGTCTCCAACATATACGACCATCAATAAAAGAAATAATTCCGTGAAGGAACCTCTTAGACAGCAGTATACGCCAATGTCTCCGATGAATGTAGTCGGCGTTCCAACTATAAGCGGGGCACAGAATAGCTTGTACACCTATCCAGATGAAGAGCCTACTCATCAGGTAAACACCAACCCATTTGATGACGATGATTCAACTTAACTATTTCTAATCCAATGTTTTGTTTATTTTAAAGGGTGCGCCTTTTGCTTATCATAAAGAATCTGGATTCTAAATTTGATGAGATGTATGTATTAATAGTTTTTGAATGGTTCTATGTAGAAAAGTTGACTAGTTAATTGTGTATAGTTAACGCCATTGCTGAAAATACTCAATGTTCCAAAGGGGCTTTATAATGTAATTTTAAAGGTACCTACTCTATTGCATTGTACTAATTAAAGCTGATGAATAACTACAAAAAACAGGTTGCTTACTAAAAAATGGGATTGAGAATGACGTATTATGACGACCGATTTGGCGCGGTGGGCGAAGGTCTACCTGCTACGCAGAATGTTGCGGGTTCGATTCCCGCCTCGGGACAAATGTGTGTACGATCTGCAGACATTTGTTCAGGGTGTTCGCTGGTCGTTTTCTATATATAATAAAAAGAAATATCTATGTATTGTATTATATTAAGTATATCAGTTATCTAGTACCTATAACACATATCTGCTTAGCTTGGGGCTAGATAATGCTGTGTGAATTGTCCAGCACTTTTTTTTTACGGCAAACCTATTTTTTAACTAAGGTAAAGCCTTAGTTTCTGTAATTTGGACAATGTTCAGCAATGTTGGCGTTGACTTTACATTATTTTAGAGTTCGCTCAAGCATTTATAGTAGAGTAGCCTCATGTGCACCACTCGACTAAGGATCAACGGGCACCGAGACGCGACGCGACGCGCACATTAATTCAGAATATTACTTTATTTACTACGCCAAAAGGTTCAAATTTTATTGACCCATTCCACTCATCCAATTTCTTTGTCAATGTACATTTGATCAAAGAACTTGGATTTCTTCATGCAATTTACTAGCAACAACGATATTTGATCAAAGATTTGGATACTAGTTTCTGCCCGCGGCTTCGCACTCGTTGTTTTTATGAAAACGTTTACATGTAATTCTTTTCCATGAAAACTTAGGGGTGAAATTTTAGGGGTTAAATTGTAACCCATGGTTTATTTCAGCATATGGAGCTACACCTATGCAAATTTTTAGGCCCATCTGTTGAGAAGTTTTGGCGTAAAGAAGTAACAATCATCCAAACTTTCGCTTTTTTTTGTCCATGATATTAATGTTATGTAATGTAAATTCATTTGAAATCAACTACGCAAATTACTTAGGAATCTTGGACAAAGATTTTGGATAAAGATATTGGATGAGTGGAATGGGCACCTTATGTCAATAATATTAAGAATGTATGATATGCAGTTTTGTGTTTCAAAATAGTTATTTATCTCAGAATCTGTGAAAGCTACCACCTTCATATTTAGGGAAATGTTACTTCGAACTTTTATATTGGAGTACGTATTTTTAAAAACACGATTGGTGAAAGTTTTCTCGATAGTTTATTTTTTTGAAAAACAGATGTTTTACACACGTTTTGCTATTTATCTCAGGAACAGCACACTTTTCTTGTTGGGTTTTTGTTTTGTAGAAAAAAGGTAGAAGTTCTTCTTTAGTTACGCTTTTTTATTTTTCGATTGGTTGTCTAATAATCTTGTAATAAGGTAAAAACACATATTTACTTCGTGCGAACGCAAATTAAAAACATGTGTGTATTTTGCTAAAACCATTTTGAACCTTATAGATCGAATATTACTTTGACAAATACCCAAAATCGTTTCCACCAACGTCATTCGGAGGCTGGACGCCTCCTCGGATGGACGTGAGGTCACGTTACTTTTTTCACGATGACAGCTGACAAAATCATACGAATTACGATATTCGACAAATTTAGTTTTGCAGGTTCAATGGTTCGTTTATCATTGAAATAGAGTCCATATTGAGTTGCAGTTTTCGTTTATGGAATTTGCAAAGATTTTATTTATTGGCAGACCTATCAATTGAGTAGAATGGGTATATTTATTTATTTATTGTAAAAACATGGGTTTTTCCTCGTGACCTAACTGCTTGTCAATAAATAATTAATCTACTCATCTAATAACCAGGCTTTTTACAAAAAAATATTTGAAATAACCTGAAAAGTTTTTAAACTTCGTAATCTATATATATAAAAATCAATTGCTGTTCGTTAGTCTCGCTAAAACTCGAGAACGGCTGAACGGATTTATCTTATCTTGGTCTTGAATTATTCGTGGAGGTCTAGGGAAGGTTTAAAAGGTGAGAAAAATTCGAATAGGTACCCGTGCGAAGCCGGGGCGGACCGCTAGTTTAAAATAAAACTATTACAATTATTGAAACTCAAAAACACATACTGCCAAGTTTTCTCAAAAAATGCAAGTGGCCAGTAACATTTTGGTGGGCTTCGAGATAAAAACTTTTTATTTTGGCATCCGCCTGATTCTAGCCTTAAATTTTAAATTAAAAAAAATAAAAAATCCCGTATATTTTTGCCGCCCGCATATTTGTTCGCTTGGATTTACGTACTTTCTTCCCTTTTTAGGGTTTCAAAGATCGGTTTTGAAACTCTTATGGTCTCGCTCTGTCCGTCCCCGCTCTTTCTTGAAAATCTCAGTAACTACTGCAGCTATTAACTTGAAATTTGAAATAATGATACATTTCGTGCGCCATTAATGATTTCAAGATTTTTTTTATAAATAAATGAAAAATTAAAATGAATATTTTCAGTACAAATTATGATGTTGAAATTTGAAAAGAGACCTAGGGAGGCAAGAGGGATATCAAATGAAAGGTATCGTTTTGACCATTTCAAAACACTTTTTGAAATATTTCAAAAGAAGTCAAAAAATTGACCATACCCCCTCCCCTCCCCCTATCTCTGAAGATTGCAGACCGATCCACGTACAAGTACAATGTATTAGGCGTTTGTAGATATCAATCTATATTTTACAGGAAAAATATAGAGAAGTCTGTAAAAATTAACATTTATGAAAAAAAAAACATATTGAAAATGCTCGAAAAGGGGGATATTTTTTATCGAAAAGGGGGCTACCTACCTATTAGTTTATCAAATGAAAGGCATTGTTTTGTAAATTTTAAAAAGTTTTCGAAATTGCTGTAGGTTTCATTCTTTTCAAAATATTGCCATTCGAAAAAAGACGGAAAATTGAGTGTTCAAATAATTGGCAAATGTTTGAAACCCTCGGCGCGCGAGTTACACTCGCACGTGACGGATCTTGTTTCAAGTAAGAACTAATATAGGTATTTTCCGATTAGGTGTAGTAAAAAAATCTTTCTAAACTTACGATTTGACTATTTACATACTCGTAGATAAGGGAATAATACAGATAGCATGTGCGTTGCTATTTGCACGGAGCTGCGTGTATTGATTTTTTTGCGTGTACACGACATCTTCTCCTTCACCCACGCTCGTTCAAAAACATTTATAAATTAAAATAATAAAACGTCAAGTGCGAGTTAGACTCGCGCATCAAGGGTTCCGTACAAACTCTTTAGCAAAGAAATCAGTCAAATCCAGACGAATAAGGCACAATAATTTTCTGATTTGATAACGATTATGACGTAACTTATTTAGTCCCTCTAACTATTGGCGTCTCGAGACTAAATAAGTTACGTCCAACCCTAGTGTAACAATGTACTATTTTGTATGAATAAACCACAAATTTACGGTTTTCTGATTTTTCCCTTTACTTGTGCTATAAGTCATTGCTTCTTGCCAAATTTCATGGTTCTAGGTCAACGGAAAGTACCCTACAGGTTTTTGGTCCATGGCGAGATTCGAAAATTATTTTTTCTGTGAATATACTAAAAATTTACGGTTTTCGGATTTTTCCCTTTACTTGTGTTATAAGACCTAGCTTCTCACCAATTTTCATGGTTCTAGGTCAACAGGAAGTACCCTAAAGGTTTTTGGTCCATGGCAAGATTAAAAAAATATTTTTTCTGTGAATAAACTACAAATTTACGGTTTTCAGATTTTTTCCTTTATTTTTGCTATATGACCTTGCTTCGTGCCAAATTTCATGGTTCTAGGTGAACGGGAAGTACCCTATAGGTTTTTGGTCCATGGCAAGATTAAAAAAATATTTTTTCTGTGAATAAACTACAAATTTACGGTTTTCGGATTTTTTCCTTTACTTGTACTATAAGACCTTGCTTCTCACCAAATTTCATGGTTCTAGGTCAACGGGAAGTACCCTATAGGTTTTGTGTGCATGTGATTCCCTTGGAAAATTGAAAAAAAATAGACATAAACAGCTGTAACTTTTGATTGCGTTGACTTAGAAGTTTGATTTATGTCGAGGCTTCAAGAGGTTACGAGCCTGCGTATATGATGTGAATATCAACTCGATAACCCTACGCGTTTCTGAGAAAAGTGGGTTGACAGACGGACAGACGGACAGACGGACAGACGGACAACAAAGTGATCCTATAAGGGTTCCTTTTTTCCTTTTGAGGTACGGAACCCTAAAAAAAACAAACTAAAAATTAATTAATATTTGCATAAACGAAGGTTGGTGTAAATAAAGAGCCCTCTGTCGTCTACATCATGGCCATCATACGAGGCTCAGAATCGTAGCGCCGCCATCGTACTTAGTCTGCGAGCGATCGGAATAGGATTGAAATGAAACCGGCAGGAAATTTACTTTGATATGGTTCTTTGATATGGTAGATGTTAGCCACTTCTAGGTATAGTCAATTTGTGTAGGTCTACGTGTAAATAAAGAGCCCTCTGTTGTCTTCTTTGGGAAATTTTACATCCTCGAAATCATTACAGGGCCTACTATCGCAGACTCTTAAGGTGAAGTAGGTTCGTAATTTCTAGACAAGAACGAGCGAACACCGCGCAGTGAAAGCGAGAAAGGGACGCAAAAGCCGGCCCGCGCGCAATTTTACTGCTTTTTATTTATAAATTTGATATTGCTCTAAAATAATACTCTTTCGCAAAAAACTAAAACCATAATCCTCTAAAGTGTTTAGTTAAGTATTTTTTAGACGATATGTCATGCAAATATGTTAAGTAACTAGCAAATGAAACTGGTTTTCCGTTGTAAAAATGCAAAATTTAGAGGAAACTTTGCGATTTTTTTCTATCGAGTCAAGTTGAGTCAATCGTGTTTCGGCTCCCATAACTTACTAACAAAAATCCTAAGCTTTCGATGCTCATCAAAAAAGATTTAAAAAAATTGTGTTTTCTTGCCTTAAAATTGATTTTCCGTCTAGGCAAAACCTGAGTTTTGGGACCTACTTCACCTTAAACATAATTCTCCGCGGCGCCGCGCTTGCGCCAACTTGTGTCTTCTTTCGTAGTAAATAAAGATATATTTTGAATCAAAGTGCGCGCAGCGTAGCATCGCTTCTCACTATTAGCTGACCCTAAGGTTCCTTACACATAGTAGTTAAAAACGTTTGTTTTAGATAATCATTTATTTACAAAAATAGAAACCATTGTAGTGCCTTTCTGTATTGGAATCATTTTTAACACACTTAACATGATTGTAGTTAATATTTAATTAAACAAAATTAATTCAGCATGTTCATAGAAAATGTTTTGTTAAATTATGTTAACATATTGGAATAATTACTTACACTCTTTATAAAACTGTGCATATTTATCAAAAAGATGTTCGTATTACTTTTAATATTAATTACACACACAGATGAATTAATTTATCAGTCACTGCCATATGAATTACGTAATTTGTAATTAATGGTTATAAATATTGCATTACAAAATGTTTTTGAATAATCGATAATTTGTATCTACTTAATTGTATTTTTTTTTTACTGTAAAAAACTATTTAATAATAAATATGTATTAATTTCACGTGTATTTTAATAACTTTATATAAGACCAATATAAGTTTGGTAAGAAAAATCTGAAATCGTCTATGTCACTGAAATTATTTTTCCTTACAATAATTTGAACACAACTGGCTGCTAAATAACATTGATCAAGCTTGAACTTTATCTTAAGTTAAATAGTTATTCTATGACACTTTATTTTCTCATTTTAATTTGCATTTTCCAGTGAGGACAGTGTGGAACAAACCCTAATAATTCTTAAACTTAGCCCTAAAATAACTTACTATTTTTTTTATTTTACTATTGGTTGTGGAGTGCTCAATCCTACGAACAAATAATAAGTCAGGAAATCTAACTGCTCTCAAAAAATGACCCAACCAAAGTCGTGTCCAAGTAGGCGGGGCTTAAAAGTCGTGTCCAGCGCGTCATCAGTCTGACATTTTTCTTGTTTGCGAGCACACGTGTAATCTGCGTAATTTTTCGTTATAATTTGTGAACTAGCTGTGAATTATCATGCCAGCATGTGTTGTGAAATGGTGCAGGAGCCATATAAGACTAAAATGTCCAGGGATCACGTGTCACTAGTAAGTAATAGCAAAATTATAATTTTATTCAAATACATTAAAAAACGAGATGGTAAATACTATGCAGAATGAAGTCAGTAAATTTGGACTGACTTGGTATTGATTTATGACTTATTTTTTATTTCATACAAAACGATATGATCAGTACTATGCAAACTGAAGTCATTACCTAAATTTTTTTTATGAAATATAAATGTAAATCGATAAACTTTAGATATTTTTATAATAGTAATTTATATATTTGTTTTCTTTTAGTTTCCCTGCTGATCCTATTCGGCAAAATAAGTGGATAGCTGCATGCAGTTAGGTTAGAAAGACAAGAGAATGACTGGATGCCAGTGAAAACCAGCAGAGTATGTTCCGTTCATTTTGACGAAAATGATTTTTATAAAACAATTAAAGGATATACTATGTTACACAAAAATGCAGTACCAGTTTGCACAGTCAGTTCCTACTGTAAAATTATTAGGATAATTGTTATGTAAAAAACAATTTAAAAAAATTAGTCTGAAATAATAGTTTTTTTTTCTTCAGATGATTTAATTTTGTCCCCAAGAAAGATCTTTAAAATATACTATGGAAAATTAAAGGTTAATTTAAGGTTGTTTACCAAGGTTATCGACATAGCTCAAAGGATTAGCAAGCTGAAATGGCAGTGGGCTGGCCATATTTCGAGAAGAACCGACAACCGCTGGGGTAAACGTGTTCTTGAGTGGAGACCGCGACTCGGAAAACGTAGTGTAGGACGCCCTCCGACCAGGTGGGATGACGATTTGCGAAAGACTGCTGGCAGATGCTGGATGCGGCAAGCTGAAGACAGGGCGCTATGGCGCTCATTAGCCTATACCAACCAGTCCACTGCTGGACATAGGCCTCCCCTAATGAGCGCCATAGCGCCCTGTCTTCAGCTTGCCGCGTCCAGCATTTGCCAGCAGTCTTTCGCAAATCGTCATCCCACCTGGTCGGAGGGCGTCCTACACTACGTTTGCCGAGTCGCGGTCTCCACTTAAGAACACGATTACCCCAGCGACCATTTACGCGATATTGTTCTGTGGTCATGACGTCAGTTGAAACTGAGACCTGAAAAAATGCGCTGATGTTGCTGTGACAGTTCATACTTATTAGTACTTATCAGTCTGCAGTTAGCTCAATTGTTTCAGTCTTCAGTTAGCTCAATTGTTCCCATTGTAAATACTAGTTCGTAGTAATTAATTCCTAATTTGATTTTAATTTTCTTTGTTAATAAAGCGTATAAAGATTTACTTATTAGTTTGCTACACAGCCGTATGACATATTTCACGGTGTTTAAAATAAAATTAAAAATAACTGTAACATTGAAAGATTTTTCCATTATTTTTGCCTAGGCTATCTCAATAATACATTTTTAGGTATTTTGTAATATACTTATCTATCTAGTTATATTGTAATAAAAAAAAACATGTTAAAATAAAAAATGCTATTCCTACCTTTCGTTTTTTTATTTTAATTGGTTCGATCCACTTATTGCATACATCGTCCACGCCGATATGACGCAACTGTCATGGCAGACATTGCAGCATGCGCGCGAACCAATCACTGCTTTCGTTCAGCAAGGGCCGAACCAATCCCTGTTTACCTTCGATTTTAAACCAATCACCAATCATGCCATTTTGTAACTTTGGATGTGATTCGTTATTTGAATCATACGTCGTTTTGGTTTTAAGTAGAACCACTTTTGGTTTGGCATTTGTTTTGAATTAGACTTCCTGACTTATTATTTGTTCGTAGGCTCAATCCATGCGATCTAGATGCGCCTGCGCCAGAGACAGTTTTTCAATGAGTCGATTTGTATTGGGACGCGCCTGTAACAATAAACATTAATAAACATCAATAAACATTGTAGAAAATGTTTTCGATTCACATAATTGATTTGAAAAGGCACAACTTGATCAGTTTGAAGATATCATTTTTTGTTGACATTTAAGAACTAGATTGGACCATTGCAAATAACGAGATCTGCTTATCAATCTGTCTGAAAAGATTAGCTTTAACGTTTTTCGTCGCAGGTTGGCGCGAGATTTTTTTGTGGTTTTTAATTTTTTCAGCGAATAAATAATTTACCGCAAATCGTAAACCATTTTCTATGATTATAAAACCACTTATGATAAAACCAACTTCGATTCACTGGTATTTTTAGAGCATTTGGGAATATACGAAATTTTATAAAACGCTCGCAAAATTTAAATGAATCAAAGTTGATTTTATCATAAATTCATAGAAAATTATTTACGATTTGCGGCAAATTACTTTTACGCTAGTGTATTACTTGTAGAATGCAGAAAAAAATTAGACTCACAAAAAAAACTCGCGCCAACCCTCGACGAACCACTCGCGGTTTACCTATGCCTGGGCCTATCCTACTAAACTAATAGCTTCACTGTGACAACAGCATCTTTATTGGTCATGTGTATGCTTAGACAATTTAACCCGCTGTCAATGGACGAGGCTCGCCTGTTTTCCTACAAACAAAATATTCTGCCATTTTTAGCGGGAATGGGACTGGGGCTAGGGGAGGAATGGGGAAAATTTATGGTGATACCTACTATCAAACTTCATTACCTCATAACATAATCATAACTTACTTAGATTTGAAAGTTTGTGAAATATTTTGTTTAAAAAATGAAATTAGAACAATTCTAATTTATTTATTTTTATTTGATAGATAGTCAAAATTAATGCCTATGCAAACTACAGCTTCCTGGTGGGCATTACTATGTATTTGTCTGAATGAAATCATAATCATTAATGGACTTACTCAAATCATTAGATGCGAAAAAATTGTTAGTATAAATTAGTCTCCAGAAATTACTTTTAACCTATGCCTAAACTACCAAAAATCTTGGGAAAATATATTCAGGTATCACTACTGCATGAAAGTCAAAAGTTCGTAGGGATTGATAAATATCGATGATTTCCGATGTCCATGTTTTTCACTTGGTAGCGAATTAAAACAATCATGACAAGTCCATTATGTATTTTTTAATATACATATTATTAAAATATTATTACTTAGTAATGAATAGATTTACATTAAAACTAAAATAAAAAAAAATGCTAGTAATAAATTCTCTCTCATTGTTCATCAGATGTTCATCAGACGCAATTTTCTGGTCTGCCTTAAAAAAACCTTTCTGGTTTCTTGTTCGCTTCTTTACGTTTAAAAAGATTGAAATGAACAAAAAATCTAAATGATCACTGTATAGTTTTACTTAATGTACCTAATTAGATTTTTTGTGACATCGTTTCTTTGTAATTACACTATTATAATAATATAACTAAAATTTTTCAGATAAACGACTAAGCTTGATACGCTTTCGTGCGTCAGAAATGAAATAGGTTCCCTAAAATTTTCGACTTCGGCGGGACTCGAACCTGCGCCCCACCCTTAGTACGGGTGTGCTCTAACCAACTAAGCCACGAAGTCTTCAGTCGGTTTAGTCGAAAATCTTTGAGATTGTTCATTTCTTAGTGATGCCCAGAGTGCGGGTAAGCACTATAACAAAAATGCTATCGTTCGTTTTTGTGATATTTGTAAAGATTTTGTCATCACGTGGACCAAATTGAACCTTAAGGCAATTATCACATTTAATATTTTTAGAGAGGGCAAATACCAAATATCCAGATAAATATGTGCTCTACGACTTTTTCTTCAAAATGCGAAAGATAAAAAAACCTATGCCTAAGAAAATGTCAATCGGCCGGAACTAACTCAGTTATATCGATATCGATACAGAGTGAGTAAACCATCCCTTCAGGTAGTCTCGGTACATAAAAACTCAAAGCTTGTAGAAGTCAAAATTCAAATTTGGAAATTCGTGGGTGACCTTATGCGTTAAGCAATAAGGTCAAAAATACATTCCTGTGATAAGGAAATTTGGCATAAATTACCATAAGTATAAAACTACCTCCTGTCAAAAACGCCCACTAGTCTCGTGGGAGTACCCATAGAGCTTGCGAAAAAATGTTAAATACTCGTTTATTTGGAAATAGTTATTCAAAATAAGACTTTACAGGATGGTGATATGATTGAAAATAAAATATAAATACGACGCGAAGAAATTCGATTTTTTTTCATATTACTTGATTATTTCGGAAAATGGATGCACTATGAAAATAATTTGCAACGATTCAAATTGGAGGAAATTATAATTATTTACACAAAAAAATACTCGCATGTGAAATGAACCACCATCTTTTAGTCTGTTTAAGGTGTTTAATTTTTTTATAAAGACGCTGACCGCACAGGTAGTCATTTTTATCAGAGCTCCTTACTCGGCCATAACGATACTGCGACTGATGAAATCGATTATAGAAGTAGTTTTTATAAACGACCTTGATTAAAAAATCATGGTCCTTGGCAGAGGGGTAAGATCCATCAAGGCTAGTCCTTTGGTTACTTTGTCAAAGTGTGTATGTCATTAAATGTATGATGTATAAGTCGACGGTAGGACGCGCGTGTGTCAGGGTTGAAAGCATTATATCAACGTCTCCGTGCAAATATCACTGAATGCAATATCTAGTTTCTTTAATCTAAAAGTTGTTGAAGACAGCACGACTAACGCACAGCACAAAAATGTGCATTTATGTGTTTTATTTAATTCGTAATTTTTAGATGCATTTTATATTGATGGCATCAGATAACAGACAGCTAGTTGGCCACTCGCTTGAAACCATTGTCATAGTCAAGCGATTTTGGTAGATTTGGATCCCTGAAGTGAAGACAGCACAAGCTAATGTAGGTTTCAGGAATATCTAGGCGGCCGACGCAGCACGGCACGAAGGCTATGTCGTGTGTGTGAGGGTGTGTGTGTGTGTGTGTGTGTGTGTGTGTGTGTGTGTGTGTGTGTGTGTGTGAGTGTGTGTAGGTGTAGGGTACTCTTTGGGCCGCTCTAGTTACTTGAAACTTTAAACGGATGTATTTTTTTTCGAATATTAAGCGGACATTTTTAAGGCGCTCATTAGGGGAGGCCTATGTCCAGCAGTGGTATGATATATTAGATTATTATTATTATTTTATTTAATATATTATTAATATATATGATGATGATGATGAACATTTTTATTAATATTATTGAAGTTTCGAAGTTTTCATACATTAAACGTCAAAGTTAATCGACGAAACTGCTTATCACCCTATTATTTTTCAAAGAACACCACCCTAAGTAGATAGTGGTATCAGGTACTATCTACGCAGCTGACAGAAGCTTATCGCCACCACTTGTTTGTTTAATGTGTATCGAGATGTAGCCTTCATAAAGCGGATAGAAGGAGCAGCGCTTGTAGATTTTACCTGTAGTGAGGACAGCGCAGCCTCGTGCAGGTCCTTGCAGCGAGCAAGCGCGCGGCGCCGCAGTGCGGGCGGCAGCGGCAGCAGCTCGCCGCGCGCCGCCTCCAGCAGTAAGGCCGCCGCCGCACACGCGTGCGTCTCGTCTCCGCATCCCAGCCAAACTCGCTCGTTCACGCTTACCATTCTAAAGGACAATTTAATTATAATAAGTTGGTAATACTGTTTAGGAGTATCTGTCACTGGACCAGGAAAGATGCCAGGAGGTGAGGCGGCTGCGTCGAGGCTCGGGCGCAGTTTTCTTTATAACTAAATACCATATACTAGTCGCGTCATGGGCGATTAAAGTTAAGACAGACCTCGTCGCGACTCCGCCGCCATTGAAGGATTTCTATGAAGGAAACATAGGCGCCCGCGCCTCGGTTCTACATAAAAATGACGCCGCGACCTCGCCTGGATTTACCAGTGAGCGACGCCTTAGATAACGAGCTAGCCTTCCATGACATCACCAAATATCGGAGATATACAAGACTAGGGTTGACCAACAATACAATCAACATTCATCTTGGATTAGCAGTGGTTGTCTTGTGATTCAATCATACCAATATCTTTTACTGTTTTTTTTGTTTCTTTTGGTGTTACAAATAAATTCTATGTCATGTCCAATGGGTGGGCGACGTTAACAGGCTTTGGAGTATTTAAATAGCCACATATTAACTGAATTTATATTCATACTTGGTAACAACGTTTATTTTCACCAGAGCTTTTGTAAATTTATTCTGATAAACTCGTGTGTTGAATATATGAAATAGGAGACTTACTTGATATAGATATCCAAAACTTGTTCGAACGTAACGCCGATGTTCAAAATAGTTCTAAACACCATGCTTTGATCAGCAGACAGCTTACAGCTCATTATTTCTAATTGACGGACGATAAAATCTGAAAGTATGAAAGTGGTTAGTCATAAAGTTTAATAAGCAATTTAACCTCATGTGCGACTTTAACGATTTTAGCACGTTTAACTATGCCAAACAATTAGTTTTACTATGTTGTTGCAATGACACTGTTTCATAGAAATCTTTGTAAATGGAATGTGGGTCTGCTCTAATGAGTTTTACAAGTATTTACGATGATTTTACTAAAAGAACGGAAGAAGTTAACTAGGGAAAAGTCTGCAACGTTGTAATTTTAGTGTTGTACCTATTGTAGTAAAGTAACTGATATAGATATTTGTGCTACTTACACAATGGGAAACAGTGTCCCGTATTCAAATACTCCCTGCCGAGCGATGTCAATTTGCTAAGGACGGAGGCGAGTCTTTCATCAGGTGAGGGCAACACCCTTGCGGCAGCCTCGGCCTCGGCTAAGATATTGCTCCAAATGTTTTCGACCAGAATGGCGTCGTTGTGGCCCGAACACTGCACTATGGCCAGCTTGCATTCCCAAAGGTTGTACCGGTCAGCGTATTCTTCGTATAACTATTGAGGTAAGAAAAATATACATTCTCTTTAACTATTTTTATTAGAGCTCAGATTATAAGAAGGTAATCGAGTACTCTGTAATTTTTTGCTCGAATAACAGTACTACGGCTCTTAAAGAAGAAGTAAAAGTCGTTTTAAAAAACTACATGTTACACTTTCACTGCTGTGAATAAGTCGGTCCTAGCTAGATGAATATATCAGCGACGTTTTAAATATAGCCATGCCAAAAGCTATATTTAGAACACGAACGAAACAAATTTTTTGCTTCTATAGGTGTAAATTAACTGTGTCCTTATGACGACTATGTAGGCAAAAACACGAAGTGATTTAAGCAGGTTTAGTAAAAACATCTGGTTAACTAGTAAAAACTAGTTAGCCGTTAGGTCTAGCACCTGTGTGATCTCCAACAGCTCGTCATCTAACCGCTGCATCAGATGGTGCTGCGGCTGCAGATGTCTCGGCAGCGCGCTGGCCGCGGCCCGCACTGCCATCTGTACCCTGGCGACCTCTCCAGCTTCCTCCAACCTCCGCAGCAGCTCGGCGCCTCCCGAGCCGCCGGCACCCGCACCTCGGACGCAGACTACTCCCGCTGATAGCCAGGACATACGCTGGGCGAGGGTCGCTCCGGATCTGTGTAACAGATTGTTTCTATTATTGACTGTATTGTTTTGCTGCTGTATTGTAAAGCTGGCAAAACATCGCACAACTCACATAAATACAAATTTCAGTGTTTTCTTTTTCAAGTTACTTTTAATATTAATATTTTTATCCGCTCTCTATTGTAATTTTGAGTTTTATGATACGTTTTTAGCTGATGGCCAGCAGGAAAAAATTAACTAAACATATTTGTAGCTTCATTGTATGTTTTTTTACACTTGTCTGTGAAGGTTAAGCTCTTATACTATGCTATCATAAAATAAAAAAATGGAGAGTTGCTGTGGTTTCTAAGATTGAAATTTGAAGCCTACTTGTCTCAAGATGCTTAAGGTTAAGGTTTGTGATATGATAATGTATAAGAAAATTTACAATGAACTGGAATTAAAGTCATCCCTCTGTTTGATAGACCTCAAGTTTTTGTGCCACCCCCTAAGATGATTTAAAAGACATCAACCCTACTGACCCTGGTCGTGTAGCCAAGCCCTCAAGAACCTCCGCAGCGGACAGATGGTCGCCGCACTGTTCCAGAACCTTCCATAACAGATCCAGGAGGTGCAGCGCTGATTGCGGCGAGGCAGCGCGCGCCGCCGCCTGTAGGTACGTCCGGAGAGACGGTGGAGGGGACGCGCCGAGGGAAAGTAACTCTAAAACATAAGGAAAAAGGTGATTGTCTAAAGTTGATTGGTAAAGTGTTATCTAATAATATGTGGGGAGCGGAATCTAATCTACTAATTACATTGGTTGAAATACTCGTCATCCAGCTGGTTTCTAATTGGTTGTTTCCACTAAGCTCAGAGTCTGTATATAAACAGTCCGTCAAAAGGTTTTTGTTAGAAAATCATTATTGTGCGTGCATTAGCGTGCGTATACAGCGTGGACTGCAGAATATATCTTAAAATATATTCATAAAGTTACATTAAATTAGAATCAATTGAAGTCAAGTCACTTGGACGTTAGAATTCGTTCATAAAAATAATAATGAAGTTAGACTAAGTTGACAAAGAAAAGAACATGTCAAACACAGAAAGCTCACCTGATCCTAAGTTTTTAGAAACAAGCCACTCGTACACAGCAACATGTAATAGTTCGTCGTTACGGGATAAACACTCCCACACCAAATTTCTTCCCTGTAAAAATAATAAACTTAGAATTCATAAGAAGGTTGCTTGGAAGAGATCGCTCAAAGCGATAAGGTCGCCCTTTGTACTTCCTTTATTCTATGTATTTCCTTCTGTATTGTATTGTATTTGTGTGGTACAATAAAGAGTCTTCTATTCTATTCATACAATAAAAACCGCTTGCACAACGATAATTAACTGCCTTAATTTTGATTAGTGAGTTGTCAAACCATACAAATACGTCAAAGTTAATCAAAATTAGACTTTTAAATATTGTTGTGCAAGTGGGGCTTAGAGTATTAACCCTTCAATAGCATTGAATCACATGACACATTAATTATAAGACTCAATAATGCAAGTACCGCGATTGTTGTCCCAAGTAAAATAGACAAAAATGACATCGCATCGTCATACATTGCATAAAATTATTGAAGTTGAAGTAATTAATTTCAAATATTTTACGCATTCGAGGACGATGCGATGCAATTTTCCTCTATTCTACCCTTTCTATGGTCTCAATCCCTGCGCTTGGCGTACAGGTTTGCTTGTAGCTTATTTATTTTACCTGGAAATTAGCGTCATCGGCAGAAAGATTGATTGACTCGTTGGCAGGCGGCAATTTCATTGGAGCTGGTTCGACCACAGATGTATCGTGGCTCCGTTCATACAAACGTTCTAGTGCCGAGCACACTTCTCGGTAGATTTCCATCCTAGAAAAATATGTCATTAATTTTTGTTCATTTTATTACTTTACGCAATTGTCGACGACAAAACTTTTTTAGTGTTCACACTTATATAGGTAGCTTACTATGTTTCTATTAGCGAATGCCTATTATTAGCTTTCTGTATCTATTTTAAGTTCTATTGTTATTAATTAAGCTGATGGCAATCCGAACAAAATAAATAAATAAATTAAGGATTTGGCAAAATATAAAGAAAATTGACGACCTCTGGCGCGGTGGACGAAGGTCCGGCTGCAACGAAGGTGGTTGCGGGTTCGTTTCCCGCCACGGGAAATATGTTTGTACGATCTATAGATATTTGTTCCGGGTGCAAGGTCGTTTTTTGAAACCCATGAAGCCCATGACGCACACCAACACTCACGTGCAATGCAGTCGCACCACTGGTTGGGCAGTGAATGCGTTAGAAAATTCATACCAACCTCCTGTAATAAGTAAGATGCCCTTCTCTGTCCTGAGAAGGCTGGTCACTCTTGTAGAAGTGCAGAGCCTTATCTTGCGGGTCTAATTTGCTGGCGCAAGCTACGCACAACTCGACTACGCCAGAGTAGAACCCGGCAGCTAGTAGCTTACTACATACTAATGGTAGGTTAACGTTGGGTGCTACATCCTGAAAATTGTTTATTAATTAATGAAGTAGTAGTTATTTAATCAGAGCATATAGTAAAAATATTATAAAGCTGGAAAATTTCATCCAGCATCCTTTAGCTAGTCCCAACCTTAACTTGAACTCTTAACACTTGTTAAGGGTACCTAATGACTGTTTGGTAAGAGTAAAACCAAAAACTGAAGTGCTGTGTACATTGAGAAAACGCATAACAATATTTTTGTCAATCAAAAATCGTCACTTATTAGTATTTGGGAATTTATGGAGGAAAAATATTGGATAATTAATGATTAAACGAACTTACTAAGTGAAGTTGTATCATAGTTATACGAGGGATTCTGCGTCCGATGATATTAGTTAGAAGATATAAGACAACTTACTTTACACAGTTTCAAAGCATGATGCAGCATTTCCTCTCGCTCTGACGCATTCTTCTGTTGCTTCGCGAATATCAGTAGCTCGTTGGCTTTAGAGCAGGTGGCGTCCTCTTGTCTGTACAAAGTGGGACAGAGTTGCCGTAGTTTCTGAGAGATTCCGTCCACGGAAGCATTGTCTCGTAAGTAGCCAGCGACTAGAGATCCTAAGAGCAGACAGGCCACTTCCTGGCCTCCTACTAACAACTCCCTGAAAGAATAAACATTTAAGCATTTGCAGCTCACCTATTTTGATTTAGTTTTTTAAACTCGGCTGTTCGTCGGGAGTTTTAATTTTTTTGTGATTATAGCTTGTTAACTTAGAAAGACTTGCCTGAAACTGGCAGCGTGTAAAGCAATTTGTTGATCCTGGGGCAGACTTGCAGCAATCACGTGAAACTGATGCTCACAGAGCACTTTCCACAAACTCAACATTTCAATTGATAAATCTAAAACAAAAAACAAAGTTGTAATCATTCTTACCGCCAGTTTCTCCACTACACATCTAAAAATCAATGGTCAAACCTCGTGTGTCAAGTTTATTGCGTTGATGTTGAAGAATGATTTGACCGCTAAATATGCATTTATCTATTTCCAAGCGCGCAAATGACTGGTCAACTAATTAGCTTTCGAGAAACCGGCTAAGCATGGTATAACTAAGTAAATAATGGATACTAAATTAAGATAAACTAAGTAGGTACATATTTCTTACTTATAAATAACTTTAATGCTTGCAAAGAGGCGTGCTCCTCTGAATGCGGCGGTACTAGCGTTCGTTGCATGAAGGCGGCCACTCGCTGTAGCTTTTGAACGACGTACGCGCAATCTTCACCTGTAACTTTACTGCTCATCTAAAAACAAAACAATATTCGATTAGTAGATAAAGAATGGTATTGAAGAAGTCATCAAATGTGATCTAAGTGAGATGAGAATGCTGTGCCATTGTCATTTTTAAATAATTATTTATCTATACGAATCATACATAAAATTTATATATCTATTCACACGTATTGCACAAATTCTCTTAATACCCCTAGGTTTGTTGTAAGAAAACTGTATTAGGGTTAAGCTTGCCTTTGTACATAGACATTCGTTGTTAATTTTTATTTATGTATCTTGTGTACAATAAAGAATTTAAGAAAATTTAACACCGCGCCAGACCCAGATAAAACATTCTTCAAGAGTAACTTCAAAACATATTATGGAAATACTTACGAATTCCTGATTATCCTGCGCCTTTGATTTCGATACACATTTCAAATTCCAGATAGGAGCTAGAATCCTGCCCGCATAAATATAAAGTCCATTATGCTTTGCGCTAAAATCCGTCTGCATCGATTGGTTAGGATCCCTCTGTTGCTGCGTCATATTGCCGGAGAACAAGGATTGGTTAAAGGCCGTTGGACTCATCATGTTCTGGTAAGGTGGCTGAGGCATCATAGACGGAGGTGATCCCGGGTAGCTTTGATTCATTTGGCTTTGATAGGATTCGTTAAATTTTCCTGATTGTGGCTGACCCTGCTGTCCTCTAATGTTCATTGGAGTAGACATTTGACGAGGTAGGAATGTTGGTGACCCTGTAACACATTAATTATCAATTGATGTACCTTCACATTGATGTGTTCAGTTCAGATGGTACAATACTATACTTAAAAATATTTTGCTTATCACACAATATAAAAGGATCGAAGTATGGTATCGAGTAATTTGTACCGGGTGTTCTGGTCGTTTTCTATGTAAAATAAAAAATATCTATCTATGTAATTTATTTTAGTATGTATATCAGTTATCTAGTACCCATAACACAAGCTCTGCTTAGCCTGGGGCTAGATAATGCTGTCTGAATAGTCCAGCATAATTTATTTAATTTATTGTACCATCTGAATCGACACCATTATCAGTGGTGTTGATTATGTTGGTACTTCTATTTATTTCAGTACGTATTTTCGAGGCGGGGCAAAGCCATTCTCCTTTTTTGTTGGAAGACAGCAAAAAATATTACAATCGCTTTCTTCATCATCGAAAAAAACCTGACGACTATTAGTGCTGTTCAATTAGATATGTCAAGTCTTCATTTCGGTAAGTTTTTGTACCTACTTCAATACCATTATGTAACCACTGACAAAATGGACGTCGAATAAATGAAGTTATTACGAACCTATAACGGAAGTCATTTGCAAAGGAGGTTGGTACATGGGTGCTGGCTGCAACTGACTCCCGTAGAGGAAGAAAGCTCGCGTCGCCCACTCGCTGATCGAGAGGTCGCCACTGGTCGTGTCTTCGCAGGCCAGGTATGCTGCGCAGGCGCATGCTTGCTCGACGCTGTGCAGCTATCATGAGGAAACAGATATGGTTAATAAGTTTCTGCGCGCGGCTTCGCACGTATTGTTTCCATGGAAACGTTCAAAGGTTATATCTATCTCATGGCAACAGAAAAAATAAAATATAAAATACCCTGTGTTATTCCAGGTAGTAGAACACTATTTAAAAAAGTTTCAACGCAATTCGCTTTGATAAAGTTCTGGCCGGAAATAAAAAAGCGCGCATGCGGAAACGACATTGGATAACCAAATAAAAAAAACGCGAGAACTTATTTGTTTTCTATTACATTTAACAAAATATTACAGACAATTTTAATTTGATTCACACAAATTGATTGGAAGATGGGTTCTAGCAGTGAAAGTGAAATATTAACACCAAAATAAAAAATATATTCATCTCTTTTTTTATATTTCCCATAGAGGGGATGAAAATAACAAACCTGGAAGAAGTCTCTAACTGCATTCGCGTCAGGTCCACGGCAGTCTCGCAGTAGTTGCCGCAAGAGATCGGGCGCGGAGCCCGCTGTCGCGACACAGGCGCCGCCGCCCGTCACCACCGCCCATCGGGACACCCCCCATACTTCTGCAAATGGTTGAGTTTCATTATATTCTATTGTTTAATCAGCGGTAATTGAGATGAGAATGCGCCTTATTGTTAACTGATTTATGTTCGTGCCTCACACGCGTTGTTTCTATTGAAACGTAGTTTTTTCTATATCATGGGAACTTTTACGGTATAAAATGATCCCTATGTTTATTCCAGGTGTAGACCTACATCTATGCAAATATGCAAAATTTCAGCCTGATCCGTTAAGTAATATTGTGATTGGTTTTAAAATCCAGCAGCCGGTTAACATAAAGATATGATTGTTTAAACTTGAAAGTTAAAAAAAAATGTTCGTCAGGGGTTAACCAAATCCTACTCTCTGCATAACCAGGCCATACAGCAGAAACAGCTCAAATCCTTCAAGTGGAAAAAATAAAAATCCTTGTGCTTAACAGCTGCGTTTACGCATCCTAGTACCTAGGCGTAAATGTTGTAGAAAGTACCTTTTTTAGACAGTAACGCCGGGGATAGATGCTCCGAATGGTGAGCCGGCAAGGCAGTGAGCGCCCAAGCAGGCGCGTCGAGTGCCAGCACTGTGTGAGCTTCGCTGAAGCCGTCGCCTCCAGGGACGGCGCGAGACAAACACCACAGAGTCTCTGCCTCGCCGCCGCCACCGCCCGCGGAGCACACCATTACCAGGGATCCTACAATGAAATACGAAGTTAATAATAGTCATAGTGGTGTCGAATCTGCTTGCTTTTGCTGGCACCAAAATCTGAACACATTAAATATATTGTTGTTTTTAAAAGAGTGTGGCAACATTTTTAGACTACACCAATAATGTTGATTGTGTTGTATAATGAAATCTACGTAACTTACTCAGTTTTAACATAGGTAAGTTACTGAATTGTCTGTAAAGGATAAAACCAAACCAACCACCACTATAAAACCTTTTCTGATCATAATGCACCCTTCCTTACCACCTACACCAAATATCTCTATTCTAGGTTTTTTATCTTACATACAGGTTGAATGAAGGTTGCCAGGTTAAGGTGGTTCGACGCTGGTTGGCAAAATTTTTGGGGTCATAATTTTTTTCTGCATTTCACAAGCAATAAAACTAGCGGAAAAGAAATTTGCCGCAAATAACTATTTTCTATGAACTCATGATAAAACCAACTTTGATTAATTTGTATTTTAAGAGCATTTAGGAAAATAAGAGATTGTGCTAAAAATTAACATTACCAAAAATACCAGTGAATCGAAGTTCGTTAAAAGACCATAAGTCCCGACGCGCTGGCTGGATGGCCCTATGTAGGCTGTTACAAATTACTGATACTAAGTCATCACGGGAACTTCGTCTAAATTAGCGTGACATAAAATACATATGCCTAAAGCAATAAGCAAGGTTCTCACCATTTTCATAAACAGCACTATGAACTTGTTTCGGTTTTAGTACTGCAGCGTTGGGCGTGAATCCAGGCGGCAATCTGACGTGAAGCAGCGTCAGATACTGTGGTCGCTCGATGTCGCCTTGGCTCGCGCTGCGAAAGACAATACATATAAATTAATTATTATATTTGTGGATGTGTATGGGCTGGTATTATCGTATCAGCCCATACACGTCCACTATAGGAGATACCCCTATACAACGCCACAAAGAGCGGTCCTGAGCCGTCTCCATCCATCGACTTCCTGCGACCGCTACAATGTCATAGGTCCATCGAGTTGATGGTCTCCCAACCCTCCTTTACCCGTTGCATAAAAAAAAATCATAAAGGGGAAATAAGGGTTCTTTCACTTTGACTTTTGTGCACTTTGACTTATTAAAAGGGGTATTTTTTTAGAAGTTAATTAACAAAGGAAGGAATGACAATAGACTGGACTTACTCTCCGCTTCCAGTATTAAAATACAATCTTGCACCAGTCTGTGTTACGGCAACCAGATTCAAATGTTCAGATTCTGATACATCAACAGCTGATATTGCTATCACAGGTCTAAAGTTTGTTGCCTCCAGTGTTCTGAAAAGAAATGATCATTTAGAAAACAAGCCCCAATGAAAAAACTATTCATATGAGAGTGAGTTTTACTTTATCAAAATTTATAAAACATAGACCTCGTAATTGATAGACAGGTTTATACATATCCCACACCCCCACAAACACATGGCTCTGGATGCGATTATACATACATACACCCTTTCAATCAGTCACCACAAACCCCGGAAGCGAGGTGGGGGGGAGGCCAACACCTCGCTTCCGGAGGATTGGACGCCAACAATGGAATGAGGGGTACAAAAGTTCAGTGTTGACTGTGTAGGTCGTCTATCAATTACCTAGGTCTATATAAGAGTAGGACAATAATTGGGAGTATTGTTTTATGTACTGATAAGTCTACTAGTCTTACTAGTAACTCTGTTAGGAAAAAAGGTCTCTGCAGTAAAACTGGTAAGACTACTGGAAATGTCAGGAAAAATTCTTACTTCACAATATCTGTTGCTAAGGAGACAATCTTTCCCTGTGATAATCTCACAACTCTGCTGAGTTCTTCTCCGTCATGACCCAAATCAAATACTTCTATGCTCCCTTTTTCAGACAGTGTGTATAAAATATGCCGGGAGTTGTCTACTTCTATTTTGACTATTGGATCTTCATCATACAAGGCGGCATTTATAAATGATGGCACCAGGAATGATAGTGCACTTGTGGAATGATTTACTTTTTTACAATGTTTTCCGAACCAGCCTAGTTGAGCCTGTAAAAAAATAAAAATAAAATTTATAATTTGAATAAAGTGCCACACAACTGAGGCCACAGTGAACAACAAAACAAATAAAATACCTGGTATGTAATTTCATAAAGGCACCCATCTTTACCTCCCATGAAAATCCTCCCCTTGGTAGTTGATTTTACGCACATCATTGCAATACCATCAGTTGGGAGAACAAATACAGGTTCAGGGACCAGCTGAATCTCTTGCAGTTCACCAGATCTATCGTTTTTGCTATTTAAAAAGGTTACTCCTGTTGAATAAATGTAGATTACAAACACTTATTTTAAACATCAGATGACAGTACTCAAATAGAATTCTTATAAAACATTACACTCCTGTTTTTGGGCAGTAATGTGAAAATAAACCTGGAAGGCTCGGTGGAAATCACAGTATGAGCATGTATGTTATGTTTTTTGACACCAAACCTATATCAATCACACTAATATTATAAATGCAAAGGTTTGATGGATGAATGTTTGTTACCTTCTCACCAAAACACTGAACAGATTGGGCTGAAATTTTGTATAGATTTTGTTATAGGCCTGGAATAAAACATAGGCTTTATCGCTTTATATTTTTTTAATTTGAATGTGCGAAGCCGTGGGTGGAAGCTAGTAGAATACAAAACTCACCTAGAACTACAATTTCCACAGTTGTAGTCAAAACCAATAAGTATTTGACAAAACTTTGAAATACTCCAGTTTTAGGTTTCACTAAACCTACACTGACTATAGTCTCTCCCAAGCCATCGAAGTAAGCCACATCACTGCCATGTTCAAATGCCCAGACATAGATATTGCTATCGATTGCAAGCCATACCCGACTGATTTCAGGGAATACTCCCATCAAACAATGGCACTGCATATCTGATCAAAATGCTAAGAACATTACACAGACAAGAAGATATTATGAACTAATGTAATTTAACAAATTCATTAATTAATTTAAATGAATAATTAATTTTAATTTCTTTAATTTAAAGCCTAGAGGCTTTAAATTAAAGAATTTGATTGAATTGAAAAGGATACGAGCAAAGTGTTCCATGATCTCTGATGGCAAAGGAACTTTGTTTACAATCTTCAACTGCGATAGGTTTGGATGGTTTAGCAATGCTGCAAGGTTCCTGTAGTCTCCAGCGTTCAGACCACTGCATGTTGGGTTTCTTTGAGCAGCAATGCCAGTGATCTACGAACACAGATGTTATGAGAAATTATTCTGTTCATAAAATTTGTAATATGTCATTTAGCAGTGATTGTAAGAGTATAAACTAGCATAATAATGTGTAAGATGTTGAGCAAATGATTAACGAACCTCTAAAAACGAAGGGCGCGAATTATCAGTGCAAATAAACCGGTCCAACGTACAGCCGGCTAGCTCCAAGGATTCAAGATTCATCTTGCTGCCGTCAGCTAACCGTGAAGCGTCAATACCATTAGATATTATTGTCGGCATCTACAAACAGAATGCATACAAAAAAACAGAATTCTAAAATTTTTGATTGAATTTCGTTGATCGGATTTAGGTTATGTTATCTGTCAATTTGATTTGACTTACTTTAGATCTGTGATCACTTACCTTAGTTTTTTAAAAACCACGTTAATCTGCAACTTCTAAACTTACGTGAAAATTTTATCTTCATTTATTATGCACATGTTATTAATACATTTCACTATATTTTGGTCTTTATCAGTTTTTCAGAAAGTTTTCAAAACTGTAACGACGTTATCATATCAAGCAAACAAACAAGCAAAGCAAGCAAAATATAGAAAAACAATTCTACCAACATTTTAAGCGTTCAAGAAAAAACCATGCTTGGCACCCCAAGACTTTTAGCTAAAGGAAACGGCATCTGTTGTTCAGTGGTAATAAACTTATAACTATTCGACACTAGATGGCGCTTTCACCATGGGCATTTTATTTTGTGACTCACTAGATGGCGTGTCTTGACCATTCACTAAAATTATCAACAAGACCTATTTATTATAATAAGCGTCAGCATGAGCGTCGGTATCGTCGCCATGACCTCCAACAACAGCTATGGATACCCTGTGAGTACTTCAACACCTACAGTCATGTACAATACTGATTTCTGGTACCAACAGCTCTTCTCTTATGTCTAAACCTGCGTCAGTTTATACATTTTATTAGGCACTTTCGGAATGAGAAAAGGTAGGTATCACGTGTATTATATCAGGTACGCACTACGCCGGTAACTACCTACTGAGGGAAAAGCCGGAGGACAAGTTTTTATTATTCTCATAGATGTCGTGTTATCATCATAGTTTGAGATGCCTTCAACTCATCTATGTAAAACAACGTCAAAAAAAACAACCAATGCCATGATACATATTACTTACCTATTTATTACTATCTAAGCTATTATCTAATTTATCTAAGCCTAACAAATGAAAAAAAAATTAAATGTTGCTAATATTTATTAGGTACCTAGGTACATCAATCAATCTACCTGTCTATGTTAAGTTTAACAACAATTCTCCTTTAGGTTCACCAACAACTTCTTCGTCGAAAATAAGCTGCCCACGGAGAAAAGTTTTTTTAACAACACCTTTCAGTTTACGGCCAATGTAAGGTGTTAACTGAAACAAATAGTAAGTAGGTAAGGCAACATAAGGTTTATCATAACATTTCATAAGATCTCCGCTCGGGAAATTATATTGGAAAATGGAAATTGCTAATACGTGATTCACGCAGGTGGTTTGATCTCGGAACAAAGTTTTGTCTGCTTATACATTAAAATGCACATTGGAATTATAAAATTTATGTGTGTAGGTAATATACGGTCTTATCTAAGTGTGGGTATTGGAACTGACCTTATTTTTATGCCTTATATTATCAGCAGTGACGGTAAAATAATCTTCAGAATCGAAGAAAACGAGGTCCGCATCTAGTCCCGGTTTTAAAGCCCCCTTCTTGTGTTGAAGTCCGCAAAGGTTTGCTGGGCCAGAAGAGAGGTATTTGCTGATAGACCGTAAGTCCAGCCCACGAGCGCTTGCGGATGTCCAAAACAATGATAATCCTGTGAAGAATGTTGTTCAGTTGCTGGCGAAGTACTTACAAGCGAAACTAGCGCCGCCAGTATTTTTATTGGCCACTAGGTACATTCTCTTCTCTGCATTCCCTGTCTAGCAATTTCATGGCCCACGCACGATCTCACGTCCATCTCCAGTGCCGTCAGGTGGATAAAATATAGCCTATGTGCTAAATCAGACTATAATCTATCTCTGTGCTAAATTTCATCCAGATCCGTTCAGCCGTTTTGGCATGATTGAGCAACTAACATCCATCTATAGATATAGTAGGATGTTGATAGATGATCATGCATGCCCAGCGTGGGGATTATGGGCATTACCCAACATAAGAAAAAAAACAGAGGGGGCCTGCGTCCAGCAGTGGACCATTATAGGCTGTTGAGTGAGTAATAGATGATGATGATCGATAGATGGATATCGACAAGACCATCTAAACTTCCGCAATAAATAATATTAGTGTGATAGAGCCTTTTGATAACTTGATAGCAATAGCAAACGTCTTTTGTTTGTAATGTTTTAGCCAAATAAATAAGCAGGTGGCTTTTGAAATTGGGAGTTGATGGCCAAATCCGAAACCATGAGAATTACAGAAAGACTTAACAATCAAGACTTTTCTGTAGTTAATTCTTTTCATAGTCATCATTGAGAAAATAACTTTTCTTTTACTCTCATGGTTTCTGATTTGGCTGTCCACTCCTATCTCAATCAATCAATCAAACACAAGACTGCTACCTATCAAGCTAATCAAACGGCTCTATGATTTACATAAATTGAAATTTGAATGAAATGCTCTTTAAAGTAGTACTACAATAAAGTTGATATAAAGTGATGTAGGTACCAAATTGAACGGAAGAAATGCCGCCCCAAGCTTCCAAATTATTGCTGCACTTCAGTTCGGGCGTGCAGGGCGAGTGATCAGAGACAACCAGGTCTAATTTATCATCCAACAAGTATTCCCAAAGTTTTTCCTGTCAACAAAATTCACACATTGTAGGAAAAAACATTGGCTCATAAGATTCTCTCAAAATAATTAAGTCTCTTAATAAATGGACGTTAATAAAAAAAATTTAGTGAGTTACAACCATGACCCATCAAGTAAATAATTAAATCAAGAAACTTCTGGAGTAGGAGTCTAGCCGTAATGGGACAAAATTCATTAGTTTACCTTATTCCCCTTATCCCTGATTGGAGGAGCGCACTTATACTCGCTTTTCCCTTTAGGTATTTCCTCAGCGCTAAAGGTCAGATAGTGGTGACAAGTCTCGGCGGTAACTCCGCCGTGCCAGGACTCATCACCTCGGTCCCGGCGCGCCTGACGAGCCTTCTCTAGAATAGGGACCACCTCAGCTGATGAAACGTGGACTATGTGAACTCGGACGCTAAAAAAACAAATGTCATCTTCATCGTAGCCTAGGTTAATGTTTGCTTTCTACTTGAAGCCTCTTCATGCTTGGCTTGTGCAAACCTTTTCAACCTTAACTTTATGGCACAGAAGCTCTGGTACACTAAGGGTACGTTAACACATCTGTTTTACAGTGGAATCCAGTACGTAATGGTTGTGAATACGTTCATACAACAACATCCGCCACCGCCGAATAACGGATCCTGTAAAACGGATGCTGTCTGAATAGGCCTCAAGTGGTAAGTTTACGGCAAACTCACTCTGTTTTAACAAGGAAACTGGTGATCAAGGAAATAGCATTCAATTCCATTTTCGGTGGTCTCGATTCAAGATAAGTGTTGTATTCTTCTGGATCTAATAAAAACAACATTTTAGGCATTAGTTTTACTCACAGTGACATACGTAATAAGTCTAAATTAAAGCAACGACTTTAGTGTTATTTACCTACCCTTCTTTTTAATCTTCCGTTTGCTACCAGTTTTTGTATTTTCTTCTTCCATTTCAGCATGGAACTGAAAACAATCGCAACACGCTTTACACGACATTAGGAAAAGTGCGCGTTGAAGTCTTTTGTGGTGATTAGGTGATTTTGATATTGTGTATGCCTTTTTCATAAAAAAAATCGACGAGCTTCTATCCCAACGCTCCGAACTTAAAATCAGGTTTCTTACTGTTGAGTTGTAGAGGTACAAGATCTAAAGCCCTAAATGAGCATTAATTAATATTTTAAATAGGACTTACAGCCAGCAGAGAACCTGTCCCCTCTAAAGCCTCAAAAGCCTTCTCTAAATCCTCGGGCCCTACATTAGGAAACTCGTCCACGCCACTCGGACAAAGGAAACATTTGAACCCCACTACACCAGCATCAACGAGGTCCCGCAACGAGTTCTGAAATCGATTAAAACATAAATCAAAAACAATCTTTGCGAGAAAAAACAAAGTGGTCCATATTTATAATGCAGGAAAATCCTAAGGTGCACCGAACCGTCTGCACTAATTACATAAATCTTGAAGGAACCTGATTTATTGTTTTTTCTTTTTAAGTTTTGTGCAGGTACGAAATCTAACTTTGTGTGATGTTGAGAATGGCGTGATATTTTGAAGTTTAAGCCTAAATAATGGACACCTATCTCTTACCTAATACGCACCCAATTAACTTAGCTACGTTGTCGATGTTATAGGAAACACACAATACACTATGTCGTAGGTAGGTAGGTATACTTAAATGGTCGTAAGTAACCTATACTTAAATATCAATCAATACAATGATACATATTCTTACTCGTATCAAGTAAAGTAGGCATCTACTGGATTAATTTAGGTGTTTATACGAAGTGCGTAAACCCACAATAAAACTATAAAGTTTTGGTGAATGAGGGAAACAACGAAAACTTAATGTCAATAGAAAATTAATATCCGGCAGTTTAAACACTTAACTTTTAAAATCATTCTCACCGCAGACAGTTATTGATATGTTTGAAACCTGTTTATGTATCGATTGGATGAAGTATTTTATGGCAAAAGATCTCGTATCAGGCAGTTAATATGCAAAAAATACTATTTTTACATTCGAAATTCAATTCATTAATCTTGTCTTGTGTAGGTATTCTGTGTATGAAATAAATAACCAATAAAAATACTAGGTAAGGTTAGTTTGTAATTATGTTATAAATAATATATTGTTGTCTGTTATTGTTTTTTTTTGTGTTAGATGAAAAAGGTTATAGTTTTACCAAATTCAAACAAATCAAATGAGATCTATTTATTAGTCTCCTATAGAGTCTCCTTCTAGTTATTGAATTGGATTCAATAATAATAACTACCAATTATAATAATTTATTGTTGATGTAAAATGAAACCAGGCTGGTTTATTGTTGTGTATTCATCATTATAAGATAAGACACATTGGTATTAAATGTAAGTACATTCAATCAAAAAAAAATTAAATACGAGACATTGAGGAAATGTAGAGCCGGACTCAAGTACATTCAATCTGAGTCCGGCTCTACATTTCCTCAATGTCTCGTATTTACGCCCGAGATCACCTCGGTAACCTGGAATACTTTACCTGATTTCCAGGGATTACTCCTCCCCAGAAGCCAACGTCTACATAAACATTATTCTTCGCTGAATCAGCTTTAGTATTCAAGTTCTTGACTGTTGTCGTCGGCGGTATTGAATTTCTGGAATAAGAAGCAGAATTCAAAGAACACAAAGCCTTTTAAAAGTTCAGAACTGTAAGTAGTCTTAGCACTTTGACACAAGGAAAGTACTTTTGCCACACATTGTTAAAGTAGTCAGTCATTGTCAACTACTTTATGCTTACTTTATTTTTAAATTAAATCACTAACATTTTTTTGCAATGTTTTATAATGTTTTTAAGCTTTCAAAACTAATACATAATTAAAAAACGTGGAATAACGAAGCCACCTAACATAAGTATTTCCATATTACATAAAAGGTGTCTTATAGTATGATTAATTCAATTCAATAAATAAATTCAGCTTAGATACACAGATACATTTTTAGCCATAGATTAATAATAATAAAATAAAAACATCTCAAATTTATGTACTTAACACAATCTTCAGATTGTGTATTTATTGAGACTATGTATACTTTACTGATGAACAAATTATTTTGTATTGTATTTTGTATGGTATCTCACATGATCATAATCATCATTCAGCTATATTAACACTTTTTTTTTTAATTTTTTTTTTAGTCCACTCCTAGACATGAGCCTCTCCCGCTCAAGGAGTGAGAGAGAGAGAGAGCAGTCTTTCGCGTATTGTCATCCCACCTAATGTGGTCAGGTGGGATGACGATCTTCGATAATCAAGTCACGTTTATATCAGCGGTCTGCACTCCAGACCTCACAAAACCTAACAAGATCAACACACTAATCCGTCCTAACATATTTTTATTGCTTATTTTTTTTAGTTGCTTATCAACGCTTACAGCGGCATGTCGACAATAGTGGTGATACCGCCGGCTGCAGCAGCGTTGGTGGCGGTTCGGAAGCCCTCCCATGCTGTCCGGCCAGGTTCGTTCACATGGACGTGGGAGTCTACCACTCCGGCTAGTAAGGCTAAGTCACCACCGTCTATCACCTAAGAAACAAAAAAAAAAAATCAGTGCGAGATCTCTTAGGGTCAGCTCAAACTGAGACGAGACGCGACGCGACGACGACGCTGCGAAAATATAACATTACCAGCAGTTCCCCGCGGTAACACCCGAGTTAATTAGAATTTTACATTTCTAGGAGGATAAAAAGTATTCCCGTAAATCTTCCATGGGAATTTGATGTTTTGACTAGAACAAAAAGTAGCCTATTTTACTCTCTATCCTTTTATCTAATTCTATGCCAAAAATCAAGCCGATTGGTCGCTTAGTTAGGGAGTGAATGAAGGACAAATAAACAAAACAAACATACTTTCGCATTTATAATATTACTAACTGCTGCTTGCGTCTTCGCACGCGTTATTTAAGGTTATTTTATTTCAATACCATGGGAACTGATTAATGGGATAAAAGTATATGTTAAGCCTATATTACTCTCCAGTCCACTCTCCAATTCTCCATCCTTTCAATCCTAATTCTAAGTATGCAAAAAATTAAGTCGATTGGTCGCTTAGTTAGGGTGTGAAGGAAGGACAAACAAACAAACTAACACACTTTCGCATTTATTATATCAGTATAACATAAAGCAAAAAGATTAAAATTGCCGCAAGCGCGCCCAGCGCAACGTCGCGGGGAGTTTTCGTACTATGCCAATAAATTTGTAGAGCGTCCCGTCACGTCTCGCTGTGAGCTAGCCCTTAGCTGTATCACAGACAAGTTTAAAACTTGTCTGTGGCTGTATAGTAGATAATACACAAAGTTCTTATCAACGTTTTGATTTGACTATCGATAGAGGATAGGACATAAAGAGGTCAATCATTGTTAACAGTATCATACACGAGTTTTTATAAAATTTACACTTAATTGGATCAGGGCATAAAACCTTTCAAGAAGCTTAAAATAATTGGATAAGCTCCGTCAAAACATAACCATAAAATTGTTACGACTTATAACCCGAACCTGATATTAATAAGTTTTATAAAAATATAAATATCTGCAATCAGGCTCGCACTGATATTAACCACCAACAACACCACATAATTGTGTAACTGTGAAATAACGCCAATTTGGAAGAACCCTTAAAAGTTTGGAGACATATTTTTACCGTAATCTTTTCTCCGCCCTCTGAAATCAACTGGTCAGATTGTTCCCTCGTGAGAACTTTTTCAATAACACCATTTTCTTTCACCAACACTCCTCCATCGATGATTCTATCTTCTGTTACCAATCGTTTACTCAAAAACAGTTGTTTAGTCAGCACCATTTCTAGTACCTATGCAACACGACGTGCACTTATCACTTGTTGTTTAAAACTAAGCTCTGATCTGAAAATGTATCTTTGTATTGTAGGTACTCTTGAAGATAAATATTATCTTCTGTGGGCCTGAGCATGGAGCAACTTATTATAAGTAAACAAGCAACTGAATACTCTACAGATAAAATACTATCCGCTTAGATAGATATGCTTAGCTGTTATATGATTTATAAATATCAATAGTAAACAAGCATCATTAATTAAGCACCTCGTTACCTACCCAACGTCATTAAAAGTAGATGCAGTGCCAGAGCATCTAATTGAAGAGTAGGTACAGGTACCGATCGCGAGAAATAAAACAATTACCTATTTTCCAGTAACTGAGTCAACCAGTCAACAATAATCATGACCCACCAACCAAAAAATACAGAGTCAAATTAAAATCCCGTTAGGCACAACAATAGCAATGAAATGAACCTTTAATTACATTGATACTTAATCCGTGGGCGAGTAGGCACACCGGTGTTGACGAATCGCGCAATAAATGCCAATGCCTCGCCTTGAACTTCGCCTTGGAGAGCACGCGGGATGCGCCTGCCCCCGGGCTTCGCCCGCCGTCCTCAACCCTCCTGTGCACGTTCGCATTTACTCGCATTACTCGTTATGTACTGGTAAAATGTAAACAAATACCGGTTCCGCTTGGACCATTGAAAAGGGCATGATCCAGATTCCGAGCGAAATAATCGAACAATTTTTAAACAGCCAGCTACCCAACCAACAAAAATATATTTGATTTTTCCGTCACGATCTCGATGCTAAAAGCTAGGTCAATATATGTTTCCGAAACAAGGGCATTGCCAATTTCAGGGTCTACTTGGTGCGTACGCGCGCTGTAGGTACAGTTAGATGGTGTGGAGTCGGCTCGGTGGTACATAATGCGAGTGACATTGGCAGCAAGAAAGGAAGAGACGCAGCGTGCATAGTAATGATGGAGGCGCCCAGTCGCTGTACAGAGACACCACGTAGCCACCACCTGACGGTCAATAAGCATAGGTGGTAAACATTTTCAACTAGGTTCGAGTACTACAACTATATTCGTGCAATGTAGAGCTTACAGGAGCTCTACATTGCACGAATAGTTAGATCCAGTTCTAATTATTAAGAGATATGCATTTTTCAAAAGCGTCTAGTTAAATTGCCCATTCACTCATCCAATATCTTTGTTCAATGTATATTTGATCAATGAATTTGGATTACTTCATCTAACACACCACCAACAAAACACATCCATTAAAACTGATATTATTATTATTATTATTAGCAAGTAGTTTTTAAAATTATCTAATTATTTTTGTAGAAGTTATTACTATTGTGAATTTTATAATATGTTATTTTATTTCTATTTTTTTTTATTTATTTGATTAATTGTGAATTATACCTATTATTATTATTTAATGTTATTATAATGTCTATAATTAAATTTGATATTAACTATATAATAAAGTAAGTTTAATTATGATATGATTACGCTATTGCCAATAAGGTACTCTATTGTATTGGGTGTGCCCGTAATGGTAGATGTACATGTTTTTAATAATAAATAAATAAATATTTGATCAATCGATTTGGATACTAGTTTCTTCCCGCGGCTATATACGGCTATAATGTGGAAAGTGGAAGTAAAGAAGAAAGTAAGAAGAGGTACCCCTATGTTCGCGACCTCTGACAAATACAGAGTAGCGTACTCTATGAACAGGTACTTACTTACTTACTCCTGTGGCTATATTCTAATACATACTCAACAGTGTATATCCTTTCTCGCAATATAAAATTAAAGTGCTTACTTGCTTGTGATAATACTTTCGAATGAGATAAACAAACTTGGGTGAGTAATGTTTGGCTAAATGAGTGACTAAGAAAAACCACAAGTCCGTTATAAGGATCGGCTCTCTTTGTTTCCTAGTTAGAATTAACTTTTGGAATTGCCGCAAACAAATAATAAAGATTAATGTTAATTTCTCAATCAACATCATAAATTAATGAATTAAGTTACATTGACGTAATAATTTCGAATAAGCCAAAGAAATGATTTGTTTCTGTCTGTGTGATTTATAAGAACATTGGCACAGGTTGTAAGATAATAAAAGCTCATAGAAACCGGTACCGGTAGTATTTAGTCACAATTTTTCTGTCTGGTGGCCATTACAAACAATATTTTTTTGATAAGAAATCGGTTCGTGCATCTTCCAAGCATAAATTCAATATTTGTAGTAAATAATTATATGTACCACAAGAGCACTTTGATCACAGCCTTATAATCAATAATCTTCAAATACAACTTAAAACCTTAGATATTTAAAAATAAATTAAAAAGATGGCTAGAATCAAATGCATTCTATTCGTCCAAAAATTCTATGACATACATTATGTATGATGAACCCCTAGTAATTGTGTCTTATTTTGCAGTCCCTAAAATAAATAAATTAGACACAGAAAAATATATACAATAAAGGTATATTTCCATTTAAAGGTATCTATTTAAAACTTCGTTTATCTTTTGTTACCTATTTCTGATTCATTATGTTTTGTATAAAATTATAAATGTATATAAGTAGTTAATAAATGAATTATGATGGACAATCAGCAAAGCATAGTTTAGCCTTAAACGTGCTTAAACTAAGCAGAGTGTGTCAAATTGGAATGCTATAGTCTATAGGGTAAAATAATAAATCAATTCGATCATACCATCCTAAGCACCATTTTGCTAAGTTATGCTCTTATGATGTACCTACCTCAATTTTTTTACAATACTCAAACAACAAGAAACCTGAAAGCTCTTCTCAAAAATAACACGCTCGTATATCCCGAAGATCTTAAAACGTATGTGCATTAATATGGGTACGAGATGCGATTGGAACTCGAAACCGATGTCCGGGTATTTAACACAAGGGGTCTTGCGCGCCGCCCGCTCAGTCGCACCACACACGCGACACCGGCGAAGCCTCCCAAGATTCTACTACCTTTCTTTAAAACAATAACACAGGTAGGTTCAAGTTCAAACCCTACCCTACCCTAGTTCTTTGTCAATCAAATGAGGTTTGTACGAAGATTTAAAAAGGTGTGGTGCTAAAAAGGTTTTTCGTGTTTCAGATATTATCAGCGAGATCAAAAGCTCCCCATTATGGGGCTTAACTTCACACCATGGGTGAGTGAATCTAATTGAATTTCTACCTCTTAGCACGGATTTCTTCCTACCCTACTTTTGGCATAAAAAACCAGGAATATAGCTGAAATCCAGACAGCTTCACTATGCACTTTTGGAGTCATAAGATTTATTGACGTCTCTAGTCTACTACAAATTATAAAGAACATCAATTTCTGATTTATCAATACTAATGGCAGAGGCAATTAAGGTTTTCAATCTATCCAAAGTTATTGACCCCTACTCTATATGCATAAGTGATCGATTTTATTTTAATGGCCCAAACTACTCCAACATGAAGTAGGTATACATTTTTTTGTTGTAGTTGATTTGTTTTTCTTATTTAATTTGTTCTAGATTATTCTACTTTTTTCGAACAATTTAAATTCTGCCCATAAATTTTCGATTGACGGTGACGAATTTCGTGTCCCAAAATTTCACTAAGTGAAATGAATATGCCTTGGCTCATACCATATGCACGGCATTCGACCCAGTAAGTAATGGTCGAAAGTACCGACATTCATCAGTCACACTATACAGGGCGTTAGGACTAGGGCGGGATCAAGGATCAAGGTTGTTAAGCCAGGAGAATTCATATTGAGGTTTTAATACGTAGGTCACCATGATTGAACTATCTCGTCAAGTAATCTTATAATTCTGGCATTATATTTTATGTTGATTTTCTCAACAATCTGAGGTTTTATCCCCATCTTGGCAATACTTGCCGGTACTTGTGGTAGGTATATGTATAATCTGGAAAGTTTTGGTGGCAACAGTGTTTTGTTTTCATTCATTATTTATACTCCTCTTTCGTATATTATGTTAAAATTTTCTCTCTTACTCTGACTAATGTTTACGCTATCGCAGTTGTTTGTTTATTGATGATTATAGTATTATTTGTGTAGATGATATGTTCAAAACATTTTTGGGTTACCTGGAACCCTGAACTTGCGCTTGCTAAAGTGTGTAAACAACAAAGCGCCGTTATCGGAAGTCAATTGACAAAGCAATGACGAACTTTCATGTGTGTCTTTTGAAAAATTGTGGTTATAATTTTCATTTAATTTTATTAAAAGATTAAACATTCATTTATTTCTTCAAAGATTAACTATATAGGTTGGTACAGTACAATAACTATGGTTAACATTTTTTAGTACCTAGGTAGGTTTTTTATAAAACTGAAATATAACTAGATACCTACAGATTAATAACACGAAAAACCTAATTATTATATTCTATGCATAATAACCAACTAGCTCTATTCGTTTCTTTGTGGGTTCGGAATTTAAATTCAGCTGCATTTTGGGTAGCTGTTACATCCATATCTTCATCTCATACCATTTCATAATGAGGAAATTCCCTCTACCAATATGATAGAAACCATTTCTAATACATGCTATTTACTCTACATGCGTGCGTGCGACTACTTTTAATAACGTCTATTTCTATTCTACGCACAACTCATTTACTTACCTAGTGGTCGTCTCCTTTGTCAACTTTGAAACTCATTCCTAGGTTCAATTAAAATGTGTATGTATAGCGCGGTCCTTTAAAGTGTAATTAATAATATCAATGGTATCTCAACCTAAATATCAATAATAAAAAGATTTGTATTTTGTATTTGTATTTACTGACGATTATAACATAGGAAGTTATACAAGGCAAGTCCTGTTGTACATCATATGTAGGAAATTTAAATTTAACAGTAAGTATATAATACACAATATTTATATTCCATTTTTATGGATAATTCATATTATACATAAAAACATATTCATAATAATTCAAGTCGTTAAAAGAGGTTTTCAATAAATTAAATCAGTAAATTGCTACACATGAATTCATTAATACCTACTATAAAATCCATGGCTTTCCAAGAAATTTTTAATTTTAAGTTTAAAATGGTCAAAATGGTCAATGTCTGTGATTTTAATTGTAAGTGTTTTTTTTCTGTAAGGACAATAACATCACACTAATAATATAAAGGCGAGAGTTTGGACGTTTGTAGGTAACAAGCATACAAACTCTTCCTGCCTCTTCCAAAATTACTAGACGGATCGTGAAAACTCCGAAAAGTATAAGGTCTAGACTTGGCTTAATAGTATCATCATCATCATCAGCCTATATTTGTCCACTGCTGGACATAGGCCTCCCCTAATGAGCGCCCTGTCTTCAGCTTGCCGCATCCAGCATCTGCCAGCAGTCTTTCGCAAATCGTCATCCCACCTAGTCGGAGAGCGTCCTACACTACGTTTGCCGAGTCGCGGTCTCCACTCAAGAACACGTTTACCCCAGCGGTTGTCGGTTCTTCTCGAGATAATAACCTAATCAATCAATCTTAATAATATATTATCATAATATTATAGAGTTTTTATCCCAAAAATTCGGGCAGAAGCCAGTGGCAGGATAAAAATAACACAACACAACAAAAATATGGGTTAATACCAAGGTAATAATAATTGCCTATAATAAAATAAGAACCTCATTATAAAAGTAACCAAAGCTGGAGTCGTCTCATTTGCGGTGAAGTTATTTCCTTTTCAAAGTATACTCAAACTCGTTACTCGGTCATATAGGTATGCTTTGCATGCAGGAACAACGATCGCTCTTTAAGCATTGCAATTTCATAAAAGCCTTCAATACTATTCAAAACCCAAGAAAAGAGCATGATTATATTAGTTTTTGTAGATACATACACAGGGTTAGTAGTAAATTAGTAACACTATGTGAACTGCAGGTTCTGCCCATCATCATTAACATATTAGTGAAGGGTCTTAAATATTCTTAAAAAAAAGTATTAACTACCTCTGATACAAAATGAAAAAACACCTTTGTCTGGAGCCCAACGAGTTACTAAAGACCGATCTTCCACTTCCATACTTACTGTTAAGTAAGGGCAGAGCCGTTCCTAGACAGTCTAGTACAGTATAAGTTGAATTTCAAATAAAACCAATCTAACGAAAGATAATTGAATAGCTCCCTATTCAATTATCGTTAGATCGGTTTTATGGTACTATTATTCCCAATACCAAATTGAGGAATTAAGAACTAGCGTGTTCACAAACGTGTTTGTGAGACAGAACCTGCAGTTCACGTAGTGTTACTAATTTACCAATAACCCTGTATACTTAAGGGGATCATGTCTTCCGCCGAATTTCAGCCACGGCGGCCAGTCTCAACGGAACTAGCAATGTACCTAGGACATATTATAGTGCAGAAGTGTGTGCGCAAACACAGGTGCACTCTTTATTCCCTCACTCCCATAATCTCGTGGGACCGCAGAACGACACGAACACGAAAATAGGTACTAGTCGACGATTAACAGCTCATAAAATCAATCATATTGTTGCAAATTCTCAACTCAACTGTCAATAAAATGTTTATTGGATACAGTTTATAAGCCCTAAAACCGATATGTCGTGAGATTAGGGAAATAAAACCGCTTGGGATTTTTATAGCATTAAATTATCCCAGTTGTGGACCAAAAAAATATAAAGATCCAGTCCTAATCGTTGAGCGAAATGTCGCGCGGAAACAACTAAGGTTAAAGACTGGTTGGGATGATGACGATGACCTCTCAGCCGTCTACCTGCTTCTGCGTGATTTGCCCGTATGCAAATCCAGAACGACCCGAGTCATTGGACACACAAAAGATAATTTTGCACTAATTTTTAGACGAGCTATTTAATTTTATCTCCACCATCTCTTCAGACTCCCATAAATGTTTTATTTGTATCTGTAGAATATCTATGGATCGTTTAGTGTTGTAAGAGGCGATTAAGGGACATAAACTGGGAGCGGGCAGCAGCGCCTCCTGTAGAACAATAAATACCACCAAACTGAGCCGCATGCCCAGCGTGGGGATTATGGGCATTTCCCCCCAGGAGATAAAAGCCAACGAGGTGCTTTTCAGGGGGAGGCCTGCGTCCAGCAGTGGACCATTATAGGCTGTTCAGGCAGACCTCACAACATTAATGTTTCACATTAAGACAACTACCCCTGGTTAGAAGTTTGTTAGAGCCATGATAGAGCTTCCCAAAGAGTTGATAAAAACAGAAAGCTGTGAATGTCAGTGGGGTTTCGTTGAGATGAGTGAATACGTTTATTTACCCTTAAATTTTTAAATATAGTAGTATGTAGTACATAGTAGTCGTTATACATAGGGTTAAATTAAATTACATCCTAAACGGAAACGCGTGATCATCTCCCTTAGACGGGGTGGATAATGGGAATTCATAACTTTTGTTTCCGTTTTCTATCCCAAGGCATAAATATATCATTGACACTCATTAATAGAAACAAATGAGGCCACCAGGATCCCCCAGTTTTATCCCCTAGCTCAAAAATCAGTAGAAAGTTTTGGTCAACGCTCCAAAAAATATATATGCTATGTCTGGGCATAACTTTTTCGTAATATTCATTTACAATGAATCGTTTCTAATAGCTCCAAATTTATTATCATTGAATAACACGCCCTATTACATCATAGAATATTTTGTTATTTTAATAATTTCGATTTGTTACGGTACTTTATACCTACTAACAGGTGGTCGTTGACACTATCAAAAATTTGAAGAAAATAAACAGACTTTAGTAAACCCGTCTCAAGTGTTGATCTTGTCAAGTTATGTAAATTACGGCTACTTCGTGTGCGATACCTCATCGATGGGTCACCGACCTCATCGCCCACACTTAAATTTTCAGTGGGTACAGTGTAATCAATAAGCTATGTAACACTTATTAAACGGCTATTTTGGATCCATTCAATTCTATTGTGTTGGGGACACAAAGCAGCGGGGTATCCATCAGCAGGTTGGATTTAAGATTAGGTATTTTTTGCAAGCGATAACGGGACGAGATTGTTAATTCAAGTGTCCCCGGATAATTGATTTCTATTCGCATTGTTGAACTGGAAGATGTACGCATACAAAGGCTTTTTATTCAGGGTCAACGATCTCTTAAAGTTTTGTTCGGCAAACTCATGCAAAGCAGATCACGATGGGTGTTCGGAATTAATGCAAATGGAATTACCAATTCAAGAATCTATTCTGGTCTTGTAGCTTCAAAATTTGAAGGAGTAATACTGATTTGTAATGTTATTTCAGTGTGCATTGTCGCTAGTGCTTTGCACAAGTGCTGTGGCATCACCAAGAGTAAGGTCATCCTTCAGTCGAAGCACAGTGGAAACCATTCCGCACCATGACCCGATCCCGGTTCCTGTCAGAGCATCAGTTGAAAGTATTCCTCTCAGGTAACCTAATGCTCTTAAACTATTTCAAAATTCATACTACAAACTAAAATCGCTGAATTTATAACGATTTCGTTTGTTTTTAGGGCCCTTCGTGAAGAAAGTGAAGGAAGACTACCCTTGCGTGATGCAGTCGAGAGAAGACCAATTTCACTAATCGACAGAGAATCTTCTTTTAAATATGTGGAGGTAGAAGTACGTATTTATATAATAATGTGATCAAACTTTCCGACTCCAAACGATGAAATTAATAAACGTTTCTATTTCTTTTGTAGGACGCTGAGAGTATCGGGTTTGAAGGTTTAAAATCTTACTACGGAGCAGCTCTTCACATGAACAAGTAAAATTCTTCATTCTCGCTTACCTTCCTACGCTTTTTATTCATTAAGGTTCACTTAAAAGACCGTTGACTGACCAATATTATCCTACAACAGCAATACACAGCGCAACGACGAGAGGTTACAACTCGGAAATGCGAACCTACAAGAAATGCAACAGACGTCGGGTTCGCTGTCAGCTAGACGGTTGGTGGTATGCTATATGCAGTCCTGGGCCGCGTACCGAGCCCCACCGCTGGCCTTCACTGCTGGACTCGTGCCAAAGTCATGCACGCACTTGCATTACGCATTCGCAGCTCTACATCCTCATACTTACGCTGTTCTGCCTCGTAATGAAGACTATGATATTGTTAAAGGTATGCAGACATTGAAATTCAATTACTATCTAAAAAATGATAGGTGTACTTCAGTAAATAAATTATGACGTTTATTCCAAAAATTTAAAACGGACACAAAATTTCTGAACATTTACGCTTAAACCCTGGTGTTAGTTTCGGTCAACGAATTATCATTGCCATTCAACGTGGCAATGCTGCCAGCATTCTGGGCACTCTGTCTGGTGACGGCTTAGATTTTTAGAAAATAGATGCAAGTGTAAATATTAGTAGTAATTATTTTTTGCTATTAAATAAATGCATTTGTGTATCACTACACCCTTCAATAATATTTTTGGGACCACTTTGAGAGTATAATTTTCGAAATCGCAACAACATGAATAAAAAACAGATCCTTCGTTTTTCTATGGTCGGTTAAAAATAATGTTCGTTTGTAAACACAGGTGGTTACCGCATCGCAACAGGTTTGAAACGAAGAATCCCAGGTCTGAAAGTCATAATTAGCGTTGGTGGTGAAGGCACGGACCGGCTCTTCAATGAAATGGTTCAAGAACCTAGAAGAAGGAACATGTTCATCGAAAGCGCTATTTCCTTCCTTCAGGAGCATGACTTCGATGGACTGGATCTCCACTGGGTTTATCCAGGTATGTATTTCATTAGTATTTATAGATCCCGATATTCTCCATATTCAATTTACATTCATAAATAAATACTCGTTGTTAAATGACACTATAAATAAACTGTAATGTGCTCATTTTACAGGAGAAAAGGACGATAGAGAAAGGGACTCTCTGACGGCTCTTCTATACGAGCTTCGCGAAAAGTTCTCTTCATATGGATATATTTTATCAACGGTTCTTCCGCCATTCAGGTAAATTCATAACAAAAACGTAAAGTATCAATGAACAAAACAATTGACAATCCATTACTTTCATGAGATTTTACGAATATTAAAAACTAGCAGCGTCTCGCGTTTTCACCCGCGTAGTTCGAGTTCCCGTAAGAATTCCGGGATAAAATATAGCCTATGTGCTATTCCAGACTATAATCTATCTCTGTGCCAAATTTCACCCAGAGTACCCCCCGCACAATCATAACATCTACCATAACACTCACATCATCCACACCGGGGTCTCCTGTTGCCCAGACTCTTAACAGGCTGGTGTTCTCTGGAGTACCCCCCACACAATCCTCACACTTACCAAAACATAACACAAACACTCACCCATTCATAGATCAGGTATATAGATACCTGTCCTGTTCACCCACTCTATGTCAGACTTCAGGTACATATTGTAATTATTATTTACTAAGTTTTTTTTATTTTTATTTTTTGTACATAACTCTAATCTAGATTTTTAATAAATTCTAGCTCACAGAGTGGACCTGGTGACCCGTAATACAGGTTCTTGTGAACCTAAAACAGGCACCAGTCTCTCACAAAGTTAGCTATAATATTAGCATTACTTACCTAGTCAGTTATTCTATCAACTAAGCTTTTATTGTGAGAGAAAATAAATAAATTGAAAATTGAAAAATTTAAATTGAAATCCGTTCAGCCGTTCTGGCGTGATTGAGCAACAAACATCCATCTATCCATCTCAACTTTCGCATTTATAATATAAGTGTGATAATTCCAGGTACCAAATAGAAGATGGTTACGATCTAAGCGCGGTTAGCGGTGCGACCGACTACGCAATCTTACAAGCTTGGGACATGACACATGGAAAACGTGACGAGCCACCTGCAAGAGCTGTACAGCACAGCGCTCTACATAAAGATCCCGGTGCCACTTCAAGAGATCAACGCTATGACAATATTGTAAGACGTCTATTGTATCTAACTAGGTATTGAATTATGCATTAAGTAAATAAAACTAGTATTACTGATACTGGTAATTTTTGCAGGAGTTCGTTGTCAAATATATAATCAGACATGGAATGGCAGCGGAAAAATTGGTGCTAGGAATCCCTATGTTCGGAAAAACCTACACATTGGCCTCGTCGACTACACCCTCACCTGGAGCTGCTATCAGCGGCTGGGGTGAAGAAGGACCTTACACTCAGACGAAAGGAACGCTGGCCTACTTTGAGATATGCATGGCCGAGAGGGAAGGCAAAGGAATCAGTGGTAAAGATGAAGCTGGAAATGCTTATGCTGTTTTTGATAATCAATGGGTCACTTACGACACCCAAGCGACTGTTTTGGAGAAGGTAAACATTTCTAACAGTTACTAAAATGAATGGTGGTATGTCCTGTAAATGCTATAAAAATGCTATAAATTTGTCTTTTACAGATGAAGTTTGTAATAAGTGCTGGATTGGCTGGAGCCGCCGCTTGGTCAGTTGACATGGATGATTTCAGAGGACTGTGTGGCACACCATACCCAATTCTGAGCGCTATATCCAATTCTTTAAACGGTATTTCTTTACGGATATTGTCTTTAGCATTATTATCATTTTAGCCTGAAAGTAGCAGTTGATATAAACTTGACCTATGAACTAACTTGCAGAAGAACCAGTTCAATCTGATCAGTCTTCGCTTAAGATTGGGTCGTGCGAGGAAGACTATCCATACCTTGCGTCAGATGAAGAGTCTTGTGCACATTTCCACTTCTGTTCTGGTGGTATCAGCTACAGAATGAACTGCGAAGAGCAGAGGTTGTATGATCCGTCAACGGGATTTTGCGGGTAAGTTTTGTCGAAACCTTTGCAGGTTTAGTTCTCATGTCAGATAAACTATTCAGATTACTTGAAGATGATTTCTACGTATATTTTTGTTTCAGGCATTCAGACGTGGGTAAATGTATGCCTGGACAAAGCCTCAGGATTAGTGTGGATGATGCAGCGCGTTACCTTTCGCAGGTTTATGAAAATGACTTTGAAGTAAGTTATATTAAACTAGCCTATATAAAGAAAAAAGAAAAGAAAGAATATACTTTAATTGGCTCACACGTACAATACACAGAAAATACAAAAACCATAATAATAATTATGGTTTTTGTATTTATAATAATTATGTTCTACTTAAATGTTAAAGTGAACCAATTAGGTCCTGCCTCAGCTTAATGCTGCTCCATAGAAAGATAAACAACGCTGGTTTTCTGGCAGAACCTTGGTGCATGCGTCAACACGGCTGACTGATAAAAAACAAGATTCGCCAAGTGCGAGTGTAACTCGCGCGCCGAGGGTTTCAAACATTTGCCAATTATTTGGACAATCAATTTTCTGAAATATTTTAAAAAGTATGAAACTTACAGAAATTTCAAAAAGTGTTTTAAAAAGGCCGAAACAATACCTTTCATTTGATACCCCACATGGGTAGGTACCCCTTTTTGAAAAAAAATCCCCTTTTTTGACCATTTTTCAAAAACTATTATTATTACAGACTTCTCTATATTTTTCCTGTAAAATATAGATTGATATCTACAAACGCCTAATACATTGTACATGGATCGGTCATCAATCTTCGGAGCTAGGGGGGGGGAATGGTCAATTTTCCGTCTTTTTTTGAAATATTTCAAAAAGTATGAAACTTACAGAAATTTTAAAAAGTGTTTTGAAATGGTCAAAACGATACCTTTCATTTGATACCCCACATAGGCAGGTACCCCTCCTTTTGAAAAAAAATTCCCCCCCTTTTTGACCATTTTTCAAAAACTATTATTATTACAGACTTCTCTATATTTTTCCTGTAAAATATAGATTGATATCTACAAACGCCTAATACATTGTACATGGATCGGTCTGCAATCTTCGGAGATAGGGGGGGGGGAATGGTCAATTTTTCGTCTTTTTTTGAAATATTTCAAAAAGTATGAAACTCACAGAAATTTCAAAAAGTGTTTTGAAATGGTCAAAACGATACCTTTCATTTGATACCCCACATAGGTAGGTACCCTCCCTTTTGAAAAAAAATTCCCCCCCTTTTTGACCATTTTTCAAAAACTATTATTATTACAGACTTTTCTATATTTTTCCTGTAAAATATAGATCGATATCTACAAACGCCTAATACATTGTACGTGGATCGGTCTGCAATCTTCGGAGATAGGGGGGGGGGAAAGGTCAATTTTTCGACTATTTTTGAAATATTTCAAAAAGTATGAAACTTACAGAAATTTCAAAAAGTGCTTTGAAATGGTCAAAACGATACCTTTTGTTTGATACCCCATATAGGTAGGTACCCCCCTTTTTGAAAAAAAAAATCCCCCCCTTTTTGGCCATTTTTCAAAAACTATTATTATTACAGACTTCTCTATATTTTTCCTGTAAAATATAGATTGATATCTACAAACGCCTAATACATTGTACATGGATCGGTCTGCAATCTTCGGAGCTAGGGGGGGGGAATGGTCAATTTTTCGTCTTTTTTTGAAATATTTCAAAAAGTATGAAACTTACAGAAATTTCAAAAAGTGTTTTGATATGGTCAAAACGATACCTTTTATTTGATACCCCACATAGGTAGGTACCCCCCCTTTTGAAAAAAAAATCCCCCCCTTTTTGACCATTTTTCAAAAACTATTATTATTACAGACTTCTCTATATTTTTCCTGTAAAATATAGATCGATATCTACAAACGCCTAATACATTGTACGTGGATCGGTTGGCAATCTTCGGAGATAGGGGGGGGGGAAAGGTCAATTTTTCGACTATTTTTGAAATATTTCAAAAAGTATGAAACTTACAGAAATTTCAAAAAGTGCTTTGAAATGGTCAAAACGATACCTTTTGTTTGATACCCCACATAGGTAGGTACCCCTCCTTTTGAAAAAAAAACCCCCCCCTTTGTGACCATTTTTCAAAAACTATTATTATTACAGACTTCTCTATATTTTTCCTGTAAAATATAGATTGATATCTACAAACGCCTAATACATTGTACGTGGATCGGTCTGCAATCTTCGGAGATAGGGGGGGGGGGGAATGGTCAATTTTTCGTCTTTTTTTGAAATATTTCAAAAAGTATGAGACTTACAAAAATTTCAAAAAGTGTTTTGATATGGTCAAAACGATACCTTTCATTTGATACCCCACATAGGTAGGTACCCTCCCTTTTGAAAAAAAATTCTCCCCCTTTTTGACCATTTTTCAAAAACTATTATTATTACAGACTTCTCTATATTTTTCCTGTAAAATATAGATCTATATCTACAAACGCCTAATACATTGTACGTGGATCGGTTTGCAATCTTCGGAGATAGGGGGGGGGGGGTATGGTCAATTTTTCGATTATTTTTGAAATATTTCAAAAAGTATGAAATTTACAGAAATTTCAAAAAGTGTTTTGAAATGTACAAAACGATACCTTTCATTTGATACCCCATTTGCCTTCCTAGGTCTCTTTTGAAATTTCAACATCAAAATTTGTACTGAAAATATTCATTTTCATTTTTCATTTATTTATATATTTTTTTCTTAAAATCAGTAATGGCGCACGAAATGTATCATTATTTCAAATTTCAAGTTAATAGCTGCAGTAGTTACTGAGATATTCAAGAAAGAGCGGGGACGGACAGAGCGAGACCATAAGGGTTTCAAAACCGATTTTTGAAACCCTAAAAACAGAAAAATATACAACTTTTAAGTAACTATATTATTAAAGAAATACAATAATAATATTGAAAATAATAATATGTTTTAGTAGAAATAATTCAAGTTTATCTTAAACTTGAATTATTTCTACTAATACCTAGGTACTGTTCAACCTTCAGCTGTTTTTTTTGTAAGTAGGTTGATACTAACCATTTGAATTTTTACAGTGGAACGATGTGCCGAAAGAAACGCCTATGACTATGAGCAGAGAACCAGAAAGATTTATCTCCAATATTGATACGGACATCAAGAGAAGTAACTTCCGTTTTTCAACAATTAAATTTTAAAAAGTCTTGTAGCCTATCTCACACTTACATCGTTTTCAGGCAAAGTAAGCGATAAAAAAGTCGTCTGCTATATGACAAGTTGGGCATTCTACAGACGAGGAGAAGGAAAATTTGTTCCTGAACAAATTGATACTAGGCTGTGTACTCACGTCGTGTATGCTTACGCATCGCTATCCCCCGATGAGCTCATAGCTAAGGAGTTCGATCCTTGGACTGACAGTACAAACAGTAAGAACCAACTCTACATTTTGGATTCAGTAGCCCGTAATTTTACCGATTGTGTACTCACACAAGATTTTTTTCCAGATATGTATGAGCGAGTTACGTCTTTGAAAGACGTGAAAGTCCTTCTTGGTTTGGGAGGTTGGACAGACTCAGCAGGAGACAAATACTCACGATTGGTATCCTCCGATTCTGCTCGTGCTAAATTCATTCAAAAGCTGATTCCGTTCTTGCGCAACAATAACTTCAATGGTCTTCATCTGGACTGGAATTATCCAGTTTGTTGGCAGAGTAACTGCAAGAAAGGTGCTCGTTCAGATAAACCCAACTATGCCAGATTTATACAGGTAGAAAACTATAAAATAGCTAATATTCTAATCTTAGATATCCCTTAGTTTTGAAAGCAAATAAGTTGTAAAACCGCCTTTTTAGGAACTCGCCAAAGCTCTTCACGGAGCCAATATGGAGCTTGGTGTAGCCATTTCTGGTTACAAGGAAGTCATAGAATCAGCATATGATTTGGCAATAATATCAAGGGAAGCTGACTTCTTGAGTGCCATGACTTACGATTACCATGGAGGATGGGAGAGAGCTACTGCACATCATACTCCTTTGATTCCATCGCCGAAGGATACATTGGCATACTATTCTATAGTAAGTAAAAACATAAATCTACATAAGCAATGTATTATATTACGTATATCGATCATCTAGTACCCATAAAACAAGCTCTGCAATCTGCATAGCTTGGGGTAGATGATGCTTTCGATTGTCCAAATTATGTTACTTCTACAAGCAAAATGTCTGCCTGTAGAAGTAACCTTGTTGTAGAATAGAGACTTTATATTATTAGTATTTTTTCAATTCTTACTACTACTTTATTTTGTTCCGTTTAATGTGCCAAATTGATGAGAAAAATATATTTTAAAGTTGTTGACCACGAAACGTAGTATAGTCAAAATTCCCAGTAAAAAATATAACTTCGTTTTAGGAATACGCAATCAAAGCAATAATTAGCGGAGGAGCAGACCCCAAAAAGCTCCTTCTTGGCATTTCATTCTACGGTCAGTCATACAGACTAGCTGATGTAGAAGGCAGCAAGGGACCAGGGGCCCCTGCAGCGGGACCTGGCGAACCGGGAGAGTTCACTAAGCAACCAGGAATGTTAGCATACTACGAAGTCTGCTACAGAGGTTTGTAGACATACTGACCAGAGGTTACTAGCATTTAACACTCGAAATTTCCAAAATTTTTCTTGTACATATAAGAAGTTAAAGTTAAAAGAAAAACTCTAAAAAGATTGGAATAATCTGAGCTGATCAGATTACTCCAATCTTTTTAGAGTAGCTCCTACTTTGACTGTGGGTTTCTACGGGGCTTGTTAGTGATTTAATAGCGGATTTAGTCTCTTGAGTCTGTCAGCAATATCTATAAAAAATTTCATTTTTATGGAAATTTGTTTCGTCGAAAAGTGAACCTACAAGGTCGAACAAAATTGTGGCGCATAAATTGTTGGTGGAACAAATGCTTCTACTGTGGAAACACCCTACTAACTAGACCATTGCAAAACTATGATTGTAAAATTCGCATTCTTAAATACGCATTCTCGCCGTATCTGATACTCGTATCTCTTTTCAACTTAACCGGGCAACAGTTTTTGAAATATTCAAATTTCAAATCTGAACTTTGCCACTGGACATCCTGTATAAGAAGCTGTTTCGAGTTTTCGAGAAGTTATGAGAAGTTACTAAAAATATATTCAAAAGGAACGCATATTTTTTTCTTAAAAAAAATGTGTTAGTAATTTAGCCTGTCATGTCCCACTGCGGGGCAAAAAGCTTTCTGTCTTTTTTCCAGCTTTCCTTAATCGATAATCGATTACTTGCAGAAAAAAATCTACGCTGGAAATCGGGTCGCCAGGATAACGCTGGACCCTATACGTATTCGGACAATCAATGGGTGGGCTATGATGACCCGAAATCTATCACTGAAAAGGTACAAGCCATTAAGGTTTATTGCAATAACGCTGGCTGGCATGAAATAAGTCAAAAACATGTGAATTACGAACACGCCTGATTACGGATTCAAAATTTCGAACACATTTCGTATTTTTTCTTTTGTTTGCATTTTATCAAATACTTACGAGTTAAAAAAAGGTTTTGCATGTGGTTTCAAAAAACCATTTGTAGTCTCTTTTGATATAGAAACATATCTGCATAACTATATTTGCACATTTTGATGTATGTATTATTGTTGTGAAATTTATTCATTGACAAGTAAATATTTGAAGACTCAATCGCAAAATTTCTAAACTTGACGTCACCGTTTACCGCATCCTCATGAAGCTTAGCGGGATATCTTTTTTGAAAGAAAGAAAAACAAACAAACATTATGGATTTTATGTTTCTAATTTCACTTTGAGAAGATTTAACAATATGAACGGTAAGGAAAAGGGCAGCGTTTTTATCACTCGAAACTGAGTGCAGTTTTAGTTTACCTACGTTATTTTTTCCCATAATAGTTTAAAAATTGTGGGTGTTATAATTTTTTTCGTCAAAATAACATAGGTATTTAAATAAAAAAAAACTATGCGTATACCCTATCTATTGTTTCATTCTAATCTAGTACCATTAATAATTATTGTAGCTGAAGTGAAATAAGCTCGTGTATATCTTATGTATTTGATAGGTGGAATGGGCTATGCGACAAGGTTTGGGTGGTGTGACCGCCTGGGCTATCGACCTGGATGATTTCAATAACCGATGCTGTGCCGAGCCTTCACCCTTGCTCCGCGCCGCTGGCAGAGCCCTAGGCCGCCAAGTACCGTCACCACCTACAGCGGCTTGTGAGAGACCACCCCAACCTGTTACTCCTGCGCCTCCAACTACAACTACCGTTGAGTCTGATGGTAAGTCACCTAAGCTATAGGATGGGTATCATGGCTATAGGTATAGATATAGATACTAGGTACAATAAAACTAGATTGTCTACCACAACTTTTCATGCACTTTTCTTTCCAAAGATCATTGAATATTAATGAGTGTCAATAACGACCGATGTGGCCTGGCGGTCGCAGCCTCGCAGGTCCGCATGCGACGCAGGAGGTTGCGGGTTCGATTCCCGGCTTGCGACAAATGTTTGTACGATCTGCAAATATTTTGTTCCGAGTGTTCTCGTAGTTAGACACAACTCAACGATGATCATTTAGAAAGCGAAGAAGCATGCTTTTGTGGCTTTATAGAAAACACTAAAAGAAGTTGGACTCTTGTTGTCCATCATGCATCCCAACACAACACATCTTACAGTTTACGATAAAAAAAACTGTGTCCAGGTTCTGGCGGCGGCGCTGGAGCCGGTCAAGACCACAACCATGGCGGCAGCCACGACCAGCACACATCGACCACATGGCCGAATTGGCAGCCACCTTCCACGTCTCCCGCCACGCAACAGACATGGTGGCCCGCGGCGACTACCACGACGTCAACCACGACTACGACAACTACCACTACAACACGACGACCAACGACCACTAGACGGACCACAACGTCGGGGATGCCTGTGGTCTCAGGTAATTAATAATAATATTCAATACTCATCAATATACATTTTGCTGATCTTTTACGCTGCATCATCTAACCGAGTAACAGGGGTTTATGTGATAAGATAACATTATAATTCATATTACCTTATGGATACAGATTTTTGATACATAAAGTGGCCATTAAGGTCATCTCGCCACGAAAGCGGTGCGCTGGCGAGACGAGACGCCACCTACCTCAGATATTGGTGGGAGTGGAAGATCTCGCGTGGCCGCACAGTACATACGTCATTTCGAAATTTAAACAGTAGACACAAATCAGTCTTTTGGGATTTCAGACATTATGGATTGGGAAAAGTACGTTTTAAGAATTGTTCGTTCTGGAATAAGTAGGTACATTTCAACATTCAGTCATACTAGACCGGTTCCAATAATGTGTAAATAAGACTTGAGGAGGCAATTCTGTAGGTACCTCAAAGGTTGCCTGGAAGGAATCGCTTCTAAGCGATAAGGCCGCCCATTGTACTTTTATGTTTAATGTCTGTCTGTTTCTTGTTTTTTTTTGTGGTGTAGGGGAAGATGGGTAGGATTCGTACACCGGGAGGCTTCGTACAGAGGTCATATCTCGACTGTCCAACATGCTGAAGCGTTCAAAGTTGTAAACGGGACTGCCGCTCATTATGTATAGGCAACCCTCCAAAAATTATGGTAGTGGCAGACTTTGACAAAAAGAGTAAATATGTGTTTTGGCTACTCAAAAGTAATTTTTGGTTTTCCTTGGAAGCATCGGTCTTCAATAGAATGAGAAAAAATTATTTAAGTCTAGTTTGTATAATAGAATGAGTTTTAATAGAATGAGAAAAAAATATTTAAGTCTAGTTTGTAAATACATTCATAAGATTTTTATAATTAACAATAGTTTAATGATTACCATAACGGTTTTTTTTTTATTATGATTTTTTTGTGACAGGTTGGATTGGGGTACCTTCGTACACTTAAATTGTATATAATTTTTATACTGTACGAATGCACCCCATGGAACTAACAAAAATTAAAATCAAGAATATAATTATTATAAAACTAGGTCAGTAAGATATGCCTAAAAGGTGACTAAAACAGGTGCAATAGCTGAGAAAATAATAAATTCCTAGAAGATACAAATGGTGTTCGAATTAATTTTTGAGAGCATGGCTAGATAAATTGGTTTGCGACAAAATCTATTCTGTGTATATTCTATTACTAGTATCTCCCTGCGGCTTTTTACACGTTTTGCTAAATATGTATATTAACATCAAAAAATACAATAATAAATATACAGATGTGTATAAAATACAAATAAAAATATAAAGTTTTTTTAAGTCCCTAGTACGAAAACAAGATCCGTCAAGTTCGAGTATAACTAGCGCGCCGAAATTAATGTATCTTTTAAAGGGCAATGTATACGCTTCTACAACAAAATTCCTAGTGAGTTTCAAAATGTATCAGTAAATAAATTCAAACAAATTGTAAAAACCTTTCTGTGCAAAAATGCGTATTACAAAATATCAGATTATCTAGATTTCTAGAAGATAAAAAAGCCTGGGACGGGTTTTGCTCCAACTCGAAAAATAACAACCAACAGGCTAAAGGTTTCTTCGTCGCTTCTTTATTTTAGTCTACATACCGAAGCGACCGAAATCAAAAATATCACTTTATTTCCGTGTCAATGTTTTATTTTAAGAATTTGACCTTTTCTAAGTGTACAATTTAGTATTTATGGAAATAAAGACTTTTTGATTTGATTTGAGGGTTTCGATCATTTGCCAAATAAAGAACTAATTAGGATACACTATTATAGGTACCGGATAGAGACTATAGATCTGTATCTACAAACCCCACATACTTTGTGCATGGATCGCTCTGCAAACTTCGGAGAAAGGGGGGGGGCCGAATGGTCAATTTCTCGACTTTTTTCAAAATATTTCTATACATCTAAACACTCGAATATGGACACTAAAATTTATTTTTGTACCTTTTTTTTTTTTTTACCTATTTTTAATTAATGTTGTCTAAAATCGAATTTGAAACCGATCTTGAACCCCTAAAAACACAGAAGCTACCAAAATAATTAACATTCCGTAATCTGTGCTAATATTTAAATCACGACCTCGAAGACCTCTGTGGCGCGGTGGGCGAAGGTCTGCCTGCGACGCAGGAGGTTCCCGCCTCGGGACAAATGTTTGTACGATCTGCAGGCATTTGTTCAGGGTGTTCTGGTCGTTTTCTATGTATAATAAAAAATATCTATCTATGTATTGTATTGTGTTATGTATATCAGTTATCTAGTACCCATAACACAAGCTATGCTTAGCTTTGGGCTAGATTATGCTGTGTGAATTGTCCAGCATTATTTATTTATTTTTTATTTATATAACAGGTATCGTAGAGGATGGTTCATGCGGTGCTGGCGAGTACCACGCTGCTCCGAACGACTGCGAAGGCTACCTCCAATGCGAAGGAGGACATTGGCGCAAGCACCACTGTGCTCCAGGGTTACACTGGGCTGCTAGCGTGAATAGATGCGACTGGCCAAGCTTTGCTAAATGCACAGGTATGACTCTGAGGAGACGCAAAAGATTCACACCTCGGGACAAATGTCTGCACGATCTGCATATATTTCTTCCGGATGTTCTGATTGTTTTTAATCTAGTAAAAATAAATAAATAAATAATGGTTATCGACATAGCTCAAAGGATTAGCAAGCTGAAGTGGCAGTGGGCTGGCCATATCTCCAGAAGAACCGACAACCGCTGGGGTAAACATGTTCTTGAGTGGAGACCGCGACTCGGCAAACGTAGTGTAGGACGCCCTCCGACCAGGTGGGATGACGATTTGCGACTGAGGCAGACTTTAAGACTGCTGGCAGATGCTGGATGCGGCAAGCTGAAGACAGGGCGCTATGGCGCTCATTAGGGGTAGCCAATGTCCAGCAGGGACTAATATAGGCTGATGATGATGTATATCAGATATCTAGTACCCATATATCACAAGCTCTGCTCAACTTTGGGCTAGATAATGGTGTGTGAATTGTCTAGCATTATTTATTTACCTAATAAATCGGCCTACAAACCTCCAATGATACAAACTCGCTTCGTCATCATTCCTATTGAGGTCCTGAGCCGAATCCATCTGGCCACCACTTCAAGTCCTACATTCTAAGTTCTAACAACAACTTCATCCAACAGCGACATCCAGCAGTGGATCAACCACTGCCACCAGCACCCTGGCTCCGACGACGTCACGACCGCCACCACGACCGACGACCACAACCACGACTACAACTACCACCCGTAGACCAACCACTACTATTGCTAGCTCAGGTATGTTTTAGGTAGTCTTGGTATTAGTCAAGTTTTAGATAATTATCTATTAATTAGGACATATTTGAAATAAACTGAAATGTAAAATGTTCTGTATACTCAGTTGTATTACCATGCTTATGCTCAAGATCTTAACTTCTGTATTTATTGAGAAATTAAGGTTTTAGTAAAACGATTGCATACAATGTTCTCGATAAAAAAATCGCCAAGTTACCTATACATGGTAACTTGGCGATTTTTTTATCGAGAACATTGTATGCAATCGTGTTTTCGAAACATATGATCGATAGAGTACCTAAGTCCTGAACTTTACACCTCAAAATCAACCTTCAACGAAACAACGAAAGAATTATTAAAATCTATTAAGAATAGTCGAAGATATCAACAAAATTGTTGTAGCTGGTCATGATTTTTCTAAAAGACCAATCCGGGATCATTATCTAAACAACAACGAAAGGATTTTTAAAATCAGTCCTTAATTGACAGAGAAATCGACCTCCTGAAGTCGGTAAGTAAAAAGCTATTAGTACATTTCTAAATTTATAAACGTTACTGCAGTTTTAGCATTCCACTACCCCCTTACGAATTCCTTCGTAACCTACTAAGATGCCGAAATAATAAGATTCTAGGATCCTACGTTCCGTACCGAAATATTAGATGATCGGGGCTATGCAACCAAAGCTGGCACGGTCTAATCGACAGTGGACTGTTCTAGATATATCATAACTTAAATTATATGAATACAGGTGGCACGGAATCTGACGGCAAACCATGCCACGGTCAAGAATACCACCACGTCCGTGGCGACTGCAACTCGTACCTACACTGCGACGGCAGCGTGTGGAGACTGCAGCACTGCGCGCCTGGCCTGCACTGGAGCGCCAAGGAGAAGCACTGCGACTGGCCCAAATATGCTAAGTGCGAAGGTAAAACGACCTCTTTGGCCCGTATTATGAACGCTTGCTCAGTCATAACATAACCTAATAAAAAGTTTATCCATCTATGTCATAGATCTTTACTTGAGTAACATTTATGTCATAGAAAAGCGTTACTTTACTAAGCATAAATCGATGACTGATCAAGCTTTCACAATACAGACTTAGACTAGGTCTAGCCTAGTCTAGTCTAGAAAACCAGATAACTAAAGATGATCACTAGCCAATGGGTTATAAATCGGTATAACCCATTGGACGCGATTTTAGTACCTAGATAAGTTAGTAAGTAAAACATTTATTTGACGCAAATAAACATACATTAATGTTAATGAATCCAGACTATATACCGAACTAGTATAAACTATATTTCAGGAGTCAGTGGTTTCTCCCACGTATGATACATTTGTGTCCTTAAAAGAGATAAGGGTTCATAAAGATAGAAACTTAATAATTTACATTACTTATATCGAGTTTTTATTATAATGCTGACAAGATCGTGACAATGGTGACATGGCTTTAAATAAAATTAGATATTTCAATGTTCAAGTTAGGTAATATTGCATTTTGGCAGACAACCTGCCAAAACGTAGACTTATTAAAACCCTCTATTCTATGCCAGAACAATATACGAAAGCAACAATGACTGCCGCCTGCTTGGATTTTTTTAGCAAAAACATATTTGAATTTGCTTTGAAGTTCTTAAATCTACGATCCAGTTTATCTATTTTCGATATCATAAAATAATTATGTTAGGATTGTCCAGCGATATGTATTACTAACTGCTTTCCGTGGCTTCACTCGCAACTTCAAGTCCTATGTCCTCCATCCCATGTCGGTTCCCGGGATAATATTTACCTTCATGCCAAATTTCATTAAAATCTGTTCTGTTGTTGAGGCGTGTAAAGGTAACTAGTCAGACAGACAGAGTTACTTTCCAATTTATAATGTTAGTTTGGATCATTGGAAATCACATAGTTGATCCTACCTATACATACATATAAATGCCATCATTTTTTATTCCAGCTAATGGTAAAAGGTAACAGAAAGACAGACAAAGTTATTCTGTCTGTCTCTCTGTTACAGTTTGCCATTAACTGGGATAAAAAAATATAACATTTATATAAGTAAATAAAATAAATAATGCTGGACAATTCACGCAGCATTATCTAGCCCCAAGCTAAGCAGAGCTTGTGTTATACATGGGTCATCTATCAAGAAATCACATAGTTCATCCTACCTATCTAAATGTCATTGTTTTTTATTCCAGTTAATGGTAAAAGAAAAAGAGAGACAGACAGAGTTACGTTCGAATTTATAATGTTAGTTTGTATTATGGAAATCACATCTTTGATCCTACCTATCTAAATGCCATTGTTTTTCTATTCCAGTTCTAGACGACCCACCATCTCAGCCCATCACTTCTGCTAAACCAACCAGACCACCAAGAACCACTACAAAACGTACCCCCACTACCATCACCACTACCACTACCACCACGAAACGTAAGAAATTCATACATTACTCATTACTTACTTGGGATAATATAAATGTGACTTTATTCTAGCTTACACGGAAGATCAGAGAAGAAATCTACAACCTTATTTATTTAATTTAAAACTTTATCTACTAATGATTATTTAATTATGTTTTGTACGTGAAGTGTAAAAAAAACCTACTTTGATAAGCGCACGCTTGTGCATTCTAGGATTAAATTTACACTAGTAATTGTACCAAACTAATGTTAAGTAAGGCTTAAATAAAGAATTTGTGACGTTGAAGAGATCTGTAGGCCAAGCACGGCGATTGTTCTCTAGGTTAAAATAACATCACATTCTCATACATTGCGTACATTATTGAAGTTGAAAGAATTCGTTTCAAAGAATTTAAGCATTCGATGACAAAAAGACGTAATTTTTATATATTCTACCCTAGGCCATAAGAATAGATAAAACTTTTTAAGAAAAAAACGCGAAAGTTTCGCGATTTGATAACATATTTAAGATTATTTATCGGGTATTTATCGCGTACCGAGAATTCAGGTTTCTCGGTTGTAACTCCGAGTACCTACATCCAGTCGCCCCGTGACCACGATCGCTGAAACGCGGTTGAAACGTTGGGGAAAAGAAAGCAAAAGGTACGCGATAAATACCCGATAAATAATCTTAAATACAATAGATAAAAGCCATTTTATTTATTCTTATGCCTAGACAACAATCCCCGTGCAACAGTGCTACGGTAGGATGTTCCTTACATGGCATCCGAAGACGTTTGGCCATTTTTGTTATTACTGTAATTGATTGGTTCATAATTATATACATTGTTTGAATTGTGAAACAAAATAAACAAATGATTACTTTTACTTCACTTACTTTATAAATTCAAATTGACTATAAAAGCATTATATATAAATTACCTGAAAACAAATAGAAACTCTTACACAAAGACTTTCTAAATTTTCTTTTTCCAAACCAGTGCCTACCATGAATATTCACTCCAATTTATTTCGTACGAAGGTCCATCATCATCATCAGATCAGCAGGAGAACAGAGAATGCGGCGGCAACGATATGCACGCTCCAGCCAGCACTTGCGATGCTTACCTGATGTGTGTTGGAGGACGCTGGCGCAAGCAACTCTGTCCACCCGGCTTGCACTGGGACAAACGTAGCAGACGATGTGATTGGGTCGAGTTTGCTATGTGCGATGGTAAAGTAACAGAATTTTAATTTTAATTTAACGACGACCTCTGTGGCGCTGCGGGCGAAGGTCCGCCTGCGACGCAGGAGGTTGCGGGTTCGATTACCGCCTTGGGACAAATATTTGTACGATCTGCAATTATTTGTTCCGGGTGTTCTGGTCATTTTCTATATACAATAAAAAATGTCTATCTATGTAATGTACTGTAATAAGTATATCTGTTATCTAGTACCCATAACACAAGCTCTGCTTAGCTTTGGGGCTAGATAATGCTGTGTGAATTGTCCAGCATAATTTATTTATTTGTACTGAGCTTTCTAACTAAATTACCAATTTAGTGATATAAATTTCAGGTTGCTAGGAATATGGTTACGCCGCAGCCTCTTTAGATTATTGCTTGTACGTAGCAAGTTGCGTAGCAAGTCGCTTGTAGTAAGTTGTAGATTCGTGCTACAGAATTTACTACGTCGTAGAGCTATTGTGCTACGCCGTAGAGATCCTGCTACAAGTTTTGCTACGCCGTAGAGTTAATGCTACGGCGATCGCGACGTCGTCGTCGTCGTAGGTTTGTGCTACGAAGTTTGCTACGCCGTAGATTTTGTGCTACGAAGGTTGCTACGCCGTAGATATTGGACTACGTCGTTGTCAATATCATCACCCGTCTTTGTATCTCGTAGTTGGATAAATTTAAGATCTACCTAAAAACCTTGAACTCCATAGTGGACAAACCATCTGCGACCAAGTCACCGATGCCGCAGCCCACGCAACCACTTACCACAACGACTACTACCACAACCACGACCAGACGCCCAATAACCACCACTACTAAGAAGCCTTTGGAAGATCAAAACAACATACCAAGCAAGGTAAATAAATACGGGGAAATATAGTCTCTTTTTGTTTGGGAGAGGCATGTTGTGTGCTGGTGAGACTAGGCTCTTCTAATGTTGGTTAGATTTTGTACAGTAGGTATATCAGTGTTTCTCTCACAATCACTCTCTTCCCACTTAAAGGTTTTGTGGTAGATCAATCTTTTTAAATATCTTCACTCGCGCTGTGTCGTCGAATTCTTCTTTGAAAACTTGAAATTCTCCTGTTTCTCATAAACTGTTATTCCTCTATTTACTTACTATCGCTTTCGAAAGTCAGTGGAATTTTCTAGCAAATAAATGAGTTTTGTATTTTTGTTTTTTGTAGGACTGCGTAACAGGAACGTACCACGCACATCCAAAATGCGAGAAATTCTACGTATGTGTGAATGGCATGCTGATAGGACAGAGCTGCGCGCCGGGCCTCGTGTGGAGACAGGATAGGACTCAGTGCGACTATTCCACTTCCACCTCGTGTACGGACAAACGACATGGGGTGTCTGCGCCGCTTATGGACGCCACTGGCATGGAGATGACTGATGATCATGAACAATCTAGTAAGTTGAAAAACTACGCTACTGTGTGTTAACAGTATGCTGATAAGACAGCTAGCTAGTGTGGCAGCGTCAGGATAGGACTCAGTGCGGCTTCTCCAGTGCTCTAACTCGTATACAGACATTCGACGGGGGTTATGTGCGCCGCTGATGGATGCAACTGGCACGGAGATGACTAATGACGATGAACAAACTAGTAAGTTTATAGAATCATATTCCAGTGGTTAAAAAGTAAAAGTGTATAATTTTTTTTAGCTTATGCTCAAAAATACAAATTCTGGTAATAAACTGATCATAAGTTCAGTTTTTTTTTTGTATTTTTAAACAACAACAACAACAACGTCCCAAACGACCGACCTAGTTTGCCCAATATTCTGCAACTAGTTACTTAGTTTGATATCGTTGCGCGTTATATCGAAATAGGATATAGTAACGAAGAACCACATTTTATGTGAAATAATGTTGTTAATCATGGTTTTCTTTCAGAATACTGTAACAACGGAGAATACGCAGCATACCCTGGTGACTGCAAGCGGTACCAACATTGTCTGTTTGGAAAGTTCGAAGAGTTCGCTTGCAGTCCTGGCTTGCACTGGAATCAGGTAAAATAAGTGGACAATTCGTTGTCTCCTCGAATAATATTCTATGGTATCTTAATTAGTAGTTTAGGTTCTTGAATAGCTTAACGTTATAGACAACTGTTTCGTTAATTACAGGACAAATCAATATGCGATTGGCCTGCAAACACGAAATGCAAAAAAAAGGCAACAACCACAACCACCTCGACAACTTTTCGTCCCTTAGAACCTATTTATGATTCACCAATACTCGAAGAGCCTAACATTCCTCAATACAAACCAATTCAAACTGCGCCGGGCCAGATCACGCAACCAGATGTCTCTTCTAGGCCAAGCCTACTAAAATGTAAGTTGAAAATTTCGGTAAAAACTGGACGTCTACTATCCCTATTGGTTATCGTAAATGGAGAAGTGTAGGTTCGAAGAAACTTAGCGTCTTAGCGCTTTTGAATCGTCTATACCAGTATATATTTGTAATAAAGATATATTTTTCAGCGCCATACAAACTCGTTTGCTACTATACAAACTGGTCGTGGTACCGCCCCGGTATTGGCAAGTACAGTCCTGAAGACATCGACCCTTCTCTGTGCACACACATCATCTATGGATTCGCTGTATTAGGAGACGATGGCCTCATAATGGCTCATGACTCCTGGTCAGATTATGACAACAGTAAGTTTTTTTAATTACTTGAGTCAACGAACAGATTAGTCGAAATTGTGGTTGATTTATCTTCAAACACATTCCACGTTGTAAAATCGGAAGACTAAGAAAATTACAACCACAACAAGTTCTAAAAATAAATTTGATTTTAGGATTCTATGAGCGCGTGGTAGAGTTCAAAAGATACGGCATCAAGGTTTCCCTTGGTCTCGGTGGCTGGAACGATTCCGCGGGTGATAAATACTCAAAGTTGGTGAACGACCCAGCAGCTCGCGCCAGATTTGTGCAGCACGTGGTCTCATTCCTTGAGAAGTACGGATTTGACGGTTTAGATCTCGACTGGGAGTATCCTAAGTGCTGGCAAGTAAGTATAGTTGCCACCAGTCTATCTTGAGGCTGGTCTTGAGGGCGTATTTACACAGTGGAGTCGTTTTTACATGACCGTTTTTTACGGATCCTTTGCTACTGAAAACAATCGTTGTTTGGATTCGCTCCTACAACTACATATGTACAACGTCGTCATCACGGAAAAACGGATGCTATGTGAATGCGCCCCAACTTAGGTTATCTTTTTCTTGGTTCTAACAATTAAAATTTTTCAGGTGGATTGTTCTAAAGGCCCCGACTCAGACAAACAAGCGTTCGCTGATTTAGTCAGAGAGCTATCATCAGTATTCAAACCTAAAGGAATACTGCTATCTTCAGCGGTCTCACCAAGCAAACAAGTCATAGATGCCGGATACGATGTTCCTGTTCTGGCCAGACATTTGGACTGGATCGCCGTTATGACATATGATTATCATGGACAGTGGGATAAGAAGACTGGACATGTTGCACCGCTATATTATCATCCAGACGATGATAACACTTACTTCAATGCTGTAAGTTTAAATATCACCTGATACGCAATCACCTGACCTAATTTGATAGGCATTTTATAATCGGCATTATGCTTCATGAACGAAAATATAAAGTGCCAAAAATCTGAAATTACAAATGCCTTTCACAGAACTACACAATGCATTACTGGATAAAGAAGGGAGCCCCTCCTTCGAAGCTTGTCATGGGGATGCCGATGTATGGACAGACCTTCACACTAGAAGGTCGAAGAAATATTCACGGGAAATATCAGGCTGCGGGGTTAAACTCGCCGGCTAGCTCTGGCGGGGAAGAAGGAGAATATACAAGGGCTAAAGGTTTTCTAGCTTACTACGAGGTAAATATATTTAGTAGCAATGAAACGAAACAAATTGCTTATTCTCTGATGTCTATATCTCAATTCGTTTGTTCTTTCTAATTTTAGATCTGTGATCGTATCAGATACGATGGTTGGACAGTGGTGAAAGATCCTCTAAAACGCATGGGTCCTTACGCGTATAAGGGTAACCAATGGGTGTCCTTCGATGACACTGAAATTATTAAGAAAAAGGTCAACTTAATGAAGTCACTGGGCCTTGCGGGTGGAATGGTTTGGGCACTCGATCTTGATGACTTTAGAAATAGGTTTGTTATTTTTGCTCTTTACTTGCATTACAATTACAACACATAGATACAGCGACTACATAACTACCTACTACAATCAAACATTTTGTAACTTTAGGTGTGGCGAAGGAAAACATCCGCTCATAAATGCAATTAAGAATGGTCTTTTGGATTCACACATTGATCGTGAAACCATCCCATCAAAACCAATCGATACCACAATTGAATCAAAGCCAATAGTCGATCCAGGAAATTCATTAGATGATGATCTTGAGGACATTGAAGTGAGACCTTCCGGAAATAAACCCACACAGCGACCAACAACTGTAGAATATCAAAGTGAAGAGATTCAGACAACCAAAAAACCTTCGTCGGAAGCTAGTGCTTATGTAGATGAGCGGTACAAAGTTGTCTGCTACTATACCAACTGGGCGTGGTACAGGTAATATAATATACCCTTGTTCAAAACATTACCAACTGAAAGCCTCTATTTTAGTTAGAAATTGATTCATTTTACATTGTATGTATGTTTCAGACCCGGTCCTGGAAAGTTTACTCCGTCTGACATTGATCCAAGTCTCTGCACACACATTGTCTACGCGTTTGCGGTTTTGGACAGCTCTCGTTTGGTGATGAAGCCTCACGATATTTGGCTAGATGTGGAAAACAGTGAGTTAGATCAAGAGTAATATTTAGATAATGATTGATTCATGAGAAATGGGAGTACAACAATGCGTTTTTCTTTCTAGAATTCTACGAAAAGGTAGTTGCACTCAAAAGCCGTGGCGTCAAAGTAGTATTAGGTCTGGGAGGTTGGGATGATTCAGCAAGTGACAAATATTCAAGGCTTGTCAACAGCGTTTCCGCAAGAAGAAAATTCATTGTTCATGCGCTGGACTTCATAGAGCAATATGAATTTGATGGACTGGATTTAGATTGGGAATATCCTAAGTGCTGGCAGGTAAAAAATGTGGCAAATACCTAACTACTTATAGAATTTAACTTAGTTCATCGATCAGGTACTCAAAACGTGTTTCTCCAGGTGAATTGCGAAAAGGGACCAAGCACAGACAAGCAGGGTTTCGCCAATCTAGTAAAAGAACTCCGGTCTGCTTTTGAACCACGTGGGTTATTACTCTCTGCTGCTGTGTCAGCCAGTAAACGAGTCATTGATGTTGGTAAGTGTTAAACTTGGAAGCAAGTCACAATTTCATAGACCGAACAATTACTATACATAACGACTTCCCATTTTAGCTTACGATGTGCCAATTTTGACAAGGAACTTGGACTGGATAGCATTGATGTCATACGATTATCATGGCCAATGGGAAAAGAAGACTGGCCACGTCGCCCCGATGTATGCTAGCGATGGCGATACCGACATGACCCTCAATACGGTAAAGATTGTTTAAGGTTGAACCATTATAAAACGAGCCTCTAGTTTTTCCTACTGGAATAGAGGAATTTCTCAACTATTGCTTGATGCTAGAGATAGATTATCTTCATTGGAACAGAACATGTGTGAAATAACGGTTGCTGTAATATCTTGTTCAATTTCAGAACTTCACTGTCCACTACTGGATCAACAGAGGTGCTGATAGAGAGAAGTTGATCTTGGGTATACCGTTCTACGGACAATCTTTCTCTCTGATGGACAATGTCGGTTCTGGACTGGGCGCGCCTACTTACGCTGGCGGAGAGGCGGGAGACGAGACTAGAGCTAGAGGATTCTTGGCGTATTATGAAGTGAGTTAGGTTTTGATAGCTACTTCTACAATAATTATTATTAAAGGGGAAATAACTGGACATAATGTATCAAAAACCAACAAACTTCGAAATTTAATAAAACATGTAAACAAAAGCCTTAACGACAATTCCATATTATTTTCTTTTAACAGATTTGCGACCGTATCCGGCTCAAGGGTTGGGAAATTACGAGGGACGCTGGTGGTCGAATGGGTCCATACGCAGCTCTAGACGACCAATGGGTTTCATTTGACGATGACTTCATGGTACGACACAAGTCTGAATACGTCCGAGCAGTGGGCTTAGGAGGTGCTATGGCATGGTCTTTGGATCTTGATGATTTTACTGGAAGATATTGTGGGTGTGGAAAGTCGCCGCTACTGAATACAATCAACCATGTTTTGAGAAATAAGGAATCGCCACCACTTTGTCCTCTAGAAGAAAGTGAGTTTTCCTATGATAGTTTAAATAGTTGCGTTTGGTACAAAGGAAATACGTATCTAATAAATAAATTGTTTTCCCAGTTCAAGCTCCAGAAACCTCGACAGCGATAGCCTTACCTGCGACTACAAGACCAACGACAACTATAACTACAACAGAATATGAAACTGACATACATATCCCGACGAAACCCGTTCACGAGACAGGAATAATCACAAGCGTAAGGAGTTTTAGCAAGGCGTTATTTTACTAAAAGACTTGAGAATGCAAACTTAACCCCGAGTAGTCTTGGTTTTGATTTTCTAAATTTCTAAAATGTTTTTCTATATTTATTATTATAAGACAAGGCTAGAATAGAGTTATAAGATAATCTGTTGCAATGGGTGTGCCGTAAGGATAGATGTACATGTTTATAAATAAATAACTAATTTTAATGTTTTCAGGGATCTGATCTTGAAGGAAAACCATGTTCCGGAACCGTTTTCAGAGCTGACACTACTGACTGCAGTAAATATTACCTCTGCAATAACGGAGAGTTCTTCAAACTGACTTGTCCTGCACCACTGCACTGGAATAAGAACCACTGTGACTGGCCACAAAAAGCTCAATGCAAAGCCAAATCACAACTAAGGCTTTCTGGTGAGAGCAACCCAGAGATAGAACCTGAAAAACCAATTGTGGCTTGTTACTTTACTAGCTGGGCTTACTACAGGTAGGAACTTTTTTAAATCTGAAAGAGTTTTAGATTTTCGAACAAACAATAACTTAATAATTTTATACAATTTTCTTACAGGCAAGGCAGTGGAAAATTCGGACCTGAGCAAGTAGACCCGACTCTTTGCACTCACATAATCTACGCCTGGGCTCATCTCGATGGCAAATCATTCAAATTGGTACCTGGAATTCCAGAACTCGACATAGAAAACAATTTCTATGGTAAAATGACAGAACTTCGAGAAACAGGAGTCAAAGTTATCCTTGGAGCAGGAGGCTTGAAAGACTCTGAAGACGACAAATGGATGCGAATGGCTTCTACTACGGAAAATAGAGCGATATTTATTGCCTCTGTATTGGATGTCATTAAAAAGTGGAACTTTGACGGGGTACAAGTTGCTTGGCAGTATCCAGTTTGTAAACAAGTAAGTCTGCTGGATATTTATTATATAAAAAATCCTCTTTTAAATAACACTCACCGACTAGACCCAACATAACAATCTTTTGATTTTAGGAACCTTGCAACGATGCACACCGTTATGCATCATCACGGGAAGACTTCAGCGATCTCCTCTTGGAGCTTTCGAAATCCTTGCGGCCGCACGACTTGGACATTTCTGCTATGGTATCGTCATCCCCAAGCATAGCAGAGTTGGCTTATAAGCCTCATGTGTTAACAACTGAACTTGACTGGGTGGCGATTGCTGCTAACGACTACTCCGCGACAACAAACGGAAGGACAGCATATTTGGTACCATTAGAAAATAGCGAAGTCGCTGGAATCACTAGTTTGGTTAGTACTTTGTATGTTTATCGTACCCGTACATAGTTACCAATACATATTTTGGTATACCGTATTAATACATAACAAATACGTACTTAAGTACTTTAAAAGTTAATTTCCATACTAATTTCAGAACTCTACCCTAGCATATTGGGCAAGTGTTGTTCCACCGAGAATGCTGGTATTGAACGTGCCCGCTTATGGACGGACCTACACTTTACGAAGCGCATCGAATTACGCGCCCGGAGCACCCGTGTCAGGACCCGGGGACCCTGGAGAGTACACGCAAGTGCCTGGTTTCCTTGCTTATTATGAGGTAACTACACTAAGTCGTCTAATCTACCTTAATCTTCTATAATAATACAGACATATGCCTACCGATGTCTGATTAAGTAGGCTCAACCTAAGATAGAGTGATACAGGGTGCCTGGTGGGAAATTTTTGTAATGTAAATAAAAAAATGTACCTATTACATTAAGAAAATTAGTTTATTTAACATGCGGATTTAATTATTTTAAAGTCATTAAGCGTACCTACATATTTTTCTTCGCGGCGTACGCATTCACGGAACTGTTCGAAATTATTGTAAGTGTCGCATAGCAAAAATAAATTGTGGAAAAGCGTGCACTTCTCGGTTGATATTTTTTTTATTCCGCTATGGTTTGTTTTTGGTATATTTTGCTATATTATATACATAGATATAGCACAATATAAATAGAAATATAATATACCCATAGGGATGAGATACTGCAATCAGGGTGGCCATACGATGATACAAAATGGATTTATCAGTTTCGTGGATTTTGAGTTCACTGAGGTGACTTACGCCGAATATGTGTTTGCTATCTTGCTGGAATCACGTGTACGAAGTGTTCGAATAATCCTCTCGAAACCACGGCATATAATATTAGCTTATAATGCGTGTCGTTAAGAATCTCTATCGATAGAACGTTCAATCCACAAGAAGTTTCGAAAAAGGTTAAATAAATCAGATTATTCCGTTAGTTTTAGAACGGCTACTCTGTGGGGTTGTTGAGAGCTTGTTAGTTTCTTTAATCTCTCTATGAACAATCTATTTTTAAAGAAATTTGTTTCGTGGAGTACCTACCTACGAAATCGTAGAAATTATGACGAACAAATTTTTGGTTTAACAACATCTTCTGCTGTAAACGAACCATGTTCACTAGACAATAACTGTAAAATCTGCAAGCGGTCGTAAAATCCTCATTACTCACCGCGCAAGTGTTTTTTAAATATGAAATCAAAATTTTCCTACCGGACACCCTGTATCATCTGTTCTGTTATCTCTAGAGATGATATCAGTCTCTTTCTGATAGAGAACAATAGAATAAGTATAAAAAACTCGGTCATATGTTTTACTGTCATAAATAACGCTGATATACCTAAGATAAAGAAAAGGACTTAGATGACACTATATTTTTTTTCCAGATTTGCAACAAGCCTCAACCAAAAGAATGGAAAGAGACTATAACTGTCGACGGTACATACAGTGTCCACGGCAGGCAATGGTCTTCATACCTGAGACCAGAAGAGGTTCATAGAGTCGGGGCTTCAGCGGCGTTTGCCGGACTCAGAGGCGCCGGACTGTGGGCTCTGGACCTTGACGACTGGCGCGGAGACTGCGCATGCGCACCCCGACCCTTACTGACTGCGCTTAGACAAGGACTTTTAGATCCAACGATTCCTCCTACGCTTTGCGTGAAAAATTAAAAATACCTCGAATGAATAAGTGTTGGAATTGTTCTCCAGAGATTTACGAGAAGATAAAATATTTCTGTATAAATTTTCAGGCATCTGCAGAATGGTATTTGTTTGTTAGTAAGATTAACAACCAGAGGGATAATAAACCTCGTAAGTAATAAGATTAAGTACACAATTGATCTACACAAAGAAAGACTTTAGTTTATTTAGTAATAATTAAGTAACTACTAATGTAAATAAAATAAGTTTTGTGATATTTTTTGTAAGTTCCTTGATTTTTACTCGACTAGGCACTGTAAATTTTCAATAAAATATCAGTTTTGAGTAAAAGTACGAGGGATGCATTGTATGATAGAAATCAATTTTGACAAAATAGTGGCATTGATGGCCGTTTTTGATCGAGCTTTCGTAGTCTGTAGCAAATAATGCTGCTGGTTAAGGCGCATACAGCACCTAAACTAGCGCCACCACGTACTTTATGTTATTATTCTGTTTAACAAAAGAATTTTCAAAAATCCTTCTTCCAGTTTGTGATACCTATCATAAGCTTTTTTTTAATGCCTCTGTAATAGTTTTATTCTATTTAGTTTAGGAAGAGATACGAAAATAGATTTTGGTGGCCACCAAGTGCAACTTCGTATCTCTTCCTAAACTAAATAGAATAAAACTATTACAGAGGCATTAAAAAAAAGCTTATGATAGGTATCACAAACTGGAAGAAGGATTTTTGAAAATTCTTTTGTTAAACGGAATAATAAGATAAATTAGGTGGCGGCGCCACTTTGGGTCCGGTATGGGCCTTAATTAAATAACACACGCATATAAAATTTCATGATTTTGCCGCAGTAGTTTTAAATTTTTCATAACTTTAGCTAGGTTTTTACTTAGGTATGTTTACCATGAAAACTACGAATTTTTATAATAAACTTCTAAAATTCTTTAATAATTTTGGGTTTTATTTCAACTTTAACTATGTGTTATGTTTTCCTGCGCTTATGTATATATTTGACTATTTGTGTGAATCTTTACCTCGAAACATCCAAACGGGTAGATATTAGTTAGTAGTAAGATATTCTGATAAATGAGGCATGATGTTCATTCTCGTCATGTTTTGAATCGCTCTACCAACATTTTGTAAAAGTTTAAACCTGATTTAAAGATTCAGAGTCAGATGTATTATGTAATACTTTTTTTTTGGAATTAAGTAATACTAGTAAAGTACTGAATACTTACCACTGAAATTACAAAGTTATATTACATACCTACTACATAGACTCTATACACCCTGTACAAAGTTTAACAGCAACTCGGTACAGTCCAAAGTACAACAGTAAGTTCAATAGTACAAAGTACATTACCAAACTGAACCATTATCGTTTCGGTTCGTTGGCTTGTCATAGCAAGATTGTGCGACCGTATCGCAATGTATTAAGGAAGATCACGCAGCTAACATTAGTCAGTAGGCGTTCGGTCGGCCTTGGCCATGTTATTCTAACGCGGTGCGTCATAGCATCAGGTTAGGCTTGTATTACTGTGTGTAGCAAAATTAAATTTGAAATTGAAGAAATAGACAAAAAAAAACAGCTGTTGTTGAATAATACAGTTTTTTTAATGAAACCTTGAGTGATAAGTGAACTGTTTTGTGTCAAAAATTTAAGATATAAGTCTAGCAGACATACCTATAAAACCTAACCTAAGTGTGATAAACAAGCAAGATTGAAGAAATTTAAATTACAAGATTGAATGAAATAAATTATATCTTCCTATAATTAAGAGCCTATTCTTTGAAATTGTTTAGACGTAATATTGTTTTAACAACGCTACAAATAGCCATGGCCAAACGGCTTTTAGCGCACACAATATTCAGCTCTAATGCCGTTGGCTTAAAGCCTACAACTTCCGTGTTTGGTAACATTAACATCAAGAAACTACACACGAATGAGGTAAGCATTTTTAACTCGGTCTTAGTAAGCATTAAATACTTATAAGATTGCGTCATTCTAAAAATGACTTGAAGTTTTTATATTTATATAGAGTAGTAGTTAGGTAGATTATAATATAACGCTATGCAAGAAATACCCAATGAAGTAGGTACCAACCTAATAATGGTATTATTTACAGATACCTACAAAAGAGATCCAAATTCCGGTTCCATGGGGCCACCTCTCGGCCAAAATATGGGGCGACGACTCCAAGCAGCGGCCAATTCTTGCGCTTCATGGATGGCAGGACAACGCTGGGACCTGGGACCCTCTGGCCCCGTTGATTATGAAGGATAGAGCTATAATCGCGATTGATTTTCCAGGACATGGACTATCCTCATGGCTTCCTAAAGGTACCTATACTTACAACTAGATTATGACCGTGACTTCGCATGAGTTTTACCAGGATTAAAAGCCTTTGTTAATCCAGCCAGATCAATAAATTGACTGCAGAATTTTAGCTCCATCCGTTCAGTAGTTTTGACGTTGTCTCCGGAGAAACAAGTCACAAATTCTCGCCCTTCTAATAATATTATGATGTAAATGTAAGTAGGTACTACCATAGGACAATAGTTTTTTTATTTATCTATGGTACTACCTACCTAAATAGTCGTTAAACAAATATGGGAGCTGTGAACTAAAAAAACTCCTTTTCAGGATGTCAATACCACGGTTGGGATCTGCCAAAACACATACTGGCTTTAAAGGACTATTTTAAGTGGGACAAAGTCTCGCTGCTTGGTCATTCCATGGGATCGATAGCGGCCATGCGTTTCGCCAGCACTTTTCCTGACGATGTCGACTTCTATATTGGGGTTGACATTCTCATCTATGACGACTACGACCTTGATTTCGTCGTAGACAAATATCCTACGATCATCCGTAAATGTCTTACGGCACAATCTCGTTTAGATATAGAACCACCCAGTTACCCAATGGAGCAACTATATGAAATATGGCACAAAGGCACACGGAAATCAGTAGCATTGGAGAAAGTAAAATACCTCGCGGAGCGAGGGATTAAGCCGTCTAAGCAGGATCCGAATAAATATTACTTCTCCCGAGACTCGAGGTTAAAGTACACCTTATTCAACCCTGAGGACAAAAAATTCGTGGAAGCCCTCGTACGAAGGTTGAAATGCCCAACATTGTTCATTAAAGCCATCGACTCTCCATACGCAACTGACGCCTTCGCCGTAGAAATGCGGGAAATTGTAGAGCAGAGTAATCCGGATTTCGAGAGCCAATTCATTCATGGCACTCATCACGTACATTTAAATGATCCAGATAAAGTAGCGCCTTTAATATTAGACTTTTACAAACAATATAATATTTCACATTAATTGAGAAGTAGGTATGTAGTTGAAGAATTTAACAAAATAGAAACCAAGTTACGTTAAGTTAAAAAGTTTAAAATGGCTTTTTTTATATTTTCTCCTTAAGTAATGTACTAACTCTAGCGTAGGAAATATTTCAGTCTATGTTGTGTCGTTCTTGTAGGTGTTTAACTTGTGAATTATAGTCAGTATTTTGAATTGTAAATAGCCAGAAAAGCCTTTATTCACAGTAAATATTTAAATAGATGAATAAAATACCTTAGATACATAAAATATACATAGAATGTATAGTAAAAAAAAACCAGTGAACAGTAAAGTGCTATTGCACAAAATACTAGTCATTTACATGAATCATAAATACAAAAGATAAGTTAAATTATTAAATGTGATATTTTACACACACAATACAAATATTTTTAATGGAAACTGGACTTGGTACTTAAAAATAAATAAATAAACAGTTTAAAAAGTAACAGGTGATCTTTTTGGTAGCAATTTAATTTTATGTCTGTATTTGTACAAGATTCAATCATTTAATCATTACTGCTATCAGAGTCAATATAATCTGAATTAGGGTTACTAACTGTATCACAAGCCTGGACTCCTTTCCTCATAGGCAAGACCTTCATCAGGACCTCCTGCCACGGCATTCCTTCAATTATTCTCACCACTATTTCAAACACTGTAAACAAATTAAATTATTAAACCATGTTTTTATTTTATTTAGTACAACTGCATCCAACCATCTATTGTTATACACAAAGCCTTTATCTAAATTGGTTTTAATGGGTCAAGAAGACGGGGAAGACAGGGAGCTGTGGCGCTCATTATGGGGGCCTATGTCCAGCAGTGGACTAACATAGGCTGATGACAATGATGCATGTGCCAGAATTTTCCAAAAACAAAAAATATTTTAATTGCTGCTTACCATGATCAATTGTTAAAACTTTCCTAGTTTTCATGTTTACATATTTGTCCAATGGAAGCTGTGCATGTCTAATGCCTTGCTCCACTGCTATTTGATAACACAGCCCCTGGAATGTAAATGATAATAGGTATTATGTAATTATTTGAAACCATGTTAATTTCTTGATAAATTTTGTAAACAGTACTACCTTGTGTTGGTTATGGTCAACCAATCCGCCAATAACATAGAAAGTTCCTTCTTCAAAGTTTTCGATTACATTTTCTGACTCACTAGTCAAATATACTATTTTCTCCTTGGGAAATAGATCTATGTATTGTTGGTCATGATATTGTATCTGAAAAATACAAGAAAAAAAAGTAAGTTATATATCAACATAAATATTTTAACCCAGATCTATTCTTTATTGTCTTACTATTAGGACTTACATCCCAATTTTCATATCCATTATGTCTTGATAAATCACCCTTAGTAATATCACCCAAGCTTGTAATATGAAGTTGTACAGGTTTATTTGATCTTCGATTTATTGAGTATGATCGTAATATTTGTTTGATAACTTTAAATCTATCCTTTTCAATCATCAGATTCTCAAAACTTAGATCTATAATTATTCCAGTACTTGATTTTTGTTTTTCAATTTTCATTTTCTTTAGTGCTTTTCTACTAGGACCTAACTCTCTATTCTCCTCGCGAGCTTTACGTCTCCTTTCTTTGGCATTTGCTTTTTCTTTGCGCCTCTTTTCTGCTTTACCATTTTCCCATTTTACTTTTCTCAACCACTTTCGCATAACATTCTTTGTGTAGGGTCGGGGGGCTTCATTCCCGTCATCATCTTTCATTCCTGGGTCATATGTTATATCAAACAGAGTTATCTGTTTGAAACGTGGTTCAGCTATAACAGACTCTTCTCCAGGACCATCTATCGGCATATCGTCTTGAATTTCGACCATTTTCATACAATATTTTAGAATTAATTTTATTAGTACTACCTAAATAATAAACTCTGAACTTTTTTTACCAATTAAGTTAATCATATCCATTTACTGATCTCATTTTTCTTTGCACAAATGAATACTCTCTTTACTTTTTTGTGATATTTCTTGTATCAATTCTCAAAACTATTGGAATTTTTGGATTAGATACAACCTTGATCTTGTGTTGTGTCTGCAACAAAATACAAAATAAAAACATAACCTAAAAATTTAAGCGACCGCCGAACCGACTTTCAACTTCTTCAATCATCCGAAACAAATGACAATCCACATTTGACATTGTCAACGTCAGATTGATGCTGAAAATGACCTAGATTGATTCGTTTCTGATTTTCACAAGGTCCTTGGGGATCTCTTTTTCATAGGGTCCTTTCAGCATGTAGTAGCTTAGACAATTTAACCGTTACTTTGTCAAAGTGTAGTAGGTACCTACCTTGCATCTCGATAGAGCTTAGATAATTTAACCCGCTCGGTAGAGTAATTATAGAGTAATATATATATTGTTCTGTGGTAGGTATCTCCAATGAAAAAAGAGGTCCCCTGGTACCTCCTATGGTTGGGGTGTCGTGGTCGGATAACCTCCTCGTGAGCCCGTACTGCTACTTGTCCCTGGGGATTCGTCCCTGGGGAACGGTAGCAGGTGGCGGGCCTGGTGCACCCTGGTTCCCACCGCTAATAATTTCTTCCTCCGGGGGATATTGTTAGCGATGGCCAATAATCCGACAACCTATGGGGATGATAACCCTTAAATTATCAAAACTCATGATGGCAAGTCTAAAAAAATGTGGTCCCCAGGAGGGTCCCGGTTCTACCGGGGAATCCCTCCCCGAGCTTAGCTCGGGCCGCCCCTCGTACTCTGGGGGGGGCAAAGAACTGCCGAAAAGAAAACAAAAACGACCTAACCAACAAGCCAGGGCTGCATCTTCGGAGGCGCCAAGGCTCAACCCAATCATGGCTGCATCTGCGCCATACCTACCAACTGCGTCAAGGGCTGCATCTTCGGAAGCACCCAGACCATCGACACCAAAGGTCGCACCCTTGGAAGCCCCTAGACCTCAACTACCGACGTCTAAGGCCGCATCCTCGGCTGCTCCAAGACCTTCCCACCGGACCGTCTCAACAGTCGGAGCGCCCTTAGGGGCTTCCCCGCGCGAGACGGTCATAGAGCTATCGGACCTCAAGGCCGCAATACCTGATCCAGGGCCAAACTGGAATCTTGTTTCTTCAAAGAAGAGCAAGAAGAAGGGCGTTAAACCCTCCCAGACTCCTGGCGAGACCCAGAAGGCGCGGGCGCAGACACAGCAGACGGCAACCGACGGTGGACGTAAGCGGCTCTTCGGAGCTAAGTCCACGACCAATGTAGGAGGGACTCGTCCCGCCGAAGTGATCCAAGCACCGGCGCAGCCGAACGCAGCGCCAATGCTCGTCGACGGAAGCCAGACGCCAGCTCAGCTGCCCAGACCTAGAGGGAAACGCGGAGGGAGGCTGGCAGCTTTGGCCCGCAAAAACAAACACCCACCGGCTCAGCCGCAGAGTGTCAAGCGTTCCCGACCCGAGGACAGTACTACGCCCTATGGCGATAGTAAACGTCAAAAATCGGAAACGGGACACAAGAGCAACTCTGTGAGCTACGCAGCAGCTTTCAGGTCACACGACCTCTGCGTGGCTATGATGGCTGAGCCATACCAAGACTTTACGGCGGAGCAGGCCGCGGAAGTGCGTGAGATACTGGAGGTAAAAATCGTGGAGGAACTCCTCGATTCGAACACAATGCCCCAGGCTTCGAAGGTCCGCTTCCGTGGCCGTGCGCATCATAGCGAAGGCGTCCTCAAATTCTGGTGCGAGGACGACCATACGCTAGCGTGGCTCCGACATAAAACCACCGAACTGGAATCGCCGATCGCCGGGACTAAGCTTGTCATCAAAAGGCAAGCGGAGCTCGAGCGAAAAATTTTGTGTGGTCTGTACGTGCCAACCCCAGCAAGAATGCCGATGGAAGCCGATCAGATCCGCAAGATTCTGGCAAACCACAACCCCGACCTCAACATCAACTCGTGGAACCCTATCCGTGCGGAGAAGCGGACTGACCAGGATGGTACCGGCACATACCTGCTACTCCTCGTTCCTGAGTCTGAGGTTGAGAAATCCCGTCTCAAAGATCGGCGCTTGTACTGGCTACTTGGGAATATCTACCTCAAGATCATCCAAAAAGATGAACCCAAGGGCGAGAACAATGACGCCGACAAGACAAGCACCAATCCTGGAACCAACCCCGGTCCAGAGCCCGGTCCCTCTTCGGGATCCAAGGCTGACCCTGATCCGCAGCCTGGCCCCAGCTCAGGGCAAGCAGCGGGTCCTTCTCCGGCCCCAATAACACCCCAGGGGCTGGAACTGATGGATGTCCAGGATCCACCTACCCCACTTTCCGAGGAGCGCTTTCTCGATACGGAGGGGAGCGATGTTAGCGACAGCGACATCGGCTCCTCTCCTATCAAGCGCTCCTAAACCAACCCGCAAAACACTTCCTGATCCACCACTCCCCGCCACACCCTACATCCAAGCGAACCTCCAGCATAGCCTCACGGCTACCGCGTCTCTACGCAGAATGCTGGAGGAACACCCCAGCACTGTGGCCCTTATCCAAGAACCGTGGATCAGGAAAGGCCAAATCTGCGGCCTCAAATCACCTGGAAGCAGACTTCTCGCAAACACAACTGTAAGCAATCTTAGAACTTGCATTGTGGTTCCGAGAACTGCAAAAACACTTCTAATTACCGAACTCTGTTCCAGAGACCTAACAGCTGCTAGACTATATCTGTGTTCCAACAACAACAGCTTCATACCGCAGATAGTCATAGCATCAGTCTACCAACCGAGCGATGAAGCAGTACCCACACCTGAGCTGGTGTCCCTGATCGAGTACTGCGAGAGGGAGAAACTCGAGCTCATCATCGGCACCGACTCCAACGCGCATCACACGCTGTGGAGCAGCGCCAGGTGTAACGACCGAGGAGAAGAATTGGTAAATTATCTTATCTCTACTAACCTCCTACTGCTGAACACGGGCTCTGAACCTACTTTTGTAACATCCAGAGCCCAGACTATCATTGACCTAACATTATCGACAACACAGGTTTCCTACTCCATCAAGGACTGGCATGTTTCTAACGAAGCCTCGTGCTCAGACCACAGATGGATAAGGTTCAACATGGAACTGTCATTACCGAACCCACAACCTAGGCGCGTCCCACGTAAGACCGATAAGACTAAATTCTTCCAATTAGTCAAATCAGAAATTACCGATAAGCCTAACCTACCAGATCACATAACAGTAGCGGAAATTGACCACTACATAAATCAACTAACACAAATTCTTACCAACAGCTATGAACAATCCTGCCCCCTAGTCGCGCCCAAGCATGGGACGAACAGACGATGGTGGGGTCCTGAACTGCAAAGACTCCGTCGCAAAGTAAGGAAATTGTTCAATAGAGCCATGAACACTAGACAAGACGAAGACTGGGCGAAATACTATAATGCGAAAAGAACCTACAAAAAGCAAATTCGCCTTAAAAAAACGGAATGTTGGGAGAGGTTCTGTACCAACATTGAAAACAACAGTCAGGCCACCCGTATAAGAAGCATACTGGCTAACGTGCCTGAAAGCACGCTCGGATGCCTTATCAAACCTGACAACACCTACACTAAATCAGATTCAGAAACCAGCGAAGTGCTACTGAACACACACTTCCCAGGCTGTAACGTTACAGACACTTACACATGGGAGGAAATATCAGAGCGAACGCCTACTGACCTAGATTGGACAACAGCCCACAGTATGATAAACCGCGAGAAGGTACTCTGGGCAATCAACAGCTTCCTTCCCTTCAAAGCACCAGGGCTGGATGGGATCTTTCCAGGTATGCTTAGATGGTGCAGTGGCATACTCGCCGAATATCTGGTTAGACTATTCAGAGCATGTATCGCCTACAAATATATACCGCACAAATGGAGGGAAGTGAAGGTAGTATTCATACCGAAACCGGGAAGAAGTGACTACACCCAACCGAAATCATTTCGGCCTATAAGCTTGACGTCATTTCTTCTGAAAACACTAGAAAGGCTTTGTGACAGGGAAATTAGAGAAAGTACACTCTCTCACAACCCCCTTCACCCGCAACAACATGCCTACAGCAAAGGCAAATCGACGGAATCTGCCCTACACAGCGTAATTTCACGTATAGGAGGTGGATTATCGTCAAAGCAACCAACATTGGCGGCCTTCATCGACATTGAAGGAGCCTTTGACAAGACCAGATTCACCAGCATATACAGAGCTCTCACTAGATATGGTGTCGCGCCGACGTTAGCTGAGTGGATAAACAACATGCTTAGAATGAGAGCAATTCAAGTCACAATCAATGAAACCACAAGAGGTGTAGTTGCCAGGGGATGCCCCCAGGGCGGCGTTCTGTCACCCCTACTATGGAACATAGTTGTTGACGAGCTAATACGCAGGCTAAACGGCCGCGGGCTGGTCACGGTAGGATATGCGGATGACCTCGCAATCCTGGCGACCGGCTGTTTCGAGAATACACTATGTGACCTGATGAAACTCGCCTTTAAAACCATTGAGACATGGTGTGATGACCACGAACTCTCAGTAAATCCAACAAAGACGGAACTAATAATGTTCACCAACAAGCGGCATCTGGGAAACTTAAAACTCCCTAAACTGTTTAATACAGAGATAAAGCTAAAAACGGAAGTCAAGTACCTAGGGGTCATACTAGACAGCAAATTGCTGTGGAATAAACATCTTGACTACAAACTACAACGTGCCACCGCCACTCTCTACCAATGCAGCAGAATGCTAGGGAAAACATGGGGACTTTCACCGAAAATAACCATGTGGCTATACACTGCTATCATTAGACCAACACTAACATACGGAGCGATAGTCTGGTGGACCAGAACGGAATTGTCTACCGTGATAACAAGACTTCAGCGCTTCCAAAGAATGGCATGTTCAGCGATTACAGGCTGCATGAGAACCACTCCCGGCGCTGCTCTAGACATAATTCTAGACTTAGCACCATTAGACCTGTACATACAACAAGAAGCTACGATGTCGGCTCTAAGACTACACAACACGGGTCTCTGGGGAATCACAAGCAGTCCACACGCTCAGATCATGGACAGGGCCGTAGCGTACGAACCCCTCATAGCCGCCCCTTGTGATAAAATCCTCAGTAAACCAATAATAGATAAACACTACCAGATACAACTATACGAGGGCCAAAGGGATGAATCCGGAACCCACGAAGTGAGAATCTATACAGATGGCTCCAAAACCAACATAGGTACGGGTGCTGGGGTTCACTCATTGGACCTCAATATTAATATATCAATAACGCTAGGAAAACACAGCTCTATATTCCAGTGCGAATGTGCAGCAATAACCCAGGCAGCTATAGCTGTACAGAAGAGAGGAATTAATGGCCAAAACATACGCATTCTCTCCGACAGCGCTGCCATACTCAGGGCTCTGGAAGGAAACACCTGCAACTCCAGGCTCGTATACGAATGTCACTCAGCATTAGAAGGGATATCCACCAAGAACAGGATAACCCTTCAATGGATTAAAGGACATAGCGGATCTCTAGGAAATGATGCCGCTGATGAACTGGCACGGAAGGGATCGGAAACAATCACAGAAGGTCCATCGCCTTTCCTACCCCTGCCATTCTCACTGCTCCAGACATGGATTAGGCTCAGTACTAGAGAATCGCAAAACGAACGATGGACGCGCCTGCTAGATTGCAAACAAGCTAGATCGGCGCTTCCATCAACATCACCGAAGCTATCAAAACGCCTACTGAACCTAAACAGATCGGACCTGCGTATTCTGGTGGGAACACTCACAGGACACTGCGCACTAAACAAACACCTATTCACCATCGGAGCGACGGACAGCCCTCTCTGTAGAGGGTGCCTCAGCGACGACGAATCAGCTGCCCACGTAATCCTGGAATGCGAGGGAATAACAGCACAACGAACCGAAATCCTCAACTTGCCGAGGTCACTCCGCGAAGCCTGCGAAGACCCCAGGAAGATTCTGCGCTTTTGGACGGAGTTAGGCTGGCTATGCTAGCACAATTAACGCATAATGGACCAACAGGAGTCCAAATGCGGACAAGGGAGTACACTTACCTTAACCTTTAACCTTAACCTCCTATGGTTAGCTTTATGTTCCGTGGCTTTGCTCTTTGGTAGGTACCTCCAAGTGGGTACCTACATTAGGTAGGTACCTACTCTTTGAAATCTTTAGTTAAGTAGGTACTATGAATAAATAATAATAAGTCGTAGGTAGATAGATACTTTGTTTTCCTATTTCAAATACTCAAAGCAAGTGTGATATTATGTCTAGGACCTCTGCAAGTGTTCGATTAGAACTATGATAGGCAGGCACCTACATCTACCTAGGAAGGAAATAATGAACAACAATGGCACAGTGTCGTATCTAGGGGGGGGGGGGGATGCTTGTCCCCTGTGCCAGGCTTCAGGAGGCACCAAAATCAGTTGCGAACTAAAAAAGCCTGAGTTGGTTTTTGGACACACACTATAGGTATAATGCATGTACTTACCTAACATGCATTATACCTATTATGGTAAGTAGTGTTTGTATAATGTAATTATTTTATTTTTCTAATACTCCAATGCCAACGTCTATGTTCTTTTATGTCCAGATTGTCCAGTCCATCCCAAGGTTGCCTGGAAGAGATCGCTTAAAGCGACAAGGCCGCCCTTTGTACTTCCTTTTGTATTGTATTTTGTGTTTGTGTGGTACAATAAAGAGTTTTCTATCTATCTATCTATAGTATGTATTAATTTTTGTTGACCTATTAGACCGCACATTCAAATTTCAGATTTTTAGACGTAGAGTAGGTACCTAAGTTAATGTCATACTTTTGAACTACCTATCTTTTACATCATCTGAGACCAAAATGCTTGGGAAGACAAATCCAACAAACTCAGACTCGCAACGATGTTAGGTTGTTACGTTTAGGAGTTTCTATGACCACCTTCCCAATCCCCATCATCAGACCAGTTTGATGGTTCTATCTCTATGAGATTGCAATGTCACCGAACTTACAAAAGTACGCATAAGTAGGTACTACTTAGGTAGTAGGTACCTACCCTATTTATCTGAAACGGTGGAGGGGGGGGGAGCGCCATTTCAAGATTCAGCCCCTTCAGGATAATTGTAGATCCGACACTGAAGCATAAGTGCTATAGCCACAGAATAGGTAAAAAGTTACTTCATAACAGAAGGTAACGCATAGATATTTTTATCAAATCATATAGGTACAGAGTACCTTACTTACTCGTTTTCATCAATAAACTTTGGGCCTTACACAGGTAAATATAATATTCCCAACGATCTGCTTGCTGTTAGTGAGGCTGCACGATCAAAGCCAGCACCCACCGCGCCCACCTACCTTGCAGTTCCTTCGCCGCCGCGGGGTCCATCAAGCTCCTTCCCGAGTTACCTAACTTCCGATAATTCTAAAATTATATTCATCATCAGCCTATATTTGTCCGCATTTGCCAGCAGTCTTTCGCAAATCGTCATCCCACCTGGTCGGAGGCGTCCTACACTACGTTTGCCGAGTCGCAATCTCCACTCAAGAACACGTTTACCCCAGCGGTTGTCGGTTCTTCTCGAGATTATGGCCAGCAAACTGCCACTTCAGCTTGCTTATCCTTTGAGCTATGTCGATAACCTAGTTCTCTGTCGGATGTATTCGTTATGAATCCTATCCTTCAGAGAAACTCCGAGCATAGCTCCCTCCATAGCTCGCTGGGCGACTTTAAACTGGTGGATCAGCCCTACCGTGCGTGAGTGTCCACGTCTCAGCTCCGTAGGTCATGACGGGTAGGACGCACTGATTGAAAACTTTCGTTTTCAAGCATTGGGGTACGTAGGACGAGAAGACTCGACGTAGTTTGCCAAACGCGGCCCAACCTAGCTGGATCGTCCTCTTGGCCTCTAGACGATTTCTCTCAAGCTTCAGATTGATATACCTAGAGAGCCTCGGAGAAGTCGGTGATCAGATCCGGTATTGAACCTATTGATCACTGAGACCTCTCTGAATATGTGCTTGCTATCCGTCATGATGAAGTCGATCTCATTTTTTGTCACAGTGTCGGGCGGGGCATCGCCATGTCCACCTCCTTTGAGGCTGCTTCTTAAAGAAGGAGTTCATTAAGAATAGCTCCTCTTTCTCAAGGAAGTTGATAAGCATTTGCCCCCCGTGATTCCTAACTCCATAACCATGCGGGCCTATTCGGGATTCGTTGCCAGTCTGGGTTCCCACCTTGCCATTAAAGTCCCACATAACAACGTATGAAAATAAATGATATTAGGTACAATAACTAAATTCTAAGAGTGCTCCCTTAATTATCTGCCTATGCTCAAACTTATTTTTGTACTACTAGATCCATCCTGTTTAGAGGTGGCCCGCTCTCTCAGTCACATCACAATACAATACTTACCTATTCTTACAATGCGCATATGACCCTGTCGTTAAGATAACGTACGTACACTGCAGAGATATATGTAGTTGTGTGTGTTTGTAGTGTCAAAACAAACATCAAATAGAGTAAAATAGCCATATATGGGCCAGGGCGGTAATACGGACCGGCGTTACTCAAAGAACGTATTTGTAGCGAGTTGACGGACAGCACCTAATGCTTCACACTCCCGCTGCTCGCTGTCGCTATTCTAATCGCTTATATAATTGAACTTCAACTTATATAATTGATGTGAAAGTGAATGAAACCAAGGTGAAAGTGAGTTATTTTGTTAGTAATAATAATGAAGTTGTTATATTTTAGGACTGTCTGTAGAGCAATATATTAATACAGTACCATAATTGAAACTATTTATATGGTCCATCCATAGGAACTTCACTTTTTGTAAGTTATTAAAAATTACGTATTTTAGAAAATGTTGATTATTTCTAAGACGTTGATGTTTGTTTAGAATATTTGTTATAATTTATAAAAGCCAATTATTATCGAAGATTAAAATAAATTAGGCAGATTGCAGTTCAAAACTCGAATTCATAGTGTTTGGTGGTCCATATTTAGCTCTTATACTCTACTAAATTGCGTAAGGTACCTATTTATTAGTAATGATAAACTTAGTCAGACGAGTTCATTGTTTGAGTGAGAAGATACCTACTCCTTAAATATGTCAGTAGTAAGTAATTTAAATGACGATTGCCTTATTCATTACTTTCTTCTTTTTTTGGCGCATTTTTTAATGCGATGTTGCGCGTTATGACGCTCATTCCCACTCACTTCTTTCAAAGGACAGGTATCAACTATGGGGAGGTTGTTTTGAAGAAGAGCCGTCTTCAATCCTGAGGCGACTCAATGACTCTCTGCCAGTTGACTCCCGCCTCTTTCACGAAGATATCCACGGCAGCCGAGGATGGGCCCAAGAGTTGCAACGAAGTGGCCACTTGAACAGCGATGACCATCGAGCTATACAGGAAGGACTAGATAAGGTGAGTTTGATGTCAACGACAGCAGAAGCGGCGACGGCGACGCAGCGGAAGGTCCGCCTGCGACGACGACGGAGCTTGCAGGTTCGATTCACGCCTCCTCGGGACAAATGTTTGAATGATCTTCTAGATACTTGTTCCGGGTGTTCTCTGCGAGTGTGCTCTGTTTAATAAATAACTTTAAAAAAATGTATAAAATATTAAAACATAGTAGATTCTAAGCACCTATATTATTCATGACATTTTTATTTATTCATAACAACAAACAACACAAGGCTATTAATACTACCTATTATTATATCTGTGGCTTAGGGCTATACCTATGATTTCTATTTATTTCTAACGTAACAAACGTAGTGATACAAATGGAGAAATGCGTGAGGTTTTGAGTTCCGTTTCTATTTTTATGTACTTATAGGTAGAGGAAGAGATCGCAGCAGAAATAACAGAACACGGCAGGCTAAGTGACCCCGAAGAAGATATCCATTCGGTGGTGGAGAGTCGTCTTTTTAAACACGCTGGTGAGGCAGCGCTAAGATTGCATACAGCCCGTAGCCGCAACGACCAATCCGCTACCGATACTAGGTTGTGGATGCTCGCTGCCTTGCCAAAACTACATGGCGCTCTTCTGGATATCATCAAGGTAACATAACGCGAACAACAATTTACCTACTCTCGAAATTTATCGACTCATGAACTTGCTGTTTTTTGTAGGTTTTAGTGGACAGAAGTGATAAAGAAATAGACATCATTGCTCCAGGCTACACTCATCTACAAAGAGCACAACCCATCAGATGGAGTCACTTTCTAATGAGGTGAGTAGGGACTTTATACAGCACTAGTGGTTCGCCTCGGCTTCGCACGGGTATATTCTTTAGCCTATGTTCATCAGGGATAGTGTAGGATTTGAATGGTGACTCTCTACCAAGCGTGGTAAATGTCATGCTCGGTCGCGAGAGGTTGTGGGACGCAATGATCTCTTTCTACGAGGCAGTTATGGCACAGAATGAGGCCGCGGAATGGATCAGAGAGGATGACACCCAATCTGATCCAATCCGGCGCAGACGACCGGGAGGCGGTTCGCCCGTCTTCTCCATTCTCAGTAGTGGGGTCACTGAGTAAGAGTCGGGGGACTCTCGGCCGGCTCGCACGGCTCCATATCTCTGAGGCATGACTCTAGTGAACGGAGTTATCACTCCAGAGGCCGAGGCCCTTACGGGCATACCGCCGGGGCAAGATTGTGAATGCTAGCGCGACCCGATGTTGCTCCATTACGGCGGAGGACTCAGTTCACGGGTGGGTTTTTAGTGGGTTCAAGCCCCACACACACATCGGCACCCCCGTGGCGAAGGTATTTTCCCACCCCAAATAAAAAAAAAGGATTCGAATGGTGAAAGAATTTTTCAAATCGATCCAGTAGTTTCGGAGCCTATTCAATTCAAAAAAACAAACAAAAAAATCTTACCTTTTTTAAAATATTAGTAGGTATAGATAATAAGGACATACCTACCATTACCGAGATTACCTATGTCAGGGAATTTTATTTTCAGTCACGCATGGGGCTTACGTGATGACGTCACCCGTCTAGAAGAGCAGAGAGGTAGATTGTCAAGATGTCCGCTCGGGAGCGGAGCTATAGCTGGATGCGCTTTACCCATTGACAGGAATAAACTAGCAGAGAACATGGGTTTTAATGACGTCACCCCAAACTCCATGTTTGCAGTATCTTCAAGAGACCATTTCGGTGAGCACAAGCATTTTCAGTATTAATACGGGGCTTAGTTTTGGGATTTCTGCTTTGTGGTTTCATGTTCGTTTTAAGCCTACAATCAATGCTAAATTTTCTTTTTGTTTTTTATCGTAGTGGAATTCCTGAACTGGGCATCCCTTTGCGGTCTCCACCTCAGCAGACTGGCTGAAGACCTCATCATTTACAGCACTCAAGAATTCGGTCTCGTTCGCTTCTCCGACCAATTCTCAACAGGATCCAGCTTAATGCCGCAGAAAAGAAATCCAGATGGATTAGAATTAGTCCGCGGGGCAGCTGGCTTACTTCTGGGGGATTCCTTTGCATTCAGCTGCATTCTAAAAGGACTTCCAAGCACTTACAATAAGGACCTGCAGTCGGATAAAGAGCTGTTGTTTAGGTCATACGACAGATTGCTGGACTGCCTCAAAGTTACCGCAGGGACTGTGAAGACAATGGAAGTGAGTGAACACAAACGTCTACCAAACTACCTACTACAACATTAAAACTTGCCTCCCAGCATGAGGATTGTTGTCTAGGATGGAATAGATAATAATTACATCGCATCGCCATACATTGCGTGCATTATTGAAGTTGAAGGAATGCATTTCAAATAATTTACGCATTCGATGACGACGTAATCTTTCTCTATTCTACCCTAGACATCAATCCCCATGCTAGGGGGGCTGATATCAAGCAGTGATTTAGTTAGACACCTAACTCATGCATTGCTTGGTTGATATCCCATCAACATATTTTAAAGGAACCTTATCTACATTAATATAAATAAATAAATTACATTTCCTCATATCAGTTATCTAGTACCCATAACACATGCTCTGCTTAGCTTGGGGCTAGATAATGCTGTGTGAATTGTCCATTATTATTATTATCACAGGTGAACGCGGAAAGAGCACTAAGCGCGCTGGATCCAGGAATGCTCGCAACAGATCTGGCACACACGCTGGTGCGAAGGGGCGTGCCTTTCCGTAGGGCTCATCACCTCGTCGGCGCTGCCCTCCGGAGAGCTTCCGCCCTCGGCGTGGACCTAAGCAATTTACCACATCAGGAATACATCGATATTTGGTAACATACATATCATTCATACTCATAGCCTTTTGTGTTCAGTTCCGAAGAGATATACGAAACTGACTCGTAATATCACTCACTATAGATAGGGTAATCAAACTGTAAATCGAATCAGTGAGATGACGTATTTAAGATAGATATTTTATTATTTTCAGTTCCGATTTTGGAACAGAAGAAGAACTCAAGTCAGTTTTCTCGTGGGAAGCCAGCGTCGAGCAGTACGTTAGCGAAGGCGGTACTGCGAAGTCTTCAGTCATTCGTCAGATATCAGCGTTACGATCTTGGATCGTGGATCATCAGAGCTTAAATTGTGCTAATTGATTTAGTTATTTACTTACACGTATACCTTTTGTTATTAAATTTCAATTGTTTTCCACATTTACTATACCAGAATAAACAATTATATTTCGTGAATTTTGAATAGCCATATCGGATCGGAATCGTTATGTACATATATTTTGTTTGGTGAAACTATTTGGCAGGAAATGAGAGGAGAACATAGAGAGGAACATAGTATGACTACGTCAAGTTATAGATAAGGTCACGAACTTGTTGCGAAAAATACAAAATAAAACGTATTTTATTTATAAATAAAATATTATTTATTAATGCATAAAACACAATCGTCGTAAACTTTAATGTTTTTATATAAAAAATTAAGTATTTATCGCGTACATTTTGCCTTCTTTTACCCAATGCAACGTTTCAACCGCGTTACAGCGATCGTGGTCACGGGGCGACGACGATGAGGAAAAGAAAGCAAAAGGTCGCGATAAATATTGCGCGATAATAGCGTAGTGTAAGGACGCCCTCCGACCAGGTGGGATGCCGATTTGCGAAAGACTGCTGGCAGATGCTGGATTTGGCGCTCATTGGGGGAGGCCTATGTAAGCAGTGGACTAATATAGGTTGAAGATGATGATGACGCGATAAATATCCGATAAAATAATTTTTATTATGTTAACAAATCGCAAAAGATTAAAAAGTTTTATTTCATTTATATTCTCTTGCTCGTGTTATTTATTATGCTCGTTCTGTTTTAAATTAGATACCTATTGGAATCGATCTATTATCATCTTTAAAGCATAAGAAGGCACCCCGTTCAGAAATATTATCTATTTTAGTCACATTTATGAAAAGCCTACTTCGATAAAAATAAATAAACTGTGACGTAAATTTTAATAATGAGTTGTCAACTACGACGGCCAGTGACGCTGAGGTAGGTCTCGAGCTGTCTCGTGCAAGCCCCTCGGCTTTCCGCCCGGTTGATCACCCGACAAGAAAAGCAGTCGATCCCCAAAATGACTGTAATATAAGTCGGAAAACTAGGAAGAAACTACTAGAGCTAACAATATATCTAACGCCTCTCTAAAGGTTAGTTAGATAGCACTCGGCACTCTGCCTTCTGGTGACGGCTTAGATTTTTAGTAAATAGATGTAGTTAAGTGTAAATATTAGTTGTAATTATTTTTTGCTGTTAAATAAATAAATACTCACTTTCCCGTTAGATAGCTATCCGATAAAATTATATGAAAATCACATGAAGATTTTGTCATGCTGATCCAAATTGGGTAGGATTTTAGAGCCCTTAGGATTTCTTTTAGACATGTCCGACCGTCCACCCCGAAATTGTTTTGTATCCCGGGGTGAGTGAGTTATCGAGGGCACCTTTAATGCCGCCTTTGAACCTGCCCCGACTTATTAGTGCCTTTCTTCGACATTTTTAATCAATAAATTGTTATCGAGTCTAATGTCCTCCCACCATTGAAAAACCCACCAAGTATATTAATGTAAAATTGGGTCTAATCTAAACGGTAATTGATTGAATTCCCAGGGCATTCATTGAATTTACGACATTATGCAACCAAAGATCTAGGATCCTACGTTCCGTAGTATGCAACAAGTAGTATCTGTTAAATTAATTTTTTTCATATACGCCCATTACAATATTTACGTAACTGTTTATTACAGAAGAGCGGAACCCTCTAATACAGGTATCTCTTTACTTAAAAGAGAGTCCCAAGCCCATGAAATGTTTATAAATTTAAGTTATCTGAATAAAATATTTGTATTTATTTGTATTTGTATTTAAGTAGGTGCCTACACCTACGTAAATTAAACGCGCACGATTACGATCATTTCAGTACGATTATGCATAAAAAGGGGGGTGCGCCGCGCGCCCCCTAACCGCCCACGGTGGTTTCCGTAAGCACTCACAGTCTATCGGCTCGCCACATTATTTCATGACATCGAAGGAAGAAGACCTCGTCCTAAATCGGATTCTTCTACAAATAGTTTCGTGTGCAGTTTCAGTGACCCTTACAAAACATTAACAAAAATAACCTTCTATATAAAATTAATTGTTCCTGAAAATTTCAAATACGGTAAGTGAAATTGTTGATTTAATTTATTTTATTTAAGCTCACGGGACACAATATATCCGTATAGCTTATATCCGCGACATTGCTTGTTGTCTATGCGGCGCGGAGCGGCGGATTAAAAGTTTGCGATAAAACTAAAGGCCTAAATTACCTGAGTGGATCGGGAATTCAGGGTGAAATCTGAATAAAAATAAAGCTACTATATTTACCATTAGGGCGGCGGTGATATGCGTCAAACTAGCGCCGCCACCAATTTTATATAAAAAAAAGCTTTTAATAGGTCTATACGATAGATTTTTGAAAGTTCTTTTGTTCAACGTAGTAATAAAATAAAATAGGTGGCGGCGCTAGTTTCACGCATACCACCGCCGTATCAATTATCATTATTCAATTTGTTGTTATTAAAATAAGAGTAAACACCTATGGTATCAGATTTTGTATTTTATTCAATTTACGTATTGCTCGAAAAGTATACTCACCTAAAGTAAAAATTCTTAGAGTTTATACAAAAATGATATAAGTACCTACTATATTTATCCGCCATAATATGTATTGATGACATGAGATTAAAAAGCACCACCTAAGCTACTTTTCTTTTTGCTATAACCACTAAGTTTACGCCACCATCTCTCTGTCTATAGATAACATCATTGGCCTCTTTATAGGTAGGGTTAAATTGAAACTAAATTATAATTCTTTGCATTTTAGGAAAAACGCAATGAGTCACAGGAATCTCCTACTGACTTTGGTTTTACTTGTTGCTGCTGAAACCGCATCATACGATGTTTCCGAGAAAGCTCTATCGCAAAATCATATCTATCAATTTATACCTAGCGAGATCAAAGAAGAAGTGAGTGTTTATAACCTGTCTAAGCGAAACCTTTACCACCGGCAATATTATAGTAGATTTAGCCGAAGATCTCAAGAGGCGCAAATATGCAGGTCTCGACAGAGCCTACACATTTGCTCCCCTTGGAGTCGAGACCCTAGGTTCGTGGGGTACCGAGGCTCTCCGGGTTTTCAAAAAATTATCTGAGCGTCTGGTCGAAGCGACGCGACGCGTGACCCGAGAGCTGGTGAGTATCTGGCACAGCGCATCAGCATTGCTATACAGCGGGGCAATGCAGCCAGTGTCTTAGGCACGCTTCCAACTGGTATTGATATGGATCAGTTGAGCTACCTGTAGATTGTTTGCAACAGTTTGCAGATAGCTTAATTGTTTCTATTGTAAATACTAGTTTTAATTTAAATTTGTTATTTGATTGTTATTTTCTTAATGTCTTAGTATGTAAATTGACTTTTTATATTATAGTTTCTTTATATAATGAGGATCCATAACGTTTGTAGTTGAGAATGCAGATTTATAGAGCTAAGAAACCCTTAAGGGTCTATACCTACCTCAAATCAACTCCGTCTGATCTCCATATCCTCCAAACTACTAGGTAAATATTTAACTTTGAAATTTATACATAGTAAAGTTCAGATCAGGACTTACCTACTTAGTTACTCCATCGATCTCTCTATCTTTCGAAAACACAATTCCATAAAATTTTACTGTGCAGTTACCTCTAAACTTTTACTAAAACCTTAATTTCTCATTTATTATACAGTACAGTATTAGAACTAAGTAGTTATAAAGATCATTTATAGTTTCGGTTTTTTTTTTTCAAATAATGCCCTAATAGATAATAAACTAAAACTTGATTTTTGAGCTTTTGTTGCTATATGCCCTGTACGTGAATAAACAAGATCCGCCAAGTGCGAGTGTAACTCGCGCGCCGAGGGTTTCAAACATTTGCCAATTATTTGGACAATCAATATTCTGAAATATTTTAAAAAGTATGAAACTTACAGAAATTTCAAAAAGTGTTTTAAAAAGGCCAAAATGATACCTTTCATTTGATATGGCACATGGGTAGGTACCCCCTTTTGAAAAAAAAATCCCCCTTTTTGACCATTTTTCAAAAACTATTATTATTACTGACTTCTCTATATTTTTCCTGTAAAATATAGATCTATATCTACAAACGCCTAATACATTGTACATGAATCGGTCTGCAATCTTCGGAGATAGGGGGGGGGGAAAGGGCAATTTTTCGACTTTTTTTGAAATATTTCAAAAAGTATGAAACTTACAGAAATTTCAAAAAGTGTTTTGAGATGGTCAAAACGATACCTTTCATTTGATACCCCACATGGGGAGGTACCCCCCCTTTTGAAAAAAAATTCCCCCCTTTTTTGACCATTTTTCAAAAACTATTATTATTACAGACTTCTCTATATTTTTCCTGTAAAATATAGATCTATATCTACAAACGCTTAATACATTGTACATGAATCGGTCTGCAATCTTCGGAGATAGGGGGGGGGGAAAGGGCAATTTTTCGACTTTTTTTGAAATATTTCAAAAAGTATGAAACTTACAGAAATTTCAAAAAGTGTTTTGAAATGGTCAAAACGATACCTTTCATTTGATACCCCACATGGGGAGGTACCCCCCCTTTTGAAAAAAAATTCCCCCCTTTTTTGACCATTTTTCAAAAACTATTATTATTACACACTTCTCTATATTTTTCCTGTAAAATATAGATCTATATCTACAAACGCCTAATACATTGTACATGAATCGGTCTGCAATCTTCGGAGATAGGGGGGGGGGGGGAAAGGGCAATTTTTCGACTTTTTTTGAAATATTTCAAAAAGTATGAAACATACAGAAATTTCAAAAAGTGTTTTGAAATGGTCAAAACGATACCTTTCATTTGATACCCCACATCTACGAACAAATATTATTATTTGTTCGTAGCCCCACATGGGTAGGGTAGGTACCCTCCCATTTGAAAAAAAAATCCGCCCCTTTTTGACCATTTTTCAAAAACTATTATTATTACAGACTTCTCTATATTTTTCCTGTAAAATATAGATCGATATCTACAAACGCCTCATACATTGTACATGGATCGGTCTGCAATCTTCAGAGATAGGGGGGGGGGGGGGGAATGGTCAATTTTTAGACTTTTTTTGAAATATTTCAAAAAGTATGAAACTTACAGAAATTTCAAAAAGTGTTTTGAAATGTACAAAACGATACCTTTCATTTGATACCCCATTTGCCTTTCTAAGTCTCTTTTGAAATTTCAACATCAAAATTTGTATTGAAATTATTCATTTTCATTTTTCATTTATTTATATATTTTTTTCTTGATATCAGTAATGGCGCACGAAATGTATCATTATTTTAAATTTCAAGTTAATAGCTGCAGTAGTTACTGAGATATTCAAGAAAGAGCGGGGACGGACAGAGCGAGACCATAAGGGTTTCAAAACCGATGTTTGAAACCCTAAAAATGGCCGGCGATCCGTACATTGATTTTACCGGCACCAACGTCTTAGTCATATTCTTAAGTAATACCTAGGATAATTCAAAAAGATTTTGATGTCATAAAGAATAATGTGGATCTATTGAATTTGCTAGAACTTTACTTCCTCATTACAAGTTTTCCGTCGCCCTCACGGATTCTGTGGATTGACCTTAACTTATCAAGCGCGTAGTTCCGCAACAATACTTCCACTCCAAGTTGATCCACACTTAATTTATCTATTAATTTTCAGCGGTACTCACAAAGGCATGTAATCGCATATTTATGTGATGAGGAAAAAATTAGGCTTACTTAAATACCTAACATTTAAGTAGCGTCACATACCTACGTTATTGGATCATTGCGTTTGACGTTTTTTTTTCATCCGGTGTTTTTAACATGTGGGTATAAAATTAATACCATATTTATTTTATTTTCAGTATATCCGTCACATATCCTCAATAATGAACGCCTACAGAAGCGATGTGATGGGAGGACGGCTGATTATAGAAACCAACTCGCAAATCGACACTAGATATAGGACATGGAAACGTAACGCCGATTTAATAAACTCCCTCCTAGCACTGCCAAAGGGAATGAACGAGGCCGGTCGCTGATTACCTTATTGATTCGAAGACATTACGATAAATTATAAAAATCTACTATTATCAATTTAAGAAATCTTTTTTCTATTCTTTGCATTTAGTTAATCCTGGGGCCAAATACTGCATAGATAAAAGCTTCATTATGACGATATAATACATCTCAGAATGACACATTTTGGCATTTTACCATATGAAGGTGCATACGCAGAGCGGAACTGCACTGCAGCAGAACTGAGCGGCACGAGACGTGCGACACAATCCTACAATTTTTATATGAAATCGGTTAGTGGAACTGCGCGGCTTTTTTGGTGATTTACCACCATGCGTTTGCACCTCTTGAGTAGGTAGGTAGGTACTGAAACCAATTATTGCTACTTTGCACTCTTAGATGAAAGAACCTAGAGATATAGGAAAGTCGTCAAAAGTGTCAAGGTTGAAACCATTCTATCTAGAGTTTTTTATTTGCATGGATAATTCTGTGAAAATACCATTGTCATACTAAGAGATGCGGGACTAAGAGACGGGCGCTGCAGCTGCGCTGCGACGGCGCAACGCAACGCAGCTTTCTCCTGTTGCTGTCCTGCATCGTCACAGCATCGTCGCACCACAACACCCCTTTCCCGCCTCTTCTCCCTCACTCCTTTTGTGCGCTGCGCGTTCGTTGTTTCATGCACGTTGTTTCAGTGCACCATGTGGCATGCCGGGCAGATTTGTATGTAGAACGGAGCGTCAACGCTGCGATCACGCAGCGCAGCGGTAGCGCCCGTGTGGCATCTCTCTAAGAGTGCAATCCACAGAAAACTATTACTCCTACCTAGCGGAGGTGCAATCGCACTACGCGACAGCGGAACTGCACGGCGGCGCTTCAAATTAGAACAATTCACCAAAAAAGACGTGCAGTTCTGCTGACGCGTAGTGCGATCAGTCTCATAGGGTTTCATACAAAGAATGTGTGGTGCAGTTGCGCTCAGTGCCAGGGCACCTTAATTCGTAACGTCATATTCTCTTTGCCTTAAATCGACTGGTTAGCAGATTTTGGTCCCTATGTGTAGGAGTTTAGTAGGTTAAGTTTAGTTTTGTGAAATGAAAGTAATGATGTTGTCAAAACATTTTATTGTACCATATTTAAAAGTAATTCTAATGTTCCTTCTTGAGGATCACAACTAAGTTACATTATGTAACCAAACAATAAGGAGGTATTTACATTGCTATATTACAAATTTAGGCGTAGTTTCGATTTGCCATTGAAGATGACGTTATACGCGTTTTCTTTGATTTAATTGTATTTGGTACACAGGGAAATATTAAATCAAATATCTACAAAAAGACATGACATAGAAGTCCCACAAAAACAATTTAACAAAACCCTATACAATCTTGGTTACATGCAATAAACATTGCATGTAACCAAGATTATGATAAATTTATTTTATGATTTTAGTATGACCAAACATACATTTCCAATTGCTTTATTTACTTCTCAGATTTTAGAACCTCACTATAACTAGTCGCTATTTAAGTTGAAATACAAAAATAAATTATCGACTATCACATAACATATTTTATAAATTACTTCGTATCATTAGTTAAGCAATGTTCTAATAAAATGTTACTTTATTGCTAAATTCTCATAAGTACTTAAGATTTAAACTCTTCAATGTTTAACATGAAGTGAATTAGGTAAATGGCATGGTCACAAAAGACAATTTATCAAGAGTTTTTATGGTCGAGAATATATTTTATACCAAATGCTTATTTAAAACTAACAGTTAAATTATAAAATAAAATTATATTTTAAATTATGCTACTTAAGTCGGTAGTTACGTTAACTACTAGTAAATAATAAATGATTCAAGTACTGTTCGAATAGGTTTTATCATTGTTTTGGGTTGTATGTCTATCATAAGTAGTATTGAAAGTATCTATATTCAATACTAGAGTAGATAATTTTATGGAAAGCACCAGATTATAAATTATCGCAGCGTAAACCCAAACTTTGTGTTGGTGCATTGTGTTAGTGCTAATATTTGAAACCCTGAATAACCGTGACGCACGCAGTGTTCTAGTAACAGTAAACGGTCAAGTGTGTGAGTTACATCAATACATCGGCGCGTCCCTGCTGGTCGCTTTGCTGCTGGCAGTGAAGACATTTAGGTGGATTTTCTTCAGGTTGGCGCGAGATTACGGCAAATCATAAACCATTTTCTATAAACCCATGATAAGACTAATTTCTATTCAATGACACTTTTGGAGCTCTTGCGAATATTTAGATGTTGGATTTGTAATGGTTTACGATTTGCGGCAAATTACTTTTCCGCTAGTTTTATCCTTGTAGAACCCAAAAAATACCTCAATAAAATTGAATCTCGCGCGCAACGCAGATCGTGCCACCTTCACGCAGTAAAAGAAAGAGAAGATTTAGACTAAAACTTGAGCGAGAAGCCAGGAGCGACGTTCAGCGACCGCTGGTGCAGTTGGAATCCCATGGAGTCGTCAGAGTCGCCGCGAGAGTACTGTGCGTAGGCGGCGCCCCCCGCAGGCGGGCGCGGACTGTGCGTGGTGCGCCGGTTGCCTTCGGACTTGGCGGGCCATGTCGGGAACATCGCCGGGTCTATTGCTACTGGTTGTTCCTGAAAAAATATTTCTGTTTAGCTCTCTCCTTCGTTTATTTTTATAACACATCGTCATCATTCTATATTGTTACACAAAACAAAAATTTATTCTTACCAAATATTGTTACCTATGTAAGTAAAAATAATTGTATAAAAAAATTATTCATCGGATTAAACCGTACCTAGAGAAGGTACCTTGTAAACAGCCTTGTATCTATCTATAATATAATCTATCTGGTATTAAAATTATTTTCCGTGGTAAGTAAATCTTCTAAATCGGCTAAAAACTTTAAAGTTTGTAGCAGACTTTAAGAAAAGCAGGAGTTTCGTTCGGCTGTATTTAATACAGGTGGATTTTTTGGACGGGACAGTAAGGAGAGGTACCTTAATCGGTGTAGCCATAGGGCCATAGGAAAATGGTCTTCGGAGACTATTTGATACTCGCCTCATCGAAAATCTTCGGGACCTTTTACGACTCTCAGTATCGGATTTCGTGGCATAGTTGGTTAGAGCACACCCTTGCTGAGGGTGGGACGCGGGTTCGAGTCCCGCCGAAATGGACAAATTTTGGGAACTTATTTAATTTCTTAGAAATTACTTAAGTGCGAGGGCTAACGCACTGTAATACAAAACCTTAAAAAAATATCCGCCCTCTACTGAACGGATCGGGCTGAAATTTTCAACAGGGGGGCTACTTTTTAGGACATAAATCATTTCTCGTGGGATATAAATAAAAAATCTTTACTCAAATGTTGTTCATTTTGTTGTTGATGTTTCTATGACAAAAGTAAAAAAGTAAAGTAAAGAGATTTTGTGCTAAAAATCAGCATTTCCCCTAATGCTCCCAAAATACAAATGAATCACAGCACAGTGATTTTATTATGAATACATAGAAAAAACTTTATGATTATTTATTCGCAAGTTTTATTGCATTGTCAAAAGTAGAAAAAATTAAAAATCACAAAAAAATTATCTCGCGCCAACCCGCGTCAAAGAAGTTCAATTTAAGGTCAAGTTAAATTTAAAATTGTCAAAAGGGAAGTCTCGTGTATGGATTGTTTTTGATCAATTAGACAATGATTCTCGTAAAATTCAAGTGCTAATTTATAATTTCTCGTGGTTTGGTGGTAAGGCAAAAATAGCAAATACTAAGAGTATGAATAACTATATTAGAACAATATCCAGATATACATACTAAGAAGCCGGATAGTCTGCGCTCTTTGTCGAATAGTCGCAGCCTACAAAAAGTGGCCGGATAATCGGCTTTACCGACTAGTCAGACATCCCTAGTCGATAGAGGCTTCCGACTCCAAAACGACAATTGTTTCTTATATTCTTATTCTTTGATTCTTTGTTTTAGCATGGGTTCATAGCAAATCGCTTACGATGTGCGCAAAACTTCTGCTATATATTCATTGTCTAGGTTCTATTTAAGAAAAAAAAAACATATTTTTTTTACGCCACCGCAAGCACAACCAATAATACATTTCTATAATCGTAAATGAATCACTTACTTTAAAATAGGCATGTTCCAAAGCCACATCTGCGGTGAGTCGCTTAGCAGGATTGTAAGTCAGGAAGCCATTCAGCAAACCTAATCCAGCTTCGGAGAGTAGGTCTGATCCAATGCGCTGCTTCAGGCCGCCGGCCGGATGCTCCGCAAACGTCATCTTTTGGACTGGGGGCAGCTCGCTGTAGCCAGGCCACACAGACTCCGATGGTGTGCCCAAGTCCTGACAACAAATACAAATATTCTTTGGCTATTCTGATCATTTATTTTTTAAATTTCAAGCTGTAAATACAAGTATATAATGGTAGTGATTCTGTTGGCACAAAACCTAAACTAAACTAGCGTAAAAATGTTGCTGTCCCCTTTTACTCGATGAAAAAAAAAGAGACGTCAACAATTTTAGGCTAGTTTAGTTTAGGTTTTATGCCAACAGAATCGCTACCATTGATTGTTTTAAAAAAACTACTGCTAATCCCTTAGTTTTTGCTGGTTTTAAGTTTTTAATCCCTCAGAAAAAATATTTACGAGACCCTGTCGGGATCGTCCTTTACACAACTGCAAAAAAAACATGAAAATCGCTGTCGGAAAAATCGACAACATATTAAAAAACAAATACAGCCAAAGATAGAAACCTGCTACTTTTTTCGGTTAAAAATGAGTACTCACCTTGAAAATTCGATTCAACTGATCAACCTCCGACTTTCCAGGAAACAAAGGATTCATAGCGATAAACTCTGCGAATATACAGCCGACACTCCACATGTCGATGTGAGTCGAGTACTCCTTGCAACACAGGAGCAGTTCGGGAGCACGGTACCAAAGGGTTACAACGATTGGCGTGTATTGACGGAGAGGCGAACCATATTCCCTAGCCAATCCAAAATCACCAACCTGTAACAAATTGATTGAATTATGTTCGTTAGAAAACATACATGATTGGTTTACGTTTTGGGTAATAAATGAAATGCATAATTTTACCTTCAACACCCCTTTGTGTGACAGCAAGAGATTACTAGTCTTCAGATCTCTGTGCAATATCCAGTTATCATGTAGATGATGCACCGCCTTCAACAATTGAGTCATCAAACACTTCACCTCACCTGTAATCAAAAATAATAGATCACGATAATGCAAAAACGAAGCGGATAAATTAAAAACAGACTAAGTACATTCATTCAGCACCGCTACCGCCCGGCACAACAATAAGCCTAGAAAAATCAGCTTTAACTCGTCATCTGTAGATGGATACATTTTAGTGTAGCATACTTGCGTACCTCAAGCTTTAAGCGAGTGACCCGCGCGTTATCTGATGTTTTATGCCGCCACTGTTTATCCAAATGTTACAAATGAATTTAAGGCAATGTTTGAACGCACATTTTTGTGCTGTGCGGCGGTGATGCGGTCCAGATCTGTGACAAACTTAAGCGTTATTTACCTGGGAGAAAAACTTGTTTCTTTCCCCTCATCGTTTCCATGAGACTCTTGAGATCGTGTTCTACGTAGTCCATTACTATGAAAATCTTGTCCATGTTTGATCCGACGACGATTTCACGCACGGTCACTATGTTCGGATGCTGACCCTGCAATAATATAAAAGGGTGTGCGACTCGTTAGTACATGAAAACAGGCGGGCCTTTTAAATTGACTGATTCGTTTCCTCAGTATCTTACCCGGTTACCAAAGTCGGTGTAAACCTTCTGAAAATGTATACTTCACTTCACACAGCTCACGCGGCGCATAAAGTTAAATTGTTTATATCATTTTATTTTAGGCAACGAAGTTTAACAAATAACAAAAACACGGAATCATAATAAAAGATGATATACACACAATTTCCAAAAACAATAAGTAAAACAAGAGTACGAGATGTTATTCTAAAATACACATAGCCCTTGAATGGAAAAATAAACTAGAAAGTTACTACCGTTACTTTAACAGAAATTAACATCAAATAAGTACATAATTTCCGTCCAAATAAATAACAATCTCCATGAATATTTTAATTTATTGTATGAGAAATTTGTTATTTATTTTCACATGGTTTTGTTTTGCATTGTTTTTGGATTGTGGTGTAAAACACAATACAAAAATGATTACTTATAAGTACCTAAATGATTACAAACCGTACATAAAATGGTATTTAAAATAAAACAGGCAGCAACTGGTACAAGCAGAAGTAATATAAGTCAGGTTAACATAGACACAATCCTGCTGATATTCTGTCACTTGAAATTAATCAAGTTGGTAACAAAAAAAGATCTAAACTGAAATTTAGACCCTAAGCTTATACCATTATTTATTTTAGCTTTTCGACATCAGTACCTCATTGCTTTGCTTGTTTGCGAACCCTCTTACTTACAAACATTTATCAGCAATAGCCTAAGGCCCGTATTAGGAAAATTTACTCAATCAACCATATCTATATATGCTTGAGTAACGTTTATTCCGTAGAAGAGCGTTACTTAAGAGTTGATCAATGTCTGAGCAAGCGTTCATAATACAGGCCTAAAACCCGTTTGTTTTCTTCTGTTGATATTAGTCAAAATGAGAATAAACAGTAGAATAAACATAGTTGTTTAAAAATGTCAGATTTATACTGGGTGCCATGCAACATTTGTACTAAGCTGAGAGGGTGATTCTGGACCCCGAGAAGATCGCCTTGATCTAAGATTTTTTGACTTTCCAATAAGGGTAGGTAAGTAGGTATTATATTTTTTGCCAAAAAAATATACTTTTTTTTATTAATATTCGTGTTCTTTTATCCCAGTGTTATTATTATAATTATAATAGAGATGTGTCCACTATTTACGCTGTCTAGCTCATTAAGTCATTAGTCAGTTCGACTATAAAGACCGCCAAGCCGTTAAACCTACAAGAAAAAGGTTATGGGGTAAAAATTCACGATATTTCACGATGATTATAATTGTATCAAAAAGGTTCGGTTCGGATCCGGCGCTAAAGAAAATACTGTTATTGTTCATTTAAGTGAAAGAGTACAAATAATTTTAATCATGTCAAAAAGAAAGTCTCGTTTATGGATTGACGTGGATGAATTGGTCAACGAATCCCCTTTAAATCATGCTTAATATGTGCCAAAGCATAATGTCTCGTGCTGGGCTGGGAAAAACAGTTTTACTCGTATAATCAAAGCCAGATCTACGAAAGTGGCCGGATAGTCGACTTTATCGACTAGTCGGAACATCACTAGTTATTATTTAAAGACAAAACATTTGTGAAATATGTTATAATATTAAATTATGCAAGAGAGCGTGTAAAACAACACGAATAGAAAGATAAAAATAAGAAGACATTTAAAAAATCGTTAATCATAAATTGATTACCCTGGGGACTAGAATCGCCCTTTTTCGGCTTAGTAAACATGTTACGTGGAACCCTGTAAGGGGTAAGATTGTAGTCATTTAACATATCGATAGTCCTGTTTTACGTGTTATTGTGTGTATGTGCTGCTGGTTGTCTTTAATATAAAACATACCACATATTTAAGATAGATTATAATTATACTTGATTGGCATACATTCTGTTCCTCAAGTTATTATTTAAGAACTCATGGCACAAAACTTATGAAATATTAAAATCTTTTATCTACTGTCACATTACAAAAACTTGAGTGCCCAAAAATTTATTAGGAATAATTTGTAACTGATTTCTTGAAAACAAATAACATGTAAGTATCGTTGGTAAAAACTTATCTATTTAACTATAACTAATATTTCTTGAAGAAGAAGTGGTAATGAAGAATACATTTTCAGAATGTTTATTGCCGTTTTTGGTATGTCTTGTTTGTCATTAGAAAACAAAATATTTCATCATTAATCAAGTTTGTTTCTGCGGCATCTCCATTACTTATAATAAATAAATAAATATTGAATTATTTTAAATATTGCTAGCCTTGGAATATGGTTAGAAATATTTAAATTACTGACCAACAGAAAATAAACTTCGACATGATTTCTAAAATCGACAATGCTAATCAGAAATAAAACAATCATGAAATACATTGTGGAAAAAATACAAGATAATACAATCAATAATTAGACAACTATAATTATTATTTTCGAAACAATATCCAAAGTATCATTAACTCCTTCGTGCTACATACAGGTTCTATTCCAATAGAATCGTACGAACATTGAATTGAGATATGGAAAAACGTCTGGAATAATAGCGATTTGCACATTATTCTTAAACTATCGCTACTTACAGGCTAAATATTAGACATACTTATTCGTATTCAGTACTGGAGATGCGGGAAATCGTCTTGTGTGTTTATGGCTCGATTTGTGCCTTTTTAAATTACAATACAAGGCAAAATCGTTAAATAAATATGTAATCTAGTAAGTAGGTGCTAATAGTACTAAGCAAACGTGAATTAATGAAAAAAATAAAAAGATTAGAATGAAGCAAGTGTGATCAACAAATTACGAGGTGAGTTAACTATGGAAGACCCCTTTCTCAACCCGAGTTAGAGGGGTGGTCCAGGGAAAGGTCATCAGGTTTTTTCTGTACATTTTTAACACCCTCACTGCGATCACCAATCCGCCTGCCGGACGTGGCGATTATGGCAAAACCACTCGTTTGGAGGAGGCACGTTCAGCAGTGGACGTGTGTGCTGATGAGAAAACTGGTGCAGAAAAATAATATCGAACGACAAGTCATCAGAAGATAAAAAATACATGCCTTACCTAAGCTTCCGTAAGTGTCGATATTGCATCTTTCCAACTACGTGGCAGTTAAACCTTACGATACATAAATAGGTAATTTAGAGAAACCATTTTTGCTGCGTAACTTCAGATAAATATTTGAAAGAATCTAGGGAGCAATTAACTTCTTATTTTAGAATTTTGTCGTTTAGTTAGCTACTTTTCATTAGCAAATTTATGTTTTCCAAAAATAAATAAACCATGATTAATGTGTTTATCGTACTTATGGAGTTACAAATGCAATGCATTTTTTTATGTCGCAACAGGCAATTATGAAAATAACACTTACAAAACAAACCTCACCTCTGAACCAAGTGTAGATTCGGGATTTGTTCACTCGGGGTCTTTCAACATGGCGTATGTGCTGGATATTGTAAAATTATAAAAATAAGTCATTGATAAGACGTAAGCGTAAAGGATGATCTACGCGTGCTAGGCCGTGCCAGCGATTAACAGCAACCGACATTATGTCATGCCGCTATTGAGGCGTCAATACAAGTTCTTTCGGCACATTTGATTTGTCAATTTGGATCGGGTTTATCTGCATCCGCAATCAAATATGCCGATCTGACTCTTATTATTTTCGTATAGGACTCAAATCTGCATGTTATTAACATGTTGGTAATCTGTTGGTCAAGGGAAGAATCGGCACGTTCTAGCATGGATATACAAACCATCTAGCAGACCCACCGTCCAGCACAAAGCTCCAAGAATCATCCTTTAGCAGCCACGTAGCACGAGTCCCAGAAGCAAAACTCGAATCTGCACTCAGTTCAGAAAGTCGTGATGAAAGCTTTGCGCGACCTGTTCGGAAAAAAACTGGTGGTTTTTTTTTAATTTCCTACCTGAAAAGTGTGAATGCCTACAATATAGTATCTCTGATCTTCTCATGACGTTCTTCAAAACTTCATCGACTTCGATCGACTAACAAATGACTCGTTAGTTGGCAGTTGCTTCCTTTTTGCAAACGACTACTTTTTTTTCAAGTCGAGATTGAGGAAGTTATGAGAAACGTATAAGGGGGGTAAGAACACTCGTGGTGTGTCAAGCATGATCGAATAGAGTAAGTTATATAACAACTAAACGTTTGACCTTTGAGATAATAATTATTCACAAAAACACAGTTTTCCAGATACAAATTGATACTCTCAGAAAATATGGTGATACTCTATTTTGAGAACTAGAAACAGAATTTCGAATTAACGTAAAGGCAACAAAACTTGTAAAGAACAAAGGGAGCGAAACGACTTGCGAGAGCATATTTTGTATTATAATGAATGCAGCTTAGCTGAAGTTCTACTCGTGTCAGATAGGCCATCGCCTACCACAAAATTGATTGCGGCTATATGTAGCATCATTTTAACGCGGTTGATAAAATTTCTTTGACCGTGACTCACAAATCACGCATCAGCATCAACGCAAACAGTTATAGTGGGCGATGGGCTCATAATGTTATAAATGAATAAATTACGATGATTCTAAACGAGTACGAGTATAAACACATTGATCATAGCAACTTTGATCAATGAACAGATGCAACACAGTGTCGCCGAAGGTAACAACTTTATTAAAACTCTTGAAACCTTTGGTAACTCTTGAAGTTACAGCTATTCATTTTTGTTATTTTTTAACTAAAACATAAATAGAGTCAGAAGCTCAAAATTCTAAAGAAAAAATAAACAACGGCTTTTAAAGCGTCCGTCTAGACTTTAGAAAGGTAAACTCACAATAACTCAAACATGATAGAAAACTTTAAAAACATGTTTAAATACCTATGTATTTAGAAAAATGAATGGTTTAAAATTTAGGAATTTTAATTATTATTAATACAAGGTGTCCCGAAACTCAAACTCAAGGCGAAAACGGAGAACCAGTGGGTTCTTAACAACCCAGAAAAACTAAATATGATAGGTCTCCAATGGTTTCCGAGGTATAGGCTTTTTACTGAAAATTATAAATTTTCTGCCTGGCGCCAAACTTTTCTATGCTGTGACAGAAGTCAATATTTTGTTACTTTCATTTTTGTACTAGCAGCTGCCCGTGGCTTAAGATTATTTCTATCCCATGGTAACTGATTGATACGATAAAAAGTATTATATTTATTTGGGTATTAACATTTCAATTAACTATATGCCAAAACTAAAGTCGATTAGTTGCTTAGTTAGGGCGTGAAGGAAGGACAAACAAACACGCTTTTGCATTTATAATATTAGTATACATTACAAACTTATTCATTAATTTTGCGAAATATTAAGTTGCGTGGGATATATTTAAAAAAAAAATCCACAATGAATTTTATAACTAACGAAATAAATCAGAAAATATGTATGACCATTATAATAACATAATCCAAAATATGACCAAGGTTTAAATTGTTTTCGAAAAATATAAATTTACTTAAATTAAAACGCAAGGTTTTTTTTTACAGGAACGTGTTTTTAGGGTTCCGTTATCCGTACCTCAAAAGGCAAAAAGGAACCCTTATAGGATTACTTTGTTGTTTGTCTGCCTGTCCTTCTGTCAACCCTCTTTTCTCAGAAATGCGTGGAGGTATCGAGTTGAAATTCACAACATGTATACCTACTTCGTAATAATATGAATGAGTTATTTATAGAAATGTTCGGCACCGCCCCGGTCAGAGAATTAATGTTTGCTTAATAAATAAATGAAATGAAAATAAAATGAAACAATGAAAAAATCCTACAACTCAGAAACTATTTGAACCCATGTTTTTTTTTTATTTTCTCTGTCGTCAAGCCGACCTGTAATCCTCTTTCGGCTTGACGTTGAATTTCGGGACACCATGTTTAAACCTGGCCATTACTAGCCCTTATAATATATTCCTGTTTGATTTACTATGAGACCGCGAGTGTTACCGTAAATCATTCATATCAGATCCAAAATGTTTAGGAAATTTATATGTAAATATTAATTATAAAAGTGCTTTAGAACTATCTAACGAAGAGAAATGAGGTTAGTTCTTACCTGATACCACTGCCTTACCTGTTCTTGTCACGTCAACATGTGCCATAATTTAAATCGCTATCAAAATGTTTCCCATATCAGACCTTCAATGTTCGTACTTTAAATTGGTATAGAAATTTAGGAAATTACTTTTTAAGGACGATGACGTTCATGAGTGTAGGAAAGAATTGTAGGGATGGTCCCCTGTAATAAATTCCTTATAAGATACTTAGGCCCGCCCGTGTATCGAAGTTGTTACCCGTGCAATAGGGTCACACCTCTATCACTAAGTACCTTCTTGCAGGTAATAGGTCGGGGCCTGTAGGAATAAAATACAAGGCATTAATAAAGTGAATTGAACACGTGAGCCATCGTGTGCCTCACAGCTCGCGGCTCAAACAAGCTGCGAGTTATTAAACTCTCTAGGAGAGAGAAACAATACCATCATTGAGAGCAGTGATGCATTATGATGGCTCAGGTGAGCAAAAAGTTATTGGTAAAAAAATGTGATCTCACCTTCAACAGAGTGTTAATTTCCCTCAATGATGTTATGGGAAAGCCTTCTTTTTCCTTTTCCATTTTGAGTCGTTTCAAAGCAACGATTTCTTCAGTCGTTTTGTCACGAGCTCTGTAAACAACGCCGTATGTGCCTTCCTCTATTCGATTCAAGCATTGAAATTCTTCAACGGATCGACACCCCTATAACATGTCAATAAGCAAATAAATAACTTTATATAAAAACAGGAAACAACAGGTTGTTAATTACATGAAACATCTGCTTTTATGAATAGAATCACATGGTTTTCCTGTAAGTTAAAATAGCTATTTTATGTAGACAATTTTATAGCTACTGCAAGCAATTATCAGCAGTAAACTGCTGTCTGATAAACAAATGCAATAGTGCTAGAATATAAACTTTTAACAAATGTATTTTTTACCTGTAATGCCGGGAAATATGGTGGAAGTGCACTTATTGTTTCTTCCCTCAGTTTAGCTTCTTCATCATTATCTGGAATTTTTTCTTCTTCATTTGGTTTGCCATTTTCCCCAGGAGGAGGTGGGGAAAATGAATGTGATCTGCTTCTGCTTTTAGAGCGAGATATGGACCTGAAATATTTGGCAACATCAATATTTAGTGCATTGTTACAATAAAATCTTTTTGTTTTTAAAATATATATACTTAAGTAAAAGTTTGCGATAAAAATCATAGTAACCTTCTTGATCCATGTGATGATGGAGAGCCTTCATCTGATTTTAGTGAGGGCGATTTAGATTTTGATACTTGAATGGATCTGTTTTCATTCTGCTCATTTTCAAACTCATCATCAGATTTTACTATTATTTCATCATTTTTTCCATCAGATTTTGAATCATCCCCTGTCTCAGTACCAGTACTAGAACTGTCATCATCGGTTTCAGTATTGCTGTGTTCACCTGCAAAAATAAAACATTATCTCTAGTTCTATTACTTTTTCTGAAAAACAAAACATTAGTAAAAGAAGAAACAATATATTTGGCTCACCATCTTCAGGATCAGTGGGCGGAGAATTACTCTTCATGTCAGCATCACTAGTATCAGACACTGTGACAACCGAGTTGAAGGTAGGAGAATGGTTAACTTTAGTTTTTTTGGTAATAGAATCATCTGGTGAGGGAGAGCGCTTCTTGCCTCGACGTCTGCGCTCTTCGCGACGTGCCTCAAGTTCATTACGTGATTCATATTTCCTTTTCTCCATTTCACGTTCTAGAAATGGATACATAATTACAATCTAAACAAAAACCACACTAATATAAAAAATGCGCAAAGTTTGGATATTTGTTACCTCTTCACGCTAAAACTACAGTATGGATTGGGCTGAAATTTTGCATACAAGTAGTTCTAAGTCTGGAATAAAACAGGCTACTTTTTAACCCATAATTAGATAAGATAACCTTAAAACGCATGCGAAGCTGCGGGCAGAAACTAGTATAGGGCCATTCCAGCGAAGATGACACCCCAGGTCAAAATAATAAATTACATTATTTGTACTTGAATCAGTCATAGCAAAGTCAATGAACTGATTCAACAGGAATACACCATTTTTTATAATAGTTTTGCGATTTTACCTGTGGTACCGTATTATAAATAAAATAAATAAATAAATAATGCTGGACAATTCACACAGCATTATCTAGCCCCAAGCTAAGCAGAGCTTGAGATTTTTTTATCATGTTCACCCATCACAAACTGTATGAGGCATTATTTTGATAATTTGCTAATAAAATAGTGGTAATTGAATATTAAATGGGACCTTAACATTCTAGTTACAACATAATATTGAAGCTGAGAGAGATTGAGAAAGCTGCTTAACAAAATGTTGATGGATTGTCTTAATTCGGGAAGCAAACCCATTCAGATAGGTGGGTGTTGTGGATGTCATGGGCATCCTGTGGGACCCTGTGTAATTCAGGACACATTTATATGTTTTCATAAAGCTATTATCCGGTCTTTTAATGTTATTATTTTGAAATTGATAGCATTGCTAGTTTTTGAGAAACTACTTGATGTTTGAGCAAAAATTGTTAGAATGTCTCACCCGTCACAATGGAATGACCATAATAACATGAATTGGATATAATTAGTAACAATTTAAATATTCAATTTGACAATATATAATATTCAAATCTGGAGTCCACGATACGATATCTATATCAACAGAATCGAGCGGATACAAATCAAATTTATTAAATATCTTTGCTTTCGTTTTAAAGTCCCATATAGTTCGTCTGATTACATCGATATTTGCCGCAAATTTCACCTAGTTACGCTAAGTAAAAGGCGTGATATTGGCGACCTATTATTTCTACTTAAAATTACTAATAACCATATTAATTGCCCCGAACTTCTTAGCAAGATATCACTTAACGTTCCCCAAAAAAGGGTCAGATTTAGCGAAATCATTCACACTCCAAAAGTTAGAACGAATTATCGTCAGAATTCTTTTTTGTGGCGAGTTGGCGACCAATTTAACAAACTCTCTAAGCAAATAGATCTGGATCTCTTCTGTTCCAGCGTTAACTCCGTGAGACGGCGGTTGAGCTCTGATTTTTTCTCACCATCCGGCGAGGATGATGAGGATGATTCGATCGAGTAATGTAAAGCGAATTGTACATTCAATTCATTTTTTTTTTGTTGCTTCAGTAATATTATTGCATGTTTTTTTTTCTTCATTAATTTATCATAATGTATAGATATAAATATTTTTACTATGTACGTAGTTACCTAATAAGTAGACTGTAGTATTGTAGATTATCTGTTTACTTTGCTTGTTCACACTTTTTATGTTTCTATTGTTTCTCTTACTCGTGAAAACCTTTTAATAGCCTTCTGTTTCTATTTTCTTTATTATTATTTTTTGTATGTGCTGCTGGTTTTCCTTTAATAAATAAATAAATAAATAAATAAATAAATAATATTCCTTACCTGCTTCAAGTAATTTCTTTCTTCTTTCCTCTTGACTTTTATCAAGTGAAGTGTGCCTACTTGGTTTCATTTCCTTTTCACCCTGTGGAGTTTTTGTTGGATCTTGGCCTTGCAATTCTTTTGAAATTCGTTTACTTAGTAATCTTGACCTTAAATCTTCCAGTTCCTTATCACCAGAAGTTTTGTCTCTATTTTCTTTTTCATTGATTTGATTGCTTTGACCCTCTTCTGAGAGCAATCTTAGCCTGGACTCTATCCTTTCATTACCTTGACGTTTTCTATCAGTATCCATGTATTTATATTGACGCTCACGGCTCAAATAAGCCTCTCTTTGGACATCCTTCTCTTTGTAGTTTTCTCTTGACCGAGATACATCTCTGAATGAAGCATTAGCATTTGCATTATCTCTAGAGTACATTTCTCTTTCCCGGTAATGCTCTCTTTCTCTATAGGAATCTTTCTCTCTATAAACTTCTTTTTCTTTGTAAGTTTCTTTTTCTCTGACTTCTCTTTCACGATACAATTCCTTTTCTCTAACATCCTTTTCCCTATATGAATCTTTGTTATCCCTATTGTACAATTCTTTTTCTCTGTATGGTTCCTTTTCTCTGTAATGGTCTTTGTCTCGGTAGACCTCTTTTTCTCTATACACTTCTTTCTCCCTGTATGGGTCTTTCTCTCTGTATGCTTCCTTTTCTCTATAAATTTCTTTTTCACGATAAGCATCCTTATCCCTAAATGCTTCTTTAGTTTCCCTATAAAACTGCTTTTCCCTATAATATTCTTTGGGTATTTCTTCACGTTCATTTTTTGTCATACTATCTCGTTTTTGTTTTTCAGACTTATCACGGTCCCTGAAAACATTGTGTAAAACATGTGTAAAGGTGCACCTACCCCTGAATTATAAACAGAGCTGTACATTAAAATAAAATAGTAAGTATAAGTACGTACCTGTAGAGATGCTTTTTTTCCTTTCTGCTACTATCTTTGAACCTATCTTTACCCGATCTCTTATGTCCTCTTTTATCTCGGTGAGAGGGTTTTATGACAGCTTGTGGAGGTTTGATCACCAATGAATCAGCGTTGTCTCTATCTTCATCAGACAAGCTATAAAAATCAATACAGGGGTTTATTATAAAGAACTAGTAGGTAATTGATGAAAGAACAAATTTTATATAACAGTTTGCACTTGAGAAACAAAGAGAAACTTAAATTACGCATGTGTTTGATAAGAAGAGCTTAACAAATTCTGTGGAAGGCACTGATGTTTCTCAATGAGGGAAATCTTAACTTGAAATAAGTCTTCTTCCTATACCATGATCAAGATATAAAAGCGGTTTCAGTTTCAATACTTGTCCTAGTAAAACAATAAGTTCCAAATAATCTCAAAAGCAAATCCAAGAGGATGACATGTAACTAACCCCTATCATGAGTACCCCTCAGCTTGTGGGATCGACCAGCTGCCCACGTTTGTGCACTCAGTCTAACAATGAGAGAAAAGTAATCAGGAAGGTTTAAACGTTACGTACCTGAAATCCATTTCGTCCTGCACAGGGCTGCGCGCTAATTCTCCGTCCTCGCTTTGATCATCTTCGTAATTACTCATAATAGAATGTCACTAAATGTGAATTAAAAACAAAAAACAAATAAAAATAACGCACACAATATTCAACAATCATCTAATGACTAAAAACAATCATTTTATCAAGATTCTACACAAAATCAGCTTCGTCCAATTCAATCATACAAGAAAGAAATTTCACGACGCCATCTTTTATTTCGCCATCTTGTAACGCATGCTATGCTGTGTGTGTGACAGAGACAGACAGACCAGACAGTGTTTCCACTTTTTTTTTTTGGGCTCGCTAGTTTTAGCATTTGCCATTTTCTTGTTTCCACTTTCCAGATCTGAACGTAACAAAGGGCCTGCAGGCTGATCATGCAAGGCTAATTTTAACGTAGCGCGCTAAGTGCGCTTATATTAGCGCGTTAGTGTTAATATTTTGCTTCGATATCAACATCAACTTCTTGTTCTTGGCGTTTATTTCATTGGAAATGCAGCGAATTATCTGAATGAACCCCTATTTTAACACCCTTTTATGTCAGATTAATGTCAAAAAGGTGCTAATAAAAAGATAACGCGTTTAGATAGCATTTTAGCGCGTTTATTTACCACTAAGCGCGCTAAGGCGCGTTAATTCTTGGAAAATAAACGCCGGCAGTGGAAATTGGTACAAAAATTTATCCGGGTCGACTTGTAGGCGGATAAAATTAACGCGGCATACAAATATGGCCGCATGTAAACAAACATGTGATTATTGACCTTTTGCTTTTTTGTTGGTTGGTTACAAATACAGTAGTAAAAGAAAATAAGATAGAATACCTAATAATATAGGTATATAAAAATAATAATAGAATTGCGCATGCATCCATGGGTAGCTAGGTAAATACTAAAACCTTCAAGATTACCTACCGATTGTTAATATTGGTTTTACAGTGGAAATGGATTTCTACGTAGTTATTCATTCAAATGTGGCGACGGCGGCGTAGGGTCAGAACAGAAGCAAACGAAGGCGGTTGGAGCGTAGAGCTCTGCGAGACGTTCCCTTATGAACTCCCAGAGGCTGAATTTGTTTCTCTCTTTAGAGCCAACAAAGCAATGGCAATGTATGTTACCAAGCAGCTCGAAATTGACCACAAGCCTGCCCGCAGAGAAGGGGTACCAGTGCATATAAAAGTGAGTTTACTAGGGATGGATAGGTAGTAAAATACCCACATTTACCTGCTGTAACTTTCTTACATATTAGTCTATAAAGTCTCAGTCAGTAATAAATCACTGCCCTTTTAGGTAGGTACTGAGGTAAAGGGTTTGTATTTAGCAGTGTAGACTCCTAAATATCTCTCCTAAATTATCTGCCTTAATGTGATACCTCACACGTCCTAATTGGCCTTCGTTTCATTGCGGATAGCAGTTATCAGTGACGAACAGGCCGGAAGGGGGGTTGTGCGTAGGGCAGTCAACCATATCATATTTTCTGAAGCATTTCACTCATGCTGTAATTCGAATATAAGTATATCTACTAACTTGTGTCTGGCATTATAAATAATTTTACTATTATGAACCTAATCTACCTTATTAGGTTCATAATAGTAAAATTATTTATGGAATTAGTGGTTTTGTAAATTTCAGAGATAAACATTCCTTTTCATAACAGGTATCTGTTAGTGACAATGGCCTGTATACAGATCATCTTTTGATTTCAGATTACTGCCCAAGTAGATGTGTCGTGAGTGTCCCCAGGACACGGAAATAAATTTCTCTCTCTCTGAATCTCCCTTAGCACATTATCTACCCCATATTTGACAAGGAAATTGTCAAATATGGGGTAGATAATGTGCTAGGGGCTATAAATAGCCATAGTTTCCCCCAAAAAGCCACAATCTGCACAATATAAAAATAGAAAGTGTATTTATTCTATAAACTGTCAGTTGGTATGTTGATTCTTAACAATGATAAACACCTACTAGGTCTTTCTTCTTTATTTTAATTCATGATGAACATTTTCATTTTAGATTGTTGATGTTAACTGCCGGATACTCAGTGTTATATATAACATTCTACAACAATAGTATTTTATTTTGACTACATAAATAAAATGTTATCTTAAAACTAAAACATATTCTGATTTAAAAGGGTTCTACCTCAAGAGGACCTTGAAGAGGAAAGAGAAATTGCAGCAGTGGAGGCAGCACGTCCATTGACTCGCGACACCGGGGGGCGGACAGCAGCGCTTCTTGCAGAATAGATCTACCACCGAACTGTGATCCCCAACCTGCATGCCCAGCGTGAGGATTATGGGCATTACCCCTCATGGGATAAAAAAATGAGGGGGAAGCCTGTGTCCAGCAGTGGACCATGATACCTAAGCTATTGAGGTTGAGGAGGTGGTATTTTAATATTAATAAAACGTCAAGTGCGAGTTAGAGTCGCATATCAACACAAGTACAAATTTGTGTACACTACATACTCATAAGCACAGAAATTTACCCAGACCCACAGTTCACAGAAAAATCTGATTTGGTTAACAATTATCATGTGTAATTAAAATAAATCAAACATTTTTTGTGAATTAACTACAAATTTCTTTTTTTTTTTCCTTAACTTGAGCTACAAGACTACTTCTCATAAGAACCTATGGGCCAGCTACACCAAACGGTTGCTAGAGACCCTGAGTCTGCAATATAATAATATCTTTAGGATGATGTTGGGACTGCCTCGTTTCTGCAGTGCATCGGGATGTTTGCAGAGTATGAAACGGATGGTTTTGCTGCCATCCTCCAGAAAAAGACGGCGTCCCTGATGCGCGAGTGCGGGACAGCCTCAATAGCATCCTACAAACCATTGCAGGTAGGATTGATTTGCCAATGTGGCAGAAATTTATAAATCAAGTAATTTAATTAATTAATGTTAACATAATTTAATATTCTTATTTAATGTAAGTAGGTATTTTTTTAATTTTATTTCATTTTAATTTAGTCCAATTTAATTTGATTGTACTTAATTAAGTTCGAAATAATAACACTAATTTTAAGGGCACTTTAGCATACAAAATTACTAACAAATTATAGATCATTGTTGTAATAAAATAATTTTAATTTAATTTTTGATTTAATAATTTATTTAATGAGATAATGAGAAAGGATTCCTAAAATTTATTGAATTAGGTACCTAAATATGCGGGAATAGGTAAACTGCATGTAAATAAAACTAAAGTAGTATAGAAAAGGTTTAATTGTGAAACAAAATTTGAAGGATTTATATCACATTGCTTAAATAACTAATAATAAATTAAATTTAACACAAAAAGGTCACCAGCTCAGCTTCATGCTGCTCTAGTGCCATAGCAGTGCCGGTTTTCAGCGGTTGTCAGGGTGAAAAGTGCAGCTCTACTCGCAACACCGATCACATAAATAACAAACAAAACCTATATTTATACACAAACTACGTTTAGGTATCAATGTTATATTGTTTAAATTTATTACCACCGCCACTTAAACTACTAGCTACGTGTAGAAATCATTTCAAACTCTTTAAAAATACTTTTACAAATCAACCAAAATCACATTTCTGCTAAGTAATTTAATATTACACAGGTATTGAACCAAGATGGTCTGCCTGATAAAATAATAGACCTAGGCATAGATTGCTTTACTTTTACATTATAACTACTTCAGATAAACCTGTCATATGACAATATATCAATATTTATTCTCCATAAATCACAAATCAACTGCTTATCCAACTTATGAAACTGTACCTTTATCAGTCTTATATTCAATAATATTAATATTATTAGTACTAAATACTATTTTATGAAAATAACATGAACATAATAAATTAGGTAAATTGTTCATACACTTTGTTATAACTACTTACTAATTTACACTGTGTGTTTGTTCTGGATTGTATTTCTCTTACAAAGTTTTCATGATTTTCCTCACGTACCTTTTCCATAGTATTTATCTCACATGCCTGTAATAAAACGTTGAAGGATAAATATGAATATTATAAAATAGTGCCTACCTACTATAAATATGGCAAGTATTAGTCACAACAAATCCCAATACCATTTAAATATATTTGATTTGATTGGTAGATACTATCTACCAATCAAATCAAATATATTTAAATAATAATATATTTAAGTTTACCTATCTACTAGATAGGTAAACTAAAACACAAAGGGTATGAATATTTTTTTCTCGAAGTCTCAAAAAGACTTACCCACTGTGGCGCTGAGCCATTAGTTGTGTATTTATATATTTTACTTACCAGTTTTAGAACAGCTCCTCTGCTGTGAAAAGATGTTCATTAAAATATTTGCTACAAATTCTTGTTTTTTTTTGGATAATCAATCATTGCGACCCGGGGCTTCTATCCAATGCAGACGTTTTCATTACGACGAGACGGTTCATTGTTTTTGGAAAATCTGTAACAAATAAAACATATTTTAATTTAATATGGATGTAGGTATTTATGAATATGCGAATGCGTCATGAAATTTAGAAGTCAAACAAACTTAAACTTACGAGTGGAATGATAAATTCGGCACTTTTCGCTCACCATCACTTTTACATCAAATAACACAGCATCACATCATCGTATATATTGTTGTGAGATGTAGGAATGAATGTCCGTAGAGTCACTCTGCCACATTTAATTATCAGAAAACATTATTAGGTGGAATAAACAAATGGTATGGTACTCTCTGTGTTGACGTCCATCGATGTGCCGGCATATTATTTGTTTTGTTTATTTTAGTACATAGATGAGATGAGAGAGGCAATTCTCGCAATATATCTACTCATACATAGATACGGCAACAACTGTCACAAAATATCGAGTGATTGCTTCGAATCAAACAAGCGTATTCTCAACATCTGCAATTCGATATTTATCGAGGGCTTTTTTTAGATACCTAAGTTGCTCGATATGCAACGAGTGGTCCTAGGCACTCGTTCGCATTATCGAAGAGTGAAAGAAGAACATCATTCATATCTCTCTGTCGCTCACTTTCTTTAGTCTCTGCTTGTTTTGTTTGATGTTTCAAATAACTTCACGGTGTTTCTTGCTTCTCAACTCAAGTCAAAGATTATTAGTGCAATGTGCAATACAAGTTTCTCTAGTTGTTATTGAATGTACCTATTAATTAAAATTGCTTTTTGCATCATTATAATTTCTGGAGTCAGGGGTGATATAAATTCTATTATTCCACTTCCTTAGGCGCCCCGCCCCCAAACGAAATTATGGTAAATATTGTAAACGGTGTTGCGGCAACACCGTTTACAATATTTACCATAATTTCGTCAGCAGGCAACACTGTTGCCTGCTGACTAGATTTTCATTTCGCCCCCTGCGCACGGCTATTCTGACACACCAGATATGTCGTCCGTCAGCTATTATAATCGTATACGTCTTTGACAAACAACATTATTTCAAATTATGCCAGCTTCAAATTAAAAGTTGCAACATTAACTAACTTATCTATAGTTTCAAATGTTGACAGTTGTTGCTAAAATTTCTAGATTCAGTTATAGATATAAATAAGAAGTTGAAGTTCAAATATGTAATGACAAGACATAATGAAATCAAATTTTCTATGCTAGAAATATCGAAGAGTGCACGAAAATGCATTTGGCGGCAATCGATATATCATCGAAGGATTGATACTTATCACTCGATAAATATCACGTGATACTCGGAATTGCCCCCCACCTATTTCATAGAAGTTGACAATTCATGTTACTTGTACTTTGACAGTATGATAATTTGACAATTGACACTTTGATCGTTCATTCATTCGTTCATCATACCGAATTAGACGAAATTAGAGGAAAGAAGTTGAAGTTGAAAAACTAACGCGGTAAACCTACTAGCGCGTTAATATTAGCGCACCTAACGCGCTACGTTAAAATTAGCCTTGCATGATCAGCCTGCTGAGCTATGTAAATATCCTAATAAAATAGCGATGGGAGAGAGGCACTTTCTATATAATAAGGAGTTTCAACCCAAATAATCAGGATAGAATCTCACTAAGATGAGTTCATGTAATTAGTTGGTTTGCCGCCCAATACTGGTCGCCAGCCAACTTCCAAGATACGCAAAGTCTACACGTTGTTGGGCCAACGTCCAATATAAAAGCCAATAAATCCATAAAACAGTTGATTGCAGAAAAAACTACCAATACATAATAAAAAGTTATTTTTAGGCAAAGATCCTAGGATCCTACGTTCCGTCACTATAATCTTTGTTTTTAGGCAGTAAAAAGGTTTTCGTGCAAAAGTGTCGTACGTTTATTTTCGGTCCCTGAACGGATAAGCCTAAAAAAACGACGACGATTGAGATTGTTCTGCACCGCGTACCTCATAGATGTAAATGTACTTATAATACAAGATCACTGTCATCTATTATCACTAAATCAATGCCGTCTTTACCATAAGGGCACACGGGGCCCGCGCCCAGGGCCCCCCTTCTCCAGGGGGCCCCGGAGGACCGACAATTTCTCTCACATTTATTCTCAAATCATTTTATCGAGCACAGTACCTACCTAACAGCGCCACCGTCAAAATTTTTGTTTGTCGGTTTGCACTAACTTGTAATATTTCAGAACGCATCCTAATTTACTAAGTAGGTACACCATCAAGCGATCAAACATGTAAACAACTCCAATTCCAAGGCCAAGCTGCATAGTTTAAGACACGGAATACAAGAAGTAGAAGGAAGTGCACGCACTTTTACTTCCAGAACCACTGTCGCCAAACAAGATATCAGTCTAAATATTCCGGCCTTTTTGTCTTTCGAAGACAAACTTTTGCTATCTATAAATAAGGGAAATATTAAACATTTTCTTTATTAACATTGCCTACAAAAAAAAAATCAACAACAACAATTATTAGTCCTTTAAAAATAAACAAGCAAGTTTATAGGTATTGTTGATTCTTTTACTATTTAACCATAGGCCAATTAGTAAGTAACAAAAACTTAGTCTTACTTACATAAAATTTGAGGCGTTTTTGTAGGGTGAAAACATATTCTGAGCAGACTGAAAACATGACGATGAGGATATGATAGAAGATTTTGATTCAATTCAGATTTCAACAAAAATCTCGAAAGAAACCATCATAATTGTAATAAAAAACCAGCAGCATAGGTAATAATACTAAGTAAAATCATTAATGAAATTTTATTGTTTATTTATTACCCATAGTAAATAAAAGATCTTAATAAAAAAAATATCTTTACTTTCCAAAAGGACCCCAAATTTTTGTGTGCCCAGGGGCCCATGTATAGTTTATGACGGCCTTGACTAAAATACTACTTATGCTTAAATATATAATATGTACCTACTACACGGGTGATTGTTCTGTGCGCGTTAAAATATGTTCAGCATTCTACAGGGGATTAGTTCTAGGAGAAAAAAGGGTATGTGCTCGATGCAGAATATCAGAATATTAACTTACGCTGAAACTAACTTCTATTCACTGATATATTTGGAGCATTAGAGAAGTATAAGAGATGTTGGTCTTAGAAAACAAGATTCGCCAAGGGCGAGTGTAACTCGCGCGCCGAGGGTTTCAAACATTTGCCAATTATTTGGACAATCAATTTCTGAAATATTTTAAAAAGTATGAAACTTACAGAAATTTCATAAAGTGTTTTAAAAAGGCCAAAACGATACCTTTCATTTGATACCTCACATGGGTAGGTACCCCCTTTTGAAAAAAAAATCCCCTTTTTTGACCATTTTTCAAAAACTATTATTATTACAGACTTCTCTATATTTTTCCTGTAAAATATAGATTGATATCTACAAACGCCTTAATACATTGTACATGGATCGGTCTGCAATCTTCGGAGCTAGGGGGGGGGGAATGGTCAATTTTTCGTCTTTTTTTGAAATATTTCAAAAAGTATGAAACTTACAGAAATTTCAAAAAGTGTTTTGAAATGGTCAAAACGATACCTTTTATTTGATACCCCACATAGGCAGGTACCCCTCCTTTTGAAAAAAAATTCCCCCCCTTTTTGACCATTTTTCAAAAACTATTATTATTACAGACTTCTCTATATTTTTACTGTAAAATATAGATTTATATCTACAAACGCCTAATACATTGTACGTGGATCGGTTTGCAATCTTCGGAGATAGGGGGGGGGGTATGGTCAATTTTTCGACTTTTTTTGAAATATTTCCAAAAGTATGAAATTTACAGAAATTTCAAAAACTGTTTTGAAATTTACAAAACGATATCTTTCATTTGATACCCCATTTGCCTTCCTAGGTCTCTTTTGAAATTTCAACATCAAAGTTTGTACTGAAAATATTCATTTTCATTTTTCATTCATTTATATATTTTTTTCTTAAAATCAGTAATGGCGCACAAAATATATCATTATTTCAAATTTCAAGTTAATAGCTGCAGTAGTTACTGAGATATTCAAGAAAGAGCGCGGACGGACAGAGCGAGACCATAAGGGTTTCAAAACCGATCTTTGAAACCCTAAAAACACTTGCCCCTAGGCTTAAAAAATATATTTGAATCGAAATTCCAGTTTGATTCATAGTAAATAGCCTACGATTGAGGCACATTACTACCGTCAGACTTAATCCTTGTAGAACGCAGACAAAAATTGAAATATTTTTTTTTTACTGACGACGATACCTTTCATTTGTTTATAAATGAAAATGATACAATGCGCGCAGCCAGGCGCAGCCAAAGACGAGACCTGTCAGATGCTAGTAGAGGGGATTTTGCGCAGGCAGGTATAGTCGCGCTCAAAATCCTAATCTATATCTACATTTTATAAATAAAACGGTCCCGTCTCTCCCCGCTTGCCTCGCATACCGCCAAAATGGCCTTCGAACTATCTACTGCGCAGGTAACTACGTGATCCGTCAAGTCTCATCTTTGGCTGCGCGCAATATATATTTCATTTGAAACACACAGGAAAAATATAGAGAAGTCTGTAAAATAACTTCTTTGATAACTAGATAACAGAGATAGATATATAGGTTTAAAAATAAGAGATTTTCACTGTTTAAATTGACCTACTTGTACAATTTCTGCAATTGAAATGTTTAAATATTGTATGTCCGAAATGGATAAAATTGTTGTTACCAAATTATGCTTTAAGACCTTTTCTATGGATGTTTTACAATTAATTTTACAATAAATATATTCTTATATGCATGCACCGGCGGCGACGCGACGGCGGCGTCAGCCAGCCCCCCCACCCGACATGCAAAAAGGGCCCACCTTTGGCCTAGTTGCTGAAACCAAACCAGGAACACCCAAGGCCGTCTTAAACTATGCTGGGGCCCTTGGGCACACAAAAATTTGGGGCCCTTTTGGAATGTAAAGATATAGGTTGTAGGTAACATTTTTCTTCTTCTCAGCTCCGTAGGTCATGTCATGACGGGTAGGACGCACTGATTGAAAACTTTCGTTTTCAAGCATTGGGGTATGGATGACGAGAAGACTCGACGTAGTTTGCCAGACGCGGCCCAACCTAACCGGATCCTCCTCTTGGCCTCCTTCTCGAAATTATTTTTACCTAACTGCAGTAACTGAGTCTGCCCAAGGAAAGTATACTCGGAAACAATTTCGAGAAGGTACGACCATGTACGACGACCGGTCCCGGATCAATGTGGCCATTGATCATGACCTTGGTTTTATCCAAGTTCATGCCGAGACCGATGTGTCGCGAGGCTGAAGCTAGGCCGGCCAGCATCCGGTTTAGCTCCTCAAGCGACTCTGCTATTAAGACTATGTCATCAGCGAATCGCAGGTGTGAGATGTAATCGCTGTTTGTGTTGATGCCTTTACATTTCCAGTTCAGCGTCTTAAACACATCTTCCAACGCGCTTTTAAACAGTTTCGGGTATATAACATCCTCCTGTCTCACTCCTCTGCGCAGTTGAATAGGTTTAGACTGCTGGCCCTGTACTTGGACACGGTGGCGGCATCATAAAGACATCTCAGCACCTCGATATAACGATAGTCTACTTTTCATCGCTGTAAGGATTCCAGAACAGCCCAGGTTTCGACAGAGTCAAAGGCCTTTTCATAGTCCACAAAGGCTAGACCGTAGATTACTCTAAGAGCTAGACACAGGGGCTGATTATACTCTTCGGACTTCTGTATAATCTGCCTCTTCTGTCTAATCTGTATAATCTTGTGGTCTATGTGGGGTATTACAACTTAAATTTCCCTAAATTGATGATCCTGAATGAATTAATGTGTGTTATACATTCATCCAGGATAACGGATACCCTTTATAGTAAGGTACCGAAGGGGGATCGTTAACCATTGAAAACAAAGATTTCTTTGTAGTGTTATTTTATTACTACTTTACATAAATAAATCTTGTTTGGTGACAGTGGTTCTGGAACTACAAGCGTGCACTTCCTTCTACTTCTTGCATTCCGTGTCTTAGACTATGCAGCTTGACTTTGGCTAGTGTACTTAGTAGATAAATCTAATTTACAATTAATGCGTTCTGAAATATTACTATTTAGTACAACCTGACAAACAAACATTTTGAGCGTGGCGCTGTTAGGAACTGTACTCGAAAAATTTTTTTTGAGAATAAATGTGAGAGATATTGTCGGTCCTCGGGGCCCCCTGAGGATGGGGGCCCTGGGCACGGGCCCAGTGTGCCCTTATGGTAAAGACGCCATTGGGAACACCTAACAAGTAAGTAACCTTATCCGGAAAACAAACTTTGTTTTCCAACTGCCAACATTAATTGCAGTAAAGTGGAAACCTGGACGGTATCCACCTCAGATCCACCGTGTTACTCCGTGTCATACTTTGTTTTGTTGTATTCTCAGAGCAGAGGTTGTATTCGCTTGAGACGTTCTTTTTCTAGCCCTACGTTGTTGCGCCTGTCAAATGTCAATGAATGTCAAATGTCAATACCTAACTCTTGAGTACAGTTAGGTTGTGTTGTCCTTTTCTTTTAGCTTAACATTTGGATCAAAATTATTCGATTTTATTTCGGCAAACCGATCTTAACTGTTTTTGAAGTATAGGACCTATATAGGACACTCTGACACAGACACTGGCATGGCGGCGCGGCGTCAGTTTTGCTGGCAGTGTCGCGGCGAAAAGCAAGTGGTGACATAAACAGAAGTTGAAGTTACTAACCGTCATTCATTCAATTCACTGTAAGTTAGTTACTCTGTGGCCTGCCGGGCCTGCCACTGACAGACATGACATGACATGTCCTTCCTTTGCACAATGTCAAAATAAATAATTCTCGCTTTAGTACTATACTTATAAATCTGTGAATTCTCGATTTTCCCGAACCTTGTACTACCTACTTGTTTGTAGTTTCTTCGATTTTGTGAATTTGTTAAAGAAACCAAACAAAATCTGTTTGATTTGATGATCATTTGTACTACCTATGTATCGGCGCTCTCTTTGGATCTGCATTAATTTCTTGTGAATTAAAATTGAGCGTATTTTATGGCATTGTATCTTTGTAGACAAACCAAACACACTTTTGTTATTCCTTCTTCGTGTTATAATAATCTACATAAAATTCCTTTACTAAAAGTGCATACGGTCGGGAGCTCAAATCAAGATGTGCACTGGCTTTTTTTCTGCTCTGCTTACTTAGAGTTTAAAGATGGTAAGAAGTTCATTATTATATCTATCTACTTAGAAGTGCCTACTTATTTTAAATTCTGTGTCAAATTGGTGCAATAATGCTCATTAACTTTGTTCGCAAAATTTTAGAACAGCAAAATATTAAACACCATAGCAAATGCCATAGATAGTAAAGAAGAACTAAAGAGACGGGTGGAAAGTGGTAATATCGTACTACAGGAACTCCTCAATTGTGTACAAAATTGTCAAAACCGCTTTGGAGGAAAATCCGAACTAGCCACTGAAGATGATATAAGGTACTGAGCATTGTTTGTATCTACCATGGGAATCACAAATACAGTGCCCCTCACTGCTTTTTGTGGTTTTTAGCATATGTTTACTAAGGAACCACACTCATTTCATGATTCATATATACAACTTTATGACCGACTGGTTAAAATCAACTGCTAAAACTTAAATTGCAATTTTTTATTTCAGAGTGGCACAGTTGTGTGAAAAATGGGAAAAACTTTTGAGTCATGGAATCAGAACAAATCTATCAAGTTCTTCATTACAGAGTTTGGTGACTGCTGGACTTAATTTTACTTTTAACATAATAAATGTTGGTAAGTTATGTAAATACATACCACCATTAATTGCATTAGATGTTCATTCTTTGACACGGATGGTGTTTGTGAATGTGTATAGGCACAAATTTCTATGAATATCTTATTGACCATCTTTTCACTTGCCTGGCTGAAGCACTGGCTGAAAAGTAATGAATGTTTAAAATTAAATGGCATATTATTCGATTTACTTACGCAGGCAACGGCTCGGTTTAATACATTTAATGCCATCGCCGCCGGTGCCAACGACGTTTGTTTTTAGTGCGCCTTGTTCCGAAGACAAATGTTTATTTTTGCTGTAATGCAAAAACAAGGATTGCTACTATTGCAATTGCTTTAAGTCGTAATGACCGCGACATAGCAAATGTTGAGTAGGACGCCCTCCGGCCAGGTGGGACGACGCGACGACCTGCGAAATACTGCAGGCAAATGCTGGGTCGGCGAGCTGTAGACAGGGCGCCATTGCGCTTAATAAGGGAGGCACATGTCCAGCAGTGGATTAATATAATTGCTGATGATGATCATGTTTTTTGTGTTTGTAGCTATCCACAGTAACTGTACCGGGTGGCAACAGAAGCACCTAACACTTTCATGACTGAAAACACAGAGTGCGATATGCAAGTCCCTGTCCCGGCGGGGCGCGCCCCTGCCGGTCGCACCGCCGACGCTAGCAGTGATCGTGTACTAGACTAAACTAGACTAACTAAATTATTACTAACTCTTATTTTAGGAAATTCACTATGGAGCTACACCTGCTTACATCTGACAAAACATGAAAAGGAAAGATTTAAGATACTCTCAAACATCAACACACCAGTTGGATACTTCAGAGCATTTATCAGAGCAGCTTTAAATGAAAGATCCCTGGAAAGGTTAGTTGGGAAATAAAGTCTGTGAATTACTGGTCATTTGAATAATTTGTCAGTTGGATACAGGTATTTGGTGGAACAATGTAGAGATTGGGACAATACACAATGGGATAATTTAAAACCACATTTAAATAAATAAATAATGCTGGACAATTCACACAGCCTTATCTAGCCCCAAGTTAAGCAGAGCTTGTGTTATGGGTACTAGATAACTGATAAACGTAATATAATACAATACATATAATACAATACATAGTTTTTTTTTTTAAATTATACTTAGAAAACGACCAGAACACCCTGAACAAATGTCTGCAGACCGTACACACATTTGTCCCGAGGCGGGAATCGAGCCCGCAACCTCCTGCGTCGCAAGCAGACCTTCGCCCACCGCGCCACATCGGTCGTCATTTGCCAAACTGAACCCCTTTTTGCTCATAATCGCAGGCAGTGGTATGCATAAGTGACATCTAACTAAAAGGCCATAATAATAACAACAACATCAACATTTGAAGAGACTCTCGTTAGGAAGTTGGATCAAGGGTCAGATCCAAAAGGCGGTACTCCTGGATTCGGCGCGTATCGTCTAGAAGTTCCATTATTTTCCATTTCTTTGTTACCCAAGTCACCGGCTGCTTGAGCCTAGCTTCGCGGTCGGTGATCTACCGTTTTGATATATTTTTTACTGTAGAATACTTTTTAATATTATGTTTTTCCATAGTAATTTTTTTTTTTAACGTGATTTAAAATATTAAAGTGCCATCATAAGAATAATAATCGTTTATTTCAGGCAACACAAGACAACTACTTACAAAGTAACTTAACTAGCGCCCATATGATAAATACCTTAGAGACTAACATACATAATAATAAAAAGAGAGACTCGTGTCACTGGCACTAGGTCAATGACGTGCGCGCGGTGTCGTGTATCAGCCTTCCACAGAACTTCCTGAACACGACACCCTTCGGCCCTTCGGTTTAAAGTTATCTGAACAGCATTAGCACCACAACTATTTTTTTAATAAATTAAAAATCATGGCAAATGTTATATAAAAATATCACATTGGTAACTCAGCTCCCACAATCCCTACATTGTTTCACCAAACACGCTGTACAGGGTGCCACGGAACATATTAAGTAAGTTAAGTAGCCGTAATGGGGTGAGTCTGCATGCGCCGCTGAGGGGATAAACAAGAGTAGATAGGGGATAGTATCATAAAGGAATCCTATGACTTTTTTTGAATATTTTTACTTTTTTAATATATTATCATTATAAAATGTGTGGAAAGGGAAATGTATGATTTTATCAATTAAGTATTTTATCAGGTATCTCCATGGTTGGATTTCCCACGGACTCCTTCTAGAATATTACGACGAAGGCGCCTTGCTCAGGAATCCGGAAGCATCCAATCTACTCCCTAACATGGCGTCAGGTAATATCAGTTACAAACAAACAACTCTATCAACAACAATGCCTGAACATGTGTTAACGTACCTATTTCAGGGTTATCATCTATTTTGTTTGCCTTATCTATCGACAGACCAGAGTTAAATGAACAACAACAAGCTAATCAAGTGTACAAAACAGAACATGTCATTCCTCTACCAATGCCTATAAAGTCATCGTCTAATTTAAAACGGAAGCCTTTACGGCAAGTTATATCGTTCGATAAAAATGAACAAAAGAATCCGATAGGGAGCAAGCATTCCCCGGAAGCCAATGAGCAAACAGATGAGTCGATGTGGAGGAGCGCGCCAGCTACCTGCCTCAATTCACCAGATCCGAAGGGTGTCCCTCAAATGGCCTCCACCAGTGAACCAACCAGCTCAGAATACAAAGGCTTCAGACATTTCTTTCCAGATAGTGTGAAAAGTATAGACAGCCCATCTCAAATACTTACAAAGTTATCGGAACGCGCCAAAGAAATATTCTCCTCCTCCAATAGTATAGATGTGAACGTGATAAAAGACGATGTATCTGAATTAAGTATTAATAATTTAAAGATATCTGAGAGTGACAGTGAGGACATAGCGGTGAGCATCGACGGCAGCAACTCTTGTTTGGAACTGTGCTTCACTGAGGACGAGGGTGTACCAGACGAGAAAAGTTTTAGTTCTGTTCTAGAAATCAAAGAAAAAGAGTATATCAATTTACAGTTGAAATGTAGCCAAATAGAAATAGCCAGTAAGGACAAAATACAAAAACTAGAAAACGTTATATTGGATTTAAGCAAGTGAGTTTTTATCTTATTTGGTTCAGAAAACCAGCTGTACTTATTACTGTAGTCACTTATTACAGTAGTACAGTACTGTAACTATTTAGAAATTTTCGTTGAAGTAACATTTAATTTATTTAACAGAGATAACGATAGATTGAAAGAGCAGCTACGCCATTACATGTCGGCAGTAGAAATGGGGAAAGCTTTAAGAAATAACAATACAGATTCTGAAAATAACGAAGAAGTTAGCCAGTATGAAAGAAAATTAGTTCAGGTGAGTTAAGCACTAAACAACCAAATTGAATAATCATCCTTCAATTAGAAACCTCATATTGACCTAGGTTAATAAGTTTTAATGCCAAGGCAATGTTAACTACGCTGTTATTTAATTTGTTGGCGTGTTGGTATGATATCAAAGGTTTGCTATTAAAGTGCGTAACTCGCAATGGGGCAAATTTCTACGAAAATTTAATAATGACCCAAAGAAAATCTGCTACGGGACTTGGAAACTTTTGGGACTATTATAAATTTTTCTTATCAAAGTTATCATCGACTGCCCAGTTTTCTGGTATAATCCGAGGGGGCTCGCCGCGCCGCCGAAGCTACAATGACTGTAAGAGCTTGGATGTGGGCACTCAAAGTGTTAAAGTTAAAAAAATGTACTCTAGTTTAAAACATTTATAATAATAAATAAGTAGATATAATGTAACATATAATACATAAATTATTGTGTCGTGTTGACTGACAACAACATTATTACAGGTAGCAGAGATGCACGCCGAACTAATGGAGTTTAACCAGCATTTGCAGAAGAGGTTACAAGAGATGGAAAGTGCGTCGCTAGAGTTACTAGAGTATCCAGAATCTAACGTCAAAGCGCATATCCCTTGCGCTTTGCTGGTCGGGAAGAAAACGCGTACCTACCATGTTTACCAAGTAAGTAATCAGTTATTATATTACGTAAAACAAAAATACTTATTCGTAAAAATCTAAAACATCACCATTAAGATCATTTTCACAATCTGTTACAAATGGTTTCCATGGCAGCGGGCGTCAACAAGATGTATTTTCAGTCATCGTTTCATCCATCTGTCATCACTCATCACATCACATCAAACTAAATTAGACTCGAATGTTAACTAGATGTCGCCACTTCAAAAATTAGATCGCGCTATCGAAGTGTACCTTCCAAACCCGTTTTCACTATTTAGGAATTTGAACTCTGTTGGTAGTTTTTAAAACACGCCCAATAATTACTGTTCAAATGTCTTCCAGATATTCCTCAAAATTGGTGCTGATGAATGGAATGTGTACCACAGATATGCAAAGTTCCACGAGCTTCACACACAACTTAGAAAGTGTCATCCCGATATTGCAACTTACAAGTTTCCACCTAAGAAAACATTACGGAAAAGGGTAAGTCTTTTTAAGTAAATTTTTTAGTTGTTTTTTTAGTCTCGTACTATTGACCGGGTATTATCGCGTTTATTAAGATAGATAGATAAGTATTATTTATTTTTTACCCATTTTTCTCAACGCAGTGGATGCCATATTGCTCGGTGGTTGTGACGTCAGTTGGTTGTGTGGTACCTAAGATGAGAGTTGATATTTTTAGTTCGCCCACACAGTCGTATGACATAATAACATTGCGCCTACTATATGATGATGTAAAACAGATTTCTAAAAACTGAAAACTTTGAATTGAATTTTAAAATTTATTTTGTTGTTATATGAACTAAACCTATCATTTTCCGACGGCTTTTTGCATTGCAAGCTATCTCACTATATTAGTAGTGACTTTTAGACTTTTTCTCCTATAGAGTAAAAGGCGCTCCCACTTTTTCATAATAGTCTGCTAACTTAAAGCATTGCTATTTCTCACTCTGTCTTCTTCTATTGACATAAGTCAGAGTGAGAAATAGCTACTTAGCAGCTGTTTTATGTTACTAGACCATTATGACTAAGGGGCCTGGTATAATTGCGCTGTTTGTAGAATGGAAATGTCGAAATCCTATGAGAAGTTACTTTCTTTTACAGGACGCCCACTTAGTGGAACAACGTCGCTTGGCACTACAAGCCTACTTGCGACACATTCTGCTTGTTTTGCCAGAACTCAGGGAATGCACCAGTCGAGCGCAGCTCATCACTTTGTTACCTTTCTTTGGGTGAGTTTCGGGGGGGGGGGGGGGGGGGGGCTGGCTGGTTGACGATAGTAACTAGACGTGATAGTGACGTCTCTTATTAGTATTTGATTTACGTAGTTCCCCGTCAGCGCGATAGAGGCGCTTTACCAAAACCTATGCAAAAAATTAAAAAATGTAATGAAAGGATTAGCAAGCTGAAGTGGCACTGGGCTGGCCATATTTCAAGAAGAACCGATAACCGCTGGGGTAAACGTGTTCTTGAGTGGAGACCGCGACTCGGAAAACGTAGTGTAGGACGCCCTCCGACCAGGTGGGATGACGATTTGCGAAAGACTGCTGGCAGATGCTGGATGCGGCAAGCTGAAGACAGGGCGCTATGGCGCTCATTAGGGGAGGCCTATGTCCAACAGTGGACTGGTATAGGCTGATGATGATGATACAAAAATGAGACGTCACTAAGGCGTCACTTCGCTCTAAGGCCTGAGTCCGTTTGATGATAGTAACTAGACGTGATAGTGCCTCTCTTATTTGTATGGGATTTGCGTAGTTCCCTGTCCGCGCGATAGAGGCGCTTTACCAAAACCTATGGAAAAATGAGACGTTACTACCGTCAAATAGACTCGCCTCTCAGGTTCAGGTATAAACAGATTTCGCTTTAAGCTCCGCGTCCATTTTACGATAGTAACTAGACGTGATTGTGACGTCTTTTATTTGTATTTGATTTACGTAGTTCCCTGTCCGCGCGATAGAGGCGCTTTACCAAAACCTATGGAATGATAAGTCTTGATACTATCTCGATACTATTAAATAATGCTGGACAATTCACACAGCATCATCATTCTAGCCCCAAGCTAAGCTTGCGTTATGGGTACTAGATAACTGTTGTAAATAATACATTACGTCTAGAGATATACAATACAGGGTGTCCCGAAACTTAACGTCAAGTCGAAAATTAAAGATAGTTTGGCTCGTGGTATCGCCTTAATTCTCAATCACAAGTCAAAATACTAACCCATATTTCATTGTCTTTCTAGGACTTCATCTACAAGTACAGAAAATGGGCTCTCGCAGTCGCTAAGCAGACAGCAGTCTATGGATTCCATTTCAACATACAACGCACTGTAGTCAACTTATAGTACGATTTGTACGCAATTCTTACAACATAATAGACATCTACAAGTTAGTTGTATGAAAGTTTAGAATAGGTATCTCTTGCTTATCTTTAAGTTCCATTTATACTACATTATATATATATATTATATACTTCAAAGATTCTATACGAAAGTAAGATGGCTAAGTTATGCGTTCATAAAACCCAACAAAATTTCTGTGAAATTTCCAGTGTTCCTGAATTTTGTATGCTACAGCCTCCTGAATTTACTGTGGCTATAGCCCAAAACATAATTAACTTATGACTGTTATAATAGTCAGACGCTATAGATTTACATATTATTATACTTATCAGGTTTACAAAACCAAACAACGAATTATATAACTTCATTATATTTAAATGGCACAATACAAGAAAAAATAATACAAGATGGACAAGAGTTATGGAAAAATGTGATGGTAATGATCTTCTTTTATAAATGTACCTACGTAATGTAGTTTTACCTTTTAAATAGGGCATATAATGAATTATTCAATGCAATATTTAAAATATTTTCTCTATGTAGTGTAGATAAAATAAGGACAAAGCTTTAAACATAACAGACATCATAGCTATGTAGTAAAGCTAGTATTGTAGATAACTGATCTGACGGCAATATCAACATAAATGTAGTACAAATAATAAAACTACACGAAGTGAGATTTAAAATTATAGTAAGAGACATTAAAATAATGCTAGAAATAGGCCAAGGACACAGTACCTACCTATGAGTATAAATATTTTGTACTTTTGTTAAATATAATAGAGTTAAGAGATCTTTGAAATCTATTCAGCATGTTAAAACTTAAGTCTTGTAGTTTTACTAAGTAGGTCTCTTGTCTACGTATTTTTGTTGATGTTTGATTTAAGATCCAATTGTGATATAATTTATGAATACTTTTAAAAAAATCGCTTACCTTAATAGATAAGGAATACAATGCCAACAGTGAAATTATAACCAAACTATGCTGTATTAGGCAACATCCATTTTAAATGTATGGGATATTTATTTATAAATTAACTTGGTTATTACATTTCATAATAAATTATCTCCAGAAAACACTTCATTTTAATCACTCCTTTAGCAGACCATCTCCAATAATGTCTCTACGTTTTGCGTTTCTAATTTGTCTCTTTATTTTTGCTCATAGAGTTCTTAACTCGCAGAGGTCCCAGAGATTTTTGACGAGGAGTGTATTCGATTACGTTGCTTAGTTGGTTAGAGCACACCCGTACTGAGGGTGATGCGCGGGTTTGAGTCCCGCCGAAATCTAAAATTTTTGTTTCTTTAATCTTAATACATACCTAACCTACTCAGTATCTTCAAGTAGAGGTAATATCCAGAACCAGTTATTCCGGATATTACCTCTCTCTTTACGTTCCTAAATTCACAGCCTCACCAGAAATTAGTTACACCTGTACCTACGCTACGCCCCGTTCCTTCTATAGATAGGTTAGGTACATATACACCTCAAAAAGGTTTTTAGAAATAGTTATAATATAATATACCAATAAATTTGAAGAAAGTTAATAGGTAAGTAGGTACTTACCTATTAACTACCTACTTAGTTCGACTCGAACCTGTATTTACGCACTTTTCCGAATTCACGTTTGTTGTTATGCCTAATAATAGCGTATAATCAGTACAAAAGTAAAATAAATAGTGCCTCCTTGGTTTAAGAAATAATAACCATTATTTGTGGGTAGCATAACGATCAAGCTAGCGTGCAGCGTACACACGACCGTTCTCAAAAACGGCTTATAACTATAGCAATAAAATTTATAAACAAAAATAGAGTAGGTATGAATAGCGTCCGAGCTATGCAAAATTTCTCATATGAACAGATATGGAACAAGACTATAAAATAACACCCGAGCTGGCGTTATGCTAGCGTACCTACACCTACCCATTAAAAATCGTAATAGTTCGTATAGAAAACGAGGTTGGTATGGGCAAATGCGAACAACAATGGCGACATAAGGGCGAAGTCGTCGAGTCAGTCCACAGAGTCAGTCCGTTGTTTGGAAGAGAGGAATTTGCGACTGCGGGCCTCAGGATTAACAAAAACAAAACTGAGTAAGTACATTCATATGCGGCGTGCTAGGTACCTTCGACAACGCGAGGACATCGAGGTTGAAAACTCAAAATTCAAGGGAGTGGATAGATTCGGGCTGCACTGTGACGGACACTAACACCAGAGGCGATGAAATAGACATACGAGCCAAGCTCCCTTCCCGAACCAAGATCCGCATTCACAAGACGATCATCCGCCCGATCTTGATTTACGGATGTGAAGCCTGGACGGACACTCACCCAGAAAGAAGAACATAAGCTTCTGGTGACGGAGAGAAAAGTGCTCAGGAAGATCCTAGATCCAGTCCGACGAGTAAACGGATCCTGGAGGGTGCGGAAGAACCGGGACATCGCTGAACTAGTGGCCGAGCCCAACATCATAGGTGAAACAAAATCACACAGACTGCGCTGGCTCGGTCACGTGCTACGGATGGAGGAAGATCGGGCTGTAAAACGGGCTTTCCTTGGAGCTCCGGTTGGCCGACGACCAGTCGGTCGGCCCAGATACAGGTGGAAGGACCTTCGCTCACTTCAAGTCTTCGCACCGGACTGAATGGAAGCGGCGCAGGACAGAAGCCGGTGGCGATCTATTGTGTTGGAGGCCAAGACCCACTTCGGGGTCGATGCGCCAATGGGCAAATCATCATCCCGCTTTTTATATTCGTAGGCTATTAAAGAATCTTTGACGTATATAGGAGGTAGGTACCAATAGATATCGGCCTAGTAGACATTTAGCTCCCTCGAGAGAATTGAACTCTTATCATGGGGGTTGCAGGCCGAAAGCACGTTAGTACTTACCTATTTTTATAATGTAGGTAGGTATTTTAGTATTTTTATAATGTTGTTCTCTGCCGAAAGCTAACTGCACTGCAATCAATCCCTTCGTCCACGTTCGTAACTAAGATTTCATAACTGGTTATGTATCAAGAATTTTTTTCACTGTTTCATAAACAGTTATTAAACAAGACTCTTTTTCCCATTTTTATAACTAGAACCTCTTGGTCATGTATGGTCTCCTGGTACTTTTTCGTAATAATGATTAAGTTTTTTTCCGATAATGCGTAGTCTTGCGACAATGCGTAGTGGCACTTGCAAATTTTCCACACTATGCAAAAATAATTAGTGGTAAAAAAATAATTTAAATATACACTAAACTGAAATCGCCCCCATACCTAAATGTTTAGGAATCCGACCTCTTATTTATTATATAATATATAGGAACTGTTTGGTGAATAGCTGGCCAGTTTTCATGGTTAAAATAAGTGACAGATATGAATTTCAAGAGCAATTGTTTATTGTAGAAAGTGGTTTGTACAATGCCAGAAATAAAGAATTAAATGTTACCAAACTTCAACATAAACTGCCTAAGGACGTGATAGTGCCCGAGAAGTTCGAAAAATACTAAAATAATAATAATATATAGGTATTTTTCGAAATTTAGGCAGCTCGGATATCATATCCAAGTCATCATCCTTTGGTTCGCATATTGTTGCTTCAAATTGTTTTTGAATAGGATCATAAATTCTCGCAAATTTTTCTCTTTAACTCAACCATCTTTTGAAAAATTGTATATTTTGCCATATTTGATACGCAGTCGGGGCAGTGAGGATAATCTTTTGTTACAATATTTTCAGTACTTAGCGTTAAATTTCCATTACATTTCTTTTTACTGCACTGCCAAAACTTATTACCATTAACATATGTTTTCCGGAGATGGTATTCGCGGAAAAACTAATTTTGTACCTCCTCGTTTGGTAGGAAAAAATTCCATCCTTATTTACACAAAAAAGAAAACACAATTACTCCTTGATATTGACGAGTTACTCGCGAGTATGAAGGCTTTCCACTACAATAAACAATTGCTCTTGAAATTCATATCTGTCACTTATTTTAACCATGAAAACTGGCCAGCTATTCACCAAACAGTTCTTATATTATATAATAAAAAAGAGGTCGGATTCCTAAACATTTAGGTATGGGGGCGATTTCAGTTTAGTGTATATTTAAAAAAAATTTTTACCACTAATTATTTTTGCATAATGTGGAAAATTTGCAAGTGCCACTACGCATTATCGCAAGACTACGCATTATCGGAAAAAAACTTAATCATTACCGTCAAACGGGGTGGCTATGTGCCGGGTAGGTGACTTTGTGCAATGGGGGTGTTGGCATGAACTTTAGATTATTTCTCTGTCATTGTACCTAAACATCACAATTTTTAAATGGCAATCGCTTAATAGGATATTGGAGCCCATTTTGGGGTATTCGTCATCAAGCTGCATGCAACAATAATGTCATTCGGACCGACTGAAGTCTTGAGGTGAAAAGTCTAGTTTGTCAAAACACATGAAACTTTTGGATGAGGAACCAAATTCACAGCTCGTGTCGTTGTCAGGGTATTTTTAGCTGGTAGTACATTTTGTTGGCATATGAATGCGTTAATACCAATTCGATATCTTTATATTTGGAGCCAGAAAATAAAAAAAAGTAAAAAATCAGAACTTGGTAGGTGACTTTGTACCTACCCGCCATACAATGAATTTATATGTCACATCAAAGCATTGTCGTAATTTGGGTTTCTATTACGCCATTGGAGCTACGCGTCATCACCCCAACCGATTTGGATCAACAGGGAAGGAGAGTGATTTTTTTTTCAAAAAGTCGTTAAATAATCACATGTATTTTGGTACAAAAAAATTTAAAATTTCTACTCATCATAATTTTCGATTTTTTCATGGCAACACCTTATTTTTTATTTTTTTTTGGCTAGTTTAACTTGTCTATTTTTACTACGGGTAGGGGACTTTGGGCTACTACCAACCGTTTAAGAGAAATAAAGGAAAATGTAAAATGGCACATTCTCACCCCGACCTGCGAAGGTGAGAATGTGCCACAGAAAACATTTTTTTTCTCAATATTTATGATAGATATGGGTTTGATACCTCATTATTCTGAAAGATGAATAGTTGGCTAACGTGAGTGTATTTTTTTCGACAGCGTAACTGCTCTAGTTTTTTCTGAAAATCATGAAAACCTCAAAAAGTGGCACATAGCCACCCCGTTTGACGGTATTACGAAAAAGTACCAGGAGACCATACATGACCAAGAGGTTCTAGTTATAAAAATGGAAAAAAGAGTCTTGTTTAATAACTGGTTATGAAACAGTGAAAAAAATTCTTGATACATAACCAGTTATGAAATCTTAGTTACGAACGTGGACGAAGGGCAATCAATAAAACTGCGGCGTGGTGGCGTCGTCGGCCAACTATGCGAGCACGTTTGCTTAGCTTTCGATCTGCAACCAGCTTAAACCAAACTTAGTTTTGTTTTATCTGGTGGCGAGATTGGGTCTTTCTTCCTTTATATCGAACCTCTATTCTAAGCTCCCATACAATGGAAACTACGTCCTCGATTTTAATGAAATTTTGCATACATAATCAGAAAAGAAATAGCCATGTTTGTTTGTATCGTTAGTTTTTTAAAATACACAATCATCATTTAGTAAGCGAAAACTCATTTTTATCATTTTCAAGCGATTTTATTACTTTCGATAAATTCGCTATAAATAAATAAATATTAATTTTCGCACTCACTTTATGATGATTATGTATTTTGATAAACCAACGATACAAACATAGCTGTCTTATACAATTATTATTCAAAATTTCAGTCATTAAAATCGGCGGTTTCCAAATTAATCGAAAAGTACGTTTGTATGGCAGCGTGGTTCGTGTGTTCGTAATAGAGGAAACCTAGAATAATATTTGAATAGGTTTCCTGATTCCTGACAGGCAATGTTAATAATAATAGGTAGTAGTATCATTTCTGTCAGTCATGGAACAAACATATTGTGAGAATGTGGGATAAGTGAGAGAAGCAAGGATTAAGAAATAAAAATACGCTCTAGCAAATTAAATTCATAATTTTATTTTTATAATAAATAAAAACCAAGAAAACACTCTTTTTGAGAGTCTCCTTTATATTAAATACATCATACAAAAGATGTCAATACAAACTAAATCACTTGGTGCAAAGGCAAGCCTGCCGGTTTGGGGTAGGGCCGAGCGCGCGGCCGCTAGCCGAGGCTAGGGCGCCGGCACGTGCCCAAGCTCGGACCTAAGTATGCAACAGGCGAGTGGAAACCGAGGATAGCCTCTTTAACTAGGTACCTATACTTTAACAAAACAACTAGACTTAAAGTTAACAAAGATACAATGTGTGCTTTCCCCGTGGAATGCATCTTTGCAGACATCTCTTTAGAATGAAAATATAATGTATTTGATCATGATTTTAAAACAAAGTATATAGAGGTATATAAAAAAAGCGTATAACACTTCAAAAGTGAACAAAAACTATGTAATTTAGATGAAATACATACAAAAAATAAAAATTTAATTGAAGAATCTAACTAAAGTGCGAAATAATTTACTAAAAACTTTACATCTAAGATAAATGTATTGTGTAACACGTAGGAGCTTTGGAACCATTGAGTAATTTGGAGCTAAAATTTAATTTTAGCAGGTAGGTAATCTCGAAAAGTAAATCTAATAAAAATTGTGATTTATCTTTGGTGTTTGGGGACATGTCGTAAAGTATGCGATAGTTCCATAACTCCTCGTAAAAGCAGTCTCCCGACTGCGATCCAAAGTGATTATTTCGTAAGTACTTAAAGTTACAGATCTACTACAAAGCCGGTACATCTTAAAAGCAAATAGAGAACACGAACCAATTATAATTTTGAAGCTCAATTTTCAAAGGGTACTTTTTCAAACTGGCAATTGGATTTCAAACATTTATTAGATTAATTATTAAGCCACTGCCGTCTTTACGAATACATTACATAGAGCCGATATCGTACTTAATGACTAAAGATACTACAGAGACGAGGTTGCTAAACGTGAAAACAAACAATTAGCTAAAGAACAATCACAGCTCTAAAGCGAACGTCAACTGACGCACAGAAAGAGCTAAGCAAAGGTGATATGAATGTTAACCTACCCATAAAGTTAAATTAGCAATTTTAGTGAAGTTTATCGTTTCGAACGCATTACATTATTTAACACTAATTAAAATCAAAAAATTAAAATTAAAATGTATTGAATGATGCTTAGTTGAAAGAGATTTTCATATTCAGTTATTAAATATAAAAATCACCCACTAAGTTGTGTTGCGAATACGTCTGGCGCAAGCCGTGCCTAGAGGCAGAGAACTTGCTAGGTCAGCAAATCGCCCAGGCACTCAGCCATCGCAAACCACTCACCGCACTGTGATAACTATTGCCGTCCTATATAATATTTATGTGCATTTGTTATCATATCACCCATGACACCCCGTAAATGAATACCGATACTTTTGTTATCTAAATAAATGCTCGTATGCCGGCATATCAACGCTTATCACATATAAAAATATATATTAATAAGAAGCTTAACTACACTACACATTGAAGATGCACACTGCAATGCATTTGCCACCACACGAAAAATATACTATAACACGACCATAACATTAATTTATTATTTTTTTATCTTTTTTTAGGTTTTATTTGTGCGGTAGCATATGCAAGTCTGCAAATAACTCACAGCGTATTTTTCTTAAAGTTAATGACATTATTGCATCTTGAAGCCTTTGATTCTTATCCCAGAGGAATGAAATGGAGTGGTAAGTACTTGGTGGCCTCAAGCACGTATTGGTAACTGGCTCGGTATTTTTGTACTGAATTATCTCCATTATATACCTCTTTTCTCCATTTTCATTCCAGTGAAAATAAATCACTAATTAACAGAACATTCAATTCAAACAAAATGCATGTGTAATTAGGTGTCTAATACTTTAGGTCATTTCATAAAAATATGTTTATCTGATTTCTCAAACATCAGTTTGTCTGCTCACTAAAATTATGTATAAGGAGTACCTGACGATAACCGACAACGAATTAATATTAAACTTGGCCTACTAATTAAGCGAAAGCTATTGTTTTTAAATCGAGTGCATTTGATGTTTTTTGTATGATAGCTCGAGAGATAGGTAAGCCTATTAAAATCTACAATATATTAATTGCTGCTTAATTAGGCTTTAAAACATTTACTGGATATATTTTCAAAGAATGATTTCGCCGTCCATGTTAGGTACATCTATGAATTCATTTAATTCTTAAATGGAAATCTCTTCAACTCTCATCTGTAAAGAAAAAGAAATGCAGGTGTAAGAGAAAATATTGTTCCACCATCATCTTCATCCGCTACCTGACTTGACATACAACTGGGTACAGGCCTATGAACTCTGGTACTACTCTCAACATCCTGCACTAGTCTTATCCAAGTTTAACGTAGATTTTTTCATGAGTAATTTAATATTTTATACCTGCTGCACAGGTCGTGGCTGTACTGGGATCGAGATTTCATATTTTTTTTTGTAAACTTAAAGTAAGTACCTACAAAACCAAAGAAATATTGGTGAAAAGTATTAGATGCATATTTTATAAATTTTAAGGGTCATCGAAAAATGGCAAAAGTTTGAAACAAATTTTGATGTAGGCTGATTTCATTATTCCCTCTCCTCTCTAGCATTCATTTCTGAAACTGAGTACAGCTTCATCGTCAGGCGGCGCGGCGTGGCGTGGCTATTTGACATTATTTTAAAGGTAGTTAATAATAATAAAACTTCGAAAAAAAGGCGGTGTTTTTTATGTGCGCCCGTCGATTTCTCTGTCATTTTATGAAACATTTTGGATGATATTTTTCAGTACAACTGCAAAATATAAGTAACAGCCAATGATCCCGATGTGGTCCCATAAAAAGATTATTGTCGAGGGATTGGTAGTTAAAGTTATCCCGCTAAACTAAAGTTTTTTTTAAACAATCAAATAGAGGTTTTGAAACAAGGTTGGTTGGTCTAATGTAAATGTAACATACCTCGTGCGCCAACAATGATGGATTTCCGCTTGATATCCTGCGCAGGAGCGGGCCGTACCACACCCGGCGCTCCGGCGCCCACGATGTGACCGCCGCCAGCACGGATCGGCTTAGCTGTAATAGAGAATTCCAGATTAGATTTTTTTTTTCCCTTTTTAAAGACTGCTTCTCGTTCAAGACGAAGTTATACAACTAAATACACAATACATTTTTACGAATAATCGAAAACCTAGGAATAACAGAGGACTGACTTTGATCCAACTTTAAAAAAGACTGCACCATTTTTTATCATATGTAGTATGTATAATGTTGATGAGTGTTCTTAGCCATAGCTAAGAGCGATTTTTCAAACAAAAGCGGTTCATCCGTTTGGGACATACGATGCCACAGACAGACACACTTGTCAGATTATTAGTACTATTTAGAGGGTATTTTCCGCATTTATTTATCTTAGCACACATCTTTGAAAATACCCATTAAATTATGTGTTTAAATCGCGTTTTAAAACATTTACAGATGTCAAACTTATAACATCGTCTTTTGTTATTTTATTGAAGGTATGCTTACCGATTTGTGCCTGAGGGCCTCGTCGAGCAAGATTCTTGGCGCGCACCGCCTCCTTGATCCTGTCAACCTCGAACTGATATCTCTTGCGATCGCGCATAGCACCATCTTTTGCTTCCTGTAATATTACAACATTATTTGTGCTTCCAATTCTATAGAATGCAAGAAAGATATAATATGCATACAATAACCTCCTAGCCGAATTTCGGCCATGGGGTGACCGAAATTCGGCATATTCATGGGACATAATTTAAAGTGCACAATTGTGTGTACCTTAGTTTGCACACTATTGTGTGCAAAGTAAGGTATACTCACAATCCGATGAGACAGACATTTATCACAACAGACAAATGCAGACTCCACCAAAGCGACAAAGTACGAAGCATAGACAAGAAGAGACATTTTTCAGCTAGGGTGTTTCCACCAAAGCTCTGCGGAGATGCGTACTAGCTAGACTAGAGTGGAAGACTTCGTATGTCTGTTGAGATGAATGCAGTAGCGGCGACGCTTACTTCTCTTCTCGTCCCCGCAATGCACTAACATAGGCTGATGATGATGTACCTTGAGTGCGGTTTCGAGTGCCTTGACGCGCTCCATGGTAGCACGGAGTCGTTTCTCGAGTTTGGGCACCTCGCAGCGCAGATCGGCGTTGTCGCGAACCAACTGCTTGTGCACTTTCGTAAGTTGTTCGAGATTGTTCTCCAAGAACGAGATCTTCTGTTTCTGAGCGAGTGAGCCGCCCTCTTCCTCGGCGCCTTCTTCCGAGTTGTTGGATTTCTTTATCCTTGCCTATGGAAAAGAAAAAAAAACATGATTACAAAACAATTTGATATTGACTTAACCAGACCGTAGCGGTCGCAGCAAAGAATCTACCCTTCAACTCAGCCCGTGTTATAGTAGCCGACTAAGGGAACCTACCGCAGAGGAAGGGCGGCAACTCCCTTCTGTTTGTATTTTTGTAATTATGGCAAAATCCCCCTTTTTTGAGGGAGGCTTGTTTTGCAGTGGATTTCTATCTGATTAGCTTTTGTCAGCGGCTTCTCACGCGTTACCGGGATACCATATAACTCCCTCTCAAATTTTAATGAGAACAGTTCAGCCGGTTAGGCGTGAAAGGAACAGACAAAGTTACTTTCGAATTATGATATTAGTATGGATGATGGATGACGAAACGACTCCACTAGGTGCTCTAAATTATTACCTGCAAGTCCTGTACGAAGAGTTTGCGCAGATTGTGCAATGTCTGCAACTCTTTGGCAACGGTATCTTCCAAGCCTTTGAGATCAGCCCGCGCTTGCTCGCGCCGTTCCACGCTTTGACTGCAGAAAACAAAAACAATTAGTTCAGTGAATAAATGAGAAGTAAAAATGAGAGTACAATCTACAGGATTACCTGTCAATATAGGAGGTCTATCTTTCTGCCAGCACACACCCATCCATATACATCTCCGCTCCAAAATTTAGGCCGATTTGTAATCAGATTATTGCCAACCCTCGGCAGAATGAATATGAATGGGATACGTGCGGAATAAAATGACAACTCAAAAATAAAAAGCGGAAGGCATTACAAGATTTTCCACTACAGCTACTTCATACTTACATCGACTATTACAACAATAACAATTCTGTCGCTTCGTTTTCGAGCAATTTAATCTGTAGGTTTGAGAAATAATAAAAATATAACGGAATGTTTCACATCAAAGATTAAATTGGGAAAACGAGGACACGTGGGATCGATGTCTAAGTTTCATGCAAATTTGTTTTACTTGATCTGCAAATAATTTTGCATGTCCTCAAACATTTGAAGGCGACATCACTCTTCGGCATATCGAGTGCATACTATAGGAAGAGACATGGGCACTAGGAATAGAGAATGCGAATAAATGCATTTTATGATTACGTGGAATGATATACAACTAACATGCAAACTCAGGAATATCATAACGATAAATGCAAGATTCGGAATGGGTATGACCTATTTGATCCCTACGAAAGTATTCGTTTTATATTAACTGCTAATAAATGGTTCCATTACTCCTACCTTATTTAAATTGTCTAAACTAAACTTACATATTAGTAATACTACACTATCACTAAAATACTTAAGTTCCACTAGCCCGAGCAAATAAGTACATTATTTGATATAGTTTTGGATGAAAAATGAGTTAAAAACTATTTAGTATAAAAAAATATTTAGATAAAAATACTTTCACTGACTCTCTATACATTTAAGTTAGGTAATTTACAGTTAGGTATGTACAGAATGAATTTAACAAGGGTACACGTTGAAGCATTTTAACACCATGCTTTAACTTTGTGCAAGCTTTTCTAGCTTTTGTTAGGCTTCAAACTACTTTGTACTCATTAAGTAGTTTTCTTACGTATTAGGTTTACGCAATATTATAATTACAACTAAATAACAAGGCAGTGGTATTGATTTACACAACTCAAATGCACCAAAGAATTTCATTTTGGATTTAACGAGGTTTCAACACGCAAAACGATTATTATCAACAACCTAAGTCCATTATTTGTTAAAAGGATCATTGGATAAAAAAATGTTATAATTCACTAACTCTTACAGTTCAAAGTAGTCCAAAATATAATCACAACATGCTAATAAATAACCTAATTCTACTTCCGTATAGGAAATGAGTAAATTGTTAAACTTACTAATCTAACAGGGATAAATACTGAATCGACTAGAATCACGGTTACTAAAGCCAAAGCGTATATCACTCATAAATGAGGCCAAATAATTAGAACACTACCGACTTACATTGCTTTGTAATAAGATTTGTACTTATTATTATTGCTAAATGAAAGCTATGTAAGTCGGTCGTAGATTATTGCATGCGTAAAAATCACATTTGGAATATTATATGGATATCTCCTCACCAACATATTGGGGAATATGGTCAGTGATGATCAGTAAATAGAAAAGGCACTGCAACTAATATTGTCTAGTGTGAGAGATCCACGTCATATCACATAATAAAAAAGAACTAAACCAAAATGACTATTTGCGGGTAACGATGGGTGAGTAGGATCATCGTGACTGATATAATAAGATGTAACTGGAGGGGATGGATATTGCAGGAATGTCGGGTTGGGGATTTGGGAATTGCCGAGAGCGACTTTTCCTCTAGGGCCATGGCCTTTTCGAAACCGAATCCATATCCGAAGCCTAGTTTACTTCTGGGGGATATGATGTAATCTTTGTATTCGACATCGTCTTTGAGCAGCATTTGCTGATTGGCAGACTCTTTCTCGGCCTTGTCTAGGTGCCGGCGGGGCGAGCGAGACACTAACATGAGCTCCTTTAGTTTGGCAGACTTGTCCGCCTCTTCGCGCTTCAGTTTCTCGTAGTCGTCTTGGAGCTGTTGGCGCGCCAATGTCAGCTCCTGGTATGTACTGGGAACAAAAAGGTAAGTTTTATTATCCTCATTCAGTAAAAATACAGAACAAAATAAACATAGATGATGAAAGGAGGTTTGGCCAATGATTTGTAATGCTCTGATAGTAAGATGGAGTGGTAAAATATTTTGGCATCAGCTATAATGTAGGGCAAGAGTTTATTTATGTACCACTAAAATTGAATGAACTCTCGGACATTGACCTCATTATTCTAACTAACCTAGAACCAGCAGTTATTTTTGTTTAACCTGTATTGGTGTAAACCAAATCGATGGAACTTCACTAACAGTATTAATTAACACATAGCGTGATTGTAACGCACATGGGGCAGGCAGTGAATGATTCTCAATATTAAAGCGTGGTATGTGGGCAGCGAAGTTGTTCGAGCTGCGTCTTACAGCGCTGCGAATAGTTCGCATCACATAGGCTAAGTTTTATAGAGGCGGTTCGTGAGAGAATCCACGGCTAGATGCTAGTTGAACAGTAGCGAGTACATACTCCTTGAGCTCCTGGTGCTGCCGCTGCAAGGCCGCCAGCTCGTCCCTGAGCGCAGAGAGCTGCGTGGCATGTGCGGAGCGCAGTTGTTCCAGTTGCGCCTCCAGTGCGCCGCGAACCTGCGTGTCTGCACGCTCCTCTGCTGCCGCCTGTTGTACGCGCTCAGCCGCCTAGGAAATGGTACATAGTTCAAATTCGAAACAAGGATTTCGGTTATTTTGAACAACATCACCAGCCTTTACTAGTACACAGCTGGACATAGCCCTATCCTCATAAGAACTTTATTGGCTCTTAACATTAATATTGGACGGCCTTGTGGTGCCGGCTTAGAAATGCACCACACCATCTCATCCCGCGGATGTCGAAAGAGACGATTAACGGATACCTATCTAGGATCAAGCTCTGACAGCAGCACCCCCTGCAACACAGACCCGCCACCGAGCTGCAGTACTAAAACCACATACCCAGCGTGGGGATGATGGCATTACCCCCTAAAAAGAGATTTACTATCGAGTTCCAATATCAATATGAAAACTTGAGCATTTTTTTTACATTTCCCACTGCTGAGAAGCAGAACTAAATAGACCAACCTTCGATGCTAAAAAATAGAACACCCTTAAATGCTAGAATATGTCATCAGCTGAGTTTTGTTAATTTTATTCTAACCTGGATGAGGTTTAATTTACCGGGGCCCATATTATTATTGCGAAAGTGCTTTACAGCGGTCTTTCTGAACAAAAGGCAATCAATGACACGTTATTATGGCTGGAATGTGTGTTATTGACGATTCAAAGATTTGCATGAACATTTCTGATTTCTTGATCCTCGTCATAGATTCGTAGTTAATTTTTACATCTATGATTGTAGGTAGGTGCTAATCTCTGGAATTACAGGTCCTATATTGAAAATGTTTTACTAGTTTAGTGACATAGGGAGGTTTTGTCAGGTGCTATAAGAGCCTTGGTACGGAAAGAGGCTAGTAGCTTATAAAGATATTCTTAATAAATAGTGTAGGTAATATACCTGTAAACGGGCACATTCTTCGCGCAACGCGTCGGCCGCCTCTTCCAGTTGTCGTTTCTTGTTCTCGGCTTCGCGCATCGACTCTGCAAGCGACGCACACCGCGCCTCATGCTGGGAAATCAGCAGACGGCACTCTCCCAACGATCGTTCGTATTCCTCGATCTGCAAATGTTCAGTATATTTTTTAGTTTAAGAAGCAGACAAAACAGTTTCCGTTCTAGAAACAATACAATTTCCGTCTCAATAAAAATCTCCAAAATCATGCAAGTACACCTTGTTGTTTGGGTCTACAGAGTCGGTTTTAGAAACAACATTGAAATAAGAGAATGATCTCGAATCAATTAGTACACTTGAACAAAATCTTTAATAAATCCAGAGTTCAGAATTTCTGACTCATTAGACACTCTGTCTAATGTGTCAGAAATTGAATACCTTTTGATTGGCGTCAATGTTAGCGGACTCAAGCGAGTGACAACGCTGCACGATATTCTTCACTTCACTCTTCATCTTGCTAATATGCAGGCGTGCCACAGTGAATTCCTCTTCCAGCTTGCCAACTGTATCCACATTCAGCTTGAAATCAAGTTCCGTGCCACCCACAGCCGCGCCGATTTCAGCTAGGTCACGCAGCAAGTTGCTAAGTAGCTCAGCAATGCGTTTGCGTTGGTGAGCGGAGAGGTCGCGCAGCTGTTGTAATTCAGCTGTGGCGGTCGCTAATGCACTCTGTATAAACAAAAAATAATCAGGTAGATTCAGTTAAGATTACGAACGTAATCGGCAGTAATAAAATAAGGCTGATGTAACTTTATGCAAGCTTTGTGTTGTGCAAATAAGCGCCGCATGGTTCATTGACTGCATCATAAAATAGACTATTGATTATTCTACGCAAGCCGATTGGGACTATCCTTCCTCACTCACTTTGACCTTTTAGACTTAAATAAATAAAACGTCAAGAGAGATCGGACTAACGCAACTAGTGTTCCATTTAATTATATAAATAACAATTCAAAGATCTCATTTCTTGCCAAGGATCATGATTGTAGGTCAACGGGAAGTATATAGGTGGGTTTTGCGGAAATACATAATTTTCTTTTTTTGTGATTAGAGTAGGTAAAAATGGTTTTCGGATTTTTTCCTTTATTTGTGATGGAAACCTTCAAGAATTTGCCATATTTCATGATTCTAGGTCAACAGGAAATCCCCTTTAGGTTTTTTGTGCATGTGAATCCCTTAGAAATTTTTAAAAAATAACTTAACGGGCTCTAACTTTTGACTGTGTTGACTTAGAAGTTTGATTTAACGTCTTCAAGAGGTTACGGACTAGTATTTGATGTTAATTTCAATTTGATATCTCCCGCACTTTCCTGAGAAAAGAGTGTTGACAGATGGACAACAAAGTCATCCTATAAGGGTTTCCCTTTTTTCTTTCAAGGTACGGAAACCTAAAAATTATAAAGATGCAAGAGACTAAAATACATAGATGGTACATTCAAGTGTAAAGACTGACCTGCTTAGTCTGCAAGTCCTCTGAAAGTTGGTCGCACTCTCGGCTCTTGCTGTCAACCTCCTGCGACTTCTGATCGTAGTTGACGGCAAGCTCCTCCAATGCTTGGAGAACCTCCTTGACTTCCTCCTTGGCGGCTTCGTTCTCTTGCTGGATGCGGTTCATATCGCCTTGCAGGCTCTCGTAGTCGCGCCTGGGCCAAAGACAAAAAATTTCAGTGTCAAGCAGGATAAAGTTTCTTTTTACGGAGGCGAGTAGGTACAATCACCACCTAAAAAGTGCTTTATAAATGAATACTCCACAACCCAGCAGACACATAGAAGTACACCTCACCAAGAAGGCACTGAACTTTTGATGAGTAGGAAATACTAATTTCACCATTATAAGTGGTGATCGAGTCCCGAGTGCGTTCGATTTGACTGTTGGGTTCATTGATATTAGACTTTGTCTTTTACATCGTATTTGTTCAGCACCTTTAGAGTGGAGATGGTTTAGGGCTTTAGGATTGTTGTTTTGTGTGTAATCATTTATGAGTTTCATATGTTCAACTCTTTTAGGCGCTTATGATCTCACATAGGCAGCGGTATAGTCGCTGCACATTAATAATGACGCAATGTTTTTTGATAAAAAGATCGATAGACTGCTATCAACCACTGAAATCTGATCAAGTACCATATCAGCAAAAAAACGTGCCGTTTTAATTACCCTAAAATTTCTATACATATTTATGTTACTCGATATTTTCGGCAATTCGATGATATTCGCTTATACAGGGAATGCTCCCGAGGTTAATCGTATCAAAAAAGTTTTATTCCTGAGGGATTACTATTTGTCACGTCAAAAAAGTATAAATACCAAGGAATTTTACGGCGGTTTATAGGTTTTCATAAACATCATACCATCACAGAGCAGTACGTATACTTAGATAAGAAAGGTATGTTACCTTGTGCAAGCAATAAGCTCTTCCTGTTCCATCATCTGTTCTTTGAGTTTCTCGACGAGTTGCGAGTGCTGGTTGATTTCCTCGTCCTTGTCATCCAACTGTTGGTAGAGAGCTTCGAGCTTGCCTTGCATGGCTGCATCTTCAACCGCGCTTGAGACAGCAACCGGGACTGGAGGCTAGGGAAGAGAATGACCACCATTGACTAACAAATTTTCATCAAAACTCAAGAATAAATACCACCATGTCAGAAAATGTTATACATTGATTGAAACTTTTTAGTTTCAATGAATGTGTAACATTTTCGCTTATATGTTCCAAACTGAATAATAGTGGTTTTCCACTATTATTCAGTTTGGTACATTATAAGCGAAAAAAAATTGATCTTGCTATCAATTATAAAAACACGAAGATTGCCGAAGTTGATACAGCAAAATTCTTAGGAATCTGGATCGATCAGCACTGTAATTGGAAGGCTCACATCATGCTTCCTGTGACAAGCTGGACAGGTTCGTATATGCCTAAAGCTTGAGACTTCGAGTTTCTACCGATGCAGCTCTTAAAGCCTACTACGGATACGTCTCATCGACCTTGGCGTATGGATTAATTCTATGGGGAAATTCTACAGATACTAAAAAGGCCGTCACAAAAAAAATGTGTGCGGGCCATCTGTGGCGCTTGGAATACGGATAGCTGTAAACCTATATTCAAGAAATTAAATATTTTACCTTTACCGTGCATGTACATAAGGGACATTTGCTTGTTTGTAAAACAAAATCCTCATCTCTTTATAACACACGCGGATGTGATGGAGAGAAAAACGAGGCATAAAGACAAACTCTACGCACCACACTGCAGATTTGCACTTATAAAAAAGAACGCATTTCATCAGGCGATAAGTATATATATATAGTATAATAAGTTACCTAGCGACTTTAAAGCTTTGTCATTATATTCACTTTATGGCTCATGGGCAAATGTTTTTATGACATTAAGGAATATTTTAATTTTAGAACCGACTTACCATGACATTTTATATATTTTATTCACGCAAATTTGGACTTATTAAATATCTTCTTTGACATTTGTTCATTTACATAATATTATGGCATGTACATAATTAGAAAGCCTTGCTCATAGTTTTGCACGCCTTGACGAGGCAGAATGTATTGGAGTGTTATTTTTTATTATTAAGACCTTTTTATTGTACCTACATTCCTGCAAATAAATGATTAATATTATTATGAAATAATAATGAAGTCAATAATGCTGGCATTGGGCATTGGTGCATTACCAGGGTGGTAATGCACTGTGCGTCTGCTAGTACTTGGTGGATATACAGTCCACTCGTACTAAGCAGTTTTCCTCAGCGTTCATCATTCTTACTGCTGGTGTTTGGAACACGCTCGCTGCTAATGTTTTTTCGGTCAATTAAAACCTGGGTCGCTTCAAGGCAAGAGTGATACGTAATTTTTAAATCGTGATACATGGTCGGCAGTATCTTCACACCATCAGATGAGATTGTGGTCAAACGAAGGTCTATTAACTATAAACAAAGATATATATGTAGGTATATATTCTCCCGCGGCGGGATTGAAACCAGCAAATCCTCCTGCGCTGCGCCAAAGCCATTGCGAAATAGAGCTGTCGTTGCACATTACATCAATCAATTTCATATTACAATGACATAAACTTCACTTACAGCCGCTGGTGGTTTCTCCTCAATGAAGGAAGTAATGGGAGTAACAGCCTCAATCTCTTGCAGGTTGACTTGTTCCTCAATGCGCACGGTCTCGCCGGAGCGCCAGCGGTTAAGCTCAGCTTCCAGTTTCTCCACCTAAAGGGAAATAGAAAATTTTAATTGATTATTAATTACATAATTGGTGTCCGATTTGTCGTTTAAACTCGTCTGCAGATCGACCATACAATCGACCATCAACCATCATCAGCCCATATTAGTTCAATGTGGATATAATTTACATTGAGCGCCCTGTCGTCAGGTCGTCACATCGTCATCGTAGATCATCATTCCACTTGGCCGGAGGGCGTCGTACACTACGTTAGCCGAGTTGCGGTCTCCACACAAGAACACCTTTATCCCAGCGGATGCCGGTTGTTCAGGAGGCCAGCTCATTGCCACTTCAGCTTGCCTATTCATTGAGCTAGTCGATAACTTTGGTTATCTACCAAAGTTTGATATTCAAACGAAAATGGCAATAAATAATGCCTGCCTAGACTAACGCGAGATTTACGGCCAACTTATATCGTATCACCATGCCAGACCACTGCTGGAACAAGGCCATCCCTAATGAGCGCCATAGCGCCTGTGTAGGGCGCCCTCCGGCCAGGTGGGTTGACGACCTGCGAAAGACCCCAGGCAGATACTGGATGCGTCTAGCTGAAGATAGGGCGTTATCTGTACTTATATAAAAAAGGGATATTTGTTTGTTTCTTTGTTTGTTTGAATTAATAGGCTCCAAAGCTGGACCGATTTGAAAAATTCTTTCACCATTAGAATCCTGCGTGATCCCTGATGAACGTAGGCTATAGAATGTACAAGTGCGAAGCGGCGCTAGTACCGTTTATAAGTCGCGGTAAATGTGGTGTTCATAAACATTGTACTACCATATCTCCTTGAACGATTAATTTCCATCCAAAACAAGACTAACCTATGATATCTAGATTGAAATAGAAACGAGTGACTGTGAATCATGTTTATGTGATAATGAGCCATATCCTTCATGCAAGGAAGTTTATGAGTATCTTAGCCTTACTCAGCTGATTCGTTTTATAATTCAAACAATGAGATCATTTTCTTTTGAATGCTGAACTGATGTCTGCGCAATAAAGAACGCTTCCAGAAGTTAGAAAAAGTGGCTTATTTTAATTGTAACAATCTACTTGATTAAGTCATTAGCTTAGCTACCTCTCAAGATGCAAGGCTTCCAATCACTAGATTGGGAGGTAGACTTGTTCTATGAGTTACATTTTTAAGACCTCTCACATTTTATGGAGTATTGTAAAATAAATACTTGAATCTCTGCAGTTATGCTGTAAAATAGCATGGAAGGGATCATAAAACCAAAATGTCGGTAGGGATAGTATAATTCATCAGCGCATAGGTATTTTAACATCTAATAAAATGTTAGCGAAGTAATTCTAAACATAAACGTCCGAGAACAAAGACATTGTTTTGTGTTCAGATAATCCTTTTGCAGACGCGTAGTTCGCGATTCCCATTTGTCCAGACTATTTTAGTTTTATTACTATTTGAGTTCGACAAGAGACTTATTGTATGTAATAGGTACCTGATCATTTCCTTCCTCAACCTTCATCATTTCATTCATCTCTTCTGTTTTCGTACTCGAATTAGCAGTATTTTCGGTGCGAATGTGCAATTATGCGTTGTTAAGTTTTTTCTTGTTTTAGAGGTTGCTGTTACGTTGTTGTTATCGGCTTTTAATAAGTTTTCACACATAATGTCTTAGTTTACAAAAAGATCAAGAATTCTAGAACCGAGTTTAGAAAATGATTTACCTTGCCCTTGAGTCTAGCCACCTTCTCCTTCTCTCTTTCGTAGCGGCGCTTCCATTCCTCCGCAGTAAGTTCTTCGTTGACGCAAACCACATTCTTGACAGTTTTCGCTCTGTGAAAAGCAATGACGCATTACGTTTATTTCCTAACACAAGGCAATCAAAGTAAATTAATGGGCCAATAAATATTACCTTTTTCCGAAGTCTAATGTACTCTTAGTTTCGCTCTCGTTGAAGGATGCTGGTGAACAGCAGATGACGATAGTTGTCCTGGCGTTACCACCAAGCGACTCTTGTAAGATTCTAGTCAGTTTGGAGTCTCTGTAGGGGATGTGGGATTTGTTTCCATCTGCTAATGCCGAGATGACGTTGCCTAGTGCTGATAGGGATTTGTTGATATTTTTGGCTTCATCAAGCACTGTACCTTCAGCACCAGTTTTGGACACCTAAATAGAGAAATATTTTAAAGATTTTTGTACACGTTTTATTGCTCAACAAAACAAAAACAACAAATTTTACCTTTTCAGAACCCGCCAAGTCCACAAGATATAATTTCCCTGACAGTTTCTTCTGATTTTCTAAGTTTTCTTGTTTAACGTTTATAAGAAAGACTGAGTGAGATCTAGATGAGTGTTCGTTCATGTCTGAAATACGGACATATTATTAGATACAGAACAAAATAACAATAGATAGACTTTGATATATGAGGTTAAGAGATAGTTACTTGTGACTGCAATGTGCCGATTCGATTTTCCTTCCTCTATGACCTCAAATACTTCTTCTGGACTTGACACAAAGCGTTCAGTAGCACCTTTGACAAATGGAACCCTATTTTTGTCTTCATGTACACTTAGGTTCACTTTGGAGACTGAAAAACAAGCAAATATTAGAATGTTGATTCAGTATGTAGTATAGTATTCAACATTAACAACCCAAGTTGTTCAAAATAAACCTTACCATCAAGTAAATCTCGAATTTTGTCCATATAGATTTCAAAGTACGACACCTTAATGTGAAATTCAAGATTTTCTTCCATAGCATAAATGTGATTGAAGATATCATTCACTATCCGTGGTATAATTCCCTGTTTTCCTGGATCTCCTACAATAAAAACAAAGTTATAGGCTCCTGTTACACAGAAAGTTAAAAGATTAATAGTGTTTGATAACTAGTTAACGAACCTATGACACCCTCCATGGTATGTGTCTTTCCGGAGCTGGTCTGTCCATATGCAAATATAGTGCCGTTGTACCCAGCCAAAACATCAGACACAATGCTCTTGGCTGCTTCATTGTAGACTTTTTCTTGGGTTGCATTTGGCTTGAATACTTTATCGAACAAGTATACTTTACCCTATTGAATAAAAAAAGTAATCAAAGGAGCAATCTCAACATTCAGAAAGTGAGTGCTTGTTAATTGGGGGCATTGCATTGAATTATGTAACATGTAATTATTGAATGTGGAAAACCATATACCCATTATTTCTGCTCTATAAATTATAATATGCAGAATTTATGTTGGTTATAATAAGTTATAACAAAAAAAATTAATTTATTCACTTCCCTACTATTGGAATCTGGTCAGGCATAAAAGATTTTGTCTGTCGTGATATAGAAAGATATTATTTTGATAGTTGAATAGACAAAGATGTAATACCGATATCTACTTATAAGCTGAGAATACAAACCACATTCATTACAAATGTAAACGGGTTAACTACGAACCTTATTTGTGTTGGAAGAACACCAACATTTCATCCCTTAGCGAGAGGCTCGGAGGGATGCCGAGCACGCGCGTCTAGGACCGCACTCACCCTGAAGAAGTCCCTTTTTAAAGGATGAAACGTTGGTGTTCACAAATAAGGTTCATAGTTAACCTGCTTACATCCGTACTGAATTCATCACACTACGATAGTTTTTATAGTCAAACAAACCACATTATAAAATGTGTATTTCATTTAAATCACCTAGCATTGCACATGCTATCTGGCAATGGCAACTCTGCTAACACATGAATATGTTTCGTGAATCAAACTGGCATCATGGAGGCCCAGTAATTGTGAGCTAGTATAATGTAAGTACTTGCTAGTATGTAAACAATCTAAGCTAAGTTTGTTTATTCTTTAATTATGATCAATGACAGAATCAATTTAGTCAGGTTATTTCTAGCTTAGGTTGTCTTAATTATGTGAATTTCTTCCATTAACTTTTTCTAAAAGAATAAAAGGTATGGAGTTATGTGTGATTCAACCATGTTATGTACTTATGTTGTGATGTTTTTATTTACAAGTTAGTGTTGAGATGATGTAAAATGTTAAATGATAAAATCTGTAAAGTACTTAATTTAAAGCTATGGTGGAATAACGAAACTTATAAGAACTCTGTGTATACAACGACCCTGAAATCATTTTACTACATTTTTAGGAATTAAAATTTACTGTTAAATTTAATGGTTAAACATTTTTCCTTGAAGGAGGGTATGTGTGCATAGAAACAGTCCAATGCAAATTTGTTACTGTTATCAATGTTACTATATTTTTTGTTTTGAGCTAGTTATACTTAGTTTTTTAGAGATGTTTTTTATATACAATACAATCAAAGATTAGTGTACATGGTAGTCACAAGTCCTGCTAGTAAAATTAATGTTGTTTAAAGACTATTTTGATTTATTATAAAGCCAGTTTCAGAAGTAAATGTGTTTATCATGTAAGAACCAAACACAAGCAAGAATATGCGAAGGAATCTTAGGTCAAGGTCGAGATGGTATTTGTATTGATTTTTACTAAACAAAGAAGTTAGAATAACAATGTTCAGTAAAATTCTTGAAATTAGTGCGTTCATAATCATAACCATCGAAGCGGAATAGAAAAGAAAGGCCATTTCGTAGCAGGTGAACAACTTGCTATGTAGGTATTAGTCATCATGATCTAATTTAGGGCGATGATAGGGGAAAGCAGTAGGGGGTAATATGATAATATGCAAGCTTACCCCTATGGAAATGCAGTTGTCATCAGGACCTGATGGAAATTTCACAATGAATTTCGATCCAGCCTTTTCCTCAGAGTCATTCAGGGGCCGAAATCGGCATACCACTCTGATGCTGTCTTCAGCAGCAATCTCACGATCAGCTGCCATATTTATCCAAAATTAAATGGCTAGCACCAAACACCGTCTAAGCAATAAAAAAATAATAACTAGGGAACATAAAAACCGTGCATGAAGAACTACAAAGTTAAAATTTTGTCACTGAAAAATCTTCATGACAGCAGTATCAAAATGTCGGCCATGTTATTTCTTTGAGCTAGAAAGAAAAATGGAAGAAAGGCCGAATCACTCTGATTGGTGGAGCCGATGGAATTGTCGACGTGTTACCAACATATAAAAAAAATCGATTCCACTGGTTGGAAGCGTTCATGATTTTCACGACGACGACGTTGAACTATTGTCGCTTTCTGTAGGAGTTTCTGAGACATGGACGAACGAAATGTGCAAAACCAGAGACTCAAACATTCATTCTTCTCCCACCGTCACATCATTCATCATTCATAGCTTAGAGGAAGAAGGGTATAGAGCTCTGCATATGCCCATCTCATTCACACAAGAGAGAGACCAAAATATGCTTCTAGCCTGAGAAAAAATGAGATAGAATGAGCCCTATTCCTATTTCATCCGCGTGGCCAGTTTTTTCATTGTTTAGCTCATCTATGTGCTAAACAAATATGCCGGGCACATCGATGGACTTCAACACAGTATTTGTTTATTCGACCTTTATAATGTTTTTTGCTAATTAAATGTGGTAAAGTGACTCTGCGGACATTCCTGCATCTCACAACAATATATACCTGAAGCAAAGATGATGTGATGCAATGTTATTTGATGTTAAAGTGAAGGTGAACGAAAAGTGCCAAATTTATCATTCCACTTGTAAGTACAAGTTCGTTCGACTTAAAAAAGGTTCAAAACTTATAGATTCATAGATTTCCATTGAGACAAGGCTCAAAAATTATGTTTTGTGCCAATTCTAATGAACATAACCTAAAATTACGTAAATTTAGGGTTGCCTGCACTCGACAATAAAATTCCCCAAACATGGCGCAAAATATTCTCAAATACTTACATCCACATTAACTTAAAATATGTTTTTATTTTTTACAGATTTCCCAAAAACAATGAACCGTCTCGTAGTAATGAAAACGTCTGCTTAGGATAGATAGAAGCCCCTCGGGTCGCTAAAATTTGGGAACCCAAAAAAAAAATCAAGAATTTGTAACAAACCATTCATGAAAATGTTTTCATAAAAAGAAACAGCGAACATATCTGTTCCCTCGTGCTGTAACAAGACTGGTAAGTAAAATAAATAAATACATAACTAATGGCTCAGTGCAACAGTGGTTGAAAGTTTTTTTGAGACTTGGATTAAACAATATTCTTACCTACTTTGTGATTTAGTCTACCTACCTTCCATTCAAATCAAATTCAAAAATATTTAAATGATATTGGAATTTGGTGTTACTAATACTTGCCTTATTTAAAGTAGGTACTATATGTATAATAATATTCATATTTCCTTCAACATTTTATTTCAGGCATGTAAGATAAATACTACGGGAAAGGTACGTGAAGGAAATCATGAAAACTGAGTTTGTAAGAGAAATACAACCACACAGTGTAAATAATTAAGTACAGTTTAATAGAGTACGTACAATATTATGATTAATACTAATGTATATAAGTACTAATAATATTAATATAATTGAATATAAGACTAATAAACCTACATTTTCATAAGTTGGGTATGCAGTTGATTTGTGATCCTATGATTTGTGGAGAATAAATATTAATATAACTGTCTTTAGAATCAAAAAAGTAATTTTTACATAATAATATTTGTATAAATAAGCAAGGACGTAGGTAATACTGTGTTTGAGGTATAAATAGTGTCATTAATATGGTTTTCTCTGCACTTTTATCTGAAGTAGGCAGGCCTATAATGTAAAAGTGCTTTTGAATTTCTTGTTCTGGTTGTCTTATTTTGGCAATTCCTGAGTAATATTAAATACTTAGCAGAAATGTGATTTCCAAAGTGCAATTTTTATTGTAAGTCTGTGCCTGTTTATCGTGTTTGAATAGATTCCCTAGTAATAATATTTTTTTCAAAATGTTTTGTATAAGTTAATAGTAAATAAAGTATAATATTCTAAAGAGTTTAAAATTATTTCTTCACGTAGCGAGTAGTATAAGTAGCGGTGGTAATAAATTTCAGAAAATAAAATTGATACCTAAACGTAGTTTTATTTCAATGCTCAGTTTACCTATTCCCGCATACTAAGGTAGGTACTTAATAAAACAAATTTTAGGAATCCGTAGTCAGCAGTGGACTGGTATAGGCTGATGATGATGATGAGGGGTAATGCTTATAATCTTCACGCTGGGCATGCGGGTTGCGAATCGCAGTTCGGTTCGGTGGTAGATCTATTCTGCAAGAGGCGCTGCTGCCCGCCCCCCGGTGTATGTCCCTTAGTCGCACATACGACACCCACGAGAAGAGTTCGGTTAGTGCAAATTCTAAGCCTGCACCATACGGCTCTACCAGACATGAAATTACGAACCTAGTCAGGGTAAAAAAATTGCATGGCAACACCACTTCGTATATTTCTGTGTCTTTTCTCATTTCGTTCTCTTCACGGCCACGCATGCCAACCATCTAGGTATAATTCATCTAAGATTCATAGCATTCATGCCGTGCCGTCATCTGTCAAAAATAGATCGCGAATGGTATTTGGTGGTGGATGGTGTGATTTTTTTTGTGTATTTCTCAAAAAATGGTTTTATTTAAAATGTGATAAGTTTTCAAGCCAAACAATACATCAATTATAGACTGGTGAGTCAAAACTGTACTTTATTTTGATAATGATAGCACACTTTTAGCAAAGCTTTTCGTCTCGTTCAATTCAATGTTTCATGGGCTTGCTTACAGACGCGACCTGATTTCTTCTTTGGTACAAATCAATCCTATGAGCTAATGCAACTAATCCAGGCAATGCCAGGTTCGTGCCTAGATTTGCCTATCAAGTCTTTTTTGCAGGTTTGAGTTATTTATTAGGTAATTCAGTTTGTTGTCAATAGAACAAAGAAAACAACATTTTCACTCTTAAATATCTTTTTTTATCCATCCTGCCTTATGGGTCACCGCACTCATCATAAACTTTACAGCCCAGGAACATCCACTGCTGGGAAAAGGCCCCTTTCTCTTCTGTAAACCTTGGGAACCTGTGCATGTGCGTCTCACATCCAAGTATGCCCTGTGAATTGGACCTGTTATGCCCTTACAAACTGTAAAGTTGATTAGGGCCATATATATATTCATTTATCATTCTATATTAGTAGAAATATGTTCTGTTATTATTATTAGTGATACACTAACTTAAAACCTTTAATAATGTGCCTAAAAGTAGCTACATAATAATCACGTTAATTTGGCTATAACCCTCCCGAATTTTAATTAACAGGATCAGTAAATAAGGTACATTGCTATGAGTTATTTATTTATTTGTAAGGTTTACTAACAAGATGCATAATGCATACCTATCAAACATAAAATCTTTACAATAAAATTATTTTTATTTTCCCAAATTTGAACTTTTAAAGTGCTGTAACTTTATTTGAATGAAATAACATGGTTTAGTTTTTTGATCTTTATCTGGCGTGTTAGCTCTTACTAATAAAATCAATATAGGTACATATATGTGAGATCTAGGTAAATAAAGCAGGAATGGGCATGTAGTGAAAATTTAATTCAAACCTTACTTTGGTTGAATGATAAAAACTTGTGTCGCTGATCATCCAATTTACTGAAAATTTGTCTGGTCCATAGCCATTCCAACAGAACAGTATACCCCATGCATCAAAATCACATATAAAAAGTTACAAAATAAGCATTTACTTAGCAGAGATAAAACAAAAACTAAGAGAAACCAAAGAGAACAGAAGCGCATTCAGAAGACTAAAAGATTATGTTTTAAAACATTGTTGAATTAATATTGAAGTTGGAGGTCGCCATTTTGAAAATCTTCTTTATTAAACTGACTCATGTTTGATTTGGTCCATTTCCCATCATAATTAGCCTAAGAAATGACAAATTAGGAAATAATAAGTTGCTTGGATCAAATTACTAAATGAAGTTAATTTTCGGTAACCAATTAAATACATAAATAATTCTGGACAATTCACACAGCATTATCTAGCCCCAAGCTAAGCAGAGCTTGTGTTATGGGTACTAGATAACTGATATACATAATATAATATAATACATAGATAGATATTTTTTATTATATATAGAAAACGACCAGAACACCCTGAACAAATGTCTGCAGATCGCACACATCGGTCGTCTAAAATTAGACAACGTCGTTCTGAAATTAGACAACTTTATAGTAATACAAAAAGACATAAATACTTATGTAGGTACCTCTTAAAATATATTTATTAAGTAGCTCTGTACATCATTAAAAATACCTTTTTGCTAACTATGAGAATAAGCATTGTACTTGAGCAAGAAAAATATTCAACGGACATACTAACTTCTACCGACACTGTTTATCGTATTCCCCGTGTTTGTATAAAAAGGGCGATTCCTGGCGCCGCTAATGCGAACGGGAGCGGTCACTGACCCCTGCCGTCCACCCCCGACCGTTATCTTCGGTAAATGGAAACCTGGACTGCACCTTAAGCAGGATTTACGATCAATCCCCGTTAAGTATCAAAGATGGGTTTTCGCTAACAAGCACGCCGCACCTTATAGGGCTTGTAGGAAAACCTTTGTCTCAGCTTGTTTTGTCTCTGGACGTTGTATTTCAAAACTATCGTAACATTTTTTGCCACGATTCAAAATAAAGGGATAGGGGAATGCCCATTGGCACTTCTACTTAGACAACTCTACCATGAAAATTTAATAATGTCCCAAAAATTTTCGATTTCGGCAGGATTCGAACCCGCGTCCCACCCTCCAGCGAAACTTTTTGGGACATTATTAAATTTTCGTCGAAGTATAGAAGTATTTCCTGTTTTGCCCAGTGCGAATAACGCACTATAAAGCAAAAAGGTAAGCTCTACCATGTTTAATTAGATTATCGTTTGCAGCTGTACCTAGGTAGATAATGCTGGAAATTTTGTAACTACACTGTAAACTGAAATCATTCAAGCGTGGGTCAAGAACACGGAAACACCCTATTAACGAAAAGTAAATTGACGATGTCTTAAAGCGTTTGATTGTAATCGTTCGCGATGGACATCATTTGCATATTACTAAGGTTATCAAAGCGAACGAATGCTAACATGGACCACGCATGGACCATTGAATTTACGCGGGCGTTTGAATCATCGCCGAGCTGTTCGTAACTCGCTAATGACGTAATAACTGCGACCTACAGACACCGGTTTATTTACTCGATTGAGGTCACTCTACCACCTTCGAAATTCTGTAATGTAAAGTTTTGGACTGGCAGTAACAGAAAAAATACAATTCCTGGCACATAATAACCATTAAGTACATCCATTCTTAATCAGCTGTATCATCTACTTACGTAATCAACTATTATATTATGCTACGTTTAAAATAATATTCTAGTTCACTGGGACTTAAACAAACCTTAACAACAGCCCTCAGCCTCTTTAACTTCGCAACAACGTGGATTGTGTTCAACTAAATTGAAATAGGTCAAGGGAGACTCAATATTCTCTGAATATATTGTAGATACCGTGACCTAGTTTTCTATCTCCACGAAAATGCACGGTGAACAAATGATAAGCAGGTTCTTTCTAAGTTTTAATTCGAATTGAATTGAGTCGCTTATTGATTCTGGGAAGGAACGATGACGGCGCCCGCTCTCTGTATCACCGCTGACGAAGTTATTTTCTGTACAATTAGTCACTCGTGTATCCGGCGCGGGCGCAGGTCGTGTTCACAACACAACATTATAAATATCGTGTTATTCGTAACTAGTTACACAATTCATAAGTGACGAGAAGTCTTATTTCTTACAATCATCTCTTATCACTTAAGTCAATAAGGCTATGTTTATTTTTATAGAGTGCACGTAGAGCTATTCTTAGGTCGGTACTTAACTCTCCAGTGCAGTGCCGTTTTAAAAGAACGATCAGGAAGATTTATTAATTCTAAATTCTGTGATAAATGGAAACTAAATGGGTTCGGAATATAACAAAGTGTGTGGGCTATAAAAGATTGTGTCGCTATACAGTGTGCGAAATGTGAGTCAACTCTGCACTTTGACTGATAACAAGAAGTGAATTTAAAGACTGCTTTGTGAAGTGGCTTATATTTAAATACCTATTTATTTCGGTTCACACATCAGGTAATGCTAATAATATTCTTTTAGAGTAGACTTGTTTGATTTAACGATGATGTATTCTCATTGATACAACGACCGAAAATAAATATTTTACACATCAATGCGTCTCGTTGAGTCAGTCATGATCGTTGCGTTTGTGTCATGATTTTGTACACCTTGACGTTGTCGCCCCGGATCGGATCGATGCCGATACCGGTGCGTAGGTGGAAGCCCTTTCCCATTCGCCGCCCACACACAGGTTACCATCTGTCTCTAGAAAAAATAATGTAATCTACATAGACTCTCGCTCGTTAAACAACCTTGGTTTTTCATTCATAATAATGATACGTTAATTAAGGTGGGGGCAAACCAATGAATTGAATGAAGAAAATAGAATGAATTGAAAAGTACGTTTGTATGGGAGCTTGGAGCTCCCATACAAACGTACTTTTCAATTCATTTGGAAACTACGTCCCAGATTTTAATAAAATTTTGCATACATAATAATATATAGCGTACATAGGAAAAGAAATAGCTATTTTGTAGTTTATCAAAATACATAATCATCACTACGTAAGAGCGGAAATTAATTTATATCAAAAAATCGCTTGATTTTCAAGCTTGCTTTATTAGGTACTTTCCCTCTCATTTAATGATGATTATGTATTTTGAAAAATTAAAACGATACAAATATAGCTATATCTTATCTGATTGATTATGTATGCGAAATTTCATTAAAATCGGGAACGTAGTTTCCAAATTAATCGTAAAGTACGTTTGTATGGGTGCTGAGTATTTATGGCGTTGGTAATAAGGAAAATATTTTTAGTGCGAAAGGTCGTCAACTCTGTATTCCTCTAACCAACTTTTGAGGAATACAAAACACCTATAGTATATCTTCTTTAACCTTGACATCAAAATGTACCGGTCCCGTCCCACAAAAGCGCTCGACCCCATCCAAAACCATTATTCCTTTCACGAACTGTTTACATAGTTAAGTTATGTTTGTTTCAAAGCTGTGGAATTCGTGCGCTGTATAATTATCTAGGTATAGCTTTTGATTCACTGGCCTTTCCGACAGCGCGATAACAAAACAAACCCTCTTAAACGAAGCATAGACTGATCAGCACTAAGCAAATTATTCATCGCGTTATGTAAGGCTACTGTTTCCTTGTTACAGAATTGATCTGACCATAAAACCATAGCATAAAAATGACAAGAACGAGTTTACTACGACTTTGTGTGTGGGCGGGCTTGCTCGCCTACTGCTGGGGGCAGAGGGCCGAGCAACTGCTGGCCCAGAATCCTTGCTCCAGCAAAACGACGTGCAGTGACTGCATACGAACGGCTAGCTGCGCCTGGTGCTTCGCCGCGGAGTTCAACGGACCACGATGCTTTAACCCAGCTATGGAAGGCGGCAATGCCGGCTGCAATGAAGCATTCATCTTCAACCCTGACAATCTGAAGTCTGTCGATCCTATGTACAATATGGAGCTAAGTAGAGGTAAGTGTCGCCAAAGCTCTACTAATATGACAACTACTAAGAATACGGTAACATTTTAAGTGCTGTCAGATTAATTTAGCTTGGTTTTGGAGACATCTGAACTGAATTGACATAATTTCAGCCTAGAAGCGGAAATACCACAACTTCAATCAATCATCTCTGGAATTGATAACGTTTCAGCCCTTGCCATATTAAAATGAGACTATGAAATTACTAGTTTCTGCCCGCGGCTTCGCTCGTGTTGTTCTTACGGAGACGTTTGAAGGTTTCTATCACATGGGAACTGACTTAGGGGATAAAAGCAGTTATATTTCTGGCCTAAAACTAACTGTATGCAAAATTAGCCGCTTGATCCGTTCAGTAGTTTTGGCGTAAAGAAGCAACAAACGTCCACCCATCTATCTATCCATCGAAACTTCATTTATAGTCTGATAGTGTGACGATTATCTAGAGGTTTTGATATTATAACTAGTTTCTGCCCACGGCTTCGCACGTGTTGTTGAGGTTGTTTCTATCCTATGAGAACGAATTTATAGAATACAAAGTAGACTATTGTTTTATTTCCTCCGATCAGGTGGGATGACGATTTGCGAAAGACTGCTGGCAGATGCTGGATGCGGCAAGCTGAAGACAGGGCGCTATGGCGCTCATTGGGGGAGGCCTATGTCCAGCAGTGGACTGGTATAGGCTGATGATGATGATGATTGTTTTATTTCAGGCTTAGGCCTGTATTCAATTTCAGCCTGATCCTTCATTAGTTTTGGCGTGAAGAGGAAAACATCCATCCAAACTTTCGCATTAATAATATTACCGTGATTTTAACCCTCGTTAATGTTTTCAGCAAAGGGCCGTATGGGCATGAGTGCATCAGGTTCTTATTCCCACGAAGAGTCAGGCAGCTTTTCAAGCAGCTCTGGGTTTGAAGCCTCGGGCTCTGCGGCTGGGGGCGGCGCCTCTGGTGATAGCTTAGTGCAAATGAAGCCGCAGCGAGTCAAACTACAGTTAAGACAGAGTAAGTTTCACAGAAGTTTATATAGGCTGTAGATATTATATTCCTAAGCAAAGAAAGGTAAATACTTTGGTCCAATCTTGCTCACATATGCTCTTCTTAGAGTCGAGATCCTAAGTCTATGGGGTTGGTACCGAACGAGGATCTCCGGATTTTTAAAAAAATATTTGAGGGTCTGGTCGAAGCGACGCCCGAGAGCTAGTGAGTATATCTGGCGCAGCGCGTCAGCATTGCCATACAGCAGGGCAATGCAGCCAGCGTCATAGGACACTCCCGACTGATTTTGATATGGATTAGTTGAGCTACCTGTAGATTGTTTGCAACAGTATGCAGTTAGTTCAATTGTTTAAAATGTAAATACTAGTTCTAATTTGTTTGTAACATTTGTTTGTAATTTTCTATGTGAAGTCCACTTTTATGAATATCATAAATGAGTAATGTTTGACCTTTACGACGAACCCTCATAGATGTCATGGTCAGCCGTGTCATGAGTTTCTTTACCTTGCAATATCATATTTACGAGTTGATGATACCTGAAATCGCTTAGCGTCAGCGATCATATCTTACATTATACTGAAGCATTTATTGTGAAATTAATATAATAGGTTTTTTTTTATACCACCAAGGTGGCAAACAGGCGTGCGGCCCACCTGATGGAAAGCGGATTAATGATAGCACGCTAGTGTTATAAAAACACGATTACATAAAATTTCATCTATAGATAGAAATCCAAAGTTCGCTCTAACTGTACAATAAATTGTCGCTATTCAATAAATACTTTAAAATAAGCCTTGATACTTTGTACGGGAAATTAACAGAATATAAAGCAGACGGTGTTTTATATTTTAAAAATTGTTATTATTTTTTAGATAATAAGCAAAAACTTAATATTCACCTACGCCGCTCTGCTCTATCCCGCTCCCATGAACACGAAATCCTATGCCTATCCTTTTTACAAAATGGCGTCATAGTTCACCCCCTTAGTGTTTTATTTTTTCCTTTCAGACCAAGTGCAAAAGCTTTCGTTCGCGTATTCTCGAGCCCAAGACTACCCCGTCGATTTATACTATCTCATGGACTTGAGTAGATCTATGAAGAATGATAAGGATAAACTCAGTTCTCTCGGAAGCTTGCTGTCTGCTACTATGAGAAACATGACCAGCAAATTCAAGATCGGCTTCGGTTCTTTCGTGGACAAACTGGTTATGCCTTATGTGTCAACTGTTCCTAAAAAGTGAGTTCCTTACAGTTTATTTGTATCAAACTCTAAACATAGAATTGACGACTTTGTGGCACAGGGCGATAGTCCGCCTGCAATGAAGGAGGTTGCGGGTTCGATTCCTGCCTTGAGATTAATGTTTGTACGAACTGCAGAAAAATGCTCTGAGTATTTTTTATGTGTAATAAAAACATTCCTATCTATGTAATACAATGTTAATGTTAAATATATCAGTCATCTAGTACCCATAACACAAGCTCTGCTTTGCTTTGGGCTAGATGATGCTGTGTAGATTTTCCAGCATTATTTATTACATCACACTAATATTATAATCCGAAATTGGACGTTTAAATTGTTGGATTGTTGTTCAAAAGAACTGTGCGAACCGGCTAGCTTAGGTCTCTTTTATATTCCACATAGTAGTTTGATTATGGAGTCAATAAATAATGAAAATATTATTGTTTTAGTTTGATAACGCCTTGCGATGGATGTGCAGCGCCTTATGGGTTCAAGAATCAGATGTCACTGAGCACGGACACCGATTACTTTGATGTGAGTACAATTTTACTGCTATATACTTGAGTAGTGGATCATCAGGGTGGGGGCACTTCAGTACATATCGATTTAACCCCCATGTATGCTCTGCGATATTCAGTGGTTCTAAAGTTATTTGGAATTTAGTAATGTTTTAATTAAAATCAGATTTAAGCCAGAATTTCGCAATTGCAGCCAAAATATTAGGTCTACGACCTTTCCTTTTTATTGAAAACAAGATCAATAGTGGACCTTTCGTAACCCTATACCAATCAGAGTCTTAGATTTATTATAGAATAGAATTTAGAATATAATTTATAACAAATAAATAAATTCTATTCTATTAAAAAACCAAAATAAGAAATTAGTAGCTAATTATCTTTCAATTTCAATATAAGTTTGCGGAAAAAAATTATATGCGAAATAGTTTTTTAGAACCATGCAAAGCGTAAGAAAGTAACGAAAATTAACATCACTCAAGTTAAACACCGTGTATATTAGATTCGTTCAGCCTGAAGTTGACCTATTATATTTTGGTCTTCCACAATATTTTAAAGTTATAACTGATAAAAGTTATATTATAATATAGCATGTTTCCCCAACAGAAAGCAGTAGCAATGGCCGACGTTTCTGGTAACCTCGACGCGCCCGAAGGTGGTTTCGACGCGATCATGCAAGCTGTGGTTTGCCGGAAGGAGATCGGTTGGCGCGACCAAGCTCGTCGGCTGCTGGTCTTCTCAACGGATGCCGGATTCCATTACGCTGGTGACGGCAAGGTAAGGATAAATAATTAATTATTGATATACTAGTTTCTGTCCGCGGCTTCGCATGCGTTGTTTCTATGATAACGTTGGAAATGTTTTAAGATTATTTCTATTCCATGGAAACTGATTTATGGGATAAAAAGTAACGTATGGCTGGAATCTGGAATAAAATCCAGGCTTAGAACAACCTGCATGCTTTTTCAGAGTGGCGTTCGCATTTAAAATATTAGTTTGATTGTCTATTATTATTTTTAGGTCTAGTTGTCCCGCTGCTAAGCATTGATTGGAGAATGCTCTAGCTATATAGTTAAATTCATTTTTTTTAAAGAATAAATAAATATTTTATTCAGAAAGAAAATAACAATCAAATAACAAATTTAAATTAAAACTAGTATTTACAATAGAAACAATTAAGCTATCTGCAAACTGTTGCAAACAATCTACAGGTAGCTCAACTGATCCATATCAATACCAGTTGGAAGCGTGCCTAAGACACTGGCTGCATTGCCCCGCTGTATAGCAAAGCTGATGCGCTGTGCCAGATACTCACCAGCTCTCGGGTCACGCGTCGCTTCGACCAGACGCTCAGATAAATTAATTTCATTGATGTTGATTCTGTTACTGAAGAATAAACCTAATTAATTTGCCAGCTTTAAATATGTCGCCGCGCTTTTATTTACTTATGATAAGGAGAGCGACAGTTAGTACTCTTAAATCAGGGCCCGTACGCGTTAAAACGAAATCGAAGTTTGCTTTAACACAACAACGAATACTTAGATTTTCCTTCTCTTAGTAGGACCCCAGTTTAGTTAAGAACCAACAGAATCGAATATTATATAGGGTTGAAGTAAGTTAAATAATAAATGATTGTGTAGACACTTAATTCTGTCTTTAACTTCAAACACTGAGATAACGCCCCGAGGAAACTGCGTACAATACTTATCCAATTTAATGTTCACAGCTTGGTGGTATAATTCAACCTAACGACGGTGAATGTCACATGGAAAACGACGCCTACACACACTCAACGCTTCAAGACTACCCTAGCATCTCGCAAATCAACCTGAAGGTACCTTTTTCATACATGTTTATAACGTAGGTTTTTTTTTTGAAAAATCTAATTACGGAAAACATTTTAATCGGGATTTGAGATCAATCTCAATCTCAACAGCCTATATTGGTTCACTGCTGGACTCAGGCCTGCCCCTGATAAGCGTCTTATTGGCTTTTATCTCATGGGGGTAATTCCCATAATCCTCACGCTGGGCATGCGGGTTGGGGATCGCAGTTCGGTGGAAGATCCATCTGCAAGAGGCGCTGCTGCCCGCCACCCGCCTAGTAAGTCCAGTCGCCTTCTACGACACCCACGGGAAGAGTTGGGGTGGTGCAAATTCTTAGCCGCACCACACGGCAGTGAATATGGATATCTACTATGATTTGTGTTGTTTTGAGTTTTCCTGTAAGTGTTTCGATCACTTTTGCACGTCCCATGATCACGGAACCCATAGATTTAGCGGTTTTGTGAAAAAATTATTTGTTTGAACTTGGAACTAGAGATTCAAATACAGAAATCCAACGTCAATGACGTCATGCGGTTTTCAAGGAGTCGATGGATGGAGGCGGTACAGGGCCGCTATTCATGGCGTCGTCGTTTAGGACAGGCCTATGTTTAATAGTGGACGTATACTGGCTGATGACGATGACTTTAGTTAGACCATAGAATTTAGAATTACAATACAATATACATACCTACTAACAATTTTAAAACTTTTAGGTTAAGAAACACGCAATCAACGTAATCTTCGCAGTAACGGCGGAACAGATCAGTGTTTATGAGCAACTGAGCAAGCATATCGAAGGATCCAGCAGCGGAGTGCTCAGCAACGATTCTGACAACGTGGTGGAACTCGTACGGGACCAATATGATGTAAGTACATGCAAATCATATACCTAACTCTTATGGTGCATCCACAAATCCACATCTCATGGGAAAGATTAAAAGAGGCCTATCTATACCCAGCAGTGGGCTGGTATGATGATGGTGGTGCATCCACACAGCTCGCGGCAAGCCGGGAGCTGGCTTGCCGCTGGCTTTGTAAGCAGATAGCTCCTTTGGCGGCTTTGTTTGCTTGTGACCAAGCCGCCGGCATTGGTTTCGGGCTATGTGGATTCACCATCACCCGCAAATGCTGGACAGTGCTCGGAGGGATGGTCTAGAACCGCACTCACCCTGATGAAGTCTCTCGTTAAGGGATGAAACGTTGGTGTTCTTCCAACGCAAATTAGGTTCGTCGTCAACCCGCTTACATCTGTAATGGATTAAATAAAATTTAATCTTTGTTTTGTGGACCCATCAACTTGAAAACACGGTTGAGTTTGGTCGAGATCTCGGGAACTCTGCGGTCTATTAAAGTGACATATTTTGATTCGTAAGTTATTAATTAGTAATTATTTGGTTTTTTGAACCTTCATAAGTTGTGTAGTTTTCTTGTAAATAATCAAAAGCTTGATTTTTGCGCCTACACCGTTTCTAATGATTCACTGGCGCATTGAGCTAAGGTCCGCCTGCCACGTATGAGATTATTTGCCCTACAACTTTATGGCAATCAATAAGTGTTCACTCGGTCTCCCGCATCACAGGCCTAGCCTAGTGCGGGGGACCATAGGGAACCATGTGTAATAAAGTGGTTTTTTTTTGTACCACCTCAATTTCTTTGAATACAACACTAACCAAGTATTCAATAGGTATTGAATACTTGGTTAGTGTGTGTTGTGTGTTATTTATTTGTACAATACGATAATTATTTTGCAGAAAATTACGTCAACAGTGGAAATGAAAGACTCATCGAGCGATTCTGTGCAAATAGTGTATTACTCATCGTGTCGTGGCAAGGAGCTTATGCAAACGAACAAATGCGACGGTCTCAAGGTAAATAAATACTCCATACACTTGCATGCAAAAAAAGCAGGCCACCATACCAACCTTGAGTGAAAGCTTTTCGTGATTGTTTCGCGTTTTTGACATGTTAATTGCCGCGTAGCCTAAATACCACACGGCTTCATATCGAAGATTGTTCATTGTTCTATGTTAATTTGACTTACAACCTATTTCTTGTTATAAAACAAATCGCGTGTTAATTACTATAAAATGACCTACCCTAACTAATTTATGGATATCACACATGCTAAGGTTATATTGCGTACGTCATTGTTTCACCTCATAAACAAACTAGAGTGGCCTGGCCTTGCTGAGTCCTGTATAGCACATATAAAAAAGCCTTAGGTTGACCGTACATTATGGTTTCTCGTGAGCGAGCTAAGCATGTCTGGCTAAAGCAATTACTAGTGAAACCACCGTTTCATTGTTTAGGCTACCGTTCTGTCGTTTAAGGGGAGGGCGAAGCTCTAAGCTCCCATACAAACGTATTTTTCGATTCATTTAGAAACTATACCGTTTATTGCAACTAAATTATGCTCTCAAAATCAGAAATATTAATAAAAAAAATCTTTATTAAGACAGAAAATTACAATTAAATTAAAACTAGTATTTACAATGAGAAATAGCTATGTTTGTACCTTCAGCTACTAATACTCAAACGCAACTCGCTTTTAAACATGTCTCAAGACTCGATGGACGAAAATGACGTTAGAGCGGCAGTACTGTGTCTTGCCACTACCGTTCTGTCCCGTCAGCTACTGAATCATCTCATTTCCGATTACTCATTCGCAACTGAGATCTCAACACGTCTCAAGGGACGATTTTTTGACAGATTTTTATTGAGGTCTTTCGACGGTCGGTACGGTCTACAAGTTGAGTTGGAGGGGTAGATTATTTCGCCGCGACCACGGCTGCTAGAAACACAGCCTGATCTGTATTATGTTTTAGGTTGGAGATGTGGTCGAGTTCACAGCTGAGATAACCCTGAAAGAGTGCCCGAAGGATCGCAACAAGTGGAAGCAATCCTTCGACATCTCCCCTGTCGGTATCTCGGACAGTTTGACCGTTGAGGTGGAGATGCTCTGCGACTGTCCATGCGAACAGCCTGGACATCCTGTAAGTGCTATTGTATACTATATTTTAAGTTAATAATTGGAAGGTTTTAAAAAACTAAAAACCACCCCGGGCTCACTTTCTATGGAGAATTCGGCGAACATACGTAAAAAAAACCTCTTACAGCCGAACATAAGACTACACACTTTTTTCAAAGACGGTTAAAAATAGAGAATGTTCACTACACGTTAAAAGTGGTTAAAGATTATCCTAATGCACACTAAGCGATTTTGGGTAATAATGTTTTTCATATTATTTACATGTGTGACTGATTCAAAATGGCAGTTTCGGCCGCGTCCGATACGGTATACCGGTATACATTATAACCGCCATGTACCACCTTATTAACTCTGAAGCGTAACAAATAGTTTTTTTTTCTTAATGCTGAGATTCTGTTTGTGAAACAAATTTATCCCAGCTAAGCGCACATCCCCGTTTGGTCAGAGAAAATTTTGTACAGTGCGGCATAAGCTATCTTGCGTAGTCGTTAACACAAACATTGTTTTCCAGGCATTCAGCAACAGCCCTCTAGTCTGCAACGGCGAAGGTGTTTCCGCGTGCGGGGTCTGCGTGTGCAACCCTGGCCGCTTCGGCAAAAGCTGCGAGTGTTCGGCCCACGGCGGCGGCTCCGTCGAGCAGGAGAGAGGCTGCCGTCCCACCAACGCCAGCACGGGCCCACTCTGCTCCAACAGAGGCACTTGTATCTGCGGCGTGTGTGAATGCAACAAGATGGAAGATTCTACCAAGGTACGCGTCAGAAAGAGAAACCGTATACTTTTCCATTCGTTTTTTTTTGTATTTTCTTTATTTTGGACAATAAACAATTGTACAATACACACTTAAATTAGTAAATAAAGTAAAAAAATTTAATTGTGGTCGACGGGAAGGCTTTCTAGCGTCTTATGGCCTGTCCTTCGCGCATTCACTAATTTAATTGACTACCATTTTCTGTCAGATTGGTCTTAAAATGTGTTAAGGATGCATTCTCTCGGGCATGAATGGGATCAGAGATGTTTTAGGAGTCAAAATTTGTTGGAAATACCCATATCCTGTCCCGCCGGTTCCTGATTGATCGATTCCTACACGACTCCGCAAAACTCCGAGTCGGGAAAACACTATCAAATAATCTTGTGGGATTGTTTATTCTCCATCTAATGATATTTTCTTTCTCCACCAGGTTATATCCGGGCCATTCTGCGAATGTGATAACTTCACCTGCGACATGAACAAAGGCCTTCTCTGTTCGGGGCCGGAGCACGGAGAGTGTGTGTGCGGGAAATGCAGCTGTCTGCCGGAGTATACCGGACCCGCCTGCCAGTGTCTGAAGGATCAGACGCCTTGCCGTTCACCTGGTAAGACCTGCAATGTCTGAAAGCTAAAATAAATAATGCTGGATTCGTTTCGGGTTGACTGTTGGGACGTAGCTAGCGAACGTGGGTTATAGAAAAGTTTGAGGGAGACGTTTGCTCAGTAGCGTAGATTAGTAAAAAAACGCTGGATAATCCACACAATCATTATCTAGCCCCAAAGTAAGCAAAGCTTGAGTTATGGGTACTAGATAACTGATAAACTTAAAAAAAATTGTTGGAACAATATTTCAGTCCGGAAGTGCGCATAAAAACCCTGTGACTTACATACCGTTGTGCATGGACATGATGAACCAACAAGGGTGATTTTCCATCAAAGCTTTTGCTTTTGCTTGCTTTGACAAGCAGTGAATTATGTCAAACACGGCTAATAAGATCTCTTTTATCCATGAAATCATACTAGCCTAATGATTGACTGACAAATTCCACAGGTTAATTACGCAGCTTATAATGGCCGAAAAACCATAAATTAAAAATAGCTTACATAGATGTAACTTTAAGTTAATTCGTTGTTTTCACCAAGAATATGTTGTTTTAGAAAACGGCGAGATTTGCAGCGGAAACGGAAATTGCGTTTGCGGTCAATGCGTGTGCAAAGTGGACGATGACAGACATTATTCTGGAAAGTACTGCGAGAAATGCCCTGTAAGATACATTGCATATTGAATCTTACATACCTTTAAAACGAGTTGATCACTTTCTTGAGATCATGGTGAAAATAACTCAAGATGATAATGTGTGAAGGGATCACAGCCAGTGGCAAGTCCTTGCCCAGCAGTGGAACTTTGGAGTCTAATAGAGTAAATGTTTTTAAACTTACGCGATCTGAACACATAATTATAAATACTATTTAACGGGTATTTATCGCGTTTATTTACCTATTTTTCCCGACGTTTCGGGAAGGTTTACACACTGCCGTGGTCACGGGATGACTGGCGTACTGGAGCTACCGCCTCTGCAAAGCGGGGGCAGCATTTTTTGTAGCTACCCTCACTTGGTTTTCGGGTGAAGTAGAAATGTCCATCTGCACACTCGGACGACACACAACGCTAACAGTGTCCGCGACGCACTGAGTAACCGGTCTTCGACGAGTACACCTGGCTAAAACTGGATTCCACGAGGCAGAGAGCTTGAAACCGTCTTCACGATTGAAATTAGGATATTTCTTAATTTCAATCGCTTCCCGAACTATTCTCTTGTAATAATGCCTCTCATTACAGAGGATCTGCGGTTTGTGTAATTCAATCCAGTGATTGGGTCCTGAGTCTACTACATGCTCAGCTATTGCTGACTTGTTAATTTGTCGATTTTTGACCGCTGCTATGTGTTCCTTAACTCGTTCCGCGACCGTGCGTTTAGTCTGGCCTATGTAGGAACGTCGGGAAAAATAGGTAAATAAACGCGATAAATACCCGTTAAATAGTATCTAATAGAGTATATGCATAGATTTTTTTTAGTCTATTTATCAATGTTATTTAAGTTATAATGTTATACGTTACATGAACGAAAAAAAAACATAACCCAATTTTTATCGGTTAATTTATAAATTTCACAAGAAATATATCAAAAAATACAAAAATTATATTTCTGCAACAAAAGAGAATATTTACAAATAAAAATAGACAGCTTTTTTTGAAGTCGCATGCATATACCCTATTGTACTTAGATCTGATGAATAACATTTCGTTCTATTTCAGACGTGTCCGGGTCGCTGCGGTGAATTCAAAGATTGCGTGCTGTGTGAGGTGCACAAGCGTGGCCCACTTTACAATAAAGACACTGATGGTTGTGGCGATTGTGCACTTTTCCCTATCGTCGAAGAAGGCAAAATCGAAGGTAATACTTAACAGTTGTTATTACAGTTTGCCCAAAATTTCTACGGGAATATATTTCCGGATTACAAGTATCTCGTAATTTAACAAACTTTCACCTTTATCAGTGGGGTTTTGCTGATATCTTTATTCACATTCGCTGAAGTAAACGCAGAATTATGAGCTTGTTCATCATTCTAACTAAATTCATTTCTACTGAAGGTATATTAAGAAAGGTTCCTAATAAGAAGGGTCCCATTTCAGACATTACGAACTTGTAATCCTCCTCTAGAGACTAAATCATGATTGTAAAATCTATTAATATTGTTGCAGCCAACGAATCTCGCAACGAACACTTGTGCAGTTTCTATGACGAGGAAGACTGCCTGTACGTTTATGTATACTCGTACAACGACGCCCAGCGACTTGTAATCAGAGCCCAGAAGGAACGCGAGTGCCCCAAAAAGGTATGTTCTCATATCAAGAAAAGATATCAAATGGTTTCAGTTTCATACCTTCATCATCATCATATCAGCCCATACACGTCCACAGCTGGACATAGACATCCTCCAAACGACGCCACGAATAGCGGTCCTGAGCCATCCATCGACTCCCAGCTACCGCTACAATGTCATCGGTCCATTTTAAACCCTATTTCCCACTAATTGAAACACTATTGATTTATTTTTAGGGTTCTTTAAACAAAGTTAGAAACCAATAAGACGCTTATCAGGGGCAGGCCTGCGTCCAGCAGTGGACCAATATAGGCTGTTGAAGGAGAGTGAGAGAGAGATACAAATTGCCAATGGGACCGTATTACTAGGCATCTGCCTGTTTTATATAAATCTCGGTCTTGATTAACCTTTCATGACCTGCTGGCTCCTTAGAGATCCATAGAAAAAAACCTCTAGTAACCGCGGACTCTCCAGAGCGCCATCGCTTCCACACTCGAATTAAAACGCTTAATACTTCACAGGGCTTAATAGATGCGAAAGTAAACCTGCCTGAACCATGGCGTAATCAAAATACAATTTACGCTCCCTGACTCTTATAGTACATTATGGTACAAGTGTGTAATGTTGGTGATTACCGCTGAGGCGCTATTGAGACCCGAGCCGTTAGGCGAGGATCTTGCTAGGGTATCAAGGGTAGAAGAGAGCCGAGGACTGTAATCATCAATACACACGTGTATCATACGACGTTTTTCAACACTCTTCCTGACCTTTTACAACATTCGCCGCATGTTGTAGCTAAAACTCTAAAGCACATACGAACATAAACTATTTACTGCCCAGCTTTAGCGATGCGATTTGCAAAAGCGCGCCGTATCAAACAGCGCTTTTATCAAACAGCGCTGGGAAGCGCTGTCGAACAAGGACAAGCGCGTCATAGGCTCTCTATATGTTAAGGCGTCACGACCATTAATTTGATACAAGGTGACAAATTATAAAGCTATCATCATTCCACAGGTCCCAATCCTCGGCATAGTTCTCGGCGTGATAGCTGCTATTGTGCTGGTCGGATTAGCCCTACTCATGCTGTGGAAGATGGCAACCACAATCCACGACCGTCGCGAGTTCGCGCGCTTCGAGAAGGAACGTATGATGGCCAAGTGGGATACGGTAAGTCTTTGTTTCTAAAATACAAAAGACATAGCATAGGTAGCCCTCCCAGTGGGCCAAAAGACGCTGCCAGATGCTGGATGCGGCAAGCTTAAGACAAGACTATAGGCTCCTTCAAATTTGCCGCGAGGTGCCGCGTCAAAGCAGCTCGTCTGCAGCGCTACGGCCGCGCATCAGTTTTTTGATCGACTAGTGACTGAACGCACATAATTTTTGTTCACGATGGAATCTGACGAAGACGTTTACACTGATTACACATTGAAACTAAAAGTACATCACTACGATTCTCGAACCTAGCGACAGCTGCCTTCGCGTTGCCAATTTGAAGGTGCCACATGATCTTACGCATGTTTGATAAAAGTCGATAAAGCCGTTCTAATGTTTTATTGGTTAAAAGTGAAATCGCTGTCTGAGGTTTCCGTTTTTTTTTGTAAAATGATAAAACTTTATGCCACTGTTATTAATTTACGTAGTTTTTGGCTATTTTATATTTTAGGTTCTTTATCTATCTGTTTTCTTTTTAGGGGGAGAATCCTATTTACAAGCAAGCGACGTCTACCTTCAAAAACCCTACATATGCTGGAAAATAAACTACGCTTAACTACATATTTTAGCGTTGGAATTATATCGCAGAAGTAGTCATTTAACCGCGATATTTGATTTGTATCGCATTTATCAACCTGAATAAGTAGTCAGTATTTGAACAAAAAGAAAAGTTTTTAGAATTTTTATGTGTGTGTAGTGTGTATTCCTTTTCATGGTGATACAAATGTTTTGATCGATGCCTTAAAACGTGCCTTATATCGAATATTGTCGACTACTTACATAAGGCAATTGGTTTTTAAATTGCCCATATTTAATGAAAATAAGTGACCTAAAAACAAAGATTGCAAACACAACTTCACGAGCGTTAAATATAGTGCTTTAAATTTGTTCGCAAAGTTGCTTCAGAAAGTTTTACTTCTTTAATTATCGCGTAAACAAAATCTAATTTTTTTACAAAGTAGAGGAAATAATATAGTAATCTAAACATTAGAAAAAAATGTGCGTTACTTAATTTCTATTAACTCTGCTGTTTCAGGCCCGTATTATGAAAGCTTACTCAATCATAGATCTATGTATGCTTGAATAAAGTTTATGCCATAGAAAAGAGTTAGGTACTCAAACATAGAACGATGACTGAGCCTGAGCCGTATTACGAAGGGTTTGCTCAGCGGAATTTTATGCCATACAAAATCGTTACTCAAGCACAGATTGGCCTTAGAGTCAGTACCGCACGAATTTTAGTATAATTTCCCAATAAATTCAATCATGCTTCATCATGTTCATTTACTATACAGAAAGCATATTTTAGTATTTAATTAATCGAATAGTAATTAATCTCAATGTGTCTGTACACTTTTGTACTTATGAGTGAATGTTATGTCTTATGTACTTATTGTTGTAACTGACGGACAGAAGCAACCGAAGTATTGCTTTGACTTGTCTTTGTCTTTACTTCTATCGTGTTTTGTTCGTAGTAGTTTAAGAGGCGATTATTATAACGTACAATTTAATGTATTTGTTTAATATTATACTAATGTAACTTATGAACTGAAATTGAGTTAATCTCTTAATTAGCTTATTTATATAATTGTAGTCGTTTATTTTAACTGTGCTAAAGATTGTGCTTTATTCATACTGCCAAAGTGACTTCTCTTACTCTACATTGATATTTATTTATGATTGGACCAGAATATTATTGTATGTATGCAATGTCTTGAAATAAGTCCTATATTAATATACAAAATTAGGAGATTATCCGCTTCCTATTTCCACAGTGTGCCTTGAATAACTTGAGTAGGTATATAAGTGCCATTTATAATATCTTAACTCGTAGTATAGCTATTATATTTTATTGATAAGAGTAAAGTAATTAGTAAGGTACATAAAAAGCCTTTATTTTATGTTGGAATTTTAATTGAACTTCAGATTTTTATATTATTGAAAACAATGCGCATTTTTTTATCGATACAAAATATAAATAATAAATATATAATAATAAATATTATTTTGTAACTTTATTTTTATTAAATTTTATATTCAATGTAAATATTTAGTTTGGACATAGTTTTACCAGATTTTATTTAAGCAGTTGTGGCTTTTACTACGTAGTAGCTAATAAAAATTAACAGACTTATTTTGTATTTTTTTCTAAAGTTTAACCCAAATACTTTCCTGTGCTTACCTCTTACGTATTATACTCGAGCTTTCAACATTTCAAAAGGAGACACTCGTATAAGTTCCAGGTTCACTCATCATTACTCAAATAAAAGAAATGACCCATTCACGTCACTTTTTCAAGCTTGCACGTGCATTTTTCATAATGAAGGCCGGAGGTCGGCTAAAAGAACCCAAATAAACCAAACTCCATTACATTACCTTTACAAATCTTTGTTGATTGTGTCGAGAGGTCGCGGTTATTCAGGAAAGCTTCAAACCTAAACACAATAGGGCTATTAATTTCCGGAATGGGGTAACAATTAGAGCGGCATTTGGCCTCGGGGGGCGGTCAATCCGGGCGCTTAAACGATTTGATTACACGCCTATTATCAGTTCTGGTAAAATAACAGACAAGACGGATGGAGGATCGATCGCTGGAAGCTACGCCATGTTGGCCCTTGTTTGTTGCGTCGTAATTATTCCCGTGAAACACGGTTGGACGACCTCTGTGGTGCAGTGGGCGGAGGTCTTCCTGCGATCCAGGAGGTTGCGGGTTCGATTCTAGCTTCGCTTCGGGACAACAGTTTTTAGGATCTCTTGATATGTTTTATATCGCCGTTATACTGCGATAACCAATTAACCCAACATTTTGTCGAAAATGAACTAATAATGCCAAAGTACTCAAAATGTTGTGCTCTTTCGTCTGGGAAAACCCATTAACCGCTATGTCTTTTAGTTTCGCTGCTAGCGAATGTGATAATCAATTACTTCAAGCATATTATGATTTGTTGTCAAACACAAAACATTAGGCAGATTTAACTTGACTGCCACCATAATCGTCCCCAATGAATGTCAGTTAAATTCATAAAATCTGTTTTACCCCCACGAGACCTCTATAAATACTTTATTTTTTCCTCGGGGAAAACCATTTTTAAAGACTTAAGGCTCAGTACTTGAATAAAATATTCAAATAAAAACTACTATAGCATATTATTTCGTTTTACCTGATGTATTTCATACGTCTCAATACAACAATCTTCAAAGATAAAATGATATAACCAGATAATTGGTTTTACCTGACGTATTTAACATATCTTAATACAACTTATGGTCTAAGAAACAATGGTATATCTAGATAATTGGTTTTCTATAAGGTACTATTACTATGGAATAGGTACTAGGTATACAACAATTCAATACAACTTCGCTACAGCGAAAAGCGATTAAACTTGTTGAGTTCTGCACTCTGGCGCTAGTATCGGCATTTCGGGCCTGTTTCCGCCATTTGCGCTTGAGTGTCGATTATTTAAAATACTAATTAAAACCTCCAGTTTTAATAAGTATTTTTAAATGTTTTTAGTGGGTGTGATATTTAGAATTTATGGAAAAAATTGTCAAGAATGCACAAAAAGATGAGGGAAAGCAAGTGACATGGATAAAGATAAAGCGTCTAAAATATGTAAAAGGGGAGAGCAAAATATACTTTAACTACGACATGTCTGAGAACTTGTCTGTAATTGATGTTACAAACAAAAAAGGAAGAAAAGAAAGTCTAGCCAGTGAATTTCAGAACCTGAAAAACAAAGAAAGCATAATTACGGAACAAGCAGAAAGAAAAAGAATAAAGATAACATGTATGAGTCCGTTGTTACAGATAAAACTGAAAATTTAATTACTGAAGTTGCAGGCAAAGACAGGACCTGATTGTAGCATCTCAGAAACTGAACCTGGTACAACTTCTGAATAAGATTAATAAAAGGATTTGTTGTAGGATATTATGCTGTACTAAAGCTGATAGGAATCGAGATCGTTTTCTTAGCTTAGTGATAGAACCTAAAACTCACTGGCCCGTTATGTCGTGGCTTAATTATTATTTTTTAATTTGTTGTTGTCTTTGTTTACTTTTTCAATTTGATTTGTTTTAGTAGTGATTAAAATTATTATTTTCATAGGGATGGGTATTTCATTAACTTTTTCTCGCTTACTCAAACTTTTATTATTATTACTTAGGTTTAGAATTCAATCTTCTACTTGGTTTCGGAAATCGGTGCTGTCCAAAACGCACGGGCCTAAGCCAAGTGCGCTTCAGTGGGTCTACGCTTGGAAGTTCGTTTTGCAAAAACTTCTTCACGATTCTGCAAGTATTTAAAATTACGGTTTTTGGAGAAGAATGTATGTGTGCTTTGGTATGTCTAAAAATTCTAATGATTGAAACAGTTGATTGGGATGACTCCTATTGTAGATATGACTATTGGTACTATTGTTACCTTTTGCAGACGCCACATGCGGGTTATTTCGTTTTTAAGGTCAATATACATACTTGGATAATTTCTCTGCAATGGTACTCTGCAGATTGTGAGTGTTGGGAACGGCAATGTCGATGAGGAGTGCTGTTTTGTTGGTTTTGTCAATGAGTGTTATGTCGGGTCTATTGAAGTGTGTGGTTTTATCAGTAAGGATAGCTCTGTCAAAATAGATTTTATGTGTGTGGAGTATCTATTATTAATAGGGTGAAAGTTAATGAGTTTGTGTTTTGTTTGTTACTTCTTCAGACTCAAATGGCTGGTCCTATTTTGTTGAAATTTGTTATTAAGGTAGCCGACATCCTGGATTAACACATAAGCTACTTTTCATCATCATTATCAGTGAGCAAAGCCGCGGGAAGGAGCTAGTAAGATAATAATTTTATTTAGAACCTGGAGTGACCAACTTCGTATAGGTATTTAAATTTACTGACGAGTTTCGGGAAATTTTCTACACGGAATGATCAAAGGAACATCTAGACATAATTTAGGACATCTAGCAAGCTTTACTCTAAAATATTTCGACTTTAATTTGAATTGTACTAATGTCAGTAATTCATTCAGCGTTGGTCCACGTTTCTTCATTTAGTATAATAAATAGATTAGCACTGATTAATGACTATTGAAGCTTGATATTATTGTTATTTAAATGAACAAGGTACTATATGTTTTCATAATTTTATGAAGTCAAAATTATAATAATAACTGAAAGTACTGAAACCATACAAAATTGTATAGTTAATACATAGGTTCTTAAAAATTTCTACAGGAAAAACCAATTAACTTGATACATTTTCACATGTAACTTCAGAAGGAACAGCTGTTTAGGTATTTTTTTATCATAGTTAGCGAAGATTATTTAAATGTAATAACTGATTTCTCAGGTTTTGCTATATTCCAACAAATTTAGAAAATAAAGAGATTTGACAACCTACTGGGAAAAACAATTAAATTGGTGACCTAGTGACAGTTACCGTCAAATTTAATTAAAAGCATTAAGTTTTTTATAAACCTATGGTTACATACTAATAGAACATGAACTAATGTACTGTTGTTATTATAGTATTAATACCAATAGAGATTAGAAACTATAATTTCAATACCTTAAACTTTACAAACGCGATATCTCATTTTGAACTTTTTGGCAGTTAATTGATTATCGCAGTATAGCAGCGATATGTAAGTACCTATATGAATTCAAAATTTTCTATGTACTGTTATGTGTAAAATGTGTTGTATTAGGTACCTAGGTATACCTACCTATAAGTTATCAAGTGCCTACCTATCCCTAACACAAGCTCTGCTTTGGGGCTAGATGAATCATAGTAATAATAAGAGTGCTGGACAATTTACACAGCAGTGTCTAGCCCCAAGCTAAGCAGAGCTTGTGTTATTACTAGATAACTGATATAATGTAAAAAAAAATATATATATATGTACTTATTATATACGTAGGTACATAATACATATAGATAGTTTTTTTTATGATGAAATTGTCAAGCATTTTATTCATTTACCTAAGGCGTGATATGTAAATTCACGTAAACTGGGTTGCGTTTAAACCTTTTTATTCGTTATTTTTATCGAAAAAATACAATATAACAATCTATGGGATACAAGGCAGATCCCCTTCGTTTCAAAAATGAAAGAAAAACTATTTTAAATACTCAGAAATAATTCTGCAAAATACAATAATAAGTTTTCTTAGTTAATACCGTTTTTCTCCTAAACTATCAATCACAAGATTTCTTTTTGTCATCCATCACCGTAGGCACTATACATAGAATAACATACCAAGGGAACCTTCGGCTTAATTTTGCAATTATACTATGCATTATTAATTACGATATATATCGTAATTGATAGATAATCAGCAAAAACTTTTATGCACTTACGCCGCTTTGTTCTATACCGCTCCTATAAAGATGCGAAATTCTGCACCTATCCTTTAAAAAACATGACGTCATATCGTCATAACAAAGGTAAAGTAGCCAAACTGTCATTTTGGCCATTTTGACTTTATTATGGCATTGCTATGTTGCCATTATAATCTTGACTGTGGTAAAATATGTGATCTGTAGCTATTGTCATTTGAAGATAATTGTCATTATTCTTTTTCCATATCTGTATAAAATTACGTTCCCACAATAGTAAACTTTTCTATGTGCTATTTGTTCAGTTTACCCATACAATAATACCTTTTTTTCGCAATTGCCACAATTTTCAATAAACCAAAGTGGTATATTGTATACTTTACCTTCATTAAAAATATAGTGAAGAGTAACATTCTACAAAGGTATACTATCCTAATTGTTCAAAAAAAGAAGAGGAAAGACAGTGGCTTACCCCGTGTCAGCGTATTCACAGAGAATACAAATATCTAAACAAAAAAAAAAAGACTTACTGAAATTATGCAGTGACTTTCAAATTCCCAAAATATACCATCCGTATTATGAGAGTATTCCTTTATCAGATACTCAAAGAGACGCTCTTGCAGAACCGGATATGGTTGAAGACAGTGAATAGTACTCACTATTCGTATTATAGCAAAGTATTTTAGTTTTTGCTATTTTTTTTAATGTGTGAATGTGCACATGTTTTAAAAATATTTTCTTTTTTATAAATTTATTTGTAGTATTGTTTTTTTTATTGTGTAAGTGTACACTTGTTTTTGAGAAACAACCCAGCTCTAGATATTCCTCTTATTTTAATTTGTATATTTTTAATGAATGATTAATGTGCACATGATTGTTGTAACCTAGATTAAGATATATTTTTCTTTGTATTTTAGTTTATATGCATTAAGTCCTGCAAAACATAAATAATTGGTGACGACCTCGGTGGCGAGGCGAGCGAGGGTCCACCTGCGACGCCAGAGGTTGCGGGTTCGATTCCCGCCTCGGAACAAATTTGTGTACGATCTGCAGAAATTTGTTTCGAGTGTTCTGGATGTTTATATGTATAATAAAAATATCTATTTATGTATATAATGTATTACTTAAGTATTATCAGTTATCTAGTACCCATAACACAAGCTCTATGATGCTTAATTTGGGGCTAGGTGATGCTGTGTGACTTGTCCAGCATTATTTATTTATTTATTTATTTATAGATTGTATTAGTTTAAAAAGTAAGATTTTTTTAAAGTATAAATAAATATTTGTGGTCAAATTATTTTAATTGTTTTATTGGTATTCACCCAAATTTTCTAATTTAAGTACTTACTCATAAAACAATAAAAATGTTTATACCATAAGCAAATAAATAAAATAAACTTTATATCGAAGAAAATTTAGTCTAGTTTATAATAAATTTGAGTATAACCTAATAAACCGTATATTTCACCAATGTCAATTGACTAATCTGCCACTTTGGCTATTTGTACACATAAAAATATTTTTTTTCCAATTTATTCCTACGATGGTAAATATGCCAATCTGCTTTAATTCCCTAAAAACTATAAATATTACTATTCTAAAATTATCTAAATAAAATATATAGTTTTTCATCAATGAGTTTTCAAAATTGAGACGTTACCTATAAAACCTGATTTACAGTCTTTGATTTTGTTTTCATTTTGCATTACTGAAAAGTTTGGCATTTGCAGATTGGTTAATTTACTATTTCATTGACGATATATTGCCCCCATAAGCAATCTTTATACTTTATTTAGTTGGCAACATAATGGTACTTAACATAAACATGTCTTATTCGCACTTATAAAGCCAAGTACAAATCCAATCTGTTTTAGGTGATAAAAGCGAATAGGTTTTCCAATTTCAATTTTCACCAGAAGCACCTTTGTTCTTTCATCCTGGAAAGGGTAACACATTAATTATCAGAGAATTGCTAATTTTATTAATCCGTCCCATCATTCCATAATAACCGCCTCAATTTCCGAGACACCATTTATAAATAAATAATAAATAATGCTGGACAATTCACACAGCATTATCTAGCCCTAAGCAGAGCTTGTGTTATGGGTACTAGATAACTGATATGCATAATATAATACAATACATAGATATTTTTTATTATACATAGAAAACGACCAGAACACCCTGAACAAATGTCTGCAGATCGTACACACATTTGTCCCGAGGCGGGAATCGAACCAGCAACCTTCTGCGTCGCAGGCAGACCTTCGCCCACCGCGCCACATCGGTCGTCATAAAACGCTATAAAAAAGGCTACTTTCCTAGAGATAATAAAAACAGTACGTGAAAACAACCTTGTCTTTAGCTAGACGTTTACGTGAGACTTACGGTAGCTTATTGCCAGGTTATAGGCAATATTCGTGCGTGTAGAGCGTTCAAGAAACCGCAGCAAGCACATTTAGTCAGCTCAGGATATTAATTTGGTTCGTACGAAGCGTTACAATACGCCTACATAAACCGCACTAACCGTATTGCATGCTTACAGTGGAATAGGTATATTGTCTGTCTAGGTACCTGGGTTATTGAAGCGTACGTAGCTACGCTGTGCTAATTCTATGCCAATTTAGAGATAGGTATGAACCTCAGAAGAACTATCATATAGAACTGCCATAAGCATGTACTTTTCCTGGATACCTAAGTCAACAAATCGGTTGATAAACATGGCGGATTAGGGTTAGATTCGGCCTGTTTTTGCTTTGGCATAGGCCACAGCCTGCTACAGAACACTTCACGGTACCTCTTCTATATGATTTTCAATTTATATCACATTTTTGCTTAATAAATAAGTCGAAAACACGGGGAAAACATAAAAATCTCACAATGACATCTCCTCACATGTAAACAAAACCGTAGAATAAAATGGCGTCCGTGACAGCAAAAGTACATCAAAATCAGGAAGAGGGCGCTGATAAAAAGAGTGTGTAAGTGTATGCTTTTTTCTAACGTAAAACCACTGTTGTGAGAAAGAGACCGGTAGTCCATTATTGCTTCCGTGTCAAATTGAACAATACGGCAGTTGTACGGTGAAACCGCACTATTCTCTCGCGTCAGCATTTTTACCTTATTGTAACAATCAACGCGCGCGCTCTCATCAGTACATGTTAGCCTTTCATACCGGGCGCGTGTCTCATATCATTATCATTATCATCATTAGCTCGTAGAGTTGTGGAATAAAATCCATTTATCATATATAAACATCTTATCATTTCTAAGGGTGTAAGACCTTACAGCAGTTCCATATGATAGTTCTTCTGAGGTATGAACCAACAGTTGGACACGTTCGACTGTCAATTTTCATTGATGTGTCTTGTGATTGACTGGACTGGTGTATCTTTCTCTCAATTAGATTCCATAGTGCTAAAGAACCACTTTAAAAAAAAATATGAATTTTTATTCTGTCCTTAGGTGTTGTCTAGTGTACATTTTCAAGTTTCTTCAATTTGACGACAACGGTGGACGCTGTGGACTCCATACATATTGCTCAGTTGATCATGACGTCATTTTGCTGTAAACAAATGTGCTGATGTTGCTGATGAACGTTGATACCTATCTTTTAATTCACAACAGCCGTGTGACGTAATAACATTTCGCCCACTATTTCATGGTGTTAAAAAACAGATTAAAACTTTGAATTGAATTTTAAAATGTATTTTTATATTTTATCAACTGAAACAGATATCTCGACTGCTTATTGCGTAAGCTACCAATCTCTATAAATTTTTAGATTTTTCCTTACGTGGAGTAAAACACCCCTATGACGCCACTGTCTAAAATTATCGAATAAATGTTGTTATAGAACAACAAAGCATGATTGTAAATTTAGTTAGAATTAGAACCCATCCCTTTGAAGTACCTATAGGTTGTTAACATAACTGTTATCCGGTCAATCAAAAACATCAGCACGATTTTTCAAAGAATCTGATAACAGTAGTACCTCTACCCTATGAACCTTCAATCATATGGCATAGCATGCATCGACTTGTTATCAGCATTATCCATGATTATTTTCCCCCGAAGTATTGGAAAGAAATTCAATTTCCGCGCGGCTTCATAATAATGTATCCTCTTATCAGTTCGACGGCATATAAGCAGTTTGTCGGTTTCATATGTGGGACGGGTGGTATCGTGAGGCGACAGTGATTAGGCTGTTTATATGCGAGCCTATCGTATTCGTATTGTTTGCCAAAATACGACTTGTAGCATAGCGACGGACGCTACAGGGCTCCGAAGCGAAGGTTCTCTACAAATCATGCGTCCCGGAATCAATCAACATTGATCGAAAGGTTCTTGTTTGTATTGAGGATGTATTTACTTTGCTAGGAAAGTATTTTTGAAAGTTTTTCCGTCTACTTTAAAAAGTTCTTTTCTGACTGCGATCTTGGTGGCGCAGCGGGCGAAGCTCCGCATTTGTACGATCTGCAAATATATGTAACGGGTGTTTTGGGTTATTTTTATTTATGACAAAAATATCTATCTATATAATAATCCGTCATCTAACTACCCATAACTCAAGCTCAAGCATAGCTTACGCAAAAAGCTTGGGGCTTAGATGATTATTTGTAAATTATCCAACACTATTTTTTTATTTACAGCTCTTCAGAATTGGATTATTATGATTCTTGTCTTGAAATCCGAAACGAGCACGAAATAAAATACTTTTCCCTATTTTTACGAGCACGAAATAATTATCTTACTTTTCCCTATTTTTACCGTCACCACTTTTTCAGTTAATGGTCGATATAAGGCAGGTAAGGTATTTACTTTCTTACGCTGCTTTTAGTAGTCCAGGAATAGCAATTGTCATAATAACAGACTCATTCATTGAGCTCCCGAGGGTCGACAAACGAATGGCTCGAATTAAGTAATAGAAACCTACCTCTAGAAACTTGCCTCGGGCCGCAGCTAATTGCAGGCTTATTTATTTCCTCCAATTACGCTTCACGACACTCTACGAACATTTATTTTAATAATACCGCCCTTCATCTTTTCTGTTCTGTAACTGTATACTCTGATCTCAATTCTGCCAAATTAATGTACCTGTTGTGTGACACAGTATCATAGTATCGGTATACAAATACAAAATGGGAAAATGTTTTGTAGATAATATTGTATAAGATGCGGCAAGCTGAAGACAGGGCGCTATGGCGCTCATTAGGCGAGGCCTATATCCAACATTGGAGGAAGAAAATATTTTTATTTGCCTTAAAACTACACATCACAATAAATAAACTAAATTAATCCTATACTTAGTCTAAATCTTTTTTGTGCGTAGCAGTTTGTACATTGGAATAATTTTAATTTTTGGTTTTTACATTGGACTACTATAGGCTGATGATGAGGATTAATTGTGTAAGATGTATAATCACTTTTTAAGGTTCTTAAAAGTAAAAGACGAAATACAGTAGTTAACTACAAACTACCTACCTGCCTGCAACGCTTCCGTTACAACTTTTTCACTTTCTTCGTTAAAATATCTGGTGAATTAATTTCCCTGTTCCGTGTTTCTGTTTACCCAAAAGCCTTAATAACGGCATATCTAAAGGCCTTATCTGTGCAAACATATTTACCTTTAACTTGGATCCTCGGTCTATATACCGTTATTATATTAGGCACCGACTTACCTACTACATAGGTAAATGTGGCTACCTACGTCATAAACCGAATTCAAAGGGATTACTTTATGAGATTACCGTGCTGTCTGGTAATACGAGATAATCCTATAAATGTACTGTTGCTTTGAATAATATTAACTTCGATTATAACTTAGTCAATAGTATATTTTTTATTGCAAATTTGTTGGACATTTTTGACAAGTTTGTAACAAGATATTTTGTATCTAACAAGCAGATTGTTTCAAACATGCACTTTGCTAGTGTAGGTACGGTATGTTATGCTATTTTACTAATAACAATAAAAGTACTTATTCTAATTATTATCGGCATAAAATATGAAAACATAAATCAAAAGTATTCATGGGTAATTCAATGTAACGGGTGTAACAGTTTGTGCACCTTAACTTACCAATAAAACACGAAATTATTATGACAACATTGCATTTTATTGTTTCAATACATTTCAGTTTCCTACTGTATTCAAATAAATAATGTCTATAAACAGTACAAAAATGTAGATGCATTTATGTGCGTTATAACGGCGTTACACGATACGGCCTCATTCCAGATCACCCGTAAAAAATGAGAAACTGCAAATTCTGTTAATTTATATTTAACAAAATATACCTATTTTAACTGAAATTATGAAATGACGTTATATTATAGGACAAGTTTAGTAAAAAATACCTATATATATGGTACACCATGGAGTTACGGTTGTTATGCCTAATGCAAAAAATTGTGAAAAGGATAGGCATAGGATTTCGCGTTCATAGGAGCGGGACAGAGTAAAGCAATGTCAGTGCAAAAATCAAGTTTTTGCTTCTTTTCTATAAATGATTCAAAATTTAAGCATTAAATAGAAAAACCACACGATTACTTAAATAAAACAGTAGTCTGGCTATGTAATTCGTAAAAAATAATATGGTGTTGTCGCTGATACTTTAGAGCATTTCAATTAAAACAGTTTTTTTAAAGCGATTTTTGTATAATTTTTTGTTAAGAAACCAGTTTATTTTTCAAAATTCTATTCGATTACTCGACTTCTATGGGTTTTTCCCCTACCTATCGTATTTTTATAATTAGAATATTTAAGTTTGTTACCATAGGGTTTAAAAATACACAATTTGCTTGATTTTTGCATTAAACGTACGATTTAATAAAGTACTCTTAAGCGTACGATTCCAAAACAATATTTGCAGTAATAACTTTATAATAAATAAGGCATATATTTAGTTGTTATTTATGGGGAGCAAACTTAAAACACAATATCGCTTAAATTTTCATTAATCTATTTTTCTGAAGTCTAAAATATAGAGTTTAATTGTTTTGAATCTTGAATCCATTAGGTCCAAATAGGCACAATTTCGGAATAAAAAGTGAAAGTAATGAAAACATTTCAATTATTATTCAGGCACTAGCTGGAGAAAACATATGTTTTCGAATGGTCACGCGCGACTGAGAATCAGATAGTTCTCCTTTTTGAATTTAACGGAAAAAAGTAGTTACCTACCTAACTGCCATTGATCAAGGATGAATGGCCTTTGTTTATTAAGAGAATGGTCGGTAATGAAAACTATGAAACAATTTTAAGTTTTTTACTAAATTATGGGATCATTAGAGTAGCTCAAACTAAATGTTAACTAAAATTACTGAATTAAAAAGATCTGCGTTAGCGTTTCTAATGCAACTAATACTCTTAGGCGGTTATCTCATAATCCTTATTAATACCGCTCAACAGTCTATAATAGTACACTGCTGGACGCAGGCCTCCCTCTGATTTTTTTATCTCATGGGGGGTAAATGGGGTAATGCCTTAATCCCCACGCTGGACATGCGGGTTGGGGATCGCAGTTCGTTCTATTCTATTCTACAAGAGGCGCTGCTGCCCGCCACCCGATGTATGTTCCTTATCCCGACCCGATATAGTCGCCTCTTACGACACCCACGGGAATCCCATCCACACGGCTTTATTAATAATGAGATCTAATATAGTTGGAATTTTATCTATTGTGAAGGAACAAGAAATCTAAAAAACTAGGCATAGGTAGGTAAAAGAAACATGGATAAATTTCCCAGAAACGGAGTTGAAGGCAACCCACTATATAAGTTAACGATGTGGCGCGGCGTGCGAAGGTTGCGGGTTTGATTCCCGCTTTGGGACCAATGTTTGAACGATCTACAAATATTGTTCTGGGTTTTCTGGTTCTTTTCTATGTAAAATATAAAATATCTATCATGTATATATATCAGTCATCTAGTACCACAACTCTGCACAGCTGGGGCTAGATGAAGCTGTGTGGATTGTCTAGCATTATTTATTTATTATTTAATAAGCTATTTTTAAAGCACTTTAATAAAATTATTTATAGTTATGGCCACATTCGGTGGTACACAAAAGGCTCCCCAGGTGGGCCGGCGATTAATCACTGCAAGGAATTCAATGGTATGGTGCTGGGCGCGCGGGCAGCGGAGTTGGGCGGGCGGCGAACGGCGGGCGCGTTAGTGCCGCCGCGACACCGCGCCGGCCGCACGCCCCGCCTGCCTCCACTGCCTCCTCGGCCTCCCGCGACCTCCCGAAACCGAAACAACAGGGCGACTGGATCCAACAAACTCACTCCTCTTTCACAAGGTAAGCCACTCTAACCAATAAAATGATCTTCGGCACTCAACATTTACGCTCGAACTTCGCCGCGTAAAAAATTTCGAACTTTGCAAAAGTTTCTGCCCATAAAGTTGCTAAATAGCCGCAAAATGATTTCGCATCAGACACGAATGTTCATTGACTTACTGTTATAACTTTGAACGAAACGTTCGCGACGTTGCGCGTCGGTTTGTTCAGGTGAAAACTTTCCTTTATCAGGAGCCCAACCTGTTGAGTTTTTGGTAGGTAGGTACTTTAAATTAATAGAACAAACCACTTTAGACTCGATTTGTTATAAAACTTATCTTTGGCTTCAAATAAAACAAATACTTTTACTAGAAGACATTATGTTACCCCTAAAATTATCAGCGAATTGTTAAATAACAAAGGTCGATATTTGGTTGAACTTTCACAGGAGTTTCCCTTCGCAACTAAAGATAATACAAAGAACCAAAACAAACATACCTTTTATACACTGTTTTGGAAAAGCGTCGGTAAGTTCCCCGCCGAAAACTGTAACCTAAATAAACATCGCTAGCGAGAGCCTTGCTTATCTTCAAAGATTTTCATGCTCATAGAGCAGAACAATTGATAAGATCCAGTCGCCTCCGCGCCTGTTGATGATGTCCTAAGAAACCAAACAAACAAGAAAATGTTTTTGGAAATAAACCTAAGACAACTTCCATTGGATAAAATAAATATTTACGAAGTATTATACGACATTTGAAATGGCTATCAGGTTCGTTTTATCCAAGCAGCACCCTGTAGGTAGCTTACCTACCTACTTGTTTACGCGGTCCTGGTTTCTGATGGCAAATTAACTAATTAAAGTTGTGTTTAGAGATTTTTGTAGGTATTATTGAACTCGACGTTGAAGTGTTAGAAGCAGCAAATTGTTGCCAATCGAAGCTTTTTTGCACTACTAATTAAGTAATTTGGTAGTAAAATAAGAATGATTAACAAAAATCAAAAATAAAGAAATATTTAAGGAAGTTTGCAGTTGTGTTTCACTTGATAAGCTCAGCTTTACCTGTAAGTTCTCCGACATTTTTATTCATGAAAGTTTTTATCATTTGAGCGAAAGAAAACACAATAACTGCTGCAAAGCTTTTCAAATATTTTTGTTTGCCTACCTATGTAAACAAGAAATACCGCGCTGTAATGCATACAAATATGAATACCTAAATGAATAAAACTGCTTTTAAAATTAGTATATTATAATGCGAATCAGTTCATAATGTTTTCAGGATAATAATGTAATTCAACATAACATTTAGAGACCATTCTATTGAATAGGTACTGCTATTTATTGATGAAATAGGCTTGATAAAACTGCCTGAATCTATAAGAATTATTCAATACTCAATCATTTATTGCATTCTATAGGTGTACAGAGGTGCTTAAAATCTACGTAGGTATTTAGTTTCACTATAGATCCTTCTGGGCACACAATATATTATGGATATATTATATAGATATATTCTATAAGCAAAGCTAGTATCGACAAGCAGCTCAGCATTATCAAAGCAATGCTTTCTATTATTCCTTTGATATTGTCAGTAGGTAATCTGAAATCATTTCCTATTGCGGCACCAAAAAGTTCAAGAAATACCTATATGTATTCCCCGTTAGTTTCGTCACTCCTCAGAACTGACTGTCGGTCATACAAACATTCTTCTCGTAATATTAGAATCACAAGCCAGCTACAACGAGATTTTATACGTGTCCAGAATAAGGCAATAATGTCTGTGATGCAAGAGTACGCCCGCCCGCCCTCCACCCTCGCCCTAGCTCGAGCCTAGGTGCATCCCGGATATCTAGGCAGTAAGTATTACGAGCTACAGTTTTCAACTCTTGAATTTTGAATTCACAGAATTCGTGTTCACGGACTTTGTACGGCTCTCTTGATAGCGATTTGGCTAGCTGTAACAAAGTGCTCCTGATTAGTTGATTTTGGAGGATTGAGGTTTTAGGTCAGTTCATTATAGACGTAGGTCATTAAGGCACATATTTTAATCCTTTGGTCGGAAACTTTAAGTTTTAACTAAAAACTGATATTCTTAGAATGAGTAGGTTTTAATGAGTAGGTTTATTGGGAACTTTTTATTTGATCAGATGCAACCACAATCTGATCTTAAGATCAGACGGGAATAACCCGATAATGTTAATCTTTTATTGCATAGTCGGTGTTAGATAGGTAAAGGCAGCTAACCCCATTATGGAAAATTTTGTAAAATTTATTGGTTTTCTTTGAGTTTTGAGTACAAAGGTTTCTTACTACTCTATCACACAGGAAACCAGAAAAGAATGCAATGATTTGTTTACTCGCTTGTAGGCACTAGAAATTGATCGTTATTGCTTTTGCTGTAGAGTGCAATTGAAAATAGTAAAAGTTACTACTCAATTCAATCGATCGAAGTTCTTTTAAATTAAACAGGGCAGGTTTTATAAGTGAACTAGGTACTAACATGCATGTTTAAGGTGCTGTAGGTAGATATAGGTAATCGACCTAGTCTACATGAAAAAGAAATGGCGGCTGCAGAACTCTACAATTTAAGTAATTGCTGCTAATTAGTGTAGGTAGGTCTAAAAACTGCAACAAATATAAGTTACTTTAACGTTAAGTTTAATGTTTTTCCGTTATTTCGCTACGGATTAGCGAAATAAACGTAAGGTAGATAAATTTTACTCAAACGGACAGATCAGACAGTTTCAATCTGAACCTGGCTTTCGAAACAATGGCATAATTTTAATCAATATTTGCTTTACATAAACCGATGTGGACATTGGTCAGTCTTCAGATACGAGATAATGAAAATGCAACTTCACTTTTTCCGACAAATTATGATGGGTCTGTAACTGTAATTATTGGGATTTTCGTAGTAAACTCCTCTCACTCACGAGTCAAAGTAGAAAGGAGTCTGGGATACCTAAGATACCAACGCTCGGCTCGATAATCCATGATATTTAATTTCAACAAAGATAAAGACGAATGAAAATTAAACGAATACTAAAAAACAACATGCTGAAAGCAATATAACCAGAAAAACAAAAACCGCGCTGCTTAAAAGGTTATGTTTCGAGTTCAGAGTTTCGGATATGGACGCGAGATGAATGCATATATTTGAAAATTCTAAAACTAAAAATCGTATCGATTTTTTGCGATTTGTTCCGATGATACGAGTGCTGGAAAATATTTTACGACATATTTTCCAGCAATAATTCATAGATATTTAGCCCAAATGTTATTTTTTATCATTCTTAACCAGAGTATAAGATTAGGCTAGCTTAGCACCTGTTCTTTCCCTTTCAGATTAGTAGCCCTTAGTAAATGAAACAACTTAGATATTAATTCGTTCGAAGATGACTAAGCTGCGGGTTTCCTTGCGATGTTTTCCGCTAGAGCAAAAGTGTGAAGCGCTCATTGTTTTCCAGATAGAAATTCGTTTTCAACAACGGAATTCTTTCTCGAAAAGATGAGCGACACCATTTAGTGCTCGGTCAAAAAAAGGGATACTTTCCAAGTTTACACCATACTAACCTTAGGTATAACAAACTTAAACCTAATTATTACAGTACTTACAGGTACTTGTTAGTAGCGAAATAATATCTCCTTCGATGTTGACGAGCGCGCCCGGTACATGAAACGAGTGGATTGCTAAAAGCGTGCTACAAAGCCAGAGTAGTCTCACGATGTCAACAAAGGACTCCTTTAACACATTTGAACTCTAATGTCTGGACATAAGGTTCAAAAGTTACAAGGCGACTTTTGATGATGCTTTCTATTCACAATAACCATTCCATGCCAGAAATGTTCGTACTAAGAACTAAAAAGGAACGAGAGTACAATACAACATAGTACAAATAAAAAGCAAAGGCCCGTGGGAATAGGATGTATCGGAATTAAAATAAGAAATCTGGAATTCTGCAAATATAACAATGAAATCATTGCTATGGTTTTGTTGTAAAATGTACCTTACCTATGTTATCAATCGATAGCCAAAGAATAAACTAAACAAAATATCGCGGGAATGAGCTCAGAATAGAATAAGATATTTTGATTGTTTCGAAAAAACTATAAACGAACTTCTAATTCCTTAGTATTAACACAGTTTTTAAGGTTTTTGGGGACAAATATTTTACCCCGGGGGGTCAAATATTTATGGGACCATGTCAAGAATACGGATCGGTTGGTACCACATTGGTTCTCAGTCCAGAAAGCTCATGAAGGTATATAGTCCTCTAAATAAAACGTTCGTCAAATGAAATCGACCACAATTATTATAGGCCAGGAAGCAAATCATCTTAGAGTGCCGGATAAGTAAAGTGCTATAATAACAAAACAAGATCCGTCAAGTGCGAGTGTAACTCGCGCGCTGAGTGTTTCGGATATTTGCCAATTATTTGGAAAGTAAATTTTTCGACTTTTTTCGATGGGCAATATTTTGAAAAGTATGTATGTAACCTACATAAATTACGATAACTGTTTTAAAATTTACAAAACAATGCCTTTCATTTGGTACCCTAATGGGTAGGAAGCACGCGTACCCTTTCGATAAAAAAACCCCCTCCTCTTCGACCATTTTCAAAAGAAATTTTTTTCAAGTGTGGTAATTTTTACAGACTTCTCTATATTTTTCCTGTAAAATATAAATCCATATCTACAAACGCCACATTGTACATGGATCGCTCTGCAAACTTCGGAGATAGGGGGGGAACGGTCAATATACGGTCATTTTTCAAAAACGATTATTTTTACAGACTTCCCTTCTTAAAAATAGCTTTTTTAAAGTCACATGCCCTTTTTGACGACGAAATCGACGAACACACAAAATATACATACAGATCAACAAAGTAACTCCTGCTCTCTGCGGTTAAAAATAAAAGTACCTATAGAGAAGATTTGTTTATTTTTCGAACATTGTAGGTACTTTTTCGACGATTTTATCCATCACTCGATATTGATCAATGAATAAATAAGCCCACAATAATAATTGCCATAGACAGAGCGATACGTCGTTTATTAGGGGATACCTACCCATGTCCAGCAGTGGACTATTATTAGCTAATGATGAAGTAGGTACCTAACTACTGCTAAAGTTTGGCTAAATTCCGAAAAAATCTGCGCTGCGTGCAGAGTTAGTGTCTGTGGCGAGCGGTAGGTATAGCATTTCAACAATTTCGGTATTCGTGTAAAACCGGCGCGAAAGTTTTGTGAAAAAGAGCTGTAAGTAGTGAAGTAACGGAAGATATAAATCTGTTAGTACAAAAAGTAGCGTGGCGAGGTGTTCCGCTGCAGGCTAGTGAATACCGAAATGCCACGAGGTCACAAGTAACGGCAAGGGGTTGTACAAGTACTTTCTTGTTAGTACCAACCATCTTATTACAAAAACTGCATTTTGCATACATTAAGGCTGCGTTTCAACCGGAGACGTGGGAGGTAGCTGAGCGTTGCGAGGATGCGATGCATTGCGAGGCTTTGTTACGACGTAAGTGTTTCCACCAGAGATGTGCCAGCTTAGCGGACACGGGCGGTTAACCATGTTTAGCGGACACACACCGTCTAGAGACTGCTATTCTTTCGCCCGCGTCTTTCCCTAGGACACATACCTCGCAACACATTCCTCGCAACACATTCCTCTCAAACATGAAAGATGTTTTGCACAAATACCTAATACCTAGCTCCGCGGAATTGTTTCCACCTGAGCTGCGCTGAGCGAGGCTAGGTAAATGAAGTGATTCTATTGGTTGTTAAAAACACATTTCTCGCTACGTATCTCTAGTGGAAACCTCACCTCAGCTCAACCTCAACAGCCTTTAATAGTCCACTGCTGGACGCAGGCCTCCCCTGATTTTTTATCTCATGGGGGTAATGCCCATAATCCCCACGCTGGGCATGCGGGTTGGGGATCGCATCGGTGGTAGATCTATTCTGCAAGAGGCGCTGCTGCCCGCCCCCGGTGTATGTCCCTTAGTCGCCTCTTACGACACTCACGGGAAGAGTGTCGTAATCGTCGGGTGGTGCAAATTCTAAGCCGGCACCACACGGCTCGGCACGGCTGGTGGAAACGCAGCCTAATAATGGGGTAATGACAAGCCTTCACTTAAAAATGCGACGCTTAAATATGGAAACTGTATGACCCACATAATTTTTTTGTGTTAAAAACGTGCATTCTCAGTTAATTGCTTTATATAACCAATTTTATAAATCCATTAAAATACCGTGGTGTTTTATTTGTAGCGTAAAAAAGTTAACTCTCACTAAGTGTTTGTAAAACCAACTAGGTACCTACTCTACTTTTCCGACCCCGATTTACGTCATGCCAATAATTATACTGAAGATGCTTAAGGCCCATACCCCACCCAAAGTGGCGCCGCAACCTAATTTATCTTATTATTCCGCTTGACTAAGGAATTTTCAAAAATCCATCTTCCAGTTTGTGATACTTACCTATCATAAGCTTTTTTTAATGCCTCTGTAATAGTTTATTCTATTTAGTTTAGGCAGAGATACGAAGTTGCCCTTGGTGGCCACCAAAATCTATTTGCGTATCTCTTCCTAAACTAAATAGAATAAAACTATTACAGAGGTATTAAAAAAAGCTTATGATAGGTATCACAAACTGGAAGATGGATTTTTGAAAATTCCTTTGTTAAACGGAATAATAACATAATGTAGGTGGTGGCGCTAGTTTAGGTGCTGTATGCGCCAAAAGCCGCTAATGCTTAAGCCGGGCACTATAAATGGACAATGATAGAACAAGAGCATATCAAAACTGGTTTTAACAATTATCATAATTTGTCTAATATTTTCATTTTATTAGATAAATAAATAAATAATGCTGGACAATTCATACAGCATTACCTAGCCCCAAGCTAAGCAGAGCTTAGATACCTACACGAATAATCAAATTTTGTTATTCAATAGGGATACCCCGACTCATGGATAATGGTCCAGCTGTGGACCATTATAGGCTGTTGAGGTGAGGGGGGGAAGTGTTTATTTTGTAAGCCTTAAGAAATAAACGTTATTGAATTGAATTTTTTTTTAATTGAAAAATCTGTTCTGTTGCTCGTTGCGAGCGACATTTTCCCAGTACGTACCTAATTACTGCACGAACGTTCGCTGTGTAACACGCACGTTACATAATACCCCGTTACGCCATCGCACCGGTCAGTACAAACTTACGCTCTTTTTTTCTTTTCTTTTTTTTCGGCGAGGAAATTCGTTTACGAACCTATGCCCTATTCCAACCCTACCCGTGTTGATTAGTTTGTTAGAATTAGGTTTAGTTAAGCAATAATTTGTTTTATTTTATAATTGTTTGCGTCTGTATTTTTTACTGTATGTTTCATGGGTGATGTTATCGCTAAGCGATAAAACCCTTAAATAAATAAATTAAAAAAAAAAAAAAAAAAAAAAAAAAAAAAAAAAAAACCCTACCTATTTGAGCATTTCTATATCAGTAGGTAAAATGTATGTGGGGGTTTTATAAATTCATAAACATTATCCTATAAACTCGGTTTTAGAATCCTTGTTATTTTTTGTAAACAAAGGTAGGGGTAAGAAACAGTAAGATATAATTAAGGAAAATATTTTATGACACTGATATTAACAGAGTAAATTGCAGAAGTGCGGAACATTTTTTGGTTTTGTTCACAGCTTTAATTCATGAATTCATCCGTTGTTAGTTCGAATTAGCACCATTATCGCTACTTGTGGAATTAACCGTTTTTGAAGTTTTTGTGTTTGTTTATAGTGGTACCTTGCTGTTACCCCTTAGTTTTCTCTTATTGTTTTCAGTTTGTGTAAAGTTTTCATACATAAATGTCGCATATTAGATTTTAACGGGTATTTTTTGTGTTTATTTATCATTTTTTTCGACGTTCAGGCTTACACACTGTCGTGCGTGATTACCGGATGACTCTACTCGGTTCTATGTTAAAACTACGGGAAAAATACGTAAATAAACGTGATGAATATCCGTTACATAGTAATAAATATTTTGTTAAGTTTAAGAATATTTATAAACGTCTGTGTTTACATAAAATATATTGTATTCTAGAACCCATTATATATCTAATAGCTTCTAGTTGCAGAACGGCGAAATATTATGTCTACGTATCTTGCGTTAGATTCACATCATCCCATTCAGGGGGGATGGATGGATGGAAGACAATGGAGCCTTTGAGCTGCAACAGCTGTGTTTATTCACGTCAAAATGGCCCTATTTTCACATGACCGACTTAGATAGCTTTCATGTTACTTTAGCTGCAATGATTCTAAAGTACACACTCAGAAGGTAACCACGATTTACTTAGATCTACCGAAAATAAGAGCAAGAATTTGTGTATTTTTAGGGTTTCAAAGATCGGTTTTGAAACCCTTATGGTCTCGCTCTGTCCGTCCCCGCTCTTTCTTGAATATCTCAGTAACTACTGCAGCTATTAACTTGAAATTTGAAATAATGATACATTTCGTGCGCCATTACTGATTTTAAGAAAAAAAATATAAATAAATGAAAAATGAAAATGAATATTTTCAGTACAAATTTTGATGTTGAAATTTCAAAAGAGACCTAGGAAGGCAAATGGGGTATCAAATGAAAGGTATCGTTTTGTACATTTCAAAACACTTTTTGAAATATCTGTAAATTTCATACTTTATGAAATATTTAAAAAAAAATCGAAAAATTGACCATACCCCCCCCCCCCTATCTCCGAAGAATGCAGACCGATCCACGTACAATGTATTAGGCGTTTGTAGATATAGATCTATATTTTACAGAAAAAATATAGAGAAGTCTGTAATAATAATAGTTTTTGAAAAATGGTAAAAAAGGGGGGGAATTTTTTTTCAAAAGGGGGGGTACCTACCTATGTGGGGTATCAAATGAAAGGTATCGTTTTGACCATATCAAAACACTTTTTGAAATTTCTGTAAGTTTCATACTTTTTGAAATATTTACAGAAATTTCAAAAAGTGTTTTGATATGGTCAAAACGATACCTTTCATTTGATACCCCACATAGGTAGGTACCCCCCCTTTTGAAAAAAAATTCCCCCCCTTTTTTACCATTTTTCAAAAACTATTATTATTACAGACTTCTCTATATTTTATTTTTTTTATTTTGATGTTGAAATTTCAAAAGAGACCTAGGAAGGCAAATGGGGTATCAAATGAAAGGTATCGTTTTGTACATTTCAAAACACTTTTTGAAATATCTGTAAATTTCATACTTTATGAAATATTTAAAAAAAAATCGAAAAATTGACCATACCCCCCCCCTATCTCCGAAGAATGCAGACCGATCCACGTACAATGTATTAGGCGTTTGTAGATATAGATCTATATTTTACAGAAAAAATATAGAGAAGTCTGTAATAATAATAGTTTTTGAAAAATGGTAAAAAAGGGGGGGAATTTTTTTTCAAAAGGGGGGGTACCTACCTATGTGGGGTATCAAATGAAAGGTATCGTTTTGACCATATCAAAACACTTTTTGAAATTTCTGTAAGTTTCATACTTTTTGAAATATTTACAGAAATTTCAAAAAGTGTTTTGATATGGTCAAAACGATACCTTTCATTTGATACCCCACATAGGTAGGTACCCCCCCTTTTGAAAAAAAATTCCCCCCCTTTTTTACCATTTTTCAAAAACTATTATTATTACAGACTTCTCTATATTTTATTTTTTTTATTTTGATGTTGAAATTTCAAAAGAGACCTAGAAAGGCAAATGGGGTATCAAATGAAAGGTATCGTTTTGACCATTTCAAAACACTTTTTGAAATTTCTGTAAGTTTCATACTTTTTGAAATATTTCAAAAATAGTCGAAAAATTGACCTTTCCCCCCCCCCCCCCTAGCTCCGAAGATTGATGACTGATCCATGTACAATGTATTAAGCGTTTGTAGATATCGATCTATATTTTACAGGAAAAATATAGAGAAGTCTGTAATAATAATAGTTTTTGAAAAATGGTAAAAAAGGGGGGGAATTTTTTTTCAAAAGGAGGGGTACCTGCCTATGTGGGGTATCAAATGAAAGGTATCGTTTTGACCATTTCAAAACACTTTTTGAAATTTCTGTGAGTTCCATACTTTTTGAAATATTTCAAAAAAAGACGAAAAATTGACCATTCCCCCCCCCCTAGCTCCGAAGATTGCAGACCGATCCATGTACAATGTATTAGGCGTTTGTAGATATCAAACTATATTTTACAGGAAAAATATAGAGAAGTCTGTAATAATAATAGTTTTTGAAAGATGGTCAAAAAGGGGGGGATTTTTTTTTCAAAAGGAAGGGTACCTGCCTATGTGGGGTATCAAATGAAAGGTATCGTTTTGACCATTTCAAAACACTTTTTGAAATTTCTGTGAGTTCCATACTTTTTGAAATATTTCAAAAAAAGACGAGAAATTGACCATTCCCCCCCCCTAGCTCCGAAGATTGCAGACCGATCCATGTACAATGTATTAGGCGTTTGTAGATATCAATCTATATTTTACAGGAAAAATATAGAGAAGTCTGTAATAATAATAGTTTTTGAAAGATGGTCAAAAAGGGGGGGAATTTTTTTTCAAAAGGAGGGGCACCTGCCTATGTGGGGTATCAAATGAAAGGTATCGTTTTGACCATTTCAAAACACTTTTTGAAATTTCTGTAAGTTTCATACTTTTTGAAATATTTAAAAAAAAGACGAAAAATTGACCATTCCCCCCCCTTACCTCCGAAGATTGATGACCGATCCATGTACAATGTATTAGGCGTTTGTAGATATCAATCTATATTTTACAGGAAAAATATAGAGAAGTCTGTAATAATAATAGTTTTTGAAAAATGGTCAAAAAGGGGTTTTTTTTTCAAAAGGGGGTACCTACCCATGTGGGGTATCAAATGAAAGGTATCGTTTCGACCTTTTTAAAGCACTTTTTGAAATTTCTGTAAGTTTCATACTTTTTAAAATATTTCAGAAAATTGATTGTCCAAATAATTGGCAAATGTTTGAAACCCTCGGCGCGCGAGTTACACTCGCACTTGGCGGATCTTGTTTTTTGTTTGTTTGTATTCATATCAAAACATTATTCAGTAACACAGAAGTAATATCTATTTATTACTGGTAAGACCTTATAACAAATAGAGTAGTCAGCAAAATAATTCTATAAGTAGGTAAATTAACAGTAATTCTATTTTTTTATTCTATACTTGGGGTTATATACTTGTTGGCACCGATAAATGATTAAATTGAATTGGCATTATCTGAAATCATTATGTGTGTACAGAAAAATCGATACTTGTAGTACATGTCACAAGAAATAATATAATGGGGGCCTAAGCCACAAACCCTAATGCCCGGGAGAATTTACAGAAAACCCTGACTTGAACTTTGACCTGGTACTATCTAATCTACACTAACTTCTACTGGGTGCAGTCATCAACTATAGCAGCTTAACGTTTCATACTTTTAAAACTCAAATAACTCCGGAATGTTTTGGGGACTTTTAAAATTATATGCTCAAACTTAAAGTGCAGCCAAGCACCATCACCATGAGCGAACCAAGATAGTGATTTTCGCTTTCGTTACTCACTGTACCTAGCAGAACAAAACGTCTACATTAGACTGACTAGAGGCTTAAGATTTCTACCGCAAAATGTCCGCACAGAATAGATTAAACTTAGAAAGGTCTACATACCCCAAATTGTGTGTGAGACCTGTGTGGGCATGTGAACCTCCTTGACAATTACTTACTGCATACCTTTGAGCTTATCAAGTCCCAAAAAGCTTAGCCGTCATAGTTTCTGGCGGAGCATGGTACGAAAATTCAGGTTGGGAACTAGTTATCAGACTTATCAGTGATATAGTAGAATACCTGAATGCGTAATTAGTTTGAACATTGCAGCTTTCCTTTTGTTTGAATTATTCGTCAGCTAAACTTTTTTTACACTTTATTTGGTACGTAAGTAACCCTATAAATTATTTCGCTGTTTGAAATGTTTCTTATATTTTGTAGATGTTTTTCTCAGATAAGCTAGAGGGCTTTATTTGGAGAAAAGAAATAAGGCCTTAACACAACTCTAGGGCTTACTGTGCCTAATTAAGTTACCTATCTATTAGTATTCAATGAAACATTTGTTGGACTACATCTCAGTTATGTAATAGAACATAAAAACATATTTATTTAACATATTACATTTCATTTCATTTCATTTATTTATTCCGTTTTGATACATGTTATTATACACTAGGAAAAGTCATAGTGGTATACATCGTTATAAAATAAATTAAATAATTAAAAATTAAAATATTACATTAAATTTATATAACTAGCAGGTAACCTACAGTAAGTATATAAGGCTCCCAATGGTAGATAGTAGGTAGAGTTACATTATATTGCCTTTATATTATATACAATGGCCTGTTAAACTGATAAAAAAAGTTATTGCTGAAGGTTTGGAAACAATGTTTTTTATTTATAGATCTCACACTAGGGCCTGTATCGTGAGATCCAAACTGGTAATTCTTACAGACACAAGTAGGTCCTTTGACCTACGTCCTTTTTTAATAGACATGCTGTTTAATACATAATCGTTTTATAAAGTTTTCATCATCAGCCTACATCAGTCCACTGCTGGACATAGGCCTCCCCTAATGAGCGCCATAGCGCCCTGTCTTCAGCTTGCCGCATCCAGCATCTGCCAGCAGTCTTTCGCAAATCGTCATCCCACCTGGTCGGAGGGCGTCCTACACTACGTTTGCCGAGTCGCGGTCTCCACTCAAGAACACGTTTACCCCAGCGGTTGTCGGTTCTTCTCGAGATATGGCCAGTCCACTGCCACTTCAGCTTGCTAATCCTTTGAGCTATGTCGATAACCTTTATAAAGTTTTAAGCCTCTAAAACTATATCATATTTAAAAAAGTGGAAGAGCGAAGCCACTAACACAAGTATATCCATAATATTTAAATGGTGTTATCTACTATGATTAAGATTGTGTATCTTTTTTAATGAATAAAACATTTTGTATTTGAATTTTGTATCCTAGATGTAGCTCCATCTATAAAAACTTTTAATGAATCACTAGCCGCCCAGGAACTACCTAAATAAACATTACTATTATTCCTACACCAGCAGTAAATTTTCTAGTACCCGCAGTTAACAAACTAAATTACAAAATGCCTAGCGAAAGGTTCAAGACGGGGTCGCGTTTTCAAACCTTATCTCCTCGTGCATGGTTGCATTTCGCAACATACAAGTTTACTTCAAACTTGCTAGTTACCTGCGCTATGCGATAAAGATAGCATGCACCCGTTTTACCCGATACCTCCTGAAACTCTTCCAACCCAACAGCGTAGATATAGGTTAGCTATTATAACTACATATGTATATGTCCTCGGCAATACCGTTGTTGTGAGCTGGATAGAACTCTACAAAGTTGAAGCAAGTTTATCATTGCAATAGATAGGTAACTCTATCTCATTCACAATTTACACCAGATCAGACCCGGTAAAATACGCTCCAACGGGGTTCATTGTTATGATCTCACTTTATCCCAAGAACCAGTGAATGAATGAGTGAATGCGAATGAACACTTTGTTGTTCTAAATAATAACATGAATAATCTTATTCGAAATAAAAATCAACAGTATAAAAGGCGGCCAATGATGGAAAGAAAGATCAATGAATTAGTGGATTTCTATATCAATAGAAAATACGAATAAAAATTATCTTCTTCATAGACCCTTTATGTCAATCAGTAGGTAAGCGAGTATTGTAACCTTATAGTAACAAAATAAATGTTAATTTTAATAATTAAAGTAGATTTTTTAGTGGGGACCAACGGAAAGTTTTATTCCCGTTCGTCCCCATGTTAATACACGCGGGGACGAGCGGGAAATAAACTTCCCATTGGTACCCAATGGGGACGAAGCGTGGGGATAAGCCAGCCGTTAGTAGTGCACAGACAGTAAATAACCGAAATAATATACAAATTTTGAGCTGATTCGCAAGCTCAAATGATATAATAAAATCATTTATTTATTTATGTTCTATAAGAAGCATCGCTGAAAAATAAAACTTCAAATTTGTTTAGTGTATTCACTTAAAATCAGTGTACATAAAGTATCAATTGTCTGCGAACATATTCCTCTTCTAATTCTTCCACTAGAACGCTCCTTGTATACATGGGCTCCTCGAGCTTTTGTCGATAGAACCCTTCAAATATTTCTGTCACCTACCTGCACTTTCTCGCAAATTACGAGCATACCTAGGCAGGTAAGTAGGTACTTGTAATTTGTGAGAAGGAGAAGGGAACTTACCTAGGTAAGCAGCTTCAGCTGTTGGAATAAGCCTTGCTACGGTTTGCTGGAAGAAAACTCTTATTAAGGCTCTTATTAAGCTCGCCTATGTACATAAAAACAATAAAGAATTAGAGATACCTTTAGAATAGATTAGTTAGGCGATTATCTAAAAACAAACCCTAAAAGATCTCGAGAAGAACCGAAAACCGCTGGGGTAAACGTGTTCTTGATTGGAGACCGCGACTTGGCAAACGTAGTGTAGGACGCCCTCCGACCAGGTGGGATGACGATTTGCCAAAGACTGCTGGCAGATGCTGGATGCGGCAAGCTGAAGACAGGGCGCTATGGCGCTCATTAGGGGAGGCCAATGTCCAGCTGTGGACTAATGTAGGCCGATGATGATGAAACCCCATAATAAAATACCGTATGTTTCATAAGTATCGAAACTACGACTTATTATTATTTTTTCTTGCCTGTAGCTTCTTAATAAATTATCTAAGTCACTTCATTAAGTTTGGTACAGCGTACTAAGGAAAAACACATAAATTAAATGAGGTTGTACCGTTGTTATTATCTCCAAGCAAATATTAAATTCTAAGAACAAACAATACCTACAACAGATGTTCACGTTATATTTTCTTTCACTTCAGTGTGCTTATTCGTAGAACTTGTTTTTTCCATGGGCTGGTCTGCATCATTAAAGTTTTCCACAAGATCAGAGCAAGATCTTGTTACATGTAGAGTTCGCGTTGTTGGGAATTGTTAGTAATTATGGAACATTTATTTATTTATTTATTAACACATTATTGTACCAAAAGAAAAAGAGAAAATACATGAATGACATAAAATCTTATATCTAAATATAAATTGACAGTACAAAAGGCGGCCTTATCGCTGAGAGCGATTTCTCCCAGGCAACATTTTGCCCTCTTATTTCTTTATTAGCTTATTACCATTCAGAGAAGTAAACTCAAATTAAATGCCTGAAAAGGATTGAAAAATTAAAATAAAATTACAATTACTGTGAATTAACTATGGCTCCATAGAAAACAAGATCCGCCAAGTGCGAGTGTAACTCGCGCGCCGAGGGTTTCAAACATTTGCCAATTATTTGGACAATCAATATTCTGAAATATTTTAAAAAGTATGAAACTTACAGATATTTCAAAAAGTGTTTTAAAAAGGCCAAAACGATACCTTTCATTTGATATGCCACATGTAGGGTAGGACCCCTTTTGAAAAAAAATCCCCCTTTTTGACCATTTTTCAAAAACTATTATTATTACAGACTTCTCTATATTTTTCCTGTAAAATATAGATTGATGTCTACAAACGCCTAATACATTGTACATGGATCGGTCTGCAATCTTCGGAGCTAGGGGGGGGGGAATGGTCAATTTTTCGACTATTTTTGAAATATTTCAAAAAGTATGAAACTTACAAAAATTTCAAAAAGTGTTTTGAAATGGTCATACTGATACCTTTCATTTGATACCCAACATGGGTAGGTACCCCCCCTTTTGAAAAAAAATTCCCCCCCTTTTTGACCATTTTTCAAAAACTATTATTATTACAGACTTCTCTATATTTTTCCTGTAAAATATAGATCGATATCTACAAACGCTTAATACATTGTACATGAATCGGTCTGCAATCTTCGGAGATAGGGGGGGGGGAAAGGGCAATTTTTCGACTTTTTTTGAAATATTTCATAAAGTATGAAACTTACAGAAATTTCAAAAAGTGTTTTGAAATGGTCAAAACGATACCTTTCATTTGATACCCCACATGGGTAGGTACCCTCCATTTTGAAAAAAAAATCCACCCTTTTTTGACCATTTTTCAAAAATTATTATTATTACAGACTTCTCTATATTTTTCCTGTAAAATATAGATTGATGTCTACAAACGCCTAATACATTGTACATGGATCGGTCTGCAATCTTCGGAGCTAGGGGGGGGGGAATGGTCAATTTTTCGACTTTTTTTGAAATATTTCAAAAAGTATGAAACTCACAGAAATTTTAAAAAGTGTTTTGAAATGGTCAAAACGATACCTTTCATTTGATACCCCACATGGGGAGGTACCCCCCCTTTTGAAAAAAAATTCCCCCCTTTTTTGACCATTTTTCAAAAACTATTATTATTACAGACTTCTCTATATTTTTCCTGTAAAATATAGATCTATATCTACAAACGCCTAATACATTGTACATGAATCGGTCTGCAATCTTCGGAGATAGGGGGGGGGAAAGGGCAATTTTTCGACTTTTTTTGAAATATTTCAAAAAGTATGAAACTTACAGAAATTTCAAAAAGTGTTTTGAAATAGTCAAAACGATACCTTTCATTTGATACCCCACATGGGGAGGTACCCCCCCTTTTGAAAAAAAATTCCCCCCTTTATTGACCATTTTTCAAAAACTATTATTATTACAGACTTCTCTATATTTTTCCTGTAAAATATAGATCTATATCTACAAACGCCTAATACATTGTACATGAATCGGTCTGCGATCTTCGGAGATAGGGGGGGGGGGAAAGGGCAATTTTTCGACTTTTTTTGAAATATTTCAAAAAGTATGAAACTTACAGAAATTTCAAAAAGTGTTTTAAAATGGTCAAAACGATACCTTTCATTTGATACCCCACATGGGTAGGTACCCTCCATTTTGAAAAAAAAACCCCCCCTTTTTGACCTTTTTTCAAAAACTATTATTATTACAGACTTCTCTATATTTTTCCTGTAAAATATAGATCAATATCTACAAACGCCTAATACATTGTACATGGATCGGTCTGCAATCTTCGGAGATAGGGGGGGGGGAATGGTCAATTTTTCGACTTTTTTTGAAATATTTCAAAAAGTATGAAATTTACAGAAATTTCAAAAAGTGTTTTGAAATGTACAAAACGATACCTTTCATTTGATACCCCATTTGCCTTCCTAAGTCTCTTTTGAAATTTCAACATCAAAATTTGTATTGAAATTATTCATTTTCATTTTTCATTTATTTATATATTTTTTTCTTGAAATCAGTAATGGCGCACGAAATGTATCATTATTTCAAATTTCAAGTTAATAGCTGCAGTAGTTACTGAGATATTCAAGAAAGAGCGGGGACGGACAGAGCGAGACCATAAGGGTTTCAAAACCGATCTTTGAAACCCTAAAAATTAGTTTTTCAGAAAAAATCTTCAAGAAAATAGAATCTTGCATCAAGCGGCATATTTGACTGGTAGTATGTAGATGGAATCTCTTTGCGAACGTGAACTGGCTGGAGCTAACCTGCTGAGTATCCTGAGCTTTTGCTGCTTTACGTAGGTTTATGCAATCCAACCAATGTCAAACATTTCAGCACCACCCACGTTTGAAATACTTATAATTATATATATACTCTACGACATATATGCCAGTAGAGTTGGCCCACGGAGTTATAGTTAGTTATTCAAGACCAATCTCGGTCTAGCGAGCCATATAGAAATCTCATGATAGAAATAATAATCTTTAATGTCTAGGGTCGCCTTCAACGAAATTGATGAGGAGGCCTATATATATATATATTTATATATATAACAAAGAAAATAAAATAATGTTCAAAGAAACGATGCCGCGCCACTAATAGCTGCCAGATATGTACAACGCCGCCTGGCTCATACGTTATATTTATCGATTTCTGATATAAATCTGAATCAGAAATCGATAAATATATTATTTAAATATATATATTCTTATTTAGGTACATAAATACATAAAATCTGAAGTCAGTTGTCAGCGACGCTTACCTAAGAGCATTGTAAACACAGCAGTTGAAATACTAGAACTGAGCCTTTGAGTTTGCTCAAATTCCCAATAGATTCAGTCGTAAATTGGAATCCACTTTAGTAAATACCAATCTACTATTATTAGTAAGTATCCTCTTCGAGGATTTATCAAAGAGCCTTGGGGCTTGTTTACAGATGTTACCTATTAATCATACGCCTCTAAAAGAAATGAAATAATGTCCCAAAAATTTTCGACTTCAGCGGGACTCGAACGGTGGGGTGCGGGTTCGAGAAGTCGAAAGTCGAGAGATTTTTGGGACTTGATTTCACTTTCTTCAAGATACCGATGCGTATCCGAAAATGAAAAAGAGTAGGTTCATTACCGAACCTTCGTTTAAATTTCGTTCGTTTGCGAAACTTCGTTTTGAAGAAAGAGAGTAGACGTCCAGAGTGCAATAACAAAAATCCATACGCCCCTAAAGTCTGCGTTTTATGTTGATATCCTATTTTATTTCTGTATCGTCGGATGTTGGGGTAATTATATTATTTTTTACATTTAATTTTACATTATTTTTACTTATAGGTATATTAAAATTTTCTAGGAGAGGTTAAAACGAAGTTAAGTAATTATTACCTTACACAAGTTAATGTTACCATATATTTTTGTATCATTCAGTTAATTGTTGGTTTTTTGTACGAAAATACTTGAAAAACTTGTTTATTCATTTAACCTGACCACCCTACACGGGTTTTATTCATTTGCTTGCAAGAATCACCTCAAACTACACAAAAACTTCGCTACCCGTCCCGCGGGTGAAGTTCCCACTTGTTCGTTGACGTCGTCGAGTCGACTCTTTTGCAAGTTATATTTTTGTTGCCATTACTTATTCATGTGCTCCGTCCGCGAGTTAATATTTAAACTATTCATTGTATAATATTGGGTATAAATGGCCCTCAATATTTAAATAAACTTCTAAAGGAAGGTTATTCAGTGCGAAGTCTCTTGGATGTCTAGGCTTTAGGTATACTCAATCCCAAGGCTATTTCTAAACCGAACACTCAATCTAACGAACGACGTTGTATCTATGCATAGGCCTACTCTATCGCAACGACTAAGATCCTATAAAATTCCAGCCAGTAAATAAAGCGATAGTATTACTTCTAAACGATATCATATTGGAGTAGAACTTTTATTAGTTGGTTAGTGCAGTTTGTCTAAGAACGGCAACTTGTATGAAACTTTAGTAATTTCTGGTTAGATGGAGGGGTGATCTGTTTCACTGTCCTCTCAGTTTCGGCCCAAACCAAACCGGGTTGAAAGGGTCCGGCGGCACCTGCCTGTGGTTTGAACACCATTAAATCCCATCAACAAGTTTGCAAAAGCTTTACGCGCTAATCTCGTTGACTCTACGGCAGGGCCATTTGCCGTAGAGTCAACGAGATTACCGAATTTTAATTTGATAAGGGCCGGCTTTTGTCTTCACAGATTCGTAATGAATTTATTCCATTAACTTACTTTGTTACTTGGTTTTGGGTTAGATTAAGCCCAAAGTTTTTAGCTTTCCAAACAACTAAGTTCCATAAATTTCAGTTTGTTCTTCAAATGAAAGTTGAGACCGCAAGGCGATACTGTTGCTCTTTTGTCAACGGCTTTTTAACCCACTGGCAGTCCTTGATTTACGAATTTTACTGGAATCCTTTTCGCGATTTCTACAATAGCTTGGTTTTTCATTGATTGTGCTGTGTGAGAGCCAAGGCTGGCGGCTCCACCTTAGCCTTGATAGCTCGTACCTATAACGGAACTAGGCGGAACAAAGCATGTGGCGTGCGGAAATGTACGAGCAGGTGGGTAATAGTACTTAAGTCGTGCTTGATTACGATAGTAAGTACTAGTAGGTTTTGATATAGGTTAAATAAATGAAGTGCATAAACCGCCATACATGTTGGTTTGACCAGTCGACTCATAAAATTTGAAAAAAAAAACGAACTTGAAATTAATCGGTACATATAAACGTGTTAGAGCAGATCATTAGCGTTTATAGATATCTCTCATTCGTCTAACAAATATTTAATAGGTACCTATTCTAATGTTACAAAACATCGAATCGATACAAGATTGCAAACTTGAATGTGCTCAGGTGACTCTGATATAAATAGAAGCCCTCGAGTGTAATGTAAACACACGTTTGTTGCAATTTATGCAAATAGTCCAATTATAAACACATGTCGTGAAACTGAAATGTGTAGGCGGATACGTTTTACATATTGTAGGTATGGCATGTTTATTTATATTTATCAACAGGAACAATAATTGCTAAAATATTCAACCATCTTCATCATGAATAATGATTCCCGAATTCTTTGTTGTGAGTTTCGACAAACAGTCTGCTATTATCAACGCAGCTAACAATGAAAATAAAATAGCGCTCTTGGAGCACGCAATGCAAGGAAGTCATTATTGAAAGACCTTATAAATAGGAGGGAAAACTTTTCTTTTCGAATCCATGTAATAAAGGGTGCTTATTGATGGTGAATCAAAGGGGGGTGAATCAAAGTGGGAGCATGGCGCTTGGCCGAGCCAGGCGATGAGGTATTCATTGTGCCTCGTTTCACTCAATTGAACTCATAGTCACACCATTAATCATTTCGACGCCATTGTAAGCGATATTAACTGTTCTGATTTTCAAAAGCGTTGTATTAAACGATTTTTCAGTTTTGCAGACGATTAGGGGATTCAGTTTACCTACTTACATATTAAAATCAGACACAGGCTTTTAGTTAAGTTTATTTATTGTATGACAAAGATATTAAATACATTGGTAAATATTCATGAACCCTGTCAGATAGGGACTTATTTGGGTTTGATGAATGTATTGCATGTATACTAAAATTATAAAGAGGAAAGCTTTGTTTGTTTGATTTGAATAGGCTCCGAAACTTAGATCGATTCTAAAAATTCTTTCACCATTGGAATCCTACATTATCCCTGATAAATATCATCATCATCATCAGCCTACACCAGTCCACTGCTGGACATAGGCCTCCCCTAATAAGCGCCATAGCGCCCTGTCTTCAGCTTGCCGCATCCAGCATCTGCCAGCAGTCTTTCGCAAATAATCATCCCACCTGGTCGGAGGGCGTCCTACACTTCGTTTTCCGAAACGTCGCGGTCTCCACTCAAGAACACGTTCACCCCAGCGGTTGTCGGTTCTTCTTGAAATATGGCCAGCCCACTGCCACTTCAGCTTGCTAATCCTTTGAGCTATGTCGATAACCTTGTATCTCTGTCGGATGTATTTGTTGCGAATCCTATCCTTCAGAGAAACACCGAGCATAAGTCTCTCCATAGCTCGCTGGGCGACTAACAAATAAACATAATTGATAAACATAGGCTATAGAATATACCCGTGCGAAGCCAGGGCGGAACGCTAGTACAGTATATGCATAAATGCATTAGGTAGGTATCTTTAACTATCTTTATCTTATACAAATCTTTATTCAGAAAGAAAATAACAATCAAATAACAAATTTAAATTAAAAGTAGTATTTACAATAGAAACAATTAAGCTCTCTGCAAACTGTTGCAAACAATCTACAGGTAGCTCAACTGATCCATATCAATACCAGTTGGAAGCGTGCCTAAGACACTGGCTGCATTGCCCCGTTGTATAGCAATGCTGATGCGCTGTGCCAGATACTCACCAGCTCTCGGGTAACGCGTCGCGTCGCTTCGACCAGACGCTCAGATAATTTTTTGAAAACCCGGAGAGCCTCGGTACCCCACGAACCTAGGGTCTCGACTCCAAGGGGAGCAAATGTGTAGGCTCTGTCGAGACCTGCATATTTCTTTATCTTTGATTAAGGTATATATTTTATATGGGCCGTAGTTTTCAGCATTTTGCTCTGTGTACATAAAATGTTTAGTTATGTATTTTTTTTGTATTTAACTTTGTTTATATGAATATTTAATTTTGTGCCTGAAACAAACGGATTTTATTTATTTAGTATAAACGTTATAATAAACGATTTTTTTTGACTGTCATCTGGTAAATACACAATGACATAAGCTCTGGCCTAATTCTGCGCGCTTAACTATGACAATGCCTGGTAAGGGCCAGGTGTGCAGAGAACCCATATAGGTACATCGTGTGATCCTTTCATCAGCCATTACTCGCCTCGTTCATATTAAATGTGAAGACACAAGTACAAGTGTCTTATTGATGCCCTTAGCTCTAATGAAGAGGAATATCTTATCTCGACTATTCAAAGGCTATATTAGGCTATGTTTCGCATGTTTGCTCCGAAACTAAACAAACGATCCCGTTTGTTTGCCGAGATGAAATAATTAACTTTATGTTGTCAGTCTTGGGTACGATCAAAACAATGATACTGCTCTAATTTCTTTGTTTCGTTATTTGATGTCGAATAACAGGAATTTGGAGATTTCCATGCCTCAGCTTTTTTATTTAATCTGGTACTTAATCGATTTCAGCTATCTTCATCATACATAATAAATGCGAAAGTTTCGATGATTGGAGGTTCGTCACGCCAAAACAGATCAGGTTAAAATTTGCATAGATGTATTTTATACCATTATTTACATAACTTAAAGGCTAATTTTAATCCTGGAAAAACATAGATGCTTTAATAGTACCATAACAACTACATTAAATACCTACATTATAAAAGTTGGAAAGTGTTTAAAAAAAATTTATTCAGTTCAATAAAATAGTAATTTTACGTTAGTAATTTTTAGGTATACATATGTATAAAAATTGTACATTGCCTTACAACTTGATGAATGTAAGGCCATCATGCAATGCAAAATTAATTGGCATATCACGAAACCATGTTTGCTTGTAGCTATTAAATATAAACGAAGTGTTTTCCAAACTAAGCTATTAAAACGAATTGCTGATTTTCGCATAATAGGTGCTTAAATGCATTAAATTGAAGGGTCAAGGGTGATTACCGTTCTAAGTATTAACTGGTATTATAGACTTACTAGCACCCGCCCCTTCATCAAGTGTAGCAGAGCAGTGCTGTAAAACTATTGGTTTACGCGGCGCTAACCAGCAAAGCTATTAGCCAGCATGATTTTTCCAAAATCTTCAGTTATAATTAATTCTTATTCTTATATTTAATATTCAGCAAATTAAAAAAAACTTTTGTTAACTATACATACAATCCTTCCTAAAATCATCCCATCATCCATTGGTAAAAAGCACATGATACCAGGACTAAAGTAGTAGTAAAAATAAAATACTAGGACTAAAGTCACCGATATAGCTCTCAGAATTAGCAAGCTGAAGTGGCAGTAGTGGGCAGGTCATATAGCTCGCAGAACTGATAACCACTGGGGAGTAAAGGTTCTCGAGTGGCGGCCGCGATACAACGTGAAACGTTGGATTGTGTTGGGAGAACATCAACTCGATGGACCGACGGCGTCGTAGCGGTCGCAGGGAGTCGATGGATGGAAGCGGCTCAGGACCGCTCTTTGTGGCGTCGTATGGGGGAGGCCTATGTCAGCAGTGGACGTATATGGGCTGATATGATGATGATGAATCAAGTTTTTGATGGTGCGTAACTCGCACAGCTTTCTATATAATTTAATATAGCTCCAAAAAATTTCGATTTCGGACTCGAACCCTTTAATAATGTCCCACGTAGTTTCGATTTTGGCGGTAATCGAACCACACCCCCATCCTCAGTATGGGTGTGCTCTAACCAACTGCACGCCTCGAAACGGCGCGGGCGCTAGAGTCGTAAGAGGTCCCAGAGATTTCCGACGACGCGTGTATTCGATTTCGATGCTTAGTGGTTAGAGCACACCCGTTCTGAGGGTAAGACGCGGGTTCGAATCCAGCCGAAATAAAAAAAATGGGACATTATTAAATTTTCGTATAGTAGGTAATCGTTTCGGTGGGTGTGGAGTTAACGATTTCGTACAGACAAACGCGCCGGCGGACTTTGTTTAATAATTATTGTGATTATCCAAAGTCTAGGCAGGAATAGGTAATAGTGCTAAACACGCGAGCTTTCTTTGCTCACATCAACTGCGGAGTAAGGGGGCGATTATATAATGCCATTTTGTGATAGGAAGGCATAGGACTTCGCGTCTAAACGAGCGCAGCGGGACAGAGCAGATCGGCGTAAGCTCATAAATCGAGTATTTGCTAATTATCTGATAATTAAGACATTTGTTTGCAAAAATAAGCCAATGGTGCCCCGAGCATTCTTCTATTTAGTATGGCGATGAAAATAAAAAAAATCTTGTGATTGATAGTTTAGGAGAAAAATTGTAAAAACTATGAAAACAGATGGTAATTTACACAATTATTTCTGGTATTTAAAATAGTTTTTTTTTCATTTTGAAAAAAGGGGGATTAGCCTTGTATCCCATGCATTACTAGGTATTTTTTATAAAGCTTTATTGATAAAGATGACAGAATTTTTTTATTGTTTTAATGCAACCCAAATTTGCCCATTTTAGATCTGTCGCGCTACGAGCGTAGCAATCGGCTTAGCTACGTAGCGCTACGAACGTAGCACTCGGCTTAGCTATGTAGCGCTACGATCGTAGCACTCGGCTTAGCTACGTAGCGCTACGAACGTAGCACTCGGCTTAGCTACGTAGCGCTACGATCGTAGCACTCGGCATAGCTACGTAGCGCTACGATCGTAGCACTCGGCTTAGCTACGTAGCGTTACAATCGTAGCACTGAACTACGCGGCGGCGTAGAGATAAGTATGGCATGAGATTTTATGATTTTACCAGTTGTTCCTTTTGCAAAGGAAAATACGAGTAGGTATACCATAAAAAGGATTTGTTATTTATATCTTCTTTGATAAAAATTCTTGATCCTTTACGACGATTTCCAATTTCGTTTGATAGGGTAAATACGACTATGTTTCCCGGATTAATCTTTCCGCCATTCGATTGGTAATCCTTTACGAGCTTTGAGTTTAAATAAGTACCTACCTAAGAAACGAGAAATATTTAAAGCAGGGATGATATGTCAGGATATCTCTGAAATTGTCTCGGAGTTTTTTGTAATAATAATAAAATAGAGAATGTTGTCTAATAATCGTTGTTCCGGACCTTTTTTATTTTTTTATTTTATTCTTTTTTTTAATGGAACTTTGAGTCATTGGTATGACTATGTCAGTCCCGTATTTTAACAAATTATTATCTAACTTAAATCTAAAACTAACCTAAATAATTTTACTGCCGCATCACTCAGTGGTGCGGCTAAAATAATTTGGATAACACCAGTATTATTATACAAATCATTAAATGAATAGAAAGTCAATGAGTTCGCCGAAATTTAATTTATAAATAGTTTTTAATCTACTCTGTCATAAAAAAGAAAATAACAGATCAACTCTCTTTCTTGAAGCATATTTCTTCGAAATCAATTAGTGGTATCACGGTGAAGTTACCACTCGGTACTCAGTCGGTCTGCGATTATCCTAATCAAAATGTAAAGCCCCTTTGAGTAGATTAACTTAGCTAGGTATTTTTCAGGGAAAATATCTACCACTGCTGTCTCCAATTAGCTCGCTTCAAGATATTATCATGAGACCCGTGCCTAAATAAATAATAACGGTGGCGCTGTGATTTACCGAAGAGATATCAAGCTTGCGGTTTGTAGCACTAAATACAAGTAAAATACACTAAGTGCTTTGAATTTATGCGACTTTGCAATGGATATGTTTCTTCTACCTTTATTACTGTATTTCAAAATTTCAAATAAAAAAAGAACTTGGATATGGCTTGCATACCCAAGTTTATGTTATTTTTTCAAAGAGCGCACCAAAGAGTAGATAGTCAACCAACGCCCTGTAAATAGTTCGAGTTAAAATGCTTGTCCAGTAATGCAGTCACCGTAGTCGAAATCGGCTGGGAGACATCCTCATCATCATTTCAAATGAAAATTAAGAGTGAATTTGTAACTTATTTTCTTTTTGGTTTAAAAAAACCACCACAATTGGTACAAAAAACAACACAACTTACCAAAGTTCGAGCTTCTTTGAACTCGTCAAGGAACTTTTCATAATAAAAAAAACTTTTTTAATAATAGCGTTGAGTTGAATTCGGAAATTATGAAGCATACTTTTCATGCCGTGAATGTTTTCGTCAAAATAATATTCATAATCTGAAAAGCTCTTCCGCTTTGCTTCGGAAATTGTATTGCTTTAATATAAGATATGGGTATTTTTCATATCACCGAGACTCTGATAAAGCCTTGAGTCACGAGGAAATATGGGCACTATACTCAAGTACCTATTTCAGCTTCCATGAAAGAATTATGAAAAAAGCAGAGATAATAAGTTGGTAGAGCTCTCTGCTTTGAGAAGCAACTCACGACATCTATATTTCAATGTGGGTAACATTAATCCCCAAAGTGCTCGCTTGCTGTGTGGGCCACCCAAATCTGCTATTCTATTCACTTTCCAGAGAATCATTTTTGTTTCATGTTCGTAATAGCTGAGATTATTCTTCGAGGTGTTGTGAAAAGTCTCATAAATTGCTTAGTTCAAGAACTTTTTATAAATAAATAAATAATGCTGGACATTTCACACACCATTAGTTTTCTAGCCCCAAGCTAAGCAGAGCTTGTGTTATGGGTACTAGATAACTGATATACACAATACAATACAATACACAAACAGATATTTTCTATATCATAGATAACTTAATCATATTATAAAGAGGATAGATTTGTTTGTTTGAATTGAATTGACTCGGAACTACTGGACCGATTTGAAAAATTATTTCACCTTAGAATCCTACATTATCACATATGAACATAGGCAATAATAAAATTAAAAATAATTTACATGTATGAAGCTAGTTTATTATAAATAGAAAACGATCAGAACATCCGAAGGGAACATCTGCAGACAAACATTTGTTCCGAGGCGAGAATTGAACTCCCAACCTCCTGCGTCGCGCGGACCTTCGCCCACCGCGCCATAGAAGTCGTCACAATCTGTTTTCTATTCTTATATATTATGTTTTTTTTTATTTTGACCTCAGATGAGCTAGTAGACTTAAAACTTAGTTTCTTCTTATCATAATCTTATAGCTCTCCATCTGGCCCAGTATTTGAAATATAAGAGCGGCTATTGTGGTATCACGTGATGACGTCATTTGCTTATCACGAATCTGAAACGATTCGCCCAATTCAAGCTTCCGTTTCACATTAGTGAACCTCCCTCGGTTGGTTTCTGAGAATGAACTTTAATCGCTGTACTTAAAGATATTCTAAATTACGGTCCATTACCATAGAGATAAAACGTAAAAGAAACAAATGAAAACAGATTTTATTACATCCTTAAATTTGTAAAATTCGAGCTGAATTTTAATGCCTGCAATAGGTTTCAGACGCTTTTGCAAAACTGTAGCAAAGTTTCGTTATCCCGTGGTCACATTAGTGTTAGGTATAGTACAAAAAAGTTATAACGAAAACCTGAATAATACAGACATATAGATGTATATAAAGAAATTGTACAAACTAGTTTGAGCGCTGTGTAGGTAAACCTATTAAAAAGTCTAGTCTCCTGAGAGAAACTTTGTCAAGCCGAGCATAATGTGATGCGACTTTACACTGACACACATTTGCAGCGGCTGCCACTGCCAACTTGAAAAAGGAATTTAAAAAAAGCTCTTATAGTATTTACGCTTATCTGTAATAGTTTTATTCTATTTAGATTAGGCAGAGATACGAAGTTGCCCTTGATGGCCACCAAAAACTATTTTCGTATCTCTGCCTAAACTAAATAGAATAAAACTATTACAGAGACATTAAAAAAAGCTTATGATAGGTAACACAAACCGGAAGATGGATTTTTGAAAATTCCTTGGTTAAACGGAATAATAACACAAAGTAGGTGGCGGCGCTAGTTTGGGTGGGGTATGCGCCTTAAAGGGGTCTAGCCTAGTTGATGAAGGTGTTGAAAAACGAGAAGCAACGGTTTTACAATCGGAAATAACAGTTATTTTTTATTGCTGTTAGCACGCTCGGTTTCACTTGCAGTACCAATAACTTAATTGCGTAGCTTGAAGCGAGTGAAGAAGGTAAGTAGGTATTACCTTACATAATATCGAACGCCGCCGAGTGGTGAGGTAAAGTTTTCCTTTAACATTTTCACTTTCGTTCTATTTCAAATAGAAATATCAAATTTCAGCAGTCTCAAACAACTCGTAAAATTAAATATAAGTACCTACCGGTTACTACCGAGCCAAAGAGCTACTCTGCTCTTTTTGCACCGTAAAATTAAGTCCTTACTAACTTTAGCGACAGGACAAGGTAAGTACATACTTTGGCTTTGTTGCGGTTGAAATCTGTGTCGTTCTGGCTTAAAATTCTGTTTTGTACATTTTTAAATGCTATAAAAGAAAAGTAATTACACGGCTAACGTGAGATTGCATTTGTGTGTGATGTTGGTAGATACTTACGCACCTTTGTTATCTACTGGGTAAAGACATGATTATCACATCAGACTAGTATTATAAATGTGAAAGTTTCGATTTAAAGATGTATGTTACCTCCTAGCACCTTAAACTATGGAACAGGCTGTGCTTATGTTTTTTAACGCCTTGATAATAATAAAGTCCGTTTTCCTTTTTATTTGACAACCTCTGTGGCTCTGTGGGCGATGGTCTGCCTGCGACGCAAAAGGTTGCGGGTTCGATTCCCTCCTTGGGACAAATATTTGTACGATCTGCAAGTATTTGTTTCGGGTGTTCTGGTCGTTTTCTACTAATTAAACTAAAAATATCTATCTATGTAATGTATTGTATTATGTATATCAGTTATCTAGTACCTATAACACAAGCTCTGCCTAGCTTGGGACTAGATAATGCTGTGTGAATTAGCATTATTTATTACCTATTTATTTATCCCGGAAACGCGTGGGAAGCCGCGGGCATAAGCTAGATTTAGAATAAATCTAGCAATAGTAACATGGTAAATCACACTCAGGTGCGAATCAGAATTGGAATAGGTTACCTATTGGGGAAATAGGTCGTCTGTGCAGCCGCCGCTTCGATGCCGAGACAAATTAGTTTGGCGACAATTATTGGCAGGGCGATGCAGTCCGCGGTAGGTTTTAATATACCCGCGGTTTGGCGAAAAAATGGCGAGAGAGAGACCCTCTCTCTCGCCACCGGAGAGATTTTAGTGGGTATTACGTCCTTCTCAGGGCGTCGAGTCCCACATCATTCTGGTCCCCCCAGACCAGTCTATTCGTAAACGAATCTCCTCGCCGCATAAAAAGGGCAGATGCAGTGTGCGACCTAGCCATTCTAATTCACAAGGTGTAAGTCAATACGAAGCGAAGGTTAGTGAGGTGAGGGGTTGAGGCTATGTTAGATATTTCATGCGGTGGTACTAGGCTGGGATTAATTGATGAGAGGCTTTCCAGCAGCTTGTGCATGCTCTGATTGCAATTTACAGCAATCGATGTTTGAAAAACTAGGGGGTTATTTAAACTGTTATGTCCCAAGTTTATGGTAGAATCTATATCTATATAGTATCTATATAAGTATGTTTACGTATTTTAATTTGTTCTACTTTATTATTTATTTATTTCAGTAGTTTTGAAATTCGAGTTGGTAGGTTATTATGTACTAATATTTCATAAAATAATTTTGTAAGTCTATTTAGAATTTTGTAATTAGCTTCTTATTTTTGCACACAGATCCTCGTTCAATCAAACGATCCTATCTATCCACGGTTGTCTGGTAGAGATCGCTCTTGAGCGATAAGACCGCCAATTGGTACATATTTGTTTTTTACTTCTTTTATTTTTGTTTGTTATGTATAGGTATTTATGTGTGCATATAAAGCATTTTCGATCTATCTGTCTAAGTGAAAATTCAAGAAGAATTTCACAGCAAATCAAATGTTTTTGTTATACGTCCCGGGTATTATCATAATCTTTTGATTTACTTGGATGTTTCTTCCACTCTATAGCAGCTTGTTTACTCAAGAATCAGGCAATTTGTTTACATTAGATACTTGAAACACCAAAGTTTCAGTTATGGAAAATGGAAATTGAGCAAAAACAAACTTAACTTAGAGAGAATTCGAATATTGTTCTTCAAAACTCGTCAAACTTGGATATAAATGCAACGAACGAACTGTTGTTCTTTATCCGTTTGATGTTGTATCAAATGTTTTTGTAAAGATACCTTTATTTTATGATTAATATCTTTCAGCAAAAGTCAGATGGATCCTTCACTACTTCTACGGAATACACTTCCGTAATTAGTTACGGCGGCGTAGCGTATTTTGCTTTTCCTATTTTACAATGATTAAGTGAGTAGGTACCTAATAGTTTTCCTTCTTTATGTACCTACCTAAACTTGTCTTCAGATAGTTTAAAAGGGAACTAAAATGGTATGATGTTCATTACATAAATAACAGGATGTCATTTAAGCAAATTCCAAAAAGAACCATCCATCCCTTTTGCTACGAGCTACATTGTCGCAGCTTACTACGTACGTAGCAGCAGCGTTGCACTGAAGAACTTGCACGGAATACAAACAAATTTTCATGTAGTTTTGCTTAAGGTAGTTTCAAAGTGTTTAAAAGAAATTAAAAGTTTTAAAGAATACTAAAAGTTTTAATAATTTCGTTGCAGCAAACGCAAAATAAGACTCATTTCCCTTGTTACGAAACACAGTGCGGTAGCTTGCTACGCCGTAGACTCGAAGCACCGCGAATTAAATAAATAACATACCTACCTGGTTATATGATAAATAGGAAAATACATAATAAATACCTACTGCGTTTTGGAAAGCGAGAATACGATACGGGACATCCGTTGTCCGTAACTCTCCAAGAAAGATAAAACTCAGTTATAGAAAACAAACTTCTTTAATTTCCTTTGTGTATGAACGCTTTGTTGTGCAAAATACTTTGCAAGACTTTACCAACTGAAGTTTTTGCCAAAAGCACTTGCCTTACCTAAGCAAGAACCTTAGTTCTGTGGTAATGATAAGAACCGTCGTCGTCTGGCTTTGTAAACTAAAAGTGAACGAAATTAAGTTACGAAACTCCTCAAATATTTTACTTGAGCTTTTTAGGGGTGAATTTAAATTCCACCTTATTTCAAAATATAATTGGACTGATCCATTTTTTCCGGGAACACTGTTATCAATCAAGTAGACCTGACTCCGTTAGTGTTCTATCGTGGATCCATTTACCAAATGGATGAACGTCATGTGCATTTCCATTTCCAGTGTCATCAGTAAGAAAGTACCTACTAAGTATCCGTAGAGGAGCTGGTGCTGGAGCTGGTAGTGGAGCTTTGGCTTTACCTACTGGTAGCCTTTATAGGATAGATAAAATAGTTAACTTTTATCCTATGAAGGCTACAATGGTTCGAATTGGTTCCTACCATATTCCATTTATCTTATAAATGTTATTTCATAACATTACTCGTAAATGCCCTACCTTCACGAACAAAGGAAAACCCGTAGTCAAGACGAAAATCGGTGTAATTTATTAAAAATAATAGAAAATAAATAGAGCTTGCCAAATCAATGTCAATATTGATTCCATTACTAATAAGGAAAACATTTTCTAATTATGTTAATAAGAAAATTCATATCTACCATCGTTTTCTGCTCAAACCAACTTATTCGGGCCATTCTACGAACGGGCTGATTCTACGATCCGGCAGACACATACATAGGTAAGTGTGCCATAAATATCGCATCAGATTAATAAATCTGGAATTGTTCTTTGGGGGTAACAAAAGTGAATTGAGGTTAGGTATTCTTTGTAGAATAGCTTTGTTGGAGTGATTTAACTAGGTACCGTTAGGATAGCCGAAGGATCTGGTACGCTACCCTGGTCGACACACTGGAGATTATAATACATTAAAAACACACACATAAGTAAATTAGATGTTAAAGTACCCATTACATAAATTATCAAAAGCCTTTTGTCGGTCTGAGATCTAAGTAATTTTTTTGAATTTAGAGTGCTCTTAGATTTTATTGACACAACCATCCTAAAATATCTTATTATAATCTGTGGTTAATTGCTACTAGAGTTTTATCATGGTTTAGTATGAATTTTTGTGAAAATCATAAGGGACCGTTTGCAAAAAAAAACTTTTGTAAAATTATTTATAACTGTAAAATGAATAACATGAAATTCAGCTTGTTATCAGAGTGGTACCGTGACTGGCCAGATTTAAATACTTGCATATGGGTGAGTGAAGCAGAAATAAAATTTTATTTTAACCGTTTCGATTATTTCCTGCGATTAGTAAATTATTCGAAGTTTTTTACCTAAAATTAATTACTCGGTAGGTTTTCATCAAGATTCAAAGTAATTACCACATTAACTCGTAATTAGCGTCGTAATTAAAAACTCTTGGCTGGTGTAAGATTCGTTTGAGGGGGTGTTCTTAATTCAAAAAGTTCTTGAAAGAAAATACTTACATTTTCATGGACATCAACAAATTAAACGTATTGCAATGGGATGCGATTAATATAAAAGTATTTGTAATAATTACACTATCACGCACGTCACACTAATATTATATGCAAAAGTTAGGATAGATGGATGTATGCTAGTAACTTTTTCACGCCAAAACTTCTGAACGTATCTGGCTGAAATTTTGCATATGCATGTCTAGACCAGACAGAAATATTATAAACATTCTTATCCTATAGAAAATTAACCTTTATAGGTTAAAACGTTTTTTCAGAAACAACGCTAGCGAAGCCGCGGACAGAAACTAGTAGTAAATATTTTGGTATTCGCGGTAACTTCTTAGCTGAGATAGCTGGACGGAGAAGGTTACTAATAAAGGTGCTGAAAAAAGATGAAAAACTCCTAGTGAGTGGGTTGCAAAATCTATCAGTAAATAAATTCCAAAGTTTCTGTGCATAAAGGGCTTACTATAAAAAATATCAGATTATTTAGAGATAAAAAAAACTTGGGGCGGGTTTTGCTCCAACTCGCAAAATAACAACTAACAGGCTAAAGGTTTCGTCATCGCTTCTTTACTTTAGTTTACATACCGAAGCGACCGAAATCAAAAATATCACTTTATTTTCGTGTCAATTTTTTATTTTAAGAATTTGACCTTTTCTAAGTGTCTAACCTACCTACATTTTTGTATTTATGGAAAATACCACAGGAAAATACTTTCCGATTCAATTGGAAACTACGTCCGTCCCCAATTTTAAAGCAATTTTACATAGATAAGGTAGGTACTAATATCAGTACAAATAAAATTAATTGATGATTAATAGTTTTTCAAAATACATAATCATTGATTATGTATTATGTATAATCATTGATTATGTATTTTGAAAAACTAAAAGGGTACAAACAAAACTATTTCTTATCCGATTATGTAGGTATGCAAAACTTTATTTCAATAAATTATAATTTTCCAAATGATGCGGAAAGTACGTTTATAAAGGAGCTTGGAGTTTTGCATCCACCTTATGAAGGCTGGACAATCCACACAGAATCATCTAGCCCCAAACTAAGCAGAATAATGTCGTAGGGTACTAGATGATTGATATAAGGACCTACTCAAAAGAATGAATTACACCTATAGATATTGTTTTATCATACATAGAAAATATCCAGAACACCCGGAACTATTGAAAATTTGCAGATCGTACAATATTTGTCTCAAGACAGTAATCGAACCCACTACCTCCGGCGTCGCATACGGACCTTCGCCCCCCGCGCCACATCGGTCGTTATTTTTGATGAACGCCTCAGAGATGAACGCCATTCAAAACAGAAGAGGGTACTGATTGGACATCATAAAGACATGACAGCTTCATTCATATCATAGAAGGACTTAGAAGGAAAAGTAGAAGGGAGACGAGGTAGGAGGTGATTTTGTATTTTTAATTTATTTTGTTTGTGTAGATTATGAATAAGAGGATCTCTTTTTTCATTGTTATGTGAGCAGTAGGTAAGACAGTAGTAAGTTGTGGATGAGAATTTTCTACCCATCTTTATCTTTTTATAATATCTACATAATTACATCGAAACCGATCTTGAAACCCTAAAAAATGGACGAAATTGCGTCATTGCACCAACAAGAGAAAGTTCATAAATCTCTTTTTTATTTTCATCTAAGAGCTGTGAAATAAGCTGTTTAATTTATAATAACTACATAAGCTTACGTTAATACTAGTATTTTTATCGATCTAAGTTAACTTCGGACACAGATTAGTAACCTATTACTTCTGAGTACATTTTATATGAATTACTGTTTTGTAGCACTCCCCGACATCTAGCGGTAAATTCATGTTCAATAATGCCACGAAGAAAGTTTGAATAGACTGCTATGCAGTAAAATACATTGCTCTGTGAGCACATGTATAAGTTTCACTAATGCAACCTAGATGGCGTTAGCTGGTCAGAAACTCGCGTAGGAAACTCGATTTCAAAACACTTTACTCTAAGTAATTTATTGTGTTGGTTGTCTTTTAAACTTACATTATAATTTATAAATTATGCTATGTATGGCGCTCATTTGGGGAGGCCTATGTCCAGCCGTGGACTGATAAAGCCTAATGATGATGATTATTATACAATTTGAAATTAGATGTTCTGGTAACCTTTTTACTTCCACCTAATAACTAAGGTTGGTTATGTTAATGGTAGAAGTAGTAAAGTCACATTAATTATCGAACCTACATGTCTAATCGAAAATAAGATTTTCGATACTGTAGTACCGCGCACAGAAATACATATAGGTACCTATACCTAATATTTAATTTATGTGGCTGTACAGTACATATGTACATAGATAGATACCGTCTGTCGGTAAGTTAAGCAAGGAGAATGAGAACGTTAGGATATATTATTCTGTGATGAGAACTACGCTGATCGTTAAGGATACATGACTTGCACGTAGGTAGGTATAATATACCCCATTTTATTTCGTAGACAATTAAATCGTTGCTAATAGGTATTTTAGAATTTAGAATAATAAGTATGTAGGTAATAAGGTGTGGATGTGGACTCCAATGGTTCCCAGTTCCCACAGTTCCGTAGGGGACAGCTGCGAATAAAAGGGTCATTTATCTAACTGAGCAGATGAATGCCGCCTAGCCGAGATGAGAGCAGTCGATCTGAGAATGGAATTCAGTTCTGTCTGCCTTATTTTTTTAGTTATAGAGTCTTGTCCACAGATATCAGTTCTTGGTTCTTGCCCTTTTTTACATTACTAGTAGCACAGATTAATAATACTATCTAGTACCATAGATAAATTAAATCTAGTACGAGTACGTACCTACCATGGACAAATTATACCTACCTACCAGGTAGGTACACCAATTATACCATACCACAGTACCATACCTGATACCATGCTGCCCGCGGCTTCGCCCGCGTATGACTTTCTTGACACTTATCGTTATATTTTGGAAGTAAATAGTGTTTATGAATTGTAGCCTATGTGTTATTCTGATATGTAAGCTATATTATTGTGAAGTTTCATCAAAATCTATTCAGTAGTTTTTGCGTGAAAGAGCAACAAACATACTTACTTACATACATCCTTACAAACTTTAGCGTTTATAACATAAGTAGGATTAAAGTGTTTAATCTATTTATGCTAATAGGTTCCTAGGTGTAGTAGTTAGGTACCTACAGCTGCTGTGCCTACAGCTTTAGCAAGCTGGTTCGCAAGCGTTTCTCTGTTAAGGCGAGGATTCCCGGATTTCGGAATTTTTAACTGTCCGTTACCTCAATAACTATAAGGCTTATAGTTTTGAAATTCATACATATTATAGTTGAGGATATTTTCTAGTGCATCACTAGACAAAAACACGATTGGTGATATTTCACCCGATAGAAAAAAAATACAAAGTTACCTCTAAATCAAACTTTGAATGATCAGTGTGAATAGAAAAATGAATAAAATGACACAAAATGTATACCAAAACATTGCAAACGTTATTACGCAGTGCATCACTAGAAAATATTTTAATATGCCATACAAATATTTTTCAAAACACCTAAATACCTACAAAATCGTGCTCGGCTGCCTGCGCATCGTCTTGCTCAGTGGTACTCGCCGATCTATAGCATCGGCCGCTCGGGAATCCTCGCCTTAAAGTAGCCTTATTCTTTATACTCTTGGTATTGAATCAATAATTATCTGCCTGCCGAATTTCCCTCAGCTCCATTCAACCGTTTAGTCGTGCGTGATACTAATAACTCGATAAGGTAACAGATGAGAGACAAAAGTTTCACGTCTTTCGTGTTTGTTTATGTTAGGGTAAAGTTAGTTAGAAAAGTAACTAACTAGCCTAGTAGGTAGGTACCTACATAAACTCTGGCCAAACTGAATGTACAAGATGGTACACAAGATGGTACATAAACTCTGGCCAAACTGAATGTACAAGATGGTAAACAGTCTGCCGCAGGTAGGTAGTACAGGTACCTACCTACCTACCACCTAACTTACCTGTCAACCTATAATTTTACCATGTAGCAACTTTTTTTTTAATTCCATGGCTTATAGATTATCTACCTATACCTATTTAATATAATCGGTCCACAAATTACCTACCTGGACACTTAACATAACCTAGCCACAACTTGAGCTTACCTAAATAATTACTAATAGGTAGGTACTAGGGATGTAACGAATGTCAAATTTTCGACATTCGCGAATGCGAATGCGAATGCGAGTATTCGATGCTCACATTCGCGAATGCGAATGCGAATGCGAATGTTGGTATTTCGAACTTGCCGCCAACTGTTTATTGGCGCGCGCATTGTCCAATTACCAACGCTTGCTATTAGTTATCTTCAGCTACCAATTGCGTACGAGTAATAATGTTTATTTCATTCATTCGTGACATTGACAATTAACAACCTTGATAAATACAGAATTTGAAACTGATATTGGCATAATTGTATCAAAACAGATGCAGAGCAAAAAATAAAAGGAGATGAATCGCTTGATAATTGCTATCTTCGTCTACAAATCGCGTTAATATAATAAAAAAATTAAAAAATTATCCACACATTTATCGGTTGGAGTTGTTTGTCTTTTTATATGTTATTTTGGGAAAAATGAGTGCCTCCATTAACAATGAGTAAAATTTAGTTTAGACTTATTTTACTTAGTAGATGCGGAACATGAAAAATGTAAAATTATAAATGTATTAATAAATAGGGGTACTGGTTTAAAAGTTACACGTTATGCGTTAGAAAGCAAGTGACAGCCCTTCTAAGTCGGAGCCCAACTACAAATCTCAACCTTTCATATACCTATTAATATTTTGTAAAAAAAATGGCCACTTCGTAGAGTTAAAAGAAACACTTAAAAAACTTCAATCCTCTTTTCCTTTGGGGGTGTAATTTCCAAAACTCCTATACTTCAAATTTAAGATTTCTAGCTTATGAGTTTTGGGTCGGGTGTAACTAGAAAATAACTTGTTTTTTTTTAGTATTTCAAATATTCATATTTATTTATTAACCAGTAGTATAACATAATAATGAAAAATAAAAGACGGCCTTGTCCTAGGTCCTCCGATCATGGCCTGTGCACGCCAAAAACAAACCATAAATTTGTCAAGTGGTTCACGCCATTAAAGGTTACCTTAACCCCTGGGTTAGAATAATCAATACATTGTCATTCAAAGCAAAGCCTAGGCTATTTTTCGATCCCACAAATTAGTTGCCATGGGGAAAAAAATAAACATTAAATTAATTTTAATTTCGTAGAAACGCGTGCAAAGCCACGGACAGACACTAGTCACCAAACAAAGTCAGTTCAACATATATTTTTTTAGTTAAGTTTTTAAACCTTTGTTATAGCTTCTTACAAAGTTCCAATTAAAGTAAGCAATAAGAGTGCCGTAATAAAATATAGTAATAGGCATGATGATTGATTTTGAGACTACCCCTTGATATTTTTAAACATCTACTGAATAGAAAAAAAAACATATTTCTGAGAAAAAATATATGGATTTTGAAGGTGAAATTGAGTTTTTAAAAATATAATTCAATCAATTTCGCTCTAAAACGCTACAATACTCGTGGCAACTGTCTATGACGTCACCGATGCACAAAATTTTATGATACAGAATTACAATAATATTTATTATTCATTAGCATGTCTTTACAAATAAAAAATACAATCAAATAATAGAAACAAGTATTAAGAAACAAAGAAGCAAGCTATTGATTGAAAAAAGTCATACGTTTACCATTACTTATTTCTGTGGTTATTCTGTGCCTTCCATTTTACTTTGTGACGTCATGGGTCTATGTTCTCTAATTGGTGTTCAACGTGTCACGGCGGATTATTGTATTTTGTAGATGTTATTTATGAAAATAATAATTGATCTTGATCAAAATACAAATTATAATACGCGTTTTGTCATGTATGACTCTGATATAATTTGGTAAATACATAATAATGTTGCTTTTTTTGTTACTGTCATCATCACTATTTACGAGATGTGCAGAGTTTTTTTTTAATATTTTAGGTACGTTTTTGCCCCATCAACATTCGCCAAATATTCGCATAGATTTTGGCGAATGCGGATGCGAATGCGAATATTGAAAATCCTGCGAATATTCGCGAATGCGAATGCGAATGCGAATATTCGTTACATCTCTAGTAGGTACTAGGGATGTAACGAATGTCAAATTTTCGACATTCGCGAATGCGAATGCGAATGCGAGTATTCGATGCTCACATTCGCGAATGCGAATGCGAATGCGAATATTGGTATTTCGAACTTGCCGCCAACTTCACGTACTGTTTATTGGCGCGTGCGAAGTCCAATTACCAACGCTTGCTATTAGCTATCTTTAATTACCAATCGCGTTGCTTGTTTGATAATATTTTTATCCACACATTTGTCGGTTGGAGTTGGATTTGTTTGTCTTTTATATGTTATTTTGGGAAAAAAGAGTGCCTCCATGAAAACAATGAGTAAAATTTAGACCACGTTTAGACTTATTTTACTTAGTGGATACGGAACATGCAAAATGAAAACTTATAAATAGGGGTACTGGTATAAAAGTTACAAGCATAACGCTATTGATATAATACAATACGCTATTGTACTGAAAATTTCTGAGTATATAAAAAAACAATGGATTGAAAAACGCATATCAAGAGTATATTAAGAGTTTTCTTGAATATTTCTGATAGTCGTTTTTCAATCTATAGTTTTTTATATACTCAGAAAATTTCAGTACAATAGCGTTATGCGTTAGAAAGTTACAGCCCTTTTAAGTCGGAGCCCAACTACAAATCTCAAACTTTCATATACCTAACCATTTCATTATATTTTAAAAAATCATGAAATACGTGTTCAACGGCTTTGTATTTTTGGTAAATTTCAAGCAAATTTGGCCACTTCGTAGTTAAAAGAAACACGTAAAAAACTTCAATCCTCTTTTCTTTTGGAGGTGTAATTTCCAAAACTCCTATGCTTCATTTTAAGATTTCTGTAACTAGAAATTAACTTGTTTTTTTAATATTTCAACTATTCATATTTATTTATTAACCAGTATAACATTATAATAAAAAATAAAAGACGACCTTGTCCTAGGTCCTCCGATCAAGGTCTGTGCACGCCAAAAATAAACCATAAATTTGTCATTAATAGGTTACCTTAAATTCTCTCTCTTCATTCAAAGCAAAGGCTAGGCTATTTTTCGATCTCACAAATTAGTTCCCACGGGGAAAAAAAATATATTTTTTTTTAATTTCGTAGAAACGCTTGCAAAGCCACGGACAGGCACTAGTCACCCAATCAAAGTCAGTTCAACATTTTTTTTTTAGTTAAGTCTTTAAACCTTTGTCAAAGTTTCTTACAAACTTCCTATTAAAGAATTAGTAATAAGAGTGCCTTAATAAAATATAGTAATAGGCATGATGATTGATTTTGAGACTACTCTTTGATATTTTTAAACATCTACTGAATAGAAAATAAAACATATTTCTACAAAAAACATGGATTTTGAAGGTAAAATTGAGTTTTTAAAATGTAATTTCAATTTCGCTCTAAAACGCTACAATACTCGTGGCGACTGTCTATGACGTCACCGATGCACAAATTTTTATGATACAGAATTACCATAATATTTATTATTCATTAGTATGTCTTTACAAATAAGAAATACAATAAAATAATAAAAACAAGTATTAACAAATATTGTCAAGAAACAATGAAGCAAGCTATTGATTGAAGAAAGTCATACGTTTACCATTACTTATTTCTGTGGTTATTCTGTGCCTTCCATTTTACTTTGTGACGACATGACGTCATGGGTCTGTGTTTGTTGTTCAACGTGTCATGGCGGATTAACATCTACATAAATAAACATTGAAATAACATCTACAAAATACAATTATTTTGTAGATGTTATTTATCAAAATAATAATTGATCTTGATCAAAATAAAAATTATAATACGCGTTTTGTCATGTATGGCTCTGATATAATTTAGTAAATACATAATAATGATGCTTTTTGTTACTGTCATCATCCCTATTTACGAGATTTGCAGAGTTTTTTTATAATTCCGCATGTAAAAGAGAACAGTTTTTTTAAGTTTTTGCCCCATCAACATTCGCCAAATATTCGCATAGATTTTGGCGAATGCGAATGCGAATGCGAATATTGAAAATCCTGCGAATATTCGCGAATGCGAATGCGGATGCGAATATTCGTTACATCTCTAGTAGGTACCTACCTAGGTAGGTACCTACTAGGTAGGTATCTGGAAGGTATAAACACATTTAATCTGTGGCGTCGTCGCGTCAGTATCGTTTAGTATTTTACATAGTTACCTACATACATATTATCTACCTACCTACCTACGTCACTACCTAGCTAGGTACCAACTACATTTTTTTTATTAAACCTATCATCAAATTTATATATGAAATAGGGAGCCCCGGCCTTGCCCCAGCAGCAAATCGGAGTTGTATTTGTACTGACAGACTGACAGTACTTTAGTACCATAGATTTTAAATCTATGTTTAGTACTATACTTATAAATCTGTGGACAGTACAGTAGTAGTACCTCAGAGCAATAAGAGTAGTACCTACAATACAACACAACCATGAAATATACAAAACACACATGCAAACAAAGCTCACACAACATCCCATCCCGGGCCGATTCATTGATCCGAACCGCAGCTCGGGATCTCGACTGAGACAAAAGAGAGTTCAGAAAATTGCCTACTCATAGAAAAAAAATATTTGACTGTTACCTCTCCATTCAACGACGACAGAATGACTGGGGGCATACAATGAACCATCGCGTCGCGTCGCGTCGTCGTCGTACGTCGACGCGTCGTCGGTCGTTGCGTCGAACGAATCGTGTCATGTTGTTAGGACTCACGTTCGATCATTCATAAAAATCATTGCTCTAATTTAGTTTTTGTGTTTTGTTTAGGTACCTACTACTTTTAATAGGTAGGCATTTCATTAGTTTAAGAGTATAACTACCTACTTTATCTTATCATCAGGTTTAGCATAAAACAAGCCAAAGCTTTATAGTAAAAATACCTACCTACCAAAACTTAGGTATTTGAATTTTAAGGTTTGATAAAAACGATAAACTACTTTACAGTCGATGTTCCTTGATCTACTACAAAGACTAGTAAGATCTACTCGCAGCAAGTTTTTTCACACGAACGTAACTTTCCATGCGATGCGACATGAACGCAACGCAAGGAAAGTTGGCAACATTGCGAAATTCCTCCCAAGTTCTCTTCGCATAAAATCCGTGCCGCCCCGCGCCGCCCCCCCCGCCCGTGCCGTGCTCTCACAACACACACAACCAAAACTCGTAGAACAGAGATAGCAACGAAAATGTAGGTTCTCTCGTTTTAAAAACCGAGATCCGTGGCGTCGGTATCGCTGTCTCTATTCAAATTTATTAGCTAGAGGGAGATGTAAATACTTTTTATCTCGTTGTTCACTGGCGCGACATGAAACGACGCCAGCCCACCATCTTCGTTTCTTCGTTGTTGCACATCGACATCAACCGTTTTCCAGTCCAACAGCGCGTTCCTTCGCGTCGCGCTAAATTCACATAACCTAAAAAGTTAAACAACCCTGCTATTTATAATACATTCTTTCTTTTGTTAGTATCAATAAATACTCATGATTACCTCGAATTTATAAGTTAGTGTTGTGTAAAATTGCGCCCAATTAGACGGGGCGAACGTGGAGTGTATTTTTGTGCAAAGTAAATACAAACGGCAAGCTGTGGGGATCAGGGGCCTTTTTTTTGCCGCCGCAGGGGATGTACTATCCTGTGAGTATCCACGCTATTCTATTTCTAGTTATCATACCCACACTATTGTTATTTTTAAGCAACTTCCAGGGCTTACTTTTATACGCAATGTCATTTAAATAAGAGGCAATATTTCTAAATTTTAGAAAAATACCATGTTCAATGTACAATGTACAACTACAACCAATTTAGTAAAATTGAGTGATAAAAAGTCATCGTAGTCACTGAATATGTGCCTACAACGACTGAATACCCATGAAATTGGCTCTGTTTACGTCCCAGGATATCAGTAAACCTTGTCTATAATAAGTAGGTATATTCTCCACACTTATGTAAACAGACCAGTAAATTGGGATTCCTTGCGTTTTTATTATTATAGAGCATGTGCCTGTGCCATTATTAGCGCGGCTCAGAACAATGAACTTTGACTACAGTGGACTACACTACAATAACTTTTCATGTCATCCTTTGTTGTGACATTGAACACTAATTTAAAATATGCCATCCTTGTCAAATATGTGCAGAAACTTGAGATAGCACTATAAATCTGTGTATTTTATTTCTTGCATACACAAATCATAATTTTTCTTCAATGTGCCCATGTGAACTTTGTTGTTTGTGTGGTAGGGTATGTAAGTAAGTGCCTATATAGGCTATATATTGATAATAACTTGATTAACTTTTAAAATGGGCTGATACGGTAAAATTCCTAGTTTTAAAATCAAGTGTACTTAACTATCGGTTATGGTGTGTGTACTCCCTTTTCCGCACTGAGACTCTATTGGTCCATTGTGCGTGGTTGTTTTGCTAGCTTAGCCAGCCCTACTTAACTATCAATTAAGTACCTACTTTTGCATAATTCAATCAATGTTAGTAAGTTTTCAAAGCGGATATTCAGATGGTACAAAACATGATTATAACAACAGCGTTAGAAATAATGCCCTCACTTGAATCAATCAAAATTATAAAGGTGGCATTGTCAAATTTAGTTTATGAAGAGTCATCTGAATTGACTAAAACCATTAATGGTGTGAATTTACACAATAGTTTCCCAAACTAAACCAATTAGACATCACTCAAAATATTGCCATTTTTTTCATATTGATGGAAATAAAAGGGTAGGTAAAACTTTTTAAACTTTCGCGATTTGAAACATTATTAAAGATTATTTAACGGGTATTTAAAAGAAAGCAAAAGGTATGCTATAAATACCTGATAAATATTCTTTAATAAAAAGGTAAATTATAATTTTGAGCGCTGCCTTATTATTAGTTTAGTTTTGGCGACCATTTTCACACTTTTACAAGTAAATAATTTGTTTTGTTGTTCTTGACAGTATTACAATAACTTCAACACCAGCTTCCACCAGTCCACTCGTAACACATCTGCTCAGCTACACTATAAAAAATACTTATAGGTATTCAGATAGTAAAGTAATGCTTGTACAAGTCTGGGTCTGCTAGTTGCTGTGTCATGGGTGTGTTCACAGTGACATGGATTGAAGGGAAAATTTTAAGTTTTTGCATTTTGACTCGCAAACTTTTTACCAGATGCTCCAGAGATCTTTAGTTTTAAACACACCATCTTTAGTGCTAGTTATTTCTCATTTTTTTTGCTATTATTTAAAGAACACATGAACCAAGTTTTTTCCCCTACAGAGGGTACTCCGAGCCAAACTAGCGCTACCACCTGTTTTATCTTATTATTTGGTTGAAAATTAGGTAATTTCAAAATGTTCAATGGGCTATTTGTGATACTTATTAGATTTTTTTTAATGCCTCTATAATAGTTTTATTTTGTATAGTTTAGGAGGAGATGCAATAATTAAGTTTGGTGGCCACAAAGTGCAACATCGAAAAGTGCTAATGGACACATTCTTAGTATTATGTTGTTAAAAAATTAAGTTAGTTGTATTGTGTTAAAAATGTTAAAATTAAATTCGTTAGTAACAAAAAAATTACCCATTAGCCAATTCTGGATACATTGTAATTATACTCTAGTGTATCTTACATAAATTCAAAATGAATAATAAAAAATAAAAAAATAAAGTTTATTTTGGATATTTGAGACTGGACAGTAGGGGCAGGTACCTTAACCAATGAACCTACTGGAAAATTGTCTCAGGAGACTATCCATATTTTAAGATAAAATTTTATCACAGTTTACAGATTTCCAAAAAATGTACCTACAGTTAGCAAGAAAATGAGCATTTTACACAAACACCTATTTTTATGCCAATCGATCCTGTTTCTAAACTGAACAAAAACTTCTATCAGACCAACTAAGGTTGGAGCACTAAAAAAGTCAGAAATTAAAAAAAAAGTTTCCCCTTAGTTTTGTAGAAAATAATTGCTGATTAGAAAACTGTGTGAACCTCGTGAACCTATAATAAAAATAAATACATAATAAATCAAAACACAGACTGATACATAGGTGTGTGGTTGTAAACAATCCAAAAGCATGAATATTAATTTCTGGTAAAAGAACACAATCAATGCATAGATAATATAGATACTTAACTGTTTAGAAAACAAGACACAGAAACAGAATACTAGAAAAACATAAAAGTTAGCATTCAACCAGACATTTTTAAAATAAAATGTGAGATTATCGATGGTTTTTTGATAATCATAAGATGTATTGTAAATATTGTAATATATGAAATTATATTTAAGTACTTATTTAACTTTAGACTAATCTATTTTACGAGAAATCTTAAAAGCCGCCACTTTCAGTGGCGTCTCCACCCTCGAGGTTCGAGATTCGGTTCGAGTCCCGCCAAAATAGTAAATACCTACCACTTTTTATTTGTTTTTTGTAAATGCAATGTTTCAATGTGCCTTGTGTTTGAATAAAAATTTACCCTAGACGATAGTTGAGTCGAGTACTTTCAAACTGAACCAAAAACTCAAATGTATCGCGTTCAGTCAGAGAATAGAAAGGGGCATATCTCAAAAACACAATTTTTGGCGTTTAAAATTGGTCATTATTATACTTAATTAATTGATCGCAAACTTTTCATTGTGGCACACAATTAAGTAGCTGAAAATGTGTTTAATGTCATATTTTACTTCTTTCAAACAAGAGGGACAACCGAAAAGGGACGTGTAGGTACGCCTACCTATTTATAAAAACGCTCACCTACATCATATCCAACAGCGGGAACTAGTATTGCGAGTTTTCCTTCATGCTAAAGAGCTTTTGCCTATTAGGTAGGTACCTAGCACCACATTTCCTATCCATCCCTTTAATATCCTTTTACCTGATAAGCCCCTGTCAGTTTTTGTCTTAGCATTATCTATTGTATTCTACTTCTACCTTCAACCTCGACGTTAATAAAAGTCGTTTGTGTGAGTTAGGCACATTTTGACATGGGTACCTACTAAGCTTACTCTTTGAAATTTTAATAAAACAATTTGGTACCCCTGCTTTAAATATTAGAGGAGAAATGACGGACGGCGGAAGGGAAGATTACTGAACCCGTTCATGGCTCAAGGTAAACGTGAAAGCCGACCAGGAGATGGTAATAAGGACAAATTATTCGCATTCCGGCCCTTTGTTCACGTCGCGGGCTCATGGGTGTTTAACTTCACGACTTTGCTCATGCTAGGGGACGACTACCTGCCTGTCAGACCCGATCGACGCGTACCTATAATACGCGGTTTGAGCAAAACAGTATTGTTGTTTTTCAGAGCCCCCAATGAGCAAACTTTTAACTGCCTTTTGTGTTCTAAATGTTTAGTATATATAACTGATTTGTAATAATTTATCTATTCAAAGCATTTCGTGTATGTGAATTACGGACGACAATTTTGTTAACGGCGGCGAACGGTTTCTTTTACGGACGTTTTCCATGCCACATGCGTTTGCTGAAATAAGCAATTTCCAAAAAAAGGTTTCTGTTCAGAATACTGAAATCCAATTTTGACCCTTGCCCTTCTAAAATAAATTACTGAACATTCAATTAAATACCCTAAGTAAGAAGTTGCTCGGTACCTTACAATATCAAAAGGAGTGACGCCAATTTAGGGCTCTTTTGATTGCCATTAAAGACCCTTTGACATCGAAGAATTTTAATTATAAATTTTAGACCCATATAATATTACAACAAAAAATGATTAATAAAACACAATACCGCTCGAGCGAGTTATTTATAACCTTTAGTGCTCAAAAGACCCCCAGCTCATTGCTTGCTGGAATGTAAGTACTTACCTCCTTGAAGTAAAACTTCAATACGGTCTGTTCTGTAAGGACTTAATCATTCCTAGAGGGCGAACTTACTCAAGATCTGATGAGTAAATAGGTCTTGAGTAAAATTGCCCTTGCAAAATATCACACCATTTTCTCTCATTTACACTCAGTCGATATTGAACGTATTAAAAAAATCTATTTTTCAAAGATTTTCAAAAGCATTTCTGGTTTAAACAGTTGCCATTTTTCACACTTTGTCAATCAAATGAAGACATTCAACTTAGGGACTACGCCAGCAGCTTGTTCCAATTTACAGCGTTGGTCGTTTATTATTTGAATTTCTCGTGTCATGCATCTGTGTTTCCATTTTATTGGCCCTGGAATAATAATGGTTATCCGGCCGGTCCCTAGTTATTCCGACGCCAGAATAATGTTCACTCATAATTGCACAATGTTTCAACCAGCGCAGCGGCGACCGAATGATATAAATGTGGTATTTCTTTAGTTTGATGTCAAAGACGAAAGCCACAGTAGGTCGCTGTAAGCTCGCGGGCACCAGCACTCATTTGTCTCGGGACCGCGCGATGACGGGCGCTAATCAACACGAGACGAGCTTTGCTGCAAATTACTAAAACTAAAGCATGAGATTTTAACTAATAGCATTTTTTATTGGTTGGTTGGCCGTCATAACACTAAGAGAAGATGATTTCTAGTCTTAGATGGGGCATGCTTTCTCAGAAGGAACATGATCATTCTGGATTTGATGGCCCGAGATTGTTCTCCAGCGGAAAATCATTCAGCATAGCGAGTTTTCCTCTATTGCATCTCGATTCATTGTATGTCAACGACTTTCAAAGTATCTGTTTGGATACTCGTAATATTTTTATGATCAATACAAATACAATTTATTTGAGGAGTTATGGTTAGGAGTCTCCTTGATCTACTGGGCTTATAGGTAGAGAGTATTTGCTCGTGTGCTAATGATCTGTAAATTTTCAAAACGCGTCCATTCACGCGTTTTCTTTTGGTTTTGTGTCAGCGATTATTTTGAGACTCGAGGCTTAGATATTCCCGTACACACAGTCACAGATTAGGTATGTCACTTCGTAAACAAAGTTTTTGATTTCCCATGTAACTGTTCGATACATTTAAAAAAATTGGCTATTGTCCAAAAACATAGATATCAATTTTAATGACATCGTCGGGTATCACACTAGTGTCGGCGACTTGAGTGCTATTACCCATGATTTACATTTCCCGCAGGATTTTTAATGCGGGACCAAAGACAGATATTGCATGCATGAGACATTTCTATGTCACTTGTATATTTTAGCTACTTAATCATTCTAAACATTAATTTTCGATGATTAATATGCACGTCGGTCGGCCGTCTGGTCAGATTCTAACTTGACCCATTTATGAAAAGACACGGCCGGAGTACCAATTTATATTAGGGATAGAGTTCTATTAAATGCCTCTTCAGCTCTTCCTGTTGTTTCTTTTGTTCACTGATTGGAAGACATTGCGTGTTATTCAGATAACGGGGTCATAACGTGCTATCTGTAGGTCGGTTACTTACACGGTTTTTATCCGTTTTGTTGGTTTTGATTTTACATCATATCATATTATTATGTACCCATTTTGTAGGCCACTAACTGCTGCTGGCGGCTTCACACGCGCTTCCCAAGTAACCAATGTCCATCCCCGGCCTACCATTTACCTCCTCGCCAAATTTGATTAAAATCCGTTTAGCCGTATAGACTTTTGAATTAATCAATACTAGCAGCGCGTCGCGGTTTCATCCGCGTGGTTCCCATGGGAATTCCGGAATAAAATATAACCTATGTGCTATTCCAGACTATAATCTATCTCTGTGCCAAATTTCATCCAGATCCGTATAACCGTTTTGGCGTTGATGAAACAAACAACCATCTATCCATCCATCCATCTAAACTTCCGCATTTATATTATATTGTGTGATGATTAGTATGGATTCTTGTTGATTCTGCTTTCTGAATCTAGTCTGCCTATCTCATATTGTATGTGCAGTATACTGTGTGTGTAGTTGAAAATGTTATAACAGAGATGCTATTTATCTTCCTAACCCTCGAATTCTCAAACGCAACTTACGGCTCGTTCACACATGTCTCCGTTTTACTGTTCCGTTTTATTGTGTACGTAAAACGGACTCCCATGTGTGAACGGGCCGTTAGTTTAGGGTTCGTTCCCAAGCGCGTCTCATGTGACGATTTTTGGTAGATTTTTATAGAAAACTAACAAATGCGTTCTTAACTCTTAGTTGAGTTTGTGTACCAATTCGGCCGTAAGACTCAAATAACTTAAGTGTGATCTGGACCAACGTCAGTTTAAAGATGTTCAGTTAACAATACAGTTTGTGAAATAACTATTGGTTTATGTGCAAGATTAATAATGCGTGACTAAGGCGTGGCAGGATCCAAGCGTGCGTAACCCTCTAACCTATACTTATGAGGCTCCTAGTAGGTTTGAATATCACACACAACACTAAATAGGTCTTTTAAAAAGTTTATTTTGCAACCTAGACGCTACACTATATCTCTACAGAAGCCTGAGGGCATTATGTTGGTACTTGTCGAGCTTTGATTGCACCCAGTGAGCCGGCCGTGCCCGCTCAAAAATGCACGGGTGAAAGGAAGCTACTCCAATGTTTCCGTGCCCATGGAGCCTTGAATGAACTTTATTCTCTCGTGCTTGTGTTTCTTTTATCATTATCTCTTTGTTTACTCGATGGACATTTGGTTCATGTTTGTGTCTTCACGTCACGACCTAATGAGGCGGTTAGTTTATCATTGCTTTCCCTATTAATTCTATGTCACGTTGATAGGATGGGTATATTGACTTGTTTGTGTCCTACGAAGTGTTTAAATAATGCGTTAATCTGTCAAGAATATGAGCGTTATTATAATTTATTGTACTGTTATTATAACGTAGTTTTGTCTAGCAGTTTGCGTGACACAAATAACTTCTTAGAATATCTGATGCCCTGAAATTGTTTGTGCTTCCATTTAAATATTCACGTATTGTATCTGTTTTAAAACATATCGTATCCCAAGTGCTCAACGTGCAATGACTCTTTGAAGGTAAACTACTCAGTCTGTGGTGCCTTGAGCTTGAGCCGTACAAGATAAACCAGCAAGCGGTCGGCGTTGTTTGCTCTGGTCGAGCATTTGCCACTGTTCAATGCTCTCACATCTCTATCTATTCAGTGGGTGAGCAAACCGTCGGCTAATGGAAAGCGGTCTTGTTGAGACAATCGCACTTCTACACGTGTCTGGCGTTAATTATAGGATCAATCATAGACGCGATGTTTGCTTTGCGTTCTTTATCTTAGAGTAGCTAATATAACCCGTAATTCTGCTTTCTTCATTATTTATGTTTTGTTTTTGTGACCTTTGTCTTAAATGCCACGGGCTTGTCTAAGATGACCTTCTAAAATACCTACGTTTTGAATGATCATTAGTCTGTAAGTACAAAAACGTGCTTACATTTTCTTTGAACTGAGTCGATTATGATTTTAATAAGGTGTCCAATCTACTTATCATGGTATTGAATTTTATTAGTACGTTGTTTAGATTCTTGTTTAAAGTTACCTCTGACAACGAACACGTTTTATCATCAAGAACTCCTTACAACGTTGGAGTGAGCTATAAGCTCACTTCGGAAGTTGTGATTGATGGGCAGGGTTGAGAACTTTTCTTGAATAACTTACAAACCTGTCAATGTTGATCATAAACTCTTCTCTCATGAACAAGCTGAACAAAATACTTGGCTCTTAAAAAACTGAATTGCTGTTTTTATCAGTAATAGGATTTTTCTTAAAACAGCCGAAGAAGAAGTCAGGTTGATAACAGATATCCCATTATTATGACATACACATGAATAATATATTATTATACCGTTCCCTCTTATATTATTCCTCTGATACACCAAATGTAATTTTAAGACTTTGTAAAATATGTACAGACAGAGGGTGGTGCTTAGTCGTTTCGGAGATAGAGAGAATGTAAAATATCCAATTTTATGCTTCAATACTTCTTCAAAGCAATGACGTTCAGCAAATGCTATACCGGTCTAGACTAAAATAGTAGGTAAACAAATGAACCAATTGAAAAACAAAGATTTTAAATCGCCAGACCACAAATAAATAACGAATCAAATATATTTTATTACGTTCTCATAAAACCAGCGTTTGATATTATGTACTAAATGCAATATTAAAAGCTACAGAAAAAAGGTCGTTCTGTTTCTGTTGCAAGAGCAGGCAGATATTGGTGTCGAACTGAATATCTACGGGTCGGTTCGTTATTTGAATGACTCTGTAAATGATCATTATTAGTTAAGTACACTATCATATACCCCGTGTATACACAATAATTATAGTACCTCTATAATATCCCGGTCGAAAAGTCCAATTGTCCTAATTGGAGCTCTAAAGTGGTTCATATTGATAATAATTATATTACTTTTGTCAACGTTTAACAACCTTATAAATCAATAAATTCATTAATAAAATGACAACTGTTTCGTCTCTAAGTCTATTTTTTTTTATATTCTATAGACCACCGTTTAACCACAATCTCACCTGATGGAAAGTGAAGATGTGGCAGACGATGTATAACGAAGGTTTAGTAGATACCTATTCACTCTTGTCTTGAAGAGACCCAGGTTGTAATCTTACGAAAAATCTAAGTATTCCCATTTAGAGCACCAATTCTAAGGCACCTCATTTAGAGCTCATGTTTTATCTCCATTTGGAGCTCCCAAAGAAGTAGTTTTTAGTGATGGGTTTTGATATTTTCTTACATCAATCACTACTGTACTACGTAAAGCAAACGGTCCACCGCGTCTACAACGCGTGTTTATAATTGTTTACAATAAGTAAGAAAATAACATCATCATAGAAAAACTTATTGTGCTCGAGAATTCCCCTCGAGCATTTATCATCTGGCTCGCATCACTGAGGCGCCTTTTGATGGAACTGAACGGTGCAATGTAAATGTACTGATATACCGATTCAGGTGAATAGGGCAACTTATCCCAATCCGGAGAGGCGAATGAAAAATATTTGGAAGTTTGCCAAAGTTGCTCGTTCGCGGGCGCTTCTGTGGGCAGCGCCCGGCGTCCTAACTCCTAACGTACGCCCCTCGTCGCGGACATTGGACTCTATTACTCCGGTAATGCAATACCTACCGACGTGACACTCAAGTGCATCATTTGCGTAGCATACTAATGGTTTACGAAAATAAACTACAATCCACCTTTTAAAACCTATAATGCGAATTGATCGAAAAAAGCGCCGCCAAAAGAGGTCCATGCATCTCAAACTGAGATGTAAGTACCAACGGGATACGCGTGTAAAGTAATGTAACATTTTTGGGGTCCCTTAGGGATAGATCTGTACCTCGGAGCTTCGAGGCGCAATATTGAGGATATCATATCATCCAATAATATAATATATCAACAAAAACGCGAACCCATAGATGATAACGTTATAACTTTGTGTATTTCAGGTGAGTAACGGCAATGTCATCGACACAGGAACACCTACCCTACTGGTATTTAATATTTTTTTCTAAGCATGTACCTAATTGTCATGCAATCGTATTAACACAATAACAAGTAACAACACTAATCATAACCGTTACTATTCATCACCGTTCATTATTAACGGAATAACAATTTTAAGCTGATCTCATTCATAATCGGTCTGCAAAATTAATTAAACTCCAAGTGGATCATCACATGTACTCTACTAATCTTCACCATACACAGGTTCTGGTTAGTTTAAATTTAATTTTAGTTAATTCACTGTATTAATACACTATAACTAACGATGTGGTTTTGTAAAGCATCCTTCGCAACCTTCCACTTTTTTCGACTTAATGCGATTCCCCGAGCGAAACTAGCGCCGCCACCTATTTTATCTTATTATTTCGTTGAACAAAGGTAATTTCAAAATGTTCAATGGGCAGTTTGTGATACCTATTATAAGCTTTTTTTAATGCCTTTATAATATTTTTATTTTGTATAGTTTAGGCAGAGATACGAAGTAGCACTTTGAGGCCACCAAACTCTATTTTCGCATCTCTGCCTAAACTAATACCTTTGTTCAACGAAATAATAAGATAAAATAGGTGGCGGCGCTAGTTTCGCTTGGGGAACCGCCTTACGTGTTCTGACTGTTTATGGAAAAGAAAATGAAATTAAATAAAATGCGGGACTAGACAATCCACGCTCATCCGCATCATATAGCCCCAAGCTAACTACTATTCGTGTCTAAAAAAATGTAGAAAGAAAACATTTCGCAAAGCATTTCAAACTGCGGAGGCATTATCCTGTAGTAAGCCTGGAAGTCCCTTCGGGTACAAATATGTATTACCTGCGTTAATTTCACGTTACAAGAAAATTTCAGAGAAGGTTAATACGTGCCGACAGAAAAGGAGTTTCAGGAGATTCCGTATAATCCCTTTTTTCATTTCTTAGAGCTCAACCTTATCTCGTTGAGCCGCAATGTCTTTTCGGTAGCCGAATTAAAGTAAATAAAAGAACAAATTAGTTTTCTGAATCTCTTATTTGTTGTTTTATTAATCTTATCGAAACATAAACCAGAATATCATCAAGATTGAACACTTGAGCGATGTCAAATTAAAGTTTGACAGTGATGTAGATGACAAGAAACTGGCACACTCGACAAGCTTTGATCTACCCCAGCTATAAATTTTAAATCAAAGTTGTATCTACGTTTTTTCAAACACCAGATATTTTAGTACACTTTCACTGGGTTATTAATCAACATCAGTACTTGCATGTCTAGCAAGTTTATGTTAATACTTAGAAACGATATTAAACATGGGCTGGGACTGTGACCGACCGAGTATAGACTCCTCGTACAGGATGCTGATGTTTTATATGTAAAGCATGTTTCGTATTCTATTTCCTTTTACGTAGAGCGAGTTAGTGTATTCAATGTTTAAATCTTGCTTTGCATGTCGTGTATTAGACATTTGAGTAGATACGGGCGGAGGTTGTGTATGGATTTCAAAATAAATCTAATTTGTTTAAAAATCTAATTAATACAATATAATCAAGACTAGAAATTAAAAGAATACCCGAATAAATATATAAACCGTAACAAATAATTCAGTATCGATTTATATAGCAGTTGTGCGTAAATCACTAGTTATATGCGACTATCTGTATCTGTCAGTCTGTAACATCTAATGGAAAGAGATCCAAAGATTCCAATCGAATCCAATCTTATACTTTGTCACCTTTGAAAATTGTCGTGTATCGAAGTACCCATTAAGTCCTCGCCTGGATCGCTGCCAGAGGAGGGGTATTATTAGCACGCCGACAACTCTGAGTTAATCAAGCTCAAATAAGATCAATATTTCCCGTAGGTGAGTTGATAGTCTCAGGGCCGGGTGCCCGTCAGCCAGGATTACCAGGCGGAGCGGACACGGATAGGCGATACCTTGGCCTGCTTTATTAGTAAATTAACGCGAGATTACTGTCTCGCCATCTGCTCGATTCAAATGACACGTATAAGCTCCCCTTAGGAATGCGGTAACGGTACGGTACACATCCCTCATAGTTTTTTGCTGATTGTGTACAGTGAATGCGGGCGTGTAATGAACTAATATTTGTCTAAAATCAGTTACCTACTAACTGTACGAGAAACCGGTCTCGGTGACAGTTCTTACGCGTTGAAAACTGGCAGTTGTTAGACTGTGGTAATAGGTAACTAGTTTCAAGAATAAAATAACTGCCAACGACTGTGCCGGGTCGTATGTCTGTTCACATACATTCTTTAGCGATGCGTGTTGTTATGGTCAGTTAAAACTTTAAATAGCTCACGATTTGTTCAGTTATGTATTCTAAAAGCTTACATTATGTATGATAATTAAATGATCTCCATGTGATCTGTGGCGTGACTGTAGCGTGAGATGACTGCATACCGTTTTGCTAGAGAAATTTATAGTCATTGCGAGCAAGTGCGTCTATTAATCACAAATTGAAGCAAAAAAAAAACGTTATAGCAATTTACTTTAAAAGTACTCGTAGTACTAAAATGTTACATGATAGTTTATGTCTACTCCGTGTCGTATTGTATTGAACAAAGCAGCGGTTGTACTCTTGCAATGTTCGTTTAGCAATGTAGTGAGTAGAATGTATGTAGAATGTTTTATTAGGTGCTATAAACTGTACAAGTCTCCTTCAAATTGAAACAAAGTATCCCGGAATTCAGATTCCGGGGCCCATAAAGTACCAAACTACGCACCACTACTCTTAATTTGGGTTTCGGTTAGGTTTTCGTCGTACAAAAACACAATATATATCCAGAGTGAAATGGATTATTTAAAGAACTTAATAACCTGCAATTTTACTGAATTGCTTTAGGAAGTAGATAGGGATTGAAAATGGTTAATTAACGCAACCGGTGATCCGTTAAATGGGTTTTACGTTGCGTTGTCGTCGTATGCATTTTGAAAGATATTGGCTTTCCTGCTTTCTCGATGCATTGCCAATCTGGTGCGACCTCTAACTCCTACCTACCTACGCTAATCCCATCGCTTTTGATGGAAACCGATTTCTCAGAAACCAATTTCAGTCTACACGGTCCAACGGCCACCTATATGATTTATTGAAATGATGGTTATTTTCGCGCTAAAAGAAAATAAACGTTATAACATACAACAGAAACCATACAGTTTTAACTATCATCATTTCACTCGAGTTGTTTGAAGTGTTTTCAGAAATAACACAAACTCCTTTAGATGCGGTTACTCTCGTAATTTTAGCAACACCTACGGCAAACCGTCGACATAGTGCAGAACATGTACTGGCTAAATATATCGGAAATGTGGCGGCCATATCTGTTTAGTACGGTTCTCGGCCGGCTTGAGGCTCTTGTTGGAAATTGAACCCTTCAAATAACCCTAAAGATAACCACACAAAAATGTAACACTTTTCAACCCTACCAAAATGTTATTCTTTTGAAAACGAACCTTATTTACTTATTATTAGGTATCAATACGTTCGATTTAACATGGTAACACTAACAAGCATCTTTGTAATCGAAACATGTTTGGTAGCCCAAAATAACATAAGTCGCCTACCTGCTTATTCCTTATGGAACGGAATGAATAGCGCAAGTCTCCATACGCGTATGATTTGCATACATAACTAAGCCACGTACGCATGCTGCTTACTAATACATATTTAGTTATTATTATAAATAACGATCGATAGTCTAATTGCTTTAAGATATTTACTTTAATTTAATCAATGACGTACAGAATTGGTCTCACTCTCCTAATAAGGTTTGCTGGAAGAGAACTCTTTTTATGGTTAAGCTCGCCTTTGCCATATTTTTCAAGTTTAATGTATGTATTTTTTTTTCTCGTGCTATAAAGAATACAGTTACTAAAAACTAATTATATACATATATTATTAATATGCACTACAGATACTGTGTTAAAATTACTATGGACGCTGCCTGTCCTCAGTTTGTGGTCGGGATCTAAACTCTCCTCACTATTAAGTATCAATTGAAAATTTAAAAGAATGACTACTTGTCAGCATGAATGAATTTTTATTACCGACACATGTGACATTGTATCGAAAACGCTTTTGGTTTCTTCTCTTATCTCTTTACCATAGGCACATTTGTCGCGTTATTCTATCGCCATAAAACGTCTCGATCAGATGTAATCAAATATTTATTGATTCCGGTAATTCGCTGAGCAGAGTAGGTAAAGAGCGGGCGCGTCGCGCCGCTCTGTTGCCAATGCGAATGTTTTAGGGTAAAAGACAATTTATTGATGGGCCAAATTGCTACTTGGGAAAGGGCTATTTCTGTAAAACGATCGAAGTCACACAATTTTTCCTTTGATGAATAAATTTAATGATGATGTCGGTAGATGGTATTGAAAGCGGTTTGTATTGTTAGAAGGGATGCTTTGACGTTTTCTGAAATCTCAATTTTCCAACGTAATTGTATTATTTCCTTCGCTCCATCAATTTTGTGTAGCGTTTAGTACTGTAAATAAAGCTATGTATCGATTGTGCCGATACGCCTACCAAAGGTTTGTTGTGGCTTGTATTATAGGGATGTTCGCTGTAGGCAGTTCAGCTGAGGTTAATAAATAATGTAGCGGTGAGTATGGCGGATATTGGCGCGGCCGACATGCGGAGCGCAGAGCGTACCGCTCGACGGAAGAGGACCATTCCGACCGTTTACGAGCGAACTCTAAATCCCCACTTCCATTGTCGCGAGTAGATGCTGCCGGATAATGCCCCTTTGGCCTCGCTTCTATTAGTTTAAATTCTCCATTTGTAGTTTATCGAAACACTTTAGCATTGTATAATTTTCGACCGCGTTCTTTGAGAAAAGTACAGGGTCATTGCTCAAATCGTTAATTTTCCAAATCTATTACAAAAGCTAATTACATAAACTCCTGGCAGATAGTCTGCTACCAACAACTCATCCAAAACAGTTATTCACTAGCATAGAGCAGAACAGAGGCAGATTAGAAACGTAGGTAAAGTCGGTTAAGTTCTATAAAATTCTCTTTGTATGTTTGCCCAACCCCAAATTGTATACCTGAATTCAAGATTAATGTTGAACAGAACATTAATGACGTTGCTCTGGAGCTGTGGCCGCCGGCCAACCCACGTGTGGGTAAATGCAATAACTAACACGTTAATAACACCTGTCATCGTTACCCAGCGTTGCTTATAGTTAGTCTATTGTAAATAAACCCTTTCACCACAAATTAACGAGGAACCTGATTTTCAGTAGAGCTGTGTTACACTTTATAAAATTAGCGTTAACTAAAGGCAGCAGAAAATGTTGATATACATGCATAACGAGGGTAGGTTGATCGGCATGAGGGTGCTGGGCGGAGGCTGCGCGCTTCGCTAAGCACTGTAAATACTCCCCCGGTCACGTAGCGCTGCGCTGCTGCAAACTGTTGAATATTAATACGAAATAATATTCAACATAACAAATTCCCTGAAACCAAAACACGTGCTTGAGTGGGCAAATCTCGTATGACAGCATATATTTTGGCTCATAGGTTTTATATCGCGCGTTGGGGTGATAGAGTCGGAATGGAAGCGTACCTACTTTAGACAACGCGGAGGAAATTATGGACGTTTTTAGAGTTCCGTACCCAAAGGGCTGAACGGGACCATATTACTAAGACTCCGCTGTCCGTCCGTCTGTCTGTCTGTCCGTCTGGCACCAGGCTGTATCTCAAGAACCGTGATAGTTGACAGTTATTTTCACACATCATGTGTGAAAATAACTGTATTTAATTTGCCGCTATAACAACAAATACTAAAGAAACAGAATTAAATAAATATTTAAGGGTATATACAAAAACGTGACTTTTTTGCCCTTCGTTTGCACTTGGCCAGTTTTATTTTAGGTTGCCTCGTGATGAATTTAGACAAAAAACATCGTTCAAGGTATACATACCTTTAAATAGATCAGTACATTACCTTAACAATCAGAACACTTACTCAATCTTACGAATTGTATAATATCTAAACTATCGAAAACATGTACCTACCGCCCGTATTAAATACAATAAGATTATTTTGACTCATCAAATAATCATTTTCATAACCTATGCTTTTGTGGGAACAGACAATCCAATTAATGTGATGAACGGGGAGTAATATCGCACGCCTACCTACCAATCGAACCTCTGATTATCATATAGATGCGGTTTCATTATCCTTTTGGAAAAATTGCTTTCGAACAAAATTTTAATCTCAATTCCATGGGAATCCAAACAAATTAGTAGGGTAAGGGATATCACGATCGTACAAACAGGACTACCTAAACTTGAACTAACAAAACAAAGTTTATCGGAACCTTTCAACGACGACGCTTGGTAAACTTTGCTTTAGACTTCAGATTAGGAAAGTACCTACTTGCTAGAAGAAGCGATGAAGGGACAGTGAAGACATTTTCATTTTTAAAAAAATGAATATTTACTGGAGCATTATCTCAATTTGAAAATAATTACCGTTCGATTTAATTTTTGAAGTGATAAACGGCAAGCAAGTGATATTATTAAAGACACGTCATACATGGCATGCGTACCTGCGAGCGAAAGTAATCAAAACGAAGCTGGGTTCAGCTGTATAACTTTTCTCATTACTCACCGAGCGCTGAGGTTTTCGACCAGTCTGGCATTTTGAGTACCAAGTAGCATGAGCATACACTATACAACTCCAGGCGAAGTTATCATGTGAAGTTCTAAATAACAAATGATTCTCTACCTTACCCGGAGTAGATTAATCATAAGAATATACTTTAAATTATTATTCCTCTGTATGAGAAATAATGAGAATTTATCAAGCTTCCTCAAACGATTTTCTACCTTACCCGGAGTAGTAATTCTAAAGAATATTCTTTAAATTATTGTTCCTCTGTTTAAGAATTGATTTCGACCGTACGATTTTCCACCTTTCCCCCTAAGTAGAGTAATTGTAAAGAATATTCTTTATATTAATTATTGTTGCACTGTATGAGAATTTATCAAGCTTTTTCAAACGATTTTCTACCTTACCCGGAGTAAAGTAATCATAAAGAATATTCTTTAAATTATTGTTTCACTGTATGAGAATTTATCAAGCTTCCTCGGCTCATGCATTTTTAGATAGCAAACATAGCAATAGTACTAAAACTGAGCTCTCCAGATGGCTGTTTTGATCGGCATTCGGATGACACATAACGACTGGGCGCTCTATCAAGAGCACGATGTCTGCTATTGTGTCGCGTTCAATTACATTTAATTGGTCTTAATATAATTACCTAATTGTGAACTGGAAAGAGCTCATCACTAGACGTAGGACGCGATGCATACACCGATGTACCACACCATTTAAGGTTCAAAGCTAAACAGTGTTTAAATATTAAATTGACTCATTGTCCATTTATTACATACTACAATATGGACATGCTAACCGTTGGGTTAGGTTATTCACGAGGGCTAAGAGGAAAAAATACAGCAATGTTTAAACAAGGCTCTTTTAAGCTATTTTCGGATTTTATTAAGAATTTAAAGCATTACAGCCATTCCCGTCTTTCGTTTACATTACTACAGATTTAGGAGTAAACGGGACTTAGAGAGAGGCCGTTGTTTGAGATGAATCGCAGACGCTCTATAAAAAGTCTGTTTGTTTACGCGACTACCGGATGCGTCGGGTGGTGGCCTACCACGTGTATAACGAAATAAGTAGTCATTTATCATAAGCCCCTTTGGTATATTAGTTCATACTAGTTTCTACTCGCGGCTTTGCTCGCACGCCTATAGATTCAAAAGTAGCCTATATGTTATATACCATTTCCAAATATTTGTATGCAAAATTTTATCTGGTCTATTCAGTAATTTTGCCGTTGTTTTCGGTAAAACATTTTACTACAGCAAAAACTTTCGCCTTTATAATAAAATATACTAACTGTTGCCCGGCTCTATATACCATTTAAGTTCCTGCGAAATTTCATGAAGATCCGTTCAGCCGTTTAGGCGTGAAAAAGTAGGTATAGATTATTAGGGAGAATAATCGTTAAAAATAACATTTGAATGAATTTATTCAAGTCTAAGTGAACACAAACACAGCACAAAAGAAGCGACTTCAAACGGATGAAGCTCACTTGAAAGTCTGATATTGATTGAGTTACTAGACTTGAGATACTGAGCTGAATATTTATGTTGTAGTTTATTTATTTGATTATTGCTAACACGTTTCGTGCACGGAGAGTATGAGTCATGAACATTGTGTCGTGGTTGTGTAGCCATAAATAGCAGGAGTAAGTAGAGGGGTGCTGACGAAGCCAGCTCGACACATGTTCTCAAATCATCGCCCGCCGCCGACGGACCAGTGCGGAGCGGCGGCGGTTGGTTGGACAATTAGAACTCCAAGGCGAAGTACCCTTCGTTCTGGCACAAGAGGGCCGAGACATCCCACTCGCTCCATATCTTGCGTGTGTCGCCGAGACCACTTCATGACATTCTGCTCACAATTTTATCATATTATTTTATTCACGAGTTTTGAAACAAATAAATATCCTCGCATAGCGTAGGGGTTTTATAATACTGTTGAGAGACATACAGTAGGAGAGGTAGTTGAAAGATTTATCACTTGATTTATTGTTTCGTACGAAATAAATATATTTAAACTGCCGATTTTATTTTGTAAAGAATTTCCTGTCTATTGTAAGGAAATCAATCGCTGTCATTAAAATAATGTTTGCCAAAGAAAAAAAAACACATTCGCAAAATTCCCAATTCCAGACGGAACTTAGAATTCTGTATTCTCGGTATCGATTAAAACGTGTTCTCTGAAGGAATTTAATAACTCTTTCTTTAACCTCATTTAACACAAAAAGTAAAATACGAATACTATTTTAAGTTATTCCTTTGAAGAAATACTTGGAAAAAACATTTTAGTGTTGGCTTGAACGAATGCAAATAAGACAAGAACAAAGAAATCTTTTCCAAAAGACGTAGGTATTTCACTTTCAAAACTTTGAAAAAAGCTTTGCTTTATACAATCTTTTGCTATGATTGTAATGCTCTGGGCATTACAATCAAGTCTGTGGTGGACGGATAACACGCTGCGACTGTACTTGTACCAATTGCCTTTATTAGCTACTTCCTAATTTTCTCATCTCCCGTGTAATATCTATCTCATACTCGTAACGGAAAACACGAACGCTATAGTCTATGGTTTATATTCTAATCGATCTTTGATCGTTAGCAGCGACTAATTTCTCGATTCGATATTTAAATTTTGTTTACAAAGCTTTTGTGTGGCGTCCTTTGATAATTAATAGAGTAGATAAAGTATATTTTTGCAAAGGATGAAAATGCTCGTTAAATTCGACGCCTACGGACACTTTTTTAAGGGCAGGAGCTCCTGACCCGGGATAGCTCTGTTGGATTCTGTTCGCAATATAATTTTGCCGGCGGGCATTTCGGACAAAATAAAATTGGGCGCGGGTGTGTTGAAAACAGGTTGCTTTAATGTGAATGCCTGGAATTGTTACTGTGTCCAATGTCCATAAACAAAATTGGTACATTTTAATAATGTCCACGGTTCTAAGTCCGGTTGAAATGTTTTACCATTAAACTTGATTTATTGCTGCTATAGTTGCCACCGCTGCAGCTAGACATATTATTTGGCTAATATGAATGATATATTAGGATTTTGCGTAGCAAAACCTGACTTCACTGCCTAATAAATAAAAAAAGTACGTCGTGAAGGTATGTCATTCCTTAGAGTAGAGTAGGGGAGAGTAGTTCCGTAGAGTAGGACTGGGTTCTCGAGAATGTACAGAATCTGTACCTACGCAGTTTTGGTGCGATGCAACTCGAATTTTGGCACGAGCTCTCTACGTCAATAATTCGAATCGCAGCCTAGAAACGTCAACTACACGGGGCTTATTTATTACGACAGAATTAGTACATAACCCACCTCTGATGTCCCTGAGACGAAATTCTTGATACGCCGTAGATTTGTTGACTTGGGTCCGGGATATTTAGAATGAATGTTAATGTCCAGCGATACGTTCACAGCTTCGCACGTATAACGCGCGCTAATTTAGCAGGTGTGAAATTTTTGTTTATAATTGAGATTGCATTAAATTCATTCCAGCACATGGTGGGAACCGGAATGAGTCCGTTCCCCTCCGCGGCGGCAGCGGCGGCGGCGGCGCAGTACGCAGCAAACGGCGATGCCTTGTCGGTGAAAGCCGAGGGCGCGCCGCAGCCTGCCCAGCAGCCCATGGTGAAGAGCGAGGGGCCTCCGCCACAGGCCCCCTTGCCGCCGGCTAACTTCTCACCGCAGCCCCAACAGCACCAGTCTAGTTCTATAGATAATCAGAATAACTCAGTAAGTTTACTTTATTTTCATTGTCTTTGCCATAAGGGCCTATTATACTACCTCAAATCAACTCCGTCCGATCTCCATATCTCCCAAACTACTAAATACTTAACATTGATATTTATTAAGGTAAAGTTCAGGACTTACTCTATCGATCATGTGTTTCGAAAACACGATTCCATAATTTTTTCTCGATAGTAATAAACGCTAAGTTACCTCTAAATTCTTACTAAAACCTTAATTTCTCAATGAATACAGAAGTTAAGATCTTGAGAATAAGCATGGTAATAGAACTAAGCATAAAGAAAATTTCATATGTTTCGGTTTTTTCCTAAATAAAGTCCTAATTGATAGATAATAAGCTTAAACGATTTTTGGGCTTGCGTTTCGTTGTTTTGGCATGCCCTGTCTCGCTCCTGTGAACGCAAAATCCTATGTCTATCCTTTTCTCAAAATCTTGAAGTTGTATAGGCTCTTAATATCTAACATGAACGAGGCGATTACGTGAATAGTATGGTACGTAAGACATTGTACATCTTCACGATGTGTTTAGTATTCCAATTAACAGATTGGTAGCTGATATTATGTATAAAACTTTTTCAGCAGAGCGACGGTGACAATAGCGAAGATAACACACCAGTAAGCGTGGCAGCGGCAGTACAACAAGCGGCAGCAGCGGCGGTGGCACAGCACGCGGCGGCGCAGCAGGTGGCGGCGGCGCATGCGGCAGCCGCTGCCGTCTCCGCAGCTGTCGCCAACGCCGTCAACCAGCCCCCCACCTCCCCGGAGAAGACGCTCGTACCCGTCTCCCAGGCCTCACAACCCAAGCGATTACACGTCTCCAATATACCCTTCCGGTTCAGAGATCCCGATCTCAGAAATATGTTTGGCGTAAGTATTGATGCTATACTAAGCTTTCACAACACTGCATGCAGCCCTGGTTTCTCCCGAATAGTATAGTCGACCAAAAGTAACTGGTACCGTTTTCCTTTCAGCAATATGGCACAATTCTTGATGTAGAAATTATCTTCAACGAGCGTGGTTCCAAGGTAAGACCGAGTTTAAGACATTTGTCTGTGGCCCGCTGAAACCCTTCTCGGCAAGGGTTTCAGTAGGCCTCTGCTGTGATCTCTTACATTCTTATTTTATGGCAAATAGACAGCAGCTTTATGTTGATTACTTTGACACAAACTAATAGTATTTGTTCATATCTTAATATAAAAAAGTTGTTCACTTTAAAGATGCAACAAATAAGAGCAAGGTGCAGTCTGCGTGCCGTAAACCTAAATTGTGTTTTATAGCATGAAGCAATAAAGATCTTTAATATCTATACACGGCAAACTTCGTAATTTTATGGAATGTACCCATAGATTTGCTTATTTTTATTAAATTTTGTATGTCTTTATTGCTTCTATGCTGAATTTGAATTTCTGGAATAATTTATATAATAAAATAATAATTTGGTTATAAATAATTATTCCTCAAATTCATTACCTATTTGTCATGTGTACGGGTCTTCTTAGCTATTGATGTTGTAATTTCTTTTTTATTTCTTCTTAAACCATGATAGGTTATAATTTCTGTCAAAAACATAATCTTGACGAGTCAGTAGCTAAACAGAAACGTACAAAATGTATTTATTTCTATGATTTTTGAATTACTGCCCAACCCCAAATTTAATGTGTATCTACCGAAATTTAATGTGTATCTACCCAAATTTTAACTTTATCTAGTTAATACAAAATCATTTACTTGATTATACGACATACTTGATTAATTCTTAATTGACTATTTAGCTTAACATAATTCTGAAGGCAATGGGCTTAGTTAAATTTAATTGATTGTGTTTGAAACAAACTATTCTTTCTCTTAGCATATTCTTGGTTTTAACGTTTGGTGCAGTATGTCTAATTGCATTGTATATTATCATATAATTTAATGTCTACTTTTTAATTTTCAAGAAACTGAATTATATTTTTTGCACCTTTGAGATATTTTTAATATCAGTTCTATCCTAGTCGTTGACCATTGTGCTCGCAAGGGTTTTTTAATGATTTCATATTATAGAAATGTTCTCTATTACCTACAAAAAATAAGTCAAGGGTGCAACTATAACTTAGAACATAACAATGAATTTACACATTTTATGATACTCAAAAAACAACTCACTGTAAATTATAAAAAATTTGAGCAGATGACTTTATTAAAATAATTTTTATAATAATTGATTGGATTGAACGCTTTTTTCGTGTTTTCTGCTTTTCTTGTGTCCGTTTGGTGACCGCCCCCAAGTAGTCCATGCTCGCTCATTCAAGGAAGGTTACTTGTAACATTGAATCGGTGCAAGGAAAGTAATTTTTCTTTTTGAAGTATTAGTTCCCAGTATTTAATTATTTCTTTAGTCTCACATTGGGATTTGCTGTATGAGAGAATGTTGCATCGTCACTATAACAGCTGATTTCCTAAGTCATATTGCCAGGACAGCTCTATTATACATCCATAACTAATGAAGGTTCAATGTCTCATCCAAACTGCTCATGATATGTTTGACCACAAAATTATTTACTTTTTATAACAATACTTAACAAACCACTCTCAAACTTTATTTATAACCAGTCAGTTCTTACTTCTGTAAACTTAACAATAAAGTCATTGATCCTTAACCGAAAAAGTTTAAATTTACTACCTACTTTGCTTGGGCTCATTATTAACAGGGTTTCTTGTTTTGCAACTCCTTTGCTGTGTAGTTTGGATGAAAAATCATTTAAAGTTTTCAATGTAATCATGATTTAATGTCCTAATATAATTTGAATTGTTATGAGATTCGTTTAGTCATAGCTTTATTAACCAGGGAAACACCAAATAATTGTTACTAGTTTTGGGCATGAAGTAATTACCGCTGAACCTCAATTCGCAAGATGTATTGAAAAGTTAGAGCATTTTAATCTAGTATGGTGCATTTTAGTTTAGAGTTTCTCGAATGTCTTCTGGCTTGTTCTCGATTGAAGTCCGTTTTCGATTGTCAGAGAGCTTGCTGCACTCTGTGCGTTGTATGTTTAGATGATGATGATGATAGATGGTCTTCTTTGTGTAGGTCTTTCTGCCCACATCTTTTTTGTATCTATTTCTCTTTCTCTCTGCCCAAATCATTGTTTTCCTATATATTTGCACCCAGAATGGTAATAATAGAGCTGTCATTGCTTTGTAAGTGTAAGCGTTTCGTACAATCAGCAACTTGATTGCCACTTTCACGACTTGTTTCTTCCACTGTATCGTGTGCTATGCTAGCTGCTTTTTGTACCTATGGGTTTATATCACCATGTTTTGACAGTTTGTAGAATTTATGAGCACAATACTCTGATTCAATTCCTCTTGCTACTGATAAAATATCTGATCTGTAGTAGGTAAGAGAAACGGAAAAATCCGGGAAATAAGTATTGTAAATTTACTATGAATCGTGCAGTAGATACCTACTTGTGAAAAGATGTGTAAAAATGCTTATGATTTTTGACTACTGCTTAGTATGGCACTGTATGTTATCGCACCATGTCTTAATGCAATACAATTTAATAATATGAACTCATATACCCATGAATCGATTGTTAATCATACATAGCATACGAAAGGCGGTGTAGATTTTACCTTCACTTAAGATTAGATAACTTCTAATTCCACAATCACTTGTGTCTATTGCCTTCATTACTAGAATCTTGTCCGGTATAATTGTATATTTCAAAGTAAATAGCCGCTATACTGTTCCTAGCAATTTAGTTTATGCATGAACGGTGACTTTCAGTATACATAGAACAAAATGCAGCTAACATTAAACCCAATTAACTTCATTCTGGTAGTGTCTGAGAAGTACTAGAGATTATTAACTCGTCGACACACCACACTACAACTCTCCTACCTTATAGTACAGACTACTAGGTCGAGCGTCGATACATTGATTTATTGTAATCCAAACGCTTATGTGTACCCATTCAGCTAGAAAACGCTCAAAGTATCAACGTAATCAAATATTATCCTCTCGATATATTTCACTAGAATTATTTAAATAAAGAATATTCAATGCATAAATGTTAATTTTTGTTGCACGTTGTTTTTTGAGCGACGCTGTTTTTAATGCATGTTTTGTCTGTCTTGCATGCAGGGATTCGGTTTTGTAACATTCGCAAATAGTGGTGATGCGGAGCGAGCACGAGAGCGTCTTCACGGCACCGTGGTTGAGGGCAGAAAGATAGAGGTGTGCATGACTCAATGAATACCATCCGTAGCACTATGTAACTTATAACATCCCGCTCCTACGCCCACCGCCCACCGCAACCTGCGCTCGTCTGCTCTGTAGTTACTGTCATGCTAGCGTGCCAGGCGCGGCTAAGCGCGCGAGCGCCAGGCGCCCAAGCCCGCGCCTCCGCATATTAGCACTAAGTATGCCACACTCTAATCCACAAACAAACCTTATTTATTTTGTCCCTTTACTCTCTAGACGGTCATTTAAAATGCCGATCGAAAGAGAGAGTGTCTCACAGAGAAATGTAGACAGAACCGTATCGTCACATTGCCGCAGAGGTAAGATACAACACACAATTAATATTATCTAAAAGTACATGAATCCAAATCCTTTTCTATCCAGTCCTGATATAGTCAAATAATCGAAGACACAACTTGGTCTTATCCCACAACAAATTTTCTTGAGCAGTTCTCGAGTGACCTACCTTATCCAATACACAAAACTACATAGGACGTACGTTTGTTGGTACAAACAATACATACAAAATATGGCCTTTTGATATCAATTTCCATCAGGTGAGGTGGCCTACACAATTTCCCCCAATAATGGTTTTATGAAACTACCTGCAAATTATTTTTGAGATATAAATTTACAGTAATAATTTTTTTTTCATTTGTAATTTTTTGCTAAAATCATATCTAATAAAATTAAATTGTTATCAATGGGTTCGATTCCCATTCTGAAGAACATTTTTTTGTGTTCATTTATCAAGATACAGTTAGATTTTTTCATTTGGACCCCGAGATTATATAATCTGACCTATTTTACTTCAATATCAGGTTAATAATGCTACGGCGAGAGTCCAGACAAAGAAACCTCCGACGGTCCCCAACGGTAAGCATACCAGATGTACCTATTGCCATAACATAAATTCATCATGAATACCTAAGTCTTTTCTGTCATTTAACATGTTTAATAAAAATATTATCCTAAAGCTCAACCAGTACTAACACCATGCAAAAAATTAAGATATTAATTCTGCCACCTCATGACCTCTAACACTTGTTTGACCTTAAGGCCAGTCATCTAAAACAATCTAGGTCGCAAAAAATTGCACGTCTCAAAATTTTTGGGATGTTGTTAGGATAGACCTAATTGGTCTATCCTAGATACCAATAGTGTAAAACCAAGTTTGCAACTTCTAAAGACATTTGCTCACTTCGTTAGTGTTCGTAAAAATTAGTTTTTTTCAGTTTTTGTATTTCTATATTTTCTATCTACAAATTTATTAACTTTTTGGAAAAGAAATAGGTACTCATTAAGTTGTCACAAATTTTGTTTTCTCTAAAAGTGTCATGGCTGACTTTGCCGTAGAATGAATTTTTAGAAGTTAGTTGAATTTTTAGAACCTAGAGTCTAGGTTAGAAGTTGTAAGCCATATACTGTCTAGGTCCTAGACCGTTAGAAGAACCTAGACGTTAGAAGTTGTAAGCCATAAACTGTCTAGGTCCTAGACAGTTTATGGCTTACAACTTCTAACCTAGACTCTAGGTTCTAAAAATTCAACTAACTTCTAAAAATTCATTCTACGGCAAAGTGTCGGCAAGTCTAGGTCCTAGACAGTTTATGGCTTACAACTTCTAACCTAGACTCTAGGTTCTAAAAATTCAACTAACTTCTAAAAATTCATTCTACGGCAAAGTCAGCTATGACACTTTCACAGTTTATGGCTTACAACTTCTAACCTAGACTAGGTTTTACCCCACGAGTTCAGCACAGGTCTTTTGAAGTTGCTAACTTGGTTTTACACTCTTGGTATCTATCCTAACAACATGCAAACACCATATAAATCAGAAACGTGCATTTTTTTGCGACATAACGCGATTTTAGTGTCTACGGTGACTGGCCTATTAATGCATCTTGGATTTTTCTTTTTTAATCCATCAGTTATTCTGGCTAGAAATGGATCAGTTCCCACTGTGGGTGAGACAGCTGAATTTGTAAAAATCAATGTTGTCAATGCCATGTCAATGTACCTCTGTGTTGGCTAGATCTGTTGTCTGAATGCAATTAGATGAATGCTATTTAGAGAATGAGTCCACAGTCAGTTGCCGGAGACAGACTGCGCCATTTCACATTCACACTTTTCATTACGCAATTGGCATTAATCTACCATACTAATACGAAATACCAAATTTTTACAAATTGAATTTACTGAGTTGCCTGTCTCCGGCGTCACTATGCCTGATCAATTTAAACACTATCCCAAATTCCACAATATAGCCGCTTAGTGGTCATAACACAGTGTGTTATGCTTTATATGAAACTATATTCTTGTTGCATACCTATATATTTTCTGAATGACTGTATGTGCCTTCAATCTTGCACTGTTCATATTTCATTTATGTAGTGGGGAATGTGTTCTTCTGTCGCCTTAATTGTCCTAGAAATATTAGTTGTTAAACGTGTTTAGAATCTCATAAAAAACATTTTCACTTTGTTTCAGTGTGTGTACAATGGCCTGAAGGTAAGATACCCTTGCAGAGTTTTCGTATGAGATCCTTTGTTAAACACACTAAAGCTTTCGCGTTACATTTATTATAACATTCATTCGAGCATGAATTTATTTATGTGGTGGGAATTTGCGGTTGATTAGAATTAAAAGTACTGCTCGATCAGAATTTGAATGTCGTCGATTGAATTGAAAGCATTTTGCAAGAATCCAAAGGCCATGCTTCATTAGAGCAGAAGTCAGCGGCCACCTGTGATGTTGAGCCGGCGCGGCGCGCGCGAATGTGTGCGTAGAATAGGCGCGGCCCGCTCCACCGTCATGTGGCATGACATTCCCGTCTCAATGTGAATCGTGTTCTACATTTATTATAGACGTCTCCTTATTGAATCGCATACTAGTGCACAAGTAATAGTACCATAGATAGTATAAAATATTCATTAACTCTTTTCATTGCTTTTTCCAAATTTTACTAAATCGTAAATTAAGTTGGTGCTGATTAGCACCAAGAATACCGGATGCAGCTGCATTCTGTCAGTGTCTTCGGAACGAGCAGAGGAGGTCTGTCTTGACAACGTGACGCGGTCTGCATACCTTGTCGCTTGCTGCCTGCGTTGCCACCGTAACCGTTAAACCACTAATTGAAAACACCGCAAACTTTTAAATAACTGTCCGTTTAGTTAATTTGATCACCGTTAGGTGTGGGAAAGGAAATGCAGTTATTGCTGTCTCTAATGTTTTGATATCATTGTAAACTATCTAGAAATTGTATTTATATACTAATAATCAAGAGACGGGTGGGTTTTGGATTGACACGGATCGAAAGAGTCCCTTGAACAGACCAGTTCAGTGTTGTCAAGGTCTACGTGTAAGTAAGCCTGTAATATATAGTATCCGACTGTGCCTATTGTCGGATGCAATAAATATAGTGTTGGTGGCAACTCGGAGCGAGTGGTGTAGCTAGAGGTGTGCTCAGGGCTCCGGGTGTCCGGCGTGACGTGGCCGTGGCTGGGCGCCGCCGCTCCGGCGGCCGCCGCGGCGCCTCCGCTCGTGCTGGCCCCGCGCGCCGCGCAGCGACGCAGGTACCCCGCATGTTAGCCCTCCGCTGTGTGTTGCATGTAGCCCCCGGGAGTGTGGCGGCGCTCCGCGGCGCCTCCGTCGTGCGCACCCGCTCCCCGCGCCCGCACCTCACGCACGTGCCGATGCCGCACCCGCACCCGCCCCGCGCCGCCTACGCATCGCCGATGCACGCATACGCACAGTGAGTACTCACAACACACAATCTATGCAGGTAACATATCATTTAAACTTTCAAATCATTCACTTTTAATATCAATATTGAGAAGCTCTCGAATTTTATTTCGAGAGCTTATAAGTTATTATAACAAAGCTCTGTTTATTTAATTAAATTATGTATCAAAAATGTGAAAAAAAATATTTTATAATAATATAAAAGTTATCTTACATTAATATGAAAAGCTTTCTTTGTTTTTACGCCCTTAGATATTTATAACGCTATGTAAAAGCTACAAAATGTTTAAGCTTTACGTAAATGTGCCCTTAAAAATTATGTTCAAAGCACAGGAATAGTTGCTGAATTGAAGAATAGAATTGAGAGTACATACGCAGTAGGCACATACGTTTTCGTTGAAAAATGCTGCATAGATCGTGTTGGCACTGCACCGCACCTTCATTAATCGCCCTGACCTACTCATATCCCAAACCTTAAATATTTTTTCCTTACTGGTAAAAAACACTTCCTTCACCAAATACTCAAGTGGTAAATGAAATATATCTTCATTAAATCTCAATGACCTATATATTAAAGAGAAGAGGTAAACCGCAGTCAAATCAGCACGGATGATTATCCGAAATTTAATCTAGTAAAAAAGTTATGGTAAACTGTCTTACTGACTTAGATCTTTACCAATCACGTCAATTCATTATTTTGTGTTGTAAGATTTCAGATTTTAATTAACTTTATTTCGTCAAAAGTTAAATTCAAATTATATACTATAACTTATTTATTATCGAATAAGAAAAAAGGTGTTATTGATATTCACTTCATTTCAATATTATGTGTATAATAATGTTTGTTTTGACTTTAATCTAAATATAATGCGATTTTAGATACATGTGAATATTATTGTAAAGCTAAGCACAATATTGAATTGCTTACGTTATATACTTACTATTGTCAGTGCGGAACTGAGCGACATAATCTGGCCAAGCATTAACATCATTGATGTAATCATCTATGGAGTAAAAGGTCTTCTTGATAATGTAATTGTATAGGTCTAATATTTCTTTCAGAACTCAAGACCTCTTTTTGTACCATACGAATTGCAATCTATAACTAGCCAACCCTAACCCTCCGCATCCCTCTCCTCGCCGGTATGAATCAATTAACATCAGCACCAAGTACTCGTAACATAGATTAGCAACCATCCAATTAATCATATTGTCACTAACTCAGTTATTATTTTAGTATTGCAACTGGTTGCCTTAGCTCAATAGTTCCTAGTGCTTCTTCTATATCTGTACAAATATTAATCAGTGGTTCTTTGTAATTCTTACTAGTGTATTGAACTCTTTCTAAATGCATCATTTCTAGACTATTTTACTGTCTGCATCTTATGTTATGAAGAGCATATTGTATTATTAGAATGCTGGACATTATTGTTGTAAATAGTAGAGCTTTCAATATGAATTGATGATAATATTGTCTTTTTAGCTTGATTAAATACTTCATTGATGTGTTTCGGTTCGCAGTGTGTATTACGACCCATTCTTAGCAGCGGCTGCAACGGCTGACTCCAACTACAGACTACAGGTGAATATTGTTATTTGTATGTTATTAAGAATGATCGGCCGCGATGTGCATTGTATACCTATACCTTCGAACCGTGGTTGAGTTGTGTGGTGCCGTGACGTGGCTGTGTGTTGTTACAGGCGGCGAAGCCCGCAGCCGAGGTAACCCCGCCTCTGGCGCTCGATAACCGACTATCTGTATCTATCGCTTCCCAATTCATGTCCACCACGCTAGTATAAGTTTGTTATTCATCGTGGAGTGAGTGCTGGGATTTTGTTTGCTCCTTATTATATTCGTATAGTCCTATTGGTTGATTGGTAATCCACCGTATTGCCGGGTGCACATTGTGTTTGTGGTAACCGAGACGGAGTGTGCACGCGCGGTCGGCCCGGCCCATTGCTTTCTCTTGCGTATTCCTTGTTCGTTGTTGGTATTTGTGGTGGGTGATTAGTTTTAGGTCTTTGCGCAAGCTGTGAGATGTCTCGATCAGATGCTAATCTTGATATCATGCTCCTAGTAGAACATTGAGCCCACAAATTAATTGCAACCTTCGAAGTTTGAACACTAACAATCACGAAAAAAGTAGATAGCTATTGGTACGATCTAACTTGTTCTTGTTAACTATTCTAAATTCACGCATTCGTATTGCATGCTCATCATTGTCCACAGTAACAAGCATTCTCTGTATTATCGCTAGGTAAAACCCGCATTACCTATCGACTAGAAACTCTGGGTAATTGTGGTTTTGCAAGCAAAAAATAAATCATATCCATTTTGTAGGAAACAGTGCCAGGAAAGCTGCATGTTCTTTTGTAAATAAATAATTAGTCCAACTTCCAACACGCTATGTTTTTTTATTTCAAGTAACGTTATTGAATGCAAGATTTGGCTTTTAGTTTTTGGCTGCTAGAGATACGATATCGATCTCGGTAAATTTCGATGGATGACTCGAGTATCCGTACGGTAAGACGTGGATCGGCGATAGGTGCGCAGCATTGGGTGGAACTGAGGGTCGTTTGTGGGCTCACTGTTCACGAGAGCCCCCGATGTTTACGCTGGTTCGAAAGTTTCTCATCCGCTCTGTTTGATGCCATCCGTTACCACCAAATTAACAAATCGAAACAGATCACACACCCACAACACATCAATCAGAATTAACCTCACAATACATGTTTACAACATAGGTATAAGTACACTTCGATTCGACACAAAATAAAGTTAAAGTTGACATTGCGTTCGATTGATAGATGCGCGAAAATCAAAGGCAGTTCGGAGCGGAGAGGCGTTGCTTGACCAGTTTGAAAACGTGTTGTTTTGTAGGCCGCGGCAGCAGCTGCGGCGGCGGCGGCGCCCCTGCTGAAGAGTCCGCTGAGCTCGGCGCAGCATGCGGCGGCGGCGGCGGCGGCCGCTAACTACGGAGCGGCGGCTCGCGCGGCAGCGGCGGCCGTCAGCGCGCCACAGCACACTGCCTTAGCGCCACTTGCAGCGTAAGTCAACTTTATTCTATACACGAGACCGACGTCGTCGAGACATCCTTATTATATACGAGATCTTTTATATCCCATACACTGCCCGCCCGCCCAGCCTCCGTGGTGTAGCCCAAAGAGGCGCGTCTACACGCAAGCTGGTGACACCTGTCCGTGATATGTGCATTATGGGCGGAAAAGAGTTCATTTCATTAATTGCAAGATATATGGTTTAAATACAAGATCTTAGACATTAGAATAGTGTCACATACTTCACCAAAACACACTGGCATGTACAAGCAAACAAATGTAATGTATTTCGACAATTGCGCGTATACATTTTTTTTTTATTTGTGAAGGCAAGATCTTTATTTATAGAATTACCCTATAGAATAAGTCCGTAGTTTAAAGTACAAATTACGTATCCATGATAGGCAGTCAAAATGATATTGAGGCTGGAAGTTTTCCGAAGTCTGTAAAGAATACTAATAAATTTAATTAATTTCTTTCTTACTTGGTCAATATGGGCTTTACAGTTACCATACGATGTTCCTTGTTATGGTATGGATGTCAAGACGTACGCTTTTTTTATTGGAATTGGCAAACAGCATTAAATTGGTCTAAGTTAGGGTGTATTATGTATTATTTGTGAATTATGTGCCTCGAGACATTTAATAACAGCTTCATTTGTATTATTTATGTCAGCTGTTCAGTTGCCGTGGCTGCAGATCTAATAACAGTGACTTACATACTGTCTTTTATTTACTGGCCATTATTTTTCATTATATTTTTTTAATTTTAGGTACGGCAGAGAGTATGCAGACCCGTATTTGGGACACAGCATCGGCCCAGTAACAGGCTACGGGGTAAGATTTCATATTTACATTCTTCAAGATGTAATACTTTGCCACGAGATGACTATAAATACTAACCCTGGTATTCTCGTCTTTACAGACTGCAGTGTACAGAAGTGGGTACAACAGATTTGCGCCATATTAAGCCAATGGAACAATTGAAAAGATTTTTCTCGAATATGAAATACCTTCATCACCTTACCCTATACATGACAATGAACTCTCTTGAACGTACAAATGTAACTTAATTTAAGGATAAACAGTAATGTTGCTAGCCAAATTTTGTATAGTAAAGCTTGGGTGGCGAATTAACACAGAACTAACAATAATTCGGTGAGTCGAGTGTGTAAGGAAGTCTTGCGCTGAGGCAGTGCGTCTCACGAGAAAACACGATACCAAAGTCAATCAATTTTCTAACAGCAAAAGTTTATTGCTATGAACTTTTTATTATAAAATATTTGAGTACTAATGCTATACAAGTGCGAGCAGCTAAAGTGATTCCATTCGCTCCTGAGGAATCAATTTTGAATGAGAAGGTGAATCGAATCGAGCGCAACACGGAAATCAACGTGTGACGCAGTATTGTCTGTTTAGTGTTGACACACACTTACACAATATTGACAATAGAGAAATATTTAATTTCCATGTAAGTATTGTTCAGAGATTAGTGAGCTTTGCACTTGCATATCATAAATAAAAATTGTAAATAAATAACATTAATCGCAAAGATTTAGAAGTTTGAATAGCGTGTTTGCTAGATAGGCGTTATCATAGCGATTGGATTGGATGCCAGTTGAGGTTAAAAATTGTTGTTTCAGTTGATTTTAATGAAATTCTCTAAGATCCTCCAATATTTACTCATAATTTATAGTTATTGCCACTAGTATCTCATTAGTTACATGAATTTAAATATCTCTATTATGTAGTGCTTATGAAATAGCTCGCTAAGTGCATAGAGTAGGTACGGATCTTCCACGGTGAAACTATTCGTATTAACAATAACCACATTGATTGTGGTGCGTTCTTTATTCGGTGCCATGTATTCGGTTGTTGTTTTACAGATGCCTTTGATTTCCAAAAAGTTACCTTATATTCTTAACTCAAGGTTAATAGTTGTAACTTCATAGTTGAACTAATTTTAGACGACGTTTACAAATTATATCGTTGCGTAAAGAAATACATTTCAACGATGTAATGCAATACTATAATTTTAAAAGTTTTCCATGTAGAGTATGCTAAGTACACTATTTTTAAAGTCCATGAGTGGTCACAAATACTTCCTATTCCAAATATTTGTATTATATTAATCAGTACCTACTTATAGTGTACAATTCGCCTCTCTGTTACTCAAATATTGAATCGCAAATATTGTCCCTATTTAGTCATAAAAATAAGTAATTAATCGGTTGCTAGTTATTATAAAGTTTACTGAATTGTAGGTAACGCTTTAGCCGTAGTGTTTAAGAAAAGAAGGGAGCTCCATGGAGTTCTTACATATCATTGAGATTTCTCCTTGTAATTTGGTTTTACGTAGATGGTCTACTATCTTGTACGGTGTCTAATATTCAGTGCTGTTTTAACATTTTATCTGAATTTTACATTTTATTTTTTATGAACAAACACGCATACGGGTCCAACCCTTTAGTACGTCGTAAATTAAGATCTAACATTTTCATTAGGATTGTAAAATAATTGTTACTTACATCATTGAATTCGCTCAAAGTTTATACCAAAGCACAAACCCATCGATTCGTACATTTTCGGTGAATTCACTTGTCATTACCTCTCAATAGATTTAATAGTCTTTCATTCGGAAAAACTTAACAAATCTTTAAGAGTCGCTTAGATTACTTGTTTTAAATAATATTTTTGATAATGAATGTTATTAATAATAAACTCAAGTATCTGAAAACATAAATTTTATCTCTACCATGAAATGTCAATGTTTAGATCTGACTTAGTACCAACTAACTACTAACAAAATATTTGGATAGGTACATGTGTGTATTATTAATACAATGACTCGCATAAAGTTCCCCGTATTCTTATTTTTGACCGGTTTTAATTAATTTCGTTTGGTCTATTACTTATTTGCCAAGGTTTCACATCAATATAATATAACATCTTATCCCTTTTGTAGCGGCAAGATCATGACAATTTTAATCGTTTATCTGAAAGATTTTCTAGTCTTTTGCGCACAATATAACTATAGGGAAAGGTGCTTTTCGTAGATTTCATGTGATAGATATTTGCGGACTTTAGTTCTCGTTGGTGCCTACATCATTTTATTTTCTCTGTATGATTTGAATAAGTTATTTTTAAGCTCTGTGTCATATTTTCTGATTGATTTATCGTACACTCACCTTATAGTGCCACTGGCTTAATTGTTTAGGATACTTTAATGAATACGTATCAATTACGTAACTGTCTTGTTGCAGCTTCGAACAAATATTGTGCTTTACTTTTGAATACTCATGTGTGGATGCATTAATTTAAGGATTCTTTAGTTTTAGGAAAAAGTAACCTAAATGCAACTTTTTGTATCTTTAGTACAGAAAAAAGTACATGTGATTTATTTGATCAATTTTAGTTATCGTATGATAGTAAGCGAATATTATCGGTTTGTTGTATTTAACAAGTGAATGGATCGTGCGTGATCGATCAATGATCATTTGATCAAGATCTTTTGATGGTAACCGCAATCACGTTAGGTACATTTACTTGTACAAACAAACGTGATTTTTGATTAAGTTATTTTTTATAACTTTTATTTTGATTCTGAATTTTTAAAACAAGAATGTATTTGATTATTTGTTCCGTGAGTACATTTCATGATCTAAGCCAAATTGTTAAATTAATGGGAGAAAAATCGGAATTTAAATTACATATCTGACAAAATGGTTAGTGTGCTACAGGAATAAGATTTGAAAAATAAACATCAAGGACAATGTATGTATTATAAAGTATATTAATCATTAAATTAAGGATATTGTATTTTTTAAAGCCATTTGTTTCTCCGTTTTTATATAATGTTGAATTTTCATACTATTCTTCATGCTGTGCACAAATTATACAATCGACGGCTTCGTTAATTATGGATAATTATAGAAGATATAAACTTGTTGTAAACGTAGTGCCATGGGGCGGAGTGGTACCAGCGCTGGCGGGAGACTCCGGCAGCGCCGGTAGCGGCCGGCGCCGGCAACTGCGCGAGCTCGCCTCAACCCCTTCCAGTCCTCCTCGCTTAAACTTTTTAAAAACATATTTCCAATTTTGACGAAACCTATATTTGGTAATCATTTTAATTTTAATGTCCTCTTTAAACGCAAAATCGATATGCGTTGACTGGATCGGTGTGAGCGAGCCCACCTTAGTGTTACTGGCGGTCTCGCCATGTTGTGCGTATAATTTGTACCCTCGGGTGCACGTTGTTGAAGTAGCCAGTTATTAAGTATCACTTGTTCGTCAATTGCACTCGTCGGCGAAGTTCCGTTTGTTTTATAGTCTCGGGTAGAACTGAATTCATTATATCTTTAACACAAATAACTCTAACATTCAAATCGAAGCTTTTATTTAAGGTACCAATATGATGTTATGATGTTTTAAGTTGAATATAGATTTTTGATGCTCGCTTGACTAAATATGTCTTCGATTTGATTGATATTGTTGAATGTAGCAGACGTAACACATTCGGAGCCTCTAACAATATAATTGTAAATACAAAGTATGAACTACAGATCAGATTTAAAACCATTTGCTAAATAATCGTTATATTTTGCACGTCTAAAATCAATGAGACTATGGTGAGGTGTGTAAAGATGTTTTGACAGAATTTGCTTTATATTTACTGGCATGAAGTGCACGTATGTGTTACGACTGCGTTTTTACGTATCTAGTAGGCAGATATGTATATGTGCGTTATGCAGGACGACGGAAATCTGCGCATAAATTAAAGCAGTATTTAACTACAAATAATACTAGTGCCAGGATCCGTCTTAGAATATATGGAGTAGTGCGGATCTTGGGAGTATTACCATGCTCAATTCCCGTGTCTGTATAGTGTAAAAAAATGTTTTTGAAATTAAATTAAATAACAATAGATTTGTTACATTGAATGTCTTCCGTTGGGCACACATTTATAGACTTTTAGCACATTTTAGTGTTGCAGTTATTTTTAAATTTACATAAATGTTCATACAAGCCAAGTTGCACAGCGTGCCGTGCCACTAAAGATCGTTGATTTGTGATAAAGTGATCAAATTACATAGAATTCATTGTTTTATTTTCAAGTAGCAATTTCCAAATTACAGTGCTGATTTTATTGTAAATATATAATTTTCAATGAATATTGAATGAAGTAAATCATTTGAAGCCTTTGGCCTTGTGTACTCATTTACGTTATCAATAAATCATAGTATGAAAATGCTTCTTTTATTTTTATATTAATACCTACCTACTTTCCTAAAATTAGCTTAGTTACTCGTTGGTAGTGATTCTGTTGGTACAAAACTTAAACTAAACTAGCGTAAAAATGTTGCTGTCCCCTTTTGTTAGATCGAAAATAAAAGAGACGTCAACAATTTTAGGCTAGTTTAGTTTAGGTTTTGTGCCCACAGAATCGCTACCATTAGGTACCTAGTTTATGAGAAGCAGTGCCGTTTAAAACATTTGAGTTTAGTGAAAGGTTACTTGCTTCAGTCAATTATGCACAGTAGAAAACAAATTAGTAACGCTGCTGATATTATGAAGCTATTCTAACTCTGACTGTTGGCGATGATTGGCTGTGAGTGATAATAATTATTTAGTGACGATAAGATTACAGGACTATTTGATAATGAATGAAGGCAATCATTCTTTAGTATGAAATATCTAATTAAAACAATCGGAATGGTGAGATAATCTGGCAGGACCGATAAGGGCCTGCCTTTGCGCAGTGTGCGCAGTGTACTCCGCCGCTGCGCGAAAACTTCTCACCACCTGATGCACAGTGCAGTTTTAATTATTTATGTGACGTTTTACTACAAATAAATAGTGAAAGGACTTAATATGGTGCTCTGTCCACCGTTCAAGTGGTCAGCCAAAGGTGGATTCAACCTGAGCAATGCAACTCGGCCTACAAGGCCTGCTCGACGGGAGACCATCGTGAGTTTAATTTTGTTTTATTCAGAAGCCGCCGTCGCGCCGTTTCTTGTGTTGATACGAGATCTACCTTTAATATGTAAGTAGGTAGGTATTTAAATGCATAAAGTATACAATTCTGTGATCTTTGTTAAAAGTACCTACCTACAAATTAGTATGTAAGTAGGTGACTACCTACCATTCCTTCAATACTACCTAACTATGACAGTACCTACGTCTGTATATCTATGTGCTTACGTACGTAAATTTTGATTTTGCTGTCGAATGTCAATAAAGACAAGGTTTGACCTTAGGTTTCAACGTAAGGTAATTTGTACTAGGATCGGGTCACTATAATGTACGACAATTTATTGTACGGCCGAATAATATACACCCTGATAATCCGTGTCATGGCTTCCAATTTAAATAGGTTTTGACACGAATTATCAGGGTGTACATTGTTCGGCCGTACAATAAATTGTCGTGCATTATAGTGACCCCTAGGATCTGATATTATCTAAGAAGGTAGACCTACCTAAAGATATGTAGGTAGGTAGAATAATATGTGAAGAATAATATAGAATAGGTATCCGTTCGGATATATCGCCATGCCAGCCAGCGACATGCCTACGCATGTGCCCCCCTTGGAGTCGAGGTCCTAGGTCCGTGGAATACCTACAGATGCTTAATTGAGCGTCTGGTCGAAGCGACACGCGTGACCCGTGACCCGCTGGTGAGTATATAGCGCTACAGCGCGTTGCCATAAAGCGGGGCAATGCAGCCACTTTCTTGGGGACGCTTTTGACTGTTTTTGATATGGTTCAGCTACCTGTAGATTGTTTGCAACAGTCTGCAGTTCAATTGTTATAATACTCGTTCTAATTTGTTTCTATTATTTGATTGTAATTCTCAAAAGCTTTAAGGTAGGTACTATGTAAAGCTTTATGAAATTCTGGTTCACAGTCTGTCAAGCATGCTTAGTTGATAAGAATATATAATAATTGCGATAAATTTCCAATCACAGAAATGATAATGGATCCGATTTAAGTATTTTGTTTAGTACTAACCCCTAAATCTTATGATAAGTTAATAAAAATATAGGTAAATTTGTACTATAATCAAATAAGCATTTAAATACCTAAATAATATGGCTGTGTACTTTAGTTGGCCAAAACGCACTAACAAAACCGAATATTGCAGATTTTTCCTAACCATGAAGAAAACATACAGAGCGCTGAAGAACCTCGGCAAACCAATGGTTCTAGTACTTCCGACAAGCTGAGGCCAAGCCTGCCAGTTCCAATGGACGTAGAGAAGAAGCCTAGCTACAATGGAAGCCATTACAGCAAGGAATCCTACGACTACAGTAACTCGTCAGCGCGCACCAGTGAGCTGTACGATGGTGATCGCAAGATCAGTGCCGGTCGCAAGACGATCTCGGAAATAGTCGGCAATCCGGACAAACGGACAAGGCGGAAACGTGGTGTTATAGCACCACATGCTCCCTTCGACACCATTCGCTCAGCAGTTGATCTCAACTACGACAAATACGATAAAGATGAAGCGTAAGTAGCGTCAACCACCGCTACGAAGGTTCACTTTCTTAGACAATTTAACCTTGGTTATTTTGTCTAAGTTCACTTTCATGACAATGACAAATGTTTTTAAACTTACGCGATCTGAACACATAATTATAAATACTATATTTATCAGGGTCATCCTGTGACCACGGCATTGTGTAAACCTGTCGAACGAAACTTCTGAAAAAATAGGCGTTAAAATAAACCCGTTATTTATAATTACACTTTTATGATGCACGAATCCTTGCATGTTCTTGTCTTACAGGTCAACAGAGCAAATTCAAAAGGCAGTGATGGCCAACGATTTTCTAAGAAACCTGATGGATGACGACAGATTGCAGGCCGTTGTAGAGGCTATGAGCTCCCAAGATTTTCCTGCGGGTAGTCTCATTATTCGCGAAGGTGAAAGCGGCAGCCATCTTTTCGTATCGGCTAGCGGTCAATTTGAAGTTCTCAAAGGCGGACAAGTGGTGAAGACGTTCGGACCGGGAGAAGCCTTCGGGGAACTGGCTATTTTGTATAAGGCGAAACGATTTGCCTCAATCCGGTGTAAGTATGATGATAAGGTGTAAAAAATCGAATCAACAATCTATGACGAGCAGATAATTTCAATTCTGATGTGTCAAGCATTAGATATGTATATAATATATATATATATACCGATACTGTACCGATATTATAATAATAACAATGAAGTAATAATTGTACCATAGAGGTGCCACGTAACATGTGCACTAAGCAACTCACGAGATAAAAAAATCAAGGGAGGCCAGCATCCAGCAGTGGACCATTATAGGCTGTTGAGGTTGAGGTTTAAAAGGTGATCCCCACGAGGTTCAGAATCACCCCTTTTCGGCTTAGTACATTACACATGGTGTGCGTGAAGGTAACTTTAATTGGCCTAAAATACCGAGGTGCCTACCAAAGATGTACATTCCATGCAGGTATAACAGAAGCCAGAGTATGGATCTTGGAGCGAAGAGTCTTCCAGAAGATAATGGTGAGGAGCGGCCGGCAGGAGCAGGAAGACAACATCCGTTTCCTGGAATCTGTACCGCTTCTCCAGGGAATCGATAAGATTGAACTGGCACACATATCTGATTTTTTGAAAAGGGTTCGTATACATTTAATTATCTTTATGTAGGTACTCCAGTCTTATCATAGGAAAGATAATCAGCAGCAAGCAGGTACTCAATATAAAAGGTGCTTGGAACCACATGAAAGGGAAATCACCTACCCATTATAATAACAAAGGCAATCTACGCTGGGCTTGTAAGACTATCTTTATTGAAGTAATGCATTTCAAAGGCAATAGATAAAACCAAAATGATTAATGGAAACATGACAACTAACCCTGATTAATTATTATTATCTGAGAAAGTAAAATATTCGGAAAACTCGTCATAATGAAAGGCAAATATAATACTTACTACCTTAGGTAGAGTAGGTACATCTGTTATCATTTTATTTATTATTTATTAACACTTTATTGTACAAAGAAGAGAAAAAACATGAAAAACATAAAAATCTTATATCTGAATATAAATTTACTATACAAAGGCGGCCTTATCGCTATGAGCGATAAGGATTTCCCAGGCAACCTTAGGATGGACAAAGAAGATATAAGATAAAGTGGTAGTGCACAAACAGTAGGTAAATAGCTGAACTAATTTAGTACAATACGTGACATCATCATCATCATCATCATCAGCCTATACCAATCCACTGCTGGTTATAGGCCTCCCCTAATGAGCGCCATAGCGCCCTGTCTTCAGCTTGCCGCATCCAGCATCTGCCAGCAGTCTTTCGCAAATCGTCATCCCACCTGGTCGGAGGGCGTCCTACACTACGTTTTCCGAGTCGCGGTCTCCACTCAAGAACACGTTTACCCCAGCGGTTGTCGGTTCTTCTTGAAATATGGCCAGCCCACTGCCACTTCAGCTTGCTAATCCTATGAGCTATGTCGATAACCTTGGTTCTCTGTCGGATGTATTCGTTGCGAATCCTATCCTTCAGAGAAACTCCGAGCATAGCTCTCTCCATAGCTCGCTGGGCGACTTTAAACTGGTGGACCAGCCCTACCGTGAGTGACCACGTCTCAGCTCCGTAGGTCATGACGGGTAGGACGCACTGATTGAAAACTTACGTGACATACATATTATAAATTTATACCAATACGATAAGTAGGTACACAAGGTAAAGGTGGGCAAATTAGTAACCAATTAAAGCTGCAATCACACCTAGAGTTACAGAAGAAGTGCATAATATAAAAAAGTGCATATATAAAAGAATGAATTTGGATTAGACAGCTGAAGAAAGCAAATGGGACTTCAGTTTGGATTTGAAGGAGTTGATGGAGGGAGCAAGTCTGATTTCGACAGGCAGTTTGTTCCAAAGACGAACAGCCTGTACAGTAAAAGAATTGGCATAAAAAAATTGGGAATGAATGGGAAACTTAAGAAGTAGTTATCAGAAGACCTGAGATGGTGAGAGTTTGAAGAATGAAGGAACTCAAAACGTTCTTTAAGATATTCAGGCGAAAGAAGATTGAAGAGAATAGAAAAAAGAAGAGAAAGAACATGCGTGTCCCGGCAAAGTCTAATAGGGAGCCACTTGAGCATGGTGTGAAAAGGAGAGACGTGATCATATTTGCGTAAACCACATATGAACCTTATGCAAAAATTTTGGAGTAGCTTAAGTTTATCCAACTGTTCCTCAGCAATATCTAAGTAGCAGGCATCCGCATAGTCCAGAACAGGGAGAAGAAGAGACTGGGCTAAAGCAATTTTAGTAGCGGTAGGCAGAAAGTACCGCAGCCTCCTAAGTGAGCCAGCTGAAGCAATGAGCTTTTTACACGTGACATCAAGCTGAGGACACCATGAAAGCTTACGATCAAATGTAACCCCTAGGTTCTTCTGTACGGAATGGGAATTCCATCAAAGATAACTTGGGGCACAGTCTGCCAGTCTAATCTATCTATCAATCTCGAGCTCCCAGTGATGATAGTCTGGGTTTTAATAGGGTTTATTTTTAGACCATGAGCTCGAGTCCACTCAGCGATTCGACGTAAATCAGAGTTCGTTATGTCAACTGCGTCGCCAATACGATCGAGCTGAGCCTGAGAATAAATCTGCAAATCATCAGCATACAGGTGGTAGGATGGGGTTAAATTTAGAGAGATTGAGTTAATGAAAACAGCGAAAAGAAGAGGAGAGAGAACAACATCTATATCATGTATGAATTAAAACATAATTTAGTTCCTACCTTGCAGCAATCTAAAGCGGCAGCGCACATTATTCCAACGCGCCGATACCACGCACGACTAAAATCTTCAAATATGGGCTTAAGCTTAAACTCGTTAGCTTTAGATACATTTTACAGTGACAAAACAGTTTTCATCCAGCTTCAAACGAGTGGCCCGCGAACCGTCTTTCACCTGATGCCGTCGATATAAAACGCATCTAAATGTTACTAGTCAAATCCCATTGTGCTGCGTGCGTGATAGCAGTGCGACTCTGATACGCGACAACCTTTATCCTGTCACGCGTTATTCATGGCACGCAACTCACACAACAGAAATCAAAAAAAAAAAAAAACAGACATAATAATATTTTGGTAAAAATCTAATTAATATTATACTTGGATACTTACCTACATCATGATAAAAATAAACGTAATAAAATATAACAGAAAAGACAAACGACATCAAAAGACAGGAACTTACGCGTCTCTACGAAGTTCTACTACAAACTATGTAAGTACATTATATTTATCACTGCGGAGCCCCCTCTCCCAGTAACAGTATGAAAAAGTAAAAACGTTGGGAGGGAAAAAACCGCATCTTTTGGAGGGTGGTGGAAATTGAATTCTCTCATATAAAGTTTGCAATAATCCATTTCCTATCTCCTATCCTTTCCTTCAACATGCACGGTAATCGCGCCGTCTCGCTCTGACGACTCCTTCCCGAAATATTGCAAAGTGCCTTCAAAACCCCGCTCAAAATACAGTCCACCAAAATCATCGCCCCTCTTGTGTGTGGTTAATGAAGAACCAGCCATTAGAAATAACCACCAGAGGGACTAGTGAGGTAGGAACCTGAACCTACGTCTTCTCTTTGAGAATTTTCAGTGGTTGTAGGTATAAGAAGTCGTTTTCTTGCTAGGCAGGTCCAGCGTCGTAGCACGTGAATGCCACGACGATTAAATAAATTGGGGAGGGATGGAGGAAGTAAAATCAGTGTTGTAGCCGTGGTTGTAGGTAGGTAAAGAGGAAGAACTCATCTATGTTATGGTGATAAGCATAACTAACTAGGTCCTCTGTTTTAGAATCCAAGTCATTTTATGACAGCAAAGAAATTTATGATTAACAGAAAGTATAAAATAAATTTGCACCAATATTTCTTTTAATTTGTTATCAATGTCAAATTACAAAAAAAATCTAGCATTTTAGAACCGGATATGAGTACCTAATTCTTCTAGAATTCAAGATTCAGAGAAATAAGGAATTTTGTTTGTACAAAAGTGCGCGTTGAAATATTTTGTATGCTACGCGGGTCTTGCGTAGCTTCGTAGCACGTGCTACGAAGTTCTACGACAAAATGAATTCATCAGAATGCCCAAGGGCGTACGTATTCTTGAGTTTTACGCCCGCTAAGCAACGCTATAATGACTGACACACTCTTTAAGCAAGAGAAGTGAATAAATAGGTACAGTGAGAAAGAAAATGGGCATTTTACACAAATAAAAACTTTTTTTATGACAAACGATCCTGTTTCTTATACTGATCAACAATTTCTATCGGACCAACTGAGGTTTGTAGTACGAAATCGTAATAGTATTTTATGCAACAGTTGTATAAGAGAGGTCAAAAAAGGCGAGTGGTGTGGGTGGTAAAAAAAGACGCCACGAACGTTTTTTGAATTAGTTATACAACGTTGCATACAATACTTTTTCTACGACTAGCTACTATGAAATAAAAAACAAAGTTAAACAAAGATTTTTTTTATTTATGATAATGTAGATGTAAATTTTGAATACTATTGTTATGGTTGGAATGCTGGTCGATGCTGCGGTATTATTATAGCTATTGCAAACCGGCCGCAAAGTCAAACAATTTATAAAATGAGCGGGAATTCGGGAAACATGAAAATGAGACAAATGTGTATCTTATGGTTAACTGTTTTTATTTGATGTCAACTTGCCAGTATTGCCATATTAAGAATAGTTTATATTTATTTATTTACCTATAAAAAAATAAATTTTTGTTCCCAAAGGAATTCTTCTCAACCGGCACTCCAGTAGTCCGGCAAGGAGACAAGGGTGACAAATTCTATATCATTCGAGGAGGCACCGTGCTGGTGACCAAACGGGACGGCGACGGTGTCGAGAGGAGAGTAGGCTTGCTCAAGCGTGGGGAGTTCTTTGGAGAACAAGCCCTCTTGCATGAGGATAGACGACTGGCGACTTGTATTGCACAGGCCCCTGGCGTTGAGTGTCTCACGCTGGAACGAGGGTAAGATATATATATAGGGTAAGGTATAAAGTTCATCTAATGATGAACTTTATACCTTACCCTTTATACCCATAACTGGGTATACAGGGTAAATCAGTGAAAGTGTATTTTGGCGTAGTTGGGGTGTTATTAATAATTGAAACAACAATTTCAAATACGTAGTTTTATAATAAATGTTCAAATTGTTTGCCACCTACTCTAATACAGGCTTTACATCTTCTTATGAATGATCTTTTTAATAGGCGCGAATACCTGCGCTCTCCAATTTCGCGAGCCGCATCCAAAACACAATCGCAACAATACAGGAACTTCGTCGACGTGTTTTGGATGCGCAGGTATTCGCGCCTATTAAAAAGATCATTCATAACATGTAGAGCCTGTATTAGAGTAGGTGGCAAACAATTTGAACATTTATTATAAAACTACGTATTTGAAATTGTTGTTTCAATTATTAATAACACCCCAACTACGCCAAAATACACTTTCACTGATTTTAGAAATATTTTTTTGCAATTTTAAGCAAATTTTTGTAATTTTAATAAAATCTTAAATTTTTTGAAAATCATTGTTCTAGTCTGTTAATAGTCAAATTACTCGGTAAATTGACAAAAAAAAATTGAGTGTAATACCGTTTAAGAAACTTAATAAAGTAGGCATGTTTTTTAAGCTGTGGGCCACCCAGGTCTCCCTACGTTTTTTTTATACCACAGGCGCTCAAACTTTATCATAAAAAATCCGAATACGCTTTTTTTATTTTTAAGTATTTGTAAAAAACAAACAGTTGTGGCTAGAAATATTTTGCAATGCGCGACAGCAAGGCCAATTATCCGCGGTTATTTCCAGAGAAAATCAATTCGTTATTATTCAATTTGCAGCCGTAGTGCCCAAAAATTTGAACAAAGGTATAAAATTTAGCACTTAAAAATTTTTAAAAAAAAATCCTAGACCGTTGCAGATAGATTTTTTTTTTATTTTTTTCTGTGTTGCCCTTCTGCCCCCCCACAAGTGCCTGCGGGGTTATCCATTAATTACCGGACACCCTGTATAGTTATAATTAACTGGGTTTTTCAGGGTTTCGTACCCTAAGGGTGAAAACGGGATCCTCCTCCGCTGTCTGTCCGTCTGTCTATCTATCTGTCAGTCCGTCAGCGGGTTGTATCTCATGAATCGTAAAAGGTAGACAGTTAAAATTTTGATCACAGATTATGCATTTCTCTTGCCGCTATTACAAAAAATAATAAAAAAAAATTTTTGTTCCCAAGTTCAGCAATGTCGGGCTCGGTCAGTATCTGGACCGCGTCATGATGAATTTTTCATATTTTCAATTAAGGTGGTTGTATAGGCCAACAGCCTTGAGGATTCGGGCGGAGTCAAAATTTTTCCCCGCGCCAACCGCATACCCCCGCTACATTTTTACGCACGCAGACCGCGGCCTCCGTTCATGGCAAGCGGTCGCGCATCGCGATGTCGAAATAAGGACTTACCTACTGCTACATCATAATATGCTAAAACAATTCTACCTATTATTAGATATTGGTGTTAGGTGTGCCGGTTTCTCGCGTAGGTAGGTGCCACTTGAGAACACTACACTATAGAATTTTACTCAGCTTGTAATATCAACAGAGGTTCCTATTTTGCACAGATTTTATATACCTATGTATACAAAATTAAATATAAATAAAGATGGATAATAATAATAAATAATAATAATGCTGGACAATTCACACAGCATTATCGAGCCCCAAGGTAAGCAGAGCTTGTGTTATGGGTACTAGATAACTGATATTATACGTAATATTATACATTACATAGATAGATATTTTTTATTATACATAGAAAACACCCAGACCAACGGAACAAATTTCTGCAGATCGTACACAAATTAGTTCCGAGGCGGGGATCGAACCCGCAACCTCTTGCGTCGCAGGCAGACTCTCGCCCGCTGCGCCACTGAGGTCGTCGTCGATTACCATTGACTCACTGATTGACATAATTGTTCTCCTTGATGGTGGGTGGGGAGGTATACTTTATATTTTGCGGAAACGTGTAGAGGGGGACCTCGGGAAATTTCCGACTTTTTCAGATTTGCTCCCCCATCTGCCCCCCCCCCCCCACATGGTGTCTCGGAAACTGAACGAGGTGTATATTAAGGGGGCAAATAGTATTTATCAAAGTAAAAATTTTGAACCCCATCCCCCATCCAAAAAATCTAATATGGTATAGGTAAAAATTTAAAATAAATAGTGAAGTGACATAATCGATATATTCCCGTTGTCCCCTTTGACGCTGTCCCGTTATGAGGACAACGGGAAGTCAAAATTTCCTTCCCGTTGTCCCCATGGACGTTTTCTCGTCATGGGGACAGCGGGAAGTCAAAAATTTCCTTACCGTTGTCCCCATTGACGGTTTCCCGTTATGGGCCAAAGAGAACTAATAAAATATCCTTATTTTTATCTCCATTGATGTAAGCATAGTTTATATACATACAAATGAAATAATTGATATAAGCGTAGTTAGAGTTTAACCAAATGACAAAAAATCGATTTAAAAAGCTACACAGATTACAAAACCTCACTGTAATTTTTTTGGATCATATAAACAACATTGTATATTTACATAACAACATAACAATAAATAATTTATATCACACAATCAGCATTGACGACCTCAGTGGCGCAGCGGGCGAGAGTCTGTCTGCGACGCAAGAGGTTGCGGGTTCGATCCCCGCCTCTGAACAAATTTGTGTACGATCTGCAGAAATTTGTTCCGTTGGTCTGGGTGTTTTCTATGTAATTATAATAAAAAATATCTATCTATGTAATGTATAATATAATAATATTACGTATATCAGTTATCTAGTACCCATAACACAAGCTCTGCTTACCTTGGGGCTAGATAATGCTGTGTGAATTGTCCAGCATTATTATTATTATTATTATTGTTGCTAGATTTATAGGTATGTATAAATTAATTATTGTGATGTTATGGTTAAAAACGAGTAGGTATTACTTACATAGTTAACACCGCACCGATAAGTAAAATCCCATTTTTTTAAATTTCCTTATATTTTTGAGTAAATAATACAGAAAAGATATTATTTGTATCTAGTACATATAAAAAGATAAATCACTCACAAAGCTAAAGAACTTATAAAAACACAACTACATAGTATTATTAATTATATCACAGAATCAACATAATACCTAAATGAAAACACTTAATATGCATAAATAATTTAAAAAAAAATATTGTGTCGCCATTAAGCCAATGAGAACTTTGTTAAAACAATGGTATCTGTACGCTTTTATTCCACCGCCGGCGCATCCTTTTTAAGGACATTTTGAAATAATTAACTACATTAATAATATGTAGTTTTAAACAAAAGTAACAGCGATTTCTTAATAGAGTATATAATTACTAGCTGACCCGCCCACGATTTCATTCGCTTGGACTTTAGTAATACCGCAAGTAATGTTGTTTCCATGTAAACTACAACGCCAAAGTTTAACAACCAATCCTTTACTTTTTTAAAGTTATTATAGAAAACCTATAAACCCATTTCATCCTTCTAAGAATGCTTGTTACTTAGAATACGAATTTCCAAAATCCGTTTATAACGAGTGCCTTTTTTCTAAAAGGCGTAGCTCTGGTAGTTTCAGAAATCTCTTAATGATTCAGTAAATTTTCACTCACTATAATCTTCACTAATTATAAATTAAGATTGTAATTTTCTTGTAATTATATTCTATGCTAATTTTTTAACACTAAAAATGATGCCATCTTTTTAATTTAATCGTTTAAAAATGCTACATTTCACGCGAAAACAAAAGTAAACTAATTTGACAGTAGGTATGTAACTGTCAAATTAGTTAGTTTAGTTTTTTATTTCGACTTCTCAAATGACAACTATTAACCTATCCCCGATTGTGTATTATATATATATATACACAAAAGCGTTGAAAATGTATCTGCACGCAAGTTTTGATTTAGATGCATCGGTATATTGAATCCTAAATTGAGAATTTTAAAGTTAGGCCACAGAAATGATGACTTCAGACTGGCCTTTACTTTATCTGCTTGTTTTCCTATTGGTACCACGGGTCAAGTCTGTCTGAAGTCACCGGCTAGAAGAAATGTAACGCCATCCATAAAACAATTAGGATTGTCTCGTAGGTCCTGTAAACTCCTATTTAGTGCCTCTATTCCTCCTTTGTGAGCCATATTGAACTCATACCAAATAATTATTTTAGCATCACGAATCACCTTTGCCACATCGCTTTGTTTTGATGTTGCAAATTGCCGACTCACAATGATTCAGATTATAGGGTAATTTGAAAGCATAGTGAGAAAAATATTATTTTTCTCACTCTGCTTTCAAATTACCCCCGATGGTGTATTATAAATATACACACAAAAGCGTTGAAAATGCATCTGCACACAAGTTTTGATATAGATGCATCGGTATATTGAATCCTAAATTGAGAATTTTAAAGTTAGGCTACAGAAATTACGACTTCAGACTGGCCTTTACTTTATCTGCTCGTTTTCCTATTGGTACCACGGGTCAAGTCTGTCTGAAGTCACCGGCTAGAAGAAATGTAACGCCATCCATAAAACAATTAGGATTGTCTCGTAGGTCCTGTAAACTCCTATTTAGTGCCTCTATTCCTCCTTTGTGAGCCATAGTGAACTCATATCATACCAAATAATTATTTTAGCATTACGAATCACCTTTGCCACATCGCTTTGTTTTGATGTTGCAAATTGCCGACTCACAATGATTCAGATTATAGGGTAATTTGAAAGCATATTGAGAAAAATATTATTTTTCTCACTATGCTTTCAAATTTCCAAAAATCCGTTCTTAGCGGATGCCTACGTCATAAAAGAAACCTCCATGCAAAATTTCAGACTCATAGCTCTTCTAGTTCCTGAGATTACTTGATAAGTTAGTAATTGGCCTGACTTTGAGTCCACCCACACCCCTGACCTTTAGGGTGTGAATTTCAAAAAACACTGAAACACGTATCTGTTTCTATACGCTCCAAATTTTGACGGTCCAAAAGTTACGGTTCTGCAGTTATTATAAAAATGATTATTGACCCCATTTTAACCACCTTAGAATAAGAATTATCAAAAATCCGTTCTTAGCGTGCCTACGTCCTAAAAGGAATCTCCATGCAAAATTTCAGCTTCGTAGCTCTTGTAGTTTCAGAGATTTCTTGATATGTCACCCTGTTTTCTCTTCTCCTTAATATAATTATATAGATTATACCAGTATAAATTCCTTTTAACATCACTCGATGTAACTATTTCATTGAGTTTCACTGTCCACGTTAACAGGTAAACCGTCAATGGGGACAACAGGCATACATTTTAGTTATTTTATCGAGTTCCGATGTCCCCATTAACAGGTGAACCGTCAATGGGGACAACGGGCATAAATTTTAATTAACTTTCGTTGTCCCCATTATTGGGGACGGGGCCAGTGGGGACAACGGGAATACATCCGAAATGTATCTTTTTTGATTTGATGGGTGAGTTCTTTTAGGGATTGATTCATTATGGAAGAATTAGTGTTCTGCATGTAGCAACATCATTTCGGGTTATGATTATGACCTAAGCCTATAATCAAGTGTTGATGTATGTTGTATGTGTTATGCCTGGTGTTGTGCATCGAATCTGAAGTCGACAGATTTGGTAACGAAACCAAAAAAGTAAGGTTGGTAATGTTCTGCTCGGTTGTTTATCGTTAGAATGGGGGGCCCGGAGAAGGAAGGTCGTCGGCGGAGTGACGTAGTCCGACTCTGCGATCATCGACCTTAGCGCGAACACTGTACTTACTGTCTGTAGGTACTGCCCAGCCCACTAGTAGGTACCCAGACATATTATACACTAGCCAATATTGATGTAGAATGTTTGTAGGTACACAAACGGCCCCTAAAATTCACTTTGTTGCCGCGTCTTTTTACACGAAATTTACAACATTCGACTTTCTAAAATTTGCTAGTAAGTAGGAAGGTAGGTAGGTAGAATATAGGTACTTATTCGATTTATTTTTTATTTTTATACATAGGTACTTCTATGAACGAAAGATGATATGAGAGACTTACGGGGCGATAAAACTCCTAAAATACGACTAAATAATAAATATAGACAAGAAACATTTATAATAATCATTTAGAATTAGATGTAAGTAAGTGTAGATATTAGTTTTATACGTGTACCTATATAGGTACTAGTTGTAATTGTTCTACGTAATAAATATTTCACAATTTACGGCAAGCTCACGCAAATATCACCCTTTTATTCGTGGCATGGCATGGTCATCTTTTTTCAAATCTATAAACGCTATATTTTTATGTCACGTTACTAGAAAATAATTATAATATTATAGTAAGATCACGAGCAGCATAGGTCCGTCGTCTAGGAAAGCCTGAGCGGCACTGACGGCTCGTCCCTCGCACCGCGCAAGGGCCCCGCAGATACTCGGAACTTAAAGTCGTAAGCGCCAAATACATTTCTTCTAATTAAAAGAAAACTGTTCTAGTAATCAAAAAATTATTTTGGCGAATCTGTTACCCTTCTTTTGCTTTATTTTTCAATATAAAAATCAAGTCAGTAATTCATATTGATTCGGAGGAGAAGGAAAATTTGTGTCAAAATTGAGATATTTTAGATGTTTTTTTTCTTCAAACACATGCAAATAATCAAAAATCTATCTTGGCGCTTTTGTACAGAATGAAATGTAATATTAGGTGTAGGAGTCTAAGAATCCTAGGTTTCATATTTGAAGAGGAGTAGGATCTCAAATATCATGAAAATGTTGATTTTTTCGAAAGACCGGCCTTAAAAAACTTTTGCGAAATAGTTTTGTATGATGGGTTATGTTAGTTGTGTTACATATTTAATTTTATTCTAGAGTTTCTTTTTTTACTCAGGCCTTTTACTGAACTTCTGGGTAATATAGAAGAACTTAGAAAGATCGTCCACCGAGTTCCGAGACCATCACAACCTAAGAAAAATTCACAAGTTATAAGCGGTAAGTACGTTCCTACTTATGGCCCTTAGTAACAACTCAAGAAATAATTTCAAAAGGGAGCAAAAATAATGATGATCACGTCCTCGTAGTTTTCTGTAATGGTACGAGGCCATTCTCAACGGGGACTAGACATGTGCGCAAGACTTATTAAAGTGCATATTGTGCACAAGTGTGTGCAAAAGCGACCGGGGAGAGGTAAAGTCCAATATGACATAATGTCATCGATAAGGTATTCATCGCCTCCCGTTCGAAGCTAAATGATGATGTTGCTGATGTTCTCCCGAAATTTTAGCCACAGTGGCTTATCGCAGAGAGACTAACCATGTGCGCAGGACATGTGCATGTGTGAGTGTGTGGTATCAAGGTATCCGCTGCCCGTCAAACATTTTACCTACCTACCTAAAAAGTTTAAGAAAGTAAAAAATATTCTCTCAGAACTGTTCCTTGCTACTAAAATAAAGTTTCACTAGTTAAGTGTAACATACGTCAGATTTTCAGAAGATAAAACGTATCTTTTCTTTTGTCAATCAAAAAAAAAATTACAAAAATGAACCGTGTCAAGGCGACGTCTCTTCGCGCTGTGCTAAAAAATGACGCACGGCGTGACGTCACGCAGAACTTTGACTGGCTATATCATTTTTTTTTTATTTGAAAATAGAAAATATTTTTTTAGCAGCAAAGTATTTCCTGGAAGCACATCCGCCACACCAAACCAATCGCCTTTTCTTTCAGAATTTTCATACGTGGAGCTAAAAGACTTGGAGATCGTAGGCACCATGGGTGTTGGCGGCTTCGGCCGCGTAGAGCTGGTGCAATACAAACCGAACCCGACTCTCACGTTTGCACTCAAGTGCCTAAAGAAGATCGACATGGTCCAGCAGCAGCAGCAGGAGCACGCCTTCAACGAGAAACACATCATGATGACGTGCGACAGTCCGTTTATATGCAAGTTAGTCCATTTTGTGGAAAGTTTGAAAGCATTTTGACAATCTGTAGCGGGCGAAGGTCAGCCTTGGACACAGGAGGTTGTGGATTGTGATTTTTTCGGGTCTAGTTTTCTGTTGTCTATGTAAACCTCATAAAATCTATCTATGTAGGTACATATTATGTAACAATGTCCTGGGTAAAAAACTATTTATTTAATATTATCTTTGTCAGTCAGATTATCAGAAGATAATAATAGATACGCATCTCTTCTTTTGTCAATCAAACAAAAAAATACAAAAATGAACCGCGTCAAGGTTTGGTGACGTCACGCCTCGCCGTGCTAAAAAGTGACGCACGGCGTGACGCAGAAATTTGACTGGCTAAAAAATATATATCAAAGATCCTAGGATCCTACGTTCACTATAATGTTTGGGCTGTATTAATTTGTTTTAATTGACATTAGGAAAAAATCGTGTCTCCTGATAGTGTAACTGTCGGACTAATTCGATTTTTTTAGGATTAAAAGCCTATTATCAGCTTTCTAGTACCTATCACACAAGCTCTGTTTACTATGCTAGATGATGCTCTGGAGTGTCCAGCATTGTTGAATTATTTGTCCAGACCATATGTAATATTTACCATCAACTGCCCCTGCTATCCACATCTGGACAGGCCTTTCCTAATGTCCAGCGGGGATTGCGTAACGCCCTGTCTTCAGCTAGGAGCGTCCAGCACCTACCTGCAGTCTTTAGCAGGTCGACATCACACAAGGCTGGAGGGCGCCCTACACTACGTAATCCCTCGTAGCCCGCGGTCTCCACACAAGAACACGTTAAGTTCGAATAACCCTGCTGAGTTCTTGGATATCCTTCGCAGATTATATCAAACATTCAAAGACAACAAGTACATCTACTTCCTGATGGAGCCAGTACTGGGCGGAGACGTGTGGACCATTCTCCAGAAACAAAGGTTCTTCCCCGAAAGCGTCGCCAGGTTTATGGCCGCGTGCGTCGTAGAGGCGTTCCAATTCCTGCATTCCAAAGACATTATCTACAGGGACTTGAAACCTGAGAATCTAATGCTCGACAAATCAGGATACATCAAATTGGTAATCTATTTTACCTTGATTAATCTCTTATTAACGACTTTGTTCACTTTTGAAAAGATAATGATCCTTTGGTAGCTTTGAGCTCTAAGGCTATAATTTTAGGTGTGATTTTATTTATTTATTTAAAATTTTAGCATGAAATAGAAAATCTAAAGGATTACTCAAATAAAACATTAGTCTGGCTATGAAATTCGTACAAAGTAATGTCGTGTCCTTGCTGATTAAAGCTTTTCAATTTAAACCTCCACCCTTAAACCAGTTCAAATATGAAATCTAGGATTCTTAGCCCCACTTGCACAACAATATTTAAATGTCTAATTTTGATTAACTTTGACGTATTTGTATGGTTTGACAACTCACTAATTATCGTCAACGATAATTAACTTTCTTAATTTTGATTAGTGACTTGTCAAACCATACAAATACGTCAAAATTAATCAAAATTAGACATTTAAATGCAAGTGGGGCTTAGACTCCTACACGTAATATTCCATTTCATACTGTACAAAAGCGCCAAGATAGTTTTTTGATTAGTTGTTTAGGTCTGATGAAAAAAAAATCTAAAATATCTCAATTTTGATACAATTTGCCTTCTTCTCCCAAAAAATACGACTTACTGACTTGTTTTTTATATTGAAAAATATAGCAAAGGCAGGGTTACACCAAAATAAATATTTGATTACTTGAGCCGTACTCTTTTAATTAGAAGAAATCTTGATTGTTGCACACGCGGTTTGCTCTGTCCCGCTCTCCCGCTCCTATGAACGCGAAATACTATGCCTATCTTTTTCACAAAATGGCCTTAAGGCCCCTTAAGTAATATTTTGATGGATACTGACTTAAAATTTATTTAATTTAACAGGTGGACTTTGGTTTTGCGAAAAGCATATCACAAAACAGCAAAACATGGACGTTCGCCGGCACACCAGAATACGTAGCCCCAGAGATCGTTCTCAACAAGGTTAGTTGAACATAACTCGTTTTAAATTTGCTGTTGCGAAACTCAATTCTATTGAAGCAATTGTCTCAATTAAACAGGGACACGATCGGGCTGTGGATTGCTGGGCACTCGGGGTATTCATCCATGAGCTGCTTGTTGGAAAACCCCCGTTCAGAGCAAATGGCGGTGATCACATGAAGACGTACACCCTCATTCTGAAAGGCATAGATGCAGTAGCATTCCACCCCACAAAAGTTCCCAAGTCTGCACAGATGCTCATCCGCAAGCTCTGCAGAGCTGTCCCCGCTGAACGTCTGGGATACCTCAAAAATGGGATAATGGACATCAAAATTCATAAGTGAGTTGAAGGTCACTGTTTTAAACGCTTCACTAGACAATAGATTTTAACTGGTACTTGGTACGTGCTTATCATTTAAATATGGACCTTAGATTCGATTGTGTTGCCATAGCGGAAACCCTTACGCACAATAATTTTGGAAGTATGTTTTTGGAACTAAGTTCCTTATCGCGCGTTCTGAAAAAAATCTCACGAAAAGTTGTAACGACAGTATAGTAAGCTATTGTAAGCCGTGCGGCGTGCGCATGTTTCTCTGTCTGTCTCTCTCTCTCTCTCTCTTATAGAAAGGAACTTCGTTCCATCCGGGTGTTCCTTGAGACCTCTCAACTTTTTTTTTATATTACTGACTGGGATTTTTGCTAATCATGATTCAAAATTAGTATATACTTAACACAATTGCTTCCCGGCATTCATCTTAGAATGTGTCAGCATCCTAAAAAGCAGGCAAGCTTCCCCGAAAACCCAATAATTTCATTAATAGGAGTGAGTAAGCTCTCCCAAAGAAACAATTAATTTGATCCAGTATTTAAGAAAAGATAACACAGAGTATTGTAATGTGAAACATATTCCTCAGATGGTTCCTAGGCTTCGATTGGGATGGTCTTCGCGAGAGAAAGCTGAAGGCTCCACTCATACAACCGGTCAGCAGCGACTTGGATCTGTCCAACTTCGACAAATATCCTAAAGACAAACTGCCGCCGGATGAGACATCCGGCTGGGATATTGATTTTTGAATTATTTCATTCCTTTAATATTTTTAAAATAATCTAGATATTCCGGTGTACTTTAGGAAGCAATTAGGAATTCTTGTGATGTTAATTATTAGTTTCTTAGAAAAGGGACAAAACTATAAGTAAGGATAATAAGCGACAAAATTTTGATTGATTTCGTATTAGATTTAGTTAATCTTATCGTCTATTTGGTATTAATTATTTAATAATAAATATCTGTCGGCTACACTAGTTTGTTTCATTGTGGTGTTTGAAATGTTCCTAGATTGTTATCTACGAGGCGAGAATGTCTAGTATATTGCACTAATGCATCATTCAGATGCTTTAAATTCCATGAGAATGAAGGTTAGTGGGGAGAAAAACCAGGGCGCGGCAGGTACCTACTATCCTTTATGAGCGTGCAAAGGCATCGTAGATGTTTTATGATTTACTAGCTCTCCGCCCCAGCTTAGCACGGGTATATCTATAGCCTATGTTACTCAGTGATAAAGTAGCTTTCTAACGGCAAAAGGACGGAAATCGGTCCAGTAGTTTTTTAGTTTATTCGTTACATACAAAAATACAAATATTTCCTCTATAAAATAGTTTAGATAACGCTAATAAAGGCTCTGCACGCGTGGATCTTAATTTACAATACCTACATTTGATAATGAATTATACATACCTACTATTCCAATTCCAAAAAAAATTTAATAAATTCTTTAACAAATTGGCAATTATAGGCCTAACGAAGTGAGTAAAATTTGCGCTAATAAATCCTTAAAACATTCCTTTAACAAGTATGTATCTCGTGCCTTTTGTTAACAAATTTGTTTTCCATTTCCGATCCCACAAAGGTTCACTGTGCAGTACACATCTAATAATGTGGAACAAATAGGTTGTACGCGTAGGTATGTATGTATGAAAGCGCACTAGAAAACAACCTGTTTCGACTTTCATTGAACTAAATGGAAATACCCACTACCAGACCTTCGCTTTTGAGAGAACGAAGTGCTGGCTAAACTATTAGAAAATTTGCTTCAGTTGGTTGGTACCTAAGTCAGTCATTACTGGTCTTTATAATAGAGAGCAGTTAACTGCTGACATGTTGACAACTATATGTATGCAGCAGTCGAGGAGCCACCGGAGACTACCGTACCGACCGACGGGTTCCGGGCTGCAAGCTCGGCTGATTCAGTTCAATGAGGGCCAGCTAGACGCCAGCCAGGCACGGCCGGCACAGTCAGTTAGTCCAGTCCAGTCAGCGTCTAGCGTTCACGCCGAGACGACGTGCGTCGCGTTTTACCCGCAATGCTCGTATAATCACGATCCAAATATCAAAATCCTATCACAATACCATAAACCACAATCGATATGCATGCCGGACAATAACTAAAAATAATGTGCACCTACCACATTCTCGAGTGAGTTTATGGGAACGTAAAATATTCGTAGTTTTATTTCAGAAGGTGAGTTTTGTTTGTTGTTGGTACAAAGTGGAATGCATGCAACACAAGTTTATTTTCAAAATAACAATCGTTCGTGCAAGAATTCCCAGTGCAGTGCAGTTTCAAATAATTGCAAAAAGAGTAAGGCTAATACTTTATATATACCTTATATATACACATTTTTGAAACTAGACGCCTAGCAAACCAGAAAAACGAATGCTTAAGAGACATAAAGTCAGGTAACTCGTATGCTACATGTGTTAAAATATTGAAAAGATAAAAAGTTCGTTTACATAAGCATCCGGTAGTACCTACCTAATCTCAAAGTCAATCACATTATTTCTTTAAGCTTACAAAATAAACAGTTCGACTAATTAAATTCTCAAGTTGGTAGGTACCGTTATGTTTCCATGTTCATTACAAATCTGACCCGTGCCGTGTTCGCTAATTATACAAGTTTGTTTGAATTGAACATGGTCTTGGTACACGATAGCTAGATTCACCAATTCTGAAAATATAATATTTATACAGTTGCGGATGTGTTGTATCATAAACACGCCAACGCCAACCTTGATTTCGAGTGTTCCAAAAAATTTACTCTTTGCCAAATCGCGCGCTGGGCTGCCAACAACTGTAACCTAATTTAATCGATACTTACTATTCTACTATTCGTTTCTTTTGGTCTTTATAATAAGGTTTATAGTCATCAAAAACTTTGTGTAGAGTGCAATGAAGTGGGGAGTTTGGTGATAAATCAAGTGCAACGGATGTCAGAGAGCGGGGGAGTGCGAAATCCCGTGTCATGGAGGCGGTCTGCCCGCACGCAGATGCGGAATGCCAGGCGCAGGCGCTGGCTGGGGCCCTGCATTCGCTGCATCTCTACTGTGCCACCATCACTGCTGCACTTCTGTGCTGCTGCACTGTGAAGAAGGGACACCGGTGGGTATCTTCTACTTCTGTACTAGGTGGCTTATTGTTTTATTATTGCAATTATAATACAAGCAAACCAACACAAAATATTAGGTCAAACACACTCAGTCAACAATTAAATTATCACATGCCTAAGAGAAAAAGCAAAAAAAGCACGAAAAGCAAAGTGCAACTCAAACAAGACGAAAATTGAAAAGATAAAGTACTCGCTTATTATTTGATATAGTACCTAGGTACACAACAAACTTGAGTTAAAACTTTAATACGATGATAATGACCGTGAGAACCTATGTTGAAAATTTACGTAGGTATGCTACCTAAGTTACTCTACTTGTAGTTTTTAGACATAAATCTAATGATTTTGCAACTCCAACGATTTCGCCAGTAAACTGCCTATTCCATTAATTGGATGGAATGGCATCGTGCTAGTTTCAATTAAAATGTTGTTTCATCCTGACAGGAAATAGTTTTTCATTAAAATTGTCGCTGTCCGTTGCTTACGGAGGCGCAAAGTGAAATTAATGGTATAAAATCGGACTATTTCCAACAGTTTATTAAAAAATCGATAAATGCGTCAGTAATTATCAAATCAGTATCAGTATCAGTATCCGACAAAGACCGTTAATCAATTCATTATTCAGATCTAAACGTGACTCAATCTCCAGAAGTGGGTTTTCCCAACAGACGGATAAAACGATGGCGTGGGCAAGACTTCCGAGGAATCACCAGTCTGGTGCTGGGAGCGGTGTGGTGCTGCGGGGCCGCCGTGGCGCTCCTGCGGCCAGCTGAGACAGTGGGACTGGTGGCCTCACTCATGGCCCCTCTAGCCTGGCTCGCAGCCGCGGTATTCCACGTCGCACTCTGGACGCGTCACACCACAGCCCCCGTACTATACTTAGCCGTATACTGGCTTCTCTCCGCGTCCGTCTCTGCCGCCGTTCTCTATGAACACATTGCGACAGTCCCTGGAGTCAAATCCAACCATATGCAGATATATATTCAAGGTCTTTCTATGGTACTGTCCACATTGTTAGCTGCGGTGGATGGCGTTTGCTTTTATGATGAGGTAAGGCTTCGATTGTTTTAAATCGTAATGCTTATTATTAAAGGTGCTTATTTAATTCAGTTTATGTCTATCATGTAACCATTATGATCTACCTACTAATGTTAAATAAATGATAAAAATAATGCTGGACAATTCACACAGCATTATCTAGCCCGAAGTTAAGCAGAGCTTGTGTTATGGGTGCCTGCCTACTACTAGACAACTGATATACATAATACAATACACTGATAAATATTTTTTATTATACATAGAAAACGACTAGAACACCCGAAACAAATATTTATCCCAAGACGGGAATTGAACCCGCAACCTCCTGCAGGCGGATCTTGGCCGACCCGGCGCCACAGAGGTCATCGTGAATAGAGAATATCGAAAAGTTTATAAGTCACCATCACAATACCTGTAACTCAATAAAATAGGCGCAGGTTTCCATTTTACTGCATGTAGGTGTAGGAAATAAAACACAGGCTGTAACGTGGGCTGTAATGCAGAAACTTAGACTTAGGTACTTGTATTGCATGCCAATCTTCATAAAACATTATATTACCCGTGTACTCTACTATTCAGAACCGATGCAGGTCGATAGCTCACAGTTCCCGTTCAGCAAAGTGTGTATTATCAAGTACAGCCGGGATAAGCGCTTAGTCTCATTGTGTCTTACATAATCCTGTCGGCGATTAAGAAATGCTTACGTGTTAGGTAAAGGATGCGCTGACAATGCCCGTTGCTTTCGTAAACTACTGCTACGGACTGTAAACAGTGGCTTGCAGCATGCAGGTTAGATAATTTGGGCTTACGTGTTCCATTGCATTATATAGATAATACATAAACAAAATAGCTCATGTATGGAAAGGATAACTGAAAGTCAAAATAGGTTATTCTACACAGTGTTGTAAGTAGTATAAAAGAGCTTGTCTATGTGTAAAGAATTTTGAGTCTAGAATGGCTGGCAGTTTGGTTTATGGTTATGGATGTTGAAATTGAAAGAGACCTAGATCTGTAAAATGTATAACACTAAGAAATGAAGTTCCCAAAACTTTTCTACTTCGGCGGGACTCGGTTTGTTTGAATAAATAAAATATACCTATACATACTTATCTTAAGTCCTAGATAGAAGATTCGATCCCGGGATCCCGAACGTTAGTATCAAGAAAATTTTGGGATTATATTTGGGCAAATCCCGGGATTTTCCGGAATGAAAATCAGTTTAAGGTTAATCAAATTTTTGAATAAAACCAACCAAACATGACAAAGTGTAAACCATAATTATGTCTTGAATAGGCTATCTTGCCTTGTTAACAAAAGGTGTATGAAAACTCGCGTCTAGTACCGTGTAAGCAGTATTTTGTACCAAAAGTAAATACGGGGCACGGCCTCAAGCAGAAGGACAAGCATTAGCTTTTCTTTCCTGTCGAAAGAATACGGTAGGTACTACGATAGAAGGATTGATTCTGAAACTGCATGATCTTGTACCAGCAGAGTTTGTTTATTTTGTACCTACATCAAAAAGTCATTTCGTTTGCTTTATTCGTCATCCCGCCATTATTTATTTTTTATGTCACAAATAAACATGAGCACTAATTTTAAAAACACTGTTTTGGCTACTGTTCTCAGTTGTACTTCACGTGTGGTATGCACGCGTGTTTTATAATTTTCCTATATTACGAAAACTTTGATTAAATCTATCTCGGAATCGAGCGCTTGAAACTTGCGGTTAGCAAAGCGTATAACTAACAAGCAACTTCAAAGACGCGGCAAGCAAACATACCAAGCGTCTGCTATGCTGTCACTGTAAAACATTTTAGAAATTACGAGTTTTAGCCATATTTAGATGCTTAAATACTTTTTTGTTGACTATTAAAAAAACATTTCAATAAGTTTTCAAAAAAAATTGTTGATTTTAAAAAAAAAACTAAGTTTTATTGCTGTCTCAAATCCCGGAATCATCCCGGGATTACTTGAATTCAATCCCGAACTTCCAGGATTTAAAATAAGGACCGGGATCGAATCCTCTAGACCTGTCAGAATACACATATTTGCCTAAATACTTACAAAACTTTAATATTTTTGTCATACAATAAAAATACTAAAATAGGTACCTACCTAAAGCCATTAATTTCTAGAGACAATATTTCATACATTATATTAAGTTAAGCCTTTGTTTATGATCAGTAGGCAGGAACTGGCATGAATGCATAGGTACTCACGATTGATACCGATAGATCGGCATGCATAATTCTTCGAGAAACGACGCTGTACGAGTTCCACTTTCTACGTGAATTTGCATAAGTACCTACCTTAGACAGGTGGACGATGGTCTTTGATGTTAGTTTAAATTATTCAATTTCAATATTTTGACAAACCGTATTATGAGAATTGAATGAAATGGACGCAATGTGAGTGCGTGAGTCAGACAGACTTTTGACGCCAAAAGACGCCCGAATCGTCTCGAGTTCAAAGTACCTACTCTTGTGCAAGACTGGCGCCTGTCTATGGTATTTCCCATTCCCATAGCTTATTAAATAGGTATAGCTAGGAGTTAATGGTTTCTTTGCACTGTATGGTGTTAGTTATAGACATTTCCATCTGTTTAACTAAAGCAATGGAATTGGAACGTAAGATGAATGTTTACTTTATTTCACTTACAGATTATGAAACGTTATGAGAACAAACGGATATCTCCAGTGGAATCTAAAAACATTGCGTACAAACACGGAGATGTGCATTTTTATTCAAAAGTATCATATTTTTGGCTGAATTCATTATTGTACAAGGGCTACGAAGAGCCTTTGGAAGAAAGTGACTTTGGAGAAATACCGGAGACGGAACAATCCAAAAAAGACTACGAGAATTTTTCTAGATTATTTTCGAAACAGGTAGCAGCATATATCTAGATTTTTGTCTGTCTTTGACAATAATGAGCGGTAGTATATCGTTTTTGCTTTTCAGAAAACGAAAACGAACATAGAAGACCCGAATATATGGCTATGTTATCTAAGAAAGGTCTGGCCAAATTTTTACATCGCTGGTATACTGAAACTGTGCGGCGATCTGATTGGTATGGTTCCCGCACTAGGCTTGGCAGTAATTATTCAGTACATAAAGGACCTTGATTCTAAATACGACACCAATAAACATGTCACCGTTGAAGAGTTTTTGAACAACGGTTACGTCATGCTACTCCTTGTTACATTGGCGCTGATCAGTCAAGCTTTTCTCTCTCAGAACTCAACACATCTCGTCACGGTTGAAGGGATGAGATTAAAGACAGCGCTGCAAGTTAGTATTATGTTACGGTAGCGATTCTCATTTGTTTTTTACACGTTAGGGTCAGTTCACACCGAGACATGATGCTGTGCACACTGATTCAAAATATAACTGTATACATAAACTACGCAAAAAGATAAACACAAATTTTATTGATATAATACGAAAACTCCCCGCGAGGCGGCAGCGCAGCGCTTGCATTTAGTATGTTTTGTGTAGTGGATAAAGTAATATTTTGAATCAAAGTGCGCGCAGCGTTGCTTATAGAATATAACTTTACCACCATGTACTATCAATACAAAAACAAAAATAACCTTAGGGACATATGGATAGACTAAGTAACGGTTTTTGTTATTGTATCGACAGGCAGTAATTTACAACAAATGTATGCGGCTGACGCCGTGGTCCTCAAAGGATGCTAGCGTGGACGAGGATACGCCCCTGTTGCAAAGCCATGAAGATTCTGCCACGACCAGAGCCGGTCTATTGACGAATTTGGTTTCCCAGGATACCTATAATATTATGTCATGCGTTTGGGTTTGTCATTACATTTGGGCTATACCTTTAAAGGTAACTTCAATTTTACAACTGCTAAAACTTGTGTAGGTATATAATCCCGATCCGCTTTATATCTTTGTTTTTGTTTTAGGTAGCTGTTATTTTGTACTTATTGTATAGAAAGCTAGGAATAAGTGCAATAATCGGAACTGGAGTAAGCGTGTTTATCATAACGCCTTTACAATTTTACATTGGAAAGAAATTATCTGACAACGGCAAAGAAGTCTCGAAATGCACTGATCATCGGATATCCAAAATGACAGAAATATTACAAGGCATAAACGTGATCAAGCTATACGTGTGGGAGGACTTGTTTAAAGAGAAGATATTGAACCTGAGAGAAATGGAACTCAAGCTTTTGAACAAGGATTCAATTTATTGGAGCTTTCTAAGTACGATATCAATAATATCAGCGAATTATTGGTGGTAATAATATAGGATACTTACATAATGCGGCTTCGTCTGTTTCAGCTTTCACGACTCAAGTTTCGACTGTCGTGATAACCGTGATTACGTTTTCTACTTTTTACCTCTTAGAAGAAAATGCTGGTTTGACTGCAGTAAACGTGTTTACTGGCTTGGCATTTTTCAATCAATTGACAGTTCCACTGCTTATTCTGCCGGTGACTGTTCTCATGGTGATCCAAGCCGTGGTAAGGAGAAACCAACGTTATAGTTATCTAACAAGCATGCATTATTATTTTTGACATTACACTACCAGAAAATAAAAGTGATAATTACATTTTAAGGTCAGTACAAGAAGAATAAGAGATTTTATTGAACTTCCGGAGGCTAATAATCTTACAGCTGCGGGAAATGACGATGATTATCGAAAATTGGATAAATTCAACGACACATTTGTCGAACATTCTCCTGTGGATGATGTCACCTTTTGGGATAAAGATGATTGTAAAGCAGAGGACGCTGAAAATGATGATAATTTTTCTGATGATGATTCAACTGATCAAGCTGTAAGATCAGATATCATAGTCAAATTCAGAAGCGCAGCATTTACTTGGGGCATGAAAGATGATGTTCTATTGGAGATTGAAGATTTGAAAATCCCTGCCGGTAAAAACCAATATTTAAAATTGTAATGAATTAAAACAAATTAAATACTACAATTTGACAAAGTAAAATATTTCAGGAAAGCTGATAATGGTTGTCGGTGGAACAGGATCAGGGAAATCGTCATTTCTTTCTGCAATTTTGGGGGAAATGTTTTTGGATCGAGGCGATGTTAGTTTTAATAGGTAAGTAACTGAGTGCTTAGTATGGGCTGAGCGCATTATCTTACGAATGCTTCCATATTTTTCGAGTCCTTCCTATACATCTAGCGCCTTGTAACGCGCCTGCCGGATCGAGCGGAACTACTTTCATAATATGACAACGATCCAATTTTTTCTTACAAACTCGATTATAGTTTTTGAATGATTTTGAGTGATTCGTTGCACTTTGACGAGGCAGCGGTCACGTTTGCTACATTGATATATTTACAAAATTAAGTAGATGCAGCACTATTTCACTCGGTACTTGCATCGAATCTCAGTTTTTTTTCATGCGATCTATGAGCATTGCCAAGTCCAACTCAAACACGTCAATCATAGAGGTAAAGCACGCTCACTCAACAAATCTCTTGATTTTATTGGCAAAAACGAATCTATGTGTGAGTTGAGAAGCATAATCATAAATTCAGTACTTACTTTTACGCATACGAATAGGAAAATAAGACGTATTTGTCGCATTTTGTTGGCTACACCTCGTTTATGTCTACCACTATTCTAAGCCTTTACATGTAAAATATTATAAAAACTTACAAAAATATTTTGGTAGTCCTAGTTCCAGTTGGTACGCGGGCCAGCCTCCGTGGTTGCTCGAAGGATCTGTACGAGAAAACATAGTTATGGACAGTCCATGGTGTCAGCGGAGATACGCTAGGGTACTACGAGCTACAGGACTCAGGCCAGACCTGCAGATTTTACCTGGTAAGCAACACAAGCGTTTTAATTCCATTGGGATAATCATATCCCAATTGGTCAGACATAGTATCAATGTCTGACCGATTGGATAATCATGATGCAAATGCAACTGTTTCGTTGTAGAAGGTGACGCAACGAAACTAGGCAGTTACGGAGCACCGTTGTCGGGTGGTCAACGAATACGCATATGCGTTGCCAGGGCTTTATACTCATCAGCCAGGCTTCTAGCTCTGGACGAGCCCTTGGGAGCATTGGATGCTGCACTCGCAAGACACGTGGTAGCGAGAGGATTGGTACCCGCTGCAAGAGCAGGCAGAACAGTCTTACTTGCAACCAACCGTCTTGAGCTCATGCATTATGCTGATTTGGTAAGTATTTCCACTGCAAGAGAACCATATTACACTCAAAGAACAATCGTTTTATTAGTTAGTTACAGCAGTAATTCATAATATTACATTGTTCAATTGAATTGTTCATACACACCAAGCAACCTCATATAATTAAGTCATGAATCACAGTGTTGGTCATAAACTAGGCTCAATTTACAACCCCAGCATAACTCACACGTACTATGAGCATTTCAGCTTGTGTAGGACGTAGGTATAAGTACGTACACTTATGTAAAGTTAATAGCCATTTCGTTACTCACTGATTGAGTGGAAATTTTAGGCACTAAATATGAAAGCTTAGAAAGTTTTACTACCACACCATTTGAGGTAAGTGTGAGTGGTTTGATAGCTTTGAGGTTTCAGATTTTAGTAATGGAAGATGGTAGAGTGGCCGGGTTTGGCCGTGCGGGTAGTGACGGTAACGGCGTGTTGGCGAGATGGGCGCATTTGGCGGGGGAGGCGAGGGCCGCTGCGGCGAGGACGGGGGCAGGGCCACCTGGAGGGACCGACAGGGAGCGCTCCAGGCTTGTGCGAGCTCTGAGCCGAGCGAGGTTCAGCAGATGCTCTTCCGATGATGCATCTATGGTAATTTTTGTTTGAGTACAAATTGATGTGTCATATTGTTAAATGCTTTCGTCCTACTAATTATATGGACTTGTTAGAACGGTTTTGAGAGACGGTAATCACGATAGCTAAAAAATGGTTGAAAAGCATGTGACACTAAACCTATTCGTGTATTGTCACAAATTAGGTAAGTAGGTATTTATTTATTTCGTTACACATACGTTACTTACCTAATTTTACTATTCATTGAGCTGCTTGTGTAGATAAAGAAAAGATTAAGTAAGGATGGACAGAAGGCATGAGTCACAGGGGTTATGTTATTTTCACGGGTACATTAAATTTTTGTGAACGCACATTTAGGTTTAAACAAACACAAATGAATGCAGTCTTTTTTTTACCGATTATTAATGTTATTACAATATCGAAAAAAAACACCAACCATATTTTTTTTATTATAGACGAAGAAATAAACAGAAATACTGCACCCAGTTTCAGGTAATAAAAACTCTTCGGCCTTTTTCGTTTAGTTTCCATATACACGAGTCCCGCTATGCTCGGATTTTCTGGGACCGTTCAGTTTGTAAACTCAAAGTGCATCTGTTCCTTCAATCAATAAATATTTGAAAACAATTTAATGATAAAACCATTTTGTTAGTTGTTTGTGTGTTGTGTCTAATAACTAATTTTCTTTCTTTTAAAAAAGATATCCCGCTAATAGCATCATAAAAGTACGGTAAACAGTGACGTCATGCTTAGAAATTTGGCGATTGAGTCTTAAAATATCTACTTTTCAATGTTACAATTTTACAATTAAAACATCAAAAAATATACAAAAATAAATGATATGAATAGAGAATACAATAAAAATAACCAGATTTTATGAAGTCACATGTATACCTTTTGGTATTTTATTTCAGTTGGGAATCAACGAGGCCGCTGGCGCACACTTGCTGGCGGAAGTGCCGACGTGCGTGGGCGGCAGCTGGAGGCGCGCTACCCTCCACCCGCGCCCTGCACTGTCCAGGCAGTTCTCATCACCACCACCGACCATGAATAATTCCAAGTTAGTGCTATGTATGTCGAAGATGAGCTAAGACAGCACTATCCTCAGATCATCTTTACAAAGCCGGGAAGTCAGACCACAGGGAATCAATGTGGTTTTGTCAGGAAAGCAGGTTGTTCGGTACACCGATCTTTAATGTCTAATCCAATTCATTGCAGGAATCATTCGTAGCATTGTACTGGAAATAACTGATTATTGCAAGGATGAGATTAAACACAAAGTAATATTTTAAAAATGCCGGAGATGTTGTCTTGTTGCAACCAAGTGATTCGTTTTCTTTTATGACATGACACTTCGCTAAGCGGCTGTGGAGCCTCGTTGATAAAAAAACCCATCTATTGACATTTGAAAGCCCTTTGAATGGCCTTCGTAATTTGAATGGGTTATTCCCAACGTTTCAAGTGAGACGTTCCTGTTCAAAACGTCTCACAAAAAGTCTTCCTTCTCTGCGTCTCACGTGAGACGTTGCCTATTCTCAGCGTCTCACAAAAATTCCGAGAGCTCCTTCATAATATCTATTGATCTTGATTTTCAAGAATATCCAATAACAGTTGGACTAAATCTAGATTGTTTGCAATAGCCTGCTCAAAAAGATCAACTATTTAAATTGTAAAAATACCTAACTCGTGTCTTTTCTTTACGTTATATTTTTTGTTTTTAAATAATATTTTAGTTTGCAATGACAGCTGTCAAAATTAAAAATGGCCATATCTCGGAAACTAGCTATTCGTGCTAGAGTTTTGTTTTTGGGCGCACATGAAAAGTAAGGGGATTATCTACATTTTTGGTGACACCTGTCAAATTTTATGGATATGGCCTCTGTAATGTTCGTGTTAAGGCCAATGTAAGAGCTTTCAAGGCCTTTGTAATGGTTTACACAATAATATGTCAAATATACGATGGGTCGTTTCAGCATAGCTTCACAGCGGATCGGACTTTTTCTGACTTTTTTCCAGATAGGCGGCGGAAAAACGAGTGCGAAGCTGTTATTTTTGACAGTCGACAGTCATCATTATCATTATCAGCCTACATTAGTCCACTGCTGGACATAGGCCTCCCCTAATGAGCGCCATAGCGCCCTGTCTTCAGCTTGCCGCATCCAGCATCTGCCACCAGTCTTTCGCAAATCGTCATCCCACCAGATCGGAGGGCGTCCTACACTACGTTTGCCGAGTCGCGGTCTCCACTCAAGAACACGTTTAACCCAGCGGTTGTCGGTTCTTCTTGAGATATGGCCAGCCCACTGCCACTTCAGCTTGCTAATCCTTTGAGCTATATCGATAACCTCTGTCGGATGTATTTTTTCGAATACTATCCTTCAGAAAAACTCCGAGCATAGCTCTCTCCATAGCTTGCTGGGCGACTTTAAACTGGTGGACCAGCCCTACCGTGAGTGTCCACGTCTCAGCTCCGTAGGTCAAAACGGATAGGACGCACTGATTAAAAACTTTCGCTTTCAAGCTTTGCTGTATGGATGACGAGAAGACTCGACGTAGACAGTCGTTGGTTTACAATAATTTATATTTTTTTCATGAAGAATAACATTATGGATCGGTTTTCTGTTAAGTTAACCAATTACTGCTGTTGAACGCCTATTTACCTTGACGTTCATCTGTGTCATGTCATTTACGGTCTTGTGTAAATAATTATTATAAATACCTACAAGCATTAGGTTAAGTAAAGAAGTAATGCTGGACAACCCACACAGCATAACCTAGCCCCAGATGACTTACCTTATACGTATCTGTTTCCAGGTTGCGCAGAGACGTCCGCCGAGCCGTGAGCGCCGATGAATCCAACGTTACCCTGCAGAGAGAAGCCAGCTACATGCGGCGGCTGTTCCGGCCGAGGACTCAGAGGACCCTCACCAGGTAGGCTACAATGGAAAATGGAGTGTGAACAAGCTGGCTTAGGCCTAGTTTTAGTAATTAATAGTAAAGTTTTTTGTGAGAGCTATCGACCGAGATATTTTTACGGCTTCAGCGTCGCAGTGAAGGCTGATGTTTGTGGGTTAGATTCCCGTTGCGCGACAAACTTTTGTATGATCTGTTTGGGTACAATCAGACACAAAAACAAAGATCAATAAAATACGCCCTCTGGTTGTACATTATTTCTGCTATAGTTGTCACTCAGCAACTTAGCCCATGTTCATGTGATTTCTGTTTGAACAGGTGGACACCGAGATCTCTACGACGTCTAATAAGTTCGGATTCAGAATCTCAACCCGAAGAAGTCCCGAATAACGGTTAGTGATCTTACACAATAGAGTGTCTACTAACATGTCTGTCTACCTCCATATTTCTCCCACGATAAATAATGGTACTATACAGTATTTACGCTGAACACATTCCGACATATATCATTGTTTTTGTAGGTATATCAGAAGACAATGCATCAGAATCTGTGCTTAATTCAATACCATCTAATGGGGTTGACTCGAATCCCAGCATTGTCCGCGAAGAATCAACAAATCTCAAACAAGACGCCGAAGAAATCAACGAGGTAAATGATAATGTGTATATAAAGCTTGCGACTTCATATTTGTCAATAGGCAATCTTTGGGATAAATCAAAAAAGTTAAACCATCGAGCTTCACGGGCAAAAATTCGCTCAGAGGGTTTTTTGTAAAAAACGGGTTTGGCTTGGCCTGAATTAACAGTAGGTAGGTAGGTACCTAAGTGTCGGAGTGGAAGATCGGTCTATAGTAATTCTTTGGGTTCCGGACAAAGTAATTAATTGCTTAAAAGAGGTAGTTTAGAAAAAGAAATTTGAATTATAACCTGTCGTCTCCACGAACGTGTTCGTGAAGACGGGCGGAACTTGCATTTTACGTAGGTAGTGCCGGTGAATTATCAATAACCCTGTACATTGCGCCATTATAGCCGTTAATACAAGCCTTTCAATGCAACCATGTGCAATGTTTATGATACAAGGGCATTGAGAAGATCAGCACGCTGGCTAAAGGAGGCCAATGTCCAGTAATGATAACTTTAGTGCGTGTACTGTAGGTAATTAGTGAAGGTGACGGCGGCGTACTTTACAAATTGTTAACTAATTTGAAATCGTCCGGAGCGTAGAAAGAACCAATATCATGCTTTTAATTTAGGCACATTCGAACGACTAGGAGTAATAGTTTTCTGTGTTAGAACCGTAGTTAAAAAATTCTATGTCTAACTATAATAGTACCTAGCACTTTCATGGCTGAAAACACAGAGTGCGATATGCAACTACTTGTACCGACGCTAGCAGTGATCGTGTTAAGCTAACTTAAGTCGTAATTTTTGTCATTTTTCAATGAAATTGTGTCAAACTTTAGACCCGCGATGCCTGATCGCGGGAAATACCTATTTACACCTCCGTAGATACGTAGAACCTTACAAAAATGAATTACGAAGTTGTCTACGTCTTGTTTTGACGAATATAGTAGTATCCCCCTATTTAGTTTATGCGAAGACAGTTTGCGCAGACCCGTGACAAGAGTCGGAATTCATTTTGTTTTAATATTAATTCCTACCTGAAAATAAGAAACGTTGTTTTTATGTTATTATTAACTCATTTATTTCAGATAATAAAATCCAAATTATAGGAACAATCGGAAAATATTACTGTTACCTATTATCACATTTAATTTGATTTGGTTCATATTAATTATTAATAAAGTTAATATGAATCTTTTATTTCGGAGTAGGTAGTAGAAGTTATGTATAGACGGTGTAGTCTCAGAACTGCTTAGGTATGTGTAGTCAATATAAAACAAATACAATGAAAAATTTAAAAATAAAAAAAAAACATTTTGTAATATTAGATTAACTGTTGCTATTATTTTATAAATCTTTGAACCAGTAATTGCCAAAATAAATTTTTATTAAAAATAATATAAGATCTTATACACATAAAAATCTATTTAAGAACAATAGCCAAGTCAAGATCGTAACCTACGCAATTTCGAAAAGTCACATTTTGGAACTCACTCGGCTAGTGCAATCTCTTATAGGCGAAAGTTTGGATGGACGTTTGTTACCTCTGCACGCCAATACTACTGAAACGATCGGGCTCAAATTGCATAGGTACAAGTAGTTCTAGATCTGGAATAAAACAATATCTAGCTACTTTTTATCCCATAAATCAGCTCTCATAGAATAGAAATAACCTTATACTAGCACTTTCATGGCTGAAAACACAGAGTGCAATCTGCAAGTACGTGAAACGACGGCGCCCCCCTGCGGGTCGCACCGCCGACGCTAGTGATCGTGTTAGACAACGCGTGTGTCAGAAACTAGTGATCAATATATCCTTCGACATAGTTTAAATCATTTTGTTTCCACAGCGCACAATATGGCGTGAATACGGCCGCGCTTGCGGGTGGTGGGGCGCTGCATTCTGGGCTGCCGCGGCGGGGGCGCAGGCCTTGGCGGTCGCGGCCGATTGCTGGCTGTCTTACACCATAGCAAACGTGACGGAAGATACACAGGTATTATATCAAATGGCCGTGTGAAGAAACCTTCAAGCCCACGGACGAAACGGTTGTTGATTCACGATCGATTGTCAAAATAGGCACGACGACAGCAATTTATTGTGTCCCATGTAAGTCGTGGGTTTCATAGTTTATCGACATTCCCAACACAGGGGTTTGTCACCCCTGTGTTGGGAATGTCGGGATAAGCTCATGATCCTCAGTATATCCCCATAATAACAAATCTGCATTTTCTCCTCATGTTACGACTGCTCTCAGAAAATCAAATATGGCGCGGAAACATCAGCTATCTCCTCAACGGAGGCTTTTCGACGAACCCTACGTGCATCTTTTTGTATCTTTTTTATTTCTTAGTTTTAATATGATGAAATACTATTTTAATTTGTTTTTATTTAAAAACAGTCTGTTTTCTCTAAGTTGTACATAATGTTTTCCATTTAATTTAATAGCTGTATCAATTTTATTTTTATTATTTAAGACGTATACGTCTTGTACAATAACCAGACGTAATTATTGTAAGGGGAAGCACTCAATACAAAATTACAATATTACAAAATACAAAATAAAATAAGTGTCATGTACTTTTAATGCAATAAAGGATTTTTTTTTCATTTAGTAATAAAGAACACGATAAATATGATAATACAAATAAGTACCTTCCTTCGTAGATGTGGAGCAGCGTCAGCACATACGTAGCTCTCTGCGTGTGCTGCGCATGCGCGATGGGTGGCGCGCAAGCCGCGGGCGCGGCGGCCGGCGCGCGCGCCAGACGCTCTATTCACGAGCGTTTGTTGCACGCGGCGTTACACGCGCCGCACGCACACTACCACACCACACCCGCTGGGTATACGCTGCATCGCTTCTCTGCTGACATACTTATCGTCGATAAGGTAAAAAACAGTATCTAATTACTCTAGTTAAAAAATACACATAGAAATCAAATAAATCTATGACAATAGATCAAACTTCAAACTAAAAATGTCCAATCAAATGTAAAACGAATTCAGTCGGAATATACCTTATGTTTTCACTTTTGACACATTTTACAGCGCCATGGAAACTTTACTAAGGGTCTTCTACAAGCTACGAAAGGTAGTAGAAGCCCAATAGGAAAGATTTCAATGCGCGCGATGCTTCGTTTGTTGTAGATTGTAGCGTGATAAATAAAAAAAAACATATAAACGTTTATTGCAGTACCTATTTTACAAACATATTTGGATTTGGGAGCCTCCATTTAAGCAAATAATTGTGCTTGTGTTAGGAGACTCCGCTCTTGCCAGTGACTTTACATAAAATCAGTTTTAAAACAAATACAAACAAAGGGGTAAATTGGTACTAACACATTACAGTGATTTCCCTGTAATGTGGTAGTAGCGGTCTAATACAAAAGTTATCAACGTAATTCCTAAATCGTCACCTTACCTAGTTACTAGTTTAATTTAATAGATATTTCAGAAACTCCCAACTGCAATAAGCCGTTGGGCGCAGCTGATGATGGTTTGTGCAGCCGCAATGCTAGTCAACGCAGTGGCAGCCCCTTGGAGTGTGCTAGCCCTACTGCCCGCTACACTGTGTTATCTGTTACTACAGTCAGTCTATTTGAGCAACGCAAGGTAAAGGCTTTGTATTACTTACTCCTATGGCACAGCTGATGATGGTTTGTGCAGCCGCAATGCTAGTCAACGCAGTGGCAGCCCCTTGGAGTGTGCTAGCTCTACTGCCCGCTACACTGTGTTATCTGTTACTACAGTCAGTCTACTTGAGCAACGCAAGGTAAAGGCTTTGTATTTCTTACTCCTACCTATGGCACAGCTGATGATGGTTTGTGCAGCCGCAATGCTAGTCAACGCAGTGGCAGCCCCTTGAAGTGTGCTAGCTCTACTGCCCGCTACACTGTGCTATCTGTTGCTACACAATCAGTCTACCAGAGCAACGTAGGTAGGTTGGGACTGGCTTTGTAGTTTATTATTTGAAACTTTTATGCATATAACGAACAAAAGGTTGGCTTTATTAGCTTATCAATACAGATTAACAAGACACGTCACATTTTGTAGAAATAGCTCACGTTTTTCGTTTTTAGAAATGAAAGACTGACGTCACATCACGATAACCGAGCATTCCATGTACCCTTAAAAACCCGTCGGGATATTCGGTATGTATTATTGATAATCTTTTGTTTTTTTTTAGGGAGCTGCAACGTTCCGAAGCCCGAAGCGCTGCGGGTGTGGTCTCACTCTGCGCGGAAACGTTCACAGGCGGGGCCACAGTGCGCGCGGGTCGTTTGCAGTCCCGAATGCGCACTGCTTTTCTAAGGCGGCTGGATACAAATCACAATGTCTTGTTGTTGTTGAATGCTGCTAACCGCTGGCTGGGGCTGAGTTTGGTAAGTGTACGTTGTGGCAGAAAAGAACAGGAAGTTTATTAGCTAAATAATCAAATAACCTCCATACAACAGATTTAACGCGCTGTATAATTCCACTATTTTGTTTACGATTTAATTTCAATAGCATCATCATATAAAATTATATATCTGCGTATTGTATCAAACTCTAACCTATATCAGTTATCTAGTAGGTACCCATAAAAAAAGCTCTGGATAGCGTAGAGCTAGGTAATGCTGTGTGAATTTTCCAGCAATATTTATTTATTTTATAACAGACATAATCGTTATAGCCAAGTTTAAACCTACTAAATTTATAATTACTTGACTATATTTATAATTTATGGCTAAGGCGCTCATTAGGGGGAGGCATGTCCAGCATCGGACTGGTATAGACTGATGATGATGATGTTTTATAATTTGTGTAATAGAAGTTCGTTCAAACTATTAAATTTAATTTCATTAAACTTTTCTTCAGGATTTAGTTGGAGCAGCAAGTGTATGCGTCTCCCTAGGCGTAGCACTATGCGGAGGCAACGCATCCACAGCAGGCCTAGCGGGTGCTTACTCGCTGTTACTGCCGGCATACCTCGCCCACCTCGCGAAATGTCGCGCGGATTTGGACCAGCAACTTGCTGCGTTGGAGCGGGTCCATGTGGATACAAATGTTCCACAGGAGGATTATAAAGAGGAATGTGAGTTGTAGTCCGGTGTTCCAACAGTTGTGAAAAATGAAAGCAAATTATTGGCTGCGGCCCAATTCTGTTAATGAACCGTTTTACTATGACTATGGTGTCATCAAAAATTCTTCAGGTCGTCCTTGGGTTGAAGAAACTCCAAATAGTGCGAGCAGTTCTATTTGCACGGAGATTCTAGCAATCTGGTTGCTGTGTGAATTGTCCAACATTAATTATTTATGATGATAAAAAGATAATGAAGTCTGATTAACAAAAAGCTTACTTTTCATTGCTTGTCTCAAAACTTGAGATTATTCCGGGATCACATCAAGTCAATCCTGAAATCCCAGCATTGGGAGTAAGGACTGGGATCGAATCCTCTACGTATAAGAAGTGATCGACTGGCGGCAGAATTTGCGAATTGCTAACTTTCACTACATTTTGAGTTACAATCAGCAAATTCCAAAAAAAGATCTAGAAAAGTTTGTGGATATTCGAAGGCATAACATTTCAACATTATGATTGTTTTAGGTGCAATACCATCAGGCTGGCAAAGGAATGGCAAGATACAATTTGAAAACGTTAGCATACGACATGAACCTGGTTCACCGGCCATATTGAATAACATAAACCTTACAGTGGGCCCCGGAGAAAAGGTTAATTCTTTATTCTTTTTCTGGCTATTGTTCAAGTGAACCCATTGATTTCTATCGAATGAATTGATCCTTTTTTGTTTTCAGCTCGCAATATGTGGCAGAAGTGGCAGTGGAAAATCAACCATATTACTATCTTGTGTAGGAGCTACCACAGTTTCCAGTGGTCGCATTTTGCTTGACGGCGAAGATATCACCAAAGTGCCTCTAAGAACGTTACGTCACAGAGTCGTGGTATTGCCACAAGACCCTGCGATGTTCTCCGGAACTCTTCGGGAGAATTTAGACCCGCTTGCTGTTCACACTGATGAGGAGATTTGGCACTGTTTGAGAGCTGTTGGGCTGTTTGATTTCGTGACTGCGCAGCCGGCAGGATTAGGTAAAATATTTGCAGAGGTACTAATTTATTAGTGTTGTCGGGCCTCTAGACGTTACGAAAATCAAGCGTTTAAAATGTGCTTCGCTGTGTACTGTGTAGCCCCCCACCCCCTCTACTACGTCGTAAAAGTGCTAAGTTGCGTACCTAGTTCTCTACATCGTAGCAGTTGTGCACTGCGTGCGTAGTCCATTAAGCTGTAAAATTTCTACAGGGCTCTTTCTACGTCGTCGTAGAGTCGCTGCTTTGTGTAGCTTTTTTCGTCGACAAAGTGCTACGTTGATTAACCCTCTACGTCGTAGAAATGCTACGTTTCGTAACCCTCTACGTCGTAGAAGTGCTACGCTGCGTAGCCCTCTACGTGGTAGAAGTGCTACGCTGCGTAGCCCTCTACGTCGTAGAAGCGCTACGCTGCGTAGCCCTCTACGTCGTAGAAGCGCTACACTGTATAGCTTTCTTCATAGCTGATAAGCTATACGCGGCGTCACGATCTTTGTCGTAGACTACATTACCTAGTCCTTTACCTATTAAATTCGTCAAAGCATTTTGAACTTTGAAAATTTAAAAACTTTATTCCAGAGTGCAGCATAGAGCGGTCCCGCCGCGGTTGGACGGTGGGCCGCGTGGCGCGCGCATGCGCAGCCCGGGCGGCGCTGCACGCGCGACCCGCGAGTGCACTACTACTGGACGAGCCGGCATGTGCGTTGGACGCGCCGGCGGAGCGCGCGCTACTGGCGGCGATGGCGGCCGTCGCGCCTCATACTACCATCATTACTGTTGCGGTTAGTATGTTTATTCGCTGCTTCGCTGTCGCTAGTACCAGGAGCCTATATCCCAGCAAGACGGACAGAGACCTGACCTTTGATAAACTTTAACGAATGTTAAATACATTGACAGAGAACCATGGTTATCGACATTGCTCAAAGGATTATCAAGCTGAAGTGCTGGCCATATCTCGAGAAGAACCGACAACCACGGGGGTAAACGTGTTCTTGAGTGGAGACAAAGTCTCGGCAAACGTAGTGTAGGACGCCCTCCGACCAGGTGGGATGACGATTTGCGAAAGACGCTAGCAGATGCTGGATGCGGCAAGCTGAAGACAGGGCGCTCATTAGGGGAGGCCTATGTCTAGCAGTGGACTAATGATGATGAACGAATGTTACTCACCGACATTATGTCTGTACTATGTCTTTTGACATTCATTGCTGGTCTGCTGCTTTATCCTTGGAACAGCACTCTATGAACAACTTACTTAAGAAAAACTGGGATGTGACCAATCCTTCTAAAACTAAATGGTCGGGCCATGACCACGTCTCGATGGGTGATGACTCTTTTTAAAAATCAAATTGTTTTTATATATAATCAGTTCTGCATAACTTCTATGTTTTCCATTTTATATGTATGTTCTCTAATTTTGAGCATCTAGTGTCCATAACATTATTTGCTTAATTTGGGGCTAGATGATGCTATTTATAAATTTCCAGTATTATTTATTTGGTTGTTTCAGCACCGAATTTCCTCAGTCCGTGGATACGACAGGGCCGTGGTGTTCGAAGACGGGCGCGCAGCGGAGCAAGGCACTGTTGGCTCGCTTCTCTCACAACCCACTTCACGACTCGCTAGAATGCTGGCCGCTGCTCATCGATTGAACTGAATTCGATTTAATAAACTATATTTCTTGACGCTGCTAGTATATATAGGTATAGCGAATAATAATAATAGCTGTAATTAGACCGAACTAGGAAGTAAGCTTTAACTTTTTTTTATGTTGTGCTATAACGCGTCCACTCTTTTATTTGGTGTTTGGTATACGGAGTAAATGAAGAATGAATGGCAGAATGAAGTATTTCATAGACACAGTTCCTTTTGACAGATAGAAATGCGAATCCGTCGACTCTAAAACTATGGGGACTTCAGAAAGTTTAGATATTTATTGAGCCAATGAAGATTATTCGAGATTTTTTTTTTTAATAAAAAGGTAATGAAATAGTTTATTAAATTTTTATCACAGAAAAACTCGTGTAATGCCGCAGCTGACAGACAGCAAGTTGCAAATATAATAACAAAAATAATACTACTTTATCTATTGAATATTCTGATGCCAAAAATAAAATCATTTAGTGAGGTCTGTAAAATAATACAAAATTTAGAGCAAAAAATAACAAAATCGATTAGAACTTATTTATAAACAAAATCGATTTTCATAAAAAATCTAATCAGTAGAGCTAATAGAGCTATAAGGACAAACATCAAATAATAGAGTGGAATATCTTTTAACGTCATGTAAAAACGAATAACAAAAATTTTGTAATTCTAAGGACTTCTTTGGTCATAATAATTTGATTAATAAAGTAACTCCAAAGATTCTGCGAAGAAAAATCTGCCTTAATATAATTAATGTATGGGACCGGAGAATAAATAGAAATAAGCATTATTTATGAAAATCGAGACTGAAATAATGATACAGTGTATTCCAATTTAATAATTAATTATAATTTAAAGGTATTTCTACCAGTAACGTTTACTGTGACAATATTTTAATGTAATTGACAATTAACAGTTTGTTAGGATCGTATGAAGGTGTTATAAATGTAATAAATAAATAAAATACCACATATTTGTTTCCATTTTGTATTTCCAATAGAACAACAATTGCACATAACTTGTTTAAAGCTCACATCTACACACGTGCTACCAGAGTCAACGAAAATTCATAAAATTATATGACTACATAACAAATTACAACAATTACGTTGGCACCAATTTAATATAATATTCCTATATAAAAACTTAGTGTCTCACCGCTCAATATAAAAATATTTTACTTACAGTATGTACTTACGTGAATATAATTACAATTCTAAAATAAATCTCGAAATGACGAATAAATTCTTTTTTCCCTACAACTATATTGGTATATTGGTTTTTGTTTTATTGATCAGGACGGGAGGCTAGTTGAAAATTCAATGCTGAATTAACTTCAGTAACATCGCAGTGAACGATTTCTATACATCTTTGGTAAAATTCTTAAGTTGAAATAGTTCATCTCTATTTACAAGGCACTTAATAAAAGGCATTGGTTACTATTTTGAAGGCACATTATTGAGGTTATTCTAATATTGTCAACGATTTTTCTTTTATTCATTCGCCAAGTAGTCTTGGCCAATACTTTTTTGATTCCTAACGACACCAAGCAATTTAAACAATCAAATATATTATGTGAAATAAGTAATAGACGACAAAAAAAACAAATTCGATGCATACCACTTCTAATAATACATCTAGCTGCATTAACATAACACCGAACTAATATAATTTCTCTCCCCTCATTAATAAATTCACGTTAATTTTATGATTATATTCAGAACGGGCCAATAAAGTTAAAAACGGATAGGCGGTTTATAATGAGCAATCAGAGTGAACATTTATGAGTTATTCATAACTAAACATTGTTAAACATTTAAAAACTCAACAACTATATGTATGTAAACCACACGGATTCCAAACATCTGTTTACAAACTTTCAGAGTTTGTGATTTAACACTGCAGGCGTTTTATATATGCTTGTTTAAGTTTGTTTTATGAATTACAAGTCTGGGAAGCGAGAACTAAGTGAACGAAAATTAAAACGATGATATGTATAGTTCAGTATTTCGATAAAAGAAAAGTATACTTGTTTCTGGACTTGTTTCCGCAACTAGGCCACAGGTGGGGCCTAAAGAAAAGTATATACAAATATTAAGGTTCTTCAGCAAGTTTTGCGAGAAGGAAAAGATTCATAAGAGAAATCGGAGGAACTTTTCAGAAGTAGACACGAGGTAGAATTTATGAATATGATTAAGTAATTTTTAGTTCTCGAATAGTGTGGAGTATCTAACTATGCACGCATTAGGCTGCCTTTCTACCATAGATGTGCTATGTTGCTATGTTTCCAGCTGAACAATAGGATCGCTTCATTATAGCGTCATTCTTGTAAGCGACGAGTATGTAAATAACGCGATAATGCGATCCTATTGGTCGGCTAGAAACATAGCAACATAGCATCTCTGGTGGAAAGGCACCCTTACTCTGAACTAAAGACAGTGGTACATTTGACCACGTTCTAACATTTGATTATCAGTAAGCCTGTGCGAACACCCTTACAATACGACTAGAGTATTCCGACTAAGTACAGAAAGAGCAGTAACTCTGTGAATGAAATACCTGACAGATCTTGGAGTGTGGTTTTGAGAATTAATGACTTGAGATGACTTTGTAGTGGGGGTTATGTAGGTTCGCTCTTTATGCCGGCGTTCGAAGCGACAGCTGCCCGCGCTTCTTCGGGCAATCGCTCCGCGTTTGTGAGGATATCTGTAGTGGTGCATAGCACTCGGAGGGAATTCAGGACCGCTGGAAAAGAGGAAACATAAATAATGTAATAAACGTAAAATTTACCCTATTCGTTTAGTTATCTATTCAGTTATCTGTTGTCACGCCGAAAATTTGTAATACATTTATATGAAATATAAAAAGACTGAGTGATGTGAAAAAGCTTGGAGGAGAATTTTACCGTAAGAGCAAAATTCTCTTTCTTTCTATAATTTTGCTTAATTTAGCCTATTTTGCCGCCTCTTATGTCGAGGCACACTAGCGCCGCCATCAATTTTATTTTATTTATATGGTAACTAAAGGAATTTTCAATAAAAACATTGGACAGTTTGTAATTCTGTAATTTTTTTATACATCTGTAATAGTTTTAGGCAGAGATGCGAAATCAGAAATTAGTGGGCACCAAGAACAACTTCCCTGCCATCTCTGCCTAAACTAGAAAAAATAAAACTGTTACAGAGGCATTAAAAAAAGCTTTTGATGGGAATCACAAAATGCCCAATGGTTTTTATGAAAGTTCCTTTGTTAAACGTAATAATAAGCGAAAACATGTGGCAGCGCTCGTGAGTCGGTACAGCAACGACACACGTTTTTCTTGTCATTAAAATCTACGATTTCCACAGTGAATTCTGTTATCTGTGAGCACGGTTCTCAGTGTTGGACCACTCACTAACCAAGGCCAATAGGAGGTCAGTTCGTACACAGAAATAGATAATGATTAAGATAGATAAGATTATTGCTGTGTGAAGAAAGCAGAGTGCCCAGAACGCTGGCAGCATTGCCACGTTGAATGGCAATGCTAATTCGTTGACCGAAATAAAAAAACATATTATTATTATTATTAAATGAAGTAGGTAGACTTAAGATTAATTATGTAGATTTAGTAGTATCTTATCTTTCCTATGAATTGTGTGTTAGGTAAATAAAGCCGTTTTAATTTTATCCATACCTGGACGTAACTCAACAAGGGAACAGTGCTGCTCGGCCCACAGCAACGTAGTCCGCACGAGGTCGGCGCCGCTTCCACACGAAACGCATGCGCTGAAGGACTCCACTAGCGCCGCACTCACTACGCTAAACTGAACCGTGTGATAAGGGAACATTATGGTTTAAATTGACAGAGACTATGGTATGAAATACCGGTATTTGATACCAAAGATACCGGCGAGTTAATTTTGATTCTTCCTATCCTAAATACCTGCCAAGTGTGACTAAGGTGCCCATTCCACACATCCAATATCTTTGTCCAATGTACATTTGATCAAAGAACTTTGATGACTTCATCCAATTTACTAGCAACATCGATATATTTTGCTCAACGATTTAGATACTAGTTTCTGCCCGCGACTTCGTACACGTTGTTTCTTTGAAAACGTTTATAGTTTAATTCTTTCCTACAGAAACTGAAATTTTATGGGTTAAATTGTAGCCTATGGTTTATTTCAGGTCAAGAACTATACTTATGCAATTTTCAGCCCGATCTGTTGAGAAGTTTTGGCGTTAAGAAGTTTCAATCATCCATCTATCCATCCAAACTTTCGCATTTTTAATATTAGTGTGATATTGGATGAGTGGAATGGGCATCCATCCCAGAAATTCGATCAAATATTGGACTAAGAACTTGGACAAAGATATTGGATGAGTTAAAGGAGACCCTTAGGCAAAACCCCCCTTTTTTGGGGGAGGCATAATCGTTCAGCTGTGTGGACGCACATAAATCGATTTAACGCATTCGCCCACGTACGAGTGCTGGTGAGGAACGAAGGATCCCATTTACTTCATAGGTTGGATGTTGGGAATGGATGACCCTTATGTGTAAATATGGGGAGGGGAGTCTAGCGGATAATTTATCTATTACTTGCGTAACACATAATGCACGTTGTTGTTTTCAATTGCTTTCGCCTATCTGTCACAAATCCTTACGATTATCGTCATAATTTATGACTCAAACAATACCTACATAAATATTGCAACAAAATAGCAAAACGCCGATGCACGATGAGTTTTCATTAAATTGTGGGCGTTGCTGATTTGTCCAAGATAAATGTCTAGTGAAGAGTTTAGATAGATCTACAAAAACTGATAGATTGGTTAACGTTTACAACGATGTCGTTTTTTAATCTTTTCCATTTCCTTAGCTATTTTAATAGGTAGCCCACGGAATGATCTTTTAATAGTACGTTAAAATTGAATGCTAATCATTGAATTTTCGTCGGGATTTTTATTTTATTTGAGTTTGGAGGGCAATTTCTTTGTAGTTATTATTTTTAGAACGCATTTACTGGATTTATTAAGTTTCGAGTAGTAGAGAGTAACGAGATGCATACGGGGCGTTCTTTATTAAATTTGAGTTTGTGCGAGCCATTACATTCTAATTCGATATATTTCTTTAAAACCATTTAGTGTTCTTTTTTTGTTCTTTTAGGATATTAGACATCCTAAATAATCCAAGAGAGGATTTATTATCCAATTTATTATCCGAGCGAACTAGACCAAACCCTACCGACCCTTGTCGGTTGTGTTTTGAAAAGGATACCAGCCAATACTTCCAATTCTGCATAGTCCTATTGGCGACGTGTCGCGCAAACATTTCCCGGAGGCGACCGGCGCGTGCGCGCGACACGGGCGCCCCTGTCGCCGGCAGAAGCGAGTGGCAGTTACTGTAACAAACGGCGTACTAAAGTCGCGTCCTGCAAATACATTGGAAACATTGCATGTAAATATTAAAGATAATTGCACGCCCCAAAAAGGGTATATTACAATGCATTTACCATCTTTTTACATGTAACAAATATTCTTTTTTTCTTTTTCTTTTTACTTACAAATAACAGGGTGTGAGTCTGACATATAAGTTATATAGAGATATTCGGCCGATGTATTGTATTTGAACTTCTAATTTTAATGTTACATTTTAATTGTATTTTTGCATGCTAGACCATAGCGAGACATGAGGACATTATTTGTATTGATACCACCTATATACCATATTTGATGCTAATAAATCTTTGAATCTTGAAAAAGTTCCTCAGTGTTTTCTTAAAATATTCATTTCGAAGCGAGTATTTCAATACATTTGTAGAAACGATATGGTAGTGGAATCCATAAAGGAACAATATAGTAAGAATGTTTGATTTCAGAGTCGCCTGAGAAGTCAAATCATTGTATTTGAATACTACAAGTCGTTTATGACATAATTGCGGGGCTTAAGAATCAAGCCGCTTAAGAAACCTTCGGATGCCGCCAGCCACTCGCAACTTCAATTCGAGACGACTTCAAAAATCGGCCGTATATCGCTATCTCAGTTTAGCTGATACGAAAGCGCGTGCGTGCATGCGTGATAGCAGTATAGTCGTTCTAAATTTGGTATGAATATACATAGTTGTGTTCCGTAATACCAAAATCGATGGCTGAAAAATATTGTATTTTTCAGATAACGTTGTTATTCTGTAACTAGACAATACAAGCTAGGTATGTTCCTTATTGAAAAAAACGTAAGATATTGTGGTATGTATATATTACTTCTTCATTACGAAGTTGCCCTTGGTGGCCACCAAAATCTATTTTCGTATCTCTTCCTAAACTAAATAGAATAAAACTATTACAGAGGCATTTATAAAAAACTTATGATAGGTATCACAACCTGGAAGATGGATTTTTGAAAATTCCTTTGTTAAACGGAATAACAAGATAAATTAGGTGGCGGCGCCACTTTGGGTGGGGTATGGGGCCTTAAAAAAAATCTAAACTGAAGTCTGGACAATGTTTTGAATGGTGACTTACGATATTGAGTTGTTGAGACAGTCAATCTGCTGTCGCAAACTCTCCATTTCTTCCTTTATTTGATTCCTCTCCGCTTTCAGCTGCTTTATGTACTCGGCGCCTTTTTGTAGCATCGCCGCTTTACTAATCTGGAAATTTTAGAACGAATTCGTAAGAATTTCTACATCTGGACATTTCTACAGCTTGGCGTCAAATATAGCTTCGTTAGTGCTTTAGCCGCGTGGACTGGACAGGTTGCTTGAAGCAAGATAGTTGACGTGCTTGGATAGCGAGCTCTCTGCTAGGCGTCGTCGTCGACTTGTGGACAGCCCGGGTTGCAGTGCAGTTCGCGTGCGGGACAAAGACAATCGCAACGCGAAACAGAGTAAGAGAGACATTAATAATGATAATAATAAATAATGCTGGACAATTCACACAGCATTATCAAGCCCCAAGCTAAGCAGAGCTTGTATTATGGGTACCAGATAACTGATATACATAATACAATACATTACATAGATAGATATTTTTATAATAAATAGAAAACGACCTGAACACCCGGAACAAATGTCTGCAGATATATAGAATAGAATAGAAATACATTTATTTAGACACAGGTACACAAAAGTATAAAAAAAAAAAAAAAAAACAGACAGAAAACAATAACAATTTAACATGGAGGTACGTGATACAAAAAAAAAGGGTGGTAAGTGACTCTGCCTCCATGACCCTGCGCCGAAATAGGGGTTGGCTCACCGTGTGCTGAACAAAAAAAAATTGTTTTAGCACAGCGCTGTTTTTCAGCCAAAGACCTTAAATCTGACTGACGAAACGATCGTACACACATTTGTCCATTATATTGTTTTATTACCTTGGCGGCGGCGTTCGCGTTGAGATGCGGTATGAGCGCCTGCAGCGTGTCGAAGCCGTTCTTGATGTTGTAGCGTCGCTTTTGTTCCGCGTGTAAATGCGTGCGGCGCGGTTCCCGGGGCGAGCCGGCGCGGGGGGAGCCGGGGGACGTCGGCGGGGATAGAGACTGGGGAGAATATTTTATTGAAAAATTGTGTATGAGGTAGGTATCATCAATTTTATCCATTGTTTAAACTTTCGCGTTTTGTTAACATATAATGTTAGTTTCAGTTTCAGTTCATAAAATAACGAAATCAATTTTATAATAAAAATTAAGTTTTTAAATTTGTTTTAAACACCATGAAATAGTAGGCGCAAAGTTGTTATGTCATACGGCTGTATAGGCAGACCAAAAAGTAACCACTGTCATTAGCAATATCAGCGCATTTGTTCAGGCCTCTTATCCAACTGACGGCATGACTACAGAGCAATATGGCGTCGTTCGGCCACTTAACCATTGAATATTAATAGAATTCTTTACTGATTCATTAGCACTTCTTCTTAGTCGTTCACTCTTGGCAGAGTGGTCGTGGTTATGATAGGGTCCTGATTAACAGCTGCTTTTGCGGTGCACCACCATCGCTCCCTGTGGGTTATTTGTGGGAGCACTCGGTCATGGTGGGCTGTGACAGAGAGGTGATGAGGTCCGACCATCTCGTTGGAGACCTCTTGCCTTCCACTCTGCCTTGGACCACGAGACGCTCAATCAAATCGTCATTCCGTGCTACGTGCCCACAGAAATTCACTAGCACTAGAACCTGATTGAGACACTTTTCAAAAATGGGTGTAATACCCTATTGTAAATGTATAGTGACGTTATTGTGAATATTGTTACCTGATGTGGCGACATGACATCGCTGCCGATGGGCGAAGGCTGTCCCTTCCGGAGCGGAGACTTCGTGGGGTCACTGCCTCCCGCGACCTCCTCGTTATTACTCATCTTGTATAAGCTGTTTGCTAGAAAAAGATATTTATTTTATTTAATTGTATTAAATTATAATATAAGTTAGTATTTTATATTTATATTAAGTATAAATAAAATATTGAGTAAATATGTATATATTTTTAAGTAGTACTTTTAAGTAGATCTTATCCCCATGTATATCCGAGTATCCTATCCATACCAGGTTGTCTGGCAGAGATCGCTCTTGAGCGATAAGACCGCCAATTGTCACTTATGATGTAATTGTTTCTTTTGTAATTTGTTTTTTAGTTTTGAGTGTGCAATAAAAGTATTTTCTATCTACCTATCTATCTAAAGACCCTCGATACTAAATAATATGTTATGTACAGTCGTGGTCAACTAATTAGGGACTTTCAAGATAGTGAAGAGCAATAACCGGTTATGTACATATAAATATAAAACCATATTGATTTCTCAGCACCTATTATTTGCATAATTTGGTCCGATTATTATGCTATAAATGGCTGTAAATAAAAGAATAAATAAATAGAAAAAAGTATTTAATATCAAAGGTTGAACATGTATTCAATTTTAAGGTATAATTCTGTAGCTGGACATTTAATTAAGGACAGTAAACTATAATGAAAAATAGAGTTAAACAAAACTAATAATCTTTAACATTATAATATCTTTAACAGCTCCATTTTATTGCGTGTAAAATCAGTACCCAGTAGCAAAACCTTTGTTAGTAATTACCGCTTGACACCGATGTGGCATAGACATTATCAGTTTCTGGCATGTTTCGACAGGAATGTTTGCCCATGCCTCACAAAAAGCTTAATTAAGTTCATCTAAAGTTGTGGTACGATAAGTGGCAACTTTTTTCTTGATTTCGTGCCAAAGGTGCTCGATTGGGTTAAGGTCCGGGCTATTTGCTGGCCAATCTAGCACCGATACTGACTGACTGGTAAGAAACGACTTGACTGAACGGGCGGTATGTTTCGGGTCGTTATCATGCTGAAACGTCCATATAATAGGTAGATGCTCCTCAGCATAGGGAAGCATCGTTTCCTCCAATATTGCCTTGTATTGATGTTGGTCTAAGTTACCCTGAACTTTCCTCACAGGTCCCACTCCACGTCCAGAAAATGAACCCCACATTTTAATGTTTCCACCGCCATGTTTCACTTGCTTTTTTGTGAATCTTGGATTCATTTCCGCTTTTACTGGACGCCGTACGTATTGCCTTCCATCTGAAGAAATCAAATTAACCTTGGTCTCGTCAGAGAATAATACATGTTGCCATTGGGCGTAGGTCCAATGTCCATATTTACGTGCAAACGCCAAACGAGCATTTCTATGTTCTTTCTTCAACAACGGTACTTTGCGAGCCACTCTTCCGAACAACCCTGCTTCTACCAGACGTCGTCGAACGGTCCTCGCTGAGACACCAGCTCTTTCGTCTGTCCCAAATACTTCGTGTTTAATTACAATAGAGCCTAGAAACGGATCTTTCTTAGCTAACCTGGTTATCATTCTATCTTCTTGCGGAGTTGTTTTTCTCGATCTTTTTGTTTTGGGCACATTTAAAGTTGTGTTATTGCGTCTGACATGTTGCACTGCATTGTATACCATAGTTTTTGGACAATTTAAATGTTCTGCTATCCTTCGGTATGGCCAACCATGCTCGACAACAAACTTCATGATAATTTTTCGTAGTGTTGGATCGCAACTTTTATTTTTGCCCATTTTTCTTCAAAATATTTTTCAAAACTTAAAATAAAAATCGGGATTGCCGCCAAAACTACCACGAAACAATAAGAGAAGAAGTAAAAAAGTATTGAGATTCAAACTTTGAAAATAGAACGCAATATCTCAGTGTCCCTAATTAAATGGCCAGCCAGCAATATTTGAACAAATAGCGCTATGATAATCTATCAGCTATACTGTAAAGAGGTTTAATGTTTAAGAAGTTGTTATTGTTTGTATAATCGGGCACATCAATGACTAATTATACTTACATGTAAAAGATATGGAATATTTTTAAGACTCGTTGAAAAAAATAAAAAAAAAACACAATTTTGCCTAACTAGAGATTGTCCCTAATTAGTTGACCACGACTGTATGTATAGAGATGATTTGATAAGAAAAAGAGGTGTGGTGTCACAAGCAGTATCGCTATAAACTGAGGGGTACAGTGACACAACTATGCTAAAAACTCATATTTTTAATTATGATATATTTGAACAATAAAATGTATTTTTCTTAACACCGCCGGGCGGAAAATGATGTATTTTAATTTCCATTCTTATAACTACTTTCATCTATACTAATATTATAAAGAGGTGAAGTTTGTGAATTGTTTGTGACGTTGTAGGTTATCTCTGAATCTACTGAACCGATTTCAAAAATTCTTTCACCATTATAAAGCTTACTTTTCAGGGAGCGACATAAGCTATGTTTTATCCCGGGAATCCCAAGGGAAAGGGAAATACACGGGTGAAACCGCGAGGTGTTGTAGTGGTTAATATTTGCGTGTTTTGGAAGTACTCACAGTGTTGCGCAGACAGCAGCTGTGCTAGCATGACGCTGGCCTGAGGCAGGGTGGGCTCGCTGGCGACGCTGGTGAGCGGCGGCGGCCGGCGCGCGCCACCGCCCTCGGACCCGCCACCCGAGGTGGAGCGGGACCGCATGCGGACCGCACCGGGAAGTGGTGACCGACCCTGCAACCACTTTACTATAAACCCATTCTTTATTTTAACGAACCTTCTGATACTGCCATATTTAGCACCTAACCTATACACCAGAAAAACTCGATGTGAAATGTTTGTAAGTAAATAAACCAAGACGAAAAATAAAGCTTACTTGCTTAGCGTCGAATTTCTGACTAAATTTTTGGCATAATTTATGGAAGGAAAGATCTCAAATCGAAAAGTACTGTAAATTGCTTATAGAAAAATGCTGCAATAGACTGTGAAGTTAAGCATGATGGACGGTTTGTTGACAAACATATTACATCAAATTTGGCTGGAATATTGAGGCTCACTGTCAAAACTAAATCATTTCTATTCATAAAACCAGGTTCATACTCAGGTCGTATTATCATCAGCTACATTATCACCGTTCTGCACGTTTATATCGCAAGGCAATGTCATTGCTAACACAGCTTAACCATACCTCTGCACTTTCGTGCAGAGTAACGTCTTACAAACGTTTCCACAGCATAGTTCTAATAAGCAGCTTTAAACCTAAAAGAACGTAGGCACGACGGTTCTGCAATTACGAGTTCTTTCCTAATAAAATTATTGATGAAGCTGTGTTCTTCATCTCTTTTGGTCTGCTACTCTAATCACACCACAGATGCAGTAGATTTCCTTTCTTCCTTACCTCACATAATAGAAGACTTTCAGCGCGCAAGCGATAATCATCATCTGTTGATCAATAAATATTGCTTCTGTAGTCATGCCCGGCTTATGTGATTGATAACAGAGTCCACGTAAATATTCAACACGATAAGTTACTTAAATTTTACGAAGAAATGCGATAAAATTCAATTTTAATTAACATAACATAAGGTGTGTTCGGATATTTTCAAGCTATAATTTTCTATTGCTAAATAATAAAAAGCAATAAAACGGAAAGCAAAAATATTAAACAAACATTTAGCGGCATTGGCATATCCTACATAAGAGGAAAACTACGGTGGCAAGCTAACAAATATATACAAGTTCAAGCTTCAAGCACATTTAGCCGTGATTATAGGCATATCTTTTTTTTTATTAGCCCTGGTCATCCCACAGCTGCACATAATTATTTAATATAATATGAATAATGACTGATTTTAAGAAACTACTCCGAATTTAAGACATCTTCTGAATACCTACCTACCTCTGTGGTTTACATAGTGTTATTAATATAAGTTTTTTTTTGTAATATTACTTTTAGTTAGTTAACAAATAAAATAAAATAAAAATTTTAAGGTAAAATTGAGGTTTTAAAAATGCTATTTCAATTTCGTTTTAAAATGCTATACAATACAGTGGCGTCTGTCTATACCGATGCATCGGTCGTGCATCGGTGACGTCATACACACAATCACAGTCAGACAATATTACGGACATTCTGTGGAATGTCCGTAATATTGTCTAGAGAAGAGAGTTTTTCCTCTATAATTATTTTGCGCCTTCAGATTACATTAAATTATACATTATGTTTACGGAGGAGGGGGAGGACGGCGGCGTGACGTCACAGTTGTGTAATGCTCCGATTGGTATTCGTTCAACGTGTCATGGCGGATGACTCTATTTTTAAAGTTTTATTAAAAAATAAAACTAGTTCTGCTCATTTAAAATTAGGTAAATACATGATTTTGGTGGATTTTTAGTTGTCTATTATCTTTTCTATCTAGTATTGGGAGTTAAAATAACATTCCTTATCTCCGTTACAAGCACCATCTATCTATAAGTACTAGTATGGTATTATTATATCTGTGCTATAAGTATAGATTTGAGTAAATATTGTACCCTGGATACAAGTTGTTACATCATTATCCTGTTATCCATCTAATTCTAACATGTAACAGGTTATCATAAACTTATATGATATGATAAGGTATAATCCGTTTTATATTTGTGTCATGTCATTGCTGGAAACATTTCTATCTACACTAATATTATAAAGAGGTAAAATTGGTTTGTGAGTTTGTTGGTTGAATTTTTGAATTGAAAGAGAAATTGAATTTTTTAAGGGGGTACCACGACTCACCAAAACACATAATTTATTTTATTATTACATTAAACAAATACATTTTTTAAAAACTGTTGGGTCGTTCGTGATATCTATTATAAGCTCTTTTTAGTCTTAATGGCCTTATTTGACATTCATGGCGCAAGCATGGAGCAAGGAGTATCTCCATGCTCCTCAAAGATTAATTGTTTGTGCAGAAGAGTACCCTAAAACGAGACATCGAGTTATTATATCCTACCTACTACGTCCTTCAATTATCTATATGAGTAATGTGATCACCTCATTGTTGCTAGGTCTATATCTGCCTATCGGAAAGGGCGATATTTCCACTTATCTAGGATTCTATTCACGTCAGATGAGATGGGGATTCAAACTTATCTACCGCCTGATAAACATTGTGTTTTGTTGGTTATTAATGTTGTGATGTCAGGATTATTATATTCCAAGGTAGAATAAATAAATAAATAAAGCTGGACAATCCACACAGCATCATCTAGCCTCAAGCTAAGCAGAGCTTGTGTTATGGGTACTAGATGACTGATATACATAATACAATACATTACATAGATAGATATTAATACAGCCTACGTTACGCATATCATGGCTTAAAGTATAAATAATTGTTATGTACAGAGATCTACATTGATAGTTCATCCCTGACAATTTCTATGGAATCGTAATTACATTTTCTTAAGTTGTTAACTAGCTGGCCCGGCTAACTTCGTTCCGCGATATAATCAGAGATGGCGTTCCATGAAAAATGTATACGAAAATATTTAGCTTCTTTAATTTTTTCTCTCCTGAATGTTTTCATATTAAAATACGTTATTCTGCCATTCGGTACAGAGAAAAATCCAACAAATCAAAGATCATAAAAATCATCCAGTCGTTCTTGCGTTTTAAATAGCTGTGACTAACACGACTTTGCTTTATTTATAAAGATAGTAAATTGTTTTCTTTTTCCATGAAAGAACATAATCTAGCAAATTATCTTCATTTTACCGCGGAAATAGTAAAATATTATTCTGGATTAACAGGAATTGGCTTCAAGCTAATTAGGAGTCTAGCTATCGTTAGAACACTCTGTAATAGCCTGGATTACATGTGTACGTACATGAAGGCAAAGTTATGAAACAAGGGGGATTAACAATATGAGACATTAAACTGATAGCGTTACTCTTATTATAAATAAATATAATAATAAATAATGCTGGACAATTCACACAGCATTATCTAGCCCCAAGGTAAGCAGAGCTTGTGTTATGGGTACTAGATAACTGATATACGTAATATTATACATTACATAGATAGATATTTTTTATTATACATAGAAAACACCCAGACCAACGGAACAAATTTCTGCAGATCGTACACAATTTTGTTCCGAGGCGGGGATCGAACCCGCAACCTTCTTGCGTCGCAGGCAGACTCTCGCCCGCTGCGCCACTGAGGTCGTCAAAGTAAGTATTATGGTTTTTAACCTTTCTTTATATTAACCTAAAATATCAGAATATACCTACCTAGTGTTGTATTGTCCCCAGAATAAGGTACCTGAAGACTAAATGTCATTTTAAAGCAAGGTTAAAACGAGGCACAGTCAAGCATAGCTTACTCACCCTTGCGATGTGCTTAGTCGGTTCTAGCAGAGGCGGCGGCGGCGGTGCGGGCGCCGGCGTCGTCACCGACCAATCAGCGTTGAGCTGAGAGCCGAGAGGGAGGCTGTGCGAACGGTATTGGTCCTTATTCCGCGTTGGACCTGGGCTGTTGGCGCTCGCTACTACCGACACCTGCTGGGAAGTAAGAATACCATACTGTTAAGAGCCTATACAACCCCATGTTTTTGTGAAAAGGATAGACATAGGATTTTGCGTTCATAGGAGCGGGACACGGCAACGCAACGCAAGCCCAGAAATCAAGATTTAGCTTATTATCTATTATATACAATTAGGACTTATTTGAAAAACCAAAACATATGAAATGTTCTATATACTTAGTTGTATTACCATGCTTATTCTCAAGATCTTAACTTCTGTATTATTTGAGAAATTCAGGTTTTAGTAAGAATTTACAGGTCACTTTGCGATTTTTTTCTGTCGAGAAAATTAAATGTAATCGTGTTTTCGAAACATATGATCGATAGAGTAAGTCCTGAACTTTACCATTATATTAATTTCAAAGTTAAATATTTAGTAGCTTCGAAGATATTCCGAGATGACGGAGTTGATTTGAGGGTCCATTGTTAAGCACACGATGTTTCTATGGAAACTTTTAAAGGAGACCCATGCAAACTGATCAATGGGAGAAAATAAAAGTAGCCTAAGTTTTATTCCTGGCCTATACCAGGCCACTACCAGTATGCAGCCCGAGGTTCACCTTTGACTATAAATTACAACAAGCTTCTGCTCCTAGATAAAATACTAGGGTTATTTCAACTCCTAGCTCGTTTGAAGCCTGATCAGGGTTTTGTTTTAAGACTCCGGTAGACTCGCATAAGCCCTGTAGGGCAAGCACTAGTCTAGGGTAGAATAGAGAAAAATTTCGTCCCTTTGTCATCGAATACGTAATTTGTTTGATATCAATTCCTTCAACTTCAATAATGTACGCAATGTATGTCGATGCGATGTAATTTTTCTCTATTCTACCTAACACAACAAACCCTGTGCTAGACGGGCTGATCGGGGTATACGAGTATCATTGGCGTAAAAATCAGCTCCTAATTAGGGTCAAAACGAGTGTAACGGATTTTGATCCACATGGACTTAACACAACATTTCATTCATTGTAGTTGTTTCGCTGTAGTACCCAGGTATAAATATATATAAATATAAAATATCACTAGTTTTCAAATGAGTCACAAAATATTTCTCATGTTATTTATGACAACACAAAAATCAAGTCGCTTTTCAATGTTGCTCCTAAATTCTTGGATAAAAGTTTCCAAAACCGCTTTGGGACAAATGTTTGTACGATCAGCAAATATTTGCTACGGGTGCTCTGGTATTTTCAATGTGTAATACAAAAAACAATTGTTGTACTAGATATATCGGTCATCTAGAATCCATAACACAAGCTCTGCTTATCTAGATGATGATGTGGTATGTCCAGCATTATTCATTTATTTTATATCAAGTTTCGAACGTCATATATTAGGCCCGAAAAAATTTATTCCATTTGCGTCAATTTGCGTTTTGTTTGTCATGTCATGTCATGATGAGGCACGCATAAATATTTATCATCCTATTGCGGCGTGTAAATATTTAACCTACCAAGTACTTGGTTTGCCGTTTAGTGTCAATAATCACATCGCTATTGTGACGGATATGTTTATTTGTAGTCAAGACCTTCAAAATACACAATGGGTCGACGAGATATTACAAGTGCAGCTTTTGGTTTTTTTTTATTTTAGCCTTCATATTGTGAACTTTACTAACATAATAGGTAGTCGTAAAACAAAGCCCTGATCAGAGCTTAACACGATCACTGCTAGCGCCGTCGCGAGACTGATCCGCATATCGCACTCTGTGTTTTTAGCCATGTAAGTGTTAAAATAGTCTACTTGTTCAGCTAAGCAGTGCGAATGCCACATTGGCCAAATGAACCCCAAGAGGTGGGCTGAAATCGCAACAACCTAGGTCCCGGAATGTGATTTGTGGGAAATCGCACAAGATCGCAAAGAGTGTAGATTTTGGGGAAGCCGTTGCTTGTTGGACGGAATAGGCTCAGATAAAAAATGTAGTCCTAAAACTGGCATAACCAGTTTGAAGCCTACACTAACTCATAACTTATTGGTTCTAATTTATAATCTTATAAAAATAAAACATATAAGTACAGCTGAACAGAATCTCTTATATCCTATAATCTACATGTATATCATTATCATGATGATATTAAAGAACCTCCTCCTTTTTGAAGTCGGTTAAAAAGCGAAAGTAATTCTGTTTATGACCTTTTCACGCCTAAATAGATGAACGGATTATAATGAAATTTAAAGTCATTTAAAACGGGATATTTACCATGATTCGATTTTTGAGTTTTCCAATATTTCAGCACAGTTTCATGCGCCATGATCACGGAAGAACATGGTAAATATCCCGTTTTAAATGACTTTAATGTTAATAACCATGATAGTTTTAAAAGTTTTATAATGAAATTTGGCAGGGAGGTAAACTATATCCACCGCGGGCAGAAGCTTTTATTATAATATACTTTTCTGCCTACTTGGCAAACTTAAGCAAACTTTATTGCTTTAGGATAGGTCCTTACTGACGCGGGCCGGAGTGTGGTTAGCCAATCAGAAGCCAGCGGGGTGACGAGATGTGCGTTTCAACTATTCAGTGATTGGTCGATTTCGCACCGCTCAGCGTCAGTAGAAACCATACGTAGACTTTTATTCTGTAAGTCCTGAATAGATTGTTCTACTAACTTGAGGCGTAACCGGCGGTGAGGGCATTTTGAAAGACCTGGCATTGCCTGGAGCAGATCCTCCTGGCTTCGCCTTGTACTCCGCACTTGGCAGGTACTGGATCTGAGGTGATGTTTGCCGCACCGGCGCGGGCGCTGGTCGGGTCTCATAGTTCTGTGACGTTTGATTTACCTGTGAGAAGGCACATACACAGAATATAGTTAATGTAGGCAAGTCAGATGGGATAATATCAAGTATCGAAAAAGTAAGCCCAGCCTTTCACGATAAGTGATTATGCCATATCAGTAACAGATTAATGGAGGCGACTGCGTAGGGAAAATGAAATACGCGAGCAAAACTGAGAAAATAATAGCGTAGTTTTGAGATAAGTATATGATTTTTAATTCGCGTCGGTGAAGTGTTTGGCCGTAACGTACGATCTTGCTTAGGTGAGTGATAATGTAGCCTTAAATTGAAGCTGCCCGATTTTTAAGACGAAACTTATCGACTTTAAGATACACTATAAACGGAAGGAAACGTAAGGCCTATTGTGAAATCCCCAGTTAAGTCAATCCCGTACCTGTCCATAGTACTACCACCAAGCACCATATTTGCTGGTTGCACTCTAGGGCGCGGCTTGTCTCTGTACCCAGGCCGGCCTTGTATCATGATAGTGTACGTGTACTTACTTAGTGCTTTAGTCCAGCTGCTGCAGTCACAATTTACCAAAATAAGATCAATCTCTTACCTGTCCATAGTACTGTCCAGCAGGAATTTGCTGGTTGTAGTGCACTCGAGGGCGCGGCTTGTCTCTGTACCCAGGCCGGCCTTGTATCACGATAGTGGACGTGTACTTTGTGCTTTGGACCGGCTGCTGCAGTAGCGAAACCGTCTCGGGCGCCGTTTGCGACGGAGGCACCGCTGTGAATGACACATCTGCATACGTTAAAATTGGGCTAGGTCAAAATATATTTAGTGAGTTCATAGTTTAAATGAAGTCCTTTCTTCGTTTGATACTCTTAACAATATGCGACAATAGGTTCTGAGGGCATAACTGCATCAAAAGGAGCCCATAAAAAAGGAAACCTGCTCAGGTCCTTTCTATGAAACCCAATGTTCACTTTGTTCGACCTTTTAAGATGAACAGTCCAAACAGTTTAGGTAGGTTCTCTGCGGAGTAGTTTGAATTTTAAAGGTAAATGTGTGAAGACCGGTTTGAACCTTGTGCCTGACAGTATGACGTGATCTTAGACAATTTAACCCGCTGTCAATGGACGAGGCTCGCCTGTTTTCCTAAAAACAAAATATTCTGCCATTTTTAGCGGGAGGGGAGGAATGGGGAAAATTTATGGTGATACCTACTATCAAACTTCATTACCTCATAACATAATCATAACTTACTTAAATTTGAAAGTTTGTGAAATATTTTGTTTAAAAAATGAAATTAGAACAATTCTAATTTATTTATTTTTATTTGATAGATAGTCAAAATTAATGCCTATGCAAACTACAGCTTCCTGGTGGGCATTACTATGTATTTGTCTGAATGAAATCATAATCATTAATGGACTTACTCAAATCATTAGATGCGAAAAAATTGTTAGTATAAATTAGTCTCCAGAAATTACTTTTAACCTATGCCTAAACTACCAAAAATCTTGGGAAAATATATTCAGGTATCACTACTGCATGAAAGTCAAAAGTTCGTAGGGATTGATAAATATCGATGATTTCCGATGTCCATGTTTTTCTCTTGGTAGCGAATTAAAACAATCATGACAAGTCCATTATGTATTTTTTAATATACATATTATTAAAATATTATTACTTAGTAATGAATAGATTTACATTAAAAAAAAAAATTAAAAAAAAAATGCTAGTAATAAATTCTCTCTCATTGTTCATCAGATGCAATTTTCTGGTCTGCCTTAAAAAAACCTTTCTGGTTTCTTGTTCGCTTCTTTACGTTTAAAAAGATTGAAATGAACAAAAAATCTAAATGATCACTGTATAGTTTTACTTAATGTAATTAGATTTTTTGTGACATCGTTTCTTTGTAATTACACTATTATAATAATATAACTAATGTTTAAACTCAAATAAAAAAAAAACAGATAATGACTGAATACAGATTTCAGGATGTTTCGAAATTATCCAAAACGAGCTTAAACGGTTTTTGAATACGGATTTAAGTATGCTCCTACTCCTATACCAGGATTTCAGCTGATATCGACCTTTTTTTATTTCTAAAGTTCACGCGAATTAAATCGCAAGCGGATCAGCTGGTTTTTAAATGATGTATGTAACGCCTGGCTAGACATCGCTTGATTCTGAACCGACATTATATCAAATAAACAATTTTTTTTAAAGAATCAGTTTTGTGTGAATGTACCTAATATATTTTTCAGGGTCGCTTTTTTGCAATATATGAGATTCTGGTATCTGTATATTTTTACATATATATATAGCTAGCTATCATAGCATAGATAGCATAGCTGTGGCTACTTAATTTTTGTTGATTAACATAAATATCTGTATCGTGTATTTGAGAATAAATCATCACCATTCAAGTGATGAAGACCTTTTGTTATTTTGTATGCAGTTGTATGTAAATTTGTTATTTAACTTTTTGTAGTCGTCTAGGCCTAGTCTTATAAATTTTTCACATATACGACTAAGCTTGATAACGCTTTCGTGCGTAAGAAATGAAATAGGTTCCCTAAAATTTTCGACTTCGGCGGGACTCGAACCTGCGCCCCACCCTTAGTACGGGTGTGCTCTAACCAACTAAGCCACGAAGTCTTCAGTCGGTTTAGTCGAAAATCTTTGAGATTGTTCATTTCTTAGTGATGCCCAGAGTGCGGGTAAACACTATAACAAAAATGCTATCGTTCGTTTTTGTGATATTTGTTAAGCTTTTGTCATCACGTGGACCAAATTGAACCTTAAGGCAATTATCACATTTAATATTTTTAGAGAGGGCAAATACCAAATATCCAGATAAATATGTGCTCTACGACTTTTTCTTCAAAATGCGAAAGATAAAAAAACCTATGCCTAAGAAAATGTCAATCGGCCGGAACTAACTCAGTTATATCGATATCGATACATAGTGAGTAAACCATCCCTTCAGGTAGTCTCGGTACATAAAAACTCAAAGCTTGTAGAAGTCAAAATTCAAATTTAGAAATTTGTGGGTGACCTTATGCGTTAAGCAATAAGGTCAAAAATACATTCCTGTGATAAGGAAATTTGGCATAAATTACCATAAGTATAAAACTATCTCCTGTCAAAAACGCCCACTAGTCTCGTGGGAGTACCCATAGAGCTTGCGAAAAAATGTTAAATACTCGTTTATTTGGACATAGTTATTCAAAATAAGACTTTACTGAATGGTGATATGATTGAAAATAAAATATAAATACGACGCGAAGCAATTCGATTTTTTTTCATATTACTTGATTATTTCGGAAAATGGATGCACTATGAAAATAATTTGCAACGATTCAAATTGGAGGAAATTATAATTATTTACACAAAAAAATACTCGCATGTGAAATGAACCACCATCTTTTAGTCTGTTCAAGGTGTTTGATTTTTTTATAAAGACGCTGACCGCACAGAAAGGCATTTTTATCAGAGCTCCTTACTCGGTCATAACGATACTGCGACTGATGAAATCGATTATAGAAGTAGTTTTTATAAACGACCTTGATTAAAAAATCATGGTCCTTGGCAGAGGGGTAAGATCCATCAAGGCTAGTCCTTTGGTTACTTTGTCAAAGGACGTGATAGATATGTAGAGCCGTAAAATAAATATATCAAAAAAGTAAGTATTGTTTTCAGATTGATGCAATCTTTACAAATTCCTATTATACAGTTTGCTGCCAAAACTAAGATCAGCAAAACAACTTCAGCATGATCGATTTCAAATTCGTATTAAAGATAATTTTTTAAACGCTGGCATGATCCCATTTTATTTTCGTATACTGGTGTATTTTACAAATTTACTTTATCCTATTTGTAAACTGAATTTATCTTATACTAGCAGTATCTCGCGGTTTCACCCGCGTAGTTCCCGTTCCCGTGGTAATTCCGGGATAAAACATAGCCTATCTCACTCTCTGAAAAGTAATCTATCTAATGTTGAAAGAATTTTTGAAATCGGTTCAGTAGATCCAGAGATCAACGTCACAAACTTTACCTCTTTATAATATAAGTATAGAATAAACGCGTTCAATTGCAACGGTAAAATTGGGTCAAGACTTCGTTTTATCGGATCGTTTTGACGATATTGGTCCTGCCAGTGAATGCTTGATACTTTAAAACTAATCAAAGTTAGATTTTTATGCTTTAAAGTGTGTTACTCGTCCTGGGGAAATCGAATTTTTTTGGGACATTATAAAATTTTCGTAGATAGATTTTTTTTACTTAGGCCTAACACATTTGCCACGCCCTCTGTCTCAGACACTTTGAAGGAGGTAGGCGTGACTAAAGTAGGATATAAATAATCAGTTACAACAATAAAGAATTAGGTTTGATAAGACTTATCAGCAATCTATAATCCATGCTATTACTTCGGCCTAAAATGTTTTACCTACTTTGCATTTTGTTGATGTATTTACCTATTTTGTCTGGTTTTAGATTTTAAAACTTCTGGATGTCCCCAAATAAAGATGAACCCTCTTAGTAAGGGTTTAAGGACTCCCACATTCATCCAGGGGCACTATTCTGCTAACCAATTGCTTTACTATGACAATGGTGTCGTGGCAGAATCGCCACGTGGAATCCATAGATGGAAGTAACTCTAGTAGATAGAGCATGCGGTACTATTTGCACGGAGAGATAGTTTCAATAGTAATGTAAGTGTCTGTTTAAAGTTAAGTGTAACACAACACACAAATCGTTGTCTGTCTGTTTATTTTGGCTAATCTCCGGAATGGCTGAACTTGTATTGACGGGACTTTCACTAGCTGATGTTATAGACTAAACTACACTTTTAAAGATTCGGCCAAAAAAAGAAAAAGTTTTACGCGGAATAAAACTATTGTTGAGCGTACTGAAGCTAGATAAATAAAAACTTTACGACACAGGAATTATCCTAGTGTAAATTTTGTCGACTTACATAATTATTACATTATAATATTGAAATACTAGAACTAAAACTATGTAACTATATTAGTACCTACTTATAGGCAGACCACCACCAAAGAGTTTTGCATAACTTGAACTGAAATGAAATGCCGCTATTTTCATTGTTTTTTTTTTTCAGTAAAAAGTTTCGTCATTTTGTATGAAAAGAGATTGGTTCACTAAGGAGCTTGAATGGTAAAGTGATTTGAAAATGGAACGTTCTATCTAAAAGCAATGCACTGTGTTGCACATGCCAACTCACACAACCTCTTACCATACAAGTAAATTCTATTTACCGAGCAGTATGATGTAAATAAATGAATTATTACTCTCGAATATCCAGCTACAGTTTTAATGCTTTTGTACAGCGCTAAGATGTTTTACCTGCATTATATTTATTGAAGCACGTATCCGACTGCGCGGCCGCTATTTTGGGAGCGTTCGCATACTGCAATCTAGGTTTGCCGTAAACATTCTGCATATCGGTGGATGCGTTATGCTCGTAACTTATCGGCTGGAAGGGCATCATCTCTTGGCTAGCGATCATGTTATTTTGTAGTTCCGCTTGTGTGAACATTCGTCCATTATCATACATCCGCATTTGCTCATTCTTGACAGCCTGATCGTTGATTGGCACCATTTGTTGAGTATCGGTGGTTGTGCCTACAAATTAGATAAATAAATAAATAATGCTGGCCAATTCACACAGCATTATCTAGCCCCAAGCTAAGCGGAGCTTGTGTTATGGGTACTAGATAACTGACATACATAATATAATTAAAGTCATATATAACGGTATATTTACGATGATTCGATTTTTGAGTTTTCCAATATTTCGGCACAGTGTACATAATATAAACACAGTATACATAATATAATACATTGCATAGATAGTTTTTTTATTAATATCTGCAGATTGTACAAACATTTGTCCCAAGGCGAGAATCGAACCCGCAACCTCCTGCGTCTATAGTATGTAGATGGAGTGATAAGGTTTTTGTATTATAGTGCCAAAGCTCTCAATCTGGGTAATCTCTAAGAAATGAAATCATCATCAGCCTATACTAGTCCAGTGTTGGACATAGGCCTCCCCTAATGAGCGCCATAGCGCCCTGTCTTCAGCTTCTTCTTCCAAATTTTTTTTCAACGAAACCGACTATTATTTTGTGGCTTAGCTGGTTACCATACCACCCGTACTGAGGGAGGGGAGCAGGTTCGAGTCCTGCCGAAATAGTTTTTTTTTAATTTATTTAATTTCTTGGAGAGAATTTATCAGATTTATCATTAAGGTACTTGATCGTTAATTACGTCTGGTTATTGAAATGGTGTAAGATAAGGTAATAGCCGATAACGAGTGAATTTCTTAAAAGGAATTGATAATCGTTTTGCTATCATTAATTAACATCTACAAGGTGACACAGTTTAAGTCTACTTAGCCGAAAGGGGGTGATTTTTAATGACGATACGTAGCACTTATACTAGCCAAACTCGATGTAGAATGTTTGTAAATAAACCCCGACACAAATAACTGAAACTCATTTGCTTGGCGTCGAGATTCATGTATATTGCAAGCAATATTTATTAAAGGATCGCAAATAGACCATATAAAGTGCGTATCGCAGGCAAAAGAGTTAATTTTAGGTTAGAATGGGTGGTTTGTTTTCAACATCAAGTTTGGCTAGTGTATGTATGTAAAGTTTTTTGTAGAGGGTAATATTTCAGATTCTTTGTATTATCTGGTTTGTAAAGAGTACAATAAATAAATAAATAATGCTGGACTATTCACACAGCATTATCTAGCCCCAAGCTAAGCAGAGCTTGTGTTATGGGTACTAGATAACTGTTATACATAATATAATACAATACACAGATAAATATTTTTTATTTTACATAGAAAACGACCAGAACACCCTGAACAAATGTCTGCAAATCGTACACACATTTGTCCCGAGGCGGGAATCGAACCCGCAACCTCCTGTGTCGCCGGCAGACCTTCTCCCATCGCGCAACAGAGGTCTTCATTTACAATACAATAAGCTTCGAAAATGATATTACCGTGTATATTCACAGACATCTGTGAAGTAGGCATATTATTCTGCGCATTCGATGTTTGACTGTGGCTGTACCCCTGGGGGTAAGTTTCCACTGACATACCCCCTCGGTACATATTCTCGGGGGGGAGAGTAGACTCTTCAGGCACGGGAGGCAGCCGCGGTGTCGTTAGGAGATCTGCGAAGCGATATGAGAAATCTACGCGACAGTTAGTATGAAGAATTTTGGGAGAGCTGAAACTTTGATTTATTGTATGGGTGCAACCCTGTTAGAAGCACACAACACAATAGATAGCAAAGATAGAAAATAATTTTATTGCACAATTAAGCTAAAAACAATTTACAACTGAAACACATAAACAATAAGTGACAATTGGCGGTCCTATCGCTCAAGAGCGATCTCTGCCAGACAACCTGGTATGGATAGGATCATCGGATATACATGAGGTAAGACCTGTGTGCATCTAATGGCACTACTTGTGCATCTAATGGCACTACTTAAAAATATATAATATAAACACATACCTAATACATTCTCTAAGTAAATTATGATTGTGTTCATTGCTAATGTTATAGTGTATTTTTGGTATTGCCTTTTAAATTAAAATAAAATAAAACCCATGTTTTTGAACGTATATCCTAATCCAGAGAAGGTATTTTTACTATTTATTAAAAAAACCGGCCAAGTGCGAGTCGGACTCGCGCACAAATGGTTACCGTACCATTTATCTATAAAAACGGCAAAAACATCACGTTAGTTGTATGAGAGCCCCTTTGAATATTTATTTTATTCTGGTGTTAGCATTTGTTGTTATAGCGGCTACAGATATCATCTGTGAAAACTTCAACTGTCTAACTATCACGGTTCATGAGTTACAGCCTGGATAGACAGACAGACAGACGGACAGACAGCGGAGTCTTAGCAACCCTAACAACGAAAACATGTCATTATGAACCTAAACAAACTAATATGATGTTCACTCAAAATACTCTAAAAATGTATGCCATTAGCGAAAGGCAGAGTGCCCAGAACATACAAAACATATCTTTAGAAAAAGATTTTGAAAAACACATTCAAAAAGCCTTAGCTTTCGATTGAAAACAGCTATTAAATATAAAATATTGGATCAGAAACGAAGTGTAAGTAAACCTAAGGACAATTTAAACAGCGGCTGATAAGAACTAGTAGATATCTACCTAACGAGATAAGCTAGATTGTGCAGCCTGTCAATAAAGAATTGCCTACTAAATCCGTTTATTACAACACCACAGAGGATAGTTAAAGATAGTAAGTACATTATAACGCGCAAACTTTAATAATGGTCTTTCGAAAAAAATCAACATTTACATGATCATTGAAATCCTACTGCTGTTCAAATATGAAATCTAGGATATTTAGACTCCTACACCTAATATTCCATTTCATTCTGTACAAAAGCGCTAAGATAGGTTTTTGATTAGTTAGTAAGTTTGATGACAAAAAAAAGTCTAAAATATATCAATTTTGATACATATTTGCCTTCTTAACCCAAACAATATGACTTAATGACTTGTTTTTTATATTGAAAAATAAAGCAAAGGCAGGGTAACAGATTATCTAAAATAAATATTTGATTACTTGAACCGTACTCTTTTAATTAGAAGAAATCTTGATTTTTGTACTTTGCACACGCGTTCTGCGCTGTCCCGCTCCTATAAACGCGAAATCCTATGCCTATCCTTTTCACAAAACGGCCTGGGAAGAGGCCCCTTAAAACTCCAATATTCGCGCAACGCAAAGTAAAAGAATAAGCTATGAAATGAGTATTTATAGTTAGTTACCTTGCAGGGGTTCCAATGTGTCCATGAAATCATCCAAATTAGGTTGCAAGGGCCCTAAACTGGGTTGTATAAAGTCTGCTAAACTAGCTCCTCTAGCTGAAAACAAAAATTGCTTTTCAATATCATAAGAGACTGACTCCTAAAAGCAAAAAAAGTTTATATTTATCACATTAATATTATAAAGTATTAAGGCAAAAGTATGGACGGGTATTTGTTACGTCTTCACGCTAAAACTACTGAACGGATAGGTTTGAAATTTGCATTAAGGTTGTTGTAGGCTTGGAATAAAACATTGTTTTCTTCTTCTTATCCCAAAAATCAGTTTCTATGGGATGTTAACAACCTTTTCAGGATCGAAAACGGTGACTGCTGCTCAAAATCAGTGTGCAAAATCGGGATTTGCTCACATATGGGACAAAGGTTTCATAATAATACTAATTAACTTGCCTAATGTGCTATTTTAGACTATAATCTATCTCTTTGCCATTTCATCGCGATCCGTTCAGCCGTTCGGGCGTGATTGAGCAACAAACATCCATCTAAACTTTCGCATTTATAATAATAGTGTGATTCATAAAGAGCATAAACGTTATGTTCATATTTAACGTAAAGTAAGCCTACAAAAAGAAGTAACCAGTTTCAAAATTTTCACATCTCAATATGCCAAACTGCCAAGGCTTCCTTCTGGTCCTCCTAAAGCATCCCACGCTGTGCCATAAGTATCCGGTTCGTCAAGTCAACGCTTCCTCAGCTATAATTTCAAAGAAAGCTTACCAATTTCCCTGCAGTCCGGAAAGGCGAAAGGCTGATTGCTGGAGATAGTCGAGAAGAGAGTATCAGTCATGAAGTTAAGGTAATCCTCATCTGTCAGCATGTTCCCCGCCAAGTCGCTGCATTGAGAGAACGACTCCACTGTATCCATGTCCGAGACCTAAGGTAAGATGATAGGCTGCTTATTTAGAATCTAAACAGCTGAGACTTGAGAGGGAGCAAATGTGAAAACCATTTTATGAAAAGGATTGGCGTAGAATTTCTCGTTATTAGGAGCCCGCTCTTAAAACGTCTGGTCTGACCCAGCAGAGCATACGTTTTTACAGCGAAAGCGAAAAAATAGTTTTACAAGAAAACTACATAACTTATCAAGAAACTGCTTTAAGGAACCAAATAATGAGTAATGACTTATGACTAATACATATAATAAATAACCTACAAAACAAAACATAAATTCAGCCTAAGTTCTCGACCAAATTAAGCGCAAATTAAAATTTATTAAAAAGATTTTTTTCATTGATTTTTTTTATTGTAACGTTTAGAAAAATGTTGAATTTTTATGTAACTCGGGGTTTTTATATACCACGAGGATCCCGTGAGTCTATCTCTTGTTGTTGTAGGCAAAGATCCTAGGATCCTACGTTTTGGTTCTAGGCCTAGTTAGACAATCAAACCCGAAAGATTCGCCTCCCCCGGTCACGCGGGAAATTCTCTTTCTTGTGTTCGTTCCACAAGTAATATGCACATAGCGGGAAATTCTCTTTCTTGTGTTCGTTCCACAAGTAATATGCACATAGAAAATTTAAAACCCATGCTTAAACAAACTACGATTTCAATTTTCGTTTTGGAGTCTATTGACATGTACATAATAGATTGTAACAAAAACCTATATTGCCTATTAACACCAAAACGGCATTGAATTGAAGTACGTTTTTTTAGAATGGGTACATACTTATAGATTTATAATCGTAGCAAAACGATTTCTAGCTATATTACTTATAGAACGCAGAAAATACATAAAACCAGAAAATAAAATTAATTTCCTGCGTGACCGATTTTACAAAACGTGTCTAAAAGGCTTGTAACCAGTAATTATTTATTTAAAAATAAATTATCATACAGGGTGCTCGGCAGATGTGTGTGCCAGGTTACTGGGGGTGAAAAGAGAAGCAAGTGCGATAGCTTGGCGGCTTTTTTAACCCTAGTTTCGTGTAAAAAAATGTTACAGTACAAAATAGATATTATTGATAAAAAACATCTAAAAAAATGCTGAGCGGCTTTCCAGAATTAAATAAAACGTCAAGAGCGAGTTGGACTCGCGCATCATTGGTTCCGTACAAACTTGTACTCGAATGCAAAGAAATCAAACCAGATCGAACAGGCGGACAAGAAGGGATACTATAAGGGTTAATTTTTTCCATTTGAGGTTCGGAACCCTAAAAAGAAGCCAAACTATTGGACTTAATTTCACCTACCCCCAGTTATCTATGACATGGTCTGGCGAACATCCTGTGTATGCATAAAAATAGATTTTGTCGTACTAATAATCGACGTGTGTTTGCTTTCAGTTGAGATTTAACTTATCGCTTCTTACAAAACTGTATAACTCAATCAGCTATCCAATTAGCGCTTTAAAGTACCAACCTACTTAGTAATTAGATAGATACTTACAGATTCCAGAACTGACATATCTGTTTCTCCCTTCCCAAGGAGTCGCATTATATGAAACTTGCGCCATTTTTTATATTCTGCAATGACAGCCTCCGCACGTCTTTTCCAATATTTTCCTTCCAAAATTTGTGTCTGAAAAATAAAACACAAAATTAGCTTCAATTTGCTTAGTGGACTTAAAAACGCAAATAATAAAACATCTGATGTTATAGTATATTTACTTCTCATAATCTTGACTATATAATAATATAATAAGTCTGTTAGTTCCGGCTAATCGCAGAAACGGCTGTACAGATTTTGACGGGACTTTCACTAGCAGATAGGAAATGTTATAAAGAGTAAAATAAGCTAAATTTATTTTGAAAAATGTAGCCAGCTGAAATCATTAGCACTTTTTTTCGCAAAAAACACCCATCAATTTCTATATTTTACGTTCTGTATTTTTAGTGAAGCTGCGGGCATAGTCAATTTACAATAGATTAAATTGAAATAAAGACCCCTTACCTCTGGTTTAACGTGTGTATCGACGTCTAATGGTGATGCGAATTGACACACCAACGTATTCTGTTTCTTAATGACTGAAAAAAAAGCCAAAATAAATGTGAAGACATAAACGTTATTATAAACATTTGGAATGCATATTAATTAATTTCTTAGAAGTTTTCCCGAGTGAAGCAATATAAAATAAAACGTCAAGTGCGAGTCGAACTCGCGCTCCGAAGGGTCGTATTTTTTTGTATAGTTTTTGCCAAATGTCATGATATTAGGTAAACGGGGAGTACCTATGTACCGTGTAGATTTTGGTCCCTTGCTAGAATAAATAAAACAGTATGTAATAAACTATAAATTTACAAATTCTGATTTTTCCCTTTATTTGTGCAATGAGTCCTTGCTTCTTGCCAAATTTTATGATTCTAGGGCAACGGGAAGTATCCTATAGGTTTTTTTTGGTCTATGACGAGAATTAAAAATTGTTTTGTCTGTGAATAATATAATAGAAATTGAGGGTTTTTGGATTTTTTCCTTTACTTGTGCTATTAGACCTAGCTTCTTGCGAAATTTTATGATTCTCGGTTCTAGGTTCACGGGAAGTAACCTTTAGGTTTTGTGTGCATGTGATTCCTTAAGAATTCTCAAAAAAATCGTCATAACGGCTGTAACCTTTGAAGTTAACTAGAGTTAAGTTGACTACAGAGTATTTTATATTAATTTCAACTTAATGCGATGCGTTCCTGAGAAAAGAGGTTTGGCAGATTGACAGAAGGGGTTCCTTGTTTCCTTTTGACGTAAGGAACACCAAAAAACCTTTACAGTTACCTATTAATATAATATACCTACCTAACTTTAGATTGAATAAATTATTAAAATTGATAGTTAAAATTTATTGTAGGTATATAAAACAAAGTCGCTTAGTTACACGGTTACACTCACACTATGCACAACTCAAGACCGTGAGGACCGATTTTAAATCTTTGATTTGCTGGATTTGTCTCCGAGTAACAGAGTAAATAACCTATAAAATAATTAGGGGTCCGTAAAAAAAACTAAGTGGAGGGAAGCGACCACAGCTTGTTCCCATTAAAACATAACACAAGTTCTACACGTGATCACTTTCGAACATTGATCTAACGATTTTAGATCAAAATTTGCGATACCCATAAGTTTATAGATATTTTATACAAATTGGATGCAAATAAAAACCATAACTGTATCATTTACTTACATACGTAGTAAATTTACGTAAAACACAGTTATGTTATAGTAACTACCCAATTATGTTTAAATAAAATACTCTAAACAAAATTGGGATTTCCGTAAGCCGGGATATGATAGGCATTTCTCAAAAGCCCGTTATCTTTGTCGTAGGTATTGAGAGTTCTCATTTTTGCATGCATCCTCAGAGTGATGCTCGGCCTATCGCAATAAAAATGTATTAGATACGATTTATTGGCCAGTGCGATGTTGCGATGATAAGTAGGTTAGGTAGCGACTGCTTATTATGTATCATCATCAGTCTATAGTAGTCCATTGTTGGACACGCCTCCCCTAATGAGCGCCATAGCGCCCTGTCTTCAGCTTGCCGCATCCAGCATCTGTTTAGCAGTCTTCCGTAAATCGTCATCCCACCTGGTCGGAGTGCGGTATTATATTATGTATGCTCATTAATAATTTTAGGATTACTATCCAAATTTTGTATATTTGTGAGTACATACATACAGGTCATGGCGTAAAGAGTGGATTAACCTTAATACTCAATACTCAATATACTCAATCATTTATTGCATTCTATAGGTGTACAATGGTGCTTAAAATCTACGTAGGTATTTAGTTTCACTATAGACCCTGCTGGGCACACAATATATTACGGAGAGAGAGGAGGACGTCATTGTTATTAAGTTAGTTAGGTATATTAGTAGTTTGTATTTTTCTTATTTTTCGTTTAAATATTCGTCAACTGTGTAGTATGCTTTTGTGATTAATAAAAGCTTTAATTGTTTTATAAAGATTTTGTCGTTATTCTCATTTTTCAACACATCCGGTAGTTTATTAAATAATTTAATTGACATTACATAGGGGCTCGATGAGTGAAGTTTAAGTTTTGAATCTGGTCCTATAAGTTTGTGTTTATATCGTAAAGAGCGAGAGGGGTATGTTTCTTCTCGGGTTTTGTAGAATTTTTTATGGTTTCTAACGAATTTACACATTTCAAGTATATATATGCAGGGCAGGGTTAGTATCTTTAATTTTTGGAAGTGAGGTTTACAACTGTCTGTTTGATCTATGTTTGCTCAATACATAGACCTGACCTGACTCAGACCTTCGCCTACGGGCAGGGGGTATCACAACTGTTTAGAAAATAAACTACACGATAAACGTCTCTCAGTTTTCGAGTTACTGGATATTTTAGTTTCTTTTTACCCTTATCCGTTCTTTTCTACGCCTATGCCCCAAATCAATGAATCTCACTTTGTTTTCAGTATTCTTGGATAACTGTAGTATAAAATGCTGGTCGCTATTTGTGTGCCTCAGGACTTTTTTTATGTAAATCTTTCGCAAAACTTTTTTTTTTTTTCTAAAAGTAGATTTGCGCCTGCTTTGTAAAAAAATATTGGGTCTCCTGAGTAACCGACTAATAAATAGCTTGCCCACTTTATTGAGATTCCGAAATGGTATAGCATAGCACTCTGTATTTCCACTGAAGCACAACCAGAGTAGATAATTAAAATGTTAAATACTTGAAAACACATAAACTGACCTGACTGCTTTGGTCGAATTAAATTAGTAAATACTCGTACCAGTTCGACGCTATAAATATTTATAAGAAATTAAACTTCATCCTAATAAATATAGCACTACGCCTATTCATAGTTTTATTACGTCAACAACGAATCGTCAACATACCCGTGGGCTATTACTACTACGAAAGCCCCTCAAATACCACAGACACGATTGAATTAAAGATTGTCGACTACATCCAAATTTACGCGAGTTAAAATGATGCTTAACCTTGTTTTTATAGGTACTTCGATTGAGAGGTCACGCTATCAGTAGCGACACCTACGGTTTTTTAAATATTTAATTAAATTTTATATATACAAATCACTTAAATTTATACTGAAACCTGATTGACTTGTAATTACGAATATTTGCAGATAGGGTACTCACACTGCATATGCCAGCATCTCCATATGACGTTGTTCAATCTGATTTTGTCCTTCCACCGTAGTTTGATACCTTTGAAACGATTCCATTTGGGAGATGTTAGTTTTTGTCTGAAGTATAACAAAGATTACATATTACAAATAAATACCAACTCACCAGTACTCCTTTTATTCTACTCGTCACAAAATAGTGTTTGTTATAAGCATATTGATAACTAAGTTAACTATAAAGGTTCTCGAGGACGTAAGAATCATTTTAACATGAAAACTAGTAGGGAAAGTCATAATTAAAAATTATAGGTAAAATTTTGTTATGGGGGGTTTTGATTTGTAGAGTCGACAGTCTAGAAGGTAGATCTGTACTATACTGTCGGATTGCCAGACAATCAACACTTACCTCTGTAGGTATTTATCAACCACACTATCAATAAGCTTAGCGCAAATAGCAGTCTGATAAGAAATGTAAGCTCTATCTAATCAGGCGTTTCTACCAGTCTACCTGTTTAAATAATGTTGAAGGAAACTATAAAAACAAGTATGATGTAAGAGCCATCCTACAATAGAAGATCACATATCTCATATAGATTCTGATCTTACGAAATTTGTTTTAATAATCATGGCAAAAAAATTCTTTTTGCAAATTCGAGGATTTATAAAACATATTTCTTAGTAACTTAAAGCTTAGTGTAAGAATTGTAAGCAGCTCTCTCCATTAGCCTTCCTATCAAATAATCTTAAAAAGCTTAATAGGAACATGAAGTTTTTTTTTATAGTCTATAGACCTTCGTTTGAGCAAGTCAATACCATACACATGTTAGATTATGTTCTATGATATAGGTAGAGATGGGACTCCATGCCCATTTTGCATCAGCAGCGATTTAAATTTCATTTTACTCTAAATTTAAGGCTCTTTTGATGTAAGAACGAGATAGACATTTACCTATTATGTGCGGATCTATTAGATAGATAGGCACTAGGCAGATACCACGTGTGACAAACGCTTTAACAACATATCAATGTTTATAATGGCAATTATGTAATTTTTTACAAAATCTAGATTTCGATTTCGTACAACCATAGCATAGATAAATTAGTATATTTGTCCATGGTACCACGAAACTATCTATCTTTTACTACAAAGTAATTTCGTGGAAATATTAAAAAAGTCTAGATTTAATTCATCCTTGATCGTGTTATCAATAGGGCAAGCTATAAAAGAATTGATATCTCTGCACTGCAAAATAAGAAGACCTTTGATTCCAAACAAACGTAGGTAGCGAGTTTCGAACTTTTCGTCAAAAGTCGACTTTAAATGTTTTGAAAACATATCTATTTTTAAATACTATCGTGGATTCATGTATCATTGGCATGATATTTTTATAATCCTATTATTTTATTTTCTCCCTAATTTAACTGCGTCGGCACGACGCCGCCGGCAGAGCATTTAAGATCCAATACTACGCAATTGATAGGTAGGCACATAAATTCCTGTAAGTAACATATCAATGTATATTGTTAATGAATGACTAGCCTAATGAATGACGTATTCCCGGGTCGGCCGTGACGTAGTTATAGTAAACACGAGCGACATAAACACACATCAATGCTTACTAAATTATTTACTACCAAGCAATATGAGAGCCTTCCTCACCTCAACTCAACAGCCTATAATGGTCCACTGCTGGATGTAAGCCATGGCCAGGCCCAGGACTTTAATTCCACTAAATTATTCACTACATCAATAACAACAGATCTCAGAAAAGGCATTGTACCTTTGATGTAAGAAACTACAGATGGAGGGAGGCGTGGCAAAAGTGTGAAGTGTTGAAACCATTCTATCAATCTCTCCGTGCAAACAGCACTCATTTAGAGTTACTGTCATCTATTGATGTCTCTGTGACAACACTATTGTGATAGTAAAGTGTTAGTGTTAGGTTAACAGAATTCGGTCCAGCACTTGTGACTTTGTGAGTTACATCACATGAGGAAATATATTAAAGGCTATATTTCTGACAGAATAACTGACAGAAATCTTTATTGTAAAGTGTGGTATAGATCAGTTGAGCTGCCTGTAGATTGTTTACAACAGTCTGCAGTTAGGTCAATTTTCAGTTGTAAATAATAGTTTCAATTTAATTCTATTATTTGATTGTAATTTCCTTAGTTAAAAAAGGTGTGCATTGGTTTAAGGTTGAAGGAAAATCACGTCTTTGAAATAGCCAAAGCTCAACACAACGGGTGACAAAGATACTATGATTAATGAAGATACACAACGAACAAAAAACCAAATAAATAACAGAGTGTATATTTTTAATCCACTTCAATAAAAGAAGGTACTTAATTAGGAATTTGGCTGCATGTTTTTTTTTGTGACATTGATTTGAGGCAATATTGATGCAAATTGCTTAATAACACATTTGCTTACTAATACTACCTATTTGTTTGTTGTTATATGTTTATGTATAATTTACTCAGAAGCTACTCTATTACCTATCTACAAAAATTTTATAATGTCCCATAAATTTTCGATTTCGGCAGGATTCAAATGTGCACCCTACCCATTTTTGGGACATCCCCAGTGCAAGTAACGCACTATAAAGCAAAAAATTATTCTATTATGTTATTTGAGCAAGCAGCTCAGAATACCGTTCATTAAAACAAGGTGTTTTTGAATTTATCTTGTTTTGCTTCAAGATGACAACATTGGGTATATTTATTTTACTAATTAAATACTATTATATGAGAGTAGAGGCATAGTTAAAGGTATAAATAATAATCTCAAATTACAAGATTGGAACTTGAAGTTCTAACATTTTTAGCCCACAGCATTATCAAGGAGTTTTATGTGAATACTTGTATACTTGTAAAGATAACGTTCTTTTATAATATGAATAATCCAGTGTTTAAAAAAACTCTAACACCAGCAACATAAAATCAAAAGTACTTATTCACACATGAGTACTTATTCATAGAGCAAGTTATCTCGGCTGATGACCTGCGTCTTAACAGAGGCTATGATGACCTCTTTATCTTTGCACACACCCAATGGAAACATACTGTTTCCTCATTTTATAGAAAAAACAATTAGGTAGGTACAGAAATTATGCAAAAAAAATTACGCAGTCCTGGTTTCCAAACATCTATCAATGAATAAAATTAATCAATGTTGCAAAAAAGGTATTTAATTTAAGTACAATGTTGTGCTCATACAATTTTTACAATCTTGAGTAAAATAAAACTTAATACAATAAACAAAGTTATACCTTTCAAAAAAATTTGGATGCAGAAGAGAAGAAATAGCATGGAAGGCAATAATGCAATAGTTTAAAACTTACCTGTAGGCTAAGGTCATGCATTTGAACAACTTTGTAAGTGATATCTCAATGGAAAGTTGTTGGTGCTGTTTACTTGCTTCTTTGTCAGTAGGTGGAAATGGCTTTGGCACTCCTGGCACCGCGTAGGTAGCTACCACAGAAACTTTTTGGACATTCTGTTCTTCGTCAGGGACAGTCACTAGATCATCAAAATCATCTTGGGCTTCAGCTTCAAAATGTGACACCATGAAGTGCCCCGAATGTATAGTTTCTTTCTCTGCTCGAGGTTGTCGTTTGCCCACGCGGTTCATTGTAAACATATTCACTAACTAAATGACTCTTGAGTATTTACGTTCTATTTAGATGAATTCTTCTTAAAATTACGTTTGATTACAATGCTTGAATCAACTTTTGGACTTGACTTGCCCACGGTAATTTCACTCACTCACGCACAAAATCAACCACACTTTGTTTTTTTTATTTGACGGCTTTAATGACAGCAACAGTGACAACCAGAATAAAATGCACGACTTGCCATAAATAAGAAGTTGAAGTTGAAAATGAACGGCCGACGACAACCATATAAAGGGGTTTTAAGATTTTTGTATGGAGGGTGGCCCTAAAATTTGTTCATTTTTCAAAATCGCCGCTCACAATGAAAGTTATATATTTGGATAGAAGACACCAAAACAAATTAAAAATGTTCTCTAACATAATGCCCTAAAGCGTCAGGTTTCCGAGATATTCATATGTAAAGAAAAAAAAAATTCATCTGTGAATATCTCAGAAACCTGACACTTTAGGACGTTATATTATGGAACATTTTTTATTTGTTTTGGTGTTTTCTATCCAAATATGTAACTTTCATTGTGAGCGGCGATATAATAAAACAAAGTGGTTGTCGATGTTAGGGTAAAAATCTCTAAGACCCCTTTATATCTGTAGACACTGCGTTTTAATGGTAGGTATAATGGTAAAGGTATAATAAGTTACAGACATCAAGGTCTATCGAAAAAAAAAATGCTGAAATCATTTAAACCTATCGAAGGAGGCTTCTTGTGCTAAAACCATTCTTGGCATGAAAGAGGTTTTATACCTCAAACTCAGGTTCGTTACCTCCTTGGTTTCTATGCAAAATGAGGTTCTCACCACATCTTAAAAAAATATGCGCGCGCTTTTCATTCTCGGTATAAACTAGAGATTGGACTCGTTTTTTTATTTATGTTAAAACTGTTATGTACTGTTTTATTTAAGTTTTTGTTGTTACTGTTGATTTGTTAAGCTAGTTTTATTTTTTGACAAAATGTCAAACCATGTTGGTGCCAGAATATGGTTTTTTTGTGGAATCAGCACTATCCCTGGCCCACGGCGAAGATCTTCACGTCCTATACCTACCTACAGTCTTATTTGCTGACTGAAGTCTTCATAGCCATCCAAGCATTATAAACTATTCACGGCACTTATTCGGCGACCGTCAGGTAAGTAGGTACTTTTGTTTGACTTGGCATAGCTCATAAGGCATGAAAAAACATTTTAAAAAAACTCTCTTTTTCAAATTGTTTTTTTTATTGCAGTCGTATTTTAATTTATTGTTGTTAAAAGTATTTTATTTCCTATTTTTTTTTTCAAATTAAACTTTAAATTAAATTAAATTTACTTAGCCTGATATACTTAATACAATACATTACATAGATAGATATTGTTATTATACATAGAAATAGCGAGAACACCCGGAAAAAACGTTTGTAGATCGTACAAACATTTTGATTGGACTGATGGAATTTTCCTAGTAATTAATTGTAGTACCACATTTTAATTTTAATAAACACTTTCTGAATCAGTAACATTTGTTTTTTCTTTTCTTGTCGGCATATGCTTCACAATATACCTACATATAATAGGTAGGCAGCAAAGATTCTAGCGGAACGTAGGATCTTTGGGTAGGTTGGTACTCAAAATCATCAATCGGTACGTTGCTAGGCAACGTGAAAACTGATGAAAACAGTAAACGTAGATAAATTCATTAGAGCAATAGTGATTTTCATCTGTGATTATCTCAGAAACCTGCAGGCTGTTCATGCAAGGCTAATTTTAACGTAGCGCGCTAAGTGCGCTTATATTAGCGCGTTAGTGTTAATATTTTGCTTCGATATCAACATCAACTTCTTTTTCTTGGCGTTTATTTCATAGGAAATGCAGCGAACCGCTCAACGGTCAAACGTCATGATTCATGACACCAAAACTTTGTCCGTTGACGGTCGACTGTCGTGATTCATGACACTTTTTAGAGTCCTACTTTTTACTCGATTACATAGACAATACCCTACCTACCCGAAGTGCGAATGGCTTGATCGTGTGCGGGCAGCCTAATCTTCCCATAGTGGCAACAATTCTAGACCTTCCGGAAGAATTTTTTTTTTTCCAAGGATTGATTGCGTTGCGTCATTCATTTTTTCTGCTAAAAGCTTCGTGCAAGCAACAGTGCCGACAAGTGTTTTTTGTAATAAAACTACGTTTTTACGATGCCAGGGTAAGTTTTATTGCTTGTACAATTGTTTATTGTGTATTTGAACATGAAATTTCATCAGAAAATAAACATTTTCGGTGTTTTGGTGCTGGCCGGCGTTGACCCCTACAACGGTTTTTCACCAAAAATGTTTCAAAAGTCACTGATACTGCTTGAACAGTGTGTAATAGTGTGTATTAGTGTGTTTTTATCAGTGTATTGATTCGTAAATTTCAACATTCAATGTAAAAACGACGCCATCATACACGAACCGCATTTACACAGATCGCACAATGACATGATGCAATCGGGGCCGGTTTAATTTTTTTTCTCTTTTTACGCTTTTTATGGTTGAAACTAATACATTAGGTCTAGATAAACATTTTTTGCCCCTATAATTTTTTTTTACGGGCACTAATTTCTGAGTTATTAGCCGTTTTTGGTTTAAAATTTAAAACAGTTGAATTTTTTTTAATTAATTACTTTTTATGGTTGAAACCAATACATTAGGTCTAGATAAAAAAAAAATCCCCCATAAATTTTTTTTTACGGGCACTAATTTCTGAGTTATTAGCCGTTTTTGGTTTAAAATTTAAAACAGTTGAAAATTATTTAATTAATAACTTTTTATGGTTGAAACCAATACATTAGGTCTAGATAAACATATTTTGCCCCCATAAATTTTTTTTACGGGCACTAATTTCTGAGTTATTAGCCGTTTTTGGTTTAAAATTTAAAACAGCAGAAAATAAAATAAAAAACAACTGTTATTACTATTATTTGTTTTTTTAAATTTTTTGTTACAAATTAACATTAATTTTTAACCATTTTTATTTGTTAATTTTTTTTTTATTTTAATTTGCATGGTGGTGCTTTGCCTTGTGGTGCTTGTGGTGAGCAGAAACAACGTATCAATACGTGCGCGTGCTCGCCAGAGGGGCCGTGGGGCTTTTGCTGCTCCTTCGGCCCCTCTGGTGGAGGACGAAGAGGCGCCTGCCCCTGCCCCTGCCCTGCCTGCCCAGCCTGAGCGCAGTCGCCGCGCACGCGGCCAGGTGCGCCGCCAGCGTAGGGCTGGACGCCGGAGGGTGGGAGTGGGCCAGGGCCGGCCGGTTGCGACAGAAGAGTACGTAATTTTATTTCTTAGTCTTATTTTTCTTATTTTTCTGAACATGCGCTTTAACTACTAATGTAATGTCCGCAGAATCCTTCTACACCAGCTGGAAGATCTGACAGAGTGCCCTCCGCTGGAGACACCTCTCCACGCCAAGCGGAGGCGCACTCTGCACTTCACAGACTTTCCGTAAGTATGCTAATGTGTAATTTTGTGTGTATTTGTGTGTTTGTTTGTTACTAATCTATTTTTTTTTCTTACAGTACACCTTCAACATCGTCCGCGCCAACCCCCCCAGCCCCGCAGGCATTTTTGCCTCCGTAAGTATGCTAATGTGTAATTTTGTGTGTATTTGTTTGTTTGTTACTAATCTATTTTTTTTAACACCTAGTTCTGAGGCGATGGAGGAGTGGCTGGACGATGTGCCATCCCCGGCCCAGTAAGTATATTTGACTGTTTACAAGGGAGGATACTTTCTGGTGTGATTAGCTGTGATGTTGAATTTAAATTATCTTTTTTTTTCAGACCCGTCGTAGTTGGAGGGCACCGTCCTCGAAATATAAACGAGGACGACATTTTCGACGCCCCTCTCAACTACGGTAAGTAGTTTTTTTATATTTTTTGATTAGTTTATTTTATATTTCTAATAGGCTTTTTCCTCAGGAGTGAAGAAGAGAATATATTTTTGTGTCTACTTGGTCTAACAGGCTTTCTTTCCCCCCATAGGCAGTGAAGATGAGGTGGACTCCGACGAGGACCTGGATCAACCCAGGGAGTATGTTCCTCGTCGGCTCCGCCTCTTCCACGAGGTCCAAGCTGATTCGCCGGTCGAAGCCGCTGCTGCGCGCATCGCCGTCGAACCGGCTGCCGCCGAAGCCGTTGTGGAATGTGAAAGAATGCGAGTATTCGACAATGAATTTCGCTGGGAGAGGATGGAGGTTGCGCAGATGGTGTCGCCACTGTTGAGGCGTAAAGCTTTTGTTTTTCCGCATGGCCCCACGACTGAACCTATCACAAACCCCTACGAGATCTTCGTAAGGATTTGGGATAGCGAAATCATGGAAGAGATTGTCTTACAAACGAACCTTTACGCACAACAGTATGCGAGCCATTTTTTAGCGCAAGCCCATTTGTTGCCGAATAGCCGCATTCAAGAATGGAAGGATACAAACGCTGACGAGTTGTATTGTTATTTTGCCCTGGTCATCACAATGGGCATCCTTATCAAAACAAAATTAGAACACTACTGGACAGCAGAGAAAAATATTTTTTGGACCCCTGGCTTCTCCACCATCATGCCCTTCAGGCGCTTCCAACTGCTGTCCAGGTGCCTTCACTTTTCCAACAACACAGACTCCCTTGCACAATTGACCCGTTCTGAAGCCAAAATTCACAAAATTAAGCCCATTGTCGACCACTTAAATTTAAAATTCCAAGGCCTATACAACTTAGGACAAAATATTGCCTTGGATGAATCCCTGGCTCAATGGAAGGGGTGGCTCGATATCAAGCAGTATATCCCCAACAAGGCCGCCAAAGTTGGAATCAAGACCTACGAGGTCTGCGATTCAAAGTCGGGGTATCTGTGGAGGTTCGAGGTCCACTCGGGCAATGATGAGTCTCGACCAGAAGATACCATCTCCGGTTCAATACCGAACTTGGTCCTGCGGTTGCTACAGGGGCTAAACAACCGCGGCCATACGGTATGGATGGATAACTACTATAACTCACCTGCCCTGGCCCGCATCCTGAGTTTAAGAGGATTCGATTGCGTAGGGACATTGCGAACAAACCGTCAGTTTGTTCCCGAGCAAATCATGAACCTAAAGAAGTCCGATATGGCTGAGGGTCAAATCTGCGGATACACCTCTGGTGATGTCGATGTCATGGTATGGCGGGATCAGAATAAAGTGGCTATGATCTCGACATACCATGGGATGAGCAAGACAGAAGGTAAGCCCAGTCTTATCAGAGACTATAATGTCTGCATGGGGGGCGTGGACAAAAAGGATCAGATGATCTCGATGTTCCCTATGGAGCGAAAACGCACACAGGTATGGTACACGAAATTCTTCAAGCGTTTATTAAATGTTAGCATTTTAAACGCTTACATAATCAACAAAAGCTTCGCCCAAGCCACTCAACACAGGGCGTTCAGGATGCAGTTGGTGGTTGACATTTTGCAGCGTCACCATAAAAGCCGGCCACGCGTCTCTAACCTGTCAGGAAATGTGATGCCAAAGCTTTCAGCTGAGGCACGTGCACACTTCCCCAAGATATTGCCCTTTCTTCCTGGGTCTAATTCCAACAGGCAGAGGCGGACGTGTGTCGTTTGCAAGGTCAAACGAACGATACATACATGCCCCGCATGCAATGTGTCTCTGTGCTTCGATTTCGAGCCCAGGCCCAACTGCTTCTTGAAGTACCATACCTAACCTAACTGACAGACTGACAAACAGACGGACGAGTTTGTCGTATGAATGTGTATGAAAGGTGTGTGTGAGTATTTATTTGTGTGTGAGTATTTATTTTTGAGTGAGTATTTGTAAATGGTATATACTTGTAAATTGTATATACTTGTAAATTGCATCAATAACACCAAACGAAGACTTCTCTTCGTTGTTTAAATTTTTTCAACAACCTAAGTGGTTTAAATTTTTTTTTTAATATTGATTTGAATTTAACTAACTTCCTTTTCCGAATGGAGAGGGCGTAACTTGATATAAAATATTTTAAAGTTGTACTTGTTCTAAAAAGAAACAAAGTTATAACCAAACCAACACCCACGGCTGGAGACGAACCTAGCCTAACCCAAACGACGCTATAAATAGCGGTCCTTCGTCGCTTCTATCCCCGCAACTGTTTTATAAAGTCTGTATGTTGGTTTGTATGATTGTATGGTATGTTTAGTCTGTATGTTAGTTTGTATGATTGTATGTTGATTGTATGTTTGGGTACGGCTGTAGGTAGGTTTATTTTAATGAATTTGTGATTTATACTTGTAAATTTGTAAATTGTATTTATTTGTAAATTGTATAAACTTGTAAATTGCTTCAATAACACCAAACGAAGTCTTCTCTTCGTTGTTTAAATTTTTTCAACAACCTAAGTACATTTTTTTAAAAATATTTAAATTTCTTCATATCTTTTCATACCTTTGGGTACGGCTGTAATACTATGCTGGTATTAGAATTATGCATTTACCATATTTTTTTTGTTCGAAAAGCAAATTTACAAAAAATTACCTATTGATGATAATGATGATGATGATCAATGCAATATCATGTATTTTTTCCAAAATAATAATTTAAGTCCAAATATTGTAATGTACCTCTACCTCTACTGATGATGATGGTCTAATGTACTGCAACTGTGTAAATGCGTCCGTGGGAGTGTCTCAGAGCAAGCGAAATTGTGTCCGTGATGGTAGCGTACACATAACCGAATTCACGTTTGTTGTTATGCCTAATATATAGAGTGTATATAGAGTATAACTAGTGCAAAAGTAAAATAAATAGCGCCTCCTTGGTTTAAGAAATAATGACCATTGTTTGTGGGTACGCCAGCATAACGTTATGCTAGCGTACACACGACCGTTCTCAAAAACGGCTTATACTATAGCAACAAAATTTATACACAATTTTAGAGTATAAATATCGTTTCAGCTATGCAAAATTTCATAATGATTGCTCTCATAGGAACAGAGATATGGAACAAGACTATAAAATAACACCTGAGCTGGCGTTATGCTAGCGTACCCATTAAAAACCGAAATAATTCCTATAGAAAACGAGGTTCTCTTAATGTAAATGTTATATTTATAAATAGAGTGTGAAATCCTCTTTCTCCCAGTAGTCATACTTTATGCAAATTCGTAATCAAACACTATAAAAAGTTGATGTAACAGGAAGAGCGAAAACTGTAGGTAAATAACTCTAAAATGAGCGCGAGTGACGGAGCACTGCTGCCCCGACCATGACGACGCATTATCTCTATCTCTTTCACTTCCATGGATAATTCACATGCATCTTTCTCTTTTTGTACTTCTAGTTTAAAATATTTGGTAGGAAACCTGTCCTATTTCATTTCTAATGTAAGGGTAGATTGTCTGATTGTAAAATAAAACAAAAACTGTGCATCTAAATCGTTTTATTCCAACAACATACCTAGTTTTACAAACCTGTACCTCAATTTTCCCTTTCCTTTAACTTTACATGAACATCAGGTAGGTATTTCTAACCAATTTCAGATTATTTACATGCTAAGTGGTAGGAAATTTCATGGAGAATTTTAATATATATACATTTAGGTAGGTAATCTCCATTATCATGGAGAAATCTGCGAAAGAACGCCAACACTCCCACCCGGCGCGCGGAACGCGAAAACGTCCCGCCACCCAGCCGACCGTCAACGGCTTATCGCGCGCGCGGCGCCCGACCGTTGAGAGATAACTTTCTTACCTTTATCAATTATAAGTTAGAATTAATTGATCCTTGCTCCAACGACTTCTGTTCATATTTATTTATACTGCTTCGCATTATTAAGAGCTCTTCGAGCTTATCATGAACTCTTCTGGAGCCATGATTGGTTGTTCCATCTGTAAATTATTATAGCATCATGGTTTCCTCTGCGGAAACCACCCCACGACATATTACTGGTTACTAAGCTAATGGTCTACATAAATGGTATATATATTCATATACTCTTAAAGGTTACATACTCCAAAGTCCCCCACCTTTGGAAGTATTTCGCTAACAGAGCTCTGGCGATCATTACAGTCAGTGAGATCTCCTCTCTCTAGGAACCTCTCACTATCAATGCGTACTTAAGAACCAATCAACCTGGTCTAAGTCACGTACTTTAGCATAACGCTTTAGGTTCAAGCATCCCAGACTACCTCTGAGATCTTGAACCTATCAAGTGGATAGAACACGACGGTTACTATCCTAGTTCGTAGCTCCCACTTAAAACCAATAATATGTGTCGTCTACTAGGGCCTATGATACATAGCTTTCGTTATATCTTGCTCCCTGCTAACGTCGACGGCGGCGGTGCGACTAGCAAGGGCGCGCCATCGCGACACGGATCCGCACTTCGCTCTCTGTGTCTTCAGCCATGAAAGTGCTAGGCAATCTAGTACAGTTTAACAGGCTTTAATCCGATATTGGTAAATAATTCACTCAACATAATTTTCTCAGTGAAAAAATATTATTATGTGACGTGTGTCTAAAGACAACACCAGATCAAGTCACCATAAATTTTGTTAATCAAAAAGTTCGTTTGAATCTAGTAAAAAGATTTTATTTACATTTCGCGACTCTGCGCGACACTCCCGCCAACTAGAGCAAGGTTATCAACAAGCTGCTCGTCCATTCCTTAATCTTTTCTAAGGCACGAACAGCGGCTTGTCTCTTTTGTCTCCCTTCTCTATATTGACTATCCATGTGGTGGTTATTATCTCTTTCAACTTGTTTCTCTTCTATATCCTCATATGTCTCCTCAGGTTCATGAGATTCCACATGTGTGTCAGCATTAGCTAAGTCTGTGTTTCTATTGTCTTCATTTGTGTTACTGTTTAACATTTCGATATGATCTTGTTCTTCATTAGCTTGTTCTGCTAACACACGATCATCTGTAGAGTTCAATGATGTTTCACCATGTAAATTGATCATTTCTTCCAAAGCTACCTTGGGCAGGTTTAACTTTATTTCGTCTATTTGTGATTCATTATCTTCTTTGAATTTGTCTTTATTTTCTATTATATCCTCATGAAGATCATCATTATTTTCATATTCTATTTCTTCCATTTCCAGAGGATACAGATGAGCAATTGATCTTGTAAATACCGAGTCTCCTACTTTGACTTTGGCTACTCTGCATAGACCATCGCTTCCTTGAACAAGAGAGATTAACCTTCCCACTTTCCATCCTTCTCGGTTCTTATCACTTTTTATCTGAACGATTTGTCCAATCTTTGGCGTACTTTTTGAAGTTATACGTGGCTCTTTCTTTGAATGTCTATATCTTTCTCGAAGACTTGGAAGATAGCGATTGCAAAACATTTCCTTGAATTCCTCAAGAATTATACGAGCCCTTTTCCAGCCCTTCACCAAGTCCACCTTAATTGTGGTACCTTGTATTAAAGATTCTTCATTCGTTGTTTCTAAATTGATGCATCTTCCTGCATTGAGAAAATCTGCAGGTTTTAGTATTTGTTCTACTTCAGCATCTACACATGTAAGTGGTCGTGTATTCAACACAGCTTCGATTTCTTTTATTACTGTTGATAGTTGACTATCACCCAGCAAATGCTTATGTAGTGTTCTCTTCATACAATGTTTCACTAACCCAACTAGACGTTCATAAAAACCACCGAACCATGGTGCTAGTTCTGGTATGAATCGCCATTTTATTTTGTTCTCTACACAGTAATTATTTGTTATTATATCTGCGATCAGTTTGAAATGTAATGCGTTGTCTGAAGTGACAAGTGTTGGTATACCTCTATTAGAAATCATTCTCCTCAAAGCGAGTAATCCTTCTTCAGCTGTTAAGTCTTTTACAACTTCTAAGTGTATTGCTCTCACAGCTAGACAAGTGAAAAGACAGATCCATCTTTTACTTGTTTTGTCTCCATTGTTGACTAAGACAGGTCCTAGATAATCTACTCCAGTGAATGTAAATGGCATACTGAAATTAACTCTTTCATGAGGTAATGCCGGTGCTAAAGGCAGCTTATATGGACCACCTCCATGTTTCACGCATCTTAAGCATCTGTGAAGAATTTTCTGCACTTGACTCTTCCCTTGAGGTATCCAATATAGTTGTCGTATTAGACTCAAGGTATGATTGACTCCGACATGATAGTTTTTCTCATGTGTCTTAATAATTACTTTCTTAGTAAATTCACATTCTTTTGGTAAAAGTATTGGATATCTTTTGTCGAATGACCATTCAGCATAACTTAGTCTTCCTTTACATCGTAATATACCATCAATATCTTTGAATAATCTCAAATTTCGACTTAGGTTGGTTTCTTTTCCATTTACTTCATCTTTAAAATATTGTAATTGTAATCCCTTTATTTCTTTTAATGTATTATCTTGTGGTTCCATTTCCTGTTCTTGCTTTTCCTTTGGCTCAAGCACCTGATCAGTTTCCATAGGTTCTTTAATTATCTCTTGATTAATTATTATATCATTCGTCAGACCCTCCCCAACCAAGAGAGAAGTTGTTCTTGGTACACTGATAGGCCATTTGCTAGAGTCTTTTAATAAGAACTCTGGTCCGGATAACCATTTGAGTTTATCTTCCTTTAAGCTTGTCGGTCTGGTAGCCACATCAGCCGGATTTAAATTAGACGGAACATAACGTATTGTTAAATTCTTATTCCTTCTAATTTCCTCCATTCTCCTTGATACAAAGGGTGTTAGTAATTTATCAGAATTATACCAATCAATTACAATTTGACTATCTGTCCATAATGTCTGTTCAGTGACATTTAACTGAAGAAATTTGAGAACATATTGTATCAAGCGATTTCCTATTAGAACTCCTAGCAATTCTAGACGTGGAATTTTTAAGTTTTCTTGGTCTTTTATTGGTACTAAACGTGATTTACCAATCACGAATCCTTTAGTCCCTTTACCAATTATGTAAACTACAGCAGCGTAAGCTTTTGTAGAAGAGTCCGTAAAACAATGTAGTTGACATTTTGTGTCTTGGTTTTTATCTATATAACATCTGGGTAGACTTATTGTCTTGATCTCGCTTAAATCTTTCTTTATTTGTTCCCATCTCTCTACTATGTCTGTGGAGAGTGGCGTATCCCACTTAATTTTCATTTTCCACAGATCTTGTAGTAGCAGTTTAGCTGGTAGTAGAGATGGTACTGTGTATCCACATGGATCATAGATAGAGGCAACACTTTTCAATATACCGCGTTTAGTATTAGCATTATTTCTATCTTTTATTATCAAATGAATTGTATCATCTTTTAGATGCCAATTCAATCCTAATATTTTTACAATTTCATCAGGACATATGTCTGGAACTTTTTGCATAAATTCTTTTGAATTAGAACTCCATTGTCTCAGATTCATTGAGATTTCTTGGAATGCATTTTTTGTTTTTGTATATAAGTCTAATGCTTCTTCGGTTGAGTTTGTTCCAGTGATAACATTGTCTACATATATGTCAGATGCTATTTGTTTTACTATTTTTTCATTTGAATTTTGTAAATGATGTTTAATCGTAGCATTAAGTAGAAATGGGCTTATTATGACTCGAAAGGCACACGTGCAATCAAAAATACTGTAAATTGTCATTATTTACTGGTTTTGTGTTATTTTTAACCATAGGAAGATTCCTAGAATGTCACGAGATCGTGACATCTCTATCTTTTTATTGTAATGTCATTTGTAGAAAAACCTTTTCTACATCTGCAGATATACCTATCTGATGACATCTAAATTTTATAAGCAGACCTGTTAGATCTTCTAACAGTAATGGTCCACAATAGAGACACCGATTGAGACTTTTGTTGTCTCCAGTTTTTGACGATACGTCATAGACAATTCTGACTGATTTACCCGGTGTTATGACCCCGTGATGAGGTAAATAATGGACAGGATGATCCATATTATTTTTAACCGATATTATTTCTATGATTCCTAACTTTTGATGTTCTTTTAACGTCGCATCATATGATGTTAAAGTTGTAGAATCTAATCGTTTAAGTAGTAATAATCATTTTCGTTTAAGATATCTACACGATCATTAAGTGAATCATCATCCGCAAGTATATATTTATTTGAATTTATTATTATTTCTAACTTTCCTTTCGGACATGGAATTCCATCCGAAATTATTGGAACTACGTTAGCAAATAAAGTTTTAGTTTTGTTGGTTTGTTTTTGTTATTGTGGGTTTAGTATCCCATAACATTGGACAAAATGCCCTATTGTGTCCTGTTTTCTTGCAACGTTGGCAATTAAATTCAGACACACAAACATTAGAAAAATGTCCTTGTTTTAAGCAAATAAAACATCGATCTTTTAGTTTTTCTCTCCTTTCTTTAAGTGTTTTAAATCTCTTACATTGGTCACTGTAATGATCGTCATTACAGAATATGCATTGTATTTTTCGTTTTTTATTATAAGGAAAACTTTCCTTTTCTTTCTTTATTTCATAATTTCTTTTCTGTGATCGATTTCGAACGGTATTTTGAAATGCATTAGATTTTATCTTATTATATTTCTTTGAGTTCTCTTTAAACTCTTTCGGTTCATTTTTTATATGTAATGTTTCTACCGTATAATTTTTCGTATTTTCTAATCTTGATGTAAATTCGACTCTCCTTCGATTTGTATCTTCTCTAGCAGATATTATTACTTCTAGTTGTTTCCTCATGTCTCCTACGGATTCAGTTTTAATTTTTAATCTCATCTCGTAGATAATATCTTCTGGAAACTTTTCCATGATAAGAAAGCGTAAATGATTTTGATTCGTGTCTTCACCTAACGAACTTAACACTCTAAGATGTCTTTCTATTTCATTTAGAGTTTTTCTGCAATCAACTACTTTATCTGCTTCTTTTATTTTGTATAGCGCAGAATAATGAGCGTCTACAATTTGTGTTTCTTTCCCAAATCTTTCTTTGAGAGTTGAGACAGCAATTTGATAGTTTTTATTAGTAATGTCTAATCCTTCGACAGTTCTTTTTGCTTCTCCTGTCAGTGACGCTGTCAAATATAACAGTTTATCTACATCATGCATATTTCTGGTATCAATATTTGAACTGAACTGGTCCCAAAATTGGTGCCAGTCTAAAAGATCTCCCGAAAATTGAGGTAAATCTAGCTTAGGTAGTCGACTAGACATTCTATCATCATGGTATGTTGAATTTGTAGCTGTTGCTTTTATAGAGTCAGTTTTTATTTTAATTTTCGTGTTTAGTTCGGCCAATGCCTCCTCACCTCGTAATTGTATGGAAGTGAGTTTAGATATCTCATCTGCATTAGGTTCCTTAGATACGTTGAAGTAATTGTATAATTCAGTACTAAAACGTCGTAGTATGGATTCTAGTTTAGCTAACAATATTCTTGCCGTTTCTATTGTATTGTCATCGTTTATGTTGCAGAATGCTTCATCAGACTGAATAGATAAGCGTTCGATTTCAACAGAGAACATGGACAATCGTTTTATCAAGATATCCTCCATCTTATTGTTTGGAAAAGAGAGCACCCTCTTCCTTTTACTTTTAGTCGTAGTTTAGTATCCAATGCAAAGTTTCGTAGCGGTTCCTTTAATTTAATAAAATAACGTGTCATATTACTTCACGATGGATTCCATCATGACGTGTACTTGCGTGACTCATCAGGCAGATACTCCATGAAAATGTACTAATATCTATTAAAATTATCGTACGACCGTTTTTATTAATAGACTGTAAGGATTGTTTCAAATTTGTTTTATTCTGTGCGTAAACATGATAATTCATTCAATTTATAACTCGAAGTTTCCGTTTGGTAATAAATTATTCAATTTATCCAGTACAAACGATGATAAATGATGAATCTTTATTCAAATGTATATTGGTGCCATTTAGCTCACCTGAACATCAGCAAACCTTATCAATATATCACAATAATCTCACCACTTTTCTTTCACCGCACTGCGTCTTGCTGATCAAATTGAACACTATTTTGTTTGACACAGTTTGACACAATTTTTCACCTTTTCAATTGTTTATTCCAAGAAAATAAATTTATTTTCAAATCTGACGTTTTATTTTTTATTTCACTGACGTTCCATTATATTTCCGTATAATGAGATTGTATAAAAATAAAATCGAAGTTTTTATACGCAGGTTTACCCTTATTTATTTGCATAGGTAGGTACGTAAATATTATACTTATATTTACGTTCAGTTCTAAAAGCTTTTGTTTTAGTTTTTAATAAGAAAATTAGAAAAAGTCGCTGCACCACAGGATTTCTTAGGAATTAGGCAGAAAGCAAATGATAAACTTCTCACCAAACATATTCTAACTAATGCCATAGCATTCTCTAATCTGTAGATCCTTGGACTTTCAGCATCCCTGGACTTTCAGCATCCCTGGACTTTCAGCAGAACCCTTGACTTTCAGCATCCCTGGACTTTCAGCATCCCTGGATCTCCACCATGTCGCAACGCTACCCTACTTGACGCTATTTACTCATATGTATTCTATGTATGTCTATTAGTTATCTACTAAAGACATGTTTGCACACAGAATTAAACCTTGGGACGTAAAGGTACTCAGATATACTATAGCTTCTTGTAGCGGCCGTTAACGATTTGTTTGGTGTAGAAGTAATATCATAACTTTCTTACCTTTATCAATTATAAGTTAGAATTAATTGATCCTTGCTCCAACGACTTCTGTTCATATTTATTTATACTGCTTCGCATTATTAAGAGCTCTTCGAGCTTATCATGAACTCTTCTGGAGCCATGATTGGTTGTTCCATCTGTAAATTATTATAGCATCATGGTTTCCTCTGCGGAAACCACCCCACGACATATTACTGGTTACTAAGCTAATGGTCTACATAAATGGTATATATATTCATATACTCTTAAAGGTTACATACTCCAAAGTCCCCCACCTTTGGAAGTATTTCGCTAACAGAGCTCTGGCGATCATTACAGTCAGTGAGATCTCCTCTCTCTAGGAACCTCTCACTATCAATGCGTACTTAAGAACCAATCAACCTGGTCTAAGTCACGTACTTTAGCATAACGCTTTAGGTTCAAGCATCCCAGACTACCTCTGAGATCTTGAACCTATCAAGTGGATAGAACACGACGGTTACTATCCTAGTTCGTAGCTCCCACTTAAAACCAATAATATGTGTCGTCTACTAGGGCCTATGATACATAGCTTTCGTTATATCTTGCTCCCTGCTAACGTCGACGGCGGCGGTACGACTAGCAAGGGCGTGCCATCGCGACACGGATCCGCACTTCGCTCTCTGTGTCTTCAGCCATGAAAGTGCTAGGCAATCTAGTACAGTTTAACAGGCTTTAATCCGATATTGGTAAATAATTCACTCAACATAATTTTCTCAGTGAAAAAATATTATTATGTGACGTGTGTCTAAAGACAACACCAGATCAAGTCACCATAAATTTTGTTAATCAAAAAGTTCGTTTGAATCTAGTAAAAAGATTTTATTTACATTTCGCGACTCTGCGCGACAGGTTACAAATACAGTACCTAGTAAAAGAAAATAAGATAGAATACCTAATAATATAGGTATATAAAAATAATAATAGAATTGCGCATGCATCCATGGGTAGCTAGCTAAATACTAAAACCTTCAAGATTACCTACCTATTGGTTTTACAGTGGAAATGGATTTCTACGTAGTTATTCATTCAAATGTGGCGTCGTCGGCGGCGTAGGGTCAGAACAAGCAAACGAAGGCGGTTGGAGCGAAGAGCTCTGCGAGGCGCAAGCAACCCTTGTGAACTCCCAGAAGCTGAATTTGTTTCTCTCTTTAGAGCCAACAAAGCAATCAACTTCAACTTCTTATTTATGGCAACGCTTGCTTTTGCCGCGACTCTGCCAGTGTCTGTGTCAGAGTGTCATAAACTTCATTACTAGAATTTGATCGGTTTGCCGGAATAATATCGGAAAATTTTGCATCAAAATGATTTTGCTAAAAGAAAAGGACAACACAACATTTAAGCAAAAGGACAACACAACATATAAAGTACAATAAGTAAAGCAAAATATAATATTCTCTATTCACTATATATGTATATCTTTTTTTTTATAACTTAATATTATTGATTTTTACAAATTTACAGAGAATAGAATTAATTAATGGGGAAAAGGTTAGGGATAATATAATTTTCAATGAGGTAGGGCGGGGGATTTCAGGGGGGAGGACGTCGTAGAGGGAGTATTGTAACTTCGGGCAATTGAAGAATATGTGTTCTACGTTTCCTTCTTCAAGTCCACACTCACACATTGAATGATCCCGGATCCTAAGTTTTGCTAGGAACACCGGTGTGCATGTAAAACCTAATCTCAGACGGCAGATAGTTGTAGTTACTAGTTTACTTGCCTTGCGAAACTTAAAGAACCAAGGGGAAGAAGGAATATCCTGTTGGATTTCGGCATAATACTTGCCTCTAATGCGTCTAGAGGCATGCCATAAGTCTATCCAGGATTTTTCAAGAAGTGGTTTAGGTAGTAAGCATAGGTCATGGCAATATGTATGAAAATGCTCAAGAGAACCTAACTGGACTGCGTCTTTTGCGCAAGCGTCTGCTGTCTCATTGCCTGGAATACCAGAGTGACCTGGTATCCATGCAAGAGCTACATTGATGCCTAGTTTATGACATTCATAAAGAATATATTTAATTTCAAGAATAATAGGGAGACGGGACATAGACCTGAAAGGATTGGACATTATAGACTGCAAGCAACTTTTAGAGTCCGAAAAGATGATGGATTTATTAAGATTATGTGATTTAACAAAACGGATAGCCTCTAGGAGTGCGACAGCCTCGCCTGTGAAAACTGATGAGGACGAAGGACATTTAAAGCTTAGCGTAATGCTTGTAAAGGGGATCCACACTGCAGCTCCAACTTCACTATCTCTTGATAGCTTGGATGCATCAGTGAAAATGGAGTTCCAACCTTGAAATTTCAATTTCATTTCAGCATTAAACATTCCTCTGGCGTCAACAGAATTCTTGGCAATACCAAAATTCAAAATGACATGGGGTTGGAAAACTAGTGCATTATATGGGATGAGATAGATTGGGTATTTTGGATACTGTCTGATAGAATTTGGTAGCCCTGAAAGTGTTTTAAAACTATGGAGGAGACATGGAATTTTATCCGAGGGACCAGATAAACTAAGCAAGTTTTTTAATTTTGGAAGGAGGGGATGATTTGAATTTTGTGCTAGTTTGAACAAGAACCTGTCACTGAGATATTGTCTTCGGAGACTTAAGGGAGGCTCTCCACATTCAACCTGCATAGCGTTGATGGGTGAGCACTTCATAGCTCCCAGTATTATCCGAAGGCATCTAGATTGGATTTTGTCAACTTTATTTAAGCCTGATTTGTTGCAAAGGTTTAGAAGAAATGCTGGAGCATTTCTTCTACTGTATAATGCTATCATCAGAAGCCATTTTGACTATGGATAGTCAAAATGGCTTCTGATGATAGCATTATACAGTAGCTTTTGGGTGTATGGGTGAGATCCCCACCATACTCCAGAGAGACAGCGTAAGATGTTAATGTTCTTTTCGCATTTTTGTCCTATTGAGATAAAGTGAGAGGTACCTGTCATTTTAGTATCCAGTGTGATACCCAGAAATTTGACATTGTTAGACTTGGGGATGATTTCTTGATTTATGAAAATATCTACTGAAGGAATGATTCTTTTTTTGGTGAAAACGACAACAGAGCTTTTGGATGCTGAGAGGGACAAACCATGGTCAATAAGCCAATCACCGAGATAGGACAATGCGGAATTAAGTCGGCTACTTCCTTCTGTTACAGAGGAAGAGGAGACATAGAGACAGAGGTCATCAGCATACTGTAGAACTTCACAGAAGGAGGAAACAGTTTGCTCTAGATCAAAAGTGTAGAGGCTATAAAGTAATGGGCTCAAAACAGATCCCTGTGGTAGACCTTTCCAAACTGTTCTTGGGGGTAGGAGACCTAGAGGAGATTTAATAATAACAGATCTTTCCATTACTAAATTGCAAATGAAACGTACAAGCTTTTCAGGAATTCTCAGCTGTTGGAGTTTCCTCCTGAGAACCGAAAGCAGGACATTATCATAGGCTGACGCTATATCGAGGAAGACACCGACCAAATACTTTTTCTCTCGAAAAGCAATATTGATATCTGTCATCATCAAACTTACATTGTCCATGGTACCCATGCCCTTTCGAAATCCATACTGAGATTTCGCAAGGACTGAGCTATTTTCGGCCCACCACTCGAGACGGCGCTTGATCAAATGTTCCGCCACTTTGGCCATTACAGATGATAGCGCTATAGGTCTTCGACTAGCGGGGTCCGAGGGATCTTTACCGGGTTTTAGGATGGGGACAATGATTTGGGATTTCCATTGGTGCGGGACTATGCCATGATCGAAAAATGAATTTACAAGTGTTAAAAAAAATTGTTTTGTTTTTTCAGATGATTTCGTAAGGAAGGAGTAAGGAATACCGTCTATACCAGGGGATGAGTCAGTCAGTCCGTCGAGTGCGAGTGTAAGTTCATTGTACGAAAAAGGGGCGTCCAAGTTGCTTGTTGTAGGAAGAAAGGAGGGCGATGATGGGAATGATGAGTAGTATGGAACAAAGGAAGGGGCCAGTTTGTCCGAAAAGGCTTCAATCCATGATACGGGATCATTTCCTGATATGTTTTCTATATTAACAGAACATCTGAAACGTCTTATCTGTTTCCAAACAAGAGATGGGGGAGTGCGAGGTGATAGATTTTCACAAAAGTTTGTCCAGCTAAGTTTCTTTTTCTGACAAGTAATTTTTCTGAATTTGGCAGATGCTTTTTTATATTCCAAGAAGTTCTCCATGGTCATTCGTTTACAATATGTTTTCTCCGCCGCCTTACGCTCATTAACCGCCGCAGTGCATTCTGCGTCCCACCACGGAGTGGATATTTTAAAGCCACGTGCGGGTTTCTTATGAGGAACATGAAGGTCAGCGCATGATAGCATAATGTCAATGAAGTTATTGTAAGAAGTGATCGAGTCTAATGAAGGAGAGAGTGATTCAATTTTGAGGTCAAGAGAGGCCGAATATGCTGACCAGTCAGCACCAGAGAGTCTATATTTCAAAGAAGGAGAAGTGTTACTAAAAGGGGTGACGTTATTGGGGATGTTTATGTACAATGACATTAATATGGGAAAATGATCACTTCCATATGTTTGTGGCAAGACTTTCCATGAGATTTCAGGTAGTAATATAGAAGAACATAGGGAAAGGTCAACAGCGCTTTTTGGATTCTGGGAGGGATATACTCTACGGGTAGGGGAACCATCATTGAGGAGACATAAGTTTGCCTCATCAATGATCTCAAGGAGGGAGAGGCCGAACAAGTCAGAGTGACTGTGACCCCACACGGTGTGATGGCCATTAAAGTCCCCCATGATAATCATGGGGGGAGGGATGGATGAGAAAAGAAGGAGGATGTCAGGGATCAATGAAGAGTTGGGATGAGGAATATATAAGGATATGAAGGAAATACCAAAGGACCTGATACCAACAACATTGATATCAGGGGGGAGGGACGGGATAGGGATTGGGGAAAATGTAAGGGAGCGCTTTATTAATAAAGCGCTCCCGGCATGCCCGTCAGCCCTGTCGGCCCGGAGGCAGGTAAAGCCCGAGATCCGGTAATGGGATCCAGGCTTCAGCCATGTCTCCGAGACGGCAATGACTGACGGGCGGAATTTATTTATTAAGTGGATCAATTCATGCGTTTTTGCACGCATGCTCTGGGTGTTCCACTGGAGAACTACCACTGGATCCATAACTGGAGGATTGTGTGACTAATTGTGTAAGTTTTGAAGCAACGTTGGACGGTAAGGATTGGGGATTTTTGAGGATGATATCAAGTGATGGAAAGGAGAGTTTCTAGAAGGTTATCACTACAAGGGGATATTGTTGGTTGGTTGTTGCCAATAGCACAACCATTTGGTAATGATGAGTCTGGGTGTGCTACTATATCCCTATGAGCAGCCTTGTTATAAGACTTACCCAAAGGGGCTTTTGGTTTGGGAGTGGCATAAACGGTTTTTACATAGGAGCGGGGGGGAAGGTGGGGCAGACCAGCAGATGGGGGTCTTCGCAAGCTATTGGATGGGTTAGGGTTGGAGAAAAGTTCTTGTGCAACCTCCGTAAAGGAACGAGTGGTTTTGGGAAATTGACGGGATGCTTCTTCGTATGAGATTGAGTTTTGTGCCATGGCCATTTTAATTGATTTTTGCCTCTCTTGTTCTGGGCAATTTCTACTGGTGGAAAAGTGTCGACCCGAGCAATGTAGGCATGAAGCATTTGCTTCTTGGACCTCACAGGAGTCCCCTGAATGCTCTTTTGAGCAACGGAAGCACCTTGGCTTCGACCTACACTGAGTCTTTGTATGGCCAAACCGACAACAACTATGGCACTGAATGGTTGGATACTGGTATAACTCAACCGGAAGGGAATTATAATAAAGGAAGATTCGGGGAGGTAGGCATTGCCCTTGGAAGGTAATGACAACAGTTTGTGTAGGTACCCAAGACACTTTACTATCCTCTGTAACTTTCCTATTGAGACGTCGAGCTTTCAATATAATGCCACAGCCATCAGGGCGAATAACATCCCTGGCAAACTCGTCCATTGAGAGGTCAGTCGGGACATTGCGTACAAGACCCATCCTTGTAACATTGTAGGTGGGAATGCTTGCTACATACTTGCACATGGGTAATATAGGGGAGGTTATGAATTTATTTGCTGCGTCTGCTGAAGTGAATTCTCAGAGCAATAACTACAGCAGTGAATTCAACAGACACTTTATTACGTCCAACTTTTTTGACACCTTCACCAGGGCAGACATTTTCAAATTTGTGGGTGGCCAGGAACTGGCCAAACTTAATTGGTTTTATAATAGTGCCAGAGGCAGGTTCAGTTTCAATGTGCGAAACATTAACAATAAATGGTCCTTTATCCAAGCTTGTGTAGGCTTGTATAGCACCTACAACTATCGACGGGTGTGTGTACACTGTTTGAATAGAGGGAACATTCAACTCGTCAGGTGAACTTATTACCTTCTTGGTAGGAGGGGCTTGGTGGTGAGCCTCATGCGCAGAGCGCTTAGTAGATGTAGTCGTTACCTGGGGAATCGGGCGGATCTGGAGGTGGAGGAACGGGCGGCACCAGATCATCGCATTCCATGATGCAAGTTGAGGCGGCAAAACCTCAAACTCGGACCACGGAGCGATTACCTACAGGCAAAAAGCACTTACAACACAGTAACCAACACCACACAGGACAATACAAACACTTATTCAGTTAACAAAATCAAACTGGAATTGTAAAACAACCAAAAATTCGAAAAAAAAACAACCCGAGAAGCTTATTCGCTACTGAGGTTAAACCATAAACCCAACAAAGCAATGGCAATGTATGTTACCAAGCAGCTCGAAATTGACCACAAGCCTGCCCGCAGAGAAGGGGTACCAGTGCATATAAAAGTGAGTTTACTAGGGATGGATAGGTAGTAAAATACCCACATTTACCTGCTGTAACTTTCTTACATATTAGTCTATAAAGTCTCAGTCAGTAATAAATTACTGCCCTTTTAGGTAGGTACTGAGGTAAAGGGTTTGTATTTAGCAGTGTAGACTCCTAAATATCTCTCCTAAATTATCTGCCTTAATGTGATGCCTCACAGGTCCTAATTGGCCTTCGTTTCATTGCGGATAGCAGTTATCAGTGAGGAACAGGCCGGAAGGGGGGTTGTGCGTAGGGCAGTCAACCATACCATATTTTCTGAAGCATTTCACTCATGCTGTAATTCGAATATAAGTAGGTAAGTATATCTACTAACTTGTGTCTGGCATTATAAAGAACTCAAGTATAAATAATTTTACTATTATGAACCTAATCTACCTTATTAGGTTCATATTAGTAAAATTATTTATGGAATTAGTGGTTTTGTAAATTTCAGAGATAAACATTCCTTTTCATAACAGGTATCTGTTAGTGACAATGGCCTGTATACTTACAGATCATCTTTTGATTTCAGATTACTGCCCAAGTGGATGTGTCGTGAGTGTCCCCAGGACACGGAAAGAAATTTTTGATGGTTTCCTTGTCAAATATGGGGTAGATAATGTGCTAGGGGCTATAAATAGCCATAGTTTCCCCCAAAAAGCCACAATCTGCACAATATAAAAATAGAAAGTGTATTTATTCTATAAACTGTCAGTTGGTAGTTATGTTGATTCTTAACAATGATAAACACCTACTAGGTCTTTCTTCTTTATTTTAATGCATGATGAACTATACATTTTCATTTTAGATTGTTGATGTTAACTGCCGGATACTCAGTGTTATGTAACATTCGATAACAATAGTATTTTATTTTGACTACATAAATAAAATGTTATCTTAAAACTAAAACATATTCTGATTTAAAAGGGTTCTACCTCAAGAGGACCTTGAAGAGGAAAGAGAAATTGCAGCAGTGGAGGCAGCACGTCCATTGACTCGCGACACCGGGGGGCGGACAGCAGCGCTTCTTGTAGAATAGATCTACCACCGAACTGTGATCCCCAACCTGCATGCCTAGCGTGAGGATTATGGGCATTACCCCTCATGGGATAAAAAAATGAGGGGGAGGCCTGCGTCCAGCAGTGGACCATGATACCTAAGCTATTGAGGTTGAGGAGGTGGTATTTTAATATTAATAAAACGTCAAGTGCGAGTTAGAGTCGCACGTCAAGGGTTCCGTACAAATTTGTGTACATACTCATAAGCACAGAAATTTACCCAGACCCACAGTTCACAGAAAAATCTGATTTGGTTAACAATTATCATGTGTAAAATAAATCAAACATTTTTTGTGAATTAACTACAAATTTCTTTTTTTTTTTTCTTTACTTGAGCTACAAGACTACTTCTCATAAGAACCTATGGGCCAGCTACACCAAAAGGTTGCTAGAGACCCTGCGTGTGCAATATAATAATATCTTTAGGATGATGTTGGGACTGCCTCGTTTCTGCAGTGCATCGGGATGTTTGCCAGAGTATGAAACGGATGGTTTTGCTGCCATCCTCCAGAAAAAGACGACGTCCTTGATGCGCGAGTGCGGGACAGCCCCAATAGCATCCTACAAACCATTGTAGGTAGGATTGATTCGCCAATGTGGCAGAAATTTATAAATCAAGTAATTTAATTAATTAATGTTAACATAATTTAATATTCTTATTTAATGTAAGTAGGTATTTTTTTAATTTTATTTCATTTTAATTTAGTCCAATTTAATTTGATTGTACTTAATTAAGTTCGAAATAATAACACTAATTTTAAGGGCACTTTAGCATACAAAATTACTAACAAATTATGGATCATTGTTGTCTGAAATAAAATAATTTTAATTTAATTTTTGATTTAATAATTTATTTAATGAGAAAGGATTCCTAAAATTTATTGAATTAGGTACCTAAATATGCGGGAATAGGTAAACTGCATGTAAATAAAACTAAAATAGTATAGAAAAGGTTTAATTGTGAAACAAAATTTGAAGGATTTATATCACATTGCTTAAATAACTAATAATAAATTAAATTTAACACAAAAAGGTCACCAGCTCAGCTTCATGCTGCTCTAGTGCCATAGCAGTGCTGGTTTTCAGCGGTTGCCAGGGTGAAAAGTGCAACTCTACTCGCAACACCGATCACATAAATAACAAACAAAACCTATATTTATACACAAACTACTTTTAGGTATCAATGATATATTGTATTTATTACCACCGCCACTTAAACTACTAGCTACGTGTAGAAATCATTTCAAACTCTTTAAAAATACTTTTACAAATCAACCAAAATCACAAGACGGAAATCACATTTCTGCTAAGTAATTTAATATTACACAGGTATTGAACCAAGATGGTCTGCCTGATAAAATAATAGACCTAGGCATAGATTGCTTTACTTTTACATTATAACTACTTCAGATAAACCTGTCATATGACAATATATCCATATTTATTCTCCATAAATCATAAATCACAAATCAACTGCTTATCCAACTTATGAAAATGTACCTTTATCAGTCTTGTATTCAATAATATTAATATTATTAGTACTAAATACTATTTTATGAAAATAACATGAACATAATAAATTAGGTAAATTAATTGTTCATACACTTTGTTATAACTACTTACTAATTTACACTGTGTTTGTTCTGGATTGTATTTCTCTTAAAAAAATTTCATGGTTTTCCTCACATACCTTTTCCATAGTATTTATCTTACATGCCTGTAATAAAACGTTGAAGGATAAATATGAATATTATAAAATAGTGCCTACCTACTACATTTAAATATATTTGATTTGATTGGTAGATAGGTAGACTACAACACAAAGGGTATGAATATTTTTTTCTCGAAGTCTCAAAAAGACTTACCCACTGTGGCACTAAGCCATTAGTTGTGTATTTATATAGTTTACTTACCAGTTTTGGAACAGCTCCTCTGCTGTTTCTTTTTTATGAAAAGATGTTCATTAAAATATTTGCTACAAATTCTTGTTTTTTTTGGATAACCAATCTTTGTGACCCGGGGCTTCTATCCAATGCAGACGTTTTCATTACGACGAGACGGTTCATTGTTTTTGGAAAATCTGTAACAAATAAAAACATATTTTAATATAATATGTATGGATGTAGGTATTTATGAATATGCGAATGCGTCATGAAATTTGGAAGTCAAACAAACTTATACTTACGAGTGGAATGATAAATTCGGCACTTTTCGCTCACCATCACTTTTACATCAAATAACACAGCATCACATCATCGTATATATTGTTGTGAGATGTAGGAATGAATGTCCGTAGAGTCACTCTGCCACATTTAATTATCAGAAAACATTATTAGGTGGAATAAACAAATGGTATGGTACTGGAAGGCAATTCTCGCAATATATCTACTCGATAAATATGGCAACAACTGTCAAAATATCGAGTGATTGCTTCGAATCAAACAAGCGTATTCTCAACATCTGCAATTCGATATTTATCGAGGGCTTTTCTTCGATAAGTTGCTCGATATGCAACGAGTGGTCCTAGGCACTCGTTCGCATTGTCGAAGAGTGAAAGAAGAACATCATTCATTATCTCTCTGTCGCACACTGTCTTTAATCTCTGCTTGTTTTGTTTGATGTTTGAAACAATTACGCGGTGGTCCTTGTTTCTCAACTCATGTCAAAGATTAATAGTGCAATATGCAATACAAATTCCTTTAGTTTTTATTGAATAGGTACTTATTTGATAAAATAGCTTTTTGCATCATTATTATTTACTTTGAGTATAATTTCTGGGGTTTCCTTTTTTCCATTTCCTTTGGTGTGCCCGAACGAAATTATTGTAAACATTGTAAACGATGTTGCCTGCTGACTAGATTACTTTAGCCCGCTGCGCACGGCTATCCCGAAATAGCAGAGATGTCGTTCGTCAGCTATTATAACCGTATACATCTCTGACAAACAATACTAATTCAGATTATGCTATCTTCAAATAAAAAAATGTGAAATTAATGAACATACATACAGTTTAAAATTTTGATGGTATTGCTAAAATTTCTAGATTCAGATAAAGTTGGAATTACTGACGAAACAATAACCAGACATTGACATTCGTAAAGTGTGGAACTTTGACATTCAAATATGTAATGACATGACATAATAAAATCAAATTGTCTATGCTAGAAATATTGAAGAGTGCACGAGAATGCCGTTTTTGGCGGAACTCGATACATTATCGAAGAATTGATACTTATCACTTGATATTTTATCCCGTGATAAATATCACGTGATACTCAGAATTGGCCCTGGGGGCCAATTCTGAGTATCACGTGATATTTATCGAGTGATACGCAGTATCACGGGATAAAATATCAAGTGATAAGTATCAATTCTTCGATAATATATCGAGTTCCGCCAAAAACGGCATTCTCGTGCACTCTTCGATATTTCTAGCATAGACAATTTGATTTCATTATGTCATGTCATTACAAATTTGAATGTCAAAGTTCCACACTTCACGAATGTCAATGTCTGGTTATTGTTTCGTCAGTAATTCCAACTTTATCTGAATCTAGAAATTTTAGCAATACCATCAAAATTTGAAACTGTATTTATGTTCATTAATTTCACATTTTTTTATTTGAACATAGCATAATCTGAATTAGTATGATGGTTATAATTTATAATAGCTGACGAACGACATCTATGCTGTGTAGTAGGTAGGGATAGCCGTGCGCAGCGGGCGAAAGTAATCTAGTCAGCAGGCAACACCGTTAACAATGTTTACAATAATTTTGTTCGGGCACACCAAAGGAAATAGAAAAAATAGAATTTATACCACCCCTGACCCCAGAACTACTAACAAAGTAAATAATAATGATGCAAAAAGCTATTTTATCTAATAAGTACCTATTCAATAAAATCTAGAGGAATTTGTATTGCATATTGCACTATTAATTTTGACTTGAGTTGAGAAACAAGCACCACCGCGTAATTGTTTCAAACATCAAACAAAACAAGCAGAGACTAAAGACAGTGTGCGACAGAGAGATAATGAATGATGTTCTTCTTTCACTCTTCGATAATGCGAACGAGTGCCTAGGACCACTCGTTGCATATCGAGCAACTTATCGAAGAAAAGCCCTCGATAAATATCGAATCGCAGATGTTGAGAATACGCTTGTTTGATTCGAAGCAATCACTCGATATTTTGACAGTTGTTGCCATATTTATCGAGTAGATATATTGCGAGAATTGCCTTCCTGTACTGTCTGTGTTGACGTCCATCGATGTGCCGGCATATTATTTGTTTTGTTTATTTTAGTACATCTAGATGAGATGAGAGAGGCAATTCTCGCAATATATCTACTCATACATAAATACGGCAACAACTGTCACAAAATATCGATCGAGTGATTGCTTCGAATCAAACAAGCGTATTCTCAACATCTGCAATTCGATATTTATCGAGGGCTTTTTTTAGATACCTAAGTTGCTCGATATGCAACGTCCTAGGCACTCGTTCGCATTATCGAAGAGTGAAAGAAGAACATCATTCATATCTCTCTGTCGCTCACTTTCTTTAGTCTCTGCTTGTTTTGTTTGATGTTTCAAATAATTTCACGGTGTTCCTTGCTTCTCAACTCAAGTCAAAGATTATTAGTGCAATGTGCAATACAAGTTTCTCTAGTTGTTAATGAATGTACCTATTAATTAAAATTGCCTTTTGCATCATTATAATTTCTGGAGTCAGGGGTGATATAAATTCTATTTTTCCACTTCCTTAGGCGCGCGGGGCATCCAAACGAAATTATGGTAAATATTGTAAACGGTGTTGCCTGCTGACTAGCTCAAATCTGACTCAAGACTCAAATCTCATGTTTACTTGATCAAAAGCTAGAAAGGAATTCCCAACTCTGGTTCAACAAGATCTTTGAAATGCAAACAGAAGTCACAATAAAAATGTCAGCCCTTGAGCAAGACCTAAAGAAGTATAAAGAGCAGTTAGCCTATGATCGGAGTAAACAAGAGGCAAAACTTGATGAAATAGCTAATAAAATTCAACACCTAGAACAAGAAAACTGTGAGCTAAAAATGCAATTGAATAAATCACAAAACATAAATAACCTCCCAATCGATACAAACAATTATGAAAGATGGAAGAAAATTGTTATTTATGGACTCAAAGACTTTGAAGAAAATGAAAATGATCTCATTTACCGTGTCATGAAAATATTCATTGAAATCCTAAATATAGATCTTACTGGATTTATAGAGCAAGCCACATGGATTGGAAAAAAAGGTTACAAACGGCCACTTGTAATAGAACTAATTAGTAAAAGAATGACAAAATACCTTCTTCAACACAGCCACTGCTTCAAAAATACTGGTATTTCAATATCAGATTTCCTAGACACAGATGACCTTAAGAAGAGAAACAATATGATAAACATATTAAAAGTTGAGCGGAAAAAAGGCAAACCTGCAGTGATTCGGAATAACAAACTCTACATTGATGGAAATGAATATAAGCAATGCACAAATGAGGAAATTCAGCCAAATCAGCTACAGAAAATAACCCAAACAACCCCTCCAAAGGCTTCTCCAACCACACCAAACTTGCCCGAACTGGCCCAACCATCCCAAGTGAACAGAAAAAAGCCAGTTCTGAAGAAAGCTACATCAACATCCATACCAGTAGTGCACCAAAGTTCAGCAACTTTGCCAAAAATTACTCCACCATTGACTAAACCCAAGATGGGACTTGTACGCCGGACCCCAGGTGCATCAAACAAGGATAGCCCACCACCAAACAGCAGTGATGACAGACCTACAGCGCCTGCATTGACAAGTACAAGCAAAAAAGTATCACGCTATACTACATATCCTAGAGGGACAATATCCACCAGGAGCAACTCCAAGACTGAACCAAATCCAAACCATCCTTTTCGTGCATAACTTTAACATATTATTTCAAAATGTTCAAAGCATCAATAGTAAAATCCACATAATTGAAAATGTTTTAGAGGAACTCAACGATGACATTCAAGCAATTTGTCTTACAGAAACATGGTTAAAATCTGAACGGGTTACCTTGACACAAATAACCAACTATGATATAGCAGCCCATTATTGTAGGTCACATAGATCTGGTGGAGGTGTAGCCATCCTCACTAAACAGGATGTTGAATTTATAGAAAGACCAGACATCTCAGATCTTTCAGTAGAATATTTTGTTGAATGTTGTGCAATTGAAATACCTAAATTAGATATTCTTGTGGTTAATATGTACCGGCCTAACCGAAACATTACCACATTTTTTCATGTCCTACAAAATCTTCTTCAAATCTTAAAACCCCAACTAACCAAAAAACACATTATAATTGGAGGAGACCTAAATTTAGACAAAAACAAATACCCAAACCAACATAAAAAACTAATAAATTTTATGCTTGAACATGGAATGTATCAAAAAATAAATGACATAACTAGACAAACCTGGAAAACAGCTACATGTATAGATTTATTATTTACAAATTATCAAGGAGAATACTCAGCAAATGTCCAAGACTATGGCATCTCTGATCATAAAGCACTAATGTACAAATTCCAATTTAACCAAAAGGCACCAAAAACTGCAATCACTTTAACAAAAAGATGTTTTACTACAAAAAACATTAATAGTTATAAAAACGCTCTTTTAACCATTGATTTAATGTGATTAACCCTAATCATAACTTAAACCAAAACTATAACAATTTTGATGATAAACTGCGAGAACTACTTGACACCCACATACCAAAAAGAAAAATAAGAATAAAAAATAAAGGTAACGCTTGGATGACCAAAGGCTTAAAGATATCATGCTGCCATAAAAGAATACTAAAAAAGCTAACCAATGAAACAAAAGACAAAATTTTAAAATCCCATTACCGACTGTACAGAAAAATCTTAAAAAATTGTGTTAAAAATTCAAAAAAATTAAATAATGTAAAAAAAATGACAAATTCAAAAAACAAAGTTAAAACCATGTGGAACATAATAAATACTATCACTAATAAAAAACCTAAAAAGACTAAAAATATTAAATTGATCCATAATAATTTAACCCTTGAAGCTGATATTGTATGTAGCCAACACCTTCAATGAATATTTTGCTTCAATTGGAAAAACATGTCTTTCAGCATCAGTGAACAAAGCAAGCACTAATATAAACACCATGTACCTTACCCCAGTCACCAATAAAGAAGTAAGCGGACTCATTAAAAAACTAAATAATAAATATAGCTGCGGAGTAGATGACATTCCTCCAACTTTAGTAAAGTCTTGCATTAAAGAACTATCACCTCCGTTAACTTTCTTAATAAATCAATCTTTTAATGAAGAGTGCTTCCCAGAACGCCTCAAAATAGCAAAAATTCGACCAATTTCCAAAAAAAGTACACAGTCTTCTAACGTGAGTAATTACAGACCTATTGCCCTACTACCTGTTATATAAAAAATATTTGAACGCGCAATATCAGACCGCATCTACAACTACTTAGAAAAGTATAACCTCTTATGTGAAAACCAATATGGCTTCCGCAAAAACTCCTCAACAACTCTTGCTATTTTTAAGTACAACCATGAAACCCTTAACTATATTAGAGACAAATACTATGCAATAGGTATACTCCTAGACATGAGTAAGGCCTATGATAAAGTGTCTCACAAAATACTTTTAACTAAACTTTTTGAAATTGGAATCAGGGGGAAAATACTAAATTGGCTAAAATCATACCTCCTAGACAGAAAACAGTTTGTACAAATTGAACATAGTTGCAAAAATTCAGGAATCTTAAAAACAGTAGGGGAAGGTGGGGAGGCTTCGTACGCTTTTTGTTCTGAGCCTTCTAAAATAAAAACTAACAGCTAATTTAATATAAATCTAATGCTACTGCATCGTCCACTTATCTGACTATAATAACAGCGTATTTCTGATTTGATACAAAGAAACTTGGCGAAGTTATAACGATTTTCCCAAAAAGTGGGAATTGTACGAACGCACCCCACACGTGGGGTACATTCGCACACCATTTGTATCTTCTAGGAATTTATTATTTTCTCAGCTATTTTACCTGTTTTAGTCACCTTTTAGGCATATCTTACTGACCTAGTTTTATAATAATTATATTCTTGATTTTAATTTTTGTTAGTTCCATGGGGTGCATTCGTACAGTATAAAAATTACATACAATTTAAGTGTACGAAGGTACCCCAATCCAACCTGTCACAAAAAAATTATAATAAAAAAATAACCGTTATGGTAATCATTCAACTATTGTTAATTATAACAATCTTACGCATGTATTTACAAACTAGACAATTTTTTTTTTCTCATTCTATTAAAACTTATTGAAGACAGATGCTTCCAAGGGGAACCAAAAATTACTTTTGAGAAGCCAAAACACATATTAACTCTTTTTATCAAAGTCTGCTAGCGCACTACCATCATTTTTGGAGGGTTGCCTATACATTATGAGGGGCAGTCCCGTATACAACTTTGAACGCTTCAGCATGTTGGATAGTCGAGATATGACCTCTGTACGAAGCCTCCCGGTGTACGAATCCTACCCATCTTCCCCTAGAATCAAAAACAATTACCATAAATAATTCAATTCCTCAAGGAAGTGTTTTAGGATGCATTCTGTTCCTAATCTATATAAATGATCTGCCTAAAATTGCTGATTCTTTCTGCGTCATTTTTGCAGACGATGTATCCCTTCTTTTTAAATGCCCCCCCCATAAAATTTCACTTAATAGAATAAAATAAACTTTTCTCAATATAACCGCCTGGTTAGAAGCTCACAACCTGGAAACAAATACAAAAAAGACAAAAATCATACAATTTACCCCATACCAAAAAACACGTCTAGATTTATCTCCACTAACAAGAAGCCTAAATATTGAAGAAGTTCAAGGTCACACCCTCTTAGGCCTAAAAATTGATACTCACCTCAACTGGAAGGGACATATAGAAAAAACCAAAAGTAAACTATCACAATTTATTTACGCGTTAACTATCTTAAAAAGCAACACAAATATTGAATCCGCATTATCTGCCTACTATGCATATGCATATTCATGGCTACGTTATGGCATAGTAATCTGGGGCAATAGTGTAGAAACAAACCAATTATTTATATTACAGAAAAAATGACTGCGTATTATTGTTAATATCAAACAACGCACCAGCTGTAAACCACATTTTATCCAGCAAAAATTACTTACTTTGACTAGCCTTTATATATATGAAACTGCATTGTTTGTAAGAAAAAACCTAAACTTATATCAATTTGATAAAAATCCACGAAGAATAACAAACATCATCCTTCCAATACCTAGACTTGAACTATACAGGCAGAGCCCTTACTACATGTCTATTAAAATATATAATAAACTACCAACATTCCTTAAATCTGAACCAAAAGACCGTATATTCACATTAAAACTAAAAGAACTACTGATAAAAAAATGCTATTATAACACAAAAGATTTTCTTGAAGACAAATTATTAAGATAGATTACATTATTTAGCAAAGAAATAGCTTAGAAATGTCCTGATTAAAATAATTACCTACCTACATTTATTTATTCATGTTAAGCTCAGCCTAGTCAGACGAATTTATATAACTTAAACATAATAGTTATTATATCAACATAATTTTAAAGTACATCTAGAAAAATAGAACTTTGTTACTAGTTATTAAGTAGATAGAAGATCTCTGTAATTTTGTATAAAATACAAAATACCATAATATAGGTAGTACTTAATGTAAGTATAAGTCTACTTTTAAGAACTATTGCCATACCCTATTTGACAGGGTGCAGGAATACATACAAAACTCTGTATTATTTTTGTTAAGCAATAAAATACTGAATACTAGATTTTCATTTCGCCCCTGCGCACGGCTATTCTGACACACCAGATATGTCGTCCGTCAGCTATTGTAATCGTATACGTCTTTGACAAACAACATTATTTCAAATTATGCCAGCTTCAAATTAAAAGTTGCAACATTATATCTAACTTATCTATAGTTTCAAATGTTGACAGTTGTTGCTAAAATTTCTAGATTCAGATAAAGATTAACTAAGTTTGAATTACTGACGAAACACAAACTATAGGTACGTACATGACAGATATTGACATTCGTAAAGTATGGAATTATGACATTCAAATATTTTATTTGCGATAAATAAGAAGTTGAAGTTCAAATATGTAATGACAAGACATAATGAAATCAAATTGTCTATGCTAGAAATATCGAAGAGTGCACGAAAATGCAAATGTTTTTGGCGGCACTCGATATATCATCGAAGGATTGATACTTATCACTTGATATTTTATCCCGTGATACTGCGTATCACTCGATAAATATCACGTGATACTCGGAATTGCCCCCCACCTATTTCATAGAAGTTGACAATTCATGTTACTTGTACTTTGACAGTATGGTAATTTGACAATTGACACTTTGATCGTTCATTCATTCGTTCATCATACCGAATTGGACGGAATTAGAGGAAAGAAGTTGAAGTTGAAAAACTAACGCGGTAAACCTACTAGCGCGTTAATATTAGCGCAATTAACGCGCTACGTTAAAATTAGCCTTGCATGATCAGCCTGCTGACGCTTTAGGACATTATGTTATAGAACATTTTCTATTTATTTTAGTGTCCTCTGTCCAAATATATAACTTTTATTGTGCGCGGCGACTTTGAAGAAAAAACAAAATGGCGGCTGATTTTAGGGCCAAAATCTTCAAACCCCTTACCCTTTTTCCTATAAGACCAACAACACACTTTACACACGTACACTTTGCTATTATAAAGTGTCAATATAGTCAGGTCTTAGCAATGAAAAAAAAAGAGATCCCTTTTCGGTACAAGGAAGGGCCCTAACGTATAGTTAGTTTTAGTTAGTATGAAAACTTCATATTCCATAGACAGGATCGTCGTCTCGGTCGGCTGGCCATGTTCAGCAGTTAAAAGTTTACCCAAAATTTACCACGTTCAATGGTTTAACTGACTTGGGATGATCGATATTAGAAAAGCACCGACTCAAAAGTATCTCCGATAAATATCGATTGAAAAATATCGACATGTCTAAAAAACATAGATGTTTCCGGTAACAAATAGGAAAAAAACTGTCTTTACATTTATTTTATGAAATGTGTTTATTGTTATTGACGTTACAAAAGTTAAAGAAAAAAGTTTCAATCCCCAGTATTTTTTGGGCAGACTGCGTGTAAAAGGCTGGCTAGTCGCTTGTGGCTGTAAGTCGGTATTTTCTTCATCGCTCTTGGAGCTAGTTTGTTTATAAACATTGAATAGTGATGTGCCATACACCTGATAACGATCGCATTGCTTCATTAAATGTAATAACCACGAATTAAAGACTAACTTTAGACACATAAGTAGGTAGGTAGATATAATATAACTATTGTTTCTCTTTATTGTACTATCGATTTACACGTTTACTTCCAAACAATTACAATAGAAAATAATTAATTATGTAGGTACTAAAAGGAAAAGGAATTTAACAAAGAAACTTCATTGATTTGAATCAGTTGAGCCATCTCTAGATTGCTTGCAACAGTTTGCAGTTAACTTTTTTTAATAATATGATTTGTTTCTGTTCATTATTTAGAATTTACTTATTTAAATAGGTAACGTTTTAAATTTGAAATAATAAACATTGTATGACTTGGTTGATTTTGTGTTGTAATTTTGTACGAGCATAAATGTCGATGCATATTAGGGGAGGCATAAGAAGTGTAATAAGTCCACTGCTGAGTGAGACTAATATAGACTGATGACAATGATAATTGTCGAACTATTGTGAATCCAATGTTCATGAAAACCACCACACCAATTATATAAATGTTTAATATATATTAATAATAAGTAATGCTGGATAATTCATACATCATTATCTAGCTAGATAGATGTGTGATACTTATTCACGCCATTACTACTGAATAGATCTTGCCAAAATTCTGCATATAATATGTAGGTCTAGACTGGACGTTATAAAATATATGATTCTTATCCAACTGAGTCTTATCTTAGTAACTGATTAATAATTAGTTCCTGTGGACTAGAAAAAAGTTTTTAACGTTTCCATAGAAAAAAAATGTACTAAGATATTAAAATAAAACTGATTCCATTCGTAATTTATTATCAATCAATCAATCAATAAACTATATTTTATTGAATAAAACACACACACTTCTAAAACTATTATTATCTACACTTACATCTATTTTCTAAAAATCTAAGCCGTCACCAGAAGGGAGATGCCTAGAATGCTGGCAGCATTAATACTTTGAATGGCAATGCTAATTCGTTGACCGAAATAAAAGCCAGCATTCCGATCACCTGACCTGTGGATTCTATTAAGAGTTTTATAACATCTTTGTATATAATAGCGTGTGCCCCAGGAAAACAAGGACCTAGAGTTTCCACCCCAAATCGCTCGAATAGCTAACCTATGTCAAGATTAGCGTATTTTCGTCACTTGAGGGACTCCGCTGACGTTGCTGCAGAGCCGGCCCTTACTAATGACCCTGCAAGATGAGAAGGTGTTAGGGTACACACGTGGCATCCCAAACTAAAGGCCGACTCATCTTCCAAGGAATCAGATTCATACAGTCAGGTCTTTTACCATCATCTCGCATTAGGCCACGTAGTTCGAGAGTAGCTGCTACACTGCTGGTAAATTGCTATTGATCTCTCAAACCATATTTATTACAAACTATGTTGTAATCGCGAAATAATTTACAAATTTAAATATTGTTAATTTGTGAGGTAATGCTATGCTAGTGATGTAGATAGGTACTTTTTATCGATACGATAATTTTATGCCGATAATTTGGAGAAGTTATCGTTTTCTTTTTTATTATACCTCCAAATGAGAAAGAGAACTGGTGTAAAGTGATACCGAGAGCCAGAATTCATTGGACTAAGCATAGCCGAATATGTTCTGAACAGTGTAGCATTTCAGTGATTTTTTTATGGCTGCAGATTGAACTTTTATTAAGGTTAAAGCCAGGTAGTATTTTTTTACTAAGCTTTCATTGTTTCAGGATAATGATTAAAAGAAACAAGAAGGTTAGACAATGGATCGTATAATCGCACAAAACATAGGTAGGTATAACCACATTTATTTAATTGTAGAGGTAATAAGATATTATACTTTACTGTGTAATTATAATCTAGATTAAGCCCGGGACTAGGTATTAGTCAGTTGAGTTCACTGTTCGGCGGTCAGGAGCAAAGTGAAGAGTTCTCGCGGCTCTCTCGATCCGATGGCTCGTGTTGGATCCGCTCGGCTCGGTCGCAGGTTCGAGTCGCGATGTGACGCGATGCTCAGTTCGGTCGGACGGACAGTCGGACGGACGGTCTGTCGGTCGGTCAGTCGGACGATCAGGTGGAGAAAAGGACAGCGACAACATGATGATGATGAGAATCTACACTCAAATCCAGGACGGGAGCCTTTGAAATATTTGCCCAGAGAATATTTAAATGTAAGAGAATATGGAAATATCCAACCAGGCAAGGCCGGGGCGGGTCAGCTTAATAAATTAAAAATGTCGTTTTGATCCGATTGTTTTTATTTCATTTCGTATCATGAAAACTGCTGAACTGATTTTGATAAATTGTACTGTTCCCTAAGTTAAGAGATACCTAATCCAACAAATAAAGAATGCTCACAATCCAATTACGAGTTTCAGAGAAATGCGTAGGTATAGAAACATACATACAAAAACTTATGAAATTTGGCACACGTGTTTAGAAACCCACATAGAGTAACATTATGTGAATATTGTGAAATTCCAACAATGTTACATACGTATCGAATAGATAACCTTCTAAAGACATGACAATAACGTATGAACATTCAATTCAATAGTTAAATTCTGTTAAAAATAAATTGATATGGCTACTTCTGCAAAATCGGCACATCACTACCGAGACGAAAAAAGTGGACAGCATTGCCATAAGCAACCCATATATCTATCCTCTTTTTTCACGCTGATCTCAGAGCAATAACTACAGCATAGAGAGAGCGAAGAAATTACGATATATCTAAGCTCTTCTCTCTTATAGCGCAGATTGTGCTGGTTTATGAGACAGACGCATATCTATCATGTAGGCTTAAAGCTAAATGGGCATTCCGAAGATGTCAAATGGTCACACTTGGTCTCTTATTACACGACCAATTAAAAACAGCACAATAGTGCTTAGTACACGGTTAACCGTACAAAGTATTTGATTTAGTTGCTTACTACGTCGTGAATGTAAATACATGAGCTGGGTCATTATTTTACTAAAAAATAATAGATTTTGTGCATAAATCTGTTAAAAAAAAGGTGCAAAGGACAGAATAGATGCATAAGCTTATAACATGGCTTGTTTTGTGTTATCATGTAAATCACATTCATCAAGGAAAGAAAACTATGAATTTGTAAGCTTTCACCGGTAAGTGTTTTTTTACAGTTTTCATACAAAATCACGCGATATATTTGGATGTGATCACTAAAACCATACATATTATAGATTGCTATTGATCCCTCAAACCATATTTATTACAAATTATGTTGTAATCGCGAAATAATTTACAAATTAAAAATTGTTAATTTGTAAGGTAATTCTATACTAGTGATGTAGATAGGTACTTTTTATCGATACGATAAAGTTATGCCGATAAATTGGAGAATTCAAAATTCAAAATTCAAAGTGCTTTATTTCCTTTAGACCTTACAGGACTCTTGGACACGTCACAAAAACTCAGATTACATAAGTAAAACTAGGAAATAAAGTGATCACTTTGATTTTTTGTCCACTTCAATCTTTTTAAGGTAAAGTAAAGAAGCGAACAAGAAACCTTTACCTTGTTAGAATGTTAGTTTTCGAGTTGGAGCAAAACTCGTCCCAAGCTTTTTTATCGTCTAGATAATCTGATATTTTATAGTAAGCCTTTTTACAAAGGATATGTTTGACAATTTGTTTGAATTTATTTATTGATAATTTTTGCAACTCACTTGGAGTTTTGTTGTAGAAGCGTATACATTGTCCTTTAAAAGATACATTAATCTTGTGTAGCCTAGTTGTGGGCACAGCGAGTTTATTCTTATTTCTAGTATTGAAATTATGTATATCGCTATTTTTGGGGAACCGATTGATATTCTTATGAGTGTACAACAAGTTTTCATAAATATATTGACACGGTACTGTCATTATATTTATTACTTTAAATTTATCACGTAGGGACTCTCTGGGACCCATATCATAGATTGCACGAACAGCCCTCTTCTGCAGCACAAATACGGTGTTAATATCTGCAGCGTTCCCCCACAGCAGTATACCATAAGACATAATACTATGGAAGTAGCTGAAATATACTAAAGAAGTAGCTGAAATATACTATAGATTATTGACACTAAACCAATTGACTACTTTTGATATTGCATTATTTACATCGTCGAAGTTTATGTTTTGTCGTTTCATTTTAAAAATTAATGAAGTATCATCAGCAAATAATACAATCTCGTGATTATTCTTAACAAGATGAGGCAGATCGTTAATGTAAACTAGAAATAGGAAGGGACCGAGGATAGAACCCTGCGGTACACCCATGGTAACTACAGACCCCGAGGACCGTTTCCCATTAATGTCAACTCTTTGTATCCTACCGCTCAAGTAAGATGTAAGAAGATCCAAAGGAAGGTATCGTTTTCTTTTTTAGTATGCCTCCAAATGAGAAAGAGAACTGGTGTAAAGCGATTCCGAGAGCCAGAATTAATTGGACTAAGCATAGCCGAATATGTTCTAACTAAACAGTGTAGCATATCAGTGATTTTTTTTATGCCTGCAGATTGAACTTTTATTAAGGTTAAAGCCAGGTAGTATTTTTTTACTAAGCTTTCATTGTTTCAGGATAATGATGATGATGAGAATCTACACTCAAATCCAGGACGGGAGCCTTTGAAATATTTGCCCATAGAATATTTTAATGTGAGAGAATATGGAAATATCCAACCGGGCGAAGCCAGGGCGGGTCAGCTCTTAATAAATGAAAAATATCGTTTTGATCCGATTGTTTTTATTTCATTTCGTATCATGAAAACTGCTGAACTGATTTTGATAAATTGTACTGTTCCCTAAGTTAAGAGATACCTAATCCAACAAAGAAAGAATGCTTACAATCCAATTTCGTGTTTCAGAGAAATGCGTATTGTAACATACATACAAAAACTTATGAAATTTGTCACACGTGTTAAGAAACCCACATAGAGTAACGTTATGTGAATATTGTGAAATTCCAACAATGTTACATACATACGTATCGAATCGATAACCTTCTAAAGACATGACAATAACGTATGAACATTCAATTCAATAGTTAAATTATCTTTTAAAAATAAATTAATATCGATACTTCTGCTAAATCGGCACATCACTACCGCTACACTACATCCTCTTTTTTCACACTGATTGTGTTATAAGTGTGAAGAGTATAACTAGACTTAAATTTCGCGGTCCCTCTATGCTGTAGTTATTGCTCTGAGACGCTGATTGTGATATATATATATAAAGAGTATAACTAGACTTAAATTTCACGGTCCCTCTATGCTTTAGTTATTGCTCTGAGCGTCATATAAAACGTAGGATCCTAGATCTTTGTATAAATGCCATAGACAGGGCCCATCCATACCCTATAAAGATCAATGGGTCTCAGGGTACGTCCGGATAAAAGGGCCAGCGATGCGCCATGAAATAAGAAGTAGAAGTTTGTCCTTTCGTTAATTATTTAAAGGCTAGGACAATCAGAACAGCCCTGCGCAGCCCTACGGCACCGAAAACTCCACCAATCAACTGATAAAATCGTGAATTCTACGCATGGTCGATACCAAGAGCCCGATGCCCGCCACCCGCCATCTTGCCTCTGCCCTTTTTCACCGACCGGCATAGACAACACGGTTCAGTTGTCAGTGTCAGTTTTCCAAAGATTATCAATGTCATCATTTGGACAAACAAAACCACGAACAGAGGATGGATTTACATCTCAACGACCTTACCAAAGAAGCTCCCCCAAGTATGAGAATAAAACCACTTACCGCTACCGAAAATACACGCCTCGTCTACACGGCCAATGCCTGACAATGAGTCCGTCCACGGACGACGCTATAGTAGAACGCATACAGCCTTTGGCCACCACGCCAACAAACGCTATCAGGTACAGTTGTTGGCCACCTCAACCGCACTACAGGAAGACTGATACAGTTGTTGGCTACCCTACGATACTTAGCCACTTTCACAACACTATAGCCATCTCCTTTCCAGACTGCAAGCCCGGAGAAATAGTCAGTCATCGCTTCGGCTTCACCACACTCCCAGCCCTGAGAAATAGCCTCGTAATGAACAAACGCAGCAATTAGCCGATTATGCCTTGTTTGTTGTTGTTGATAAAGATACACACCCCGGGTTATTTACGTTCCATGTACTTACTACAGCACCCAAATAAAAAGAGGAAGATATCGCCATATCGCCATAGACTCGCTCGTCCAACCTGACATCATTCTTCCTGCTATGATTAATGCGCACACCAGGCAGACGCAAGCCAACACCGCAGCACGGACGCTCCGCCACCCCTACCAACCAACCGCACACATTACTCGCTTCAGCCGCGTTCTGTCGAAAAACACATAATCAACATGCAATAACATTGGTACTCTAGCCAATTATACAGAGCTGTCCACAAACTGTTTTTTTTTTTTTTTAAAGAACAGCCTGATTATGGGCTTGGGCACCTGCACATTACACACCGACTTCCAGCCTCTTAGCAGGTACATACTCTAGGTACGTCCTACTACCACCTGATCAACCATTGCTAGTTACCGACCACAGATGAGATCCACAGTGGCACCACCAGAGAGATGAGGGGACCGAAACCAGAAACACTGCTTGACCACAACACAGGTCAACACCAATTTCATCAAGCAAGACACATATAACTAGATCATAGAACAACAGAATCACAAGATGCAACCATATTCCACAAAACAACATCTGATCACCATTTAGAGACTACACAACATTTAGCTAGACGACTCAGACCACGACTAGAGAACCAATCTTGAATGAACTCAAGACACTCACCAGCTCTTACAAGCAACACCGTATGCCTGTAGAACTCATATTGAGACACCGTACTCAATATGCCCACACGCGTCCTCTCAGATGGCCACCATGCCAACAAGGACCAATCTTGGGTGTAGGGAACCCAAGACTATCTCACCAGCTCTTACAAGCAACACCGTATGCCTGTAGAACTCATATTGAGACACCGTACTCAATATGCCCACACGCGTCCTCTCAGATGGCCACCATGCCAACAAGGACCAATCTTGGGTGTAGGAACCCAAGACTCTCTCACCAGCTCTTACAAGCAACACCGTATGCCTGTAGAACTCATATTGAGACACCGTACTCAATATGCCCACACGCGTCCTCTCAGATGGCCACCATGCCAACAAGGACCAATCTTGGGTGTAGTAACCCAAGATGCTCACACTAGCTATGCCAAGCAGCACCATAACCAAATAACGACACAAAGACCTCACCTTCCAGCAAAAACAGCGAAACAGAAACAAAGATCAGAACCAAACAATATCATCCTTGAAGGACTGATGCTACATGAACAAGAACTAACAACAAAATATATCAGCAGACTACAACAGAAAAAACACAAAGTAGGAAAGCAAATGACATGATAAAGAGTCACACAAGATTTACACATAGCATGTGGATCAGTGTTTAGTGATCTGATCATGGAATTATTAAAATAGAACACATCTTAGCACCCATACTTACTCCATAATATGTATCAAGTTTAATCAAGTCTTGTCTTTGTAACATGTGTAACTGAACAAATACATGAACAGAACAACAAAATGCAAGACAATATTCAGGTTTTATAATTTTATCAACAGTAAACTAATTTTATTGTTTTACTTTCTTTTTTTTTCAATAAACATACACTTACTTTGGAATTGAAACAAATCTGATTTGTGAAGGTGTGACTTATCTTTATAATAAGGCACTTCTGATTCCCAGACAGTCTATGCTAAGTAGATTCTCTGGCACTATCACACACATATTTGGCTCCGTCAATCACTAAATCCTTATGTGCCTCCATGATTGATGTGGTCTGCCAATATCTAGTGTCAGGCATCCTCCACTTCCATTGAACCCTGAAAACAATAATTCACAAGAAAACATTGCAACAGATGGGCAAGTTGTGTCATTGACAAGACATCGGCTATGATTATTAGCATTGGGACATATTTACACCGGCTATGCTTTATCATTGGGCAACTACTCGATTAGCTTTGATTAGCTACTTATGTTGACGAAAGACATTTGTTTAGTTTCTTTCTCAAGATTCTTTATACCTAATCAATCAAAAGTATGGTCACATCACAATAAACCAACTAAAACCCAAACTGCTTGCTTAATAACCATACTACCTTTAGTATTTACAAATCAATCCAATAGAAGTATTCACAAAACCAACAATTTTAGCATGAAACGATCAGACCTTACCAGCACCTCTATTACAAACCAATTGCATTTCTGAACATCCATAGCACTTGTTAATCTCATTCTCTTAGGATAGTAGAAGGAACCGACTGTAGTACTGGTAGTACTGAAGTAATTGGCACAGAACTCCCGTTGTAAAGTCGCTTGAGTCTTCCGCCATTATTGGTGTGGATGTGCGAGTCAGACTTTTCCTAGTATCATTCGAGGTAAACCATCAGTGGGCGTGAAGACAGACAGGGTTACATCCCACCTTCTGATAAAGGCTAGGACAATCAGAACAGCCCTGCGCAGCCCTACGGCACCGAAAACTCCACCAATCAACTGATAAAATCGTGAATTCTACGCATGGTCGATACCAAGAGCCCGATGCCCGCCACCCGCCATCTTGCCTCTGCCCTTTTTCACCGACCGGCATAGACAACACGGTTCAGTTGTCAGTGTCAGTTTTCCAAAGATTATCAATGTCATCATTTGGACAAACAAAACCACGAACAGAGGATGGATTTACATCTCAACGACCTTACCAAAGAAGCTCCCCCAAGTATGAGAATAAAACCACTTACCGCTACCGAAAATACACGCCTCGTCTACATATTAATAATGTGTACTTTTACATATTTGAGATTTAGAAATTATTTATAAATAAAGAACAGAAAACTTTCGGTCTAGTTTCTTGAATCATTATAGTGCTTTGTATAAAATCGATAATAGACGCGAATTAATTATTTGCTTTACTTTAAAAATTTCTTTGTAGAGCGAAAAACATTATTGTCCAATTATTTGCTTTACTTTAAAAAATTCTTTGTAGAGCGAAAAACATTATTGTCCGGAAATTTACTGATTTTCATCATATGAGAAGAGTTAGAGAATGAACTCTCCGAGTGCAAAAAATGCTCCAATCTACAAAAACCTGTTTCAGCACAAACAATCACCGAAACAGATTAAAGATAAAATGAGAAAGGTACCAAAATGACTCAATATTAGCTACTCTTCAACTGAAGATTAATTTATCTTCATATTTGTAAAAACATGATAGTAAATTCATTTCACTATCATGTTCTTACATGGAACTAGGTGGTGGCTGGTGGCTATTTGCTATGTGGATAAAATAAATTTTTAATAACTTCACATTAATATCATTTCAGAATTATAAAGACAAGGTTCAGAACTGCCGGGAAATGCTTAGAGATAGATTCCGGGGACCACTTGTAGAACAGGATTTGAATAAAACTCTAACAGATATTTACAAAAGCATGTTTGATTTCAAAGATGAACTTGATAACAATGAAGTAGATATCTTGGAAGAGTTAAAGAGTGAACTGGTTCAAGAGGAACTTGACTGGTATGAATGTGATTTATTGTATAAAGTGAGGAAACTAAAAAGTGTTTAACATATTGCATTCTTATACCTTTTGTTTAGTTCCAGATGATACCAGAAGGCAATGTGGAATTAAAATATTAAGGGGCTTCTAAACAGGCAATATTTATCTGCAATATGTAGCTACGTAGTGGTCGGCCATCACATTCCAGCTATGTGCAAAGATGTATCTGCAATAGTATGATCAATTGTCCAGACTTGTAGACGGGCTACACTATCGGACAACAATGACTGATGAAATCACACTTATCGTAACATTGACAAATGACAACACACCTGTAAAAACCAATGTTAATCACGGCGTCACTCACAGCAAACTTCATGTCACTTAGAAATGGATACACTATGCCATAACAATAGAGAGCGACAGAAAAAATAAAAGAACTTGCTGGGCAATATCTGACAACCTATTAATACAACATTGGCCATAAGTACTGGCTTTATGGTCGGGACATTACAGAAATAGTGCTTGCAATATTGCTGGCCACTGTATTGCACCCAAGTATTGCAGAAAAATATTGGCCCTTTAGAAGCCCCTTTAGGTCTTGTTTGCCACTAATTCTTATTTGTTTCAGGTGGCTTAAAGAATATGAAAAATCTCAAATGGACAATGTGGATTGGTCTTCAGTAGAGCAAGATGACAGTGTTATATGCCCCATTTGTCAAAAGTGCAACTTCAAGCTTGAGAACAGCAATGTTTGTTGCTTTAATTGCAATACTAAATACATTTCTACGAAAACATTGTCCGAAATCAAAAGGAATATTGCAATTTGCTTAGAAAAACATGCTACTCAGTGCATGGTTGAGCCACAATTCACAATAATACCTGATCAAAATGAACCTCACTTGTTTTTGATTTGTGGAAGCTGTACAGAAATGAGTGTGCTGCTATAATTTATGATACTCATTATTTATAACTTTTGTTTAATTTGTTGTTTGAATTTTCTTTGTTCCTATTTTCAATGTAAGTAAAATAGATCAAAAGTAAATGTGATTTTGGTATGGAATACCATGTTGTCTGTTTTGATTTTGAATCTTTATGAATTTTAAGAGTTGTTTATTTTTATGAGGCGTCAGCCTTATCTCATTAGGACACCACTGTGGCGCCAGCGCGCCGCCCCGCCACCGTGGTGTTTTGAGCTACCAAGCGAGAAACAGTAAAACAAACACCACGGTGAGATGCCACATAGCTCTATACATATTAATGAATTTTTAATATATATCCAGCGGGTGATTTGTGTAACAGGAACAAATTTGGTAGTGCGACCGGTGTCGCCACTCCTGTCCTAACGAGAAGGGCCCTTAGGATTTCATAATTTAAAATTTCTAAATAAAACAATAATTACAAAATAAAAAATGACCTTTTTTATTCATGAAGCATGGTAACAAGGTATAATTGTATAATATTATTTCTTTGTCATTTTATCATCGGAATCAGAACATTTTATAATACATGATTAAGTTCTACCAAAAGATTAGACTAACGGTAACTTGTATAAAATGTACATAATTATTAATATGCAGTATAAAACAGTATCTTTATTTTGTATTAATAATTATAGTTTTAACTTCTTTTATCTGATACAACTGAGAAATTGAGGACAATTTTTGGAGTCATAATATTTAGGAAGTACTTATTTATTTATAATGATCTAAGTATATGCTATGCAATTATTCTAGGCCCGAAAATTATTTTCAGTTAATAAAATTTTATGTTTGTTGGTGCCTACTGAAATATATATGCTTTCAGTTACTATAAGGCAGATTAACACTTGTCTTATTCCATACCTACAATAAAATATATTTCTGATCCGCATAACAACATTTGTAGGAATATATGGGTACTGCTGTGGGTAAACATTATCTGTAGCTAAACCGCATTCAGTTGTTCTAACCTTAATGTATCCAAGAAAGTGGTCCTAAATACTCTACATAGTTTTTTAGCAACATAGAGAAAGAATTTTAAAGATTTGAATTATGTTGCCCTTGTTAAAGTTTAAATTTTAAGTCTGGTTTAATGCATACAATAAGTATTACTTATAAAAAGAATATCCCACGCCATGGCGCATGGCATAGCTTTTTTTTACTTAGGATATCATTATTATTATTGGTAAATCAGAACATTCCGGACCATGAAATACACTATTTTGAGTACAGGAAAGCATAAATCAATTAATAAGTTACTTAAATTAAAAACCACCACTGCGACAATCCTAATATGTTAATACCTAAATATATATATATATATTTATGAAGTAGCATTATGTAGATTAGTTAAAAAATTATTTCATTGTTTGAAAAAAAAAAACTGACTACGAATTCCATAATATTAACATTATTTTTTTTAGTTTTGTGGGACAAATTCAGGTTCATTTTCTATACAATAGCGAAAGAATCATCCACGTTATATCCATCTACAAGTACTTAAAAAATAAAATTCAAGTCAGTTAAAAATAGATTCAAGTGATTGTGTTAACAGACTACACAAGTCTGTTAAATTGTTTTAGGTATTAATTAGGAAAGCCGAGGTAAAAACATACAAATTAGTCTAGTTCAATACATAACTACTCAAACAAGTTTATTTTAGTGATTAATAATTATCTAGAAAATAAACACAAAATTAGGAAATCAACTTATCTAATCAAAATTATACCAGGACACTTCCTTTAAAATAATAGTCTAATGACTATTCATTGTTTTAGGGCTAGGACAGACACAATGGAATCCACCCAAAGGGAAACCATGTGGTTCCAATCTACAACATATATCCATGCGGATTCCATCGTTTCTGAATATACTTGGAAGAAAAGTTATCAATATAAATATTGTTTTATACCAGATTACTAATAAATTACATAGGTATTGTTTTAAAAGTTGCACTCACTGTCAATTATTACTGAAGTAAGAACAAAGTTGATCTATTATTGTTGCACAATAGTGAAACCAGTGAATGTATAGTAGGTATGTACATTATACATATATGTACAATATGTACATACATACACAACACAAGTTACATAAATAACAATCTAACAATCTCGTCTATACAACCTATGAATTGACATTTTGTCAGAGATCTTACTAATGTACATTTTTACCATATTCTTGCAGATAACAAGAAGCGACGACGCTGCGCGCACGTAGATTCAAAATATAACTAAAGCTAAATACCATTTAAAATTATTTACTACCTACGTAAAAAGATACAAATTGGCGCAAGCACGGGACATCGCGCCCTGCGGCGAATTTTCGTATTAAGGATTACTCACGCTAGGCTGTGCCGGGCCCGAGCAGTGTAAGTCGTAGCATGGTCAGTTACATACTTATAATATTACATAATTATAATATACATAATTATAATATTTTCTATGGACACACTCACGCTATACCGAACAGCAACCGAGTGACGGCCGAGCAACGGACAACGAGAAGACTGCCGACACGGCTCGGACCCGGCACGGTCTAGCGTGAGTCATCCTTATGCTTAGATGCAAGTAAGAAAAGGGAGATTGGGTACTAGCTTTTTGAAAGTGGAAGGCACAAATTAGGTCTAATTAGGTCCACCCAACTAAGTCGGACCTGCGCGGCGGCGGCGCGACGGGGCGGCGGCGGCAACAACGCCGCCGACGTTCGTGTTTTGCGTGCTTGCTATGCACAGATTTGCTATGATAATTTCGTCATTTGTAGACAAGGATAGAAAGATACGATACATTCGTGCGTAAAATGAGATGGCAATATACGTTTATTTGAGAGTCACCGTGCATGGTGTACCTATTGGTGTCTCGGTCGCACTTCGGTCTAGGTACGTTTTTCCATATTTGTTGTTCATTAGGTAGGTATATTGCACAAGATGGGAAATAGCGTGTGTCTTTGCGATTGGTGTAACACAACACATGTCATTTATTGAGTTAGCGCTAGGAGTGCGTACCGTATTTCCCTTATTCGTATAAGGTATTATGTCAATAAAATTTGTACCCTTTTGCATAATAAATAAAGTTATATTTTGAATTTAAGTGTTAGCAGCGTCGCATCTAGGTGTAAGCTGACCCTTAGTAAAACTTTTTATACAGAGTGTTCCATTCTATGATTAAAAATATTGTTTGAGAGTTTCGATCTCCATCGATTCCCCATGAATGTTTTGCGACCAAAACCTAAGTGATGTATAAAAATCGTGAACACATTGTGCTCTAAATCCGAAACCAAAATAATCGCAGAACACAGAATGAACCATTTGATTTTATTTGGATGTTTGGACATTCATGGACACCACAGGACCACTAGAATTGAATGCAACCTCTTAGAATGGAACAGACTGAAAAGTTTGTAAAAAAATATTCCTTTACTCAAATACCTTCTTACCACATTTTCAATCTGATAACACGATCATCGTAATTTTGCTTTTTTGGAAATTGATCAGCGAGTGCGTCATTTTGCAAACTTTTGGAATAATTTAAGTTATAGCCTAACATTTATTGCGTTTTTGTACGATATATCTATTTAATCATGTTTTAACACGAATTGTGTTATGCTAAGCACAATTAAATCATGTCATCATCATTTTGACCATAATATTAAATGTATATAAAAGTTAGTGAAATTAAAAATATACAATTTTATGTTTTTAACTTAAACTTATAAAATACCTAAATATATTGGATGCCAGTGTAGACGCACCCTAAACAAAAGCACACTGGATTACAACGAAGCATGTTTGTTCCATAATCTTAGGGAAATAGGTAAATAACACAAATTTTCTAAAATAATTCCAAATTCCTACAGCATAATATCATAACGTAACATTACAATTTCCTAATAAACTTTTGTATTTACTTCAGAAAAATATCCTTCATTATGTCTGCACACGATATAAGAGCCGCTACTTATCCACATTTCTGAGTGTATGGGTGTAATTATATTAAGGCATTTCTGAATTGATAAATGGTGAATCAGTTCTTTAATTATGACCCGCAGTCTTGCTTCTTATTTATATTAATAAATTAACACATGTAATTCCTAGCTTTGATTAACAATTATTAACAATACTACACTAAACTTGGTTTCAGATAGCTTGGCAATACAGGTCTTTGGCCGACTTATCCTTCACGAAATCAAAATAAACTAAATAAAAACAACTCTGAACTTAAGGGTAATATAATTCTTTGGAAAATTAATATTATTACGCATAAAAACGTTTGTTATTTTTAATTTAATAGGTTTTCAATAATAATATTCTGATGTTATTCGTATATATTTTATCAGACATTATTATTATAATTTGCTACTCTTATCCATAACATTTTTCTTTTATTATTTAATATATCACCGGTTTCAAATAATTTATAAATTCTGGTATTTTAGAACATTAAAATACGTGATTTAATTGAAAACCTAAAAGTCAGTAATTTTCCCGTTTTCGAAAATTTTGGGTTGTTTTTTTTGTTTTTTGCTTCCTAGTAGGTATGCTTGTACTACTACGATACCAAAGTGACGCTGGTATCGCTTTAGGTTTCTATGGAAAGCGTCAGAATAGCGATAAATTTCAATTATTTTGCAATTTCGTGGAGGAGGACGTAAACGACCTGTTTTGCCACCTTATTTGGTACTTAGTTAAGAAAACATCAGGAATTACTGGCTGACAGTTTGGGAACTTTAGGTAAGGCAATTAGGTCCAATCTGGCCCATACAGTGCAAGGATAAGTAGCGGCCGGCACACCGATAGTTTTAGCTATATTATAATAATCTAGTCTACAATTACTGCTAGTGGAGATACTTACTATATAGGTAGACCCTGGACGTCCATGTGGTCTTCTTGAGTGTGGGCGTGCGCAGTGGGCACCGTGAAATAGTTGTGGTTGTGCGGAAGGCGCGGACGCCGGGGGGAGCGGGCTGTGATCACGCGGGGCTTGTGAATCTCGTCCATTACGGATGGTGCGACGTATGTGAAACCCTGCAAATTACAAACTTGCATCTTAGTTATGACAGAACCCTAATAACCACGTTTTTAAGAATTTCTCTATTATTTTGTCCCTGATTAGGACCTGTGTTTCAAATATCAAGTCTGTAGGTACGCTGGAACTAAAATGAAGGAAGAAACTTTGGGGTTTTATTCATCGACGACGTCGTCCTCTCTAACAACGTCCAAGAAATCTCCACTGTGTTGACCAGGGTAGCGTACCTGATTCGTCGGTTATCCAAACGGTATAGCATGAAGGTTATTCAGGTCTACGCACCGACCTCGGCACACTCGGATGAAGTGGAGGATTGTACGAAGACATATCCCAAGCCTTGCATCACACCACTAAGGCTCACTTCAACGTTGTTATGGGAGACTTTAATGGCAAGGTGGAAACTCAGAATGGCAACGATTCCCGAATAGGCCCGCTTGGTTATGGAGTTAGAAATCACAGGGGGCAAATGCTAGTCAAGTTCCTTGAGAAAGTCGGGCTGTTCTTAATGATCTCCTTCTTTAAGAAGCAGCCTGAAACGAAGTGGACATGGCGAAGCCCTGTGTGTGCACTGTGACTAAAAATGAGATTGACTTCATCATGACGGATAGCAAGCACATATTCAGAGATGTCTCAGTGACCAACAGGTTCAATACCGGATCTGATCACAGACTCCTCCGAGGGTCTCTGAATATCAACTTAAAGCTTGAAAGAAACCGTTCAGTCCACGTTCCGACCTAATACAATCCAAATCGTGGTGGGCACCGAGAATTTTTAGCAGCTTCTCGGCAAAGATTTCTTGCCTTGGAACCCATTGATGACGTTGACTAGACCCTACACAATCTGTTCGAAACGCTGAGGAACGAGGACATCAAGTTTTGTAAAAAGCAGCGTACTGGCAGGAAATCCAAACTCTCGACCGAGACTCTCGGGTTGATGACAAGAAGACGGTAAACCACCCAAGCGACTTCGTCTGAGAAGTCAGACCTGAACAAGCGAATTGCGAAGATGGTACGGCGGCGCGACCTTCGAAGCTCCAACACACGCCTTATTGAAGAGGCCAAACCGAGGGTCCAAATTATTCACTCAGAAGCTTGTCAGGAGTCACCTGACGAAGCTTAAAACGCACGATGGGAGGACCGTATTGTCGAAGCCGGAGATTTCTGCCGAGATAGAGGATTTCTATGGCCGTTTATACGCTGAACATGCCCATCGTGCCCAACGCGACGACTACGATTCCAGAGCCCTGAGCCCCTGACACGCCACTACACCGACTAACTGCCAGAAATCAGTCAAGAAGAGACCGTGATGGCTCTGAGGCAGCTTAAAAATGGAAAAGGCCCCGGTGAAGACGGCATTACTTCAGAGCTCCTGAAAGCAGGAGGAGCCCCTGCTATACAGGAGCTACAGAACCTCTTTAACACCGTCCACCATTCACAGTGGGAGAACTCCAAAGGCATGGAGCGAGAGTTTGGTGGTGCTCTTTTTTAAGAAGGTGTAACAGTCCAGACAGTGGCTACACTGTTTTATGCAAATATTTTACATTAAGCGTTTCTTTTAAATAATATTTAACCCTAAAAATAAATCATTTATAAAACTGCTTTGGTGAACTACATAAAAACCTCATTAAACTTCTCTGAATAGAAGAATAGACAAATATTTTGAATTCGTGGCGCGGACATAAGGAGAAGACGGAAAAACAAAAATAGGAGACGGTTGGAAAATTGCTTTCAGACGGGACGAATGTAATTTTGTAAAAAAATAATTTATATTTTACCTAGAGAAACGAATAATGCATATCGAAAGAATACAACGTTCAGCGGTTATAATACGTTAAATACAAGGGAAAGATTTCCAACATTTGGTAATAGCGTTTACCGGAATGAGGTCAGAAATCTATTTTATTTCCAATTATAGGGCTATTTCAAGTTCGTGCGTATATCATTCCTATTTCATCATCTAGGTCATCTTCGATTCAACGATATTGTAACTAAATTGTATATTACCTAAAGAGTGTGGACTCCAAGTTTGCTCTAACTATCTTTAAATTGAATATTATATTTATGGGTCTTTAGTATGTGAAAAGCAACCTTACCAATTGACTTTAAATTCGGCAAACGGATTCGAGGCGGTCGTCTTCCATAATTCGTGAGACAAAGTTCTCGGCTGAAGGAATATCCTTAGATGATCATTTCGTCGGATATTTCAGGGTTATTATATATATTCTTTCGGTCTAAGAGTTATAGTGAAGCTTGGAATTCAGATTTTAAGGTTTTAGAGTAGTTTAGACCGGAGGAATAGAGGGGAGGCACACCTGAATCTACAGGAATCGAGGATTCCTAGTTTTGGGGGAGATTAATATGAATCTCAGTAAATGTAAATGTTGGAACATTTGATTCTTTTGGGTTCAAGTGTTGGGGATGGGCGGAGGCCTTTCCAGGATATTTAAAAAATATCCTAGTTTGAGTAACTAGCAATTCAATAGTTAGTTCATGTTTTGTATTAATAATATCCTCTAATCTTCTAGCTATTTTACTCGACTGTGTAAACGGAGGTTCATGTTTGTCAGGTTTAGGTAGGTTCTCTTCAGAATTAGGGTATTTTGTAGTTAATTCATTTGTCTTAGCTTCTAAAAGAATCTGAGTTACTACAACATAACGGGTGTCCTTCCACTAGACGACACTAGACGATCACATTGGCCATTATAAATCACTTTTCTATATATTCGTTTATCTTCAATAACTATCTCTTTGGAGGACGTTTCTTTGGTATAGGAAGATTTGCAGTTTCTTTCTGAATTTTAAGATAATCATAAATTATCTAATGATCTATGTTTAATAAGTTCTGTAATAAATGTCTTGAATCTTTAATTTTGAAGTTATATTTATTTTATTTATAATAGATAGGGTAGGGGTGTTACAAAGGGAGATAAAACCCTTTTTAAAAACTACTGACCATCACACTTCTGCCTGAGCCACGCTTATAAGCTTTTCTCACGATTAGTCACAAATCGTCTTGCTGATGACATACTCTTAATGGCGGAGTCGCTGGAGGAGCTGAACCGGATACTGGACGGCCTGGCTTCTGCCTCACGACGCATCGGCCTTGGTATGAACTTGGATAAAACCATGGTCATGTCAGGTCAACTATCCAAATCATTAATATTCCTAAGCGGAGACTTAGTTATCTCTGTTAAACCATAAATGCGTTTTTTTTTATTAATTAACAATAAAGCTAATTAAAATACTTGGTTTTATTTGAATAAAATTATGCTGCAATCAAATCAAACCCAAGTCTAGCTGGTCTGATCTTATCATTGTGTGAATGAATAGATTTTGTATTTTTTTTCAATCAATATTAAAAAAAATATTCATATTATTCGAATAGCAAAATTTAACGAATAGTGCAAACCCTAGGTAGCTTCCAGCGCGTGTCCTACGAGTTGCTCGCAAGTAGTTTCAATCTCGCAAGACGCGTTGCTTGCTACTTTGAATTTGTTAACTTTGAATAAAAAAATATTGTACCTACCTATGTTAGTGGCATAGCTTGTGCAACACACCGTTTGCACCAGCGCGCGGCGGAGCTAGGCATCAAGATAGCCTTTGTTGGATATTGAATTGCTCATCTAGTTATTATGCTTATCATTTCATCTTACCATGTTGGTATTCTATTAATCACATTTTATCGTAAGATAAAACAATCAGGAGACGAGTCCAGATAAAGCCCACGTTTATCAAGCATACATCGTGAATATTGGATAGATAGTGAAGTTATATTGTTCATTAGATGTTAATTTTGTGCAGCTGTAGCAGGAAAATTACTATTAACATTATCATCATTATTTCAATCGAAAGAAGTCCACAGCTGGACATAGGACCCAAAGATCGCAATACTGACTTGCGCGCCTGTATCCAGCAACTTTCAGCAAGTTGTATTACACCCTACATAATTGGTAATTGCTACATACTAACATACATACATGGCGAGATGATCTATAGCCTGGACTGGTGAGACGTAGCTGGCCAGTGTGAGTCATAGAAAAGTTTGGGGGAGACCTGTGGTGGGATAACCCCAGTAGTGGGATAACTTAGGTTAACAAAAAACCTATGTAAAGCATATGTAAGTGAATAATCTTACCTGAAACATTAAGTTGGCACTTTCGCTTAGCGTGGACTCATCTGGGGAATCTATAGGAGTTTGTAGTGTAAATCTTGTATCAAACTGTGACACGTCATCCTCGCTTGCCTGCAAAATAGAAATAACCAATCTATAGTCAGAAGAACACAAATTTGTCAGTCTGAACCTCCCACTTTAGCTGATGGCGAATGCGAAATGTTTTGAAATTATAACCCATAAGTTCAACTAGTACCTAATTCTAGTTTAGTCAATCCTCCTAATATTATAAAGGCGAAAATCATGGCCTGTTGACATTACGCTTTCTGGACTATTTTTCTGGGCTGGGAAAAATACATTTCAGGTCTAGCTACATTGAGTTATAATACTAAAGAGTCCCAATCTCTAACTGACAGCACTCAAAAAATGTCCGAGCGCCGTTCTACATACCTATACATTTGTTGTTATATAGCTCACAATGACATTTACGCCAATTAAAACGTTATCTTGGTTGAATAATGTTCAATGTCGCTTGTACGCAATGTCATAATAATGCACCGAAGACATACCGAAGATTTCCGAAGATGACCGACGGCCATGCGCGTACGAACAGGGAACAGGGCGAGTGGAGACGCTATTTGTACTAAATAATATTATAGGTCGTATTTGTGATATCATTATATGTGTATGTGAGTTTATAATGTACCTAAGGGGACTCCGAAACTAAACATCTGATTAAAAAAATATGTTAACCAATATTTAGAATGAATCTAGGTTTCAGAATGGACGTAGGCTATAATTATATTATTTAGCCAGGAGGAGCCGGGGCGGGGCAGCTAGTCACACTTATTATATGAAGATAGCTTATACTCTGGACTAACACTTATGCTAGGTACCTACTTTTTATCCCGGAAAACACGGGGGTGCAAATAATTTTAAATAAAACAAATTAATCTGTATGTATTACGAGTTTTATTTAGGTACTTTTAACCTACTGACGAATAACTTAATTACCTTGAAACAATGTTAATTTATTGTAACGTTGTTTTGATAATATAACTGTCCATTCAGAGCACCTTACGGGGTTTCGAGGAAAACAAGGCATACAAAATATTATTGTAATTTACACCATAAAAATATAGAACGCTATCGACTCATCTACTTTTTGTTCGGAAAAAATAAAGCATTTATCAACATGGTAATATTATTAAGTATAATAATTAATTTAAAATTCGTAAAAATATTAAGTATCAATGAACTCCACAGTTTTGTCGTTGGAACACAGTGTGCTCGTCACAAGCTCACGCGAGACTTTGTTTCTCTTTTACTCTTACATATTTGTTTAACGTGTGAAAGAGATACGCCTACGAAGTGCCAAGGTCAAGCTGTGAGCATTTTATTTTGCAGAAAATATTTAAAATTATTGAAATTAACATGAAAATACGTACTGTGGATACATAAATTCATAAAATTGTTATGATACTTACCTAAAATACGAAATACCATCCTTTTTTTGCACGTAGTTGCTGTTATTTGGGCAGGAAATGACCGAACACTTTGGCATCGCGAACGTTGTACGAGGACTGCGGTCGCCGTACAACTAAACAAAAACTCTGCACATAGCGTAGATTGTGCAGAGTTTTGGCGCGGACATTTTATTTCTGTGATTGTTACTCTATAGTATTATAACTCGATGTCTAGCTAGCAAAATTTAATTCTAGCTTGTACCTCTCCTATGCAAACTGAGCGAGACTTCCGACCCCGATGCGCTAAACTTGTAAAACTAATATACCTGATAATTCAGTCACAATCTCTGTGGCGCAGTGGGCGAAGGTCTGCCTGCTACGCAGGAGGTTGCGGGTTCGATTCCCGCCTCGGGACAAATGTGTGTACGATCTGCAGATATTTGATCAGGGTGTTCTGGTCGTTTTCTATAGTATTGTTTTATGTATATCAGTTATCTAGTACCCATAACACAAGCTCTGCTTAGCTTGGGGCTAGATAATGATGTGTGAGTTGTCCAGCATTATTATTATTATAATCATACCAATTTAGGTTTAATAGGTGGTTCCAGTCTCCTTGCAAACACATCATCCCAGCGGATGTGTTTGAAAAAGGCATGTCCCCTAACAGCGGCCGCTCCCGCGGCGCCCAAACGTTGAGTCTCCGATCGCTTCATAAGGCGCTTGATAAGGTCCCGCGCATCGGCGGTGAGGTAAGCTGGCAGCATCAGTTTTGCTTTCAGTATTTTCTCTATAGTCTTTGTACGATTGTCTCCTGTAAAAGGGGGCTGAAACAGAAAGTATGCATACATTACTGTACATAAAACAAAATCTAAAGTCTTATATAACTAATGAATAAAATAGGTTTATAGTATTATGTAGTCAACGCCACAATCGATTTTTCCCAGACAACCTTTTTTGTATATGGAATGGAAATAAAGTTTCAGTTTAATCTTCATAGTGGCGCCATCTAGTTTCTTATAGTTAAGTTCACTGATATAATAAAGCTTTGCTTAGCTTGGATGCTGTGTGAATTGTCCAGCATTGTTTACTATACTTATTTCATTATTGTCAACAGATCTTTATAAAACTCTGAAAAATCATCATCATCATCATGATGATTATTCAGAGTTTATAAAACTCTGAATAATAACTAAGGCATTTCTTTTCAGCCCAAATTTTCCAGATTTTGGATATAACATGGATATAATTTTGTTTGACAGTTGGTGTGCATAAATAAATGAATTACCTGTCCAATGAGCATGTCAAACATCAAGGCACCAAGGCTCCACCAGTCTACTGCTTTTCCATGGCCACTTCTTGTAAGGATTTCAGGAGCCCTACAAGTTTTTGAAATAGGTTATTTACTAATAAATAAAATAATCGATATTTTGTTCATGTTTTCTTTTGAAGTTTTAATGATTAATTTATTAATATATTAAGCAACCCAATCTGCATTATAAATTAAATATGTAATATATTTTTTATAGAAACTAGCGACTAGACTAACCGTAGGCACAAAGGCGGGCGCCTTTGTGCCTACGGTTAGTCTTGGAATCACTTTGAATCACATACGCGCGCAGGCCAGCAAAATACGCTATAATTTGAAAACAGTTAAAAAATACTAAAATTTGAGGTCGTACTATCAGATAATAGCGTAAAAACTTATTTCACTTTATGCGAAACTAAAATATGAGTATTTTTTTGCAGATTACATGAATAAAAATATATAAAATATATTAGTGAAAGTTACCATATGAGAGTTACCATAGATGAATCAGGAGTAAGTAACGACTGAATCACGACCGTAGACAGTGATGCATGATGATTCAAGTGTTAGAATCCTGAGTGACGCGAGGCATTCATAGCCCTTGATATTAATCCGTTTCAATCAAGAGTCGCATACTATATATTTTATACTATGACTAGGTACGAGAAAAATAAAAATTGAAGCTAAAATAGACATTTACTTAATGAAAAAAAAATGAAAGGTTAAGTTAATTTAAATGCACATTAAAATTGGAACATAGAAAACTCATTGTAGGCTTTGATGTAAGCCAGCCCTGATTTGTTGGATGGCAATTTTTCTACTATCGTCTTGCGGCCACCCTCTCTTTCATAAACTCAGACATTAACACATCTTCTTCATCACTTAAATGCATTTTCAATCGATTTAGTACACTAAACTTTGTGTTCGTTCAACTTAGTCTTCCAAATAGCGAAAATTTACTAATCAAACAAATCAAGTTACTAATAAACACAAAACAGTTTTTTTTAACTCCTTGTCGAAAATGTCGACCAATCAAATCTCGAGAAGTTATGTGCTCAAGGATATTGTATGTGGAGTATTCTTTGCAGAAGGAGTTTGTATCAAATATTTTTTGCGTAGAGGTTTGGTGTGTAGCATTGAGATGGAGGTCAAATATTATATTGGTGTCCTAAATTTCTAACAGCATGATTAAAATAAGTAAGCTTTTTAACGGTATAAATATGTATGATATAAATACAAATTTGGGTTTCCTTTTAAGATAGATAGTGGTGGCAGTGTACTTTGATTTATATTATGCATTCTTAAGCCAGGATCAGGGATTTGTTTTACGGCTACCTACCTAATGTTAGTATGTTTACAATTTGAAAGGTTATATCAAATAAAATATACTTACATATACTCAATAGTGCCACAAAAAGTGTGGGTGACTATTCCCTCTTGAATGTGCTCCTTACACAAACCAAAATCAGTGAGCTTAACATGTCCTTGCGCATCCAGTAAAACATTTTCAGGCTTCAAGTCTCGGTAAATAATTCCTAGGCTGTGCAAATGCTCCAGGGCTAATATAATTTCTGATAAATAAAAACTGAAATATACAGAAAAAATATTATAGCAGTTTTTTATAATTCAATATTGCAATTGCAATTTCTTGGTCATCAAATAGATTTATGAAATGTTAAGTCTATAATGAAGTAGGTATGTTTTAACATTCACTTACCTGGCAGTATCCTCTAAGAATATTCCCTCTCGCTCCAAGTGCATGAATAGCTCACCACCACTCAAATACTCTAATATTAAATATAATTTACCACCAGTTTGAAAGGCATATACTAATTCAACTATAAATGGGTGCTGAAACAAAAAGTATGTTGTAAAAATTACAAAGTACATAATAATAATAATATCCATACTAACATTATAAAAACGAAAATATATCTGTCTGTCTGTTACCTATTCATGTCTAAAGCAAACTAAATGAAATTTTGCAGGGATGTAAACAATATTCTAGGGCTGTCTCCAGGATATTGTTTACATCCTGGCAAAAATCTCAAAATACTAGCTAATGTACAGACATAAGCTACTAGAAAAGTGCGTAAATTAAATTTGAAAGCGCGTGCAAAGCAGTGGGCAGCAATTGGTCCATGCACATAAAAAATCATTTGGCTTCTGTCTGAGGCTGCGCACTAGCCCGAATAACAAGTATATGTACATCCCCAGGATTTGTCTAACTCCCTGCCCAATTTCATTGAGATCCGATCAGCTCTTAAGCTATGAAAAGGTAACAGACAGAAAGAGTTTGGAGTTACTTTTGAATTTATAATATTAGTAAGGATTATTATTTCATTTATAATCCTTCTGTTGAGACTGTTGAGCTAGACTACTTTTCTATAGATTAACAAATAAGTCTGAAACATACACAAACATGATTGACAGGTCTTAATCATGTTTGTGTATGTATTTAGCAAGGAATTAGAATGTATGCCAAGGACAGAAACATCCCCATGTCAAAAAATATAATGTGTTACATAGTCAATGTGTTACATGTCAACTTGGTCTGAAATAAATGATTTATTATTATAGTTACCTTTACTGCTTCCAGAATATTTCTCTCCGCTTTAGTGTGTGCTGTGTCCTTTTGGTTGCGTACAATGGAAGCTTTTTTGAGCACTTTCATGGCAAAATGTGCTCCAGCATCGGGGCCAGTGATTTTACGGACTTGAAAAACTTTTCCATATCCACCTTTACCAAGTACTTTGCGAAGTTCAAAGTCTTGCGGACCAAGTCGCTTGCACTGCCCAGGGTTTACGATGTCTTCACATAACTGGATGGTCTCAGAACCTTCAGCACTACAATGTGCAAAGATAATAAATAGTAACTGTTTTGTACAAGGCAAATACAGTTTGTTTTTTGAGTGTGTAAATACTTACTTGACTATAGTGTTAACATGTAGTTCAGGATCATAGTCTACCTGAAAGGTAAAAATATAATACCTTCAAGATGATAATAAAAGTCTGCATTACCTAACAAATGGCAAGGTTGTTTGAAAATAGGTATTTATTTCTATTCAGTGTATTCAGTTTCTGGGAAATGTTTTGATTAAAAAAACATTAAGATATCAACTGACACTAAATTTCAATCATATAATTTTCTTAGAGGTCTTGATTTTCTAGATGACGATCAAACTGAAGAGATATTAGAGGTTATAGGTTAGGTTTATATAGAAAGGATATTGTACAAAAAGGGTACCTCATCAACATCAATAATGTCGTCCTCGTCCGAGTCTCCAACAGTAACAGTATCAACGTCTAAGTCTAAATCGAAAACACCAGCCATATACGATGACATTTCAAGTTTATCACATCAGCAAGCACTGTTATTTTGGAACTGCGAGTATTGTCGAATACGAAATTTGCCCAAAATTCGCTATAACGTGGTTTTATTGTTTAACTTTCTCCTAAATGTATAGTATAATGTTTCTATTGAACGCTGATCTTCAGATAAGTTCAATAAAACTAATATTTAGAAAATACGAAAATTACAAAATCCACTACTGCGCGTACAAGGCAATAGTGAATGAATGAGTGATGATATGAACAACAGACAATACAATGAATGAGTAAAGTATTTTTAAGAGTGTGATCTCGTCAACGATCAATAGGGATGATTTTTGCCGTCCACGGATCTCGCTTCTTTGCGATACCTAGTTGGCAAAGCTGAAGGGAATACTCGCATTATTCTACTCGATATAAATATGGCGTACTGTCAAAACATGTCGTCAAACCATAGAGTGATTGCTTCGAATTAGCATAGATAAATTAAACACGAAAAAAGCCCTGGATAAACATCGATTTGCAAATGTTGAGAATACAATTTTTTAACAAAGATCCTAGGATCCTACGTTCCGATTTTTGCATATTGAATAATAATTGAATAATGCAATATTGAAGAGTCAAAGAAGAATGTCATTCATATCTTCCTCTTGACGACCTCAGTGGCGCAGCGGGCGAGAGTCTGCCTGCGATGCAAGAGGTTGCGGGTTCGATCCCCGCCTCGGAACAAATTTGTGTACGATCTGCAGAAATTTGTTCCGTTGGTCTGGGTGTTTTCTATGTATAGTAAAAAATATCTATTTATGTAATGTATAATATTACGTAGGTATATCAGTTATCTAGTACCCATAACACAAGCTCTGCTTACCTTGGTCTAGATAATGCTGTGTGAATTGTCCAGCATTATTTATTTATTTATTTTATTTATTTATCTCCCTGTCGTCACTCACTTTCTTTAGTCTCCGGCCGGAGCCAATTCTGAGTATCACGTGATATTTCATCGAGTAATACGCAGTATCACGGGATAATATAACAAACAAATGATAAATAAATTTTTTAGGACTCAATATATCATTGCTTTCGATGATATTATATCGAGTCACTCCAAAAATTGCATTCTCGTGCACTCTTCGATATTTCTAGCATATAGAATTTGATTTCACTATGTTGGAGCGAGGTTTGGGGCCAATTCTGAGTATAAATAATGATGCAAAAACCTATTTTATCTAATAAGCTCCTATTCAATAAAAACTAGATGAAATTTGTATTGCATATTGCACTATTAATCTTTGACATGAGTTGAGAAACAAGGACCACCGTGTAATTGTTTCAAACATCAAACAAAACAAGCAGAGACTAAAGACAGACCGTGTGCGACAGAGAGATAATGAATGATGTTCTTCTTTCACTCTTCGAAATGCGAACGAGTGCCTAGGACCACTCGTTGCATATCGAGCAACTTATCGAAGAAAAGCCCTCGATAAATATCGAATTGCAGATGTTGAGAATACGCTTGTTTGATTCGAAGCAATCACTCGATATTTTGACAGTTGTTGCCATTTTATCGAGTAGATATATTGCGAGAATTGCCTTCCAGCTAGTAACGAGAAGCCATTACGTATTAAACTGTAGGCCTCCACCACAGACAAGTTTTTTTTTCTTTTGTTATCTGTGGTAAAAAGACTGATTGAATGAATGAGTTATGTAGGTGATGCCACTCGAAAAGTAAAAGACAGATATAGCGGCGTTTAGCGGCAAAAGGCGTTTTCCTTATATGATTCAGGATAAAATGTGGCACCGGCGGCGGCGACGCGTCGTTGTCGGCGTCGTCGTCAAAAATTAAGTCGGGTTATTTCTGTATTTTTCTGTAATCGAAACTGCACTTTTAAAATTTGGTTCTTCATTTTTATTTACACCCGGTATAAAATAACAAGCAATAAGAAGAATTTAAACTTTCGTGGTTAATAAAATAATTAAGAACTTTTTATGAAAGGTGTCTCAATAAGATTCTATAGTGTTTATAAATAAAGCATAAAAAAATACAAATTTTTATTCAATCGATAGGTGCCACAAAAATGCTTAATGTATATTTCTGCCTTTTTGTTCCCGAATTCACTTACTATTTACGATTCTCCCAACTTTGGAAATATTTTAAACTTGCACAGCAGTTGGAGAGCATCATGTGCGACACAAATATACCTTTAGATGACAGAGCGTGACACCAGGCCACTCTTCCTATTAGATTGGGGGGTCTAGTTGTCCGCGAAATTTCTAGTGTTTCACTTCCAGCTTTTTTGTCTTCAGTTCATGGTACAAAGGATCTTATTCATAAAATTTTGGCTAAATTTTCACAAAATTATCAAATAACAGGTGTCGAGGAAGCATTAGCGTCTTGGAAAATAGCTTGTCCTGACACTACTCTGCCCAAAGTCCTCTCTTCTCAGAGACTGTGGGATAACCCGTTATGTGAGTTGGTACGGAAAAATCTTATTATTACGTCTACCAGCGCATCAGAACGCGCTCGTCTACTCGCCGTTTACGAGTGGGAATTAGGACTTTGGTTATATGTTTTGCTTTCCAAAAATTTCGGTACTCTTTTTGATAACAACTTATTTCGGGTGGCCACCTCTTTGCGTTTAGGTTCTCCTTGCCTAGTTACACACCGTTGCTAGTGCAGCGAAACCATTGAAAAATTCGGTCACCATGCACTAGCATGTGTCTTTAGTGCAGGACGTGTGGTCATGGTTCAATTGATGACATCATCCAATGGGCTTTTACCAGCGTCAGTGTAGCAGCTACATTCGAACCACATTTATTCCACTTTTATTCTTACTTTTAACAGTTTACAGGTCAAAAAATCAATATTTATAAAATTATGTAATACTACATAAATTATTTTAAAATATACACAACATAAAAGTATCAATCATCACAAAATAATTAAATTAATATTGTAATAAGTAGGTATCATCAATTACATTTTAAAATCATAAATTCCTTAATATCATAAAATAATTAGGTTATCGGCCACTCTTTTAATCTAGTTTTAAAGGACGGCGTGGACTGCGCGCTGGTGACAGATTTTGGGATACGGCTGTCTACGAACAACCGTAGACAGCCGTCCCCATAACGTGCTACAACTTGGCCAAATGCGAGATGATGGTAAAAGATCTGACGGTATGACTCTGATTCCTTGGAAGATGGGTCGGCCTTTAATTTGGGATGCCACCCTACGTAGATTCAAGAATCTATTATTGTCCATAGAAATATGATTTTTAGTGTTAAAATAGTTTTTTTAGATAGTTAATTGATATTTTTGTCATTAACCTCTTTATTTTCAACAACTTCTGTTATTTAATAAATAAATTAAATTAACAAATATAATTTTTCGTAGGAAAAAAGACCCAGTAGTGGTGAAATCATCTAAAACAACTTTTGCTAAGAGACAATACAATAATCAATCAGCTCATATTTACAATATACTAAATAAAGAATTAGGTATCTATCATGTAACTTATTTTCATTGTAAAGAGGTCATTATTGAATGGCTTATGAATAAAAATTATAAAGAAATAGAAAATTTAGTACAAAGGATGAGAATTTAGATGAATTAAATTAGTAATCAACTTAATTCCGCGAAATTTCTAGTGTTTCACTCCCTGCTTTTATGTCTTCAATTCACGGTACAAAGGATCTTATATATAAAATTTTGGCCAAATGTTCACAAAATTGTCAAATAACAGGTTTCGAGCAAGCATTAGCGTCTTGGAAAATAGCCTGTCCTGAAACTAATCTGCCCAAAGTCCTCTCTTCTCAGAGACTGTGGGATGAGCCGCTATGTGAGTTGGTACGGAAAAATCTTATTAAAACGTCTACCAGCTCATCAGAACGCGCTCGTCTACTCGCTGTTTCCGAGTGGGAATCAGGACTTTGGTTATATGTTTTGCCTTCCAAAAATTTAGGTACCCTTTTAGACAATAACTCATTTCGGGTGGCTACCTCTTTGCGTTTAGGTTCTCCTTGCCTAGTGCCACACCGTTGCCAGTGCGGTGAAACCGTTGATAAGTTCGGTCACCATGCACTGGCATGTGTCTCTAGTGCAGGACGTGTGTCCCGCCATGGTTCAATTAATGACATCATTCGTCGGGCTTTTACCAGCGTCAGTGTGCCAGCTACTCTCGAACCACGTGGCCTAATGCGAGATGATGGTAAAAGGCCTGACGGTATGACTCTGATTCCTTGGAAGATGGGTCAGCCTTTAGTCTGGGATGCTACGTGTGTAGATACCCTAGCACCTTCTCATCTTGCAGGGACATCAGTAAGGGCAGGCTCCGCAGCAACATCAGCGGAGTTCCTCAAACGGCGAAAATACGCTAGTCTTGACAGAGGTTACCTATTTGAGCCGTTTGGGGTGGAAACCCTAGGTCCTTGGGGTCCTGGGGCACACGTTATCTATAAAGATCTTACAAAACTACTAATAGAGTCCACAGGTGATCGGAATGCTGGTTTTTATTTCGGTCAACGAATTAGCATTGCCATTCAACGTGGCAATGCTGCCAGCATTCTGGGCACTCTGCCTTCTGGTGACGGCTTAGATTTTTAGTAAATAGATGTAAGTGTAAATATTAGTTGTAATTATTTTTTGCTGTTAAATAAAGAACTTCATCAACTTAATGGTGATTTGTTTATTTTATATAACTTTAATTTTATTTTTATTATGTTATGTACCTATTTGAGTAATTTATCTTGTTATTTGTACCTATGTTTTAAAACTGATTCTATGTAAGTCACTGGCAAGAGCGGAGTCCCCAAACACAAGCAATTATTTGCTTAAATGGAGGCTCCCAAATCCAATGTAGGTGTATGTAATCCTATGTTTGTAAAAAGATACTGCAATAAACGTTTTTATGTTTATGTATATGTTATGTATTTATTAAAAAAAAAATACACAACGAGATTTCCCATACACTGTCAAATAATTTTATTAAATGAAATTGTGAATAACAAGTGATTTAAAAGTTTTATGAAACAAGTTTACAATTTTGCGATGACGACGTTCCAAAAATTTCCGTTGTTAACGCCTTCGGACTGCATAAAAGCAGAAACCGTTCGTTACGGAGCTCACTTTGTGTTCGACGTTTCAGTTGGCAGGACCTAAAAGATAAGTACCATGATAATAATTGGTCGAGTTCATAACGGATATCGGTTAGGTCGGTTAGGTATACCGGTATGTAAATCGGTACACAGGTACGGGTTGGATTATACCGGTACCGATATCGTTCATACCGGTATCAAGAGTGCCAGTATGGGTGGAATACCGGTATAGAATACCGGTTGTGGAAATCACTTGCAATATTAACAGTAGTAAGTATTAAAATTACGTCAATTGTTTGTTAGTTTTAAAATAATTTATTTTGTTGAAGTTTGATGTTGGAAGTAAAATAATAAACTGTATTATAATGTTGTTAGTGTGTTTTTACTGTATGGTATACTTTGTTTAAAAACTTTATAATCATAATCTTTATTGCATGAATGTATGTACAATAAGTTCTTAATTTTAAATATATCCAATACAAACTACCTCTAAAGGTAAAAAAGCGAGTTTTAACACGCCTTATTATTTGACGTGTAACAGAATTCCGAAACTTTTCGCTGGAAGCATTATACCTACTTCATTAAAGTGGGTGAGAGGGTGAGGTGAGGGGTGTAAACATAATATATTATATATTATTTTCTTACATGTACGTACGTAAAGTTTAGTTAAAGTTCAAGACGATTTTGTATTAATTATTAGGCACCAGACGCAAACAAACAATGTACACAAAAGAACTGAAATAACTTAGAGGGAAGTGAAACCTTTCAATGGCTAGTGACAACGACAAAAGTTCGACTCATAACTTGGATGGATCTCTGAAAATAAATAAGAAGAGCAGCAATTCTGATAACATTGGTAAGCTAAGATTCTTGCACTTCTATACAAAACACTTCACGTCGAAATAACTCGTATGTAAACCTCGTATTATAATCATAACCTTAAGAGTGCTGTGGGCACCTAATATCCTTCTTGTACTACCTCTGTATGTATAAAGATAAACACAAGTTAGATTTACTTAAATGAAAATAATGATATAGTTTGCATTCATATAACACAGCTCCTGCAGATAATCTTAACTGCATTATAATAACAAAACAATGTGAGAAAATATTAGTATAGAAGGTACTAAAGAAAGTTCTAATCTAAAGCTAAAACATTACACAAACAACAAACCTGCTTTCTTGAACTTGTTTAATGTATTACTTATACTTATTACACCAATTATATTTGCCTTGTTAAAAGCATATTTGAAGGTGCACAGTGGGACGCGGATAGGTAAAAATTTGTAAATAAAACAGCTACTTTTTACACACAAAATATAAAGAACAAGTAACTTTTGTATGACAGAACACGAGATTGATTCAATAGTATTAGACAGCTTCTGCTATGAATAGGTACCCAAGTTAAATGTTCATTTATTTTGGTGCGGAAGTTAAACCTGAATGAAATTATTCAAAACGTGGTAGGTACTTCATAATATGATGGTACTTAATATGGCATACTAAACCTCATCTTTTTGTGCTTGGGTCTCAAGCATCGATGGAGAAGCCTCTAGAGCTATCTGGATTGTTAAAAATGAAAATGTTGATTATTAATATGTACAGTCAAGAGGCAATGAAAAAAGCAAATGAAGATAAATAAATTAAATGCAATAGCTTCTTGACTCATACGTACAGCAGCCATAAAGGGTAAACAGATGTTGCATAGCTGCATTCATAACATGAGATAAGGACAAAAATATGAATAAAACTTGAAAGTGTGAAAGAGACCACACTACTTTTACTATTGTGTCAGTAACAGCAAATATGACATTTGATGGCTGTCAGTCAGGCAGGACTGTCAGTTGGTGAGTAAGTCAGTGATCAAGCAAAATGTGAATTTGTGTTCAAGTTTTAGAAGATGTTGAGTTGTAAATCAAATGGAATCAAATGAAATTCTACCAGCCATGTCCATATCATTGGAAGAAAGCACAACTGAGAGAATACCACTGTTATTGGAAGAAATTATAAAGAAAGTTCCAACCCAGAATAACACAGATTCAATTCAAAAAGATTATTTGTTTGTTGTGATTTTAGTTTCAATGTTTGAAAATGGATTTGTGCTGGTAGATTATGAATGCCAACCAATAGAACAATGTTCAATAAATACCAGCCAACTATCAAAATGGAAAACTCAATCAGGAGTCTATGAAGCATTTTTTGTTTTATTAGGTTTCAAGAATGTTCTTCTGAAGCTTATAATGAGCCCTTTAGGTGCAATGGTCCTTGTAAATGTCGTAATAAATGACCTCAACTCTGAAACCTACTCTGTGTGTCTACCTGTAAGCAAATTTGTGGTCTCACCACAAGCTACTACAATTCCAATGATATTTCGGGACCTTAGGCATCTATCACTTGCCCTAAAAAATAAAGTGCTTGCTCCAGTAAAAAGTAGAATTCTTAGTTATCATGGATATGCGAGTGCAAGCCTTATTGGATTGCCTGAAGAGCTACTTTTTAAAATTTTACTGACTCTTCAAGTAAAGGATGTTCTAAGTGTGTCAGAAACGTGCACAACTTTGAACATGGTATTGCAATCAGATATTTTATGGCATAGCATGACAAAACGAGATTTTGGTGCCCGGGAAATCGCTGCTAAGTCAGAATCATTAGATTGGAAGGAAAAATACAAGGCATCATACATTGAGAAGCACAATCGATCAGGGAGAAGGGCTCTACGAGTTGCTGGGTCTTTACATGACCATATGGATTATTCTGATTATGTGTCCTATATAGACAACCCAATGTGGAATGTAATAATATAATTGTTTTATTTCATAAACCATTTTTTACTGCACATAACTGTTTTTCTTTCATAGCTTATCAAGGCAATATTTTTTTTATCTAATCTGCCTGTAGTGAACCCTTGTTACATTCAAACACATTTCATTAGATGTGTTTTTATTATGCTATGGCGCTAATTAAGGGGGGCCTATGTCCAGCTGTGGACTAAATATAGTCTGATGATGATGTTTATTAAAAATAATTGGAGTTCAATACAACAAGGCTACATGGGCACTGGAGCTTAACATTATTTATTTATGTATAAAAAGAAGAAATAAAGAAGATTTTGAGAAGATATGTGTGGAAGTCTTGGAGGTCCCAACTCAAGTTGAAACAACTTTAACAAAACTAATTAATAATATTACCAGAGATAATGTTTTGCATAGGAACCTTTGATTTAAAAAGTTTGGTCCAACATTATTTATTTATGTTTTTCACCATAGGTCAGCACGGTGAAAAGCACAGTTTGGATGTTGTCCCTGTTGGGAAGGGTGGTCGTAACCTGTCAATACCCTTCGATTCCACAACTCTTAATGGGGAGATAAGTAAGTATGCTTTCTATTACATTTTATTATTATTAAATATATTGTGGGACTACATATTACATGATATTACGAACACGTAGATGCGGTAGGCACCCACCTATACAGGGTGTAACTAAAATGAGGGACCAAACTTTCAGGGTTGGGTTTAACTTTGATCACAGAACACGGAAAAATATTTTAAGACGCAAGTTTTCGAAAAAATCAATAAAAAATAAATTACCACTAGACTGATGTATGTGCGTTTTGTCATCATTATAAAAAATATAAAAAGGTCTAGCTAACTGTTTACATCCCTTTTAAAACACAATACACCTTCGTCGAGATTTTTTTACTGTGTTTTGTGATCAAAGCTTAACCTTAACAAAAACGAAGGGCAAAACTTTAGGGGGGTGGGGCTTTAAGTTTGGTCCTTCGTTTTTGTTACACCCTGTATACGCAATTAAAAATATCTTCAATTATATCGCCAAAAAATATTAAAATCTACTTTTCTTACAGAAAGTAGTTGATATTTTGCACTTTGCTATATTGTACGTTTAAGGGGGAGTTAAAACGAAACTAGCTCCACAGATTTTTTTTCTAATTATGTAAAACAAAGACAATTATTACGTTATTCAAAGGAATTATTGTTATTATAACATTTGTCAACATCAAATTTTTATTAACAAAGAAAACGACTATCAAATAGACAAATTAGAACTAGTATTTACCTACAGTTGAAACTACTCAAGCTTTATTTTATTCCTACTTTAGAAGTTCTTGCTCATTTTATTTTTGTGTTAATGTGGGAAACGCTACTAATATATAAATACACAAAGATATTCTAAGTAAAGAGATTCCACATACGATTAAAATTGACGTTCATAAAAATCTTAACACGTAAGAAATCATGTCTATCAAGCCCTAATACTTCCTTGCGATCGACTAGCTGATCAGTGATCACATACATGCACATGTATCTCTATCGACCGATGTGGCGCGGTGGGCGAAGGTCTGCCTGCGACGCAGAAGGTTGCGGGTTCGATTCCCGCCTCGGAACAAATGTGTGTACGATCTGCAGACATTGTTCAGAGTGTTCTGGTCGTTTTCTATATATAATAAAAAATATCTACCTATGTATTGTATTATATTATGTATATCAGTTATCTAGTACCCATAACACAAGCTCTGCTTAGCTTGGGGCTAGATAATGCTGTGTGAATTGTCCATATTATTATTATTTATCATAATTTCCCTCTACACCTGTGATGTAGGTAGGTATGTATGTATTGATCTGTCTGCTGTACCTACTTAACATGGCTTCTACATAAATCGCATTAAAACAGTGCAACGGTGGTTATGTTATGGCGACTGAGGATTACTACCTTCTTGTTTGGTATTTAGGTCTCGCCCATTGTCACTCGTTAATACACAGTAGGTACTTAATCTTTAGTATATCTAGTTACGGAAAAATATAGACAAGAAGGTAAATTTAAAGTAAGTAGGTGCCTATGCCTTCCAAGCTTGAACTTCCAAGTTATCTCCTGCTCTGCTATTTAACATGCTTTATGTTGCAATCCAAGCCCTGGGTTGGGTCGAGCATCCGAGACGTTCCATTTAACTATGGGATTTGGTACAGCGCCTCTAAATTTTCGAAAATTAAGGCCTCGATACTATTGAAAAACTGAACTCAAGGTAAAGGTCACTTGTTTATTTGTATCTTAAAACCTCTCGCGGCCAATTTAAAACATTCGACTAAAGTATATCTTAAACGCTTTGAAATAATACGATTTACGATACGAAGGATCCGTTCCTCGAAAAGGAATATAACATCAAGTGCGAGTAAGACTCGCGCATCAAGGGTTCCGTACAAACTCCTACTCTTCAGCAAAGAAATTAACCCAGACGAATAAGGCACAATAATTTTCACAACAATGTACTATTTTCTATGAATAAACCACAAATTTACGGTTTTCAGATTTTTCCTTTAGGTTCTTGTGCTATAAGACATTGCTTCTTGCCAAATTTCATGGTTCTAGGGCAACGGATTGTACCCTACAGGTTTTTGGTCTATGGCGACATTCGAAAAATTTTTTTGTGAAGAAACTACATATAGACCGTTTTCGGATTTTTTCCTTTACTTGTGTTAAAAGACTTTGCTTGTCACCAAATTTCATGGTTCTAAGTCAACGGAAAGTACCTTATAGGTTTTTGGTCCATGGCAAGATTAAAAAAAATATTTTTTCTGTGAATAAACTACAAATTTACGGTTTTAGGATTTTTCCCTTTACTTGTGCTATAAGACCTTGCTTCTTGCCAAATTTCATGGTTCTAGGTCAACGGGAAGTACCCTATAGGTTTTGTGTGCATGTGATTCCCTTGGAAAATTAAAAAGAAATAGACATAAACAGCTGTAACTTTTGATTGCGTTGACTTAAAAGTTTGATTTATATCGAGGCTTCAAGAGGTTACGAGCGTATATGATGTGAATATCAACTCGATAACTCCACGCGTTTATGAGAAAAGAGGGTTGACACTGTTGACAGACGGACAGACGGACAACAAAGTGATCCTATAAGGGTTCCTTTTTTCCTTTTGAGGTACGGAACCCTAAAAATCACAAGTTTTTCGCCAATAACAAACGAATTGCTTTACAAAATCCTCGAAAGCTCTGAGCGATAAAATGTGATTTGCAATCTGCGATACGATAATTAGCGTCCCCTATGTCGTGCCCGTGTGCCAGTCCCGAGAATATCGGAAGGGTGAGAGATGCGCGTGGGATGCGCCGCGCAGCGTCCGCTCGCTCTCTGTGGCGCCGCCATCATCGCCGAGCTGACGTGTGTCGTGTGCCCAGAGCCGAGTGTCTGCCGCCGCCGGGAGCACTCCTTAGATGTAGGGCCCCGTGCCGTACTTGCGTGCTGATGGGCTGGCGTAGGTGAACGGTGGAGGGCCCGCGCGCGCCGCGTGACAAGCCGCCGTGGCGGTGCTACGGACCCATGCTCACCCACAGTCGCTCCGACGGAGATTTCCCGGTGTACACTAGAGGTGAGCGTATCCATTTGTCCTGCTTGCCCATTTGTTGTTTCGAGTTACATCTTTCTGCATCTTTTGATACTCCGTTATTTCCCCCACATCTGTTTAGATTCGATAACATATTAAATGTCCATGCCTCCTTTATCTTTCGTTTGTCCTCGCACATAATCAATCTAAATGTTTGTGCATGATTAGTTTTCTTTACAACCATCTATTTAATTGAGGAAATGATTTTTCTATATTTCAAAAATTACAGCTAATGTATTGTTTGCACGACAATGTGTATCTAATAGTGGCGTCGGAATGTCGGATGGAGGAACCAAGAGATTTATAAATCAATATCCTTGGACGCCTGTATTTACAGATGAGCTACGCTTTGATGTACCTAACTTGTTCTCTATCTTTCATATACACACGTTGATTTTATTTTTGTCACGTACTTCTGTCTTATTGTAAGGTTAACATAAACAATGTTGAAGGCATTACTCGATTCACTTCATTGAATGTCCTTACCAAAAATCTTTGATACTCAGATATATCAACGAGCGTTGGTGCCTTCACATTATATTTTGGGAAAATGCTTTTATATCGTAATTTTTGTTCAGGCTTCACTGCATGTATTATACGCTACGCAGGTCGCTAGCATGAAAATTATGGTTCGCTAAGTTTCTAGGGCATTATACACCTATTAATACATAAAAGCTACACGCCTAATCTCACCGGGCCCTCTACGTCCATCCATTAGGCCATTGAAGTGCACTGTGACCATTCGAGCAGATAGTATTTTTTACACCACTCGTTCGACATTGAAACAATATAGCTAGACAAGGCCTTTTTGTTATAATACTTCTGTTAGTTCCCATCGATCTTGACTTTTACTATTATTGTTACGACCTAACTTGAAACGATGTCGGTAGTTTTTATTTCAATCTGTACCCAACAGATTTGTTTTTGTATCCACTGAAGAACTTATGGAAAATAAGTTCTGTTTGTGGGATTTCAGATGGTTGTTTGAAGTTTGACTGAAAACTGTTATTGCTCAACATAAGTCCTGTAAACATTATAGCGTTCGATGAGAACATGTAGGTACCTACCAATATAAATACCGTGATAAGTACAACGCACTATCATTTTCTACTATCTTATCTGCATGGTTGAAATATCTCAGTTTTAATTCTCGTTCCGATCAACTTACACTCAAATATATTTTAATAGTATGGAGTGCGGAAAAGTGCCGAAGTGGATGTGACATATTAGCGTTTATGATGGATAGAAGGACTAGACGAAGGCCGATCGACGATGATACGAGAAGTGACTCTGGAGATATAGAATCGGAAGAATACGATCGTAAGTTGATCAAAATTGACGCTCAAACGACGCTCAAAATGAGCCTCGTTGATTATGCTCTACAATTCGACGAATTTATAATTTACATTTAGATTGGACGTATCATTCGGTTATGCTTGTTAGATAAACATATTTGAACGAATCATCCAAATCATGTTTGCTTAAGTAGTTCAAATACTATAATTAGTTACCTTTTAATTTTGTAGTAGAATTCCCATCACCTATGTTAAATAATATGTTATCAATGTGTAGAGTAGAACGCCGTCACTCAATACACACCGATAAACATGTGCGCGTGGAAGTAAAACCATTGTTATATGCTGTTATTTGATAAAAGCCTATCTTAGATTTCTGCATATTTTAGGCCTGCATTCTAAAATTCAGAAATGGCACAGGTATTTTTAAATTTCCATTCCAAAGTTTCAAATACTGTAGCTCTATGTTGAACACATAACGTGCAGGAATATTGCGATTCTCATGCTATGAATAAAGTTGCATACGTATGACTTGTCTAGCCGAGCTAGTTTACCCCTGGGCCGGTAAATAGTCATTGAAATACATTGCACTATGCACACACCTGCTTTTATTCATAGCTGCCGGGAAGCGAGCGGGGCTCGCTCATGAGCTCATGATAATGTGATGGTATAGGTACATCTTCTATAATTATTTATCTTCCTATATTTCCTGCTCGTTTAACGTTGGTTTTATGGAAGTAAGACTCTGCTAACTTTAAAATTGCACTGTTGTACACGATGCTTAAGACTAGATAGAGTCTAAGCCAGAGCCTTTATAAGAGTTTTCTTTAGATAAGCATTTTAATAAGATCTTGTCTTTATTTCATTTAAAAAGCTTACATGTTCTTACCTATACAGGTATAAGTATAGGATTGGAGATCTGTGTAACTTATAGATACCTTCTACAAGTTACACAGACAAGTTTGAGACCACGATGAAGGTAACGAGATGAAGGTAACCCAGTCTTTTATATCAATTATAAAACATTGAACTTGAATCCGTCATTTACCTTACGTACTACTCGTGTTCTCTACGTATGTATTAATATGGACTGTAATTGAGAATAATCATCGAATAGTACTTGTGTATGCTCGCTCGGTGACTCATATTTCTTCATTCATCAATTGCGACTCGAATTTAAAATACAATTGAAAATCGTAGGTATGGAAGAAATTATGAACTGGGAATTTATCATTGGCCAGACATTTGTTTACTCTACATTGAATGAGATGGTACCAAAATAGCAACGATGTGATTGTCTAATCTGGTCTCTACTCTACCAACTACATTTCATTAATATTTGTGCAGTATAGTTGGACTGAACGTCCCGGACACACTGGCTGTTTCTCCCTTATATTATTCAAAGGGTGAGTGCGCTCGCTACACTCAAAATAATTATCAAAACAAATCAAAGAATGGTGGGCCGTCCCCGGCCACCAGTTCTATAGCATCAGTAGATAATTTCTGCGTTGATGAGAGTGAGCTGAGCGCTCTGGCTTGCCGAGTCGCCAGTCGTCTTGCCACGGTGCGGTGGTTGGGCGAGGCGAGTCGCGGGTGCATTACAACATGCAGGGACAGAGTCAGGCAGGCGAGCCCCCACCCTGCCCCGCGTCACCGTCTCGGCCCGCGCGCCAGTTTGCCGTTGAGCGTCCCTCGCGGCGCAGGCACCTCGCTATGGAAGCGTGAGTGACTTTGTTGATGCCGGTATTACGCGCGTGCCTTTCTTTTGTGCCGTTGATAGTGTGAAAAGTGTTGTTTTTTATATCAAAATGTGGTGTGTACGATATGGAGACTTGTAGTTGACATGTCTCTGAGCGCGCCCGTCCAGGCGGTGCGCGGTACCAGAACGAACAGCCTCGACGCTCTCGACTTCCAGGAGCGCAGGCAGTTGATCGCCAGCTCCTTGTCTCTCACTGACTTCTTGCACGTAGGAGCGAAGGAAGTGGCAGCAGTAGCCGGTCAGTCTGCTTTTCCATTCTGCCTTTCATAGAATACATCAACTGTATTCCTAACAATAGCTTTGCGAAATCTTAGTTTCGTGCAGCCAATGGTTCAAGTTTATAAATTCCACGCATAGAACGCTCGCTGTTAACATTCCTTGGTACGGGCTAATGATGTTTGATTGGCAGTCACTTTCGCCGTGAATCTTTACAATTGTTAGAGGGATACTCATAGTCACCTGGTACACGTACATCTTTACTGTACTACCCCGCAGGTTAAAGCTTACCATTAATTTAGTACGACCCTAGAAAAGCGCTATAACCATCACGCAACTTCCAGGAGTGGTTTGAAACGGTTACGTACGATATTTTAATGATAATAATCTTGTTCAACAGGGTATCATGAACCTGTGTCCTTCGGGCATACTAAAGTCAAGGCTACGGATATCCATATTTAGTATATTTGAGGCAGATCAAAACATAAGTTTTAATCATAGGTACTAATAATAATACACCCAGATGGCCCATATAATGTGACAAGAGCATAATATCAGCAATTGAACATTTCACGGTCGCTCATCGTTGTTGCCAATTTAAATATCAAAAGCAAGCTACCAAGAATGGTCGTCCGGATCAAGGAATTAACCTTAGCTTCACTTGGAAATCTTGCTGACAGCCTTCTTTGTAAGGGGTCATTAGTAAGGTCAAAATATAAACGACAGTAACTGGTCTACTCTGTTCTTATAACAGGGTCTGAAGACTGATACCTAACTCTACATAACACTTGAAATATGGTGTAGGCATGTTTCAGCACTTTCTTACATAGGTACTCTTGGGGCTAATTAGTCTCAATAATTAAGATCTTTAGAGTCCAGACCTATCAACACATCGCTATAATATTTTAATCATCATAATGTTCCAAAAACTATTCTTAAACAAACCCTTTTATAGTTCACACATATAAATCTCCATAAATTTGTCACATGGTTCAGACAGCGTATAACACGTACAGCTAATGGATTAGTTTAGTGAAAACCACGCAACGAGGGAAAGTTTTCTTTGTTTGTAATAATGTAAAGAGATCAAATCAGTGATATTTATCTCCGGAGCATTATTCACGGTTTGGTGATGTCACATTGCCGTTTTCACCGACGTCGTCATAGTCTACAAATGTAACGGTGCTGCTTTCATTCATTTTGTTGTTTTGTGGAATGTTTAGTTTCATTTCGGATAAAATTTATCTACTTATGCCTAGGTACAATTATCATTTTTTTGGTTTGACTCCTGGTTAACACCATAGAATAAAATTGAAATGGTTGTTACAAGAAAGACATAATTTTTTTCTAATACTTAAGTTTTTAGAGTTGTTTACTTATGTGTAATTTTATCTGACGACTCCACTGCATTGTGCCGTTCCTAGGGTTTAAGAACAATTTTGTAGCTCCTTTGGACAGTAAACGATCTATCTATCAGTGATTGTAATAAAACTTCATAATATCTGAGGAACGTATCCGCTGCTTCGTTGCCGTTAATAGTAAAGCTATATTGTAGTAGCTGTGTAAGCGTATGTGATAGATGTTTGCTTATTAATACACCATTATTGGTGTCAGTTCACATTCGTCAGTCTATTTTGGTGGTGGCTTCTTTAATCAAAAGGTCGGTGTCGGCGGCCGACATCGTATCTTGCATTTGATACTTCACAAATAAAATTACGATGTGACAACGCTGACATCTTGCTAGCTCTCATGTAGGTACACATAAATTATCATCTACAGATACAAGTGCGTCAGCTACTTGTTATTGAAGCGTTAACTAATGTTACTTTGTTAGCGCATGTGACACTTGAGAAGAATAATAATACGCGTAAGTCGCAGACGCTCTTAGTGGTAAAAATCATCCTTAAAATATGCTTAGTACTCATCGAAGTCAGTACTATCTACTTTGCTTTATTCTTATTAAATTAGTAAATTGTACAGCAGAGCGGCATATATAAGCTTAAAAATCATGTTTTTGCTGATTATCTATTAATTATGAATTAAGAACATTTGTTTGCAAAAATAAGCCGAAGACGCCCTGGGTATTCTTCTGTTTAATATGGTGATGAAAATAAAAAATCTTGTGATTGATAGTTTAAGAGTAAAATTGTAAGAACTAAGAAAACAGATGGTACTTTGCATAATTATTTCTGGTTTTATAACAGTTTTTTTTTCATTTTAGAAAAGAAGGGGATCTGACTTTTATCCCATAGATTATTATTAGGTTTTTTTTTTCAAAACTTTATCGATGAAGATGACTGAGAAAAATTGTTTTAATGTTACCCAAATTTGCCCATTTCACAATCTATCGCAGACGCCCTTAGTGGTCAAGAAATCATCTTTAAAATATGATTAGTACTCATCGAACTCAGTTACTGTCTAATTTGCTCTGTTTTCTTTTAATTCCTAAATCGTATACCTAGCTTTACACGTCACCGTCTTATCTCAGCGCAGGTACATAGTTTAATATATGCCAAAATAATACAAATAAACCGAGCAAACATCAGCCTAGAAATTTTAAAGGTCACAGGTTCTGAGAGGTAAAAGGACCTCAGGACACATAGATCAAGGTGAGGTGTGTTTGAGGACGCCCGTGTGCCGTGTTTCGTAGTGGGCGCAACCAACATGACAATACTATGACTCATGGCACTAATAATTACTCATACTAATCGTACCTTAGACACGCTAAGATGGGATGTACTGAATAGAGTATAACGTGCAAACGACGCAAAAACTTCTCCTCCTACGTTGAATTACAAATGCTATTCAGATAATTCTCCCATACTCCAAATGGCAATCAAATATGGTAAAATCCTAGATTTCGTTTTGTTGTGTTGTTGTATTAATATTGTATTTACATCTGTAGATTAAGACTAGCATGTGCTATTCCACAGCTGGAAAAGGGCCACTCCCTGATAAGCATCAAGTTGGATTATAACTATTTAGGACGCTCGTTCAATTATTTTACTTTTTTTCTTCTATTTTTACAAGTAATTTACTGCAGGAAGTAGTTTTGCGACCATTGTAATTGTAAGCTTTTTTCTATGAACTCGCTAAATCATGTTATGCCCATGCTAAATGATTTCGAATTAATTGTCTATTGATATGTAAGAGATTCTAAAATCAACAAGAAAATAGATAAATCCCTATATGACGGCCTTTGTGGCGCGGTGGGCGAAGGTCTGCCTGCGACGCAGGAGATTGCGGGTTCTATTCCCGCCTCAGGACAAATGTGTGTACGATCTGCAGACATTTGCTCAGGGTGTGCTGGTCGTTTTCTATGAATAAAAAAAATCCATCTATTTATTGTATTTATTATATTATGTATAACAGTTATCTAGTATCCATAACACAAGCTCTGCTTAGCTCGGGGCTAGATAATGCTGTGTGAATTGTCCAGCACTATCTATTTATTTAAAAACCCGAGGAATGTAATCTACGGGTTAGTGTATAAAACTTCTAAATTTAAGTCCTTTTTATATCCTTTTTAAATAAATAAATAAAAATAAACTAACAAATTCAAAAGCTTACGTATGATAGGTATCACAAACTGCCCAATGGTTTATTTTTAAATTCCTTTGTTTACGTAATCTATTAACCCTTTTTTGCTTTTCCCTCGCATAGTAAAACTTGGATATTTTGTTTGTGGCGCACAACAAGTACTTTTCGCTTTCCTTATCAGCTCGTTACTGAACCAAATTCTTGGATGAGTAATTCTAATAACGATACGCTCGAGCTCGAACTCGACTGTTTGTTTACATAGGAGTAGGAGGATTCACGTGATTTTAACACCGGAACCTCATAATTTGAGAACAAAAATGCTCGTTAAATTTTAAAATACCTATGTGGTTGTTAAACCGAGACGTTCTTAGGAAAACTAAAGCTATATCTAAGGCTATATCGACTTCCACTGTGCATCGGTGGTGACATCCCATGAATATAAATTGGTAGTGCGTAGTTTGTTATGCATGTCCTGCGTGCCCCAGCCTTTCTTCTGATCGTTCTATCCTCTTTCATCATCAGATTTATTGGCATCTGCGTTTGTGCTTCTCAATTTGTAGAAATTTTAACTTTCTTTTAGTTGCCTGTTGCTTGCGCTTACATCTCGATAGTATCAATAATTAAATTATGGCAAAAAAATGTTTACCTTTCAATTAGCACAACTTTGAAACTTTGAAATTTTTTAGTCTATCTATACATACCTTTAAAACTGAACTTGCCAGTTTTGTTACGATAAATTGGCCAATTTTAAAAGTTTTTTAAATTATAAAAAGTAAGCAACTAATTTGTGATCTAATGTCTATCGTCTTTTTTATACCTACCTATTTTTACATTAGTGCTAAACAATAATTACTAACTACAGACCGAACAACAACTTCTCCATACTTTTATAAATTGTTTACAATAAGCTAATTAACTATTCTCGTAAGTGACTGTCTTTTTTGAGAATAAATATCTTTAAACCTAAATGTCTTGATATTTGCAATCAGCCACAAATAAATATACGGCTAAGTATAGGGCTGAAGAATACTAGCAGGGACGAGAATTTCTCTTTTGTGATGTGTGGTGGTGTATATGTACTCCCGTTGTCATTGTATTGTGATAGGTACGGACAGTTCTCAACAATAGACTCTCGACATAATGGGGCCATTGATTGTTTGGATGTATCCATCATTTGTTCGTGTGACTACTATTTTGTACCAGTCGTGATAGCGATATCGCTTTTCGTATTGACGTGAGAATGTCTTTTTAGATTAAATTCTTCTGTTTTGCACAACAAGTTAGTCTTAGTTATTGTTACGCACGACTTGTTAACAATATGAGTGTATTTATAACGTAAATAAACAGGTAGTTTGTAAATAAAATGGTTGTTTTCGTTTGCAGCGAAGAAACAGAATGGCAGTGCAGTGCGCACGAATAGCCTGGGTTCAGGCGCGCGCACGCCACCTGCCGAAAGGACAAAGTCGAAGTTTTCTGCGTTCGGCAGATTATTCAAACCGTGGAAATGGAAACGGAAAAAGAAATCTGAGAAGTTTGAGGCAGCTTCTAGAAGTAAGTTATTTAGTTTATCTAGAGTTTCGCCGTTCAAAATGCGAATTTTGTTTGTGTTGGGATAATTATACTAGACTAGACTAGCACTTTCATGTCTGAAAACTCAGAGTGCGATATGCGGATCAGTCTTGCGACGGCGCCCCCCTGCGGGTCGCACCGCCGCCGCCGCCGACGCTAGCAATGATCGTGTTATCTTTTACTATGAATTCGTCAAAGTAGGATAGTTTTTTTAGTAAAATATAGCATCAGCAAATCTATCAATTGGCAGACAAATAGCAATTTCAAGATCCTTTGATGGTCCATTAAATGTCCCACAACGTTTTATGACGCATTAAACATATAAAGTATAAAACTGATTTGACTGCCCGATGACCCTCTAAAGCCCACTGACAATGAACGCAAAAAACCAGGTAGTTGTCCGTTGTCCCAAAAAGGAAGCCACAAAACTTTACCTGTACAGCGTATCGAATGCGATACTGATTTCTAAATGAAAGTTATCTGATTTTTTTATTGTCCACAGCATTAGAGAGGAAGATATCCGTCCGAGCAAATAGAGATGAACTGGTGCAAAAAGGCATTCTTCTTCCTGAGAGTCCGATCACACCAGTACCCGAATCAAGTTAGTATCGATCTTATTCTACTGGCAATAAGTCACATAATCTTAAATCTAAAGAAAGGAATAAGCCTGCGGATTAGAAAAGTAATTCTACAGGCTTTACCTGGAGAAAAAGGGCCGCTGTCTCGCATCAATTCAAAGAGAATACCTAAATCTTGGTTAACGAACGAAAAATTCAATAGAAATGAATTACGTACGTACGTAACTATGTAGCTACGGTATGGTTTAGTATCATAATAATAATGCTGGACCATTAACACGGCATTATCTAGTATACTAAGCTAAGCGTAGCTTGTGATATATCGGTTGGGTACTAGATAAGATAACTGATATTAACACAATCCCAAGGGCTATCTAGCCCCAAGCCTCTAGCCCTAAACTTAGCTTGTGTTATGGGTAATACTATACATAATATAATACAATACATATTTACTATTATACAAAGAAAACGAAAAACCAGAACACCCTGAACCAATGTCTTCAGATGGTAAAAACATTTGTTCCGAGGCTGGAATCGAACACGCAACCTTCTGCGTCGCATACGAGCCTTCGCCCACCGCGGCACAGAAGTCGTCGTATAAAACTGTATAAAACCTACGCCAGGCTTCACGGTTAGCTTGAAAGTTATGTTCGCTGTCTCGTTTCCCCTTCCAAGAGAATGCCTAAATCTATAGTGAATAAACACTAAAAATTATGTCGAAATGTATAATAAATTAATAATATTGCATCGACTGTTGTGTTAGTATAAAGCACTGAGTCAGGCCTAGAGTTCTGTATGATAGACATCGAATAAAAACAAGGAAACCCCGTATGAGTCATGCCATGCCCGTAGAGCCAGAAATCGAAGACAAGTGACATCCGTTACGGTATATTACGACCCGCTTGCGAGTCATGCTTCAGTTATTCTGATACTGACGATAGACAGTTGCGAGCTTCACTATTCCGTTACTATATACCCCACTATCGTAATTCGTTACGTGTTTAACGACCACTAAAAGAGTACCATATCATTACAATCAAGCCTTGGAAATCAGATGTTGTTGATCACGTAACGGATGCAATAATATTATGCATATACCTACAGCACTATCGTATGTATTAATACATATTTATGGTCATTACCCGAGTGGTGCTGACTTAGAATTTGCACCACCCTACTCTTTCCGCGGGTTTCGTAAGAGCCGACCAAGGAATATCCATGGGGGGGGGGGGGGGGGGCAGCTGCACTTCTTGCAAAACAAGTCTACCAACGAACTGCGATCAACAACCAGCATGCCGAAAGTGGGGATTATGCGCATTACCTCCATGAGATAAAACTCAGTAAGGCGCTCAATAGGGGAGGCTTGTCCAGCATTAGACCAATATAGGTTGTTGAGGTGAGGTTTAGACGCGATCAAAGGTTATAACCGGTTTTGAATTTTTTTTTAAATTTCCACAGAAATCACTTGCACACAAAACCTATAAGGTACTTCTCGTTGACTTAGAATCATGAAATTTGGCAAGGAGCAAGGTTGTAAGGACGGATATTGTCAGGACTTTAAATATAATGACAGTAACATTGTAGAAAATAAACGTTATTTAAAGAAAGCCCTCTCAAAATCGGCCATAACTCAGCATGTGCTATGATATGGTAAAGCAGATCATGATCTTAGGGTAATGCCTAATAGAATAATAGTGAATAACTCTTACTTGGGAAATTTTCTACTAAAATTTAATAATGTCCCAAAATTGTCGGTTTTTTCATCAAAGAAGCATTATAGCTCATCTCATTGATGATACGGCAGTAAAGTCTAGTCATGTCATGAATTGGTTAATAGTTATGTCTTATAGTAAAGTAATTAGTACTAATATTTTATCATTGCCAGAGTCGCTGACGACCTGCAAAAAACTGCCGGCAGATGCTGGATGCGGCAAGCTGAAAACAGAGCACTATGGAGCTCATTGCGGGAGGCATATGTCCAGCAGTGGACTAGGCTAATGATGTTGAGAGTCGCTCCATAAATAATAGTTGTACCGTACTATCCCCATGTCTGTCTGTTAAATTTTCACGCATAAACTAAACGGTTGAACAAATCATAAATAACTTGGTAAGGAATTTGGCTAATTTTTATCGTGGGGACAAGCCAGTCTTTTATAAAATACGTTACTACTTCTTAAGTAACGTATTTTATTTATATGATAACATACGAATCAAAAACATCATTATGCCCCATGTTATGTGATATTATGCTCTTGATATGAAGAATTGCTGTATGTAGATCAACTACTATCTCGGTTTCTGTGGTTTTCCTCATACGTGTAGTTTACTTAACCTATGCATAGATGGATCTTTTCCTCGTTCAGTTCGATTTCAGACAAGTGAATTTCACAACTAATCTAAAACCCCGACGACCTAATTTTATGATGGTTCAAACTTTTCAAAGTATTAACATTAGAACAGCTACGCCGATATCCTTCAGACACCCTGAATACTCCGAGAAATATTAACATTCTTACAAAAAAACCTTCCAGTAAAGTTGGTTCATTTGTTGGGGATACGAAGAACATTGGTTTTTCCGATAATTAAGGGCCTAATACAACCTCAAATTTTGTTGTGATAAGGATAGACATATGTAGAATTTCGCGTTCATATAGGAGCGGAACAGGGCATAGCAAAGCAAGCCCAAAAATCAAGTTTAAGCTTACTATCTATTAATTAGGACATTATATGAAAAAAAAACGAAAATAGTTGAGAGGTGTCAAGGGACACCCGGATGGAACGAAGTTCCTTTCTATAAGAGAGAGAGAGAGAGACAGACAGAGAAACATGCGCACGCCGCACTGCAAAATGTTTTTATACTTAGTTCTATTACCATGCTTATTTTCGAGATCTTAACTTCTGTATTTATTGAAAAATTAAGGTTTTAGTAACTATTTAGTGGTAACTTTGCGATTTTTTTCTATCGAGAAATTTTTATGGAATCGTGTTTTCAAAACATATTATCGATAGAGTAAGTCCTGAACTTTACCATATATGAATTTCAAAGTTCAATATTTAGTAGTTTGGAAGATATTTAGATCTGATGGATTTAATTTATAGGTAGTAATGTATAGGCCCTTGAGAGGAATACTGAATAGGCGGGCGGACGGAACCCATTTGTGCATTCAATCGTTCTAGAGTAGCTGTAAAAATACCTACGTAACATCATAATGAAACTATAGACTCTATTACTAATCGTATAGAGGCTTTTTTAGTTACTATAGAGTAGGTATAGAAGCTCTGCCCTGTGCTCGTTGGATTACCATTGCATTCAGATTAGTGTTCTAATGGGATCCACGACGAAGTGATGCGGTGGTATATCGCCGCCACATCACAATTCAATTAATTATCTATTATTCTTGAACGATCAACGTTCAACAATATGCCTAAACGTCGCCATCTCGCTCGCCCACGAGATGGCGACGTTAGGCATATTGTTGAACGTTGATCATTTCAAGTAAAACTAGTAAGGTTTTCCCAAAAAATCTGCGTTCATTTTGCAATCGGCATATGCATTCTACAAGCGGGCTGATTCTACGATCCGACGATGACGTATATGTAGATAAATAAGTACGACTACGAACTTATTTATTGTTCTAGTGATAATAATCTCGTAATAGTACAGTTCAAACAATAGTCTGTGTACATGATGTACATCCTTATCTACATACACTGTATTTGTTTTTGTACTTATAAATTAGGTAGGAAATTTGACAGGTACGTTGAAACATGAAGTTTTGACGCAAAAGTTAAGGACAGCTACATGTATTTTTCGAATTTTAACAAGAGAGATCGTCTTGTAAGATTGTAATCAGTGTGAAATTGGGTTTTGCATCGTGCTCAAGAAACAATGCTGGTCTTATATGGATGGGATGTTGATCGCAAAAAATCGATTACCCACCGTTGTTTTTTTTATGGCGAGCGACGAGCGATGCCTCATGTTATTATGATTGATACAAGTATATCGATGTGTTGACATTGTAGAAGAATATCGTTCCATAATTGTGATATTACGTGTCAAGGTGTCATGTGTACTGATATCTATATTAATATTACAAATGCGAAAGTGTGTTTGTTTGTTTCTCCTTCCTTCACGCCCTAACTAAGCAACCAATCGACTTGATTTTTGGCATAGAGTTAGTTGAAAGGATGGAGAGTAACATAGGCTACTTTTTATCCCATGAATCAGTTTCCATGGGATAGATTATAACCTTAAACAACGCGTGCGAAAAAGCCGCGGGCAGCAGCGAGTAATGTTACATATAATTGTAGGCTTGGTAGGACCTTTGTACTTTACCTCCAATAATACTATTTCACACACAAAATCAAGCATAATAATTTGAATAGATTGAACAAGAAAAGTTATGGCAAAGACCTCCAAGCAAAACATGTTGTGAGAGAGGGAGAGAATGTTATAAAATGGGTGCGTGTACTAAAGTATGGAAAATAAAAATTCATCTTCACCTATAGCCATTTTGCACCTACTGCTGATAGGTAGGTAAACCAACTTAAAGGTTAATTTAGTATTTTGATTGAATTAAAAAAAACGCAATTACCTCAGCCCTCCCTGCCTGAGTGCTCTCCCTTCCTAGGTCCACATATCTTTAATTATAGCGTAACTCAGAATATGTATGTGATAATAAAAGCTCTTCTTCGTACAGATGAGGAGCTATCTCCATCATACGACGAGGCGCGGGGCGAGCAAACCCGCGACCCGCAACAAGACCGACACGCCGGCCTCGTCAACATGCGCGCTGCGCTACAAGCGCAGTTGGCGCAGCAGTTGGCGCAGCAGCAGCTGGCGCAGCAGCAGGCGGCGTTGGCGACCGCTATCGCGGCCGCCGCTGCGCATCACCATCACCAGAACAATAATGTCATTGGTAAGTGTAGTACTAAGTCCCAGCATCAAGAATTCGATTTCTTAATCGCCGGCAGTGACTTCGTCTACCCCTCGCTAGACAAACAAATGTCGCATTTAATATGCTTTAATAGAGTATACTCTATTGATGTTCTATGAATTATATCACTTGTAATCACTGAGAATTTACATAAAAACTAGAAGCAGTCGAGCGCTTGAAGTGTAATCGAAAGATCCTAAAATCGAGCTTCATCCAGCCCTAATGTTTTTTCAGATAATCTGAACAGGACCAAAGCTAAATGCAAACCATAACTTATTGTCATATTTTTTATAAACAGAAACAAAGATGTCGGCAATATGCTAAAGCCAGAGTTTAGCTTTGATTTTGTACTCAAATATTAGACTAATCAAGGCTCAGGTCAGATAGGGTGAAATCCCCACGTATAAAAACCCTGTGGATAAACCGCTCGGATCCTATTTACTTCGGAACCGTGGACGCGAATCATAGATTGGAACTTCACAGCTTATCCTCGCGTAGTTCTGCCGTGTCTGAATGAGCTAGTCTAAAGATGAGTTTTTTATTAAGAGAAAATTAGATTCGCACAAGGACGACCACCGGCCTTGTATAGGCTTAGGAAACTGTCGATACAGACCTCCTCCTCAACAGCCTATATTGGACCACTGCTGAACGCAGGTCTCTCTCTGATAACGTCTTATTAGCTTTTATCTCATGGGAGGGAGGTGCCCATAATGCTCATAATTCCCAGAAAGAAATACATACAGACAGGCACTTAAGGTTTTTGTATATATTGTGCGAGCCCTCGCACTCTGGGTATTCTCTAAGAAAATAAATAAGTCCCAAAAAATTTCGATTTCGATAGGATTCGAATCCCCGTACTGAGGGTGGGGCGCAGGTTCGAATTCTGCCGAAATAGAAAATTTTTGGGACTGATTTAATTTCATAATGATACCTACCGAAAGAAAATTCTAACGCGTTTAGAAGCAGATCCCGGCATTGTTACGATTGCAGTGGTCTTACTCCAATTCAACAGGGTTTTATACCACTAAATTAAACGCATCACCATAACAATAGTATCGTGTGAATGACACATTTTTGGAATGTTACCTTTGATGAAAGAAATTACAGATGTTAGGACACTCGTCCAATATCTTTGTCTAAGATTCCTTAATAATTTGCGTATTTGATTTTAAATGAAATTACATATCATCACACTAATATTAAAAATGCGAAAGTTTGGATGGATAGAAGGAAGTTTGTTACTTCTTCTCGTCATAATTTCTTACCAGATTTCTTGACCTGTACTAAACCATAGACTAACCCATAAAATTTCAGTTTCCATGGAAAAGAATTAACCTGTATGTGTTTTCATAGAAACAACGCGTGCGAATTCGCAGGCAGTAACTAGTATCCAAATCTTTAATCAAATATCGGTGTTGCTTGTACATTGGATGAAGTCATCCAAGTTCTTTGATCAAACAGAAACTTACTGGGAAAATCACCTCTTACCACCACTTTGGGCACACTCAATTTAGTTGCAGAGAAAATTGATCTGTTTCTGGTCTCTCTGAACGAACTCCGAAAGGCTACTTTGTTTGTTTTGTGTTATTTGTAATGTATACTTAACTATTGCATTAAGATATTCCTGTAATGATAGTCTGAGTTTGTACATTGGAAAAATAAATTGGATGAGTGGAATAGGCACCTAACACTGCACTCACTATCTAGAGTTTATTTCATCTATGGACATTTTTACGACAGTACCATTGTCACAGTAGACGTGGTTGGACGTATTTTGATTGAATGAATGTATCAAGAGACAAGTGTCATGTAACTGCTTCCTACAATAACACAGCTCGCGGTATTCACACGGCTGGAGCACGGCATTATTCATCAGGACGTTGTTACACCATTAGTGCGTTTCGTCGTATTAAAGCAGCGTAATCACGTCTTTGAAACAAAATGCACGTGAGGTCTTAGGGCCGTATTATAAAAGCTAGCTCAGTCACCGATCTATGCTTAAGTAAAGATTTTCTATGGTAAAATCTTTACTCAAGCATAGGTTGATGTGATGACTGAGCTTGGTTTCATAATACGGGTCTTAGTCAACTGTCTACTGCGGCCGTCGTTGGTTTCTTATGAGGAGAACCTGGCGTGTTTGCTTGTCAAACTAGGACTAAATCTCAGTAGGTACTTACGGGATTCCCGTGTTAAGAAATCAAATTACATAAAATTCTACATTTTTTCTATGGTTCTTTCAACGTCTTCACGTTTCTTAATAGTGTGAAGTGAAGACACGATTATGATGGAAAAAAACATTTTTAGAAATTGCACTGTTTGCTCATAATTTGGTCGAAATCTTTGGAACCCTGCTGTCTATTGAAATGAGTTATGTTTTGATTCGTAGGCTATTACTTATTACGTATTTCCTTCACATAGTTTTTTTCTGTTTAGGTTTAAGTTCTGTAGTTTTTTGTAAATAAGCAAAAACTCCCATTTTTGTACTTGCGCCGCCGTTCCAAACACGCATGCGCTGTCCCGCTCCTCTCTCTCAACAGCCTATATCGGTCCACTGCTGGACTCTGTCCCGCTCCTATGAACGCAAAATCCTATGCCTATCCTTTTCACAAAATGTCGCTCATTGTGCCCTTTTTGATACGCTACCACTTGAAGAATTATATTAAATAAATAAATAATGCTGGACAATCCACACAGCATCATCTAGCCCCAAGCTAAGCAGAGCTTGTGTTATGGGTACTAGATGACTGATATACATAATACAAAACATTACATACATAGATATTTTTTATTATATATAGAAAACGACCAGAACACCCTGAACAAATATCTGCAGATCGTACACACATTTGTCCCGAGGCGGGAATCGAACCCGCAACCTCCTGCGTCGCAGGCGGACCTTCGCCCACCGCGTCACATCGGTCAATATATTGTCTGTCAATATCCAATGAACGCCAATAATCTGACTATAACTGAATAGTTTATTCTTCTCAAACTCGATTCTCAAATTCAGGTTAAGTATATATTCGTATACAAAAGGTTACAAAATAAAAAATCTAGGTATATAGTATTTACATAACATTCCTATTGTTTAAACGAGGGGGCGGTAACACCTACTATCTATCCACTACACTACAACTAATGTGTCAGATGCTATTGTGCAAGTGTTGTTTACTATAATAGAACGTTTTAAACTTGTATTGTTTCAATAGCCATGAAGTATTATATATTTTGTATACTTTTGCTTGCATGTTACATTCAGTCTTAGGTCTTAGGTGAATGGTTATTACTAGATACATGCACCCTGGAAAGGCACTGCATATAGCTAGGATCAAAAGTCGATAACTCCATTTTGCAGTTTTTTGGTACCAATATCATTTAGTGATAAAATATTATTGCTGAATTTTAATTCATAATAATAATTAAATCATCATCATCAGCCTATATTTATCCACTGCTGGACATAGGCCTTTCCTAATGAGCGCCATAGCGGCCAAAAAAATATTAATAATGCTGAATAATTCACACAGCATTATCTAGCCCCAAGCTGAGCTTGTGTTATGGGTACTAAATAACTGATATACATAATACAATACATCACGTAGATAGATATTTTTTATTATACGAAAACGACCTGAAGTTTTTTTATAGTTATAAAAGCTTACCTAGTGCCTACGCTATGTTACTCAAAGGTATATAATATCATTGTAAGAAAAAGGAAAACCCACTTAGATTAGATACATTTTAGAGAAACATCTGTTAGACTAATTGATAGAGAAAAATAAATATTGATTTGAACTTACGAGTTCAAATTAATATTTTTAAGAATTCAGCAAAAAGTGTACTTAGTGACTTTTTGATCTAAAGCCGTCCCATACAGTCTGTTACTAAAAAAATGTGTAATAATAACACGTAGTGTGAACACCTGTTATTTACAGAATAAGTCAATAATAAGGGTGCTACTACAATAATGTAAAAATGCAATAATTACACTAATTAATCAGCGAAAAGTGTGAACGATCCCACTTCACTGAAGAGTATTAATATAATACTTAGGTCACAGAATAAATAATTAACTCAGGCCTTATCGGCGACTCATAAAGTATTCAACTGATTGATATTTTAAAACGATAAATTGTCGACAGACGAATATGGCTTGGTGTTTTAATTTATATTGATTTACTTTATTTCGTTTTTATTTTATTTTGTATGAAATTTGCGCAGTTTAAAGTCCGCACGATAGAGGCGCTGCTGTACCGAATTCTATAAAAGGGTTTGAAAATTTTGGCCCTAAAATCAGCTGCCATTTTGTTTTTTCTTCAAAGTCGCCGCGCTCAATAAAAGTTATATATTTGGACAGAGGACACTAAAATAAATAGAAAATCATCAATCGGTACGTTGCTAGGCAACGTGAAAACTGATGAAAACAGTAAACGTAGATAAATTCATTAGAGCAATATAGTGATTTACATCTGTGAATATCTCGGAAACCTGACGGTTTAGGGCATTATGTTAGAGATTTTTTTTAATTTGTTTTGGTGTCCTCTATCCAAATATATAACTTTCATTGTGCGCGGCGATTTTGAAAAACGAATAAATTTTAGGGCCACCCTCCATACAAAAATCTTCAAACCCCTTTATTGAGACGTCACGATGACTTCTCTCGATACTATCGTTAAAACGAATTCAGGTCTCGGTTTTCCGGAATAGGATTTATTTCATAAAGTATTCAAATTTATTAAACGATAATTTGTCGACAGACGATTATGACTTTGTGAAAAATTAAGAAAATGTTTTAATTTATAATAATTATGTTGATTTACTTTGTCACAGATTAAATATATATATATACACTTTGTTTCATTTTTAATTAATTCTATTTTGTATGAAATTTTATTGAGACGTCACGATGACTTGTTGGTACTAAAAAAAGTAAGGTAAAGTAAGGTTTGGTTTATTTATTATGGACTTACTTTTTTGACGACTTATATGCCGCCTGCCGCGGCGGGCGAAGGTCTGCCTGCGACACAGGAGGTTCCGGGTTCGATTCCGGCTTTGGGGCGAATGTTAGTACGAGATGTGCATACAAAAAATATAGTAGGTAGGTATCTATTTAATCTGTAATAAATGTGTGTATAATGTGTCTAATTTATTGTATTATGTATATCAGTTATCTAGTACCCATAACACAAGCTCTGCTTAGCTTGGGGCTAGATAATGCTGTGTGAATTGTCCAGCATCATTTATTTATAATTATTATTACTACATTTATTTTGTATCCAGGTTCAGAAAGCGTGGGTTTGACATCGATAGCTATTTATAATTTTTGTATCAGCATGACTTGATAAGAGTTATCAAAACCTCATTATTGAAAGATAATAACCAGATGAGGTAACTGATTATTTAACAGTTGATCACATGCATTGGTGTCAATTCATTACTATTTATGATAATATATAATAATTCCGACAATCGCTGGGATAAACGTGTTCTTGAGTGGAGACCGCGACTCTGCAAATGTATTGCAGGACGCCCTCCGACCAGCCGAGTTATTACGGTAAAATATCCCATTCCCATTGAGTGGGCCATCCGGGGAGAATCGTCATAAACGATTTCGGTTGCTAATATTGTACTGAAAATGCATACAACTTTCTGGCGGGATGGGGTTGATCGATGACGGAATTTTTAACTTCAACGACAAGATTTAACCTAAGTAAAAGTCAATTGTTACATTACACACACTTGCCCTTTTTTGGCTTGTTTTCAGCAATTCTGATTCAAATTTACAAACAGTTAATACATTGCAACAGTGAAAGGTAGTCGAGCAAAACAAAGTTAAGTGTGAGTTACATTTGCACCTATACTTTCAGTACCTAACTTTAAAGCAAAAATAAAAACAATACAATTGAGTTTGACATTTGTGATATTTTATTACCTTAACAGTTTATCGAAATCACTCGGCAGATGGGATGACGATTTGCGAAAGACTGCTGGTAGATGCTGGATACGGCAAGCTGAAGACAGGGCGCTATGGCGCTCATTAGGGGAGGCCTATGTCCAGCTGTGGACTAATATAAGCTGCTAATTAATAATTCATAGCTAGGTAACCTATACATTGTCTTGCGAATAGTTCTGCTCGCTCTTGATCAGGCTTTTGCTGAAAAACAGTATTTAGCTCAAAGAAAAAAAAACACGGCCCCGGCGGTGTTTTATCGTGCTGCACCGTGCAGCACACCAAACTTATCTACACTGAGTACTTACTATTTTGAAAATGTTTGTTTGATAATTTTAAACACAAGGTGCTTATTTTAAAAATTGCAGTAAATTGAATGTTCACATGTCATGTCGGGGTCATCTTACTTACAATTGCAGAATAATCATCCAAATCGGTTCATAAAAAGCAGAGAATTCTACGAACATACATAAACATAATGCATCAGCCAAACATAGAACTCTTCCTTTTCGATGTCGGTTAAAAAAGACTTGTCGATTATCTTATTTTGTAAGCTTAAAGAAATACACATGCTCCAAATGGAGAGGTATTCCTAATGCTCGGTAAAGCCTCGTTGACTTTCTAGTTAAATACAATGTAATCTCTAATGTATAATTATGATTAATTACAGTTTTTAATTTAACAGTACCTAATTATCTAGCTTGTTAACAGTAATCTTACGGTAGTGGTCAGTGCCTGAATTCTTTATTCTGTATTATGCTTTTCCTAAATAAAAATATTCTAAAATAATTGCAACGGATTCTAATTACGTAGGAAAATTTAATATTTCCTAAAAAAACTCGTTGTCGGCGGGACTCGAACCCTCAGTACGGGTGCGCTCTAATCAACTAAGCACGAGATCGACTACACGCCTCGTCGAAAATGTCTGAGACAGAATCTTGAGAATCTTCTTACGACTGTAGCGTCGTTAGCTCCATCTACAGGGGAAACATTGAATTTATCCAAACCTGGGTCTAGGGTGAGGCGCGGGGTCGATTTTTTTGGGACATTTCATTAAATTTTCGTACACAATTGCCTCAGTGCGAGTTACGTACTATAAAGCAAAAACCTTAAGATTGTAATTTTTTGTTTGGTGTTCAGATTCAGAGTTGTCTAGATTAAAAGCGTATCTCCACATACGTCGCATTATCTTTTAATGATAGCATTTATCATTTAAAATCTGTGATTGAAAGTTGATTATACTATCCTGTATAGTTGTTTTTTCTGATGCCTTTTTTTGATGCCAATCGATCCTTTTTGTTATAGTATTATTATAGTACTGATTTCCAAATGTATCAAAATTGAGATACTTACTTCAGATATTTTTTTTCATCAATTTTAGACAACTAATCAAGAAACTATCTTGGTGCTCTCGTACAAAATGAAATAGAATATTAGGTGTAGGAGTGTAAGAATCCTAGATTTGAATAGCAGTAGGATCTCAAAAATCATGAAAATTTTGTTTTATTCGAAAGATCAGCCTTAACTAGGTTGTTAAAATCTTATGTACAACGTTATAAATAGGTCCTTCCTTTAATTAATGAATCCGCGAATGCTGTATTTTCTACTGTTGCGGTATGACTACTCGTAATTAGAAATGCGTCTGTGCTCTCTGCGATAAAAGGACTCAAACTGGTTATCCTAGTCATACGCTTACTGGTTTATGAAACCACTTTCTGGATTTCATTTTAAAATACCGTGCTTTTGAAGATCAGATCAAAAGTGGGTAATGATGTCGTAAAAGGCTCTTAAAGAAAAGACTTTAATGATGAAACAAAAATATACTTAATTACAGCAAAAACAATCATGAATCATCATGATACAGCGAATTAGGCACATAATATATATGTAGAATTAACAATATAATATGAATGAACATGTTAAATTCGGCACATAAATTTTACTCATCTTAAAGAGTTATTAAAAACTAGATCATAAAATTATCTGTATCTGTACACCTTCTTAAATCCATTATGTCAAAGCACTCAGGGACCTCAAGATACAAGCATTGCTTAGTTTGAGTTCCGCTGGCACCATACTTATGATTATGTACCTATGTGTTTTTGGAAAATAAACAATTTATTTATTTATTTAATTTATTTATGTTATATTGTGGCCTATTTTATTTTGTAATAAATAAAATATTTTGTATACGTAATAAATTCGCAGTACGTAGCTATTATAAAAAAGACCCACTATAAATTATTATGCTATACTAGCAGCGCCGCGAGGTTTCACCCGCGTAGTTCCCGTTTCCGTGGGAATTCCGGGATAAAATATAGCCTATATGCTATTCCAGACTATAATCTATCTCTGTGTGAAATATCATCCAGATCCGATAGGCCGTTCTGGCGTGATTGAGCAACAAACATCAATCTATCCATCCATCTATCTAAACCTTTGCATTTATAATATTAGTGTGATGATGATGATTCTTTGTTAATGGCAATATGAGTCTGGTTGGACTCTTTTCTGCCAGTGTCAAGTAATGGAAAATAATAGTAAAATATGAGTTAGGTATCATATCAAGTTATGAAGAATGTTGATATTTTTACCAGAGCCTAGTTCGTTATCTAGCAGGGTACACCACGTGCAGGTTAGGTTGGCTTGGGAGACAAGATCTTGGAGTCTCCCTTGTACCCCATATTAGTGTGATGTTTTGCATTCGCTTATACCGAACTGTTGGCGAGGCGTGACGCGTGGCAGGAATTAGTGGCATCCTGTCAGGACGGCGCCGATCGTTGACCCAAACTGGACGCTTAGACAAGTATCCCTCGAAGAAGTCCATCGGAAATTACTAAACACAGCTGTAGATGCATTAAAATAATGAGCATGGTATGTCGAAGATGCTATAATATTTCATCTTAAGATAAAATATCGCTCGCCATACAATCACTATGAGCTTAATACATTTTTAATTTTCATATTGAGCCATAGGGCGACTTGCTATAAATAGTGTATAAATAAAAAATACATTAACAGTACTATCAATTTGTAAGTCTGTGCATAAAAGCTTCTGGTTTTCCATCAAATAAATAAATAAATAGATTGACGACGGCCCTACAGTAGGCTCATTGCCCGTGTCGTAGGTGTACTCGTGCACGATAGACATAAATTTAACTAGTATCTACTAGGCCCTAGGGTATCAAAGAAAACTATAAATAATGCTGGACAATTCACACAGCATTATCTAGCCCCAAGCTAAGCAGAGCTTGTGTTATGATGGGTACTAGATAACTGATATACATAATACAATACATGACAAATTTTTATTATACATAGAAACAACCAAAACACCCGGAACAAATACCTGCAGATCGTACAAATATTTGTCCCAAGGAACGAACCCGCAGCTTCCTGTGTCGAAGGCGGACCTTCGCCCACCGCGCCACAGAGGTCGTCGACTAACCTGACATTAACACCGGTCAGTCAATATAGTACCCAGCTTTAAGACTTCCTCACGGTCATTTGTCTATAGCTTCGTCCTCGTGCCTCGTACATCCATTGCCACATCATTTGCTGATGTCATCAAGACGAGCTTGGGGATCCCTGTCAGATTTGAATCACAGTGATTGTTTTGTCGATTAATCACGGATTTTTCTATGAAGAATTATTTCATGATTCATCTTTTAAACTATTTCAGTTTAGGCCCTAAACAATCACTATGAGGGCACATCAAATATTGCACGATAACCTAAACTTTAGGCTATCGTGCAATATTCGATGTGATTTCTGCTTTTGTATACAGTGTGTCGTAAAAACTGGTCAAATCTAACCTACGAGTAGGGGGCATCATAACTATTCAAAAAATAAAAAAATGTACCTTGTACCCAGTAAAAATCTCACGATTTTCGAATTGTTTTACCCTTGTATGTACTTTTCGATGCCAAAGTTAAAAATTAAGAAATTTTCTTAATCTGTTTTGTTATAGCATTCTTTTATAGGTAACTGTGCTATTAAATGCAATTTGTGTGCCAAAGGAACAGGTTTTCTTTTAGTACATGTTAGACAAACAAACATGTGTTCTGCTATAAAAAAACCTTGGCATCGAAAAGAATGGACAAGGGTACCTATAAAAAGTTGAATATCTCGAAAAAATAATTTATTATAATAAATATTTCGTCCTACTCGAAAACAGTGACACTTTTATAGAGTATTTCTTTTTCTAAAGTGTGATAGCCTCTATCCGTACGTTGGTAAAAGATTGACCACTCTTTACGACACACCCTTATGCTTAGCGCATAATTATAATGTATGTATGTATTGTATTGAGTATATCAGTTATCTAGTTAGTACCTACCCATAACACAAGCTCTGCTTAGCTTGATGCTGTGTGAATTGTCCAGCATTATTATTAGGTATATTCAAGTCAAAAGGATATAAATAGGCTTTCTTTCATCTACCATGAAGGACGACTATTTTTACCTTGCCATCAAACGAGTTAGCTTCGTCATATTTTCTCGATCTATAAAATTATTCGTGCTATGACTAAAAGGCTTACTCAGCGCTTTTGAACACGCAACGAACACACTTCACATCTCACTAGCAAGAGTAGCAAGCTCCACTAAGAGTCTACTTACGACTTGATTGTCTTCATGCTACATAAGGTTTTCTCGGATTTTCCTTTGTTGCTCGTCAGCATTTGCCTTGGAACTGAAAATGATGCTTTTTGCTTTCTTATTCAGCTCGGAGTGTGCCGGCGAAGCCATCTTGCGGTCACGCTCGCCGTTTTCCCTTGCAGTTTAGTTCGAATAACACTCCTTGATTGTGGCGAAAGTCTGTTCAATCGTAGAAAAATAACCACATTTTCTCTATTAAAATTTAAAAGTGCTCAACTTCTCAAACAAATTTTTATCAGAGATTTCGCTCGAAGGAGTGTGGTAAAAGATTTTTCGGAATTCAAAGCCTGCAGACCTTTGAAAAGATTTGGCTTTGCAACTAATGTTTTAATGTGAGTCGTTAACCGTAATGCCTGTTAGGTTTGAAATGGTTCTAACGAGTGGTCGGGTCGTGACTGTGAAGTCTAGGTGATGTTGGCGATGGTTGGGGGTCGCTGAGCGCGGGGGGCGGTATTGCGGCGCGCGCCTCAGTGCCGGTCCGCCCGCGCTCGCGCCCGCCGGCCCGCGACCTGCCTCTAAAGCTACCCTGCTGCCCTGCTACCCTTGCATCGTCCTAACCTAACCTCATTCGGTTACATTACCTGTCCACCAGCTTACCATCTGTCACTCTCATTACAACAGCGCATCTTATCCTCTCCCATTCTTATCTTCTTCGATACTCATCGGTGCACAGTTATGTTATGACTCTGAAACATTGGTTGTGATTGCTTATGTTGTTTGTTATAACGATTAATGTATTTACCGGTAAAAAACTAAGTAACAAAAGGTGGGTTTGGATCTTTGTGTTCCGAGAATCGATGTGGTTCGCAATTAATGCCTGGCTGTAGAGGAAACTGGTCCTGCGGAAAATATGAAACAGCTTTAATTGCAAGGATAATATTAAATTCTGATTATGTTAAATTATTATCGCTTACGATTAGTTATTATCTCACGAGTTCTAGTTTCGTAACGCCTAGAATTCTAGAAGAATCGCAAGACCAACATAAAATTTAATCCTTCTGTTATTATTATTACTTTAGGTTAAAAATTTTAGTCTGAGACGAGTTACGAAATCGATCATACTTTTTAAACATGAAGACTTGTTGTAAATTTATTGTTTATTTTATTTGTACGGTTGGAGCGCGGTAGAGTTCGCGTGCGGTATCGACCCGGCGAGCGCCCGGCACGCGATCCCTGCCGGTGCACCAGCTACGTCCCACGGCACCCTTTCCCATGCTCCAAATGCAACTTGACATATTTTTTATTAAATACGGACTGAACTACAAGCAACCGAGTTAAGTTTTCCGACACCCCAACATCCCATATTATTAAGGCAATCGGGCGTCGCGGTGCATATTAGTTAAGTGCGCGAATGTCAATATATTTCACAATACGTAACAATAAAAGAATGACACCAATATAAAGACTGCAATTAGCTCAAATGAATATTAGTTTTAAATTATATCGTATTGAAGTGCGGTAAGGGTAGTGGTCGGAGTGTGACCACTGTTTTGGGTATGAGTGGGGTAGGGTTGTGTATGAGCGGGCGCGGGGTTCTGAGCGGTGGGTGAAGGCAGGCGCGGTGTCGCGAGCGCCGCAGCGCGGCAGGCGCGTGCCGCCGCCGCCGCCGCCGCCACGCGCGCCGCCGCTGCCCCAGCCGCCCCAGCGGCTGTCTATGATGGGCTACATCATGGGATGCGCTTGTATAAGAGGTGCGTACATAGATACGTGTCATGACCGCCTTCTTCCCGAACACACTTCTATACAGAACTTATTACTCCTACACGTTTCAGCACTAAAGTTGGACTTAGTATTATTCGCGTTTATAAACGCGTATGAACAAACACATATTTCAAAAACAAAATACAAGTAGTAAAACCAACAGAACAGAAGACATTATGGATATAAGCGGGTTAACTACGAACCTTATTTGTGTTGGGAGAACACCAACGTTTCATCCCTTAACGAGTGACTTCTTCAGGGTTCTAGACGCGCGCGTTCCGCATCCCTCCGAGCACTCACCAACCGAAGACATTAGAAGCTGTGTTAGAATTGGACACATCACTCGATCACTTCGAATTTCAATCCATCAAAAATGCTCGGTATGTAGATGAGATGCATGCATCACGAAATAAGTGGTGATGCAACGAATACTACTTTTACGAATACAAATATCAAATCTACTATCACCGGGTAGTAGATTTGATATGCGTATAACTCTGCAGAGCAATAAAACACTCATTTATTTAATATTTTTCTATTTTTTATTGTACAAAGTAATTAAAATTTACTACTGTCAAATTTAAAAAGTAATACAATATATGGAGACCGCGACTCGGCAAACGTAGTGTAGGACGCCTGCCGACCAGATGGGATGACGATTTGCGAAAGACTGCTGGCAGATGCTGGATGCGGCAAGCAGAATACAGGGCGCTATGGCGCTCATAGGGAGGGCCTATGTCCAGCTGTGGACTGATGATGATGGATTTAGGCTCATGATGATGAATACAATATAAATACAAATGTCACATAAAATATAGCTATAGAATATGGAGGAGTTCGCAGGCACCTGACCTATTGAGGTAGCGTAAAAAAGAGGAAGGCCTAGAGGCCTACAGCTGTGGCTGTAAACATGCTGTCATCAGCGTTTTTACGATGACGATCAAAAATAATTCAACCAGTAGGTAACATATTTTTCACCAAATAAAAACCAAATAAGGTTTTATGTTAACAAATACTAAATCAAGCAGAACTCCACTAGTGAGCAACTGAATCGTTAAAAGTATCAAATAAAAATTGTTAAAAATGTAAGACAGTTTTCCCGGGCCGTGGCTAATATAGACAAAATGTCACTGCAGTGTGTTTTCTACTTCAAGCTGTTAGGTTAGAGTTACGTCGGGCCATTTCTTATCTCGAGGCAGAATGTGCTGGCGTCGTAAAGATGAAATGGGAATATTCCTCACACTCGTGTTAGAAATGCAGAGCATGTTTTTAAAACATGATATATTTGAGTTTTTTGTTCGGTTACAGTAGATAGACAGTACGTTTGTTTTAAACACGGCTTGTCCATTGTAATGTCTTTTTAACAATAGTCATTTTCTTGCTCGGTCCCTCTTATCTGTCGGCGTAGAATGATTTTTTTCCATCTCAACACTAACTCCTTTTCTTCTTTAACTTCGTCTGTCTATCATATCGTATTATAGAATATCAAGGTAACAAAAAATTTTATAATGTTCCAAATAATTTAGATTTTGGCAGAATTCGAACACGCGCCCCACCCTCAGTGTCGGGTGTGCTCTAACCAACTAAGCCACAAAACTCAATTCGGTTCAACCGAAAATCTTTGGGACCTCTTACGGCTAATAGCGCCGATAGCAAAAACCTAAATCAAGTTTGCTTATTTTTGCAAATCAAATAGATCAGATGATAAACATAAACATGATTTTTGCGCTTCCGCAGCTTTGCTCTATCCCGCTCCTATAAAGCGAAATCCTATGCCCATCCCCTTCACAAAATGGCTTCATAGGTCGCCGCCTTAAAGAACCGCAACGCAACACACTTAGTTGATTTAAAAATTGTAAATTATTCCACGTATCCCTGCAAGACCGTAAAACGTTGTTACAACATGGCTAGCGGCCGATTGTTCTCCAGTCGACTGCCAAGTCAGCATTATCATATATCGGACAAAAACGGGCCGAATCTTAATCAAGCCGGAGAAACTTGTCTCTTGCCCGCCTTACAATGCACAATGGCAGCGCAAATTCGGTACCAGTTTTTGCTTGTCGTGTCTTCTGAATATCTCGAAATGAAAATACAATAAACCGGCAAAGTGCTAGTTGGACTTGCACATGAATCGTTCCGTGCATCCGTCATCGTACGAGATCTAACATTGTGTACTTATATGAAATTGAAGAAAACACCTCTTAATTTTTCAGTCTATTAAGTACTAATAAATTTATAATTTGTAGTTCTATAGACTATAGTAATATAGTACTATAATATAGTTATTCTATGGTAATATTCATATAGTTTAATTTCAAATATCCTTGTGGTTTAAGAGATACAGCCCGCTTATAGAAGGACAGAGGGACAGACAGATAATGAAGACTTAGTAATAGGATCCCGTTATCACCCTTTAGGTACAGAACCCTAAACCGGAGCAAGTAATATGTCGTGTTGGTATGTGTTTGTTCTCTCTCCATAAACAATTGATAAACTTTGTAACTAACCCAAAGTAATACCATTTGGCAGCAAGGGCTACAACTTTTACACTCTGGCATCGGATCTTCCTTCTTGGCTAGCATTCGATAATCCATAAAATTAAATTTGTATGTTCCTTCTGAATGTTTTCGACAATGAATAAAGAAATAACATGGCAATCAGAATGTCTGTTTCGGACAGATCTTATTTTGCCTTTGTCAGAATAATAGAGCTCAAATTCGATTGGGTAAATAACATGTCTTGATATAAGTACAAAATGAATACTTATTTGAAAATTTATTCAAGAGTAAATGGCAGGTGTCAGTGACCTATGTTTTAGCTTGTTTTAGTCCAAATTGTTTTAAAGTTTGCTAGTCTCTGCGGAATTCAGCTGGTGCTATGCTGAAAGTAACTTTCATTTTATTTCACTTTGAGCAATTTTTATTTGAATTGTTGAGCCGCATAACTGTTGTTTTAATGAAAACGTTTTAGCTTGAAATGTTTTTATAAATCTACTTGTTCCTTTTAGAACAAAAAATACAGAATAATATGACTGCTGTGCTCTGGTAATGATTTTTAGGAATATTAGCGCAATTTATTTATTCACCTTATCTTATCAATTCAGTAACTACCTCTACTATTTACACTATTGAACTAATATTTAACTTTGTTGCGATAACCGTGAATTGTTTCACAATTCTTGTTTCCCTGTTACCTTCACCCCATGTTTGCGTTAAATTATAACATAGTTAAAACTTTACGTACAATTTACGAGGTGGTAACACAGTTAGCAACAGTTAACCATGTTATACGGGACGCTTTTGTTCTGAACGCGACAAATTGAGATGACATTAAAGTCATTTATAACGGGGTATTTACCATGATTGGATTTATGAGTTTTCCAATACTTCATATATATTTTTGTTTTTAAAGTTTTATATTGGGATGACTTGCGCGTTTTCCAAGATGGTACCATCATCTGAACTTAGACGGCGTATTCAGGTAGTTGAATAAATTGTCACCATCGTAGAGCTCTGTATTCGATGGTGATTCATATCTGTCGAGGATAGATGATAGCAAGCTTGTGTCTCAATCTAATACTGACCTAGGGTAAATACACAAAGTACGTGTCCTGTCATAAGATCGAATATAGGTATTTGGCAGCAAATTCCAAGAAAGAATGAAATGAACGATGATGCGTTTATAAAAACACAATTTGCGGTTCATCGCACTCTCAGAACACATTGAATGTTTTAATGTAGTTGGTAATAAGGTGGCACAAGTGCTAGATGAATGGCTATAAATTAAAAATTCAAAACAAAACTCGTCGGTGTGTGGGCGGGCGGGCGTCTTCTCGCGGAGGGCGGGCGGCGATCGAAGAGCGCGCGCGGTGCCGGGGCTGGGGGGCGGCGTAACGATCGCACGGCCGGCCGCAGTCTTCCAGCCGGCAGCGCGCCGCGAGCATGAGCGACGTCGGCACTCTCGCTGCCATGGACGCCTTCGCGGGCGGCGCCCGGCGGAGGCCCGCGCGCCTGCCACCGCCGCCGCCCTTCGTGCCGCCGCCGCCGCCGCAGCGCCACGACCACTACTACGTGCGCCGCAAGTCCCCCGTGCCCAGACATGGAGGAAACCTCACCCTCTTCACGCGCACCAATGGTACCACCGGCACCGCATCGTCCTCTCATTGCACCGGCACTATCATGCATCGACGCGCCAAGCATGCTCAACTCATCTCTCGCCCGCCCGCGGCCCACCGCTTCCGACGTGCCACTCTTCAGTTCTGTTGCACGTGCATTTCTTGACTGTTAGTAACTCTTCATATGTAATAAATTAATAATGTTAGATATCGACAGCCATATTTAGTCCATTAATATAGTACTTTCATACATCGAATATGCAACATTGCTCTTGTTTGTAATCAACTCTTCTATCGCCGGCCACCCCGCTTGCGACACGTAGGTCTTCACAATGTTAATGTCAATACTATAGCGCGTTGCACGTTCTTTTATAACTTCTAAACTGCTTTTAATATTTCACATATTATTCATTCGGTATTTTTAGCGGTATTGGTAGACATATTTTGCGGTTAATTGAATTCACATTTGTATATAATTTCAATGTAAAGTGTTCTAATTTCTTAACGTGAGGCAAAATAATGTCAGTAGGATAGTAATGAATAATGATAAAACCGGCCAAGTGCGAGTCGGACTCGCGCACGAACCAGGTTCCGTACCATTATCTATAAAACGGCTAAAAATCACATGTACAACACATGGGAGCCCCTTTAAATATTTATTTTATTCTTTTTTTAGTACCTATTTGTTGTTATAGCGGCATCATCTGTAAAAAAATCATTTGTCTAACTATCACGGTTCATGAGATACAGCCTGGTGACAAACGGACAGACAGCGGATTCTTAGTAATAGGGTACCGTTTTACCCTTTGGGTACGGAACCCTAACAAATACCTAGGTAATTTTAGAGACATCACCGTACTTTTACTAAATGATAAAAAAATCTCGTTTGTGGAATTTAAAGGAGCGGCGATTATGATTAGGGTAAAAATGAAATTCAGCAATTTTCAATTACAGCAAAGGCTACTTTAGTCAAATAACACTAAATATTCATTGTTGGCTTACCCGAAGGTACGAAGGATAAAACGCCCACTCGCCCGACCGCCTTTCATAACTTTATAGTAATAATCCTTGTGTGAATAACCTGAGTACATACGAGTACTTGAAAAGGCTTTTGTAACTATGTAAGTTTGTATATTTACGTACGAATTTGCTAGCTACTTCAGTAAGGCGATTAAAAAGAAACTAAAACTGAAAACTTTCTTCTAACGCAAAGACGCCATAAACCTTTTAACCGCAGTTAGAGTTAATTGAAAAAGTGAAAATCAGCGGGACAATTTCGAATCATTGATTACGTGCAAATAGCTCAAATACTTAAAGAGCTAGAAAATAGATTGAAGAAGTGAAAACCAGCCTGGCAATAGGAAGCACCGATTACGTGCAAATACCGCCGATACATGTAGAGCAACTATCCCATTAAAGACTTACAGCTGATCTCTTGATCGAGCGGAATCTGCGAGCTTCGAGAAAGGCGGATGTTTACAGCGCAACTGCTCCATGTGGCGTTAACGAAGATGTCAATAAATAACAGAGTAGCTTGCACGGCCTTGTTCAACTATTTGCGGCCTGCGCTTGCGCCGCCGGTCTGCCGCCACCAGTACCGACTGCTACCGCCATTTTAATTGCCCCACGAATGTCAATCACCACATTCCACTGGATAGCGACGTCCGCCTTCCTGTTACTGTGTACCCACTTTGTCAAGTTCATTTCTTGTTCACATTACTCGCTTGAGTCGTTGCTTTAGCGATAAAAATGCTGACTGTATAAAAAGGAGAGCTGTTTTTAAATCGAATTCTTGATTATCTCGTTCTTCGAGAAACACATAACATTTTATGGAAAACTCTTATGTATCTCCAAACAGATTTTCTTTGCGTAGTTTAGTTTCTTCGGTACACACGTTTTTCGCAAATAATATAAAAAGAATGTGAGATATCCAAAATGTGAAAACATTTTGGATATCTCACATTCTTTTTTATTACACAAATTATGACATCAGCTAAGCCTTAAGCTGATCCGATTTCGGAAGCTAAAACAACACAATCTCTTTTGTGATTATGTGGAAACTGGCATAAAGGCAAAGCAATAATTCATAGAATGCGAAAAGGCTCCGCGCTTACCAGCCGCGGAGCGCCCTTGACCCACCGCTCGGGCTTTCCGGAAAACCACCCGATAACTAATGCTGGAATAAACCCACTCCATTTTGCTCACACTGAGATTTTATTATCCCGGCTAAACCTTGTTAAGTAAAAGGTAAGAATCACAACATGTACCGTCCTTTGCCATTGTGATTGAAAATAAATAACGAGGGATCAAAGTGTGTAAGTATATGAAATTGTATATTCGTATTATCCTCGTAAATAACAAATTTTCTACGTTTTCCTTAGCGTTTTGTTGGCGTAATAACAAAGAGATTTCGTAATAATAAATAATCAACGTGCCCGATATTATAGGCGTTTTACGTACTTATTACATACTTCATACATATTTGCTGTGTATTAGTCCCTAGGGAAGAGAAACCGAAACGAATGACGTCCGCTCAATAAATATTACATTATTAACTTTAGCGTCATATTTATTTATAGGTTTATTTATATTTTTAGACTTACACCAGTAACCTAGAAATTCTACCAAGAATAGAAATGGTTTCCTCTAGGTAAGTTGTTAAAATGTGAAAATTGTAAAATTTATCGCGTCACCGCCCGCCTACTTGGTCGTCAATGTCACGACTGTTTCTCATCTTCGTCTCCCGAATTCCTTTAGCCAATATTGCGCGACCCAGTTGTCGTATCGTGTCGACTCCACTGATTATATTGTCCTCGTTACGAATTCAGGAATACTCGTCACCGAGGGATTCTATCTGATATTCTTAATACAAAGATCAACAAATCTTTTGGAATCTGCTGAAAATACTTGTGAAACACGAAAGTTACAGTTTCAATTAACATTAAATTAAACAGCATTTCTATTTTGGTATTTTGAGTAATTTGATTAAACCGCTATGTGTAGGCGATCGCTTTTCAACCGTTGTTGGCCTTTTCGGCTGAGCACACAAATGATACCTCTACCAACATAACGCGTCAGAGCTTTCGTTTAATTTTTAAACGTTATTTTCAGCGTGGTAGGAACTTCTGGTTCGGACGTTGAAGCGAAGATGTGACGTATCGAACACACGCCGTGTTTCGTGAAAGTAGTTCGTACGCGTGTACTCTTGACATTGTGTAGTTATTACTGGTACGTCTCTGGGCGAACGTTTCGCTATTGGCATAACTTCCTAATTACCTCATCATATTTCGTACTAATGCTACGCAACTACAGCTATATGGCGTGCTCTATACGATCGTGCTTTGGCAGTTACAGCCAAATTTAGCATGTTAAATAAATTTTGCGCTCTAAATTCTAAAGGATTGCGAACAATTTACATATTGTTTACCAATCCTGTTTACCTACAAAACGGAACGTAGTAAATTATCATACAAAAATTTGAATACCCTTTGCGCAGCGTTTTGAGGCTACTTAAAATTTATCGTATTTTAATAACCCAATTATCGTGTGGCATGATTGTTTTTAATGGTCGTTTCCGCCCACCACGTCGAGAATCGAGAACATTAAAGGACGCCGTTAGCAGAGGTGCGTGTTAACACGTGTAACGCCGCCTCATGCCTTATGTAATGCTGCTGCGGTTGGGTGTCCTCGGGCTAGGCGGCTAGGCCAAGGGCGACGCATCGATCGCCTCTCCCGCCGACCTTCTCGATGACAGCTGATGCTCCGAGAAAGCACTACGACTTACCAAATGAAAGATCGACGACCGATGTGGCGCGGCGGGCGAAAGTCCGCCTGCGACACAGGAGGTTTCGTGTTCGATTCCCACCTTGGGACAAATGTTTTACGATGTTTACGATCTGTGTTCTGGGTATTTTCTACGCACAGTAAAACATTATATCTATTTATGAAATCGTATACTATTAAGTATTATTAGTCGCATAGTAGCCATAACACAAGCTCTGCTTAGCTAGGGGCTAGATGAGACTGTGTGGATTGTCCAGCGTTATAACATATTTATTTCAAAGTTGCTCAAAACGCATTGTCATGTAGTTCCGCTTCATGAATTTTCGTTATTACGTTTTCACTTCGAACGTTATGATTTTCTCGCTTAAATCGCTCGTCCAAAAGAGAGAGTATTTATCGCCTTTCTCGTTCACGATAATAAATGGAACAATAAGCATTCATCGCTACCTTTTAGAAATCACCATCTGTGTTATCTTTTCCAGTTTCAATTAAATTTATATTAAATTTTCTCTGAGTATTCTCGTCTCCTTGTATTCCCGCTCGTTATAACAAAGGCCTTAGGTGGGACGGCCAAGGACAGATCCATTGATCGGTTCTCCCGGTTCGACCTCCGCCATAATAGAAGATGAACAAGCCCGTTCTGTGGAATTCCCGTCTGTAAATGTGAGAAGTTCTCTTGCAGTAGATTACTTCTTTGTTCTGATTTATTTCGCGCAATTCTTTCGTGACTTTTCATCGTCTATCTGTATTTTAAATTTCAATTCATAAATGTTCTTTTATAGGTACGGTACATAATTACATACTTCTTTATGTTTCTCAATACGCGTTTCAGTGTCGAAATTGTAAGTCGCGATTCGATGTATTTCTGACTAACAAAACAATAATTTGACTCCGGATATCGTTGAAAAATTAAATATTTTTCGGGACGAAAGGTTCACGAGTGCAATTTATTGAAGAGTTCTCGCTTACTCCCTTTCTTCTCATCTTTCATTTTTCCACTTTCACCAAAAGGGATGAGGCAGTAACTTCACTAGGTACTATTTGTCATTGTTCGAGGACACTGACAAAATCCTGTGTCCATGTATCGGAGATAACATGTATGAAGCCGCAGGCATACCCTTAAAATAAATGAAAGTAAACCTCGGAACAAATTATTATCCCATTATGTTACTAACGTAGAAATGGTTATTGTTAAAAGAAGCCACATTATTCCCGGCTATTTAAATTACTTTGGAGAAAAATACCGACATGCCCCGTTTCTCAGAAACATCCCCTTTGATATAATATGTGCCCTTTTTGGTTATTTATATGTTTGTTACCTTACTTAAGAATGTTATTCAGCCTAAAGTGACTACTTTGTGTGAGGTAAAATATGTTTTCTTTCATTGTCTGGTTTTTCATCTACGATATTTTGAGGTTTCTTACTGATTTATGTAAATCTTTTGTACCTAAATGTTTCGGTAGCTTTGTGTAGCTGTTTTTCCACGTTCATTTTAACCATAATGAAAATAAATATCCAATTTCGAACAGTTTTGCGATTGACGTACGTTTAAACCTGTATCGGATAAGCTTTTGTATTGATATTTTCTTTGAAAATTTCGTTTATGAAAATGAGTTTAGCTACGTGCGCAAAAAGTCACACGTAGGTAATTGGCAGTATATGTATGTCGTAACGCAATACATTTAGGTAACTTTGCCGTAGCGGGTCACGAAACTTCGAGGCTGGCGCTGTTTGTGCCAGGTGCGCTAACTCTTACCTATTGCTTCATACACCCGGCTCTAATGCCTTCTAACTGGATTGAAACATTTGTTTCACATTACTGTTTACTGTTTCGTGACTCTTTCAGTCTGCTATTAACGTTATTTTCGTAAAGAAATGTTTATTTCAGCTGAACTGCCATTGTAATTTCGTTATTGGCCATCATTCTCGATTGTTGTGTGGTTTTTCTGCGATAAAATTGTAGAAATAAAACGGTTTAACCTCAATAACCACAGTACGACCTTAAGTTTTGGCAGCTGTTATATCACATAAACTTATCCCACCTACCACCAACAAAATCAATAGTATTTCAAATGATGAATTCTAGTTTTTGTTTATTTATTTTATATTTCTGTAGATTGTTTGCAACAGTTTGCAGATAGCTCAATTGTTTCTATTGTAAATACTAGTATTCATTTAGATAATTCTATTATTTGATTGTAATTTTCTTTCTTAATAAAGTTATTGTTGATATCAAAATCCAATAAAATATCGAATTTGCATTCGGCAAACACACAGTTAAACAAAAATATTTCATGAACCGATGACGAAAAATCATAAAAGACATTATCAAAACTGGAACACGAAAAAACATGTAAAAATAACATTAAAGAGTATCAATTCAGCGGGATGTAGGCGTGTTTTCATGTATGTACAGTTATTATATCTCGTTGAGTTACGGAGATGCGTCAATAATACTATTCCATGGCGCCAAGGTCGACGCCGACGTGACGGTGAATGGAATAGCGTACGCGTCTATTGCCTATTATTAGAACCATCGCCATACCACCCATATACTGTAACTAATTCTGAACCTAGAAACTAACTACCTATCTACACTTCCCGTGAATAATGCCGCTCACTCCATTGTAAAATATTATGCTGCAATAATATTTTAATACCTACAACTATTGCAAACGATTAAACTATTCAAAACATTTTATAAGCCCGTGTTTATAAATAATCCTTCGACAATTAACACAAAGGATATGAGCAAGTTTTATATGCTTTCTCTCCTTTTCAGAGCCAAAGAAAGACAAATTGGAAAATGGTGGGGAGATGATGCGGCCCGAGAGGCCGAATTCTCTTACGACTGGCAAGCACGGGCGTCGGATATGCTATCAAGGAGACGTCGGTAAGTTGATAAAATATAATAAAGTCATTTCAATATATTTCTAGATAAACCTACTGCATGCCTGCACAATTAAAATCCATGGTCGATGGTAGATATCTTTATTAACTTTGCTCGGCAGTGTTTGTTCAAATTAATCAACTGTATTCCACAGAAAATGAAATGGTCATTTGCTCAGCAGACAAAGCTGTGGCTTTCCTAAATTTTGACCGACTTCAAGAGGAGTTTCTGTGTTTTTTTAATGTATGTTAATTGTTTTCTCCATCAGTTATGGACCGATTTTCAAAATTTTCGTTATTGTATAGATAGAGAATGATCCCGAAATGGTTCCATAAAAAATATTCCCGAGGAATGTATTTATCCCATCACTACTAAAATTTTGGTGATATCTTTGCCAATTCTTAATAGATTTTGATGATCCTATAGAATTTTGATGCTTGAAGAATTGATATGTGCGCCGTAAAACTTATCTAAAAATCATCACATGATAAAATAAAAATAAATAAATAATTTTCACAATCACTGGTAACAAATGGTTTCTATAGTAGGCGACAACAAGAGACTTGAATTTTAAGTAGATGTCACCATTTCAAAAATTCGATCGCGCTATCGAAGTATAATTACTTTACAAACCCATTTTTCATTGTTCTTGAATTTGAAGTCTGTTTATAGTTTTTTAAAACGCCAAATTATGCTACTATATTTTCCAGTTTCTTTCGACCGATGAGAGAGTGTATTTTTTATTCAATGTTTCTTGCAAAAGCCGTGTTTATTTTACGCTATGTTCAGAAAACAACGATTGCGTTTTAAAAAAATGTTATTTTCTAGTAGGCGGCTACGGTTCAGTTGGCGACGGCGGCGGCGGGGCGAGTGATGAGCAACTGATGCTGTCGGATCTACCGGAGCCGCCGATAGCAGTCTCCGATGTGAGTAAACATGAAACATTGACAGACAGTGTAGGACGCTCTGTGACCTGGTAGGGTGAGGAAAGAGAGGCAGATGCTGGAGGCAGGGTGCTTTGCTGATGATTATATTGGTGATGTTCGCCTTACAGAAGCTGGTTTTGATTTACTCATACTATCGCACCTGCCGGAGTTTTCGGTAGCAGTTTTCGATGTAAATAAACATGAAACATTGTGTATTCGAACGAGGTGACAGTGTAGGACGCTCTGTGACCAGGTAGGGTGAGAAAAGAGAGGCAGATGGTGAGGCCATGGTAAGGTTTTCTCCAAGTTCTCACGTCTGTTTGTGCGTGATAATGTTGTGAGTAGAGTATATATGACACTCTATTAAGATAAACTTAAACCAGATTGAGAGTGAAAATTCTGCAAACACTTAGTATAGTATTTTGTATTCAACATCCATTTGCATACCTGTCACGTACAAAATGAGCTCCAATTCCGAAGAGTTTGCGTATTGCACATTATTCAGAGATTCTCTGAAACTAGAGGAACGTACAGAACATAATTATTCTAGGATTTCTGTCGTGAACAATTTACGACCTTCATGGCATAGTAGGTGCATAGCCAGGCGGATACCAGGCGGATACTCCTGTTGGGCGAAATTCTTGTATTATTCAAACATTTCGCTTTATATCTGGCTAGATGTTTACTTAATAGAAGAGTTCTTCTATGTAGGGACTTATTTTATAAATCTGGTATTCAGGTAGCATTTACCTTAGTTTGGGACTGTCGGGAGTTATTTGAATTACAAGTATTTACGACTTCTGTGGCGCGGTGGGCGAAGGTGTGCCTGCGACGCAGGAGGTTGCTGCGGGTTCGATTCCCGCTTCGGGACAAATGTGTGTACGATCTGCAGACATTTGTTCAGGGTGTTCTGGTCGTTTTCTATGTACAATAAAAATATCTATCTATGTATTGTATTATATTATGTATATCAGTTATCTAGTACCCATATCACAAGCTCTGCTTAGCTTGGGGCTAGGTAATGCTGTGTGAGTTGTCCAGCATAATTTTTTTGGTCTCTTGAAGTTAGACGTACACCTTATAGTGTAATTTAAGATTATTATTATTGGATATTTTATTTCTAACTGTAATTATAGTTTCTGCTCACGCTTTCTCACGCGTTGTTTAAAGCTATTTCTATCCCATCGGAACTTATTTATGGGATAAAACGTAGACCATGTTTAATTCCAGGACTAGAATTGTATGTAAAATTTCAGCTTCTATCCTTTTAATAGTTTTGGTGTAAAGAGGTAACAAAATCCAAGCTTACGCATTTATAATGTTAGTGTGACAAACTGAGACCACGGCATCGCCTGCTTAGAAGTGAAACTGTAATAGTTTGATAGTTATTTTGCTATTCGGGATGGAAACAAATCCAAGAAATCAAAGACTACTAAAATCGGTCCATACGATCTTGTTTTATAAGTGGTGTAACTAACACGACTTTGTTTTATATACAGACGTGTTATGTGTGTGGCAAATATATGTCTACTCTACATCTTACCCGAACAACATCTGACCTGCGACCAAATCCTTTGATCCATTCCTTTTACCTATAGCCTTTATTTTGGCCTGAGAAAAGGCTCTGGTATACTTTACGGTCGTAGCAGAATTTAAACAAGATCCGCCAAGTGCGAGTGTAACTCGCGCGCCGAGGGTTTCAAACATTTGCGCATTATTTGGACAATCAATTTTCTGAAATATTTTAAAAGTATGAAACTTACAGAAATTTCAAAAAGTGTTTTAAAAGGCCGAAACGATACCTTTCATTTGATACCCCACATGGGTAGGTACACCCTTTTGAAAAAAAAACCCCCCATTTTGACCATTTTTCAAAAACTATTATTATTACAGACTTCTCTATATTTTTCCTGTAAAATATAGATTGATATCTATAAACGCCTAATACATTGTACATGGATCGGTCTTCAATCTTCGGAGCTAGGGGGGGGGGGAATGGTCAATTTTTCGTCTTTTTTTGAAATATTTCAAAAAGTATGAAACTTACAGAAATTTCAAAAAGTAGGCTGGGTGGTCCATTCCTTGTGAATCGTTAAGTTCGGAGAGAGTAAATAAGATAATGAAATAAGAATATAGTCGAGTATTTTTTGTCTAGATCGGGCCCATCCCGCCGCCGCCTATGTTCAGCTCTCCGAGCCCGCCGAGGCACCACACCTCCACGCCGCACCACTCGCACCAGCACGCGCTGTTACAGCATCCTCTCTCCGACTGTAAGTATCCATTTACCATTGCTGAGTAGCTAGCACCTTTGCTAGCTGCATCCCGCCGCCCCCTATGTCCAGCTCTCCGAGCCCGCCACGCCGTCTGTGACGCCTGTCTCCGACTGGGCGTCTTGTGCATGCTAGAGAGCTGGGGGCTTACTTTGAAACACGTTATACAGAAGTTTCGAGTGACGGATCGTCGAAACGAACCACCAAGTTGCTTCGGATGCGTCGTCAACTGACTTTTGTTCTTCGAATCTCTGCGAAACGCTAAAATTTTCACATTAATCATCGAAAGAACGGATCAGTCATCCGTCATTCGTCGTTACACACGTGCGACACGTCGTGCTTGCGATATATCATCCCTCAACTTCGTAATTTGTTTTACAAGGTCTGATCTGACCACACCGGAACTGAATGGCAATACACAAAGCGGCTCGCTTCGCTCGCCGCACTATAATAATCGTGACATCTGTTGAACTCCATCACTCCCGCTAGAATAAATCAATACTGCTAAGTAATCAATAATCATTAAATTTACATAACCCCATGCACGAATAGCTAAATTTCGCTCCGAAACTTAAAAACGCACGATGGTGCAGCGCGCGATTACATTGCCAATAAGTAATTATATATTTTCTCCTTTAAGTTATACTACTTATCGAATACGGAAGCCTTCCAATTATGGCCAAATCCTAGTTCAAAATTGGGTCTGTGTTAGTATTAGCGGTTTGTTTAAACAATCTAAGAGGAAACTGTTCATAAATTAATCTAGGTTGCCTGCTAGATTGGGTGGGGGAGATAATTGTTTTTCGCCATCAATCAAATTCAAACCGTCAATGTTTTGATTGGATCTGGTAGATAATTATGCTCGTGTAATTTATCAAAATCTAAATGGGAAAAGGAACAATAGTTTATGGTGTTTTCCATAAACACCGGTTGGTCATGTGATCAAATGGAACGTGAATTATTTAACTTACTGTTCACTGCTATTTTCGTCGAGCAGTCCGTGCTTACTAATACTCGAAGTATCGTGCCAAATCTACAAAACATGTAATTGGAGTACCAAAAATAACCTTTATGTCCTAAAGGAAATGTTCGAAATAAAATGCGTGCTATAACTTATTTTAAGATAATTTTAAAGGCTTTACAGAAGTACTTACAAATTTACTGAATACAATGTTGAACTTGAGTATTTATTCAACAGAAAAAAAGATAAATAGCTAAATTAATGCCATAAATAAAGCTAATTTTATTTTATTCATCTAAACTATTTACAGCGTAGGGTGCTTTTCCACCAGAGATGTGCTACGTTGCTCTATTTCCAGGCGACCAATAGGATCGCTCCATTATCGCATCATTTTCATATCTGACAAAAATGACGTGATAATGGAGCGAACCGCTCTTTTTTCCCGCCAGAGTACAATCTTGGAGTCTTCAAATCCAGTGTGAATAAGGTCCTTTTGGGAAAGCGTGTTCCATCTTAGGCTACATCATCACTTATTCAAGTGAGAAGGTGGAAAAACGCTTGACCTTTAAAAAAACCTATGGGTCGGCTGGAAACAGAAACCTAGCACACCTCTGGTGGAAAAACATCCTATATCTAGCTTTAGACGTTAAATTGTATGCTGAAACTTTGGTCTGCACAGGAAATGTACTATAACCGTATATTTCCCCAAAGAACGTATGGCACGGTATGTTTAATTAGGTTGAGTACGATGAGGGACTTTTAGTCAAACATGTCACCTCACCTGGGGATTCCTTTCTATTCTACCCTGCAGGCCAAGCACGAGGATTATTGTCTAGGGCAGAATAGCCAATAATGACATCGCATCGACATACATTGCGTATATTATAGAAGTTGAAGGAAACAATTTCAAATAATTAACGCATTCGATGACAAAGTAATGTAATTTCGTTTTGTGATAAAAATAGAAGTGAAGTTAGATTATAGTGGGTTTAAAGAAGACAATAGATAAGAAAGTAGTAGAATAAGGGGGTTAGGCCCTAATATAGGCCACCACGTTGTTTGTTTTTTCAAAATTGCGGCGCTCAATAATACCTTTGTTTTATATTTGTATAGAGAACTTAAATAAAAAAAATCTATAACATAATGTCCTTAACATCAGGCTTCTGAGATATTCTTAGATGAAAATAACTAATACATAATTTTTAGGGTTTTGTACCCAAAGGGTAAAACGGGACCCTCAAACTAAGACCGTGTGTTTGTCTGTCTGTACATCTGTCATCAGGCTGTATCTCATGAACCGTTATAGTTAGACAGTTGAAATTTTCACAGATGATGTATTTATGTTGCCGTTATAACAGCAAATACTAAAAATCAAAATAAAATAAATATTTTAGGGGTCCCATACAACAAGCTTGAATTTTATGCTGCTTTTATAGATCATGGTACGGAACCCTTGCGGTTTTTTTCTTATGTGAATATATCTATCCAAACTTTCAATCTCTTTCATCTTTTCAAACGGCTTTTTACATGTAGCAAATATTATTATTATTATATTCCTTCTCATTTCACTGTATTAATCTAGTTACTTTATTTAAATCTGTTTGTGTATTTTTGACACGGTAAAATTTTTATAGCTATCCTAAACTTTATTTCAGGAGCTTCTCTTAATATTGTCTTATTATGTTCTAAATTTAATAATATTGTATATAACCACAGCGGAAGACGAGGACGATCAAGACGATGAAGAAGATGCAGTAACAGACACGAACAGGGTCGAAGAGATTCCACCTAAAGAACCGATCTTCGGGGCGATGCCTCTCAAGTCAGCGCTGAAAAAACGGCCAGCGCCAGCCGCCTCGCCGTCCGCTACGCCGCATGCGACGCCGCTCACGCAGAGACAGGACCATCATCATGCTAGCTTCAAGTCAGTACCTGTACAAATTATCTAGATCTAGATCTTGCTATAATTTCTAAATCTACCAATATCCATACTAATATTATCAATTCGAAGTTAACTCTGTCTTTTCCCTTTTCACGTCTAAAGGGCTAAAACAGATCTTAATTAAATTTGGCAGAAAGGTAAATAGTATTCCGAGGAAGGTCATAAGATACTTGATAAGCGGGCGAAGCCGCGGGCAGCAGTACATAACATGGTAGAATTCTATAAAACTGAAATAGCTTAAATACGTGGTTAAATGGTTTTGTCCTTGTAATCTTCGGATGTATCATTGGGTGTAAATCAGGTAATAAGAACCAATTGAGATATAGGTGCAGATCGCAGTAATCCCGTCAAAATATGTATATGAATATGTACTATAGGGCATCATATCTTAGTTTAGAACAAAACATATGTATGTTCTTAGTTACAAGAATATCATATTTTGATGGGAGTTACTGCGATCTGCACTTATATCTCATGTGGCTGTTAGATGCCTAACAGGATTATATCAGGGGGACTAACATACAGTAGATTGATCATCATCATCATCAGCCTATACTAGTCCACTGCTAGACATAGGCCTCCCCTAATGAGCGCTATAGCAATAGATTACTATGCGTGAAATTAATTGAGATCATAGTAGAACTCCAGAATCTGTCAGGGTATTTTTGTTCTTGTGCATTGTGGAATATATTGGCATATACAAAGGAGAGTAATTTACAATATTATTATAAACTGTGATGGAGACATAATTTCCGATAAACCATAACTCTAGAATTAGGGGTTATTTATCAGTCTAATTAAAACAGATAGATCGAATTTATAATTCCTATTTTACATAAAACGGTAGGCTCATATTTACTTTCCGACACCAGACTAAATTAAAAGGCTTTGTATTTTTTGCGCGTTGTAAAGTCCAAACATTAATTACTTAAGTAAGGTCTGTAAAGGACTTAATAGAGTCCGTTTATTTTATGTGCGAGTTTTTGAAGGGAGTATTGTTTGATCAAAGAGAGGCTTCAGCCTTAGGGGCTCAGGGGGGGGGGGGGGTGATTAATCGCCTGTTGCATAAAGCTTTTGAAGCTAGGCTGTAAAAGGCGAAGACAATGTCTTAGTCGATTTCTCTGACAAGTGGGGCGAAGGGGCCATGTTTTTATTAAGCTTTATGTTTTAGTACTTTGTGTACGGTTACATTTTGGTTGTTGATAGTATACAAGAATGTTTAATGTTAACTTGTTATCGGCGTAGTTAATGGGTAATTAATGTAATTGGTTTTTATGAACAGTTTTATTTTATATATAAATATATGACGGTGATTCTGTTGGTAGATAAACCTTACATAACCAGACTTAAAATGTTAGTTTTCTTTATGATCAAAAAAGTGGCGTCAACATGCTTGGGCTAGATAGTTTTAAGTTTTGGTACCAACGATTTAAATGTACACTAATATTATAAAGAGGAAAGATTTGTATTTTTGTATGTATTAACATTAGTTAATACATACAAAAATAAAAATCTTTCCATTACAAATCGGTCCATTAGGACCGATTTCAAAAATTCTTTTGTCGTTAGAAAGCTACATTATCACTGAGTAACATAGGCTAAAGAGTATACCCGCGCGAAGCTGGGGCGGACCGCTAGTGTTTTATATATCGATGGTGCAATAATATTCTATTCTATTCTAAATGAGTATACTTTCAGTCATAATTTTAACTTGTCTGCCAATTATTCTCTAGAATTCGACATTCCCCCTGGTACAAAAGTGATTCCAAACATTACTTGTATTATTAAAATTGGTTTATGGGCGTGATGAAAAATGTGATTGTTTATTTCCATCACGCGGCAGCAGGCGGCCGCCACCTAAGCCCAGGATCCGAATATGGTAACTGCTGAATGTTGTATCGATATCGACCATAATGGCCAGCAGACGGCCCGCTTCGCATCGTGCATTGCACGCTTCCTACCATCTGTTCTCTCTAACTGTCTCTCGCAGCGCCTTCAGGGATCATAGCTTAAGGTTGTTCGTCGTGGTTTGGCGCGAAATTATTATTCTTAGTGTTTTTTTTTGTTTCTGCTTTCCACAAGCAATAAAACTAGCGAAAAAGTAATTTGACGCAAATCGTAAACCATTTTCAATGAACTCATGATAAAACCAACTTCGATTTACTGGTATTTTTGGAGTATTTGGAAAAATTTGGGAAATTTTGTGCTAATCATATCTATGCTATCATAAGTTCATAGAAAATAGTTTACGATTATTGCTTGTGGAACGCAGAAAATTTTTAACTACAGAAAAATAATTTCACGCCAACGCGCGACGAACCACTTGAACAACGTTTATGTGCAAACTTATTTTACCTGTCACTAGATCGTACCACAAGAAATAGCGATATTATGGATCAACACACCAAACTCGGCGGTCTGCTGACAAGTTAACAAACACCGTCGGCTGCCTACAATAAAACCATAAACTGAAAAGCCGCACCAACCCGACGGGTTGTGTGCCGAATTGTGTTGACTCCATCAGCATTACACTTAGAAGATCACTGCCTATCTAAAATAGGTCAAATAGAAATATAGATTCAGATTGATTCGCGTTCGCGGCAGAGTCAAGGTGTTAAAGACTTATGATGATCGCTCCCACTCGGGTACAGGTGACTGGTAAATTGCGTTTGTATGAAAACAGAGTTGAGCTTTGAACCTTTCATACCGCATAACAAAAAAAACATGATCGTGATTGCTTCACAAATAAATCCAAAAATAACCTTTTGTCGATGTGCATTACCTAGAATGGTTTTACCCGCCGATATGGTTTTGTTGTCATCCTAAATGTTGTTATTTATGTTGCATGTCAGTGTACCAAATAGTGTTACCATGTTTAGAAATCGTTGTAGATAATCGTTATATTTATAAGATAAATTTATTACGGTTATAGTTAACGATAGATAATAAAATCGTGTTCATTTTAGTTGTGTAAAAATTAATTAATAACTTGAATATTTAAAAATAAGTGTCAAAAATAAATTACAGGTTACATTATAGAGCAAACTAATACGTACCACTAGTTACACTGCATATTAAACGTATTTCGTTTGAGCACAAATTATCACAGTTTTGACACAAAAAAACATATAGTTCAATGTCACACACACAACAACACAAAGTACTAAGGCCCGTATTTTAAAAGTTTGCTCAGTCATAGATATTGCTAAAATCATACTCAAGTATAGATTGATGACTGAGCAAACTTCCAAAATACGGGCCTAAGGATTTAGATGCATCACCGCAAGATTGAGAATTAAGTTTAAGTATATGTTAGAAAATATTAGTAAACAATGCAGTACATTTTAAATCATCATCTAGCCCCCAAAGTAAACAAAGCTTGTGGTGTGGTTACCAGATAGCTGATATTCTGTCTAAAAACTTTAAATTTATTAGAAAGATCTGTGAATTATATTTCTTAGCAGCAATTTAAATCCGTATTTCGAACAGTTACTAACCTATTATTTTATAACAGCACCCGACCAGTCCGGATGGGTAACGCGCACGAAAACAAAGAGAACGCGCGACCCTGGGAGGAGCACCGAGACGACTACTCCAACGAGTCAGCGGCCGCCAAGCTTGCGAGGAAAGAGAGCCTCAACATCAAGCTGGCGCTGCGGCCCGACCGGCAGGAGCTTATCAACCGGTAAATACATCTGCTAGATTAACACTTGTTCCCAAGACGCTCATGGTCCTGCAGGTCCGAGGATGGGCTGAGTCAACCAGTCCTGGATGCGAGCAGCCCAAGACCGACATGAGAGGCACACATTGTAAGATGCCTATACCTAGGCTGTATAATACGGGCTGAATTGGTGATGAGGAAATTAGACTTTTGGTCATTTTAGTCATTTATTTATTATTAATTAGAACGGTGGTTCAAAACTTACCAATGAGTGTCATTTGCTCACGATATCAGGCTATTCATGGTCTCCAAAACCCCATGAGTTCATGAAGCTAGGAATCCCAAACAAGGTTAAGCGATACTTCACACCGGAACAGCTTCTATCTCTTTATCAAGCTTAGGTCCGGTCTGGTTTGGAGTATTGCTGCCATGTTTGGGACGACTCGGCCAAGTACCAGCTTGAAGCCTTAGACTCGATAGAACGAAGAGCCTTCAGACTCATTGACGAGCAGTACCTTGCAGAATGTCCAAAGTCTCGAACACCGCAACAAGGTCGCTTATTGTCTGTCGATTTTCTATAGGAAACATTTCGGAGTATGCTCACAGGAACTATATGACCTGATTCCACCATCTCCCTTCCACTGCAGAACAAGCAGACGCAAAGCGCATTACCACCCCTACTTGGTGGAGTCCACTCGCATTAAGCGTTTTTCTTCCACCTTTATCATTCGTGCCGGTGGGGTTTGTAAGACGCTCCCTGCTGCTGTTTTTCCGGGCAATTACAACCTGGGTCTCTTCAAGACAAGAGTGAATAGGTATCTTCTAGACCTTCGTGATACATCGTAGGCCATATCTTCACTTTCCATCAGGTGAGATTGTGGTCAAACGAAGGTCTATTTTATAGACTTTTAAATAAAATACTAAGTCGAAAGGGTTTTCCTGCATATTCGAGTTCTTTTACGCGTAGTCTTACATAATTGTTATTGTTTTGAAATTTAAAATTATATAAATAATTTTGTTTGTAATAATTTCATAAAACAACACTTTTGATAAAATAACAAGCAAAAGCTATTTGTGAAATAAATATTGATATTCATTATAATATTTTGTAATGTTCAATATTACAAAAATGCGTGTCAAAAAACAGTAATAGAAAAAACCGAACTAAAAAGAATCGGTAGTTGAACCCCTCGGGGTCCGGCTTTCGGGTTGGTATACATGTTACGTGGCACCCTGTATTATGACATCATCTGTGAACCACTGCTCCCTAGCGTGAAAGTTCATGTCGTTATCCCGCATACTATATTAAGCCCATGAGACCTTACCGCTCGCTCTGACATCATAGAGCTACAGATACGGAGTCAATGTCGCGACCTACGTTCACCTGCGCGAAATGAGGGTTGTCACTCGTTATCTATCTTCCGAAAATATTACGAACACAATTTTTACCCATACTTCATAGGGTTGTCCCATAAGGAAAGTTACATCTTACATTATTTTTGTCATCAAAATTGAATGAATTGAATAAGTGTGATCTACGTGACAGTTGATTCATGCCAATGTTCTAGTGTTTTGCCATTCCTATAGTTGAACGCGTAGGTGTTATGATACAATAGTAATAGAAGTTGCTGTATTCTACAATAATACTTATTTTAGTTTGTCGATATAATGCCTGGCGACAATGCACGCCCGGGAGCGTTATTTTAGTCGCCATCAGCCGGCAGTCATTGTTATCAGCGCGTACACGACACCTTCCTGTTTCTATCGCTCTTGGCAATGGGACTGTTTTTAAAGAGGTCTTATTATAATCGTTTAACAATCACGATTAACGCATTTAATTTTTTTAACGTAACATTTGCAAATTACGAGGCTGTTGAGTAGTTATAGCCTTTTCCATCCCTGATTTATTAATTACAACCGGCTTATTTTACGGTAGCTGGCAGTCTGCCAATAGTACGCTATTAATTGGTTATTATGAAAACATTTTCGGCACGTAATCTGTGGCAAATTTTATATCGGCGGTGTTGGCAGGGTCGTCTCTTGTTTTATTGTTAGTGTCTCAACAACTTCGAGAAAGTAACGTCTGTGAATTACACTCATTATTTGTGAAAAACTAGATTGTGTGTGTGTGTGTGTGTGGTATGATAGAAGTGACTCGTTGGTTGAAAATCAAAGTGAATATTTAAAAAAATCTGAAGATTTAATATGCCGAGTGTAAAAGATCGTGACTACCATCTACCAAAATTTATAAGGCATGGGCTTACAACGTGTTATGTGCCATGAAATTAGCAAGTAAAATAAAACCGTTTACAACATCGAAGTGTACAAAAAACGTCATAATGAAATATGTCTAACCAAAAGTTTTTGTATCACAATTATCACGTGAATTAAAAACATATCAAGCACCTATTTTGTACCCAATTTGTTGAGAAAGTAGGAAGAATTCTGTGACCAAAGTGTTTGTTCTACAATATCACCTGCTTAGGCTACCTACAAACAAATAGATCGATCGGTTTTTATCATATTATTAAAGTGCAGGTAGTAATAACGTGTAATTTTCCAGAAACATCCTGGTGGTCCAGAGTGAATGCGAGCGGCAAGAATCTTGGGAGGCGATAGGAGCTCGGCTGATCCGACGCCTTTCCATGCGACCCACTGCTGAGGAGCTCGTTGAGAGGAATATCCTCAAAAGTAAGAAAAAAACTAATGATAATAACGTTTATTGAAAAAGAATTTAGACTCAGTATTACCACAATCTTTGATCCCCAAACGTATGTAAAATATCCTTAATTTTGTATTCTACCCTGTGTGTGTATGTCTGTCTGTTCTTGTTGTGTCAAATAAATGTATCTTTATCTTTATCAAACTAGGATAAACCTTGTATCTTGGGGGCTTCCTTTCTTTGGTTCTCTAATTATTCTTAATTATTAAATTAATTAGTTGTTTACTTATTTGTTCTTAATTATCAAGCTAACATTAAATTATCTTACAGTTCGAACAATAGTGTAAAAATATACAGTTATGTGATGGGTTACCTGAGGACACCAGTCTCAAAAGAGTCTGGGCAACAGGAGCCACCACGAATGTGTGTGAGTTGTGAGTTGTGAAGTGTGTGCATGTGCAAACTTATTGATATGTGCAAAATTACCATTTGGATAGAACCATCCATTTGGGATGGTGTTATCCAAATAGTTGTAGGTATCCAAATAAGTCTAGCCTCATCGTTCAGTAACCAGGTAATAAAATAATAAGGCTAGTTATTGAGTTGTTCGTTAACTTACAGACCAGCGATAGTCAAACTAATAGTACAAAGTCTCAAAATATAAAATTCCGTATTCTCACCCGCGAAGTTCCCATTCCCGTGAGAATTCCGGGATAAAATAGCCTATGTGCTATTCCAGACTATATTTATTTATTTATTTATTTATTAATCACAATTATAACATTACAGATTATAAAATCCAATGCGTTATTTATGGCACACATATAATCTATCTCTGTGCCAAATTTTATCCAGATCTGTTCAGCCGTTCTGGCGTGATTGAGAACAGATCTACAAACATCCATTAAGTAATTTTGAAATATCATTACGTTTTATTTTTAATATCATCAATCGAATAATGAACGGAATGCGACCGAATCTAATTCAGATTTTTCGATGCCAATTGTCAATGGGAATTCTAGCACATTTCTCAAACAAAAATAACACCAATCTTAACAAGTTTTCTTTGTATTCCGTACAATATTAACCGTAACTCTTTATTTCTAGGTCAATCTCCGGCTGAAGAGAAAAAGCAAAAAGAAGAGAAAAAACGATACCTACTGCGCAAACTCAGTTTCCGGCCGACGGTCGACGAGCTCAAGGAAAAGAAGATTATCCGATTTAGTGATTACATTGAGGTTACACAGGTAAATGAAACACTGCCATTATGTATTTGAAATTATCAGTTAGTCTTGAACATAGAACGAGAAATCATTACATTACGGATATAAGCGGGTTAACTACGAACCTTATTTGTGTTGGAAGAACACCAACGTTTAATGGTGTTCTCCCAACACAAATAATAATAAAGTACATCCGATTTAGTGATTACATTGAGGTTACACAGGTTAATGAAACATTGACATTATATTGGAAATTATCATTTAGTCTTGAACATAGAGCGATAATTCACTACGGATGTAAGCGGGTTAACTACGAACCTTATTTGTGTTGGAACAGCACCAACGTTTCATGGTGTTCTTCCAACACAAATATGGTTCGTAGTTAACCCGCTTACACCCGTAATAAATTGAGCGAGAAGTTAAAACTAGAGGTATAAGCAGACTGATCCCACGCGACGAAATGTATGAAATGTTGGATGACGTGACCAAAGAAAAGTGAGTATTCAGGTCATCTGTTTTCATACAAATTGAAGGGTCTAAATCATAATGCGGCGTGTACCTTGCGTTGCTAACTCGGTCTGAAACAAATGTAATCAGAAGGTATGTTAAGACCTTTAGAAAAAAACCTTTTTTAATATAAAAATATGTTATTTTACTATCGGTGGTTAGCGGCGTAGGGTCGACCCTAAGAGTATGTTGGATTGGAATTAGTCTAGGAGAAAATTATGTTGAATGGTGATTTGATTATTTTTAGTATAGTAGTGTGAGTGTGTTCTATGCACCAATGACAATGACTGGTTAATGAAAGAATGCGTTAAATAAAATATATTTTAATAAAAAAGATAATTGGATTGTGTGTGACGTAGCCGTTTTGGCGCCGGCGGGATAATAATAACCATATAATTTTTTTCTTGTTTGGCCATGGTTAAGGTACACATTGCTACCTAGGCGGGTCACTATAATGCACGACAATTTATTGTACGGCCGAATAATGTACACCCTGATAATTCGTGTTAAAACCTATTAAAATTGGAAGCCATGACACGGATTATCAGGGTGTACATTATTCAGCCGTACAATAAATTGTCGTACATTATAGTGACCCACCTAGGCACATGGTTGACTTCCACCAGCAACAGCTGTCAGTAGAGGCATGGCAGTGAATGCGATACTAATGTTTCGTTTATTACCAGGCGCACGACTATGACAGACGCGCGGACAAGCCGTGGACGCGGCTGACTCCGCGCGACAAGGCGGCCATCCGGCGGGAGCTCAACGAATTCAAGAGCTCCGAGATGGCCGTGCACGAGGACAGCAAACATCTCACTAGGTAACTTACCTCTCCTCAACAGCCTATAATAGTCCACTGCTGGACGCAGGCCTCCCTCTGATATTTTATCTCGTAGGGGGTAATGCCCATAATCCCCACGCTGGGCATCGCAGTTGGGTGGTAGATCTATTCTGCAAGAGGTGCTGCTGCCCGCCCCCGGTGTATGTCCATTAGTCGCCTCCTACGACACCCACACGGGAAGAGTTGGGGTGGTGCAAATTCAAAGCCGGCACCACACGGCTAGGTAACTTATTCACATTCAAATAAACAGTCTACAACAAAACCATCTAAATTCTAAGGCAAGGATCTAACACGGACTCGAGCAAAATTCTTTAGGTTCATATTTCAATTTTGCTCGAATCAGTGTCAGTTTCAGAGACTTCAGAGACTGAACCTGATTTCTTAATACTCCTACTGAACTGGGTTAACCTTCTAGAAGCTATTTTAGATGTATACGAGGCGGAACCAAGTGTGGCTGGTTCTACATGGTAAGCCAGCTTTTGAAGGGTCTGGATTGGACCCTCGGCTTATGTATCTATTACAAATTTTATTGGCCTTTTTGATATATATTTTAGGTATTTTAATCGAAATTGTAACGCTGTGGTTTACCTCAATAAATATTAATCCTCTAAAAGTACCAAATAACGTCAGAAGTGGTATTTTCCCAAGGAGGTGATCCTTGGGAAAATACCACTTCTGACGTTAGTTTCCCAAGGAGGTGATCCTTGGGAAAATACCACTTCTGACGTTAGTCTTTTAGAGCTTTGGCGACGACGTCTCAGGGCGCAGGGACTCGTGCCCTATCTTAATGACTGGCGTGGAGCTCTTTCTCCTACTCAACAGTTGCTTGGTCCAGATAGAAAAACTCAAAATCCATGTCCAAATAAATCTTTGGTACCCCCTGGGTCTGTTAATAAACCCACAATTTTTAAACCATTTAAATATCTTTGGATTGTCATTTCACACAAAAAACTACTTTGTGATCTGCAGTTAACCGCTAGCTAGCAGTTAAAATTGAAACTTGTATTATTTGTTGTAGATTCCATAGACCATGACGGCTGTGCCATATAGCCTGTGGCGAGGCAGCGAGGGCGCGCTGAGTGCCCAACACGGACACTCAAACACTTCCGCAGGAATCCTGTGATCGAATCATATTGACTTCTTCCGACTTCTCGGAAGATTTGTACGCAATAATACCCATTGACCCATCGGTAAAGTGTTGAATATTCTAAAGTTGCGTTACAACTGTTTTGATGTTACATTTTTGTAAGCGAGTGCAATCTTGTTTTTAATCTTTATTGTATCGTAGTTATTGCCGAGTACAATTAATATTATTACTATGGTATCGTTTAAGTTAAGTTGATTATTCTAAGCTTACCTATACATTCTTTGAATTGACCTTCGAGAAAGGTTAGTGATACTGGTTATTGTGTTGTGGTGGATCGGAGAGAATGCGTTCTGGCGCGAGTAGCTTTACGAGTCTGTCATTCTGATATGTGAGACGTATCCATCAAGTTCATTTTGTGATTTTTCTTATATTACTAGCTTTTAGCTCTGTAGTCATTAAGCTAGATTCGATATACGATTATTTATTTCACACGTTTGTATCGCATTTTATATAGTATGGTCACAATTTTAATTTGTAACAAATTAAAAATAATCATTTTTATGTTATTTTATTTTAAAATTTTGATGTTATATTGACATTTAATGTGGTTTTGTAAGAGTACATTATTAGACGTATCTAAGTTGAAAAAAACTTGCTTTGAAATTAATATAAATGGATTTGTTTTAAATATAATCCATCGGAGCCCAGAGTTCATTTCAGTATAGTATCGCGACGTGATCGTGAAGTCTCTTATTTGTATGGGATTTGCGTAGTTCACTGTTCGCACGATAGAGGCGCTGTACAAAAACCTATGAAAAAATGAGACGTCACGATACTACCTGACGATAGTATCGTGACCAGATTGTGACTTTTTTTTGGAAAAACGATTCGTCATGATCACGTCTCGTTACAGTCAAATGGACTAGATGCTCTGGTGAATTTCTATAACGTTTTTATTAATCAACCCTTTTTACTATTAAATTTTTATTAAATTACGAGAATATTTCATTATTAGCTAAGGAATTCGTATGTCGATATAAAAATAGGTGTTATATTAGATCTGTAGATGAATTCTGGCTATGACTTCTCTTAAATGTTGTCATAAGTGCTTCCAAATGCTGTGCAACCAAACAATAATTTATTACCGAACATGACATAACCTCAATGTTTTTTTTTTGAACGAATTAAATGTAATTCGTTCGTTCAAGTCCACCAATGCAATATTTTTAGCACTCTGCACTAATATACCACCTATTTTAAGATACGAAGACATTGTTATTTTTATCGTTATCTTAAACGCTCGGTTTGAATTAAAACCGGAGAGTTTTATAGTAGTATGATTCTATGAATATTCCATTATAATTTATTACGTTCTAAAAACTGATTAATAAATACCAACATAGCTATTATTTCCGTTTGTGATGAATAAAGACAACTGGTCCAGTATAGAGATTCCTAAGTACAGGGAAAGACTCAGTGATTACAAACGCACGAATAGAACGCTGTTGTTATATATGAAATCGAGCTCAATGTAAAACGAGTTGGAATGTTAGGTTTTGCTATCATCCTGTACGAAAAGAAAAACCTCGGCGGGATCAAATGTTTTTCATTGTCGCTCTAGCTAGGCTAGGCAATCGTAAGATATTGCAATTTGAACGAACTAACCATTTAAGGACAAAGTTCATTCTATCGAATAAGCTGTTGGAAGCCCTAGTTATGCATTCTGAGATTACATGAAGTGAATTCGATGTGTGACGTGATTATTTCGCATCGTTCACGTTTTCTATACAATCGTAGGTATAGAAAGAGCAATAATACAGCGGCGGCTTGATGAGCTGACGTGTGGAATAATTTCAATGTAGATTCTAAGAGCATTTTTTACATTTATGTATAGATAACTTCTTCTTAGTGTAAACTCTTAGATAGGAAAGTTATAAATATTATTTTGTAATCGCGAATTAATATTCAGTAGCGGTGCCATTTTGTGAGACGTGTATATGAGAGGCAGGTGATACCACTGACCTTGTTTGAATGAACACATTTATTTAAAGATAGTGAAATTACAAAATGAGATAATCAGGAAATTAAGTAATTATGATATTGCGAACTTGTATCTTTCATGATATAACAATTATTTTATATTAATTAACACGTTTATATTCTAATTGTAACCCATAATCCGATTGACGAGTGAATTATAAAAACTAAAACGTAATAAGAGTTATTACAAAATGGTTAATCATAAGACCATTCCATTATAGAAGTAAAGTGAAAAGCCAAAATAACGACTTATTTTTCTAAAGTATTTTGTTAGATTTGCAAATAAACGTAAGGTTAAAAGTAGATGTTTATCGATATAATATTTAAGACATTCAGATTTCCAAAGATCTATGGCTCAACTAAATTCTTTGCACTGCAGTTAGACAGAGCAAGCTCTTAAAAAACGAAAAGCTTTTGTATTGCTGTTAGTAAAATAGCGAATACTAATTTATCGTGTTTTGTAATGAGCCTCTCGAGTTAATAAGAGAATACGAGATTAGACAAAAAAATGTATCCCAAAACCCAGACATCACAAATAGATTTGTAAATGCTTTGTTATTTTATGAATAAAAATTGTGATACCATTCGTATTTAGTGTTTCGTATTATTTACTTGTAATTGCGTTGTTTGAATAATCTAAATATTTAATGCTAACGGTGCTATTGTCAACATGATAGCATTAATATGTTAAAATCTTACTAAATTCTACAACATTTTTCATTTAATCGCTTCGATTATAACTGTATTGTGTACCTTTACTACATTTCCAATTAAGATAAATCTATCAAGTACTATTTATGTAGAAAAGTACATGAAAAGTGATGTAGAAGCTCAAAGTTCGTTGTAATGTATAAATCAGTAACAACATTCTTCATAAGTTGTACCCATGGTTGGAAGGGTCACACATCTTTTCAAAATGTACTTTTTAATGTAGCAAATTAACTCGTATATCGATAAACATATTGAAATCAAAACCTTATTTTACTTATTCTTATGTATATAATTGCGTATCGTGTAAATTGCGGAATCTCTTTATTTCCATCATACTTATTAACGCGCGCATATTATGTGCTGTTTTACATTTATAATTGCTATTTCAGTAACCTGTATACTGTTGCTTTTATTTGATATCTTGTAAATTAATGACATGTTGTATAAGTATATATTAATAGCCATAAAATTACTTGTTTTATATAAAGTAAGTTTGTAAATATCATGATTATACATTAAGTTTTATACTTGATTGTTTTTGTTTTATCTCCAGTCACAAAAATTGGCTTGTTTTTAAAATTACTTACGGTGCATGCGCTCGATTATTCGCTCACGTAGAGATCTATACATACAACCCATACTTTTATTTTTTTTAGTCTGTAGACCTTCGTTTGACCACAATCTCAACTGATAGAAAATGAAGAATGAAACCTCAATGAAGGTCAATTAGACACATTTCATACACCGAAAACTCGGGCGGTGGTGCAGCATCCCGAAACAAAACCAGTAAAAAAACAGTTGTAGCGGGTTTTTTTTTAGATTTACGTTTATTTTTTCTAGCCAGCAATGTGCACGTAAGTTTGCAAATGCCGTTGAAGGACAGCGAGGGCGCTCGCACTCAGGTAGAGTTTTGGAATACATTGATGTTTTTAATGTTATTTATATTAATTATGTAGATACTAGCAGCGCCTTTCGGTTTCACCCGCGTAGTTCCCGTTCCCGTGGGTTTCTTTTCCGGGATGAAATATAGCCTTTGTGCTATTCCAGACTACGATAATATAATCTATTTCTGTGCCAAATTTCATCCAGATCCGTGCAGCCGTTCTGGCGTGATTGGGTAACAAACATCCATCTATCTTAACTTTCGCATTTATAATATTAGTGTGTATAGTGTTGTAACTATGGGTATGTAATATACCAAGAAAAGGAGGTTGATGGGTCTACATGCATTTCTCTTTTTTTTTTCACTAATTATTTTCAAAATCATGGTCTAATTGAACCCCCCTCCCATTTTTCGCTAGTAGTCTTGACACATCCTGTATAATTTCTACTACACTAGTCGACACCTAGGTCTTTCTAAATCTGTTTACTTACACACACCTAAGTCTATATAGAAGAATTCTGGTTTCTGGGGAAATACTAATGAAGGCTTTGACCCATGAGGCGGTATGGTGACGACTTTCGATGGTGCTTACTTAGAGTCGTGCGACTGGGCCGAGAGAAAGTTAACTGTTGTGCGTGCCCGTTACAAGACGAGACTCAGTGCGCGCCCGGCGACCGACCCGCGATCACCGTGCGCCAGCGTCTTTACAATGTTTACCTCGAATCCAGCGATCCGGCAAAAAGATAACAGAAAGCGACAGTGTTGAACTAAACCTTTGTGAAGTGAATGCTGCGAGTGAGAGGTCATAGTGCATGTGCAGATAAGTTCTAACAAAGGATATTGTTATCTGGAAACATGAAGGAGAGCAAATCACGTACCGTGAAAAATTCTTGGGAGTCAGAGGTAAGATCCTTTTATGTACGATTTATTTTTAGTCCGTTCTATAATTTTAGACAGCACAGTATCATCGTTTAATAACACTTCCTATAAAAACTTTCGTAGTTTAACGATTTCGTTACGGATGTAAGCGGGTTAACGAATCTTACTTTTGTTAGAAAGACCAACGTTTCGTTCGTTTACGAGGGACTTTTTCAGTGTGAGTGCAATTCGGACCGCAAACACAATTTTAAACTCTATAAATTGCGTAATGAAATAAATTATGTTAATCGAAGTAGAAAAAAGCCTTAAAATTATTCAATTCAATTCGTATATTAAAACTAGACGTAATATTACAGATTCATTCAATGTGTTAGGTAGGGTCTAGGATCGTGTCTTGGACACTTAATTGCTTACAGTTATACATATTATGAAATAAAAGCTTGAGATAATAATTATATTAACTCGTGAGACATTTGCTCATAATCACCACTTTCTCCTCATTACCATGCAAGCCTTGATTACTTTTTGTTAAGCTACTGTGAGAAGAGAACTCGCAGAGCTTTATGTACCAGGTAAATATAGATACCGTTCATTGTGAATGAATGAATATGAACTGTGAATAGAATTTTATTCAGTAAACCACTTTTTAATTCGAAATGCTCATATCACGATTCTCAGTTATTCTAAGCCTTGATTACTATACCAATCCTTTGTAATAACCCAATCTATGTAGTAGGTACCTACTACATGAAGAATAGGTTGAGTCTTTCTTTTGTGGTCACAATTCCACTAAGGGCGCATTCACTCACCGGATCCTTGTTTACAGGACCGTTTTTTACGGATCCTTCGCTACTGAAAAAATCGTTTATTGCGGATGCAGAATATTGTAGAGTGTGAGTGTGTGAACTCTCGCTCCTACAACTATTCCATACCTCCTACAGCTACTAGAATAGTTATCACGGTAAAAGAAACGAATCCTGTAAAACGGATGCCGTGTGAATGCGCCCTAAGTTTCGCAGGCTTCAATAAAAACCCGGTTCCTATTTTAATTAAGGTAAATTAAGCAATTACCTATTCAGAAAATCGTGATCCGGAAAATCCAACACTGATATATCATTGTATGTATAATAAATATAATAAGACTGCGACTTGTTTGATGAAAATCGGTCCAGACAGACTCTGATTGATATCGGTAATCGTGTCTTGGACTTGTTTGACCAGGAAGTTTTCTGTTTCATTGTCAAAATCGCACAGCCAGTGCCTATCGATCAACTTTCGATTAGCACAAACTACTACAGAATATTGTATAGCCGAATGTTTGTGAAATGATATTTTTTTTTATCTACAATCACGAAAACTAGATGAAATTTAGGATCGCTTGCACAACGATAACCTAAAGCTTAATTTTGATTAGTGAGTTATCAAACCATACAATACGTCAAAGTTAATCAATATTGTCGTGCACATAGACATTATAATATTTTCACTAATTTTCTAAGCCTATGGTCGTGCAAGTGGGGCTTAGTGTACCTAAATTTTATCGTAAGATAGATAATACGCTAATTAAGCTACTTCATTATTTAGCTTTTTGCTTTATTGTGCTTTACTCGCACTTGGCAAATTGTCCACAAAAATTTAATAATGTCCCAATAATACTCCATTATTATCATCATCAGCCTATGTTAGTCCATTTGCTGGACAAAGGCATCCCCTAATGAATGCCCTGTCTTCAGCTTGATGCATTATTGTATTCATTATTCTACCGAAAATACGCGTGTGAAACCGCGAGCGGAAGCTTGTTTATTATAAAGACTTGGATACTTACCTGTTCCTGTGGCATATGGACTCAAAGTGGATCTTGGCCTGAGATCCAATCCGTCTAGTCAGAAATCTCGGATCGGAGCTATCCCTGGTTAGCTAGTGTTTTACGGACTACGGTATGCATCTTCATTGAATTCCACGAATTTTGTGCCCTACACGATAAATTTATGTGTTGATAGTTTTGTCCGCTTACCGAAGTAGGTCTCTCACTAACAATTTAGGCACTGTCACTAGGTTATTTAGGTACCACTTTGTTAGGTAGATACAAACGTACTTGTAGTACGTCCGTCACCCAAATTTAATTAACGGAAATAAGCCCAAATCTCTCATTTTAGGTGTATTAAGTCGAATGATAATAAAGTTTCTTAAACCGTAAACCATAAAAACTATACAACAGAAAGTCCACTGAATTGAATTCATAAATTCATTCGAATAAAGGATGAGAATGAAGTCGTATGAAAATAAAGTTTCTATAACCGTAAACCATAAAAGCTATACAAATACAACAGAAAGTCCACTGAATTGAATTCATAAATTCATTCGAATAAAGGATGAGAATGAAGTCGTATGAGAATAAAGTTTCTTAAACCGTAAACCATAAAAGCTATACAACAGAAAGTCCACTGAATTGAATTCATAAATTCATTCGAATAAAGGATGAGAATGAAGTCGTATGAAAATAAAGTTTCTTAAACCGTAAACCATAAAAGCTGTATAACAGAAAGTCCACTGAATTGAATTCATAAATTCATTCGAATAAAGGATGTTGGAAACTTTCTCAGTCCTGCCAGCATAAAAGCGTTTCTTTTGGCACAGTTTGGCACTTAAAGACTCGTGTTTGGTCAAATCACCAGATAGTGTTGTGAGGCAGTGTGTGAGATGGTGTCATATGTGATCCGGGTCGCAAGCGCTCTCGCGTCCATGTCGAGTTCCTAACTACAGTTAGCTACTCTAACAAGCTACTTTACCAAGTAGCTACTTACATACATGTAATAGGTACCTACCCATTCTGTCAAGTCACTTCGTATAATAATGTAGAGTCTGTCGTATTCTCGTATCGAACAGTACCTAATAACGACAAAAAGCTGTGAATGAGGTAAACTCTATCAAAAGCGCTTTTGCTAATGATTTGTCAACTAATTTCTGACTTTAACGATGAAAACGTTTTAACTAATATAAATAATAATAGATAATTTTGTTCTCATGGTATAGAATAAGGTTAATTCTATCCTATGGGAACTAAATATGTATGTACCTAAGTACCTATACTTAGAATGTTTTATTCCTGGTCTATAATAATCTATGCAAAATTGCGGCACATTGCGTTCAGTAGTTTTAGTCTGAAGAAGTAGTAAACATTCATCCATCCATCCATCCAAACTTTCGCAGTTAGGTAGGTAGGTACCTTTAACCATAGATTCCTTTAACGTTAATGTGATGTTCAGTTTTGTCGTTGACTGTGCCCATCACATTATTATGGCACAACTTAAATTGCAATTAGGTACCTTTTGCGTCTTCCTTCTTCACACGTTTTCGATTAGGAACACGTTTTGAGCACGCAGAGAAGGCAATATAATATACCTACTTACCTACTTGGAGATATGCAATATATTATGTAGTGATGCAGGTACTATCCTCCTCTACCTAACCTCTCACAGCATAGAACACTGTGGCACAGCGGCCGACGGTTTCGACTCCCGCCTCGGGTCAAATGTTTGTACGATCTGCAGATATTTGTCCTGGGTGTACTGGGTGTTTTCTGAGTAGGTACCTATAATATAAATAATTTTGTATTTAGTGTAATAAGTAGGTAGGTACCTTATATAGGTAATAACCACAGAGATCTATTTTTATTTTTTATTTTTATTATTTTATTTCTGATACATATCTGTGGTAATAACTATATGGACAAGCTTTGCTTACGTTGAGGATAGGTTGTGTGGATTGTCCAGCGTTATAAAAAAATAGGTAGGTACATAAGTTAAAGGACAAATAAAAATAACTGACAATGAAAAAAGCTTAAAAAAGTGAATACTTGTTTTTATACAGCACCCAGCAAGCAAGGTGAACAAATTCTATAGTTCACGACCTTCTAAAATATCGACTTAGTCACGAAGTCATCTCCGAGCTATGCAATCGTATTTACTTTGCTTTCAAATACTGTGAAATATGATTCGGTCTTACGAAATATCTACAATGAAATTGAAATAAGACTAAATGCACTTTGCAAGTAGCGGTTTCGGACTGAGAACTGGGTGAACTTTGTGTAAAATGAATGCATGTTGACATAGGTAGAATATTCATTTCAAAATGGTCGGTCAAGAACCGCGGCTGCTATTTGATTACAGTGGTCATGTGATACGTGCTTACCTACATACATAAACTTAGGTAGGTATTGTATCATACTGTCAGTAAGCATAGATATATGAGATTAGGAACAGCTGTACAAAATTACCCCGAACATCCCACTCCGATTTTGTAGCGGGAGGAGAGGTAAACACGTAGGTACAGCTCTCAGAGGCGGTATTTCGTTCACATTCGAAAAAAACTGTATTCTACGAACCCTCACAAAAAAAAACATATTTCATTCAATATATAAAACTTAAATAAGTTTTCTATACTAACCAATATTATAAAGAGGAAAGATTTGTTTGTGGGACTTGAATAGGCTCCGAAAGTACTAGGTAGGTACACCTATATGAAAATTCGTGCACCATTAGAACCCCACATTATCCCTGATGAACATAGGCGATAGAATCTACCTGCACGAAGCCAGGGCGGACCGCTAGTTTTATAGTATTTCTGGTGGGATAAGCCTGCAAAATCATTATAAGTACCCAGAAGAGGGTGAAGTCGGGTTGTGGATGATGATATGTTTATTATACTTATTCAAAAGTTTCCAAGCAAAGAATGCAGACCCAAAAAAATATTCAGAAAACTTGTGGCTCTTATTTTGTTTTGTCTAATATAGTACCTACCAAAAACAAAAAACACGCAATAAAACTTCTATGACTTTTTTCTATGACGTTACTACAAAACTGAAGAACACTGATTTAAATGTAGGTGTAGTGAATTGTAAAAAGCTCTACCTACTACTTGTCTTAGCCTACGCTGCTGTGCCTACGTGCATAATTAGAATACCTACTTATTTCTTCAAATCGAAACACGTCGGTGGTTCCAAGAACCTTCCTACCTTAGGCTAATGTCACACTACAAAGAGCTTTATTACTGCTAAGAGCTAAGCCATACGACTCGCTGAGAGACTGTTTCCAGCAAACAAAATTATTTACTGCAGCTTAGATAAAAGTAAAAAAAAAGGGAGATTAGGTTACTAGCTTCTCAAAAATGGTAGGCTAGTCAGGTCCAACTATGTTCCCCACCTAAGTCATAGTCGAACCGTTGGCGGTGGCGGCGTTCGTGTCCGTGATGGTAGCGTACACATAACCGAATTCACGTTTGTTGTTATGCCTAATAAATAGCGTATAAATAGAGTATAATCAGTGCAAAAGTAAAATAAATAGCGCCTCCTTGGTTTAAGAAATAATGACCATTGTTTGTGGGTACCTACGCCAGCATAACGATCAAGCTAGCGTACACACGACCGTTCTCAAAAACGGCTTATACTATAGCAACAAAATTTATACCCAATAATAGAGTATAAATATCGTCTTAGCTATGCAAAATTTCATAACGATTGCTCTCATAGGAACAGAGATATGGAACAAGACTATAAAATAACACCTGAGCTGGCGTTATGCTAGCGTACCCATTAAAACCGAAATAGTTCTTATAGAAAACGAGGTTTTCTTAATGTAAATGCTATATGTATAAATAGTGCGTGAAGTACTTCCTCTCCCAGTAGTCATACTTTATGCAAATTCGTAATCAAACACTATAAAAAGTTGATGTAAAGTTCTAGGAACAAATTTGTTGTGGTAGTTACTGTCGCATACAAAAAATACATAATAATATTTATTTAATACTAAAAAACAGAATTAAATAAATATTTAAAGGGCCATACAACAAATGTGACGTTTTTGCTCGATATATTGATAAAGGCATCAGGTTGAATGGCCTCTTTAAAAATAATTAGTTAAATTAAAATAAAACAAATATTTAAGGGGTTCCCATACAACAAACGTGATTTTTATCCGTATTTATAGATAAATGCTACGGAACTCTTCGTGCGCGAGCCCGACTCGCACTTGGCCGGTTTTTTTTACTTTTCTGAGTACAGTTGAGGCCTTACTGGCACTGCTTGCACGGGCCGAGCTTGGTGCCACTAGCATGAAGGATCACACACTAACAGCCGGTTTCTCGAACGCTATTCAAATCGCAAATCAGTTGACAGAGCAATTAACTTGACACATTGGTCAAATCAAATCGGGTTGCACGAACGCTGATTACACAAAAATTTACTAATCAATGATCAACTTAGGATTGTCAAATCGGCGTATATTTTCGTATGGTCACACATAATTTAATCATTCTTTTAGTTCAATCATTCACTCCTAAACTTCAAAAATGATAGATGTTTGTGCCGCGAATCCTCTCGTTATTTGATTAATGAAAAATCTTTTTGGAATCTATAGAAAACCAAGTTGAATATAATATAATTATGACGTAAAAAGCTATCAGCAGAGGAAAAAATTATACCGAAAGGGAAAAAATAACTCTGACTGCTTTAGTTGACAAGTAAGAACCGTTTTTCAAATGCTTATTTGCTAAAGGTTTTTCTCTTCTATGATTTATCTTATACTAGCAGCGCCTCAGTAGTTCCCGTTCCCTTCGGAATTCCAGGATAAAATATAGCCTATGTGCTATTCTAGACTATTATCTATCTCTGTACCAAATTTCATCAAAATCCGTAGTTTTTGCGTGAAAGAGTAACAAACATACATACATTCTTACAAACTTTCGCGTTTATAAGATTTCTTTAAAGAATTATTATTTTATACTTCAGTAAAAAGCTGAAGCGATAGGAGGTGGATGATTTTTGGTTTAGAACTTAGATAAACACAGTAAATTTTTGTAATAATTTCAGCTAATTAGAGCAAAATCACTGATTACTTGACCATTGATTTGACAAGCGCTTGACCAAAGAAAAATGCCTAATTAGCGTTCCAGAAACTCATTTTGACGTTTTACAAGAGATTTGCTTTAATGATTTGACAGATCGGTCAACTAATCTCTGTTCAAAATCAAAGTTCGTAATCAACGTTCTAGCAACCTAAACGACACTTGACAAGAGATTTGATCATTGATTAGTCAAAAATGAAGATGATCTGCGTTCGAGAAACCGGCCGTAAGCGAGTCGTTTGGCACTTAGCAGTAAGCGAGGCTCTTTGTAGTGTGGCATAGGCCTAATGGTTTACTAAAACTACGTAGGCACCTAGTTGTTTTATGTAAAACCTCAAGGGAAACTCGCGGTGCTCACTGTTTTCTTGCTATTAAAAACAAATCAGTGGTAGGTACCTACATATAATAGATAAACACTTTACGAGCTACAAAAGCTTTCTCGCAATCAATTTTGTAAACACGGTTTTCTTTACTGAGAAAACGATTTTGTTTATGAAGAAACTAAGAGATTAAAATTTGATTGTTTTGAAAATAACTAAATCCTTACTGACTTCACATCCCTTAATTTTATACTGTTTTTGAGTTTTGCGGGACCAATAGGTACTAATCACTCCGGAATATTTTTATAGGGCCACCTGGGGATAAATGCTTATACAATAGGGAGAAGAATTTTCAAAATCAGTCCATAATTGACAGACTGAAGCCGACGGACAAGTGCGAGTCGGACTCGCGCAAGGACCGTACGTACCGTATGACCCCCCCCCCCCCCCCGGCTACCTGTTGCCGTTATTAAATCGAGCAAAGACGAGTAAAAAATCACGTTTCTTGTATGCCTCATTAAATATTTATTTTATTCTGTTTTTTTTATAATGCGGCAATAGTATTTTGTTAAAGCGGCAACAGAAATTTAACTAAGCGAAAACTTCAACTGTCTAACTATCACGGTTCATGAGATACAGCCTGGTGACAGACAGACAGACAGACAGACGAACGGACAGTGGAGTCTTACCTCCTCCTCTTTTCGCAGTCGGTTATAATATTTTCAATCAATCGTTTAGCTACGAACCGCTACGAATTCGTAGCCCAATACGTAAGACTTCAACGCGCTGCTAAGAAGTAGGTTACTATACTGAATGCAACAAACGCAAAATGAAGTAACTAGCGCGTAACACCGCGGTAATTAACTAAATATATTTGCTTTTATCTCATACAAACTTGCAACAGTTACGCAATACCCACATTTAACAAATTGACATGTTCATTTAACTTTCACGTTAACCCCTCTTTCACTTTAACATCGCCAGCGGAAATTTTCCTTCGGAAGGTAGGTAATTAGTTTAAGTAGTAGGTACATGTTAATGATTTATCAAGGATTTATTCGATTTTATTGCTAATCGGTATTTTTTCAAATATTGTCACGTTATGTGCGCTTGATAGATTTATGCCTTCATAGAAATTCAATTTTACACTTTCTATAATACACACGAACAATAAAATTACATACTGTACGATTATGTGAACTCACGGGTACACATTATGTTCGTATTTCCTGAACTATAAATAAATAAATACATATATAATTCTGGACAAGTCACACAGCATTATCTAGCCCCATGATAAACAGAGCTTGTGTTATGGGTACCTACTAGATAACTGATATACACAATACCTGTAATACAATACATAGAAAGATATTTTTTTACTATAAATAAAAAACACCTTGAAACAAATGTCTTTTACAGATCGTACAAACATTTGTCCCGAGTAGGGCATCGGAACCGGTTTTTCCCGGTTCCGAAAGAACCGGGAATTCCCGGTTCTTGGGGCTATGAAAAGAACCGGTTCTCAAAACATTAAGAACCGGGTTTTCGGTTCTTTCGATTCTTTTATAAAATTATGAATATCGCAGATTATGTAAACATTTTTTGACGTTGATATACGTAAAATTCTTACAATACTTTATTCTAGTGATTATTTTATAATTATGTGTGTACAAACTGTTATTTTTGCAGTGCATGTGCATATTTAATTGACCGGTAGATTCTGTTCGGTGTCCGGTATTCAGTTGTTCGAGAATTGTTTTGTTTGTTCGTTTTGTTATCCACGGTATGCGCAACATTCTCCTCCAGCCCCACATTTCAAAAGCCTCGATCTTCTTTCGGTCAGCTGCACGAATTGACCACGATTCAGAGCCATATAGAAATATTGAGAACACCAAAGAATGCATTATTTTCATCTTGGTGGTATTAGAGATACTTCTGTCTTGCCAAATTCTGGTCATCTTACTCATGGCTACTTTGGCTATTTGCGTGCGTCTGCGGATCTCCTTCTTACAGCCTCCTTAATTGCTAATCAAAGAACCAAGGTAAACAAACTCGCTCACGACTTCCATGTCCGAGAGTTCTCCTGTACGTGCAAGTATTCCAGCTCGATCAACTATCATGACTATTGTCTTTCCCTTGTTGACGCCTTGGAATAGTCAATGAAACACAGCAACATTGGAACATTGAACTCCCTACTCTTCTCTATCAATAGTCGGACGTTCACAATCTGTTCCCTTGTTCCGCGGCCTTTGACAAACCCGGCCTGCTCACTTGGTATTTGCCGTTGAAGGAATGACTGCAGGCGTCCGTTGATAATATAGAGCATTATCTTACTACCATGAGATATTAGTGCCATCGTCTGATAGTTTCTGCACTTTTTTGTCGAGCCTTTCTTGTGCAGGATATCAAGAGGGACTCCTTCCAATCCTTAGGTCGTGTTCCCGTTGTCCAGAGCTGATTACACAGATCCTTTAAAATTTGTTTTAGCTTTTCAGCAAATATAGTGTCACTTCCGGCTGATTTATTTGATTTTAATTTTCTTAGAGCAAGTCTAACTTCCGACTCCAGAATTTCCGGCTCTAGAATCTGGCCTTCAAAAGATATTATCGTAGGTTCGTGTAATCTTGTACCGTCTTCGTACAGACTTTCGCTTCAGTCAATAACTTGCCCTGATTATCATCAATAGCCCAAGTTTTAGGTTTGAACCAATGAGTTATGCCTTTAACTTTTAGAAAGAGATCTCTTGTGTGTAACGTCTGAGCATGCTCCTCTACGTCCTGACATATAGAGTTCAGGTACTGATTGTGATCCCTGCGACATAAGCGTTGAAACTTTGCTGAGAGAGATTGATATTGAGTTCGTTTGGAGTTACCTCTGGCTAGCACATCTTTTCTCTCCTTAATCACTTTCCACGTCTCTTCAGAGATCCACATCTTTCGTAGACAGTCTATGTCAGAATTCCGATTCACTTGTAATAAGTTTGATTTATCATTGAAGATTTCCTTGAACGCCGCGAGTGTTTACGGTGCGGGTCGACTTTGGTGTTTTACAATAGCTCGCTGACACCTCTTAAGTTTGACGTTGATTTCTGCTACCAAAAGTTTGTGATCGATTCCGCAGTCAGCACCTGGGTAGGTCTTCGTGTTACTTACGCAGGATCGCCATCTCTTAGCAACCGCAATGTAGCTGATTTGGTTTCTGAAGCGATTCCCTGGCATCACCCAAGTATACAGGCGTCACTGGGTGGTTCAGGAAGCATGTGTTCATAAATAGTGAGAGTTTTCTGCGCAGAACTGTAGCCACATCTCTCCTGTATCATTTCTATGTCCATGACCATACTTCACTAGCTGTAGCTTAAAACATTACTATAAGTATAATATATGAAAAAGTGATTGCTACAAGAGTGATGTTTAAGAAATACAAATTATTGCTTTCATTATAAATTCCCTGTTTGATTTTTGACACTATTGAAGAATTTTGTAAGATTTTACTAACAAAATTCTAATAAATTAATAAAAGCTTTGAAGGAACCGAAAGAACCGAAAGAACCGGGTACCCGGTTCTGTGTTGGAACTGGAACCGAAAGAACCGGTTCTTAAAATATGGCCGGTTCTCGATGCCCTAGTCCCGAGGCGGGAGTCAAACCCGCTACCTGCTGCGTTGCATGCAGACCTTCGCCCACCGCGCCACAGAACTCGGCTTAACTATGTAATTTCAACAAACGTTCAATTTAGCTACCGAAAGAAAATGAACAGTTGCGACTGTTATTACCCGTAAATGAGCACGTACCCAACGAAAGTGAGGGCGTCCGCATTGTAAGAGCTACCTACAGTTAGAGATCTTAATAGAAAACAGCGAAAAGTCTGCGCTTTGTTGCGGCGGCGCGGGCAAAAACGTGCGGCCCTCGATGTAGGTCACGTCGACAAGTGTGCTGACGATGCTGTTGCATTGCATGCGTTTTGTCTTGCAATAAGCTAACAGAAAATATGAATATTTAACGAATAAAATAAAAGCTAGTGATTAGAGACCTTTGTTTTAAAAAAAAAAACAATTTATAGGTCATCACATCAGACTCATCAGCATTGCCATACAGCAGGGCAATGCAGCCAGCGTCTTGGGGACGCTGGCATAAAAACAAAACATATGTAACAAATTATAACTTACAAGAGTTGTATAAATTAAAAGCATGCCTAAAAGCCATGCCTCATCGATTACAAAGGTATACCTATAAATAAGCAATTATGTAGGTATGTGTGAACATTGTGACACCAAAAGATTTTCCAAGACAACTTGACCTTGTTCGTAAGAGATTGGATGGGTAGATACAACTAATTTGTTCAGCATGTTTTCTAAGATGTCGAGTTGGTTTTGAAGACAAGTTACATGGTTGGTACGTACCTAGGTACCTACTCTTTAATCGTACAATCGCATGTCTGGCCTAGCCATAGAAAAAAAGTATTATAGAAATAGTTTATTATCTTTCGAAGATGCTAGCAGGCAATCAACGAATTATTTTGACCATAAACCACCTTCACGGATATGCTAAAGTTATTAGCGTATAGGACTTTCTACGTCTCAAGGTTACCAATAACGGGGTCATCAGTCGTTTATACCAATTTGTTAAACGGAACACCGGAAATTGTTCTGAGAAGTAGCTTCAAACATTGACTAGGTACACGAATGGTTAGGAACGGGTTTCTATAGAGGTGCCGGCTTAGAATTTGCACCACTTCAACTCTTCCCGTGAGTGTCGTATTAAGAGGCGAGTAATGGACATAGACGGGGGGGGGAGGCACAGCAGCGCCTCTTGCAGAATAAATCTACCACCGAACTCCGATCTACAACCCGCATGCCCAGCATGGAGATAATGGGTATTACTCCCCATGAGCTAAAAAATCAAGGGGAGGACTGCGTCCAGCAGTGGACAATTAATTATAGACTATTGTATTTGAGGTTGAGTGAGCTTATAGAAGTTGCTCTTCCAATTTAAAGGACTTTTATCATTAATCTGGTTGCTTGGGTGAAATTTCTCAGCGATAAGGCCGCCTATTGTACTGATCATGTTTTATAATAAAATAAAGTTTTATATTTTGAGTGCAATAAAGTACCTATATACTTACATTCATAAATACAAAAAGCTTTAAGTCCTACATACCTTTTTTTAAGCTCTTTGCCGTTCTTGGTTATATTAAGCTCTACCAGGTAATAAACTTTTATCGAAAAATCATGAGTCTGGTTATATTTCCTACTATTGGCATAGTAGGTAGGTATACAATACGGAAATAAACTCAATAATTGTTAGGAAATAGAGACTGAGTCAAGCTTGAGCAGTGATCTGGGAGATTGAAGCCACATAGTGTGGCAATTGGTTTTGCAAAGAAATGCTCGGCCCGTTTTTCTATTCAGAAACTATCCAAATTTCTACTGCACCGGAAGCAAACAAAGCACTAAAATACCTGGACAGTCTAGGTGTCCCATTCCACTCACCCAATATTTAATCAATCTTCTTGGATGGGGATGCCCATTTCACTCATTCAATATCTTTGTCCAATGTAGGTAGGTATATCTGATCAAAGCAATTGAATGACTTCGTCCAAAACAACGACGTAAGACTAAACCTAAGTCTATGTAACCTAAATATCAAGCATTGTATCCAAAGAGATAATGTTAATCTTTGTTGCGATGCTGAATAGGTAATAGAGTCGAATAAGGCACGAATGCATTTATGAAAATAGCCCAAAGGTAGGTATTTCGAAGTTGAACTGGTAACCTTTCGTTCCACCTGACGCAACCGGGCAAGCAGCTGAGCTTATGTACCAGAACCCCACAACACCTGTCCCTTTGTTTTTGCAATCACACTTTTGAAAGAAAAGGCGTACACTTTTGTAGTGAGGCAAAATTGTTAATGAGAATGATGTAAGGAACCAAAACTACGTGTCCGTGATGGTAGCGTACACATAACCGAATTCACGTTTGTTGTTATGCCTAATAAATAGCTATAAATAGAGTATAATCAGTGCAAAAGTAAAATAAATAGCGCCTCCTTGGTTTAAGAAATAATGACCATTGTTTGTGGGTACGCCAGCATAACGATCAAGCTAGCGTACACACGACCGTTCTCAAAAACGGCTTATACAACAAAATTTATATCCAATAATAGAGTATAAATAGCGTTTTAGCTATGCAAAATTTCATAACGATTTCTCTCATAGGAACAGAGATATGGAACAAGACTCTAAAATAACACCTGAGCTGGCGTTATGCTAGCGTACCCATTAAAAACCGAAATAGTTCCTATAGAAAACGAGGTTTTCTTAATGTAAATGCTATATGTATAAATAATGCGTGAAGTACTTCCTCTCCCAGTAGTCATACTTTATGCAAATTCGTAATCAAACACTATAAAAAGTTGATGTAAAGTTCTAGGAACAAATTTGTTGTGGTAGTTACTGTCGCAAACAAACAATAAGTTATTAGTGAATCAATACACCGAACAATGTAGTAGATAGTAATAATTAGTCCATCACGGACACCAAACTACGAACATAGACGCGAAAAAAGTACGAGTAGACAATACACATTTTGAGAATGCAAATTTTCATGTTAAGGCGCATAGTAACCCAAAATCAAGAAAATTAGGTGTTTTCGAACCCGTTTTCCAACGAAAATATTGAATGTAGAGCTCTGAAATTTATATATCCTGTAACACACATCCTGAAGGGTCCCTTGGCGGTCCCAAATGCTTACCGTTAATTATAGTGTAGTTGTTATAGTGTTAGTTATAGTGTATGTGTAGCGGCTTCGAACCCACTTTTTATCGGCGTCTCAAATTCGATTAGTACCAAATTCAGTATAGTGATTCATATACTTCATACCTATCTCTTGGAGGTCCATTAGATTCAAAAAGTAGTCAAAATAATAAAATCAAACATAAAAACGTATTTTCGCCTACAAAATCTGTGATACAAATCTGGCTAGTTACACTTCGCCCAACCGCAGAGGATTATATTATTTGGTTGATTATGGCACTACATGGCATGCTGAACCGAAAACAAACACTCTTTGCTGCATAAAGGCGCGCGGAAAGGTCCAAGGTCATTTGCCTCACTATTCGTCTTAAAAGGATTCGGCACACCTACGATTCATTATCTACGCATACATAATATATGGTAGAGTTCGATAGGTACCTTTAGCCAAAATACCAAACCAGCAACACCTTAGATCGGTATTTGGCACAAGCCCATTTTTTTGCTTTGTAGCCAGCATTCCGAGTGATTGCAATGTCCACGGTCCAAAGTATTATGGCGAATTGGCAACAAAACAAGCAGCAAGGCATGGCTTCAAGAAAACATTGCCAATGTTTACACCTTTTGTTTACTGTTGTAGAGACGACATTTATATCGTGGTAATTGATTCAGATACAAATTTTAAATCAAACATATCCAAAAAGAGATGGTTCACATGCGTACAATTTATGTGCAGGATATTTTGAATAAATGATCTTGAGAATAACATCAGGTCAAACTAACAATATCACACAACTGAATAAATAAATGAGTAAATGAAAATATTTCCATGGGTACCTACTGGAATTATAGTAACCACCTCTATTCAATTTTACACTTTTATTGAATACCACATCATATTATACACACACACATATAATTTTGTGTTAGCTGTGCCAGTAATATGGAGACCAAAAACTGATGACCTTATCCTATATTGTTTTATCATGGTTTTATCTAAATATACATACTTACTAAAAGGTTGTCATTTGTTTGTGACGTTGTAGGGTTTGGATCTACTGAACCGATTTCAAAAATTCTTTTACCATTAGAAAGATTATCTACTTTTTAGGGAGTGGAAGGCTATGAAGGATATTTTATCCCGGAATTCCCACGGGAACGGGAACTACGCGAGGTGCTGCTAGTATAGGATTAGGTCATGGTGTGGTTAATAATTAATTAGTTTTAATTTAGTCCTAAAAACATACACATACCTACACACAAATATAAAGGTAACCCAATGTTTGTTTTACCTTTTCATGTCGAGAATGCTGAACACATCTAATCTCTGGCAAAGACACAGATTGGAGGACATGATCTACTTTAGAATCCAAAAAATCACGTGCAATGCGCGGTCAGATAAACCAGAAGCTAATTAGTTTATAAAGTAACGCATTAATATTCCAGCTCGGCTACGGATGGACACGCAACGGCAACCAGCGATGTGCCAGACACCGCGCGCCCGAGTCAACCATGTCTGTAAGCAGCGACATAAGGTTCACGAGGAAGAAGATGAGCAGAGGCTGTCGGAGCTGCTGCGCCGCTACTGCTGCTCTGCTGATACTGCTGCTGCTAGCCGCTGTCGCAGTCTACCTCGGCCGTAGGTATCGCTTCCTTGTTATCTTATATTTTTTGAACAAATCGTAATATAGAGCAGAAAATATACTTTTTGGAATCGTACTGTAAGGAAGTAGTACTTACTGGTTCCTCTCAATCAACCCCACATAAAAACCTCCACAGAGTGAATGTGAGATGTTTTTCCCAAACAACAACGTCATTGGTCGATTTCTTTGTCTGTGCTATGCGTCACGCGATTGTACCCTAACAGTACCTAATAAGTATCTACTTCAAACTTAGGTTAAAAAATAATAATTATAGTGTGTACAATGCAACTAAGTCAAACATATTTTCGACTTGAGACTCTACTTTATTGTACTCAATGTCTCTACATTGAGTGATCTAAACCATACGATACAACGATTTTCCTATGCTCATTTTGAATAATTTGCCTGGCAGTTTCCAGTCAATTCACACTTCAAATTCCTTGCAGTTTATTTTTTCCGTACAAATAATTATCCCTTCGCAGGGAATTAAATTTTCATGGAACCACCATGTGATCATTATCCAATAGAAAAATAATTCTCAAATCGGAAAAATTAAAATCCTAAACAAAGAATTCGACGAACATACCTACATTCAAAGAAAGTAAATACAGTACCTACAGCCGAGCATTGAACCTCCTTCTCTTTTGTTTTTCGTCAAAAATTCTTCGAAACATTACTTACCTATGTGTAATTTTTGTTTGGTTTAATTTTACAAATTGAGGTGTGGTTAAGTGGGCGTTAGTTAATGGTCCTTCGCCTTTATGTTATGCGCCGCACCTACGAAGAAGAGGTCAACCATTGAACTATGAATGATTATGTACCTCCAGATAAAGCAGCAACGTTCAGCCAATTTATGTAGCAAGTACCCGAATCTAATTAACGCCAGTTTACGGTACCTATCAAAATGTATTCGAGTGACAGGTGGGTGACCTAGTACTACAAGTCCACGTTCACTTCCTAAAATTATTACCGGTTACTGGTCTACCCTTTTAAATCCTTAAAAGAGCATGTTTCATAACGCTAAAATTGAGCTATTCGCCTAGAATCTAAATTGCTATTGCAAAATTACTAGCAGAGCTCTTAGAATGTGTTTCAAAAGGTTCACTTAGGCATTAGGTATAGACGCAGTACTTTGTTGCGGTAGAGCCTGAATTAACTGAAAACAAAAGTAAGATTGGTATCTAAATTATTTTAATCATGGACTATAGTGGAGTTTATGTATGGCAAACAACAGCCAATTATCTTATACACATTTAAAAACAATGGGGTAAGAACAATTGTAAAGATGGAATATCAGAAAGCGTTTGTTTCCTTTTTGTTGGCCTTTCTAATAGGTTTAGTTCTCTATTATTTGCAAGATAAGTCACGCTAAAAGCGGTTGAGTGCTTCTTTGTGGTTTTGCGCATGAAACTGTGAAGTTAAATGTTTTAAAAGCTATTTTGTAAAATCGCACGCCTGTGAGACTGTTGGAGACAATCCGCGAAATATCGCAGCTTCTTTCATGAAGTTTATGAAACAACTAAGCATAAATAACCTACGCTTTATCATACATACGTGAATCCTTAAATAATTGTAATTACCACGCATTATAATAATTAGAGTGTGTGGGAATTCTAATTATGTATAGGTACAATTTTAGGTCGTTTAATTATGTATCGGTTACACATAGAATTTCTCGCGCACACGTGAATTTGTAAACGCAATACTCAATTGTAGTTATGTAGCAAAAAATTGAACAATAGTATATTTTTAACTACGGACTAAACCATCCCATTAAAGACGAGGTTGTTTATACTCCTCCTAAAATTAAAAAGAAAAAAATACTTTTACTTCCAAGGGTTTATAGGGTTTAGTATTCTCAAGTTTTACGCCGGCTAAGTCACGCTATATTGACACACTTTTTGAGCAAGTGAAAAGGTTTTTTAGATAGCAAGTAGTCAGTTTCAAACCTGTACCTACCCTGACAGGGTACGGCATTGTCCTTATAAATAAAGACATATTAAATGAAGTTTCCGCCACGCTATATAGCTTCTGAGAAAAGATAAAAGTTTACCTTAAGGTGTATACAACACATGTGATAAGCAAACGAAAAAACCTTGCCGTGCCTGTGCCTACATATTATGTGTTAATGTACTGTGTTCGATTGAACTGTGTTCGATAGAACTGTGTTTTGGTGTAAACATCTACCGATGTACAGCTTCTCCAAAGTCACATGAGAACGTAGCGTGGCGGAACGGTTTTAACGACGCTTGAGTTGCAAGAAGTCCCAAAATTTAAAAATTTAATTTAAGACGAATAGTGAGGCAAATGACCTTGGACCTTTCCGCGCGCCTTTATGCAGCAAAGAGTGTTTGTTTTCGGTTCAGCATGCCATGTAGTGCCATAATCAACCAAATAATATGATCCTCTGCGGTTGGGCGAAGTGTAACTAGTCAGATTTGTATCACAGATTTTGTAGGCGAAAATACGTTTTTATGTTTGATTTTATTACTTTGACTACTTTTTGAATCTAATGGACCTCCAAGAGATAGGTATGAAGTATATGAATCACTATACTGAATTTGGTACTAATCGAATTTGAGACGCCGATAAAAAGTGGGTTCGAAGCCGCTACACATACACTATAACTAACACTATAACAACTACACTATAATTAACGGTAAGCATTTGGGACCTCCAAGGGACCCTTCAGGATGTGTGTTACAGGATATATAAATTTCAGAGCTCTACAATCAATATTTTCGTTGGAAAACGGGTTCGAAAACACCTAATTTTCTTGATTTTGCGTTACTATGCGCCTTAAAAAACAAACTAAAAGGGATTTCTTAACAATTCCAAAAAAAAATTGGAATTGTAGATATTCGATGAAGCACGTGATCAATTTTGTTGCTTAGGTAGAGCGCACGTACTGAGGGTGAAGCGCGGGTTCTAATCTTGTCGAAATCGGAAAAATTTGGGACGTTATAAAAGGTTCGTGGAATTCGACTGTACATTGGTAATATGGTAATAAGGACTACAGATAAAACGACAATATCAGAGTATAATAGATTGGTACGTTAATCAAAATAGTCACAAGTAAATATCAGGGTTCCTCGTAGAGACACTGTGCCCGTCACTAAGTAAAGGCCAGTGGGCGAGTGGCCTTGTATCGAACGTGGATACAACAAGTGTACGATGCTTTTGTTATCGACAACAATCTAATTGCAGAGTTTGATCTAGTTATGCAAATCTAGTTTCTGTGAGATAATTTCAAAACCGATTATGTGTTTCAATTTCAAGCTCGGAGCAACTGACTAAACTTTAAAAGCCTAGAGACGAAAATGTTTATTTCCTGTTCTTAGAGCTCGCTCTACCATTTATAATTTTAAAAATAGAGAAATATGGTCTTAGGCACCCTTAACTTTTCCGTTGCATTTTTAAGTTTTTGTTATATTTTAAATATTGTATTGTTGTTTTTTATTGCGTGTACGGGGTAACATTGATTATTTTTCTATTGATAGTTTTTAACCATGCTAGAACACGATCCTAGACGTAACGTCCCTTATGTGCGTACCTAGTAGGTACTGTGTAACCAAGACTGAGAGAAGGCTTTGATGAATTGTTGATAATGTTCTTACCACTATCAACAAATTATCAAAGCCTTCTCTCAGTCTTGGTTGAACGACCAAGTATATAATCAATCAATTGTTGCAGATATGTACCTGTGATCCATTAAATCGGCAGACGTTCCGAGGATCGTTCGTAGTGTCCAGTTGGCAGGTGGAGGGTGTGCCACAGGGCAAGGAACTCGAGCCCAAGGGCAATCGCACTAGGGAGAGCCGGTTACAGCAAACTCTATACAACTTATATCAGAACTCGGAACTAAAATCCTGTTTTATATCGGCTGATATATTGGCGTTGGATAGGTGAGTTTTTTATACAAGCTTTGATAACCGTTAGTTTTTATAATCCGCCTTTTGCTACGCTGTTGTCGTGTAAAATAGTTACGAAGAATATTTTTTGTAGCATTTATTTTATGTGTAAAAGTAGTGAAGTGACAGGATAAAATTAATACCTACATGGCTGAGCATTAATAACTTTAACAAAGTTAAACGATTGATTTAACACACCTATAAAAATTCAAAAGAATATCTAACCTCCAGCCATTCTGCGAAAAGCATAAATAGGTAGGTACACAGCATTCTAAGCTCGCGAGCGCTTATGTGTCTCGAAACAGATGTGTGATTCATATACCTGAATGGACTTATCAGCCACGATACAACAACAGACCGATATTATCGGAGAAAGTGAACTTTCTCGAATCGCAGCCCGATGGGGCCAGCGCATGCTACATTTTACAGCGGTGCAACTTAAAGCTGCACAAATCACGAACTTGTAACAGCTAGCTAATAGCTGTTACAACTATTCATGAACATGTAAATTGTGAATTGGTTACGCAATAAAACTGATTAAATATGACACGCGATGCACCGGCCCGTCCAGACTTTCTGGTTTCCGATGTGGCTAAGGGTCAAGTTCTTCAAATTTTGTTTTTGAACATGATGAATGCTTCACGGTTTATAAGAAACGACTTCTCAGTATTCTGCCACTTAAACCAGCGTAGGTAAGAGTTGACGCATTTTGAATCCCTAATTTATGTTTATTAGTTTACCAGTTAAAGTCCATTGGCTTACAAAACCTTATGGCCCAGTTTTTGCAAACCGGAACAACTTTCCAGTAGGTAAGTAGTTAAGTTATAAAACTGTCAAATGCCCTATTTAAGGGGCTTATTTACATGAGAAAGCTTCTAATAGATACGTGATCTGGTTAGTAGCATTCATATTGTGCAGTATGCTATTCACGTTTGTAGGTAATCCACATTGAAGGTTGTTCTCGATGTTGGTAAATGGCCCTTTCCTTTTGTGATCTGAATCTCAATTATTGAGAGAGCAATTCAAGCGAACATAATAGCACTTAGCCGCAAACATTCTAGCCAATTTACCACTGTGGAAGTAAATATAGTTTGACAAAATGATTCGATACTTTCGCAAGATTTCCATTATTAAGTGGACCATTGAATCCATAAAAGAATATTGTTGCTATAGAAGAGCTATTCATTTTAACTTATATGATACAGCAAAATCTAACGGAAGACAACCACATAATAGCTATTAGGCGTTGTGTGTCCCAGATTTTTATTATGGGCTTACGTGATGGTAAAGCATTTACCTAGATTGGGCAGCTATTACTTCCTACATGATAAAAACTAATTGAATTTTTACGCAAGTAATGCAAGTACATATGTACCTATCAACAGCTCTTCTATTTTCAGTGTGGAAGAAGGCACGAGGGTCCATTTCGAAGTGATGTTCGAGCCGATATTCACAGCAGTCAGCACTGGAGAGGTCATCAATGTGCTAGCTCGTGAACTGTTGGAGCCAACGTTCTTTGTCAACGTCACCACGCTGCCTGAGACTCTACATATCGAGGTAAAAACATTTATAAAGATATTTCAAAGCGATACCAACTAAGAATTGCATAAAATCATGACTGGCGAAAGTTTGTTGCACTGTTTTGCATGAAAGCAACTTACATTCCAATTTGAAAGTTCTACGAAAGTGCAGTGCGTGAGATGCAGGAAGTCATCTTTAAACATCACTTTATGTAATTCCAATTGAATATAAGTGAGTATGTACCGTGTGGTGCCGGCTTAGAATTTGCAACACCCCAACTTTTCCCGTGGGTGTCGTAAGAGGAGACTAAGGGACATACACCGGGGGGCGAAGGCAGCAGCGCCTCTTGCAGAATAGATCTACCACCGAAATGCGATCCCCAACCCGCATGCATGGGGATTAAGGGCATTACCCCCATGAGATAAAAAATCAGGGGGAGCCTTGCGTCCAGCAGTGGACTATTATAAGCTGTTTAGGTAGTGAGTATAGTTAGGTACTATACGCATCAATGAAATTTTCTGTTTTACAGGAAAGTTCCATGATATCATCGATGGAGCTGCGAGAAGCTGATACAACATTATCAGAGCAGCCGACCACAGAAGCTATTGTCCTGGAATCAATACAGGAGACCAGAGAATGTTCTTCAATAACTCTACCACTCTGTTCGCATCTACCGTACAATACCACAGCTTATCCTAACCTCGTGGGACATGTTTCTAAAGACGCGCTGTTGAGGGACTTAGTTGCGTTCAGAGAGCTTCTGGACGCTGAATGCTCGCATCTAGCACAGGTATGTTGTTTTTGTCAACTGACCAAGACCAACTAAACTCACTCGTGACCATATATTATTATTTATATAATAATAAATAACGCTGGACAATTCACACAGCATTATCTAGCCCCAAGCTAAGCAGAGCTTGTGCTATGGGTACTAGATAACTGATATACATTATATAACACAATACATAGATAGATATTTTTTATTGTCTGCAGATCGTACACACATTTGTTCCGGGAGGTTGCGGGAATCGAACTCGCAACCTCCTGCGTCGCAGACAGACCTTCGCCCACCGCGCCACAGAGGTCGTCGCTAAATGACCATCTCCAAAATAGTATCTATATCCATTAGTTTATAATACCCTTTATATATGCTCTCCTGCAGGACTTCGTCTGCCAAATGCTGCAACCTCGCTGCGAGGATGATCACCTAGTCCGACCATGCCGCGCATACTGCCGCGCCTTCCACGCCGGCTGCGGAGCCAGGCTGCCCGAGAGGCTCAAGCCGCACTTCGACTGTGCGCGTTTCCCTGAATACTTCGGGCCAGGGTCTTGCACTTTGGAACCAGGTAAATTTTGAGTAGGTAAAACCATATCATCATAATAAAACTTCTCTTACTCAACGGGATGTGATTGACAACTGTGACGTAATTTAACACAACCTTCAAAATCACAAACATTGAGAAAGATTTGGATTTATCTCCTCCTCATCATCAGCCTATATTAGTCCACTGCTGGACATAGGCCTCTCCTAATGAGCGCCATAGCGCCCTGTCTTCAGCTTGCCGCATCCTGCATCTGCCAGCAGTCTTTCGCAAATCGTCATTCCACCTGGTCGGAGGGCGTCCTACACTCCGTTTGCTGAGTCGCAGTCTCTACTGAAGAAACACGTTTACCTCAGCGGTTGTCAGTTCTTCTCGAGATATGACCGGCACACTGCCACTTCAGCTTGCTAATCGTTTGAGCTGCGTCGATTTATCTCCTAACCAGCCCGAACCAGAATGAGCATGGTGCACAATAGGTAGGTAAGTACAATACAATGCAATGCGAGATACCAGTCAGAGGAAGTTGGAGTTCTTCCACATAGAATCCTTTCAGCTTTGTCCATCATAACGTGATAATATTTCCCAGATTGCACCGGCAACCTCCAACGGCTAGCCCTATCCCGTCGATCCTGCGACGGCGTGCCGGACTGCGCGGACGCACGCGATGAGCGTGAGTGTTCACACTGCGCCGTGGGAGGCGCCGGGCTGCGCTGTGCGTTACACGCGCGCTGCCTGCCTGCTCATCTGCGTTGTGACGGCACGCCCGACTGTCCTGACGCTAGTGATGAAGCAGGTTGCTGTAAGTAAACCTTTATACCTTCAATCGTCTTTGAATCGAGCTTGAAGTGTGCGTAGTTGTTAAGCTTGAAGTGTGCGTAGTTTAACAACTACGCACACTTCAAGTAGTAAACTTGAAATAACTAACAAAAACGGCAACCTTGAAAAGATCGAAGTCAAGAGAATAAAGTAAGTACTTCCTTTCCTAAGTCTGCTAAAGCTGCTGTGTGCGAAAAAGCGACTGCAAATTTATGTTGGAATACAAAGCGGTAAATTAATTTTAACATTCCAGTATGGATATCAAGATCCCTTTCCTCCTGGCGGCGCGAGAAGAGCGAGACAACCCTGGGCGCAGTCAGGAGCCGCGCTGGCTACGCCGTGTGGTCGGAGCGGGGCCGCGATGGAAAAATCTGCGCGGCGCCCTATGAAAACGACAAGGGAGCGCTATCCAGTGTCGCGACATCGCTCTGCAGGGCAATGACTTTTAAGTGAGTTTTGTGTAAATATATCTCCAAAAATAGACAGTAATAAATTAATAATACTTAGTAGAAAACGTAGCTAATAAGGCGATTATCAGTGAGAGGCCTGCGTCCAGCAGGTGACCATTATAGAATGCTGAGGAAGTAGAAAAGGTAGGCTAATGAAAAGGAGCAGAAAATTAAAAGGCAAAAACAATTTTTAGTCTTATATGTAATAATGTTGATGCTTGCTACGATTTAGCTACGCTGTAGACCTAGTGCTACGCTTAAAGCTACGACAGTGTAGACCCAGTGCTACACGATAAGCTACGCCGTAGGCTCACTGCTACGCAACAAGCTAAGCCGTAGATCTACTGCTACGCATCGAGCTAGGAGCTACGTACGAACACTCGTGCGCGTCATACGTACGACAGTTTTAAGATCACCTATTCATAGCGTCCGGAGTCAAATAACACACTAAAAAGTTTGGATATTAGATGTTTGGATGGATGTTTGTTACCTCTTCACGCCATGACGACTGAACCGATCGAGTTGAAATTTTGCATAGATGTAGCTCAAAGCCTGAAATCAAACATAAGCTATTTTTATCCCATAAAACAGTTCTCATTGGATAGAAATACCTTAAAATGTTTCAATCGAAAACAACGTGTGCGAAGCCGTGGTTAGAAACTAGTAGGCTCTATTGAGCCCGGACACCATGTTATAAACGTGCTTGGTACATCTATCGATCGACAACTTTATTTTTGTTTTGTTTCCAGATCAGCAGTAACGGCAGAAGTGGTGCCAGACGCGGAAGAGTTTGAGAAAGACAAAAACAACGAACCGGCTCAATACGTAGAAATAGTAGACCCATTGGCTTCGGAAATATCTTTCCTCAAGAGCAAATGTCCGGAAAAAAGAGTGATCAAAGTTGTCTGTGATAATTTAGGTGAGTAAACAATTTGTTGCATTGGCTTGAGCCAGAATAAATGACCTTTTTGTAACGAGTGTCAATTGCACAGAAAAATTTGTTTGATACAGCAGCGCATTGTTTCAGAGTTTCTATAAAAATACATTAGATGATACATTATTAAAGGGCAAGGCTTAGAGAGCAGCTCAACACTTTCAGTGCCTATACACATACATGTGTGTCATTTTTAAGATTATTTATCGGGTATTTTTCGCGTACCTTTTGCTTTCTTTTCCCCAACGATAATCTTAAATAAGTACATATGTTATCAAATCGCGAAAGTTTAAAAAGTTTTATGTGTGTCATTGGCGTTATTTTTAGCTATAAGCACCACCACGAAGCAGTGGCTGGGATCGAATGAAGTAAAGTGAAGTGTGACGAAAAAATAAATTAACACTTTATTTCTTATTAGCTTCTTTCTACCTGCAGCTACGCACGTACTTTACCGGGATAAAAAGTACCTAGTCTATGTCCGTCCCTAGGATACCTCTACCTTCATGCGGAATTTCATTAAGATCTGTTCAGCCGTTTAGTTGTGAAAATGTAACAGACAGACAGACTGAGTTACATTCGAATTTAGAATATTAGTATGGATGGATTTGATCATATTTTAGTTTAAAAATTTTACCTTGTCTAAGAGCTTATTTTGTAAACCGAAATAAACGTTAAAGTTATTGATTAGAATTTTTATTTTTCTAAATGGGCCTGTCTTACGAATAATATTTCTTTTCAGAATGCGGGTTACCTTCAGCGCGAGTAGCCAGCTCGAACAAGGGAGTGGAAGGCTTGATGCGATCAGCGCAGCCCGGAGACTGGCCGTGGCACGCCGCGCTGCTGAGAACACACGTGCACGCCTGCGACGCCACTCTGATTCACCCGTCTTGGCTGATCACCACAGCTTCTTGTTTCCAGGTAATAAATCGCCACCATAATACAGGCCAAAACTACTAAAAACGGCAGGCCAATAGTTTAAGTTTTAAATTATTTTAAACTTTATCTCCTGAACTCAACTCGCTGCATGAATGAGACCTAAACACAAACGCTCGTCTACTTGCGGAGTGGGCTATTTAGTACTTGCATTTACCCAATGCGCGGAGGTTTTATAAGTTCGAAGTGATCGACAATTTGTCAGACGCAACTGCTCGCGGCGCCGCTTAGCTCTGGTGGGATAACACCCATAAGCTCTAGTCTAGAGTCTAAGCTGATCAAAAGTTGAAGAACCTGGTTTTTAAGATTCAAAGCCAAAAGTTAAAATCTTATTAAAATTAAGGTTAGCGTTCTGTACAAAAACGCGACGCAGTAGGCCCCAATCTAAGCAAACTATAGGCCGAGATATAAAATGTTTAGGCTTTAAATATAATAATAATAATGCTGGACTACTATCACAGCATTATCTAGCCGCAAGCTAAGCAAAGCTTGTGTTATAGGTAGGCTTCTGGTTTTCCTATAAATTAAATATGCCTGAGTCAGGCAAGTTCGAATCTCGCCGCCGCGCCCCACTCTGCCGCATCGTGCGTGTGACTTAACGAAGCTAGACCATCAGAAAAAATATTGTTGACTAAGTTGTTAATAAAAGCCTTTTCCAACTTCCAGGGCCAACCAAAAGCAGAATGGACAGCAAAATTCGGTACAGTCCGCACCCATAGCACGACACCATGGCAGCAAGAAAGACGTATCGTTGGCATGGTTCGTTCCCCCGTCGAAGGAAGCATGCTAGCTTTAGTACGACTGGAAGAGCCCCTCGAAATGACAGACTTCGTCAGACCAATATGCTTGCCTGAAGAGAGCAGCACCAACAGCATTTGCAACACGCTCGGCTGGACGAGAAACAGAGACCAATTGCAAAGAGTCCATGTGGTATCCAGTCCTATGACTTCGTGTGAGAATGTCAGCATTGCTACTGTCAACGGAGTATGTGCTGAGCCGTTGTATGATCAAGATGATTGTGATGTAAGTTTAAGCGCTTTCATGCTTTCCTTGATATCATTTAAAAGTGAGAAAAAATATTTTGAAACATTAATCTTAGACGCAAAAGGACTTTAAAGGCAATTACAAGATTCGATCCCGCGATTCCGGACGTATATTTATCCCGAAAATAATTTAAAGTTGTTAAAATTTTGCATCAAACGAATCAAATGAACTTGATTCACCTGTTTATTTTATCAATTACCTTCTTTTGCAAGCTAAAATATATGAATACTCGTGCAGTTTATTGATAAAACCAAAAATATGGGGCACAACACGATTTTAAGCTGCTGAACAAACAGCCGATACGATAGAAGGGATTCATTTTGTCTGATACTATATTATGTTGTACCAGCAGAGTATGTTTTATTTAGTACCATTCTTTAAACAACCTCACAATTTTTTGTCGTATTTTTTAAGGCTAATTCAATCCTCTATCTGCAATTTTTCAAAAATTTTGCTCTACTCATTATTAACCCACTTTTTTGCTCTACAGGAAGAGGAGTATGCTGGAAGTTCAATGATGTGTTTTGATCAGGAGACAAAACACTGGTCTATAACTGGAGTCAGCGGTTGGAGAATCGCATGCACAAAGATTGGGTTAGGCCGACCTCGCATTTACGATTCCATCAGTTCTCATGTTGACTGGATTAGACGAACCATATCCAACTCAGCAAGGTGACCTACTGGTGAAACTTAAGAACAAAGACTGCATTTGATGTGTTTCATGAGAAGCTTGTAGGTAGATCTTAATACTGACCCTAATTGTGTAGAATTTTGAAAAACCTATAATGATGATTGTATATAATACATATACTCAACATACTCGTCTGGCAAACTGTTATTTACTGAATTATTTCTTCAAAAGCCATTGTTACATACTGATTTACATAATGATTGTTGAATTTTGTAATTTTAATAAAGTTTTTTACTTGTACTAGATAAAATTAGTTTTAAGTTAATTGAATAAGCTAATTTATTTACAAAATGAAAATTAAATTTGTAACCATTACCTTATGTAAATATGTAGGTATAAGATGAGGACCAAATTGAATAATGTCATAATAAATAATTAAGTCAATGTGCAAATGTTTTTTTTTTGTAATGGTATGATTGTTAGTTTATGGTAAGGCTTAATTGTTTTTAAAAGGGTTCCTTTCATATATGGATTAAATAATACAAAATTAACTTAAAAATTATCTACACTTTATTACATAAACAAACTATTTAAGAATACCTTCCTCCTTCAACTCGCTTCTAATTTGAGCCTGAACATGGTCTGGCAGATTATTTAGCTCTTTATTAATGAAATCATTCAGATTTTGTAGAGGCTTGTAGTACTGGTGGACGATTTGCGAGCCAGCTAGCATAGAGAGCATAGCTGCTGAACAAAATGACAAATACTGACCCCAGGTTACTCCTGCCGGCATTATAGCGACGCCGCGTATTTTCTTATCTTGTCCTCAACAATATCGTGCGCTCGCCGCTTTTTGAATGTGTTATAAAAGTTCACTTCACCGACTTTCCAATTGATCATCGAAAACTCAAGGCTGGCTCCAAGTACGAAGAAAATAGGTAGGAATTTATACATCCCAAGTGTCTTTTTCCCAGGCCATTTGTCCACTAGTTTTTGAATCCAGCCGATTTTCATACTACAAATACAGCGTTTATGAGAGTATTCGATATTTTTATGATTAGAAGAATGACTGATCGATGGGGAAATGGATTGGATAAATAAATGTAAATAAGTAACCTAGTCTTACCTAACCTCAAAAAATTTGACAGCACTACAGCTGTGCTGCCAGCTGACAGTGGTGGCCTTAATGTCACTGTCCGTCAAGTGTCAAAACCAGCTGACTGCTTCCGTATTATTTTTAGTCCGTATTTTCGAAAACGTAGTGGTTTTATTCTCTTTGGTTTCAATCAAATATGAAATTGAATTATAACGAAGTAGAATCAAGAAAGAAGCTTATTTACAGGTTTTAAGCTTCACAGATTTATAAGTATAGTACTAAATTAAGCTTCTTGAGTAGAATTCATGTAGAATTGAGCACAAAAACATTTTGTCTGGTGATTCATAAATTAAACTCTTGTTCCTATTGTTTACAACAAAGTTTCTTCAGCTTTGAAGTTACCTATTATACAAAACAGATTGAATTGTGTTATATGAATAGAAAACCCTATGAATTTTACGATGCCGTGCCACCTATAAAGTTAACAGAAGCACGGCGAATTAAACTACGAACCAAAGGATGGGGAATACTCACCGATTATTATCTGGATTCAGTTAAAATTAACAACAGATATGGTGTTGCTTCTTCAGTGGCCACTTTACGAGTTTTCGATAAATCTGGGCAGATAACCTGTGTTGTAAGAGGAGCTGCTAAAGTTGGATTATTGTTTACATTAACAACAGAAGAATGGAAGGATATAGAAAACTTGTGTTTTCCTGGACATCAGCTATTCTACCGAAACTTTAAAGATGGGATCAGTAAAAAATTCAATTATGAGCAAAAACTGTTTTATACATTTTGTGCAACCAACCAGAGCAATGAACCACTTGTTGCTACATTTGTAAGATGTGTTAATACTAGAAACAGCTTCAAGAGTGATGCATGCATCGAGATAGAACATCTTCAAAAATGTGATGATCATCTGTTGGATTTGTACAAAAGTCACCTGAGAGAAAGTTCACATAAAACCACTGAATTATGACATTTCACCATTCCAGTTACTTGCAAATACCTATTTTGTTACCAACTATGGTCATGATTTAACACTTTTATTTTATTTACTTCAGTGACCTACACTGTATTATATAAGAGTAAATTAAGTTGAAATAAAATTTATTAAAAAAATATAACAGTACTGTATGTATAGAGTTTTATTCCCATCACTGATTTTTTTTCATTAGAATAATAGGCGATGTGTCTTTATTAATAATAGCAAGACTGTTGTTAAGAGTCCCTCTGCAGTGCAAAAGCCTTTTTGTAGCAACATGAGAGCTTATTATGTAAACATTACTTTATAATTTACAATTAAATTTGCTATCTACACTAATATTAAAGAGGAAAAATTTGTATTAATAGTATATGAATAAACTTAAAAACTACTGGCCCGATTTAAAAAATTCTATACAAAAAGACCTCTATTATATTTACTATCACAGTCACCAGCTATGTAGATAAATAACAGTAGGTACGTACGTAAGAAGACGTGGGTCGCGACCTACGTCTGGTTAGCAGGCCCCAGAGGTACCTTAAATCAGGAGTGGGCGTTGACATCGAGTAGGTATGGTTTTTGCCAGTAGAAGGCTATGACGAATTCACGATATTCAAATTTAGTTTGTGGGCTGATGCTGTATCACGTAAGCGAAGCCTAGCTGGCGGGCATAGGAGACCGGCAGTAGGCTTCGAGCCGGCGCGCAAGACAGACGTGTGTGCGCGTTTTAAAAAGCTTAGAGCTTCCGAGTGTAGCTGCAGCGATCGATTGGAGACTCACATCAGACATGGAGGTAGCAGATCAATGGAGACGGGAGTGGGCAGGGACTGCCGAATACGGGAAGGTAAGTTTTACAGTTATTACTTGTTTCTCTTGTTCATAACAGACTAGGAATACTTAAGCTTATGAAACAAGCTTTAAGTTTTTCAACGGATGACGTTTTTATGCATGGATCTATGATTTAATGTGGAAGCAGCTTAACTGAAAAGTGTTTTACAAACATCGAGCACGTTCTAAGTTCGGCTGATGGTTCGGCTTAACTTATGGGTATTTCAATCATGCGGTCATTGCCAAAAGGCTGAAGTGGTTATACCCTAATACGGAATAAATACCCAGAGAGGCTAGGAGGTCGAGCTATTTTGTAAACTCCATCCATTTTTAAACTAAGTCTTGTGCATCTATATTATAAGGTTTAATGTCGCCGGTGAAAATGCTTTACAAACCCGTCTGAGCCAGTTTGGTATCTTTTTTTCATAAAGGTGGTTCGTTTAGTTCTTATCTGGGAGAAACCGGGTGTGTGAAACTCGCAAATACTAACTGTAAGTCATCGCAAAATTAACTAGGCAGATAAGGACTTCTTTGTTTCGGCCAAAAGTTTTGGGTTGGGAGACCAACCCACAGCTATGCAACGATTTAATAACCGTTTTTTTTTGTGTTGTTATCACGTCAGTTTATACATTTGGGTTTAACTTTTGTTGGGACTTTTTAAAAGCCCGTAGGTAACCTACATCATAACATAACATACAGAACTTTCTTCAAAAAGATATCATTGTTGCAAATAAACTTATTTAATTAATTATAAAAGTGCATTTAAAAGCGCCTCAGAACAAATTCAGTCTCCCACCTAGTTATCCATCCGACGAAAGTTTATTGAACTTTATGGTAGGTTAGGTACCTAGTACCTACCTACTTAAGACATAGTGTTTAGGTATGTACCACCATATCGAACAAGTTAGAAAAGCCTGTAAAGCAGGATGAGGAAACGACTAGGTCGGTGTTCGGCTTGCTTTTGCTTTACCTGGTTATCCAATTCAATGGTGAAAGTACACAACGCGAGGAAGCTGCTAAACAGCCATTCATTGCACCATCATTTCCTTTTATTGTATTGAAAATAAAAGTGTATCTAACTGTGGCTCTGACATAGCCTTGACATAGCATATAATCAAATTATATCGATAAATAACAATGGCTTGAAATCTCTAACAGAAAAACAAAAAATCACGAACTTTTAAAATTGTCGAAACAAAAGACATCAACGCGCTTGGCTTTAAGTTGTCCATTTTATGCAAAGCCACGAATCAATTTAAACCTATGTACCTAGCTACACAAGTAGTATTTTATAGTCATAGGTTGTTTTTTTGTGTGGTTAATTTCGTAACTATAAATTTAGTATTCCAATTATAATAGTTGACTTGGCTGGCTTGGCTACATTATTCCTGATCCTGAGTGCTAAATGTTACCTTCCAGGTAGATACTAATTGTTCACCAGGATCATTATGTACCTAGGTACTAAAGTTAGGTTCCAAACCTACCTAACTAATATGAGCGAAACCGCAGGCACTGGTTATGTAGTTAGAAATAAGTTTACTTTTACTTAAATATGCGATATTTGAAGGAACATAAGCAGTTTGTATTTATGAGCGAAACGTTGTTTATTCGGGTTCGTGAGCACAGTGCCGGAAATCCTGAGCAAAGGCCATGGCCCGCGAGGCTGCGCCAGCGCCATCCGCCGGCACCTTATTATTTGAGTAAGCAAACTCATCATTACTGATGTCGTGTTGTACAAGCAATTTGTACCTACACAAAGGACTCTGATTTGAGCGACAAAATACCACTTATGAAGCTGTCATCACGAATCAGATAAGCCTTGAGTTTCAAAGGGAAAATGATGAAAACTTTTGAATGTTGGTTTGAAGTTGCACACCTAATAATAGGTACCTACCTAACCTATACTCTGGCCAAACTGATTAGAATAAGTATTACAGAATTGTAAACATTACACCTATACTTAAAATAAAACTAACTATGTGTATGTATCTAAAACTAACCATGAGGTAAAACTGTTTTTAGCTTCATTTGCTGTAGTCTAAAATAAAATAAAAATTACTTGTTTATTTTCTGACTGAATTTGCACCAAGCATGTATTAAAAATCTTTGCTACAGTGCTAAAAATTAATTTTTAAAATCGACTAAAACAAGAATTACGGATTTTTCGTCGCGAGTTGTTTACAAACATTATTTCTGGCTTAGGTATAGCAAGGTTCTTTGTAGTTTCAAGTTCAAAAGTTGCACAAAGTACAATTAACTAGAAGCGAAGCGACACATCAAAATGTCCAGTGGTCCAGGTGTAAATTACCAAGAACCTGTTGACATTTGCATGTTTCCGTATGCACAACACCCGTCGCATGATAATAGACAGCCAAGGCGGCATTTAGCCGGACCGGTTTCTCGGCCAAATCGAGATGATTCATATAAAAAATGATATCGAGGGTTTTCCTTAGAAGTTTCTTGAGAATCACTCGAGTGACGCCCGCGCTAGTCACTGACCCCAGACTTTCCTCTAAGCGAGTAGCGTTACACGGAACAGATATTTTCCGTGATCATCGCATCTCATCGTTGTTCACACATTTTTAATTGGTACTAACGAGATATGAACTGTTACGCAGCTATAGGAACAGCTGTAATACCCTAGCAGCTTTCATGTTTTTCTACTAAAGGCAGTTATGTTAAGGAATTGATCTTGGGAACATTAACTTTTTACTTTTCATTAACTGAGTAGTTTTACCTTGCTTAGAAGGTAAAGTTTAATTTTATAATCTACCGCGGATTACATTTTTAAATTTCATGGTATTGAAAACTACATGGTCATTTAAATTGTTAGTTGGATTGGATGGAAGTATTTAAGTAAATTAGGATGAAATCAACGATGCGTTATACGAAGTTAGGTACTTTTATGAGGCATTTATACCTAACCTTTAAACGGATACGGACATTTGATTATGAGAAAAATTATAATTAATAAGTAGTGTTTCTAATGAATGAACGACTTGTTGCTTGTTTGTAAAACATTAGTCATTTATAACTACGGAACGTAGGATCCTAGGATCTTTGATTTATAACGGGATATTTACCATGATTCAATTTTTGAGTTTTCAAATATTTCAGCTGCACAGTTTCTTGCGCCATGGTTACGGAAGAACCAAGAAAAATTGAATCATGGTTATCCCGTTATAAATGACTTTGATGTTAATAACCATGATAGTTTTAAAAATGTTTGCAAAACATCTTGAAGAGGGGAAAAGTCCAAATAAGTTTCTTATTTCGTCCTTAAAATAAAGACCTAGGTACATAACTGGACTCTTAAGTAAGAATAAACCTAGATCACCTATCTACAAAAAACAGTTAGGTAGGTACATAAACTGCCATCAAGCCTCAACATATAACAGTGAAACACATTTTCATAGTGACAACATTTTCCCACAGAGAAAATTTATTGTGTGCTTTATGAAATGCGAAACAGAATGTAATCCAACAACAAAAACATGATTTCTCTGTGCATTACTTTCAATATTAATAAATAAACATCATAGAATTGAATACATTTGAGAGGTTTTTTTAGATACTTAGGTATCTCTTTTATATCTCAGGTAAATACACAAAAAAAATCTAAAACTAAGTAAGAGAGTAACTATACTTTCTTACTTAGTTTTAGAATAGGAAAGTAGGTAATTTGTGTTACTAGTTTAAGAGCTATCTGAGCACTTTTATGTGATGCTTATTTTTAGGAAGTTGTTACCTAGTTACATACATTTCCGTAACACCAGAGCACACATTAATCTACTTTATAACTGTTTCCTTTCTGTGAATTCATGTGAACCTTTTGTCAACTCGACAATAATATCGTTGCTATTCCACAGTAGCACGAAAGCTCATTGTTCTGTCACACATGTCATAATCATAAAGCACAGTCTTGTGGGCTGCGCCTGCGCTGCGACCTTACTTTTGGTTTTACTTTGTGTTCGATTATACGGGTGACGTCAGATTGTCTTCAGACAGACTTAACTTGCCTTGATCCAATAATATGGCAGTAAAAGGCTGGCAAGTTTTTAACCAATGGGGAATTAGCATGTAAGCTTTTTACGCAGATTAAAAACATTCATTGTAGTGTGGTTCGTTCGGAGTATTATTTTCCGTAAAAGGGAACTAATAATTGGTCATGATTACAAATAGTACGAACCAATTCGATTTTTTTATGTTGCTGATGTCATAGATTGGTTTCCTAGTTCGCCTTATGGTTAGGCTTGTTTTTTTTGAAAGAACGCTATGTCAATCAACCGATTTGCCGTTGGCGTGCTGTTCAAATATCTATCATCTTTTGAAGGGCTTAGGTTGTAAATTCTATCTAAAAACCCTTGCTGAATTGATCCTGATTTCACTAGCCAAGGAACCACGACCAAGCGATTAGCCATTTTAAATTATAACGACTATTTATAACAAGTTAGGCGTGCGCTAAAGTAGGTCCAAACAATTTCATGGTCTCGTTGTTGAGTTCAATTTTGTTCTGTAAGTGCTAGACAAGTTCCTTTTAAGATGTTCCGTTAGGTCTATAGAGAGAACATTCCCATATTGAAATGATTTGATGATCGATGCGCCAGATTCGCCTTTACAGTTCACCTACACGAGACTGCAGAAGTGAGTTGATTGAAAAGATCTAAATCGCAAGGCTTCGCCATTTCGTTTAGCCCCCGCTTTTGAGACCACGTCTCATTAATCATAAGGTCTATTCTATTATTTGTCTATCAATATTTACGTACAAACTACTTGTTTATTAGCAAAAGGTAATTTTAAAGTCAATTAGGTTCTCTTGACTAGAAAAACCGTTAAACCGATAGAAGTGTTGGAAAGCAGTACTAGACTAACGATTAGTTACTTACTAGTTAGTGTCCGCGGATTCGCACGCGTTGTTTCTATGGAAGCGTTCAATAGCTATATAAATTCAATGGGAACTAATATATGAGATAAAAAGTATGTTTGAATCCTGGTTTAGAGTTACACAAATGAAAAATTTCAGATCAATCTATTCAGCAGTTTCGGCGGGAAGAAGTAACAAACATCCTGTATACCCCAGCCATCGAAATTTTCGCATTTATTATATTACCTACTGTGATTCATTGAATTTATATAAAATTATTACGGCTTATAACTTTCACTACCCCAAATCTTTCCGTGGGTGTGGGGGTAAGGGACAAAGGGACAGACACCGGGAGACGGGCAGCAGCGCCTCTTGCTTAACTACTACCGAACTGCGATCCCGCGCCCCAGCCCAGCGTGGGGATTATGGGCATTACCCCCAATGAGATAAAAAACAGGGGTGGCCTGCGTGTATCATTATAGGCTGTTGAGGTATAAGATTATACAAGATAAAAACGCTGTCTTATATAGGTACTAAATATTCAGATAGAAAACAGGCATGTCAACATTAAAGTTTACAACATTAGATTATGTCAGCTTGCGCGAGGTCCGAACAACGGCAGCATAGCTTGCATTTTAACCACATTTCGACAACCTCCGAACCGACACGAGACAGTTATAACCGTTTGAGGTCACATTATGCATATTTCATACTCTATTTACTCAGTAGAATGCTTAGTGGGAAGTTTACTGTTCAAGATTTTAGACAAACATTTACGATCTACTTACTCTTCGCAGTTTGCGGTGACATTACAAATTACACAATTAAACCGCTACTCTATTTGCGATGTTGAAATTATGTGACTTTTTAACTAAACATAGCACTGAATTATGACGAATGACGACCTATGTGGCGCGGTGGGCGACGGTCCGCCTGCAACGCAGGAGGTTGCGGGTTCGATTCCCGCCTCGTAACAAATATTTGTACGATGTGCAAGTATTTGTTCCGAGTGTTCTGGTCGTTTTCTATGTAAAAAAAAACTATCTATGTAATGTATTGTGTTATGTAGGTATATCAGTTATCTATTACCCATAACAAAAGCTCTGCTTAGCTTCATCATCATCATTATCAGCCTATACCAGTCCACTGCTGGACATAGGCCTCCCCTAATGAGCGCCATAGCGCCCTGTCCTCAGCTTGTCGGAGGGCGTCCTACACTACGTTTTCCGAGTCGCTTAGCTTGGGGCTAGATAATGCTGTGTGAATTGTCAAGATTTTTTTTATTTATTAGTCACCAAGTCGTTAAAATTGATAGATTGAGCTTCGGGGACACAGCGGAATCTACAAACTCACCGTTTTCTTAAATTGGCTTCTATTTATTGTTGTCAATAATTTATTAGTATCTATAAATCGATCTTATTGATTGGAATCAGCAATCTTGTGATCAAAATAAATTAAGAACATTCATGGCATTGAACGCCCACTGATGTGATTGGTTATTTTATAAATTAGTCGAAAGTTACCTTAAGATCTAGTCTGATTCATTTCGGTGGATAACTTTCATTCCTAGTAAAGCAGCCTAAGGCTAAATTTCTAAATGGATGATGGATTGGATGAGATGACGTGGCGTGGATAAGTCCATGAAACATAGTAAAATCTGTCAAACAAACCTAGTTCGTTTCGTTTAACAAGGAATGTTAGACGTAGGTATTTTATTAAGGCGGTACCCTTATTATTAGGTAAAACAAAAAACTCCAAGGGGAAAAAAGCTTCTTACATAAACTCGTACCACAACCTGCCCAATGATTTTTTGAAAATTCCTTTGTTTACCAAAATAATAAAATGAAATAGGTGGCGGCGCTAGTGTGGGGTACCGCCATAACAGATAATCGATGGATCTAATAGCGTTTTTAAATAAATAGATAATAATAAATAAAATTCTTTTATTTCAGATAACGGGATCCATAATTTGTTAGTAAAAAAAATCTCATATAATTAATGTTAGTATATTCAAAGTACCTAAGGTACCTACCTACAACAGTTAAATTTAAAGTAATTGAAATTAAAATTGTAATTAAATTAAATACAAATAATGTAAGATACCAGAGATTTGACCATGACCGAGCTCGATCAAGGTTGATAACTCGTTGATAAAGAACTTTCATAAAAACAGTAGACAACCAAATAATGTTGTGAAACGTAACGGTTTTAATGAATCACGTTCCGCTACCGTCATCGTGCGGGCTTTGTGGGAAATCAGAAGTTCTTGAACTCTGATTCAACAATTTTAATCATATTCAGCAAAAACATAACCCTTCTTGCGCAGTCGGTTAAAATATTCGTACCTATCCTACATATCCGTCCGTCGGTCGTTTATACAGCTAGACGCTAGAGCGATGATAGCTATGCATCAAAGTTATTAACAAAACGGGTTTTGAAATGAAGTTCGTGTATCGCCAATTCGCGACGGATATTTAAGACCCTCGCTCCGTATGAACGGAGGAAGTCGAAGCGTATTTTTATGAATCTGAATCTTTGTTGTCAAAGTAATTTGTGTTTTTTTTCGGAAACAAAGATAAATAAACGCCTAATTACTAGAAAAATAAAGACCCTCTCATATTAAATTGACCGTAAATGTAATTTTCTGTTGTTTACAGGTGGTCGAAGGAGGGGTGACGCGACGGGTAGCGCGAGCGATGGAGGTCCTCCACGCGAGCGGCCCGGGAGCTCGGATGAAGGTGATGCGAGCGGCGTACCACACTACCGCTGGACCGGGGGTGCCCGCTTCATCGTACATGGTCCATGCAACGAGACGGGTAAGAGCCTATTTCATCCCTACTCAAGTAGCCACACAAAGTCAGTAATCAAAAAATGAGTTTAAAACCAGTCTTTGTCGTACTAATGTATATAAGTATCTAATGTAGGTACTTTCACGACTTTTTTCTCATTTCAGGTATATTCTTCAGGCTTCAACTCAGGCTTTCTAGAGCCACCGTCACTGCCTTCGGAGCCCCAAGAAATATCCTCAACACCACTAGCCCTGTTACAAGATCCACACCCCGAGATAGAGGACTACAAAGTAACCGAACCAGACGATTTCGAGATTTCAGAACCTTCAAAATGGAGAAGTTCCACAGGGGGGTCGATTCGAATGCCCAGCGAAGAATCCTCTTCGACAGACAACGCAAGCATTATCGATGTTTCAAGAAGTCACAAGAGTGCGTTCAGAAAATATTCCTGCGATTCTGAAAACAGTGACATTCTCAGCGGGCGAGGCAGTCGATTATCGCCACTTTTAGATGCCCCTGAACTGAGCACACTCAAATTCAAATCTCTTCTAAACGGTAATAATGATTGGAATAACAGACGAAAAAGTTACAGCTTTGAAGACACATCACCTCTTTCAGAAACAATACTACATAGCAATGATACTTTAGCGATGGAATCTTCAACGGACAGCGGCATATGCAAATCAACAGAGCTTGTGAACGACAACGTTGATGAAAACCTTCCTATAAGGTATTTCGGATCAAAAGAAAGAAGTGATCATTCGCGAGATAATACATTTGAAAATTGGCTTTCTAAAAACAAACAAAACAACCACTATAAAGGAACAAAATTCAAGACCTACCGCGACCATGAACATTTAAACGATCCAAAAGAAAACAACATCACAATGGAACCGACAGGAAAGGTCACAATTACACTACCGGTAACCCTTGAAACTGAACAAGAATACGAAACGAGAAAAAACTACGAAGAGCATCAACGTAAAATAAAAAAAGTTGAATTCTGTAAAACGGAACTACATTTTGCAGCTGAAACTGGAAGGGTGAACATCATCGCAACTGACGAAAAACCACCTCCATCAACCGATTTCAGAAAGAGAAGAAGTGCTTTTGTTCCAATGCGCGATATTACCGAGAAACCAATTACACTTTTCGGCGAAAAGACGAATGATTACTTGAACGAAAGTAATTCTACGAGTTTGACGATGAGTGAGTTTAACGAAACCGATGAGAATACAGCAGCTACAAAAAGTATTCTCAAAAATAAGATACCGAAGCCCAAACCATATCTCTTAGGAGAGAACATGGCATTTGGGGTCGACGATGAATCTAAAATGGATGATGGCGATGAAAATGTATATGTGCCGACAGCCGTTTCGCTGATTAACAAACAACTACAAACAGAGAGGCAAAATAACGGCGAAATATCAAGCAGCTTTTCCCGTCAACATACTGTCGCGATAAAAACAAATGCATCCCGGACAATAAACAAAGGTAAATAATTAATCATTACATTTTCCAGACATCTTATTGTTGCACTATTAATTAAATATCGGAATCAAAACGATCGCGTATAAAATAGATAAGCCAACCTTAACTTCTTATTTTTACAGGTCCAGCAGAAAATGCACAACTGAGAAAGCAGTATGAAATTGAAAGCGGAAAAACCCAAAAAGTCGTCAGAATTCACGAAGAAAGAAATAAGTTCAGTGAAGCAAAGAGAACACCAGCTATAGCAAGATCACCAACTCCGGCAAATCTTAAAACAAGGGATCTTAGAGATAGTGATCTTACATACTTCGGCGTTGATTATGCACCGAGCAATAACGCCAAGCCTAAACAAGTACTGACCAAACCTCGAAAGGACAGCCAGGAAACAGAACTTCAAGAATTGTTCCAATCAGTAAAATTGATTCAACAAGTGTCAAGCAGCGTATGCAACAGCGAATCTGAAGACGCACCGGAGTATCAAAATCTTCCAACCAAATCGAACTTCGTACCCAAACCTACCCCGCGAATACGGACTAAGTTTGGCGACAAACAGAATTATATTGACGAAATTATTCTAAATCCTATAGTCGAACAAGACACAAGCTCACGTGAGAATACTTATCGGAGATCCAAGTGTAAAAAGCAAGATGACCCTATGAAGAATCGTAGTCGCTCTGAACCGCGCAAATCGTACATGTTTAGTTCCGCTGAAAGAAACCAGCAACATTTCGATCAATCAAGGTAAGGTCACAAAAGTAAATGATAACAATATGTATCTTCAAACGTTTAAAACAAATATTAATAATAAATAATGCTGGACAATTCACACAGCATTATTTAGCCCCAAGCTAAGCTAAAATAATAATTAATCAAAAACTAAACCATAACAACAATAAACTAACACCGCGGCTCAGATTATAGAGATATCAAATATTAATTTATATTTTACAGAAAAACGAGGGACCCATCAACTGTAAATGAAAACCCAAAACCTGCAAAAGCACCAACTTACAGAGCAAGAGCGGTATCAGACGACGACAATCCTATTTACGTTAATCTTAAAGTAAAACAACAGGATACCTTAACAAAACCTAAAGTAAAACCTCGTAATAATATCGCACAATTTCCTAAAAATAATGATTCCAGCAACGCAAAAGCTCATCGCAAATTAGAACCTGTAAAGTCTTACAGCCAAAATACAGAAAGTAAAACCTCACCGAAAAGACGTCATGTCAACCAGGAGAAGAATACTGCATCACTAGAAAAGAAGAATTTAAACCGAGATATTGTAAAGAAACAACCAGAAAAGGTTGAAATATCTCATCATTCAAAACAGAAATCACAGTCGAAGACCTCAAATGAACATTCTTATGACTCCGCTACTAATAAATCATCAGAAAGCAATAATTCTCACAAGAAAGCGCATTTTAACTCGGACAAGAAAGAACATAGAAGCAGATCCTCACACAGACAATCGAAAGTATTGCCTGATGAAGTGACGTTAGAACTTGTTACTACTCAACAGAACACTAAAGATTCTGTCGAAAGCTCTAGAAAAGATGTGAAAGCTAAAAGGCACACATCAAAAGACAAGACCAGCAATAGAAATGATATTACAATAATACCAAAAGTCGACACGAACTCCAGTAAAGCCAGTTACAATAAAGACCTTGCAAGGCACAGCAGTAGGCCCAGTCGACGTGAATACGTCATAAACTACGACGATAAAAACGGAACAGTTTCCTCAGTATGCAAGGTCAGATCTGGCTCAGCTTCACCAAGAAGAAAGAAGACTACAAAAGAAGTAACAAAGAAATTTAATGACAATCTGAAAAATAAGTCGTCAGACAAAGCCGCTCTGCGTAAGTAGTGTGCATGCTCTAACTAATACAATTCTAACAAAACCCAACCTACACATCTATATAACTGAAAATCTTTCAGTGCAGATTGAAGATCATCAATGGATTTCTAACACTGTGAATGAAGATAGAAAACGGAAGAGAGCAATGAAATCTTGCCAAATGTTATGATTACTAGTCTCAAAGACTTTGACTGGGGTTGGATAGTTCTCAGTGCAATGAAGCGTATAATAACCTAATGATGATCTCACAATATCTACAATCTAATTATAAGAACTATTAATAAAAAAATAACAAATTAATTTAACGTTTGTTTTATTTCATTACCTTATACTGTAACAAGCGGGTCTCTGTCTAGATTACTTACAATAACATCAACTTGATTTTCAAGTCTCTTTTGTAGTTCAGACTTAAATATTTTTAAAAATCCTCTTTCAGAGTCCGAGTGGTTGGTAAGAATAACCGTTATTCCTTTTTGGGCCGCGTCTAAGATATCGTGGTGAAGCATTTCGCCTGTAAACAACATAATTCAAGTAAAATCAGCCTTTTTCGTGTTGTAACAAAGCCTAGTTTCAACAAATCAATCTTTCTTACCAGTCAAATAGAGATCTGCCTTAACTCCCTTCAAGACCGAAGCACCTGAGCCAGCACAAAGTGCAAGAGAGTCCACCCTGCTATCCAAAGACCGCTTGCTGCCCAAAGCCAGCCTGACATGTTGCAATCCTGTCAGCTTCTTCACTCGGTCCACGGCATCAGCAATAGTTAGGAATGCGGAGGTCTCTTTCGGATTTGGTTTAATTCCGGTCAAGATTCTGAAAATTATAGCTAAGATGAGCAATATAAATTATAATTATATATTATGTAGAGCTACGAATAAGCTGGTACCTAGGTAGGCATCACCCCCTAACCTCAACAGCTTATGATGGTCCATTGACGCAGGCCACCCCCTGATAATCGCCGTATTGGCCGTATATCTCATGAGGGGGGGGGGGGGGTAATGTTCATAATCCCCACTCTGGGCATGCGGGTTGGGGATCGCAGTTCGGTGGCAATCTATTCTGCAGGAGGCGCAGTGCAGCAGCGCCTCCTGCATGCAAACATAGGAGATACACCGACCGGTCCCGAAGTATGTCCCTAAGTCGCCTCCTTCGACACCCACGGGAAGAGTTGGGGTGGTGCATATTCTAAGCCCGCACCACTAGCTCGGTAGGTAGTTTAACAGTGTTATAGTTATTCCGTACTGAATCACCAAGCCTGATGTTTGGGGTCTAATTATTCAAATCTAAACCAATCGCCATTTAGAATACCAAAGGAGACGATTCTGCGATGTTACCACTATAGTGAAGCTTTGCGTAAAAATATAAGTGCAACGATTAGTGTAGAAGACTTGGGGCCTTATTATTGTGCTGAGGCTACAGTATGCCATAGATGCTATTTACCTGCCAGCTCCAAAGTCAGGGTTTTCTCCCGGCGTGATGGGTCTCACTTTCTCACAGGGAAAGGCGGACGCTAGCCAATCGTTGACGCCGCCTTGCACGCAGTCCCAGCTCGTGTGGGGAGAGTACAGGGAAATACGGTTCTCCAATAGGAATGCAACAATGCGCTCCTTCCAAGCACTGAAAAATTTATAGGAAAAAACTCGTGTTGGATCTACGACAAGTCTCTAGCAGATGCTGAATGCGTTAAGCTATGGGGGCGAGAAATTGTCGTAAGCAAAGGAACCAGGAGGAGCCTACACCTCGATTTCCCGACCTACACTCAACAGTAGAATAACATTGGCAGTGTAGAATGATGATTTCTAAAGCCCCCCGCACTAGGCAGCTATGCTGCGGCAGCAAGAATTCAAGAATTTCATTTGTTTACCGAATATCATGATTTTAGGTCAACGAGAAGGAGGTACCTACCTAGGTACATTGCAGATGCTTGAAAAAAAAATCGTTTGTGAATAAGCTGTTTTACAGATTTCTGATTTCATTCTTTACTTGTACATAACGACCGTGCTTCTTACGAAATTTTATGATGTTAGGTCAACGGGAAGTAGTAAAAGTTTTCAGTCCATGGCGAGTCAAAAATTATTTTTTCGTAAATATACAACAAATTTACGATTTCGGCAGGACTCGAATCTGCGCCCCACCCTCAGTACGGGTGTGCTCTAACCAACTTAGCCACGATATCTTAGTCGGTTTCGTCGAAAATGTTTAGGACCGCTTACGACTCTAGCGCCATAAGCGTTAGTTTTTGAGAACTTATTAAATTTTCTTAGAGATTACCCAGAATGCGAGGGTTTACGCATAATGATTGTTTTGTTATGGTTTCTGGACAATAGTATAGTGGTAAAACGTTGGGGAAAAGAAAGCAAAAGGTACGCGTTAAATAAATAATCTTAAATATAGTATAGTGGTATTTGCCATAATCACGGAATACATTACCTGCTCTAACTGGCTGATATCAAATATTTTCAGCCGCCCCGCAGTGTGCGAGAGACAGAGAAGGCACTAAGATTTAGCGTTTAAGGGTTTTTTTTTTTTTTAAGTTTCATAGATGACTTACTGGTACAGCTAAATATTGAGCAAACCCACCTTTTCACAACTGATTTCATTGGAGCAAAAATTGGAGGATGGTATGAAATAATCATTTCACAGTTGTTGTCGTTCGCTTCTATAGCCACATCTTCCGTCAGGTCGTTTGTTAGTAAAATATTTGTTATTTTCCTGAAAAGAAAAATAAAGAGCTTTGACTAATTAAAATAAGTATCCTACCTAATGTAAGAGCCTTTTATATACAGGGTGTAACAAAAATAAAGGACCAAACATTAAGGGATGCTTCAATCACAGAAAACGGGAAAAATTTAAAGAAATTCCGACTTTTAGTTTTTGAAATCCTAAATGCGGAAATGTGGTTGTCCTTCCTTCACGCCCTAACGAAGCAACCAATCGACTTGATTTTTGGCATAGATTTAGTTGAATGAAGGCTTACTTATACCTATAAAACATCAAATTCCCATGGGAGAATTACGGGAATAATCCCCCTAGAAATGGGGAAATTTGAATTTAACGCGGGTGAAACCGTGGGGAACAGCTAGTAAATTTAAATATAAATGAAATTACTACTAAACTGATGCTTTTGCTTATTTGTCTTGAAAAAAATGTAAAAATGCCTGCAATTTATTCCAGTCTTCAAAATTCACACAAATAATTAACGATTATTTGGAAATAGTGGATATAATCATCAAACTCGTGGGACCCACAGTTGGGGCGCAGCGCGCTGCCCGCTGCTCCCCGCATGGACACTGACAGAATTTGATTACCTCTAATGATAATCTTACAAGGCAACATACAAACCTTGGGGTGTAAGGCTCCACTAAGAGTCCAGTGTTATCCCAGCTCTCGGCAAGTGCTTTAGGTGCAAAGTTTTCAAGTGCTGCAACTACTTTAGCCAATTCAACACCTTTCTCTCCGGAAGCCATTTTCAAAGTAGTTGCTGAATAAAATCTTGCAAAGCTTGCTTTGTTTCTATTTATAAGTCTTCCCAGTTGAAAAATCATTAGATGAGAACTGCAACCTAGATAGAAAAATATCCTTTAGTAAAACATTGTAACTAAGAGTTAAGTAAAATAAGTAAATTAACAATCATTCTTACCTATGTTAATATTTTTAAAATATGAACTTGAGTTAACTTAAAACATGTCTTATAGAATTTAGTAAAAACAGATTCAGACTGAACATTACCATATATTCAATTATTACTTATAACTAACCCACTATTAACAAGAAGCACCTCTATATCTATTGTATTAATTAAATAATGATGATACACATGTTGATCATTAGGTAAATTTAAATATTACACATTTTTGTTCACAATAAATTTACTCAGTAAACTTCCATAATCTAATCTCTCCATCATCACTACATGAAAGCAACTCCTGGTTTCCATTTGGATTCCATGTCACACAGTTAACATCCTGTGTATGTGCATTCAATTTGGTACAAATAAGATCAAATGTTGGTGCATTTGGGTCCGAGTCGTCAGCTTCTTTGAATATCCTTATTATGTCATCTCCACATGCTGTAGCGATCAGCCCAGTCTTGTGGCACCATGCTATGTCATATATGCACCGAGTATGGTATCCTGATAATGTGCAAACACATTTCCACACTGATTCATTATCTGTTATTATTACACCTTCCTGGTTGTTAGGTTTGTATTCCTTCCAAATCTTCACAGTTTGGTCATCACTGGTTGTAGCCAGTCTTTCTCCAGTTTTATCAAAAGCTAGACTCCAAACAGTTGACTCGTGGGATTGTAGAGTGGCAACACAGGTCCAATCATTGTCAGCTGGATCTTCTTTGTACATTTTAACTGTGTTGTCATAGGACGCTGATGCCAGTATGTCTAGTGATGGATGCCAAGCAACCTACAAACAGAATAATTATTCATTATACTGCCATGTTTTCCTATAAATAGTTGTAAAATGATTAACATACTTTCTTGACATCTTGGTTGTGGGCGTTAAGTACAGCTTCACATTCATATTCATCATCTCCGGCCACCTCCCACACCCAGACTGACTTATCTCTGCCACAAGTAGCTAGCAGCTGTCCAGAGGGTGACCATGCAACACTTTTAACTTCATTCTCGTGTCCTTCGAGTGTTGCATTGCATTCAAATTGACCTATCAAAAATTATAGCAATGGATGACTTGTTCTTAATGTGTTCAAATTATTCAAGAGTTTGAAGATACACACCGCTTTTCTTATCCCAAATAGCTGTTGTAGCGTCAAAGCTGGCTGAAGCTAAAAAATTGCCACACGGAGACCAGGATACTGATCTAATGGTGCGCTGGTGACCGTCAACTAGTACCGTCTTTATCACCCAGTCTTGACCTTCTTTGTTCCATAGTTTAATTGTTTTATCTTCTCCACATGATGCAAATACCGTTCCCATCGGATGCCAGGCGACATTCCACACTATACCCTTGTGCCCAGTTAGTGCTTGAGACAGTTCCAATCTTGCCATCGTTTATTCCTGTGATGGCAATTTGCTACAGATTTAAACGTGAAGATAGCCTCGCACAGTTAGACGCAGAAGTTTAACAAGTAGGTATAATCCAAAAAAATCACTTTATCGTGAATGAACTTCAATTTATCTTGATTTTAGTTGATAACCTACAGTTTGTTTGGTGAAAACATAAAACCAACCTGGGAAAGGAACTTGAAGTACATAAGTCAACAGATAATGATTCAAAGATTTGTTTCTCGTTGTTGAAATATTGTACAGCAGAACAAAAGAAAGTATTTTTACCAAATTTTCCAGTTTTTTATATTTACCGAATTTTTTGCTTCAACTTCTTTTTGATTTGATGGCTCCACACTCCACAGATGTACTACAGATAGTACTGATATAGGGATGCTAGCTAACGGATGGCTCAGAGCAGAGCTCCCCGCTAAGAGCAATCTAGTGGTTTTATTCTCTTTGGTTGGGAGTAATCAGCTTTGGAACATAATATGATAAAGACAAAGTACGATCTACAAGAAGAATCTTGGTTGGAAAAGATATTGGATGAGTGGAATTGGAATGGGCCTTCATCCAAGAACTTTGATCAAATATTGGACAAAGAACTTGGACAAGGATATTGGATGAGTGGAATGGGCACCTTACAGCTATTTTCACGGACTTTCTGACCTTTCTGTGCGTCAATGTCAGTCAACACAACCAAACAAACAAAATATTTGATTTTAAGGTTATGTTTCCTTCAATGTTTTCTTTTCTTCAACCTGCTCTCTGTTCAAGCTCTCATAATCTCGTTGAGCAAAGTTTCTAAGGTTCTTAGGGATTGTATTCTCTTTCAGTTTCTTCTCATCGATTTTTACTTGTCTGCCCTTTGGTACAAATCACTATTTAATCAGCTTGTCGTTATGGATAATTTAGACGATTACATGTTTGTTCCACCACATCTCAATGCAGAAGCTTACAGAAATGATACTACTGGCAATAGCATTGTATCCTATCTTGACTACATCAAAATTCATTCAGGTAAGTACAACAGATTCCTTCAGGTAAATATTATAACACACACTTGCCACTGGTTACAGACACTTGAGATGCAAAAGTTATGTGGTATCTAATGCTTTCACAGATGGTACAGCACTTGTTGGTAGTTCAGAAATAACTGGTCGGTATTGGGATGGGGGTGCAAGCGTTTTCAATAATGTAGCTGATGGCAAAGTTATCGATGCATATGAAAAGCGCTGTATCAATCTTAATAGTGGGACTGCTGATGGCTGCTTCATCAAAGATTCTAATAAGGTACCTTAGATCTTATTTCAATTATATTTCAATACGCTTAACACTAGGAATAAGGCAAATGTAATGCAATGTGGTACCACATATGAAATAATATTACTTTGTAAGTGGTATCTCGAACCAGACTTAGTAAAATTTTGAAAAGCTTCAAAAAATGTATATCTGTAACATTATATAATAAAATACCAATCAACCTGCGACTAAAACTAGACATTGTATTACTAAAATATGTTAAAACCATCTGATGAATAATTGTTACTATACAATTAAAGAAGCTAACGAAGTAACAATATTTCATCTGTGTTATGTTATGACAGATACAACTTTATCTTGTAAAAATAATTCTGATGTTGATTAAGTGTGACCTAGGTATATTGTACACATTTTAAGTAAATCTTTTGACATGTATTATTGCTTAGTATAAGTTTAAAGATGAAATAAATTACTATTATGGCGTAAACTTCCAGGTATTCATTGTTGAAGACAGTGGCGCTGTGAGCATTTGGACCAAGCCTATGTGTAAGTCATGGCAAGACTGGATAGAGGACAAGTCTGTAGCAGAGCACAATGATGGAGCACTGGCTGTGGACTGCCTCAGTGAGGGACAGGAGTATGTCACTGTTGGAGCTGACGGAAATGCAAAGGTTTGTTAGTTATATTGTTGATGTAATTTTATCTCCTTCCAAAGTTATGAAAATAACAAATAAATTTAATGAATAATGTTAAGTGGTCATTGCAGTTGAATATTATGAATTATAACTACTTAGCTTCTGACCACAGCTTATACTATTTATATCCATAAATAGTGTATGAAACAAATGTAGCAAGAATATTTACTCTATGTCCTTCCCCAGAACACAATCCACCTCTTTGCCTTTCGTGAAGATTTATCGTAAAGATTACATAAATACTATCAGAGTTATTTGCCATATTGGCCCCACAGAATTACAATGCGGTTCCCATTTCTCCATACTAGTGTCATTTTAACACTTGGACAGGAAACTCCGTCCAAGGATGGTATACAACAAAGGAAAGGATTTGCTTGTTCCAGAAAAGTTTTAATGCATTTTTACCGATGTAATGTGGCCTATTCTCAAGAAATGCGTTAAAAAATATTTTTGAACTGCCAATGTATAATGTTGACTTTATTCTAAAGTCATGAGTAGAGAGGCTATTATTTTTTTATTTATATTGTTTGCAATTACTTGTTCAAAGATTTTTATTATTATTTAATAGGTACCAAAAGAAATTAAATGTGATACTGATAGGGTAGGTAAGGGATTTTAGAATTGTTCCTATAAAAATGTGTTTATTATTTCAGGTAGACCAACATAAAAATTAAAATAAAATAATTTGACTCCAAATCTTATATTCCGTATTCACATAAGTGAATTACACTTTTAAGGTTTCTTCCGTCGCCGCCGCCTCCATCGAACCACCTCCTCCACCTCGATACCTGATCGAACCACCGCACCGGTCCTATAAAATACCTATTCCTATTTTTCAGATTTGGGATATAGAAGAACTGATATGTATGAGAACCTACAAGGCCCACGTAAGACCCATTCATGCTGTTGCAACGAGACCCTTGTCGACCAGCATGTTCGCAACGGGTTCATATGATACTCGTGTCACGCTGTGGGACACATGCCTCAATACTGCAGCAGCAAGTAAGACTATTACTAGTTTATGCCCATAGCTTAACTCAAGTGATACCTACCTTGATAATGTAGCTAAATCTATCTATGCATTGTATTATATTAAGTATATCAGTTATCTAGTACCCATAACTCAAGCTCTGCTTAGCTTGGGGCTAGATAATGCTGTGTGAATTGTCCAGCATTATTTATTTATAATACCGGCCTCAGTTAGTTTTAATAGTCAACTTGCTTGTTCACAGATTTAGGAAAGAATGACTGTGCAGTGCGAGCACTGCAATGGATAAATGAGTTTACAATCCTGTTTGGAGATGATGCGGGAGTTCTTGGCCTCTATGACGTTAGAAATGCTCAACAGCAAAAGCAAACGATGATAAGATTAGCTGAATTCCCTGCTGGTATCCATAAACTAGCAGTAAATGCCAAGTAAGTTACCTACTTACATTACAACTTGCACAATCCCAACTCTTCCCGTGAGTGTCGTAAGAGACGAATAGCGGGCAGCAGAGCCACTTGCAGAATATATCTACCACCGAACTGCGATTCCCAACCCGCATGCCCAGCGTGGAGATTATGGGCATTACCCCCCATGAGATAAAAAAAATCTGGGGGCCTGCGTCCAGCAGTGGATCATTAAAAGCTTTTGATGAGGTTACTTAGGCATTTTAAGAAAAAATTGATTATGTAGCATTTCTACCCAATTATAGCCAAATGAGTTGGCCTATTGTGGTGGGAAAATGCATCCCTTTTTTATATGTAATATATGACTATAGCGGCCGCGGTATAGTATATTTGGCGTGTGTATCGAACTCTTTAACTCAGCCCGTAGATATTCTAAGAGCTGACTAAAGGAAACCACTAGAGGAAGGGTAGCAGTTTCCTCTTGTATAGGTATTTTAACGTATACACTGCAGTCACCAATCCGCCTGCCAAGCTTAGTATTAAGGCTCGTACCACATCTCCGCCACGAAATTATAGCAGCGGAACCGCAAAGCGAGTTTCACTGCGCAACATTGCTACATTTCGTTTGCTTCGTCAATTCTTATCCTGTAATGTGAAAGTATAAGAATTTGTTGTTCAAGTAGCGGAATAATTGTCGACTGCCACATGAGAAACCAACGCTGTGTTGCAGCGAAATGGCGGACCGAGAGCGGAGACGTAGCTGGCGTCCGAGCACAAGGGTATCGCGCGGGAAAGAGATATAATCATGGTCTATGCGTCAGAACAGGCAGTTTCGCCTCTGCTTTGCTTGTCGTACAACAGACAAGTCATGGCAAAACTACTGCGGTTCCGCTACTATGCCCCTTTACAGTATTATTAATCAATTAAAAAAAAACATCTATTTTTAATAATTTAGTTTTACAGAAGTACCTATATAAACAATGTACATACTGACAATATTATTTAAATTCACGGACTTAATTTGTGTTTTTTATATATTAATAAATATTATCTTATCTTATGATTTCGCGGCGAGAAGATGTGCTACGGGCCTTACGTCATACTCTTCCTTGTTTGGGCATGCATTCAGTAGTGCATTTCTTTGTGCTGATAAATAATAATAAATAATGAGGATTTGTTAAATCTATTTCAACTTTATTTACAGAGGCAACAAGGTAGCAGTGTGCTGTGATAATAATATAGTGTCCGTATGCGAAATCAAAGGATCAACTTGCCAAGAAACATATCACGATAGACACAGACACGCCCATTTTGTACGAGGAATGGCATGGGACCCGGATAATCCGGATTTACTACATTCTGTTGGATGGGACAGCGTTATACAATCTCACACAATTTTGTAGATCGAGTAAAAAAATAACTTCTAGAACTATGTTGTCGAACTGTGGCACTTAATGTAAGACGCTCTATAAGAAAAACAAAAAAACGTTTGTCTTGTCAGAGAGACTTACCCCCGAATACTCAAACGCTACTTACATTTAAGCTCGTGTTAAGTCGCGGTTTTTTGACATAATTTAATGAAAATGTGTCAAAAAATCGTATCTTGAGTTTGAGTATTCGAGGGTTATTCATAGTTTTTTTTTATTATCTGTAAGTAAGTCACATCTTTAACAAAATAAATAAAACTGCATTTATATGATTCGGTAACATGTTTATTTATGAAATTCATAACTTTATTACAGTTTTCCATTATTTTGAAATCGATAAATGACTTTACAGGGCTTTATGAAATGAATTTATCAGGTTTTAATTTATTATATTATAATCATCATACAGTGCCAAGTTGTTACTTGCTAACTAATCGTTGTTCTATTGAAGAAGTTTTCATTAAGTATACAATATTAAGGAAATAACAAGTATATTATTCAAGCTCACTTTCTCATAATTTTGCAGAAGTGTAACGCGGTAAGTGATGAATAGCTATGAAGATTTATTTGAGAAAGATAAGCTGGTTACAATCAGTACGTACAACTCATGTGATATCAAAGCCAAAAATAAATAAATAGTACTGGACAATTCACACAGCATTATCTAGCCCCAAGCTAAGCAGAGCTTGTGTTATGGGTACTAGATAACTGATAGACATAGTAGGTACAATACAATTACACAGATTTTTATTAAACATAGAAAACGACCAGAACACCCGAAACAAATACCTGCAGATCGTACAAATATTTGTCCCAGAAGGGAATCGAACCCGCAACCTCCTGCGTCGCAGGCGGACCTTCGCCCACCACGCCCACCACATACATACAGACAGGGCAGGTCTAAGTGAGTCAGTTGGGAGATGATTCTGGCTAGATTGAGTACCTACGCATGCCTACGCATAACCCAAATTATTATAGGCATGTCGAATTCTTGTGTCGTGTCTTATATTCCATTGAAACAAAGCTATAAGTAAATGGCCAGTTATGTGATGAGTGTACAATTGTCTGACCGTATCACTTAGGAGAGTTTAGTGAGAATGAATAGGTACATTATACATTAGTTAATTATTTTAGATCGATTTCAGTGTACAATAATACAGTGCGGGTGTGTATTGTCTAAGCGAGCTAGCTGTGATAATTAGTACGTACAACTTGGATTGATTTTGATAAGCTATTGAAACAAAGCTACAAATGCTCAGTAATGTATTGAGTGTACAATAATACAGTGCGGGTGTGTATTGTCTATGGTACAACTTGGATTGATTTTGATAAGTTATTGAAACAAAGCTACAAATGCTCAGTAATGAATTGAGTGTACAATAATACAGTGCGGGTGTGTATTGTCTATGGTACAACTTGGATTGATTTTGATAAGTTATTGAAACAAAGCTACAAATGCTCAGTAATGAATTGAGTGTACAATCATACAGTGCGGGTGCGTATCGTCTAAGCGAGTCAGTTGGGAGAAGGCGCGCGACGCTCTGGCGAAGCGCAGGGTGATGAGCCTCGACGGCCAGAGTTGGGGCTTTTTAGACGCACCATTGTGTCCAGGTGACGGAATCTGGAAGGACAGTATAATTATGATTTATCAATAAGATACCTATTATTATTAACTTGGAGCTTGGCAAATTGTCATAGAAAGGACCTGAAATACCTACCCTAGGAAAGGGCATAGGCAGAGCCTACCTTTTGTTTCAAAAAATCTAATATAAATGCGAAAGTGTTTGTTTGTTTGTCCTTCACGCCCTAACTAAGCAACCAATTGACTTGATTTTTGGCATAAATTGAATTGAAGGGATGGAGAGTAACATAGGCTACTTTTTATCCCATTAATCAGTTCCCATGGGGTAGAAATAACCTTTAAATAACGCGTGTGAAGCCGCGGGCAGCGCAGCAGCTTGTAAATTAATAACGTAGGCACCAAGAGAACGGGCCCACGTGCAGAAACTATTGTTTTTATGTCAAGTAGATATCATCATCATCATCATTAGCCTATACCAGTCCACTGCTGGACATAGGCCTCCCCCACAGACCACTTAGCTAAGTGGTCCGTGGCCTCCCCTAATGAGCGCCATAGCGCCCTGTGTTCAGCTTGCCGCATCCAGCATCTGCCAGCCGTCTTTCGCAAATCGTCATCCCACCTGGTCGGAGGGCGTCCTACACTACGTTTTCCGAGTCGCGGTCTCCACTCAAGAACACGTTTACCCCAGCGTTTGTCGGTTATTCTTCTTGAAATATGGCCAGCCCACTGCCACTTCAGCTTGCTAATCCTTTGAGCTATGTTGATAACCTAGTAGATATACCAGACTTTATACTGGCGGCTGCCTTACCTTTAAATCTCTGTGAGATCTACCTATTCTAGCCTCTGAATAATCAGAGTGAAGTAGGAAGTCATAGGTATGCGAAATTAAAATTACCTTAGTGGCAGATCATTAGCGTCGTGATCTACGCTCTGAAAGAAGAATCCGAGGGGCCAGCTTATCCATGAAGATTGTTTCCTGTAAGTAGAGAATAGTTTTATTATCTTCTGTGGTTAGGTAATTTAGTCTGTTTTAGATCTGCAAAGCTGAAAGGAACCGTTAGATTTTATCGGATTATAGTCACATCACGTAGCAAATTTACTAAGTTTGGCGGATATGTATGTGGCTATTTCAGACTTTGAGACTGTGTGGAAGTAAAAGACCTTTAAAATTAATAGATGGAGGCAATATTATACAAGGTTACGTGTGTAAGTAGTCGTTCTTGTCTACTTCAGTCTACTTGCGACCTTACGTGAAGCCCCTTATTAACAGATGGAGTCTAGGCTACGTACGGAGTCGGCGGGAGCAGTTGCAAATCTCCAGGGGTATCTGGTGTGGTAGGCACAGCAGCCGGAAGGGGCGACATGGGTGACGTCGCGACCGGCGGAGGAGTCTTGTTGATGGCTGGGTTGTAGATCTTGGGGTCGCTGACCATACGCACGAAGAAGGAACGCTTGTGAGCCAGTGCGGCGCGGTTGCGGCGGGCTCGCTCCTCGTTCACGTCGAGATCCTGAGAAGTGATGATTGATTGTTAAGTTGGAATGAACCACTTAACGCGATCACTGCTAGCGTGGGCGGCAGTGCGACCCGCAGGGGCGACACATCCGCATATCGCACTCTGTGTTTTCAGCCATGAAAGTGCTAGACAGTCTAGTACAGTACCTACCTATAACCTACTAAACGCCATTTATTCTGTATATTTATCTTGTGTTCCACCTTAATCTAATAATTTAAAACATAACATTTAACCTAAACTTAGATTTAGTTTTAACTCAGTAGCGTCCATTATTTTTACCTATATCTTATTAGAAGGTTTTGATTATAGTAGGTACTTATAATTGAAGCACGTAACTCCTTTGTTACCTACTTTAGTTTTCGTTTTTAGAGTTCCGTACCTCAAAAGGAAAAAAGGAACCCTTATAGGATCACTTTGTTGTCCGTCTGTCCGTCTGTCCGTCTGTCAACCCACTTTTCTCAGAAACGCGTAGGGTTATCGAGTTGATATTCACATCATATACGCAGGCTTGTAACCTCTTGAAGCCTCGACATAAATCAAACTTCTAAGTCAACGCAATCAAAAGTTACAGCTGTTTATGTCTATTTTTTTTCAATTTTCCAAGGGAATCACATGCACACAAAACCTATAGGGTACTTCCCGTTGACCTAGAACCATGAAATTTGGTGAGAAGCAAGGTCTTATAGTACAAGTAAAGGAAAAAATCCGAAAACCGTAAATTTGTAGTTTATTCACAGAAAAAATATTTTTTTAATCTTGCCATGGACCAAAAACCTATAGGGTACTTCCCGTTCACCTAGAACCATGAAATTTGGCACGAAGCAAGGTCATATAGCAAAAATAAAGGGAAAAATCTGAAAACCGTAAATTTGTTGTTTATTCACGGAAAAAATATTTTTTTAATCTTGCCATGGACCAAAAACCTTATGGGTACTTCCCGTTGACCTAGAACCATGAAAATTGGTGAGAAGCTAGGTCTTATAACACAAGTAAAGGGAAAAATCCGAAAACCGTAAATTTTTAGTATATTCACAAAAAAAAAACGAATCTTGCCATGGACCAAAAACCTGTAGGGTACTTTCCGTTGACCTAGAACCATGAAATTTGGCAAGAAGCAATGACTTATAGCACGAATAAAGGGAAAAAGTCAGAAAACCGTAAATTTGTGGTTTATTCATACAAAATAGTACATTGTTACACTAGGGTTGGACGTAACTTATTTAGTCTCGAGACGCCAATAGTTAGAGGGACTAAATAAGTTACGTCATAATCGTTATCAAATCAGAAAATTATTGTGCCTTATTCGTCTGGATTTGACTGATTTCTTTGCTAAAGAGTAGGAGTTTGTACGGAACCCTTGATGCGCGAGTCTAACTCGCACTTGACGTTTTATTATTTTCATTTATTAGTGATGTCATTTGTTAGTGTAACTACTTTTTTCCGTTTTATGATGGCAATCAAACTATGCACTCGATACCCCGCGAAACCTGGCCGTTAATTTGAAGTATCTAAACTTGTCACCACTGAAGTCTAAAATAAGTAGGTAATCCTTTGTTCATAAATGAGTATTTATAAGCTGTTTTGGAAATAAACTTTATTATTATTTAAATCTTCCTCAGATAATGAGACGCTGCTGAGCTGGACGCCGAAGAACAAACAGTAGGTAGGTATGTGACTGAAGTGTCTCCGGATAGATATCTGAACGTTAATGTCTCTGGTCATTGGAAATAGTTTTGTTTCTAGACATACCCTCTGCTTATCCGGTCCTTCAATAAGTTCAGTGGCGAACTCCGTGATGATATCCCAAGCTACCTCTGTAATAATAATAAAAATAGTTATGTAGGTACAGTCAGCGTCAAATTAATATGAGCGTCTAGAGTACCTTACTCACAATTATCTGAAAAACGTAAAAGCAATTTGACGTATTTCAAATTGCTTTTACGTTTTTCGGATCGTTTTGACTACTCTTGAATGGTTCATTTATTAGTAAAAATACGGTATTACACGTCGAATAGTAGGTACATACTGTACATAGTACATATATACATACAACTTAAAAATACCTAATTATATAGATGGTACCATAAGCAATTAAAATAATTAATTATTAAATAGCAATTTTTAAATTATGGATATAATTTTAAAATATATATTTATACAATTCCAATCAATAAATTTCATTAAAAAGTAATAATAATAATTTTAATAAAATAATAATGATAAAATAACAACTCAACAACACAATGTTATTTTACATATGCATCAGAGTAATAATTGTAATAATAAAATAACAATATAACCTCATTTTAAAAATTCGTCAATCCTGTAGAAGGATTGTTCGATCAGCCAGCTTGACGCTGACTGTATCTTCGGTCTTCGAAAATACGAGAATACCTAGCTACTGAACGACCAAGTTACTGCATGCAGCAGCAGGAGTGCACCAATGGAGTGAACGTAGACTGGGAATAACTTGAAGACAGAATAAACAAGATTCGCCAAGTGCGAGTGTAACTCGCGCGCCGAGGGTTTCAAACATTTGCCAATTATTTGGACAATCAATTTTCTGAAATATTTTAAAAAGTATGAAACTAACAGAAATTTCAAAAAGTGTTTTGAAATGGTCAAAACGATACCTTTCATTTGATACCCCACATGGGTAGGTACCCCTTTTTGAAAAAAAATCCCCTTTTTTGACCATTTTTCAAAAACTATTATTATTACAGACTTCTCTATATTTTTCCTGTAAAATATAGATTGATATCTACAAACGCCTAATACATTGTACATGGATCGGTCTGCAATCTTCGGAGCTAGGGGGGGGGGGGGGGGAATGGTCAATTTTTCGTCTTTTTTTGAAATATTTCAAAAACTATGAAACTCACAAAAATTTCAAAAAGTGTTTTGAAATGGTCAAAACGATACCTTTCATTTGATACCCCACATAGGTAGGTACCCTCCCTTTTGAAAAAAAATTCCCCCCCTTTTTGACCATTTTTCAAAAACTATTATTATTACAGACTTCTCTATATTTTTCCTGTAAAATATAGATTGATATCTACAAACGCCTAATACATTGTACATGGATCGGTCTGCAATCTTCGGAGCTAGGGGGGGGGGAATGGTCAATTTTTCGTCTTTTTTTGAAATATTTCAAAAAGTATGAAACTCACAGAAATTTCAAAAAGTGTTTTGAAATGGTCAAAACGATACCTTTCATTTGATACCCCACATAGGTAGGTACCCCCCCTTTTGAAAAAAAATTCCCCCCTTTTTGTCAATTTTTCAAAAACTATTATTATTACAGACTTCTCTATATTTTTCCTGTAAAATATAGATCGATATCTACAAACGCCTAATACATTGTACGTGGATCGGTCTGCAATCTTCGGAGATAGGGGGGGGGAAAGGTCAATTTTTCGACTATTTTTGAAATATTTCAAAAAGTATGAAACTTACAGAAATTTCAAATAGTGTTTTAAAATGGTCAAAACGATACCTTTCATTTGATACCCCACATAGGCAGGTACCCCTCCTTTTGAAAAAAAATTCCCCCCTTTTTGACCATTTTTCAAAAACTATTAGTATTACAGACTTCTCTATATTTTTCCTGTAAAATATAGATCGATGTCTACAAACGCCTAGTACATTGTACATGGATCGGTCTGCAATCTTCGGAGCTAGGGGGGGGGAATGGTCAATTTTTCGTCTTTTTTTGAAATATTTCAAAAAGTATGAAACTCACAGAAATTTCAAAAAGTGTTTTGAAATGGTCAAAACGATACCTTTCATTTGATACCCCACATAGGTAGGTACCCTCCCTTTTGAAAAAAAATTCCCCCCCTTTTTGACCATTTTTCAAAAACTATTATTATTACAGACTTTTCTATATTTTTCCTGTAAAATATAGATCGATATCTACAAACGCCTAATACATTGTACGTGGATCGGTCTGCAATCTTCGGAGATAGGGGGGGGGGAAAGGTAAATTTTTCGACTATTTTTGAAATATTTCAAAAAGTATGAAACATACAGAAATTTCAAAAAGTGTTTTGAAATGGTCAAAACGATACCTTTCATTTGATACCCCACATAGGCAGGTACCCCTCCTTTTGAAAAAAAATTCCCCCCCTTTTTGACCATTTTTCAAAAACTATTATTATTACAGACTTCTCTATATTTTTCCTGTAAAATATAGATCGATATCTACAAACGTCTAATACATTGTACATGGATCGGTCTGCAATTTTCGGAGCTAGGGGGGGGGGAATGGTCAATTTTTCGTCTTTTTTTGAAATATTTCAAAAAGTATAAAACTTACAGAAATTTCAAAAAGTGTTTTGAAATGGTCAAAACGATACCTTTCATTTGATACCCCACATAGGTAGGTACCCCCCCTTTTGAAAAAAAATTCCCCCCCTTTTTGACCATTTTTCAAAAACTATTATTATTACAGACTTCTCTATATTTTTCCTGTAAAATATAGATCGATATCTACAAACGCCTAATACATTGTACGTGGATCGGTGTGCAATCTTCGGAGATAGGGGGGGGGGTATGGTCAATTTTTCAACTTTTTTTGAAATATTTCAAAAAGTATGAAATTTACAGAAATTTCAAAAAGTGTTTTGAAATGTACAAAACGATACCTTTCATTTGATACCCCATTTGCCTTCCTCGGTCTCGTTTGAAATTTCAACATCAAAATTTGTACTGAAAATATTCATTTTCATTTTTCATTTATTTATATATTTTTTTCTTAAAATCAGTAATGGCGCACGAAATGTATCATTATTTCAAATTTCAAGTTAATAGCTGCAGTAGTTACTGAGATATTCAAGAAAGAGCGGGGACGGACAGAGCGAGACCATAAGGGTTTCAAAACCGATCTTTGAAACCCTAAAAATACCAATTTTTTATTATGATGGGGCTCTTTCCAAGAAGAGCTTGCCCGGAAATTCAGGAAAACTCGGTTTTTGGCACTTTTGGGCTAAACAACGTCTATCGGAGCAGCTACTTGTTGTAGATAGATGTCGATTCGTACCAATATCTTCGCGCGTAGCATGCTGGTGTACCACGCAGAACCTGATGACGAAGTAGTCACGCACGGATGCCGGCACCATATGCAGCTTGCCTGATGCGTTGATGTTTGTCAACAGCTTCTTGTTAGTCTCGTCAATCTGCTCCTTCGTCTCGCCGGGAGCTTCGCGAAGGCGGAAGCAGACTAGACCCAACTGTGGAACAGCGAAATTGTGTTATTCGATACTTGCCTACAGAATAGAACCGTAGACGGTGGTTTTTTCTTTGCGAGTTGTCTTATAAAAAAATCTATGTTCAAATCAAGAGATAACAAGTACCTAATTATTATTTGTAGTGGCAGTGGGCTGGCCATATTTCAAGAAGAACCGACAACCGCTGGGGTAAACGTGTTCTTGAGTGGAGACCGCGACTCGGAAAACGTAGTGTAGGTCGCCCTCCGACCAGGTGGGATGACGATTTGCGAAAGACTGCTGGCAGATGCTGGATGCGGCAAGCTGAAGACAGGGCGCTATGGCGCTCATTAGGGGAGGCCTATGTCCAGCAGTGGACTGGTATAGGCTGATGATGAATTATTATTTTATTTTGTATATTAATCAAATAATGTATAATATATTGTTCTTATATGTCCAGTCCATCCCAAGGTTGCCTGGAAGAGATCGCTCAAAGCGATAAAGCCGCCCTTTGTACTTCCTTTGCTCTATTTATTTCCTTCTGTATTGTATTTTGTGTTTGTGTGGTACATAAAGAGTTATCTATCTAGTAACTTATTCACTGACGATAAGATGTGATGTACCTACACGACGATGCAGAGGAATTTAGTACAGTAATTTTGAGGCTCAGCATTGAATGCGTGCGTGCATAGTGCATATGTCCAGGACGTGTGAATCGTGTGAGGTGTCGGAAAGCTAAAAGATAAGTAATATGAACGAGATTTATATTTTGTCTTACCGTCACTTCGTTGCAGACTTCAAATCTATCATCCTTCTTGACCAACTTCTCAAAATACTTCGCCAGCTCGCAATGTCTTCGCACATACTTCTGCAGGCCGCTAATTCCATAGCTCCTCAGCATGAACCATACTTTCAGCGACCGGAACCGTCGGCTTAACGGCACACCCCAATGCCTGTAATCTATTGCAGTGTGGTCGTAGCAATGCTGGAGGTACAGCGGGTCCACCACCAGAGCTGACGTTAGAAGATACCGATTGGTGACCCAAAGGAGGGAACAGTCGAAGCTAGTAAGCATCAGTTTATTAGGATTAGTGTTGAAGGAATCTGCGTATTCTACTCCAGCCAATCGGTGCTTGTGTTCAGGACAGAGGAAGGAACTGCCGGCGTAGGCTGCGTCCACGTGAAGCCAGACGCAAGGAAACTTGCGCACGACTTGCCCGATCTCGGGAAGGTTGTCGTAGGAACAGCAGGAGGTGGTGCCCAGGGTTGTTGCTACGAAGAAAGGCACGCGGCCGGCTTCTTCGTCTTCTTCCATTGCCTGGACGGGACATTTCCAAATTACTTACATGTCCAGTAAAATTAACAGGATAAGAAAACCATGAAGTTTAGTAAAAACACTTAAGTAGAAGTTTATAATTCAATTACCTAATCATATTGAGAGAGAGAGAGAGAAAGAGAAAGCGGATAGTTATTTTATTGGAAATAAAAAGTTGAGTTAATAACAGGTCAAAAACCAAACTTTTCTTCCCAATAACAGTATAGTATATTAAATCTTTGCCAATTACTAATCGCACAATTTTTAGTAACAGCTGATAAAAATCCGTAAAAATAGAGAGCAGTTAAAAGGTCACTTAAGAGGGTCGTATCGCGAAATTTCAATATTCGCGGCATAGAAAATGGCACACAATGCGCTTCCATTACCGCTCGGCGCGCTACGTATTTCCGGCATTTGCGACGACTCCAGTCATTAAATGCGGGCTTTCCCGGGCCCAAGCAGCCTTCAATTAACGCCCGATTATCTACCTACCCTATATCGTCTCATCGCAACCCGATCTCTAGTTAAAATTTAAATTTAAACAATGAGGTATCCAATTTAACTGAATCAATAATTATTTAAAAAGTAACGGACATTTAAGACCCAAACGTGGTTCTTTAACAGTTTTTTTTCGTTTCTTTCCTTTCGTTTGCATCTTGTATGGCTTTAATTGAAACATCCCTAGATTTATTACAAAGCTGAGTTTACCGATCAGCGGTAGATGTGTGAATGACATGGTTTTAATTTATTCAAACAATTAAACTCTGGTCTTAATGTTAACAGACCTATTGTAGTCTCGTCCGAAAAATCTACATTCACCTCAACTGATTTATAGCTTGTTGATTTTCTAAATTGAGGAATTTGGGTTGAGCAAAATAAACTCGATAAGGAGGCATTAAAAAAAGCTTATAATAGGTATCACAAACTGTGCGATGGATTTTTGAAATTTCTAATGTTAAACGGAATAATAAAATAAAATAGGTGGTGGCGCTAGTTTGAGACGATGTGGCGCCTAAAATAGCAATTTAATGTAGGTTAGCGAATCAACATTCAAGTATTAATGTATTGTACTTTCTTACAAACCAACCGCTAGGGTAAACGTGTTCTTGAGCGGAGACCGCGACTCGGCAAACGTAGTGTAGGACACCCTCCGACTAGGTGGGATGACGATTTACGAAAGACTGCTGGCAGATGCTGGATGCGGCAAGCTGAAGACAGGGCGCTATGGCACTCATTAGGGACTTATAGGCTGATGATGATGACAAACATACAAGCAATATTGAAGAGCATGCGCTCATTGGTTGAACTATCACAATTGTAATTCCTCCATCATTTTCTGTTCTCAACTCTATAACCGGATCGTCTCTTTAGTTATGGCTTTGGGTATGGGTAGCTATTAAATCGATTTTTCATACCTCCAGGCAGACTAACTAAACGTAAGTGAATCACCACCACCGCCTCCATTCCGCCCTCGTGGGTAAAAATGTATTTCCAATAAAGACCGTACCCTGAGCCAAACTAGCGCTACCACCTATTTTATCTTATTATTTCGTTGAACAAAGGTAATTTCAAAATTTTCAATAGGCAGATTGTGATAGGTACCTATTATAAGCTTTTTTTTAATGCCTCTATCAGAGTTTTATTTTGTATAGTTTCGGAGGAGATAGGATGTTGCACTTTGTGGCCACCAAACTCAATTATTGCATCTCCTCCTAAACTATACAAAATAAAACTATGATAATTAAAAAAAAGCTTATAATAGGATCACAAATTGCCCATTGAACATTTTGAAATTACCTTTGTTCAACGAAATAATAAGATAAAATAGGTAGTGGCGCTAGTTTGGCTTGGGAAACCGTCTGAATACGACTTACCTCCTTTAAAGTTTCTCCTCGTAAGGAAGCATGCTCGTCCGGTTGCAGAATCCGTAGCTTCACAAAGCAGATCATCGCTGCCTTCTCAACGCAAGAATGCGCTTCTTTAGAGCAGTATGCGATCAGCTTAGAAAGGAGAAGACCTTCGTCCACGTTTGGAAACTGGTGCTTCAATCGTTTGATGCCGTTGGCTCGAGCGGCCAGCATTGAGACTAAAACACACTCGCTGGCCGATCCCTATAACAATTGAATTAGCATAGAATGCTACCAGTGCGGATTCTTGAACCAAGTTGAGTTTAAGGTAATGCTTACGTTAATGACACCGCCTCCCTTGCTGCCTTCTTCAAATGCTAAAAACGCCGGCGGGAGACCGATGGCTTTGCCTGTAAAATATTTTGTGTAGAAACAAAGCTTTAATAAAAAAATCTATATTCAATAACTTACCCATCCAATCCAGCATAATAATTTCCAGTTCAGTTACAGCTGGACTGGCCGCCTGAAAACAAAGACTTTTCAGCTTACATTTTTTGAATTCTAATCCATCCTCAATATCTGAATTTTCGTATTCGCTACGAGTACAAATTCGCTACGAGGCCTACGAGCAACGTTATAAGTGCTACGAAAACAAAAGTCTTTCGTTATTAGGTTTCGAACGATTCATCGTGATTGACACTGAATTCAAACTTTATTTGATTTTGAATAATAGGTACCTACTTCAATATCGGTAGATCTCAAAATCACTCATAACAGAAATTTACCATGGTTTTGGTAGTTTTGATTTTCTTCCGTTATCAAGCTGCGCAAACCGTGCCTACATATTGAATTGTGATTTGATTGCTAATAACTACGATAGTTTAAAAATTTATAATTGAAGTAGGTACCCAATATTCAAATTCAAATAAAGTTTTGAATTCAGTGTCAACCACGATGAATCGTTCGAGAGCTAATAACGAGGGAATTTATATTTTATATATTTTGATATTATAGGTAGGTAATAATCTTTTCTACGGATTATGTTAGTAACAATCAAATTACCATGTCTCTTTTTAATAACGCAAATAGACGACAGCCCACGTAAATATGCCGAAGGATTGATATATACATAATTAATAGGCATTTACAGCTCGAATCAATACTGCTCGCATCGATTGGTGCATGCATACTAAAGGCCTTGACATGATATAGCTTTGCTTACATATTGCTTATTATGGTTCAACCATCTAAATATAATATCTGCCTAATGTAAACACGGGAAACGTAGGGCCCGCATATGTTGAGTATGAGTTGAGTATTAGTATGTAACTTGAACTTAGATAAACAAAACTTTGGACGTAACCCAGTGAGATATCATAATTATCTAGATTGTAGGAGAGGGCTGTTTGTTTGCGTTTTTTGTTGGATAATATTTGATTTACACCTACAACATAACAAATTAAAAAAATTGCTGATCGAACAATCCTTCTACAGGATTTACGAATTTGTGAAATAAGATAATACCTATTCTTATTTTATTTATATTATTATTCCAGTGATACATTTATAAGTTATTGATGTATAGGCAAAATTACTATTTTAATAATTAATGATAGTATTATTATTTTAATTGAAATATTATAATTAAAATATTTATTATTTTATTTGAAGGCTCATGGTAAATGATTCATTATGTGTATTGTTGGTATTGCCTTATAAATAAATAAATAGATACCTACTATTTGACATGAATTCTATACAGGGTGCCGGGATGGATCAAACAATGACGTCAAAAAAAATTATGCCTCACGATCGGGGGTACCCCCGAAAATTCTCAAGCCTAACGTAAAAGAATCAACTAAAAAACTACTAAATATCGGGGAACATACATGGGGTATTTTTGTTAGGTCCACCCTGTATTTTACCAATAGGTAAATTAAAAAACGAATGTACTATCTTTCTCAGTATCCAATATTTTTCAGTATATATTTTGTGTGTATCTTTTTCACACATTTCGAAGTATCAAGGTAACAAGGGAATGACTCCCAAAAATCAATGAATGACCTCGATTCGAACATTAGGTCTGAAGTCGGTGAACTGCCACTAGGCCAAGAGGGCTCTTAGTAATACGATATTACCATGATAAACATACTTTAATAACTTTGCAATCACGTTCGTATTCGATCAATCACCGAGACAAACGGAAGTCTGGTGCAAGGGAGCGCTTTGGCACATTTTTATGTTTTTGTGGATTTATACTTGCAGTGCTCATTTGGTAACTTACATAGAACTGTTGTTCTATTCTTCAACAATTATCAGATAAAGAAAAATCCCTAGAGAAAGTACCTATTTAAAACAATAAGAATGTTATGGTGTATACCACTTTTCAGTAGAACTCGCACACCTAGCTCATCTATCCTTTAAAACAGTATACAATGTAGGTACTTTATGATAATTTTTAACCCGCATAGGTTTAAACTTTAACTCTAATAGCAATAACTATTATAAGGATAGCCTTCTTTCATTAGTCTTATTTGAATTAAGTGAAAATGCAACTTACCCATGAAAAGCCAATGCATCCAATGCCTCCAGACAGCATATCCCCTAAAATCGATGGGTAAGCATTACCAGCAGGGAAGTAAGCATGGAACCTTGGATGCTGCCAGTGCGTCACCCCTGGCATGATCTTCTTCTCCACGTCATTCATCACATCCTCCCAAGCCTCGGGATATTGGGGCGCCTCCGCCGGCAGAGCAGCCCTAAGGTACCCCGGCTCTACCGAAGGAACGACCCGCCGCGAATTCAACGTATTCATATACGTGCAAATATAATCTACCATCTCTTTGCCTCGTACTCTAAACTCCTCGACATCCATGGTTATTTTATTAAGTTTAGAACGGTTTTTGTATAAGTTTTTTTAAAGTTGGTTTTCTAAGTTGGATGGATGGTTCGATGTCAGCGGCGCAACGGTCTCCGGCTGACTCGACGGCCGCACCAGCACTCATGCGGTCGGGTAGGCGGGAGGCGCGACGGAAAGCACTCGCTCGAAGTCATGGTGGTTGTGCCTTATGTTGGAGGAGGAGCGATAAGCAGTGCGGTCGCGTGCTATTTTATACGAAAACACCATAGTTGATTCTATGAAAAAGCGATAGTGTGTCACCAGTGGCGGCGTAGCGGGCTGGTCTACCAGTTTAAGGTCGCCCAGCGAGCTATGGAGATAGCTATGGTCGGAGTTTCTCTGAAGGATAGGATTCGCAACGAATACATCAGGTTATCGACATAGATAGCTCAAAGGATTAGCAAGCTGAAGTGGCAGTGGGCTGGCCATATCGCGAGAACTGACAACCGCTGGGGTAAACGTGTTCTTGAGTGGAGACCGCGACTCGGCAAACGTAGGGTAGGACGCCCTCCAACCAGGTGGGAAGACGTTTTGCGACAGAGTGCTGGCAGATGCGTTTGCGGCCAGCTGAAGACAGGGCGCTATGGCGCTTATTAGGAGGCCTATGTCCAGCAGTGGACTATAGGCTGATGATAATTAATCGCTTTCTCTACTTTTTCGCTACATTTAAAAGAAATTAAGATAGTGGTTTTCCGACTTTTGAAGCGACGCGAGTTTGGAGTTCTTTACCGCTACTCTTGTGTGATGGCGCCAGCCTGCGTCCGCCCGGCCAATGATACGCCGCGCCGCCCGCCCGCCCTCGGTGCCACTTCACTGTGTCAGCTGAATGCTTCCCAAGTTTACGACTTTTCACATGATTCTATTTTTATTTGCTAATGTGACCAATAGGCCACTTTAGATCTGCGGAGAAACAAATCTAGAACTCTAGGTTGCACTTTCTGCTGAACCTATACTTCCTTATTTTTCTTAGGGACATACTCGTATAGGCTGAGCAAGATTCCAAATGAGAATGATACATTCAGTGGCATATTTTTTTGCACTCAGTTTTCATTCTGACCTTGATTTTCATTACAGCTATGTTTGTATAGAATTTTATGACTGATGTGGTGACTGCGACGCAGGTGGTTGCAGGTTCGATTCTCGCATTGGGATAAATGTTTGTATAATCTGCAAATATTGTATGTATATGTTCCGGGTGTTCTGGGTATTTGATATGTATGGTAATCTATCTATATGTAATATGATCAGTCATCTAGTACCCATAACACAAGCTCTGCTTAGCTTGGGGCTAGATGATGCTGTGTGAATTGTCTAGCATTTTTAATGATTATTACCTTTTTAATTTATTTAGTAAAATTGTTATCCTTTTAGGAGAGTTAAGTGTTTGCCTTAGAAAGCTTGCTTGCTTGCTTGCATTCTTTTATGGTTCCTAAGAATGATCCCGCATGCTGAATTTAAAATCTATCTTTGAAATGCTTTTCACTTCAGATCAAGATAACTCTGATAAATAATTTAAAGCTCTTGAAACTGGTGAAAAGGAGCTCTTCTCTCAAGAGCCTCAAAGTGCGGCCACATGAATATTCAAGCCCATCATCAGATACTTCCAACTGGGCCGCAGATTGCAACGTGTAACCTCAACCTCTAAATTATACAAAAGGACTTTGTCTTCACGTTCACTTTTCACCCATTTAACTTTGTAATTGATAATTGCTTTCAGCGATTTGTTGGAATCAACATAAAAATATAGGTACCTGTACGTAGGCATTGAGTGGAATGAATTAAGGCGCTTATCCTACCCAAACTAGCGCCGCCACCTACTTTATTTCTTATTCCGTCATTCTAACAAAAGAAATTTTCAAAATCTTTCGCACTGTTTGTGATACTTATTATTATTATTAGCTTAAATTGCTGCAAGAAGGTTTACAAAAAAAAACAAAGTAAATTTCGAACGAACTCAAGACAAACACACTAATATTATAAATGCGAAAGTTTAGATGGATGTTTGTTGCCAAATCACGTTAGAACGGCTGAACGGATCTGGATAAAATTTGGTTATATAACACATTAATAATAAGTTCATCATAATTAGAAAATCATGATACCTGACCAGTCTTCCATTGCAACACCCTAAATGGGTACATACTGTAAACATTTTAAAAACACACATAATCACTAAGAACTAATGACTGTATGAATGCAATAAATAAAAATACTGAAATACTGGCATAAAGATAGATTATAGTCTGGAAAAGCACATAGGCTATATTTTATCCCGGAATTCCCACGGTAAGGGAACGGGAACTACTCGGGTAAAACTGCGAGGTGGTGCTAGTCTTAAATAAAACAAATTCTTCTCAAATAAATCTTATGTCCAGACCTATCAATGGTAAAAGAGAAGATTTATACTCAAACTTTTATAAAAATCAAGTCTACATAACTCGAACTCATTTGAATTCAATATTTCTATTCGAATGAATAGGTATTAGGTATCCTACGAGCGGAGCTGGTTCAATAGGGCATCGTCACTGGCCGAGGCACGCCAACAAGTCGCCGACGCGGCGTTCGAAGGAATGCACATTCTTCCTCACTTCGGAATACCAATGCCATATTATGTGTGATCTACATAGAGCTACGAATCAACACACAATACACACAAAGATCAATGAAAATAAAACATGTTGATTTCAACTCACTTACTATCATCATCATCAGCCTATGTTAGTCCACTGCTGAATATAGGCCTCTCCTAATGAGCGCCGTAGCGCCTTGTCTTCAACTTGACGTATGCCTACAGTCCACCTGGCAGCCACTTATTAAAGGTGTAGTAAAAATATATTAATCGCTATATTTTTCTGAATTTATAGAAAAGCGGCGGAAAATGATAACCTAGCAACTGCTTGTTCTATTTATTATTTTATCCCATAGACGTGTGTAACCTATAGTTAATTGTCATAATCATATTACAATAATCACGTCTATTTATACCTACATTTCTTCCCATAATTGCCTTTAAATAATGAGTTCACTGAACCATCATCTCTCTATAGATGAAACCGAGCAAATTGAATGCTGAATAAAAAAATAAACACATCCATTTTTTTCTTATTCCACAGTGGAACCTATCTCCTATTGTGCTCTACATCTATAACGCCCCCGTAGACATCTTATCCGGCGCTTATGAACGCAAGTCACGTACTTTTACGCGAATTATTCTGCCTCAAACTTAATTTAGTAATGCTATGTACGTAACAAAACTCGTCTAAACGAAATGGGAAGATTTGCATTCCTTCATTTCCCATTTAACTTTGGCCTGTTTGCTTTGGTACACTATTCAGTCCCTTCAGGTGGGTGCGATTAATGTTAGATCAAAGCGACTCCTTAAAAAGAGGTGAAAAATACGTATAACAGCAGTTTAGCCTTTTCAAGTGTAGGGCTACGATGAAAATGCCAACGTAGTGGCTATAAAAGTGCTACGGAGTGGCTACGGAAACTGCTACGGATGTGCTACGAAGTGGCTACGATTGTATACCTACGGGAACGCTACGGAGTGTCTACGCAAATGCTACGGAGTGGCTACGATTTATGCATACTTCATGAATGCTAGGATGTGCTACGAAGTGGCTACGATTTATGCATACTTCACGAATGCTACGGATGTGCTACGAAGTGGCTACGAGTTTATGCATACTACATGAATGCTACGGATGTGCTACGAAATGGCTACGAGTTTATGCATACTACATGAATGCTACGGATGTGCTACGAAGTGGCTACGAGTTTATGCATACTACATAAATGCTACGGATGTGCTACGAAGTGGCTACGAGTTTATGCATACTACATGAATGCTACGGAGTGTCTAAGCAACTGCTACAAAGTGAGATGTGGTAACAACATGGCAATGTAACTACATGAATGCTACGGAACTGCTTCGATGTTCCTACGAAAAAGCTTCGGCTATTTCGTCGTCATCATGATAGACCTACAGCGGCCATGGAGTGGCCACGGAGTGGGTGCACTACAAGGCATAATAGAAGCAATATGACTACAGAAATGCCTACGTGGTATGACTATGGACTTAATATCGAAGCAGCAGGATTTGCATACAGAAGCTGATTTTACATCAAGCAATTGCAAATTATGATGTGCATCACATCTAAAGATCTGTACAAAATTAATAAATTCCTTCCTAGTACCTAACCTACCTAAGTACCAAGGTATGAGACTGATCGTCCTCGGTAAAACAATTTCGCGGCTGCCTCGTAATCGAATGAGCCGCGATGAGGCCGAGGCGCTCCGCATTCCGAAATTATTGAAGACAAACTCAATAATGTTCCGTTTAATTTTATTTTGAAATTCACTGTAATAAGTTAGGACTACGAGACTTTCTATTCTGTGTTATTAATGACTGAAGATTCCAGACGGTTGGTATTCATTATTGAAACTGTGTAATAGGTATGGATCGGATAGACGAAATTTCGTGAACCTGCAATTAAACATTTTGATTAAAACGTTTAATGATTTTTTTTTGGCAGACTTGGCTCTGTAAATTTTATTAATTAACGAGGACCATAGATAAATAGTCATATACCGGAATGGCGAAGAACTTGCGAGAACACCATGAAGGTAACGAGTTATCATTACAAGGGCAAAAATATGTTATATCAAACCTGTTCTATTACATTTTTATGTTCCAAATAAAATATTATAATTTTGCATCAGTTTTATAAAGTAGGTATGTATGTATTAATATGTATTGTATTCTTCTATATGTGTATTATAATATTAGATAAGTGTGTATGTTTTGTATATTTAAGTAATACGCCACCGTCTATACGTGTACAACGGCTTCGTGTCCATCCCAAGGTTGTCTGGAAGAGATTGCTCTTAGGGATAAGGCCGCCCGTTGTGCAACACTGTTTTTCTATCTTTTTCCTGTATTATTTTCTGTGTTTTCTTGGTGTGCAATAAAGTGTATTATATTGTTAAATAAAAACCATTTATGCTTATGATTATCGTAAAGTTTATCAAATAAATAAATAAAGTGCGCCTGAGTTAGGATTATGAGATCTGGCACTATTTCTCAAAGACAATACAATACTTACCTACGTGATTGATTAGTATCACGTAGGTATTGTATTGTCTTTGAAAAATAGTACCAGATAATATAATAGTATAGAATAGTGCCAGTTATCATTACAGGGGCAAAAATATGTATAACCAGTGTCATAGGCACGCTTCCAACTGGTATTGATTGGATCAGTTGAGCTACCTGTAGATTGTTTGCAACAGTTTGCAGATAGCTTAATTGTTTCTATTGTAAAAATTAGTTTTAATTTAAATTTATTATTTGATTGTTATTTTCTTTCTGAATAAAATTACATGTTATGTCCTATTATTTAAATATATAATATACTTATGCATGATGATCATAAAGTTTATCAAACGGATAACGAGATCTGGCACTATTTCTCAAAGACATAACATACCTATTGTTATGTCTTTGAGAAATAGTGCCAGATCTCAATTTGAGTTTTCTCGTGTCAATAAATAATATCCTGAATATTGTGTTAGTTCAACCGGCTATAACTTGTCCTAGCGCCTGCGAGCACCACTAACGGATATAAGATCCCCAACAGATTTTTATGACAACTCCAAGCAGATGTTCAATAAATACCGAGGAAATAAAAGGTGAAGACGCAGTAGGAGAAAATGGACTCGTTGAAATCTAATTTCGCGTAACCATAACGGGCAGCACTCGAGAGAGATGAGCCATCGGCAGCAGACGCTGGTACATATCAATTCTTAATTGAGTCGAGGTTTCTTCGCTCGAACGCTTCTGAAAAACTCGAATTAACCGACCATTCTTTTTAGCTGTGGGAATTTAAGAAATAAGGAAAAGTTGGCACAAAAGTTTTTCGGGTTTGTTTGCTTTTTAACTTTTTAATAGGAACTCAATACAATTTATTAAGATTTTAAAAACCTTAACTAAGAAATCATCAGTAAGAATTTAAGAGCATTTTTCCATACTTAATCTTGTTTTAAGTAGACTCAAGACTAATCTTTCAGTTTAATAATAGGACAATATTTTGCCTTATTTACATTATATACCTAAATAGGTGGAAAGTAAAGCAATCACAATATTACGTCCTCTAGACCTATGATGACTATAACTAACACTAGCTTATTATAGAAGGAAGACCCTATTGGGGTCTATATAGTATAGGGTCTAAGTACCTATAGGGTCTTCCTTTTAGGTATAGGGCCCATACCATTAAAATTACTTAGCATCAGTATCATCAATACCAGTACCATCTTCAGTACCAGTATCGTCATTAGTACCAGCACCGCGATCAATTTCGTCAACGGTCGAACTCGGCTGGATCAAGGAGTAAGGTCCTTCGTTACACTTCGGCCCGACACAAGAGAAGTTATCGAATTCGCAGTATTCGCCCATCACAGCCTGGAATTAAAGGTCAGGGTTGTGAAGCACAGAAAATGTTTCGAATTTATGAAGGTACTAATTGTTAAGGATAATTAATTAAGTCATTATTGAGAAAGAAAATAACAATCAAATAACAAATTTAAATTAAAACTAGTATTTACAATAGAAACAATTAAGCTATCTGCAAACTGTTGCAAACAATCTACAGGTAGCTCAACTGATCCATATTAATACCAGTTGGAAGCGTCATTAACGTCATTTAGTTTTGTAAATTACATAATAGGTATTTTATTAAATTTACGAAATTAAATGACCTACCTACCTATATTTTATTTTGTTATAAAACTATTTTAATTCTAATTGCAGTTTTAATTGCTTGTACGAAACTTCCCCATAGCATCGAAGGTACCCCCGACACTGTATGGAAATTGAAGTAAGTACCCCTCATGTAAGGCAGATTCATACGAATTCTTGATATTTGTGCAAATACATATAATCAATTCCCTGTCATTTTTTGTATTAAATTCAGACAAATATAGGTAGGTACTAGTACTATAAACAATCAGTACTATATCAAATCAATTATACGAAATAGTGGAGATAAAAAAAACGTTAAAACTGTACGAAAGATCCTTCCCTATCTTCCCCTATGTACTCAAATTCTGTTCAGTTGGTGCGCGTTTTAGAAACAAGTAAATTTATGAATGACATAAGTTCCCAAAAAATTTCGACTTCGGCGGAATTCGAACCCGCGCCCCACCTTTAGTACGGGTGTGCTCTAACCAACTAAGGCACGAAGTCTCTGTCGGTTTTCGTCGAAAATCTTTGGGAACTTATTTAATTCCTTAGAGATGCCCAGAGTGCGGGTAAGCACTATACTTAACTAGAATCCTTAAGTAAAATTATGGTTTCTTTCTATAACGTAGGTACATACCCTGGTTGGATATTCAGGATCAGGCGTGTTGTTACAGACACAGTTTCCGCAGACACATTGGCCCCGATTGGAACATTCAGGGCCCTCGCTGACCCCAGGAGGGTAACATTGCAAGTCCATCTTGCCGTTAGCGCAAGAACATTCGGCATTATCTTGGAAGCTCACTGAAAATTAGTTCATATTGTTCTTTTTTAGGGTTCCATACATCAAAACGGGAAAAGGAACCCTTAATTATTATGGATTACTTGTAGGTGTAGGTATAAAATGCAAAAGTGTCCTCAAGAATTACCAAAAAAGGCGCTCGTTTGATTGTGTTAGATGGTGCGGTGGGTGAAGGTCCGCCTGCGACGCAGGAGGTTGCGGGTTCGATTCCCGTCTCGGGGCAAATGTTTGTACGATCTGCAGATATTTGTTCAGGGTGTTCTAGTCGTTTTATGTGTACCTAATGTACCTATAATAAAAAATATCTGTCTATGTATTGTGTTATATTATGTATATCAGTTATCTAGTACCCATAACACAAGCTCTGCTTAGCTTGGTTGGGGCTAGATAATGCTGTGTGAATTATCCAGCATTATTTATTTATTTTATATTATTTATTTGGTCCTTGTACTAAAATAATAACTTATCTGAAGGTAAGTCGGTAGTAGGTAAGGTACTTAGGCAAGAATTTCATAGATATTGATAAAATGACCTAGGTAGAAGGTACCTACTAGAACTTACACCCAAAGTCCACGTGATCAATGGTTTCATTCTTGCAGAACTGACTTGATAACTGTTTCGAGAAGCATTTCTTTTCAGTGTCGCACCACGAGCAATGAGGTAACATTAAACAGTTGAAGCACGAATTTTTAACACCACACACCCATCGCTCGTCTATTGCAAACTTGCTTCGGCCTGTGACTACCACAATTCCTAAACAAATAAATAAAAAAAATTGTAAAGACATGATCTCGTTATATACAAGAATACCGGTTGTCCTAAATATTAGGAGATAACTGTTTAGCCATGACTTATTGAAGCTGTGGGCACGCATTTATTTATATCGCAGTAGATAACCTTTAGATCTGTGTGGCGCAAATATATAAACGATCCTGAATGTACTTACCTACCGAGATGCGAAGGAACTTGAGAATAAAAGTTTATTTTATAGGTACTTACCGTCAAAGGACTAAACTAATTTTTATCAACATTAGCTACAACAACAAAATAACTAATAAATACCTACACTTATATTGATGGGTAAGTAAGTTTTTTAGGCAATAGATTCTATTGCCTAAAAAACTTACTTACCTATCAATAAACTTTTATACTTAGGTAATACCCGCTTAGAGCAGGACATCATCATCATCATAGGTACCGAAGATATTTAAGATATCGATAAAATTGTACTATTACTATACTGTGACCTTGTTATTTCGCTATGATATAATATAAACAATAGGTGATATGTGATATTACTAGTTTTTGTTTTAACAAGGTGGGTCTGATTCACTGTGTGCTCAGTAGATCGCCATTCACTATGCACTTGTTGGTAAGATGATGAAAATAAAATAATTTTGTTACAGAATGGGCAGAAATAAAACCAATAGGAAAATTGTTACTGTTATAGGTAACTACTGAGGATCAAATGCAAAAGGCATTATATGCTTTGCCTTGCCTGTTGAATGTTTTAGAGAGATGCCACACGGGCGCTGCCGCTGCGCTGCGTCAACGCTGCGTTGACGCTCCGTAGTTCTACATACAAATCTGCCCGGCATGCCACACGACGACGCGACGGTGCGCTGAAACAACGTGCATCGAAACTACGAACGCACAGCACACAAGGAGTGAGGGAGACGAGGCGGGAAGGGGTGCTGCGGTACGACGACGGCGCTGTGACGACGCAGGAGCAGGACAGCGAAAGGAAAGCGACCTTAGTCTTTCTCTAAGACAGCTACAGAAGAAAGCTGCGCTGCGTTGCGTCGTCGCAGCGCTGCTCGTGTGGCACTAACTGCGTTGCGACGTCGTCGCAGCGCAGCGGCGGCGGCAGCGCCCGTGTGGCATCTCTCTTATAGTCTTACCTATACTTAGACATAGAATTTTTTCACTAAGTGTCTTACCACTGGAGGAGGCTGCCGCTAAATAGCATACGAGATGGCGAAAATTAACAATGTACAAAAAAATCAAGACTGATAAAATGATGTACCTACCTATTTATTTTTTATTTTATTGTATAAAATAATCACAACTGATATTTTACACTTACATCTATTTTCTAAAAATCTAAGCCGTCACCAAGGCAGAGAGCCCAGAATGTTGGTGGTTGGCAGCATTGACACGTTGTATGGCAATGCTAATTCGTAGATCTAAATAAAAGCCAGCATTCCGATCACCTGTGGACTCTATTAGGAGTTTTGTAAGATCTTTCTTTGTATACAGCGTGTCCTAGGACCCCCAGGACCCCAAGGACCTAGGGTTTCCACCCCAAACAGCTCGAATAGGTAACCTCTGTCAAGATTAGCGTATTTCCGCGAGAGAGAGCTGGCCCTTACGGACGTCCCTGCAAGATGAGAAGGTGCTAGGGTATCTACACACGTAGCATCTCAAACAAAAGGCCGACCCATCTTCCAAGGAATCGTCATACCGTCAGGCCTTCAACCATTATCTCGACCACGTGCTTCGAGAGTAGCTGGAACCACAGATTTATAAGTATAGTACTAACGCTGGAACACTGACGCTGGTAAAAGCCCGACGGATGATGTCATTAATTAAACCCTAATTTTTATAAAAATATTACTTTTTATTGAATGAATTAGGCAAAAAATAGATATTTATAATAATAATTTTATACATTTAGTATAGTAAGATGTAGGTACTCAGTCTAATTTTATCAACAATCTACAGGTAGCTCACTGATCCATAGCAATACTAGTCAGTAGGAAGCGTGCCCAAAACGCTGGCTGCATTGCCCCGCTGTATGGCAATGCTGAAATGCTATATGGCTGTAGGTTTGAAACAGTCTGCAGTTCGCTCAATTGTAAATATGTACTAGTTTTAATTTAGTCAGAAAGAAAATAACAATCAAATAACAAATTTAAATTAAAACTAGTATTTACAATAGAAACAATTAAGCTATCTGCAAACTGTTGCAAACAATCTACAGGTAGCTCAACTGATCCATATCAATACCAGTTGGAAGCGTGCCTAAGACACTGGCTGCATTGCCCCGCTGTATAGCAATGCTGATGCGCTGTGCCAGATACTCACCAGCTCTCGGGTCACGCGTCGCTTCGACCAGACGCTCAGATAATTTTTTGAAAACCCGGAGAGCCTCGGTACCCCACTGAAAACCCGGAGAGCCTCGGTACCCCACTTAGTTGATTGTAATTTAATAATTATATTAAATTGATAGTATTTTTTTTTACTCTTTGGTGTAGCAGAAAGCAACTGACAGTGACAAATGACAAGTCGCGGAAAAACATAACATAACCTATAAGTATGGCTTCATTATCGCTTGCTTTTTGAAAAGAAAAACTGCAAAAGAAAGAAACCCTTGGGCAGCTGTTCTTGGGTTGGGGGTGAATTTATCTGGCATGGATGGAAAGAATCTGCACGAAACGAAAAGAATACAGAATAGGTACCAAAGTGAATAAAACTACTAAGTTACAGAATACCTACGAGAAACGAAACATCAACAAAGTTTCCTGCTGCTCTGGGTCTAACAAGCTGCCTGTACACAAAGAAGTACTTACAGCTTGTACCACCCACTGCACCGCAAGGAACTAAATATTTTCTTTGCTGGGCGGGCAGTGAGTGAGCAAGCAAATAGGCAGACTGCACTCGATTTCACATCCCATCCCATTGTGAAATCTAAAACAAAATGGAAAACTATACGAAAGGTAAAAACGTTGAAGAAATACTAGAAAGGGACCGTTTACCTTTCAAAGGCCTTCATGAAAACTTTCTTTGGATGCAGGTAAACAACTTTGCATGTATTTCATAATCTTAATCTTCAATTCATTTATTGCAGGAAATATGGTTATAATACAAGGTCTTACTTAAACATTAGGATAGTGTCGCATACTTCACCAAAACACATTGGCATGCAAAAATTCTTAAAAATAGGTTTCTATAGCTACATTAAATATGATTTTTAATAAAATAATCAAAATATAAATAACAAAATTAAATGTAAATAAAGTAAAATGCATACTTACTAATTTTTGATTTTTAGGTCCATAAGTTCCTTAACACTAGAATGCTTTTTCAATAAGCCATAATTTTAGTTTTTTTATAAATAATTTTATGGGTAAATTTTTAATGTCACTAGAGATCTTTATTATCTAAAGAGCCACAAATGGCATGACAGTTTTTGCTATTGTTTGTGCAAAATAATGTTGTGCAAGCCTGATATCACAAAAATGTTAATGTTTTGTTATCAAAACCTTAATAATGAATCTCTAGGAATGAAACTAGGTAGTTAACTACTAAAATTTTTAAATAGCCATTTATCTAAATAATTCATCAAAGCTCTGAGAGTAGGTACCAATAAAAACAAGGTATTTTAAGGAAATTCGGAGGTGATAATGTAAAAAACCTCTCCACCTCTTCAATACTATAACTAATACATACACACAGTTGTGCCGCACCAATAAAAATAGTATATTCACATTTTTATATTCAACAGGTAAAGGGAGGCAGTAAAATTTCCAATCTCTTATCACATGCATCCAGTTTTCTCGAGAATAAAGATGATACAGTTGTGGTATGGACAGGAGCTGGCGTAGGCCTTGGAAAGGCTATCACTTGTGCGGAACTAACAAAAAGACAATTCAAAGTGCAGCACCAAGTTACTAAACTCACATATAAAACGTAAGACTACTGTGCTGTAAAAACGAGCACTTGAATGAACTATCTAAATGGAGATTGTGGTCAAACAAGGTCTACTCTAAGATAATATCCACCTCTTAGAGAACTGTCTATATTTCAGAGATGAAGAGTACTGGGAACCAAAGTTGGAGGGATTGGAGAAAATAGTTGTCAAGCGAAGAATACCAGTCATACATATTTTGTTATCTCTAGAAACAGAATTTGACACTGATCAGAAAGGGTCTGTATATCAATTTAAACTTCATTTTAATTTTTTTATTGAAATTAATATTCAATCTTTTGTTCTAGGTATCAGTCTCTTAATGGAAAGAAGTTTTGGCAAGATGATATTACTAACTCGGTGGGTAGAAGTAGTCAGAAAAGCAAAGGAAAAAAGTTCAATCAGTTCAAAGGCAATAAAAGGCCAGAGAGAAGTGTACCTAAACTCAAGTGAATGTGTTATTATGATGTAAAAATAATGTACACAAAAATATGCCTACTCAATGTTTTATTTTCCACTATCTAAAATGACATGTATACTGTGTTAAAGGTAGTAGGGGGTTAAAACTACTTTAAAATAGGTGTGAATACATAAAAATTTAATATGTTTTAGAAGTACATAGCTTCAGATAATTTTATGCATATACTAGGCGCAGATCTGCTTTGTGAACTATAATTTATCTACAGTATTTTTTAACACCTGATTATTTACATTTTTAAATAGATAAGACTTGAAACCTATAATCATTCAATATTGCATTACTTGGTATATCCAGCAAAATAGATACAACTACAGTAATCACTAATTTGAATGAGATTCAAAAGGGATACCCAACACAGGAGATAATGTTTTAACTTGATTCATATTTTTGTCACAATAATCTAGCCAAAGTGTAATTTAGACTAAAATATTTTATAAAAACATTTGCTATAAATGCATATTTATTATTCCTTTTAGAGTCACTTAAGTAGTTTTCAGAGTTCTCTGTACATAACTTGGAATAAGTACTTATACTTAATAAATACATTGTGTGCAAAAACTAAAATAACATTCAGACATAAACCTTCAATCAGTTGAACTAAGATTATATTTGAGTCAATAAATAGCAGTTAATTACTGATGAAAACAAAGATCCCCAGATAATAAAGCTATGTTCAGGCTTCGGATTCTTCCACAGGTAAAGCAATTGGAATTTCATCATCTAATTTGGGCAGGATCAGTATCTCCTTTGATATAATGGCATACTTAGTTACAAAGTATGTGAAGCGTTTACACAAATGGGTCTCCTTCTCAAATGCATCGAATATTGAGCGATGGTGGAAATAGGCATGAGAGAATATTCTGTACACTCTTCTGCAGACTGAGCCTAATTTAGCAACAGAAGATTCCTTGATGCTTACCCTGAAATGAAAAATAAACAAATTAACCAACAATTTATTGGTTGGTTCAGCACTAGCTTCTGCTTATGACTCATTTTTCTTAGGTAAAACAAAAAGTGGTGTAGTATGTTTTTAACTTGTGTTACTATCAATCCCCTTGCCAAATTGCATTAGGATCCATTAGATGCAAATGCATGCAAAGTTAACAAAGATAGTTACTCTCAGAAATAATAGGGATTTAATACTTTTTCTGTAACTGTTTGAAATACGATACATAATTTATTAAGAGGTATACATACCTGCTGGGAAAGTATTTATTGCTGTTCAGCAAACAAGCTGCTCCATCAAGAGTGTGTCTTGTGTAGTCAATAGCTGGACATTCCTTTGGTGTCTTGTGAGCAGCACACAGGAATATCCATTGTTCTGTAGCAGTCATTTGAGTGCATGTCTCAGGTTTACACTCCGCTTGTAATCTGACAGCCAATCCATTTAGTTCCATACAGAATTGCCTGGAATTAATAGATAACGTTATTGGTGGTATAGTACATTTGAACAATCACTTCCCGAAATGTACCCACCGTAGATGCTCATACTTCCAAACACCTTCATCCTGGGCGTCGGGCATTTTCAATATTGCTTCGAGATTTGAAGGGTCGCGACGAATTGTTTGTTGGATGAACTGTTGCACTGCCAGAGTGCTATCCATTTCCTCAAATGGTTCATCCGGCCAGCGACAGAAATCCTACAAAAAACAAGAATCACAGTACTTGATTGACCGACATGCCTATGTCTGTTATTCAGTGAAGTAGAGGTTACCTTAGCTTTAGAGCCCGGTCGGTTGCGTCTTAATATGTCGAATTCTGCCATGTTTTTGTCAGTTATTATATTACAATCAATAATCTGATTATTTTCGTTCTGAACAGTGCTACGCCTAAAAATCATCAACAAATTACAGACGCCATTTTTATTTTGAATTTGATAAAAATGACATATTGCTTGACGAGATTTTGGGTGGTTTGATGAATGATGAAGCGAAGTTTACACTAACAGGAAAAGTATTGGGGTCCATTACACGTTCAATATTATCACGATATCACGTTTTTTCTTAGAGCATTTATAACTGGAGCATGGTACAATAATATACTTTGACCATAAACTGGAGATGTCATCGCAAAGCGTACCCCTCTGCCGGCCATAAGGCGCTCTTGGTCATACGCGTTATACAAAACTACTTCACGCGTTACTGCGCGGCCATTAGCTGTCGTTTTGTGTCGCGAAGTAGTGCTTAGTGAAAACGATGAACTGTGCGGTATTTTGGAGTAAAAGGCGATCAGAGACATCAAACTTAAGGGAACACGGTATTTCCTATCACAAGTAAGTGATATTTTTGTCAATTGTTTTTGTAATATTGTATAATTTAGATTTAAATAGAATACTAGTTGCGACGGTTTCAAGCGTCTTGGTAGGAGGTGTAGGTGAGTATTGATTTCTTGGTAGAAGACGAAGTGCGTGCTAGTGTGTAACTCAATAATGGTGTAACAACTGCTTGTGTCACAGCTTTTAATTGCGTGTGCGTTTGTAAGGACACTTAATTTTTCTACATTAGTATGCCTTAAATCATATCTGACTTTTAAATGAAATAATGTTTTCGAAACCATTGTTATTATTAAAACCATCGACAGTTTTGTACGATCGATAGTGGCATATATTTCGATATTATCGTTAGTATTTTCGACTGTAAGTGGGTACGTGCACCACCTAGCAATTACTAATGATCAACAGTAATAATATAAGGGACACAAACCGAAGGGTGGGCAGCAGCGCCCCCTGCAGAACAATTCGACCACTGAACTGCGATCCCCAACCCGCATGCCCAGCGTGGGGATTACGGGCATTACCCCCCAATGATGCAAGGGCGCTATGGCGCTCATTAGGGGAGGCCTATGTCCAGCAGTGGACTGGTATAGGCTGATGATGATGATGATGAACAGTAATAATTATGATAGAAAGTAATGAAGTGTGCGTTAAAAAATGGAACATCGAAATAAAAGAAAACCATTAATGTCACATATTATTGAAATATATACCACTATCAATTGTCCAATACAATATCAACATAAACATAGTATCGATAGTATCAATAGCTTTTGTACAATACTATCGATATATTCGATGTTATCGATAGTTTTGCCACTTTGGTAATTGATAGTATTGATATTATCGATTTTATTACAAGTCAATATGATTACCGTTAGTCACTCTATCGATAGTATCGATAATTCGATACTGTCTATAGTATCGATACTATCGATAGACCAATCGTTAGAGTTACTGATTTCCAAGGACAACTGTCGATATTTTGGCAACACTACCATGAACGTTTGGTTGACAGTGACAGATTGTAACTTTACTCTTACTGTCACGTACGTTCTGATTTCTGTCTTTGACGTACTTAAGTAACGTCATTTATTCATTACATCGTCACCTTTATGGTAAACTTACGAAAATGCAAAAATGACTTTTTATAGGGGAGGCTTTTGAAACATTAGATTGACAATAACTTTTGTAAAGAGATAGGTGTAACAAATCCTGCGGTATATATAATAATTAAAACCCTGCCATTATTAAATACAATGAATGGATTATAAATATATATCAAGTATCAGAAATTAATGCATATTCGTAACTTTACACCTTCATAAAAAATTAACTGTTAAAACATTCTTCAAATAACACCCAAAAACGATTACAATTCGTTCAATACTGGGGTACAAATATGTAATGAGAAAAAAAACTTTAAAACTGACCTATGAAATGAGCACCATCCACCGACACCAGCAAAACACCGTCTTTACTGTAGGAATATATGAATGTTCTTAGGTATGCAATTACACTTTAGGAAATTTACGAAAATGGTAGTTTCGTAAGTTCCACAAGAGAAGTATCAGGTTGAATGTTTGTTAAACTTACGAAATACGGTATAAATCAAGAGTTTTAGAGAAAAAATAGGTATAAACAAAATTGTTTACGAAATAAATAAAGAGAAATTCACGAATATGGCAGGTTCGTAGATTGACCGTGGTACATTTTTAGGTGATTTCATTAAATCGGACTACGCCAGAACAACCTTAACAATTTCGTAGATTTATAAAAAAAAAGTTTGCTTTGGGTGTATCAACAAAAATGCAGATTCGGACTACACGTGTTCCGTCACAGATAGAAGTTTAAATTTTTTCCACCCTATGAACTACAACATAAAGGAGAAGTTTTTTGTACAAATGTCAACAAAACACAAAACCTGCGGCTACAGCTGATTCGTGTAGTCAGTCAGTACTCAGTAGCGTTATATTCTCTTTGGGTGGGTAGCAAGTTTGCCTTTGATGTGACGACATTTTATTGAATAAAAAAGTGCAAACAAACAAAAGAATTATTCGGTAGATTTTATAGTCAATTACAGTTGTAACCAGCTAAATATGTACATAATAGTTCTACTAAGTACTATTTTAGGTTTAATAACTATATCTCAATGTGCAGGGGTCAATGATATGACTGAAAGTTCCTTTGGAAAAAACACTGAAGGTGTACTAGCTGCATTTGGAGATTTCAATTCTGATGAACTAACAGATGTCTTTGTTATTAGAAACTTTTCAAACGTAGAAGTGTATTTAGCTCACGAAAAAGAGCCTTTTCTGAGACCTTCAGTGTTCACCTGCAATTTCAGCAATATTGTCATAACCAGTGTAGTGCCTGGAGATTTTGATGGGGATGCTTACATGGACATCATGTTCACCACACAGAATTATACATCTGCTTTACAGGAAATCAGAATCATTTGGGGTGGTGAAGACACTTTAAATTGTTCAGATGCTCTTCCTGTCAAAGCTATTGCTAACGGGCAGCCTCTAGCTATAGATTACAACCGGGATATGACCTTGGACTTGTTTGGTGTAAATAGTAAAGATGAAAGAGTTTTCTGGATTTTTAATAACTCTCGAACAGCACCTACTGAGAAAAGAATGGCTGATGAGATGCTCACTAAATTGAAATTACCTCACTCGCATTCATTCCTTGATGTAAATGAGGATGATGCAGCTGATCTCCTGGTGACAACCACAACAAATGTAGAAGTCTGGTTGAGTGAGGAGTTGGAGGGCTTCAGATATAACAATAGCATTGAATTCTTGGTTGGACATACAGCAATCTACGGACAAGCTCTCTTTATTGATGTTGCACTATCTGGGCAATTCTTTCTAGTAATTCCTGTTTGTTCTGATATTGAGTGTAAAAATAGCACCATACTTATCTATGATAACCACCAGTGGCATGATTTGCTAGTAGATTTCAATGATGGTAAAGGAAATTTGTGGCGTTTCATACCACCGAGGAATGAACTTTATCTTGATGCTATTACAATGAGAACAGGGGATTATAACATGGATGGATATCCTGACATATTGATGACTCTAGGATTGGTCAATGGTAATGGAACAAAAGCATTTCTTCTCCACAACACACCATGTGAATTGCCTGAATGTAAATTTCAAAGGACCTTTCATGTTCAGTGGGATATATTTGACTCAATTGAAACTGATGTGGTGATGGCCACTTTTTATGACTTCTACATGGATGGTGTTCTTGATATTATCTATGTTAAAAAGAATACGACAACAGAAAAATACACTATGCATTCATATAAAAATGAGTTGGAGTATGACACTAACTTTATTAAAGTTATTGTTGTCACTGGTCTCACAAATATAAAGTTACCTTTTATCAACAGAACATTATACAACAGGAAAGGAACTTTTGGTAAGAATTTCATCAAGAGATGTATAAGTATGTTTGATCCCCATATTCTAAAAATCACTAATTTTCTTTTGCTTTTAGGGACAAATTTACCAGGACCTAAAATTGGGTACAACACATGGTCACAAGAAGGGACCTACCGAACTGGAGTTTGTGCACAGCTGTCTCAATCTGCATACTTTTCTCTTCAATTACCTTATTCAATATTTGGTCTGGACCGGACTCCTAATTTTGTGGATACCCTGCAAGTTGGTTTATCAGGTTTCTCTAAGAGCTGGACCCAAGTAATACCAAACTCTCAAATAGTGGTAATTCCTGCCCCACCAAGTGACCCTTCTCAATGGAAAGCTCAGCTCTTTGTGACTCCTAGCAAAGTTATCTTAAAAAGTGTTTTTGTACTGACTGCTATCATTGTTATAATTACTGGGTGTGTGCTGTACCTACATTGGAAAGAAAGGAATGATAGACAAGATATTATTGAAATTGATGATAACACTTTTGTTAAAATTTAGATTTGTTTTGTATAGTCCACTTTAAGACTTAATGTGTATAATATATATATATATTTAAATATTGATATAGATGTGTGTATATGCGTAAGTATTCTTGAAAAAACACCTTAGTTTTTTTTTTTTTTTTGTAAACCCACTGGTGTTTGGTGTTCATCTATAAATCTCAATAGTTAATTTATAATTAAAGTTTATTTGATTTTAATTTGATTCTATTTTAAGGTTACCATTGTATAATTTTATAACATCTGTGATATATTTGTAGTTATTATGTAGTATGTACCTAAGAAAATAAATGTTTTTATAATAATATGGATATACCCCTAAATGTTAATGTTTCAAAATTGAAATTGGTAAAAAAAAATTTAATGACTTTTTTCAAGAACATAATTTGACACCAGATTACATTGGGGTATATTACACATTCAATATGGATTATTCCGGAAATCCTCCACGGCCGTCCCCCACGTGAGATTTTGGTCCCTCACAATATTATTACATTTGTTGTATACTCATTGGTACAGGAAAAAGCCCGTGCATAGGCGAAATCAATGATTTGTTCTTGTACAAACACATAAACACGACTCTTCTAGTAAATTCAGACAAACTGACGATATTATCACACATGTAATAGCCAATTTTAATGCTTGTGATCCTTAATTACTAGAATCGTGATATAATTGGCTGTGTAATATGCCCCATTGAAATAACTACAACAAAATATTTACATTTTGACTGAAGGTAAAATTTATTTTGATCAATTTCAGAATTCAGAAATTTCAGATTTTTTTGAATCTTAACGGTATGCATAATAACAACTAATGATAGCTCTAAATTTTATAATCAGTATTAACAGTCTGATAAAATTTATTCACACCAGGGCAGTTTATTATGAAGACCACTTTGTACTATTGACACAAGGCAAGCAAATTTAACTTGTTTTATCTAGCACTGCTAACTAATAATTCTTAGGCTATAAAGAATATAACATAACTATTAAACCTCAACATTTTTAACTAAGTGTGTTTTAATGTTTTTTGTTATGTTTATGCTTCTTGTCTTTTTTCTTATCCTTTTTCTTTTCCATTTTGTCAAGCTTCCTGAAAAAGTAAAGGTATTTTAGTAATACAAAGACACTGTAAAATTTGTGATGTTAAAGCATCAAGTATACTTACTTCAACAGTTTTTTCTTTTGTTTCTTAGTCAGCTGACTGATGAGGTCCATTTCAGTGAGATTTGCAGGGTCATTTTCTTCAATGTTGGATGGAGCGAGGGGCAAAGCGCCAGGTTTCATGACAAGGCCGGTGTCTCTCATGTGTTGCATAAGTGTGGGAATGTCTGGCTTTTCTTCTTCCTCTTCTGGAGCAGCTGCGGAAGCTTGAAGGGAACGGGCCTCACTCATGGATAAAGAGTACATTGCACATTCTTTATCTGTAATGAATAGTAAAATTTTGTGACATATAAAATACAGACTGTAGTAAGGTTAATTCAGCTAACACAAAGCATGGAAATATTTCTTCAAAGACTATCTTAACAGCACATAATGTGAATCTGTGTCATGTTTCATTAGGTCTCATATCAGGACAGTCGTAAAATGTTACCTGTATTAATATGTCCCCATTTGTGACATTTTATGCACCTTACATTCCGGACCAAAATACCAAAGGGCTGGTCTCTGATCTCATTGTCACCCTTACAATAGCTCTCTCTTGGGGCATTGTATTTTCTTTGCCATTCAAATTTATACTCAGGCTCATTGTCTTCCCTTTCTCTTTCCTTTTTAACACCTGGTGGGGGCTCGTACATGAAATTCAAACTTTGTTTATCTTTGCTTTCTTTGCTCAGCATTGCTCTGAAATAAATAAATAATGCTGGACAATTCACACAGCATTATCTAGCCCCAAGGTAAGCATAACTTGTATTAGGTACTAGATAACTGATATACATAATACAATACATAGATAGATATTTTTTATTATGCATAGAAAACGACCAGAACACCCTGAACAAATGTCTGCAGATCGTACACACATTTGTCCCGAGGCGGGAATCGAACCCGCAACCTCCTGCGTCGCAGGCGGACCTTCGCCCACCGCGCCACAGAGGTCGTCGAAAGTAATGTTATGTTGCATAAACTTGTGCGAGTATGCAGTGAAATACTAGGAGTATGATGAGAATGGATCAGATCATAGAAGTTCAAAAGTGAAAATATGTAGAACCTACTATCAACTTACTTATTTTCATGAAGTTCCTGCTCTTTTTCATATTGAACTCGTAGCTCCTCTTGTTTTTTCTTGTAAGCATCTGTTTTCTGTTCAGCCATCCATACCTATAAATGTATGACGGATAAGCATTATTTGTTTGCGGGTTTGTATCACTATCTTTAGCAAAAGATGGAAAGGTTACTTACTCTCTTCAAATTATCTCTTGAAGCGGGATGAAAGAACTTTTTACACATGTAATTGTTGAAGCCTTTACCCATTGTTACAAATTGTTATTCACAAGTTCACAAGCACAGCAAAAATCGACTGCGAGTGCAGTGCAGAGGCAGAGTTAGTCAGGGTCGCCTTGCCCGTCCGGTCTAATAATGAAGTTTTGATGCAATAGAACTGATACTTTCAATAAATTTAAATGTTGTTTGATGCAATAGAAGAAAATTACAGGAATATCAGCTTTTATTTACTAAAACTAAACAAAACAAAGATTGAAGTTGAATATTCAATTCAACAACAAAAACAAAATGGATGGATGGAATCAAGGAGTATAGTTTTCTATGGATGGAATTACGTAGTATACTTCTTATCTTAGTTTATGGATGGAATGGAATGGAATTTTTATCTTTAGGTCGTCGTGTTTGGGTCCCATTCCACTCATCCAATATCTATGTCAAAGATTTGATCAAATTTCATGGACGGATGCCCGTAGAATACTTCTTAGTTTAAGGGATGCCCGTTCCACACACGGTAATTCCACACTCGTGAAATAAATTTGTCCAAGATTCCTTCCTCCAAATAAGTGCCCATTCCACTCATCCAATATCTTTGTCCAACCAAGATTCCTAAGTTATTTATTTGCGTAGTTGATTTCAGATGATATTACATCACATCACACTAATATTAAAAATGCGAAAGTTTGGATGGATAGATGGATGATTGTTACTTCTTTACGCGAAAACTTCTCAGGAGATCTTGCTAAAAATTTGCACAGGTGTAGCTCCAAAAATAAGCTTAAATAACACATAGGCCACAATTTTACCCATAAAATTTCCGTTTCCGTGGGAAATAATGAACCTACCTTACGTTTTTGGGCAGAAACTAGTATTAAAATCTTTTATCAAATATCGGTGTTGCTAGTAAATTGTATGAAGTCACCCAAGTTCTTTGATCAAAGAAAAGAAATTGGATGAGTGGAATAGGCACCTTAGTAATTTGCCTAGTTGAGTTCGAATGAAATCACATAACACTAATAAAAAAATGAAAATTTAGATGGACTATTGTTACTTCTTCAAACCAAAACTTCGGACCTTGCTTTAGTTAGGTTAGTACTTACATACAGGATAACTCTTGCCCTGGAATAATACATAGAATACTTTTTATTTATAAAATTTCTGTTTCCAATGGGATAGAAATAACGTTTTCATTTCATGGACACAACGCGTGTGAAGCCGTGGACAGAAACTAGTGTCCAAAATCGGACAGACGGACAGACGGACAGACGGACAGACGGACAGACGGACAGACGGACAGACGGACAGACGGACAGACGGACAGACGGACAGACGGACAGACGGACAGACGGACAGACGGACAGACGGACAGACGGACAGACGGACAGACGGACAGACGGACAGACGGACAGACGGACAGACGGACAGACGGACAGACGGACAGACGGACAGACGGACAGACGGACAGACGGACAGACGGACAGACGGACAGACGGACAGACGGACAGACGGACAGACGGACAGACGGACAGACGGACAGACGGACAGACGGACAGACGGACAGACGGACAGACGGACAGACGGACAGACGGACAGACGGACAGACGGACAGACGGACAGACGGACAGACGGACAGACGGACAGACGGACAGACGGACAGACGGACAGACGGACAGACGGACAGACGGACAGACGGACAGACGGACAGACGGACAGACGGACAGACGGACAGACGGACAGACGGACAGACGGACAGACGGACAGACGGACAGACGGACAGACGGACAGACGGACAGACGGACAGACGGACAGACGGACAGACGGACAGACGGACAGACGGACAGACGGACAGACGGACAGACGGACAGACGGACAGACGGACAGACGGACAGACGGACAGACGGACAGACGGACGGCGCAGCGTCGGCAATGAAGACGCGTGTGACGACTTCTCTTTCTACGCGCGCGACGACGACGACGTGACGACGACTATGGTCACTGGTTGGCTTGATCGAATCGAACAATGTATCATGTATGCATGAGTGTGTGTATGACCCGACGTTGACAGAATTGACAGATGCAAGACCTTGCATGACAGTTATATGACACATAGCGTAGCACACACACACGCGCGCACACACACATATCAGTTCAGTGGTTTGCAAGGGTTTGGTTCTGGCTGGGTGAGAACGAAAGAAAAGAAAAGTAGTGGAATCAAGTACAATTTTAATTTTATTCTCTAGACTTGTAAAAAGAATTCTTGATTGAGCTCGAAAAGAACCCGCGTGAGTGCTGTGCAAGCTCGTACGTTTCGAAACAGTTTGAACAAAATCATTTGTGTAGCTTTTCCTTCTTGGATAATATTTGTCTGCTTTGTTTGCCAAGTGAAGATGAAACGAAATGGGATTTTGTGCTAGTGAAAAGTGGTTTATTGTGTTTTGCGTAGTGAATTTGGTGACTATGTGCTACATTTGCACTTTGTGAGTCTTCTTTGATTAATTTTTAACTATATTCCGTAGAACTGTAAAATCAATGTAAATAGTTGACTGATCATGCGTTTCGATCAATGCAAAAACAACAGATAGAAGCATTTTGCTGCGGTATTGTGAATTTATTGCCGATTCGCACTCATCAACATAGCTTTGATAGTAAAATGAATGAGTAATTATAGCAAATACTCATTTGCAACTAACTGTCCTATTTGTTCCATCAATATGGAATGGCTTGTTTAATTATTATTTATTTATTACCCAACCAGTACAGTACTTCTTGTGGTAAATCCAGCCAGATTCACAATCCTTACTTTTCATCATTGTGTTTCTTAGTTATGTACACATTCATACTGTTTTATCATGTTGGTTGATGTATTTTTAGACTCCAACCTAGGTATGTAGGTATACCTACATAATGTGCAGTGAGAATTGCTTCCTTTACAAATATTTTGTGGATCGAAAGAAAGTGTTTATATAGTGTTGAAAGTAATAAACCACGGAACATAAAAAGTTTTTCTGTTCCGTGTAATAAACAATACACTATATTATTCAGATAGAAAACATTTTGCTACATATAACTTTATATTTCTGGTGACTATCTACTTGACAAAAGACTGAATGTTTGTCAATCAAAACATACACCAATCTCCATAAAAAAAATTATTGTGTCTTATCTCTAACATTCAAAGTCTTGTCAAATTTGAATGCTTGAAATCAAATGGATTATGAAACTGAATAACTTTTACATATGATACATGTAGGCGATTTCCCCTAACGTGACTCAGCAGGTTAATTCACAAATTATAGGCCCAACCTTCTTCAATTTTATAGTTTAATTAACAATTTTATAGTTTGTATTATTTTAACGAAAATGGGCCATTCTTTATTAGGTTTCAGCCAGACATCTATTAGGCCTGCAACACTAAAAGTATTTAAAAAAATAGCTTGATAGGAAGCAAAATAAATGAGTTTGATCATAATCATTTATTTTGCTGGAATGTAGGATTTAAAAGGTTTTATTATTAAGCTCATCCTTTATATTCTGCATTGTCAAGACATGCAAATTATTATAAATGCAAAATGAAACAAAAAAATAATAAAAACACAAAAAACAAATAAATAATTTCCTGGTAGAAGATATCTGAAATCTCAGACTCGCAGATGATATTGCTTTTTTCAGCTCTATTCTTAGCCAGAGTACCTACTTTAAAAAGTAAGTATGTACGTAGGAACACCAGGGATGTGGCCTATGTCCAGGAGTACAAAAAAATTAAGTCAACAGGGCAAGATAGATAGGACAAGGTAATAGATTTTACCATGGAATACATCTGGAGAGTGAAGAAGAAACTAATAATATCTACTGCACTAATTTTTACACCCTCAAGTAGGTATCTAACCTATTTGGACCAATGTTGGCCACTCTCTAATAATTTAATCTGCAAGAATCTACAATTTTCCATGATTTAATTTTTGTCTGGAAGGCGTCTGGACATTATGATTCATCAAAAATATTTTTTTCTGAAAAATATACCTAGTACAATGGTTGGAACGCAATATTATAATATGTTTACCCCTAGGTACCTACTTGTTTATCACTTTCTAGCAGTGAAGAACTATGAGAAAGTTCTCCTAGTAATCTTATGTTGTTTACTAATTTCTTACATGGTGTTTTATGGTTAATTTAGATTTTAGAAAATCATAGTCGTAAAAACTACTTAAATTACGGTGTTACACACACAAAGTAGTGTTCCGAAATCACGGTAAAATACTTAAATAATAATTCTTTAAAGCTTAATATTTCGCAAGTGAGTAGGTACCCGTATCTAAAAATTATTTTCACCAATTCACAATATTTTGACGACTTATCCAAAGGTCATCATGGAGTAGACTGGAAAAAAATTAAAAAATATTATTCTTATTTTACTCTATAAGTACTTTGTCAGTGCAAAAAAATCTAATCAAGTCAAGTTACAGATTTCTAGGACTAATACTTACTTCTGAGCTAAGCCATGGAGAGAAAAACAGACAGATAGACAGACTGACATGGCAAAAATATAAGGTACATACAGTGTTCATCATCATCATCATCAGCCATATAGTAAATAAATAACGCTGGACAATTCACACAGCATTACCTAGCCCCAAGCTAAGCAGAGCTTGTGTTATGGGTACTAGATAACACAATACAATACAATTTTTATTTATATAGAAAACGACCAGAACACTGAATAAATGTCTGCAGGTCGTACACACATTTGTCCCGAGGTGGGAATCAAACCCGCAACCTCGTGCGTCGCAGGCAGACCTAGATATTAGTCCACTGCTGGACATAGGCCTCCTCTAATGAGTGCCAAAGCGCCCTGTCTTCAACAGTAGTTCTTATTGTTAGTAGAGCAAAATTCTGGTTATTTAATACCTGCTTGAATCTGCTGTGTCATTATCACCAGTGGACAGGATAGGCTGATGATGATGATGTTTATGAATATTTAAATGGCTCCAGAGCAGTGGTACAGTATTTTACTTTATGTATATTTTTTTCATGCATATTTTCCAGCAAAAGTTAAAAAAAACAGTGTAAAATTCAGGGATTTCATGTTGGTTTTTCTATCAATTAGAAATAAACAATGTTTAGTAACAGAAAAACAGCACATTGGACATACTTTTACTCTAAAAGACTCAAAATGTGACATTATGGTCACAAAAAATCTTCACCACAAAACTCTACATAGTGCTCTTGTGGAAGACATAAAAAAAAAACAGGGAACAATGTGAGAGGTGATATCCTAAACGCCAGAGCAGGTCTGGAGAAAAAGCTTTCATCAACATTCTTGGTCAACCTAGAGCCAGGAACCAGAAATAAGGAAGTTAAAAACCTAGGGTATATCTACAACACAACAGGGGTGTTGTAGATATACCATAGGAGTTATAGAAGACCCTAGGAAGCATACAAACATTGTCCAGTGTGCTAGATGCCAACAACACAATGCGCACAAGCCACCCAGCAAACTATACAGGGTATGAGGTTTACTAATTCTAAATAAAAAAAAACCCCAGTGCAAGGTATTCTGTAACCAAACTACATTTTAAAAGTTCAAACTCAGGTAGTGCAACCAGAACTTCAATAACAAATAACAAAAAATCATCAACCAACACTACTACAAAGGTAAAAAAACTTACACCTGAGCCTAGATTACAGGCACAAGTACCTGCAAGCCCAAACTGCTCCAGCAAAAAACACCATTACTCCTAGCCCAATTAATATCCGGGCAAAAATACAACATAAACGCTACTCCAAACCAGCTCTTTTCTCTTATGCAGAAGCCCTCGACAACTACCTCTAAGGGAAGCAGATCCTCGGACTTTTCAAGAGCAACATTTAAATCAAAGTGAAAAAATTGATTTTATGCTACAGAAAATAAGCTCACCAATGAGTCTTATAGTGGCTCTAGTAGAAAATTCTTACAAGTGAGAGCGCTCAGGCTAGCTATCTGGAACATCAATGGTCTAGCCCCCATCAAAGAAGAGGTGGTGATGCTCATAGATTTACAAAATCTAGACTTTTGGCTAAGGTATATCAGAAACCAACCTAACACATTTAAACTCAGTACCCCGTACGGGTCAATAGAAATTGAGCCCACAATAATGCAAGCCTTCTAACTGAACCTGCCAATCAAACCAATCTTACCCAACAAAGAGATTGTACAGGAAATAAAGCGATTAGATGGTAGAGAGCGAGGCACCTGGGCTTGACCTAATTACAAAGGAAATATTCTCCAAAAACTACCGTACAAAGACAACCTATATCTGACCACATTGTTTAATGGCATACCCAGAGTGCATACCCAGAGTGCAACACTTTCCTTTACTCTGGAAGGTATCTCAAATAATAATGGTATACAAGGACGTCAAACCGTCGGAAGGAGTGACATGATGACATCGTACAGACCAATTTTTTTTTTTACTTTCTCCCAGTGCTTTCAAAACTATTTAAACGAGTCCTACTTAAAAGAATGACACCCATGATGGCGGATAGAAAAACTATCCCAGAATATCAGTTAGACTTCCGCGTATGCCACTATAAGAAAACCCGTGAACGTAAGGAATACTGCTCTGCCGTCATCCTAGACGTACAACAAGCTTTTGATATAATATGGCATGGGGCTATTTGTGCAAAATAAAAACTATACTGCCACATACATATTTCATGCTCCTCAACTCACAACTCGACCGCATATTCCAAATTAAAGATGGCGAAAACACATCTGGCTTCTATAACATCAATGCAGGAGTCCCACAGGTCACAGTCCTGGGACCTGTACTATACACAATTTTTACAGCAGATTTACCAGAAACGCAAGATGTAGCTATAACAACACCAGATATAGCTAAAGCATACAGAAGTCTGGGCTTTATTCTTCGGCAAATGCCCTCACTAATATGAAAGATGTAACATAATTGTACGATGCACTTGTAAGGAGCCAGTTAGAGAACTTAGAGAACAATACAGCTGTATGAAGCTCATGAAGCTAAGTATTAACCTAATGATGGAGCGCATACAGAATAAATTCAAGCGGCACCTGTAATTGAAACGTTAAGGTGTCTACCGCTTCTACCCATTGATGTATCCAACCTTGTTTGTTTTGGGCATGGTTGGATACAACAAGTTAGAAACTAGAACGGACCTAGCGCTGGTTGTGTACGTATTCTGGGTGCTTCGGCGGAACATTTTGAACCCGGATAAATTGGAAAGACTGTGCCTGTGTGTACCCAATTTCTGCGTACATCAACGCAGTGGACCGTCTATTCCATGTGCCTAAAGCAGGACTAACTTACTGGGAAAATCACCTTTTACTCGCACTTTGCGCACGCCCAATTTGGTTGCAGAGAAAATAGATGTTTCTGGTCTCTGAACGAACCCCATAAGGCTTCTTAGTTTGTTTTGTGTTATTATTTGTAATGCACAAAAGGCTATTATTAGGATACCTATTTTTGTAATAATAGATTGATTAAGATTGTAATATAAAACGACTCTTTTTCAAACCTGTCTTAAAACCGAAATGGAATCCAACTATGGGGGTCCGCCTGTTGTAACTCTTCAATAAACATAAATAATAATTAACGCTTCCAAAATGATGCTCTGAAAAGTCTGAGAAATGCACCATGATAACTGATTTATGGGATAAAAAGTTTCTACCTTTTCTAAGTTTACATTTATTGTTTTGATAGATATAAAGAGGTTTTTTATTTTTGAAAGGGCTTAGACCTACATCGAGGCAAAATTTCAGCCCGATCCGTTTCGCAGTTTTGGCGTGAAGAAGTAACAAAATACAAATAATAATAAATGTACCAACATCCATCTATACATCAACAATTAATAATTTAGCATTCATAATATTAGTGTGATGATTTCAAGAGAACGGGTAGCCGAGCTGGTAGGTAAGGTTATATCATAGACGATCGTTACTTTCGTACACACCTACTACATAGACCGAGACCGTCATCTATTTGCCTTAGATAGAAAACATACAGCCACGTGAAGTAAGCTTGTACGTTTAGCAACCGTAGCAAACGGAATAGTCCGTAAGGCTATCGATCTTGCCGGGCGATGTTTGGTCTGACCACTCCCGACCGCACCTACCCTTATGATAATAAAAATCTACCACACCACCTCCCCATTGGCATACAATCGATTGTGTACTCCAAATTTATCTAATCTCAAACAACTTTACCTGTGCATACTTACACTCAGCAGAGCTTTTCGATATTCCTAAGTCAGGGCTAAGTTTTATAGTAAGATATCGCTAAAATCTGAATGGGGCATGTTACACTTCAATATTATCATGATAATATAGATAGTAAGTAAGTAGGTAGGCATATCAGGCCGTATAATTTTAATAAGTTTCCACAGAAGGAGTGCGAATTCGCGGGCTAAAATTAGTTTTTAATAAGTATTTTAAAACAGTACGCATAAATGTGTATTACTAGATCGAATAGGTGGTCTTTTTAATAGTGGAAATGTAAGCGCATTCTTAGGTAAATTTTGTGGTTTTTACGCTGCTACCTAAATTCCTATTTGCGAGTTTGCATAATGTACAAATTGCAGGATTTGTTATCATGGCAAGTAGATTTATCAACCAGTTTCTATCTGTCTAATGTAACCAGGACTACTGGTTCTGTTAAAAACAGTCTGTCTCAGAATGGCTTACATTAAAAAATTTATCGGCTCATCAAAGCATAAGATTATTGTAAAAAATGGAAAATACGGTTATTTAGTTAGGTTAGGTTAACAAATAAGGGTTATTTGTTTTTAATTACAAACGACACAATCAAAAAAGAATTCTTAAAATTAATCTCTGTATCATAGGGACTACAAAGTTGTACTGTACTTGTATTGTACTATAATATACCTAGTTGTTTCGACGGTTCACGGCGAATGCTACACGCGAAATGTAATCTTTCACATTTAGGTACCTTTTTATTTAAGTTCTATTTATAGGCTAAGAGAGCGTTATCGCTGACGTTATCTCAAGGCGAGATGATGCCGCCGCATCGTTTCGCCTCTGACACAGCAGTGCATGCATGCTCTGAGCCTCCTTCGCAACTGGCCTGCCCAGTCTGCGAGGTGTCGGCTTGGTGCCCAGTCCACCGCCGGCCCTACAGGGCCATCTGCGGTTATTGACTCTAGGGGCAGATATCAATACGTATTTGCTATCGCGCTATACCCTTTATGAATAATCAGCGATATCGATGCAGCCGCACGCTAAACTAGATTTTATCCAATCTAGTAAATTATTGTTAAATCCACCTGGTTCTAAATACGGACAAACGAGTGGTCTTTGCATCCCACAGCGAGATGGTTTCATTTCAAGGTATTGAACTTGTATATTTTGCAAGAATGGAAGAATTAGCTTCTCTTAGGTTTAGCATCCTGAATAAGTGAAGCTGCATGTATGTTGTCAAAACAGCAGGTCAATAATTGGTATAATCAGCCGCCGGCTGCGAGCCAATTATTTACTTGACAGCATGGAAGCAATTCCTACATTTGAGGGCGGAAAACGCTGCAGGAAGACTTCCCTTTATTGAGTTACAGAAATAGACGCGCTTATTGTCGCCATCGTTGCGCCTCTCACTCCCCTTTGATTGAACAACTTCAAAGGTTGACCATAGTTCATTACGACGAAACAAACAATTTAAAGCAAACATTTGATAGGTGTCTCGGTATGATGACTATTTCAAAGGTCGGATATCTTGGTTCTGCAAGGACAATTGGGTTCGTCAGATATGATCCAAACAATGGAGCTAGTTCTAATTAAGTTGCAATAATTGTAACTACACACGATAGCTGTCGTTGTTCCACACGTCACGTAGACAACGTGTTATCAATCTGTAGACGAGGCGTGTATTTTAAGTAGCGGTGAGTGGTTTTATTCTCATACCATAGGGTCGTTGAGATGTAAATCCATACTCTGTTCGTGGTTTTGTTTGTCCAAAAGATGACATTGACAATCTTTGGAAAAACTGACACTGACAACTGATTGTGTTGGCTTGCCCGGTCGGTGAAAAAAGAAGAGGATGCAAGATGGCGTGGCGGGCATCGCTCTCTTGAGACTGGCCATGGGAAAAAGCACTCACGATTTTATCAGTTTTCGGTGCCGGAGGCCTGTTCTGATTGCCTGAGCCTATATCAGGGCTCCGCTGGTTGTCTTAGCCTTTATCAGAAGTGGGATGTAACCCTGTCTTCACGCCCATTGATGGTTTACCTCGAATGATACGAGGAAAAGTCTGACTCGCACATCCACACGCGACTTTTTACAACAGGAGTTCTGCGCCAGTTACCAAGTTACGTTACGTAATTATTCTCAGTTCCTTCTACTATCCTATGAGAATGAGATTAACAAGTGCTATGGATGTTCAGAAATGCAATTGGTTTGTAATAGAGGTGCTGGTAAGGTCTGATCGTTTCATGCTAAAATTGTTGGTTTTGTGAATACTTCTAATGGAATGATTTGTAAATACTAATGCTAGTATGGTTACTAGGCAAGCAGTTTAGGTTTTAAGTTGGTTTATTGTAATGTGACCATACATTTGATTGATTTTAAAGAATCTTAAGAAAGAAACTAAACAAATGTCTTTTGTCAACATAGGTGGCTAATCAAAGCTAATCGAGTAGCGTTGCCCAATGATAAAGCATAGCCGGTGTAAATATGTCCCATAGTGCTAATAATTATAGCCGATGTCTTGTCAATGACACAACCTTCCCATCTGTTGCAATGTTTTCTTGTGAATTATTGTTTTCAGGGTTCAATGGAAGTGGAGGATGCCTGACACTACATATTGGCAGACCACATCAGTCATGGAGACACATAGGGATTTAGTGATTGACGGAGCCTAATATGTGTGTGCCAGAGAATCTACTAAGCATAGACTGAGTGGGATTCAGGGGCGCCTTATTATAAAGATAAGTCACACCTTCACAAATCAGATTTGTTTCAATTCCAAAGTAAGTGTATGTTTATTGAAAAAAAGAAAGTAAAACAATAAAGTTTACTGTTGATAAAATTATAAAACCTGAATATTGTTTTGCATTTTGTTGTTCTGTTCATGTATCTGTTCAGTTACACATGTTACAAAGACAAGACTTGATTAAACTTGATACATGTTATGAAGTAAGTATGGGTGCTAAGATGTGTTCTATTTTAATAATTCCATGATCAGATCACTAAACAAACACTGATCCACATGCTATGTGTAAATCTTGTGTTACTCTTTATCATGTCATTTGCTTTCCTACTTTGTGTTATTTCTGTTGTAGTCTGCTGATATATTTTGTTGTTAGTACTTGTTCATGTAGCATCAGTCCTTCAAGGATGATATTGTTCGGTTCTGATCTTTGTTCCTGTTTCGCTGTTTTTGCTGGAAGGTGAGGTCTTTGTGTCGTTATTTGGTTATGGTGCTGCTTGGCATAGCTAGTGTGAGCATCTTGGGTTCCTACACCCAAGATCGGTCCTGGATGTGCATGGTGGCCATCTGAGAGGACGCGTGTGGGCATATTGAGTACGGTGTCTCAATATGAGTTCTACAGGCATACGGTGTTGCTTGTAAGAGCTGGTGAGAGAGTCTTGGGTTCCTACATCCAAGATAAGATTGGTCCTTGGTGTGCACGTTGGCCATCTGAGAGGACGCGTGTGGGCATATTGAGTACGGTGTCTCAATATGAGTTCTACAGGCATACGGTGTTGCTTGTAAGAGCTGGTGAGATAGTCTTGGGTTCCTACACCCAAGACTGGTCCCGGATGCGCATGGTGGCCATCTGAGAGGACGTGTGTGGGCATATTGAGTACGGTGTCTCAATATGAGTTCTACAGGCATACGGTGTTGCTTGTAAGAGCTGGTGAGTGTCTTGAGTTCATTCAAGATTGGTTCTCTAGTCGTGGTCTGAGTCGTCTAGCTAAATGTTGTGTAGTCTCTAAATGGTGATCAGATGTTGTTTTGTGGAATATGGTTGCATCTTGTGAGTCTGTTGTTCTATGATCTAGTTTCATGTGTCTTGCTTGATGAAATTGGTGTTGACATGTGTTATGGTCAAGCAGAGTGTTTCTGGTTTGGGTCCCCTCATCTCTCTGGTGGTGCCACCGTGGATCTCATCTGTGGTCGGTTACTAGCAATGGTTGATCGGGTGGTAGTAGGACGTACCTAGAGTATGTACCTGCTAAGACGCTGGAAGTCGGTGTGTAGTGTGCAGGTGCCCATAATCGGACTGTTCTTAAAAAAAAACACGTTTGTGGACAGCTTTGTATAATTGGCTGGAGTACCAATGGTTATTGCATGTTGATGATGTGTTTTCGACAGATCGCGGCTGAAGCGAGTAATGTGTGCGGTTGGTTGGTAGGGGTGGCGGAGCGTCCGTGCTGCAGTGTCGGCTTGCGTCTGCCTGGTGTGCGCATTGATCATAGCAAGAAGAATGATGTCAGGTTGGACGAGCGAGTCTATGGCGTTATGGCGATGTCTTCCTCTTTTTATTTGGGTGCTGTAGTAAGTACACGGAGCGTAAATAAGCCGGGAGTGTGTATCTTCATCTACAACAACAAACACACAGATTTATAAGTATAGTACTAAAGTAAACAAACAAGGCATAATCGGCTGATTGCCGGGGTTGTTCACAACGAGCCTATTTCTCAGGGCTGGGAGTGTGGCGAAGCCGAAGCGATGACTGACTATTCCTCCGGGCTTGCAATCTGGAAAGGAGATGGCTATAGTGTTGTGAAAGTGGCTAAGTATCGTAAGGCAGCCAACAACTGTATCAGTCTTCTATAGTGCGGTTGAGGTGGCCAACAACTAGCCGACAGCGTTTTTTGGCGTGGTAGCCAAAGGCTGTATGCGTTACACTATAGCGTCGTCCGTGGACGGACTCATTGTCAGGCATTGGCCGTGTAGACGAGGCGTGTATTTTAAGTAGCGGTGAGTGGTTTTATTCTCATACCATAGGGTCGTTGAGATGTAAATCCATACTCTGTTCGTGGTTTTGTTTGTCCAAAAGATGACATTGACAATCTTTGGAAAAACTGACACTGACAACTGATTGTGTTGGCTTGCCCGGTCGGTGAAAAAAGAAGAGGATGCAAGATGGCGTGGCGGGCATCGCTCTCTTGAGACTGGCCATGGGAAAAAGCACTCACGATTTTATCAGTTTTCGGTGCCGGAGGCCTGTTCTGATTGCCTGAGCCTATATCAGGGCTCCGCTGGTTGTCTTAGCCTTTAAATCGATCATTTTGGTATTAATATTGCAACAGGACAATGACTTCTGAAGGGTTTTATGAAAACTTATCAGTCATATCTTTTGTGTTTTATCCATGTCACCTTACGGCTTACTCAATGTTCGGATGAAATATCTGTGGCTAATCTTTACTTTTGTGTAACATGTGTATGTCCTATACAAGATACCTTTTGTGTACGTAGAAAGCTTAAATTTGTCACGGTATCAGACAAGTTTTCTTGTGCCCGAAGTATTAGTGTATTTTTAACCCCCAACCAAAAACAGCGGTAGGTTTTATAAGTTTACGACGTGTCTGTGTGTCTGTCTGAGCCACCGTAGCTCCCAATGCAATGCAAGAACTATGTAATTGAGATTCAGTCTTTTTTGTTCGAAAGGTGACTAGATCGTGAGTCTTCTTAGCTATGTTTAAAGGAATTTGGCGTAGCCTTTGTGGTTATGGTTCAAAGTAGAATATTCGACAGGGGTTTTCGAATGCTTGTAAAAAATCTTTTACATAAGTTGCTCGTTGCAGGTGATCATACCGCGGTGAGGGCGACGGCATGTGGGTTGGCGCGCGAGTGTTTCTGCTCGTGGCGCTAGGCCTTGCCGGGCCTTCCTTCGCCAAGAAGAAGTTTAACATCACCGTCGGCTACCTGCCGTCGATCACGGGCGAGCTGCGGGATAGACAAGGACTTACCATCTCTGGGGCGCTGTCTATTGCTCTCGAACAGGTAATTGGTGTTCTTACTCTTACCATTTTGGTGGTTCTTTCAGTCTTCAAAGCTAAAGTTAATATAATACATTACTGACGGAAAGGTGTCCGCCATCTTAGGCTACATCCTCAGATTTCAGAATACTTGAGGCTACGTCTACAGATATCCAAGTGACATAGTAGCCAAATGCTATACCATTAGCTAAAAATATAATAAGGCTTCTGTAAGTATTCTTGATTTTCTGGGTTATCAAAAAGCTACTTTGAGAAATGGGTTTACCAAAAGACTTTTATGATGTTCAATCCATTTTTTTACTGATTTGATTACTTGTAATCGGCGTACGGCTGATACTAACAGTTGCATTGATATTGAGATTGGTCCTTCGCGAAGCAATTGCAAACTTGGTAGGCTTTTGTAAAGAAATAAATAAAAGTCGAAGATGTCACTTTAATGTTGGGAAATAGTTTTTTTTTATCGCGGTCAGGGCAATATTGAACCCGATGTGTCGTGTTTGCTGCGTGTCTATTTGTCACTCGTACGCGATTTCTCGGGCTCTCCTTCGTTTATAGGACCCTTGAAGACGATATTAAACGGCCGGCCGCTGACCGGTGTGCTGCAATTTAGTTGCGGGTCTTACTATATCTGGGGCACCCATAATTTATGAGACATTAGCTTCTGCGGGGCAGACAAATACTCCGGGCCATTGCACGCCCTAAGGAACGTAACATCTCCGTTGGTAAATATAAATATCCTGTAAATGTATCCGGTCCTGGATAATGAAGGGTCCTTGCAATAAAATGTGTGCGAGTGACTTTTTTTTTAGTTTCTTTCTAATTTCCCTAGATTGTGACGCATTATACTTCAGATTCTGAATTTCGCTGATCAAGCTACTGAACAGAGGACATCCGTTTCAACAACTTCATTTACCGTAATTCGCGCGTCCGCTTGCTTCTAGCGTCTTATTGCAGGCAGGGAATCTCTGGCCGAATTCACCTCGGCATTAGGTACGAGCTAATTTCAATGTTAAGCGCAAGGCAATAAAAATAGTTTTACACTTCTGCTAATCTTCCATTAGCCACATGAATCGTTCAAATAAATAATATTGATATTATTTATAGTCGAGCGATCGCAATCCGCCTCTGCTTATAACATCATTCGCCGTGAGCGATACACGAACTGGAATCATAGATTTAACATTCAATGGTACTCGGACATACAATGATAAATAACATATTGTTTGATCAGTATAAAATGTGATATTTACACTTCCGTAGGTATTTTTAGCTCGAGGACGAGCAAGCCGACTTAAACTTTTACAAAGTGTTGTGTTGATACTTAAATACTAAGGCAGAAGAATAACCCGTTCAAGGCAACAGATTTGGATGCGGGTCATGAATGATTGCTTTTAATTCAACTGTTCGTCGAAACATGTAGGCGGCGGCGCTGCTCCTATTTTTAGTATTTTTACCGGTTACTTAGTGGACGCATCCTTCAGTTATCTGTATTTATTTTATTTATAAATGAACGTTAATAAAATGTTTTTAACTTGTTTTTGTGATTCCATCATCAAGGCAACGCACGCCTTCTAATGTCAACACCACATTTTAAATACTAAAATATTTGCTCAATTTTCTTTCACAGTTTTTTTTACAAAGTCTATAAAATCAACATAAAATGTTCTAGCGTACATTTTCGATTGGATCTATCAGGTGCTTTTCGCTAAATGAGAGCGCAGGTCCGTACCACTTTAAAGACTACTGAAATTTATTCTATGAACCCGAGTGGCATTGCAAACGCAATTTTATTGGTATCTCCGACTCTTGGTCAATTGGTTTCTTTGACGGCCTAACTGGAGGTTGCGGTTTCGATTCCCACCTCGGGACTAATATTTGTACGATCTGCAAGATATGTAATTTGTTCTGGGTGTTCTATCTACATAATATGTAATGTAATAAAATATATCAGTTATCTAGTACCCATAACACAAGCTCTGCTTAGCTTGGGGCTAGGTGATGCTGTAAGGATTCATGTTATGTTGGTAAATTTCTTTCAGCTAAACAACAACAGTGCCAATAACACAAAAGACTTGCTTCCCGACGTCGAGATTCTTCTAGAATGGCACGACACGAAGTTCGACACTGTGACGGCTACAAGGCTGCTTACCAACATGAGCTGTTCCGGAGTCGTGGCCTTCTTCGGGCCCGAAGGAAAGTGCCATACAGAGGCTATTATCGCACAGTCGAGGAACCTACCTATGATCTCTTATGTAAGAACTTCATCATCATTTTACTATCAGCGTTAGTGCACTGCTGGACAATGGCCTCTGGCCTCCAATGAGCGCCATAACGCCCTGTCTTCAGTTTGTCGCATCTGCCGTATCTGCCTGAAGTCTTTCGCAGCTCCTCATATCATCTGGAACCTGCATCCTGATTTGCTTACTAGTTTGGGTCCGCGGCTTCGCACGCGTTGTTTGTATGATTGAATGAATCAATGAATATATTTTTATTTCAGACACCACAGTCTATGTATGGATTTTAATATATTTTTAAACGTTGTGTATCTGAGCCATGGGAACTGATTCATGCAATAAAAAGTAGCCTATGTTTTATTCCACACCGATACGTTCAGTAGTTTTGTCATGAACAGGCAACAAGCACCCACCCAAACATCCTTAGGTACTTTCGGATTTTTAATGTTAGTTATGTATTTTGAAAAACTGACAAGATAAAAACATAGCTATCTCTTTTCCGATTATGTATGCAAAATTTCATTAAAATCAGGGGTTTCCAAATGAATCGAAAAGTATGTTTGTATGGGAGCTTAGAGGTTCCGTCCCCCCTTAAGGAAAAAGGAGCCTATGTGTTTCCCCATTTCCCAGGATACAATATCTCCTTGCCAATTAAAAAAAGTTGCTTGTAGCCGTAAGAGGGTAACAACGGAATAGAGGTTATTGATGATGTCCTAGCCGAATTTTCGACCACGGCGGCGGTCAGTCTCAACGAGACTAGCTAGGTGCGCAGGACCTAGTGTGCAAGTGTGTGCGCAAACATAGGTGAACTACCCTGGCTCTCGTAAATAAACAGATTCCCAGAGCTCTTTCGCATAAATAAGCCTTTCCAGTTAATATGCTCTTTATCATTATAGAGAACCAATTATACGATACTTTGACAAAGTAACCAAAGGACTAGCCTTGATGGATCTTACCCCTCTGCCAAGGACCATGATTTTTTAATCAAGGTCGTTTATAAAAACTACTTCTATAATCGATTTCATCAGTCGCAGTATCGTTATGACCGAGTAAGGAGCTCTGATAAAAATGCCTTTCTGTGCGGTCAGCGTCTTTATAAAAAAATCAAACACCTTGAACAGACTAATAGATGGTGGTTCATTTCACATGCGAGTATTTTTTTGTGTAAATAATTATAATTTCCTCCAATTTGAATCGTTGCAAATTATTTTCATAGTGCATCCATTTTCCGAAATAATCAAGTAATATGAAAAAAAATCGAATTGCTTCGCGTCGTATTTATATTTTATTTTCAATCATATCACCATTCAGTAAAGTCTTATTTTGAATAACTATGTCCAAATAAACGAGTATTTAACATTTTTTCGCAAGCTCTATGGGTACTCCCACGAGACTAGTGGGCGTTTTTGACAGGAGATAGTTTTATACTTATGGTAATTTATGCCAAATTTCCTTATCACAGGAATGTATTTTTGACCTTATTGCTTAACGCATAAGGTCACCCACAAATTTCTAAATTTGAATTTTGACTTCTACAAGCTTTGAGTTTTTATGTACCGAGACTACCTGAAGGGATGGTTTACTCACTATGTATCGATATCGATATAACTGAGTTAGTTCCGGCCGATTGACATTTTCTTAGGCATAGGTTTTTTTATCTTTCGCATTTTGAAAAAAAAGTCGTAGAGCACATATTTATCTGGATATTTGGTATTTGCCCTCTCTAAAAATATTAAATGTGATAATTGCCTTAAGGTTCAATTTGGTCCACGTGATGACAAAAGCTTAACAAATATCACAAAAACGAACGATAGCATTTTTGTTATAGTGTTTACCCGCACTCTGGGCATCACTAAGAAATGAACAATCTCAAAGATTTTCGACTAAACCGACTGAAGACTTCGTGGCTTAGTTGGTTAGAGCACACCCGTACTAAGGGTGGGGCGCAGGTTCGAGTCCCGCCGAAGTCGAAAATTTTAGGGAACCTATTTCATTTCTTACGCACGAAAGCGTTATCAAGCTTAGTCGTATATGTGAAAAATTTATAAGACTAGGCCTAGACGACTACAAAAAGTTAAATAACAAATTTACATACAACTGCATACAAAATAACAAAAGGTCTTCATCACTTGAATGGTGATGATTTATTCTCAAATACACGATACAGATATTTATGTTAATCAACAAAAATTAAGTAGCCACAGCTATGCTATCTATGCTATGATAGCTAGCTATATATATATGTAAAAATATACAGATACCAGAATCTCATATATTGCAAAAAAGCGACCCTGAAAAATATATTAGGTACATTCACACAAAACTGATTCTTTAAAAAAAATTGTTTATTTGATATAATGTCGGTTCAGAATCAAGCGATGTCTAGCCAGGCGTTACATACATCATTTAAAAACCAGCTGATCCGCTTGCGATTTAATTCGCGTGAACTTTAGAAATAAAAAAAGGTCGATATCAGCTGAAATCCTGGTATAGGAGTAGGAGCATACTTAAATCCGTATTCAAAAACCGTTTAAGCTCGTTTTGGATAATTTCGAAACATCCTGAAATCTGTATTCAGTCATTATCTGTTTTTTTTTTATTTGAGTTTAAACATTAGTTATATTATTATAATAGTGTAATTACAAAGAAACGATGTCACAAAAAATCTAATTACATTAAGTAAAACTATACAGTGATCATTTAGATTTTTTGTTCATTTCAATCTTTTTAAACGTAAAGAAGCGAACAAGAAACCAGAAAGGTTTTTTTAAGGCAGACCAGAAAATTGCATCTGATGAACAATGAGAGAGAATTTATTACTAGCATTTTTTTTTTTATTTTTTTTTTAATGTAAATCTATTCATTACTAAGTAATAATATTTTAATAATATGTATATTAAAAAATACATAATGGACTTGTCATGATTGTTTTAATTCGCTACCAAGAGAAAAACATGGACATCGGAAATCATCGATATTTATCAATCCCTACGAACTTTTGACTTTCATGCAGTAGTGATACCTGAATATATTTTCCCAAGATTTTTGGTAGTTTAGGCATAGGTTAAAAGTAATTTCTGGAGACTAATTTATACTAACAATTTTTTCGCATCTAATGATTTGAGTCCATTAATGATTATGATTTCATTCAGACAAATACATAGTAATGCCCACCAGGAAGCTGTAGTTTGCATAGGCATTAATTTTGACTATCTATCAAATAAAAATAAATAAATTAGAATTGTTCTAATTTCATTTTTTAAACAAAATATTTCACAAACTTTCAAATTTAAGTAAGTTATGATTATGTTATGAGGTAATGAAGTTTGATAGTAGGGATCACCATAAATTTTCCCCATTCCTCCCCTCCCGCTAAAAATGGCAGAATATTTTGTTTTTAGGAAAACAGGCGAGCCTCGTCCATTGACAGCGGGTTAAATTGTCTAAGATACGATACAATAAATGTTTTCTAAGAATTTATTTCACATTAAGTATCTATAACAAGATTTTGCCTGGATAGAGATAAGTAAAACTTGAGGAAAACCTGAGGGAGATTTTCCCCGTAACCAGCCGCTTTTTTGTTGAATACATTAGTTTGTAATTTGCTGTATTTCATGAATAATTTCCTTTCAGAGATGTGCCGATTACCAAACATCAGCAATGTCGAATTTTGCAAGACTGGAGCCACCGGGCGCTCAGGTAATGTCGCAAAACTATATACCTACTAATATTTATGTTGATATATTTCTGGCTACTGCCTTCAGCTTCGCACGCGCTTTTCAAGTAGCCTATATCCGTGGCCAGGATACCATTTACCTTCCTGCCAAATTTCATTAAGATCCCATCAGCCGTTTAAGCGTGATAACTGATAAGGTAACAGACAGACAGACTTTCAAATTTGGAATATTATTATGGATTATTTACATAAGTACCTACATATTTTACTGCCTTGAAACTTTGTCATTGTAATGATATGATGACTTTTTGTCGACGTCCAGCAGTGGACCTATATAAAGAGTGAGAGATGACTTATTGCGTTTTGGGCTGCACTATAATAATACTTTTGGAACATTTTCAGGCGACAAAATCTGTTATATCGCTGCTCCGTTACTACAGATGGAACAAGTTTTCGATTCTCTACGAAGAATCGTGGGTGACGGTTGCCTTGACTCTTGAGAACCATGCTAAGAAGAACAATATGACGGTCAACCACCAGAGACCCGTTATAGACGGATTCAAGTGTTGCGAAGAGAAACTCACATGCTGCGCTCCTGGTTTCTGGTACCAGTTTATTCAGGATACGAAGAATAAGACTAGAAGTGAGTAAAAGAAATGAGTTCTATATTATAATATATGTTGTTATTAGGTATCGACACAGATCAAGTAATCTTACTCGTAATCGTAACACATACCTTATTTACTCGTTTACACCAATCAACTTTAAGGGCAACTTTCCAGGCCGTTTTGTGAAAAGGATAGCCATAAGATTTCGCGTTTATAGGAGCGGGACTGGGCAGAACGCGTGTGCAAACAGCAAGTGCAAAATTCAAGATTTCTTCTTATTAAAAGAGCACGGCTCAAGTAATCCAATATTTATTTTGGCGAATTGGTTACCCTGTGTCTGCTTTACTTTTCAATATAAAAATCAAGTCATATTTTTTAAGGAGAAGAAGGCAAATTTGTATCAAAATTGAGATATTTTAGATATATTTTTTCATCAAACTTATAGAACTAATCAAAAAACTATCTTGGCGCTTTTGTACAGAATGAAATGGAATATTAGGTGTAGGTGTGTGAGAATCCTAGATTTCGTATTTGAACAGCTGTAGGATCTCAATTATCATATCAAAAATTTTATTTTTGCAGCCTTAAGCCTTTATGCAGGTGGTAATAATGTCCATAATACTCTACTCGCTGTTAGCAAGGCGGCACGATTAAAGCCACCCGCGCCCACTGCCTCGATGCAGTCCCCTCGCCGCCGCCCCGGCCTCGTTACGAAATCGGTAGGGTTGACCCAGAGAGTTTTTGACAAACTTCGTATACATAACATACCCTATAAAAAAATTAAAAATTAAATATATTGGTAGGTACATCCAGAACCTCAGATGACAGTAAGTATATAATATCTGAAGATTATTATGTCTCAAAGAAAGGTTCGCATATTGACTTGCGGCTCGCGGCTGTCCTAGAAAGCCGGGGAGGGGAGGGGGGGGGGGATACTGTAGGTATAAAGGTAACTCAAAACTGAGCGCGACTGACGGCGCCATGTTATAGTTACATTATACATGCAGTCTTATCTCCAACCAAATCGCATAGATTATTGTTTATTTCTTTTATATAGCTCTCGTCTGATTAGCATACAGGCATGTGCATAAATTATTTTTGTTTTTTCATGTTTTCATTTTGTCTCTTTCCATCTCGCGGAACTCTTTCCTGTCATGCGGTTTTGCGCCCGCATGCGGATCTGTTTTCTTTTGTTTCATCCGAAACGACACTAAATAGTGATTGGAAATATATTTAACGAACTTTACTAAACTTTTCCGTAACACAATAGTAGATACTGACGTCATCACAGTTACAGTTCTTTGAAGCGCCTTTAGACGTCACAGCAGACGGGATCTAAGGAAGGATGACGTCACGCTTTACCTTGTTTTCAACTTGAAACGCTATTACTACATTGCTATGTGGCCTCTAGAGAGGGGTAGATATCTCGCTAACTTCGCAATAAGCATACCTATTATGACGGTATGGTTATTGCGTAGTTATGGAAGAAGTCCCCAGCTCTGTGAAGTGTGCCCTAGGAGGGGTACAAAGAAAGTCCTTTAAATCTCTTAAAAGATGCGTAAGAAATGATGTTATGCTATATATGTATTGAACGCTGGTGAAATTTCTCTACAACTTTACTTCTACACAATTTGTACCAATTCCCAAACGTTCTTTAGGAGGTCCGGAGAACGGTCGCCGTAAAACTCCGAATAACGATGAAGGTCTAACTTCAGCATAACTCAAGTGTAGGCTGTAGTATAAGGATGGGGGGGGGGGGGTCATTAGGACACCTGCCTGCATGGTGGCGCCAAGCGGTCGCAACACCGACAAAATGTGGGCATATAAAGGGTACCTCACCTGGTAGCTTGGTTACGCAACCAAATTTGTCGACGGCAACCAAAACACCCGCGCTGGTGACGCAACCAAGCACATGTATAATAAATAAAATAAATAAATAATGCAGGACAATTCACACAGCATTATCTAGCCCCAACCAAGCTAAGCATAGTTTGTGATTGGAGTACTAGATAACCGATATACATAATACAATACATTACATAGTGGATATTTTTTTATTATACAAAGAAAACAACTACAACACCCGGAACAAATACTTGCAGATCGCACAAATATTCCTGCAACTCAGGCGGTCCTACGCCCACCGCACCACAGAGGTTGACACGTATAGAGCTATTCGGCATCTCACTCACACGTTAAATTGTTATTGTTTTCTGTCTGTTTATTTTATTTTATACTTTTGTATACCTGTGTCTAAATAAATGTATTTCTATTTCTTTCATATTATTCTATTTCTCACACCACCACCAGTCGAAGGTGGTGTGTCTTGGTGTTTCTCGATATAACACGGTGGCGCGACCGGTGGCGCCCTCATGGTGTCCTAATGAGACAGACAAGCAAAAGTGCATATGTATCTTTCTGATGACCTTCGTGATACATCGTCGGCCACATTTTCACTTTCCACATCGTGAGATTGTGGTCAATATAGGTCTTTAGACTATAAAAAAAGCCCTAGATCTACATAAAACAAATAGAAGCCACTATAAGCCAGACCCTTTAATATTGTTCCTATTTTGTTTCAGTTTACGTATTCCTGGGCTCGACAGCCGGTCTCATAGACATGATGACCGCTATGGAATCGCTGCAGTTGTTCGCGAAGGGAGAGTACATGGTTATCTTCGTTGATATGATGACGTATATGCCCAAGGAAGCTTTGAAGTATTTGATAAGTAAGTAGTCTTGTCTGGATTTTTGGATTATTTTAATATGGCGAAGAAGTCACGATTCAGTGATTCGATTGACGGAATGTAGCCACTGTTTTATTTTAAGAGATAATCGCACTTCACACTAATACTATAAATGCGAAAGTTTGTATGGATGGATAAAATAAATAAATAATACTGGACAATTCACACATCATTATCTAGCCCCAAGCTAAGCAGAGCTTGTGTTATGGGTACTAGATAACTGATATACATAATATAATACAATACATAGATAGATACTTTTATTATACATAGAAAACGACCAGATCCCACTAAACATTTCTGCAGATCGAACACACATTTGTCCCGAGGCGAGAATCGAACCCGCAACCTCCTGCGTTGCATGCAAACCTTCGCCCACTGCGTAACAGAGGTCGTCAAATAGGGGTCGGAAGACGGATGATTGGATGTATGTTTTTACTTCATCACGTCAAAATGCGCTGTGGACGCTGTGGACTAATGTAGGCTGATGATGATGATGATGATGACTATAATATTTACTTTGCGAGAACTCATAGCTACTTATATTTTTTGATTTCCAGAAACAGAAGATCGAGTGTCCAAACCGATGTGTCCTAAAACGACGGAGTTCAAGAAGCGTGCCCAGTCCCTTTTAGTGGTGGTATCCTCCGAACCCTCGCGCGAATACGGGGACTTTACTAATAAAGTTAGAAAGTACAATTCCTTACCACCGTTCAACTTCTCAGACGTTTTCGCTAAGCAGTTCAATAAGGTTAGTATTAGTAGTAATTAGTACTATTGAATGCAAATTTTTCATTGATGAAATTGTGATAAATTTGTCTGTAATTCATTAAGTTTATGAGACTAAGACAATAAGAAATACTTACGAAATCAAACAGTGTAAGGTCGGTCGAATACCTCACTAAATCACAAACTCGCAGTTTCTTTTCAATTTAGAATTTACAATCACAAATTTTATAAAAAATATAAAACCTTGCTGAAAATATAATATTCATAAATTTTTGTATTGATCATATAGGCTCTAAGAACGAGGGTTCTTAGAGTCGCTCAGCGGGCTATGATGAGAGCTCGGGGTTTCTCTACGTGTTACAATGGAAACGGAAATCCGTGCAAAACCGATTCCGCCTATCCGACGAGCGCAATTGCGTTTAGGTACACTACATTAGAGAACCAATTGGCACAATAGAAATAACGAAACGAAATATGCTTAAGCTAGCGACCCGCCCCGGCTTCGCACGGGTACTATATTATGGATGTATTTTACATATAAACCGTCCTCTTGAATCACTCTAAAAAAACCGCATCAAAATCCATTGCGTAGTTTTAAAGATCTAAGCATACATAGGGACAGACAGACAGCGGGAAGCGACTTTGTTTTATATTTTTTCTTTATTTGACGACCTCTGTGGCGCGATGGGCGAAGGTCTGCCTGCGACGCAGGAGGTTGTGGGTTCGATTCCCGCCTCGGGACAAATGTGTGTACGATCTGCAGACATTTGTTCAGGGTGTTCTGGTCGTTTTCTATGTATTAATAAAAAATATCTATCTATGTATTGTATTGTATGTATATAAGTTATACCATTAGTTACCCATAACACAAGCTCTGCTTAGCTTGGGGCTAGATAATGCTGTGTGATATGTCCAGCATTATTTATTTATTTAAAAAAAAATAGTTTGTAGTGATTTATCTTTGCAGAATCAAAATGGCCTCCCGTTCCGTTTATTGTGCAATGTCAATGAAAATGAGACTTCAAAAAAACTGTTTTATTTTCAGTTTGTTTCGATTTACGCGGCATACCTATATGACTCAGTTATCTTATACGCTACGGCGCTGCATGAGATCATTAAGGAGGAAACCCGCAAGGAAGAACTAACGCAGCTGAAGGTCATCAGCATAGCCACTAACGGCTCTCGGATTATCGAGAAGATGATTAAAAGTTCACCCTATAGAAGTAAGTGAGGTTTTGGTTTGTTGAAGATCCAGCAATCCTATTCAATTATGAATTGACACAAATTTAATCTGCATCCAATGAATTAACTTAAGTATCAATTATTATTAACACAAGCTCTGCTTAGCTTGGGGCTAGATGCTGTGTGAATTGTCCAGCATTATTTATTTATTATTATTTATCCAACTACAACCGAAATTAAAAACTGTGTAATTCTTGTTATAAAACAAGAGTTACACAAGAGTAGGTCTGTTAGTTTCCTAAAATTGTAAAATAAATAATAATAATAAAACGTGGATTATGAGTTACCTGCAAGATAAGTAAACAAATACAAATAAAAAAAACAAAGAATATGTAAAAATATTGAATTTCATTCCTCTAAGTAGTTTACGTTATGTATGCAATAATAAATAAAGAAATACATTTAATAATAAAGCAATATTCTAGCCTCAATGAAAACTTGCCATACTAGAGAGGCAGCTAAGGATTAAATAGTTTTGAATGAGTTTTCAAAAATAAATTCCACATTTCCAGGTATATCGGGCATGTCAATTCGTCTGGACGAGCGGGCAGATTCTGAAGGCAACTTCTCCTTACTGGCGTTCAAGCAAACGAAGACAAACGATGCTGGGGGTGAAATTAATTGCAGCTACAGCATGATACCGGTCGGGCACTTTCAGCAGAGTTCCAGAGAGTTTCCGGTATGTAATGTTGTAGAGTGGCTTCTGCCATCGGTTTTGTACGTTTTTTTCTGATTGGAAAGTAGGTTATGATTTATGGTCTAGATCTAGAACAAAGCCGCACAAAATTCGCTTTGATTTCAGTTTTATTTACCAAACATTCAATCTTTCGCATTTATAATTTACGTTGAGTCTATAGATACCTATAGATTATAGTGTTAATATCTATATAAAACGCATTCACTGCCCAGCCTCAGTGCGACCCGCAGGGGCGTGCCGCCCCGCCGCTACACAGAGCTGGAGATCGACTTCTGCGTCTTGGGCCATGAAAGTGTTAATAGAAATAAATTATGTTTTGTATATTTGCACGTTGTTCGTCGCGGGTTTTCTGGACAATATATTTTTTGTAGTTTTTAATTGTTTCTGCGTTCCACGAGCAATAAAACGAGCTAACAAGTGATTTGCCGCAAATCGTAAACAATTTTCTATGAATTCATGATAAAACCAAACTACGAAGTTTTCTGCTAAAAAAACTAACTACATTTTCCCAAATGCTCCCAAAAATACAAATGAATCGTAGTTGATGCTATCATACAGAAAATGGTTAACGGTTTGCGGCAAATTATTATTCGCTAGTTTTATTGATTTTTGAAACGCAGATAAAATTAAAAACCACAAAACTATTTGAATCTCGCGCCTACCCGCGACGAACCACCTCAAATCCGCTATTCGTAGAACTATATAAACAAGAATATTAATAGCTTAACTACTAAGCCTCCGTGCTCTTAAAAATATCTGCAATGCGCGTCATAAAAATTTAAATACGCATCATTAAGTGTTACATAAAGCAGAGTTGCGCTTTAAATAGCTTGATAGGTACTTACATCTTCATACAAAACAATGCGCAATAACATTAAAACACTTATTAGTTGTGTTAGTCCTATCCTAGGTATACTGGGTTCTAGAATAGTAGATATTTTTTGTAAACAAAGGAGTTACAGAACCAAAGAAATATTTATAGAAAAGTTTTACGACATCAAAATATTTTATCATATTAGCCAATCGCAGAAGTTTATAACCGATTTTTGTTTTGAAAGATATAATTTATAATTTTATTCGTCTTTCGTCCGATTTCCAACTCTTTCGTATTAGAACTTTTTTCGCTGCGCTTGCGCATGTTCACTTATACGTTGTTGTAGATTTTTGTTTTATTGATTATCTTGCTGTTACCTTAAAGTTTTCTCACACGTTCAAATTACGTTGCTGAAGTTTTGGTTTTATTGATTACTAGCGACCCGCCCCGGCTTCGCACAGGTGATATATTATGCATGTATTGTACATATAAAACTTTCTCTTGAATCACTATCTGTTAAAAAAAACTGCATCAAAATCCGTTGTGTAGTTTTAAAGATCTAAGCATACATAGGGATATAGGGACAGAGAATGCGACTTTGTTTTATACTATATACGTAGTGATTTTCTTGTATTGATTATTTTCTTCTTACCTTACTGTTTTCTGTTATTGATATCCGTTGTTGTTAAGAGACTGTCTATGTTTACTTAAAATATCTTCGATTCTTAAACCTAGTACGTATATAACTTGATACATCTTCATTCAAAACAATGAACAATAACATTAAAACACAATTAACACCTACGATTTAATCCGACGGAAACCATTCCATGGCTATTTTTAGAAGCGATAAAATAACAGGATGATTGCCGAGTTGTTATGCGCTAAATATAGAAACGCATAGTTTTGTTTTGATGTTTACATTAATATTATCAAGAGGAAAGATTTGTTGTTTTGTCGGTAACGAATAAACTGAAAAACTACTGGTCCGATTTCAGAAATTCTTTTGCCGTTAGAAAGGTACTTTATCAGTGATACTGATACAGACACTACTCTACTGATACTGATACAGTGATTGAGTAACATAGGCTATAGAATATACCCGTGCGAAGGCCCCAGCTTCGCATGAGTTTAGGACCGCTAGTATAATATAAACTGCCTATTAAGTAGTACAAACTAAGGTACTTCTAATTATTTCATAATGATTTTTTTTTGTTCAGCACACGCTGAGCCAACCCCTATTTCGGCGCAGGGCATGGAGGCAGAGTCACTTACCACCCTTTTTTTATTTTTTTGTATCACGTACCTCCATGTTAAATTGTTATTGTTTTCTGTCTGTTTATTTTATTTTATACTTTTGTGTACCTGTGTCTAAATAAATGTATTTCTATTTCTATATATTGTGAAATAATTTGGTATCCAGGATACCATGTTTACCGCGTCCATTTAATACGTTTTTAGCCATAATTTACGACGTTTCATAATTCATTTATTGTTTGTCAATCAGGTAATTTTACAGTCAGTACATAAGACTTATTTTAGAGCGCTGGATTCTGCCGCTTAGGCCTATAAACATTTTAGATACATTGATAAAATTTTCAATCGCGTTTTAATCCGTGGACCGTGGTCACGGGATGATTTCTTCAGTAGGTAGTAAAGAATGCTTTATACTTGTGACAAACCATTGAAACAGTCTCATAATTGGTCAGAGTTAGCTGATAATTAATAAACAATAATATTATTTATAAATAATATATAAGACGAACATAATCGACCAAATCTTGAGTTTAAGCTGAAGTTTGGACGTAGGAGTAGAGTACACTTGAAGTTCATACTAAATAAAACGTGTGAGTAATTAACATACAGTGAACCTATTTGTTAGGGAGGGGTTTAGTAAATCGTTCATAAAGCTGTTCACATTATTGTAATTGTAAGTAGTGGACCATTTTAGGCTGTTGCGGTTGAAGTGAGGTATAAAATTGGTTGAAGTCATCCAATTTCTTTGATTAAATGTATTTTGGATCCAATATACATTCTCTCTCTCAACAGCCTATATTGGTCCACTGTTGGACGCAGGCCTCCCCCTAATAAGAGCCTTATTGGTCATATCTCATGGGGGGGTAATGCCCATAATCCCCACGATAGGCATGCGAGTTGGGGATCGCAGTTCGGTGGTAGATTCAGAGCAAGAGCCGCTGCTGCCCGTCCCCGGTTTATGTCACTTAGTCGCCTCTTACGACACCCACGGGAAGAGTTGGGGTGGTGCAAATTCTAAGCCGCCACTACGCGGCTAATTTTGTACCAATATACATATTGGTATAAAATTTTGGATGAGTGGTATGATTACCTAAGCCTAGGATTAATATTGCGTTGTGTTTGTGATTTACTTACTATGGCGCATCGACCCAAAGAGGGTCTTGGCCTCCGACACAATAGAGCGCCACCGGCTGCTGTCATGTGCCGCTCTCACGGGTTTTCCTTGGAGCACCGGTTGGCCAACGAGTAGAGATAGAGATAGATAGAGATAGAGAAACATTTATTGACAAAACTCATTTACAGCACAGACAAAAATGTTACTACATATAAAAGAAAAAATAACATTAAAGAATATAATCATAATTATAAATGTATGGTACCAAGTAGGTACCATACATTTAAAATTATTTTAATTGAAAAGTGTAGGTAGGAGGAGCATACCCACCCAGCCAGCTGTAGTGTGAGTAGTCGCTAGGCCCAGGTCGTATAGACGAAGTGGAGAAGAACCTTCGCTCACTTTAAATCTTCACACCGGACTGGATGGTAGATTTAAGGTTAATAAAACTATTTATCTCTTAACTGTGTTTTTTTCAGGAGTATAAACTGAACCCGCGCCTCCCAATCGACTGGCCCGACAGCGTGAAACCAGAAGACGAGCCCTCCTGCGGTTTCAACAACGAGAAATGTCCCAAAGACGACTCTCAGATAACTTCTCTAGTCGTCGCAGGGACGCTGGCGGTCACGCTGTTCTGTGCGCTGGTGGTCACCGTCAGCATCTACCGGAAGTGGAAGATCGAGCAAGAGATAGAGGGACTGCTTTGGAAGATAAACCCGTGTGAGATTGCTGGATATCTGGGCAGTGGACTTATTTGCTCGCCTAGTAAGGTGAGTTTTGCATTTCGCTGTTCATTTGTTTGTTGGAATTACCGCCAGAGGTAGCTTTGGTTCTTGTCATATCTCTTATCAATTTCCACCTATCCAAAGGTTGTCTGGAAGAAATCGCTTCTATGCGGCAAGGCCGACCATTGTACTTTTACATTTCATGTTAATGTCTGTGTTTTGTGTATTAAACAATAAAGAGATCTATTGTAGATGTATTGTATTGTATTTCTATGATCGATCACTTTGTGATTATTTGGTTATTCACAACAGACAACCAAATAATGATAATAATAACTTGATAAGCCATCACAAACAGAATTATACTTTATGAAGACTTGTTCAGAAATAACATTTTTGTTTATTGTATTCTATCTCATAGACAAGTGGAAATTTCTAGAACTATTATTTTGATAGGTCAATTTGTAGCCTATGAGAACCACCAACTGGTAGCTTAGTGCCTAATCTATTTGTATCTTAATCTCTTAATTAATTAATTAATTTAATTGCAGTTAAGTTTAGCCAGTGGTATATCGTGCGAGAGCAAATGTTGTACGCAAATATTCACTACCACTGCGCAGTACAAAGGAAATGTTGTCAGAATAAAGGAGCTGAAATTCTCCAAAAAGAAGGTAAACAAAAACTAACTTAAACTTTGTAGGTTTTCTGGACGACCTCTGTGGCGCAGTGGGCGAAGGTTCGCCTGCGACGCAGGAGATTGCGGGTTCGATTTCCGCCTCGGGACAAATGTTTGTACAAATGTTGATCTGCAGATATTTGTTTTTTCTCTGGTCGTTTTATATGTATAATAAAAAAAAATCTAACTACAATATATAGTACTTAAATACGTATATCAGTTATCTAGTACCCATAACACAAGCTCTGCTTAGCTTGGGGCTAGATAATGCTGTGTGAATTGTCCAGCATTATTTATTTATCTCTGCTCCGGGCTGTGTCCATTAATGCGGGGACCGGAGATTTTGGCTATATCTACCACTGAAATTGCATAAAATTTTCGCTCAGTTTTAGTCGACCAATGGTATTGCTTAGAATCTCCGCTCCACTGCCGCGCTCCTCGTCAATTTATCGGCAGTGTTAATTTTCAACCGACGAAAAAACGGAGGATTTTCTCATGTCGACGTATATTTTTTATTATGTTAGACCATGCATAATTTTTTACAGCGTAGTCCAATTTTGTTGATTCTTTCACTATTGTATAGAGAATGATCCCGAGGTGGTCCTATATAAATTGTATTCCCAAGGGATTAGTATTTATCCCGCAAAAATTAAAAAAACCGCCCTAGCTACCACCAAATGTTCGAGACATAGATTAATACTATTTACCGAAATTTGAAGTAGGTTTATAGTTTTTTTAAACAGGCCAAACATCTATTGAATGTTTTTTTACAATCACCTTTGTTTGACCAAAATTAATGATGCTAAAATGTGCTTCACTTAAATTAAAGCCTTGGTACTGAAAGATTAGGGTATGTTTCAGGATATTTCAAGAGATGTTATGAAAGAGATGCGACTCCTAAGAGAGCTACGTCACGATAACTTGAACTCTTTTATTGGAGCTGTAATAGAGCCAATGAGGGTACTTCTGATTACAGACTACTGTGCCAAAGGAAGTTTATATGTAAGTTATTTAAGTTAACCTATTTCACTTATTGTTTTTACTTGAAGATACATAAACTATTACTACTTTGAGATGGAAGTGGATGACCGAATCCGAATCCATGAGAGTTAGAGAAAAGTTATGAACGGAGCAGTCACCATTACCACGATTTATGAGAAAATAAAAACTGTACATATTTTTTGCACTGATTTCTTTATAAAATTTAAGGAAATTCATAACGAATTAATGTTTTATGGAGGATTAACCCCACTAAAAGGCAGGCTTTGTATTGTATCCTGGCTAGAGCAGCAAGTAGTCGAGTGTTTCGAAATGATTCTATAAAATTTTCACACTGCTGCCCGGTATTCAAAGTAAAATTGAAAAAAAAAATACCATTTCCCGTCATTTTCAAAAATGCATTTCTTTGCAAAGATTTAAGCTTATCAACAACAGAAGCTATTGGTGCCAAAATGCAGTGCAATTTTCCAACAAATCCAGGTTACAATTTTTGACACTTTTCTCTAGCTCTCAGGGTATCGGTTTTTGCCATCGACTCCCATCTCAAAAAGCCACCCTGTATAGCCTGCCTACTCAGAGAATACGATGAGGTGGGATGTTAGAATGACATCATCTCTGCCGCTCCGTTGTCCCGCTTCGGATTCGAACTGAGTAGAGTCTATTTTAAATCTCCAACACGAAATTTCGTGTTTACTTTCGGCAAATTTGTGTAATCTAATACACCGAACTATAGAACCAATTATCACAAAAAAAAGAAACGATACAACCGGTTGCGTATTTTGGAGAATTAAAATATGGCGTCCGGACCGGATGTCACGGACACCTTTCTGCCATAAGCCAATGAGCTTTATTCAATTTAAGGTTATCAGTAAAGGAGTAATTAATAGTTTTCTACATTTTTATTTCAGGATATAATTGAAAATGAAGATATCAAATTGGATAGAATGTTTATATCTTCGCTGATACATGATCTCTTAAAGGTAATAATAATTGTAGTTATTACATATATTTTTTATCTGAGGTTTGCTTTTTTATAGACTTCCTTATGTTATTATTTATTTTATTTCAGGCTATGATGTTTATTCACACGTCACCATTAATATTTCACGGTAATCTGAAGTCATCGAATTGTGTTGTCACATCCAGATGGATGTTACAGGTTGGTATTCATTCGATTTTATTACCCCTGGTTGTAAGCCGGGAGGAATCCCTACCACCAAAGTGCTGTCCTGGTATTATTATCCAAAGATTTAGTTAACTAGTACTACGGTAGCATAAACGTGAAGGAAATTCGTATGACATTGTCCAATCGTCTCTGTATCTCCTTACAAGTTCTGCTCTCCTGGTAGGTACTTTGAATGCTAAAAATACTTAGATATATTTAGACAAAAGTTTTTTAATAACTATCCAAGGTTGTTAGTTATTACTACTAGTTATTGCTTTATTTTTTTTTCTACGCTACTAACAATAATCAAACTGTAAATGCGTCTCATTCTGTCCCTTACGCTCATTCGTCTGAAATCTCTGTATGATTTTGCTCTAATTCCGGGTTGCGTGTGTGTTAGACAGAGTAAGAAAGATTTCCCCTTTTCATTTGACTGTTCTCTTTTTGTACTTTGTCATGGGTACCTATTTTGTGGTCTCTAAAACTAAACTTGATTTTTCAGGTTACCGACTTCGGTCTCCATGAATTACGTTATTGCGCGGAAAATGATTTGATAGGAGAGCATCAATATTTTAGAGGTATGATATTGTATATTCATATTTTATCTTATTGGTATAAAGAAATAATGTTTCGATAGTACTAATTTCAATCTAAAACTGCCACGTATTTAAAAAGATGCCATGCATCAGACTTAACCGGTCTATATTCAAAGTTTGAAGATCAATTTATTTATAGTGTTTTTTTGTTGCCAGGCTTATTATGGAAATCGCCGGAGCTACTGCGCGAATTGGACAACCCTAATGGAACCGTCGGCGGGACGCAAAAGGGGGATGTGTACGCATTCGGGATTATACTTTACGAGATTATCGCCAGACGAGGCCCGTTCGGGGTCACAGCTATGGAACCCAAAGGTAAGGGACTTAATAACACTTTACGTAAATTGGTCAGCTTTGTTTTGAGATTGAATTGTGAATTGAGGCATGGTGCGAACTAATCAACTTTATACCTGCTTCAAACATATGTTACGTAGGTATCTAATTCTTGTTCAGTGTATCACGTTAGGTCAATCCTAAGTAAAAAAAAACAAAAATCTGCAAAAAGAATAAGAAATTCCGTAGTTTTTAACCTCAAATAAAGCATGCATCCAAGCATGTGAGTTTAATTTTTTTGTTATTGCGATTTGTTGACCTAATTCGTAACATAATGACAAAGAGTCGTGTGGTGCATAGGTGGCTTACAACTTGCACCACCCCAACTCTTCCCGTGGGTGTCGTCAGAGACGACTAAGGGACATACACCTGGGGACGTGCAGCAGCGCCTCTTGTAGAATAGATTTACCACCGAACTGCGACCCCCAACCCCTTATATAATTACCCCCCCCGGTAATACTGCGCAAGGTGCGCGGGCAGCGCAGACCCGATCACTGCTGTGGCAATCTTTGAGAGAGGCCTAAGTCCAGTAGTAAACATACATTGGATGATGATAAATTCTTATCATCAAAATCTTAATCTCCTTCCAGATATAATAGACCGCCTAAAGCGACCAAAACTAGACGGCGAAGAATACTTCCGCCCCGATACCAGCATCATCGAGGCAGCTCCCGAGGATGCCTTCATAGTGTCGTGCATGCGGGACTGCTGGGCCGAGGATCCCAACGCCAGGCCCGACTTCCCGACCATCCGGAGCCGGCTGAAGAAACTCAAGTCGGGGAAGTAAGTCACATTTCATTTTGCTAATATCCCAGATATCGAGGCAGTTCCCAAGGACGCCTTTATAGTGTCGTGCATTCGGGACTGCTGGGCCGAAGATCCCAACGCCAGGCCCGACTTCCCGACAATACGGAGCCGGCTGAAGAAACTCAAGTCGGGGAAGTAAGTCACATTTCATTTAGCTAATATACGAGACACGATAGCAGCTCCGTGGATACCCTCATAGTATCGTGCATGCGGGACTGCTGGGTCGAGAATCCCAACGCCTGGGCCGACTTCCCCACCATACAGAGCCGGCTTAAGAAACTCAAGTCGTGGAAGTAAGTCATAATAAAGTATGAGTCCATACTGTCCGAATAAAACGAGGTCTTGGGAAATCATCTACAATCTACTCTATGGGCTAACGACATAACAGCAGTCGCAGGGAGTCGACGAGTGTTGGCGGCTCAAGACTGCTATTTGGGGAGTCTATCCATAAATCCATTAGCCCACAAACGTCCTCCACTGGATAAATCCCTCGGAGGAAGTTTGTGAGCTGATTGATATGATGATGATGACTCCGCTCCGCTCCCCTCCGCTTCAGTAGAAAGAACAGAAAGCTTAAAAGCAGCGAAGCTGTACCAATATTAAGCAATCTTGAATTGCCATAAAATCTCTTCTCTTTAGTGGAAGGGGATTTGTCAACTTGTTAATAAAATTATACAAAACCAGAAAAAGCGTGGAAAAGCGGATAGGAATTAATACAAAAGTGGGGTGCTCCTCATCAATGGACAGATACAGTCCGCAACTCCGCTCTGCAGTACTCTCTCGCTCCGCGTCGATAGACTGGCAGCCTTAAGCATGCAAAAGTAAAACGTAAAGAATTCTAGTAGTAGTAGTAATATAGGTTTGTAGAATGCGTCAGACTGGAAATAAAGTTTCATGAACTTAGTTTAGTAATCGTAAAGTGATTTTGTATCACTTAATAATTTCTGTTTCAAAATGAATTCTCGGTAATAATATTTCGTAATTTAAATGTGATCTGATAAGATTAACACAGCACAACTTGTGAGTTAGAGCACGGTTCAATGGTAAACAGTTCTGCATTGCAACGTAAAAGTTTAACACTGTTTATGTTGTCCCCAGGTCTAGAAACATAATGGACCAAATGATGGATATGATGGAGAAATACGCCAACAATTTAGAAGAACTAGTCAACGAGAGAACGAGGCTGCTCATCGAGGAGAAACAGAAAACCGAAGATCTTCTACATAGGATGTTACCAAAGTATGTATCGACACTATTCTTTTACTTATTCGGTTCAATTTAGCAGTGACGAGAAATAGTGACCAGTATAACGGGATATCGCCTTAAATTCTAGGTAAATTTTCATAGTTCCAGATATTGATGTGGATTATTAATGTTTTGTGAGGCGTTTTCCAAAAAAGTAAAAATACCTAATATCTGGCGCTGTTATTTCGCGATATAATAGAATTTGTCATTGGAACGTCATGCATGTCCAAAGAGACACGCGATGTGTTCCAAAATTCAATTACAGCGCTCAAAATATTTTGCGTTCCAAATTAGATATCACGATATATTTTGTACTATCAAGTTCAACTTGTTGCTATCAATAATTTGGAACGGTCATGAACGCGCTCACGAGTTGCGGTGTCAATGTGGGTGTCAATGTCATTATATTAACTTATTCTGGGTACGCTAAAATCGATGTCGCACTCACAAGCGTTACGTATAACCGTGAGCGTTACAACGAACGCCCCGTTTGACGTCTATCAGTCATCGATAAAGCCTAATGTCACTTTTGATACTTCCACTTTCACTAGTGGACAAAAAATTGAAGCGAATAAAATCAATAACATCTTATTTCTTATTTGATAATAATGACTATTTGTAAACCTGTTTATAGTATTATATTTGACGTATCTAACTAAGTGTTTAGTTTGTAAGCCTAAAGAAATAAAGTTATTGAATTTTGAATTTTGATAGAGGCGCTCACAGTGATTTCGGTTTGCGACAAGGCCGGTGATATAGCAAAATGGCGCATTTAATGCCGTCATCTATGACGTCACACAAGACATCGTTGTCGTGCTAACAATAATACGGAATGCTTGTGAGCGCGATAACATCGATTGATTGAATGGATGATTGATGAATTGGCGTGATTCGGAACACGCCGAAGGTATTTAAATTTTAGGGGCCCAATTCTTTCTATTCTGAGATACGATTAACATCGCTGATCAGTACCTTATTTTGCGTTCCAATTTCGAACAACTGTTAGGACATCGTTGTCGCGCTCACAGTTAATACGGAACGCTTGTGAACACGATAATATCGATTCTAGCCTGATTCGGAACACACCGAAGGTCTTTTAATTTTACAGACCCAAGGTTTTTTATTCTGTGATACGATTAACATCGCTGATCAGAACGTAAAATACCTACGTTCCAATTTCGAACAACTGCTAGGACATCATTGTCGCGCTCACAGTTAATTTTGAATACGGAACGCTTGTGAGCGCGATAATAACGCTATAAAAAAAATTATAGCGTGATTCGCGGAACACACCGAAGGTCTTTCCAGAGTCATAGGCCCTCTTTCCAGTCTGGTCGAACTAATCGACCAATATTTTATTAAAGAAAACGCCTCTATACGAAGTTTGAAGTATGTGTTTATTACCGTCGGCACAGGCAAGTCAAGCTTTGGTGGTCTAGTAACTTGCATGTACATGTTATAAATAACCTGTGTACATTTCACTTACCCTCCTTACTTATAAAAGTCTATTAACTTGAAGCAATGGCTGAGCAGCGTTTTTTTATTATTCTGGCTAATGTCAACGGAAGAAAACAAACGACTGTATGGCGGAAGTACACTCGCCGAGACATCCCGAGACAGACCGAGCCTTTGTATGAGCATGATGCTTTCGTCTTGTCTCAGCTACTATTCAAATGAGATAATTTGTGTACTGGTTTTGACAACCTCCGTCTGCAACGCAGGTGGTTGCGGGTTCGATTCCCGCCTCCGGACAAACTTTTGTACGATCTGCAGATTGTTGTTCAGGGTGTTCTGGGTGTTTTGTATGGATGTATGATAAAAAAACTACTGTAGTATAAAGTATTAAATATATCTATGTCTAGTACCCATTACTCAAGATCTGCTTAGCTTGGGGCTAGATGATGCTCTGTGAATCGTCCAGCATTTATTAGGATTATTTATTGGTTCCTCTCGTTAAGCTGTCGAGCCTTCGAAACATTCAACAAGCCGTCTCGACAATTGTGTACTGCGACCATTAGTTATTGCTTTAAGTTAAGAGAGGTTTATAAGTAAGACGGTTTGTTTTAAGCAGCCCGCTTAATACTTAACTATTGTTGTACTAATTCAAGGTTTTCTGTAAGATTGGTGTAAGCACAAAGACGCAATTACAACAAGCTGTTTGACATACCTGGACGGCGCGCGGTAATGTGCGCACTGCTTTACATTCGGTCCAAGTCTTCGTCTATAGGATAAGCGAACGCATCTTTTGACCTAGCCTTTAAGACGGTTCCCCGAGCCAAACTAGCGCCGCCACCTATTTTATCTTATTATTTCGTTTAACAAAGGTAATGTCAAAATTTTCAATGGACAGTTTGTGATACCTATTACAAGCTTTTTTAATGCATAGTTTTATTTTGTATGGTTTAGGAGGAGATGCAATAATTGAGTTTGGTGGCCACAAAAAGCAACATCTTATCTCTTCCTAAACTATACAAAATAAAACTGTGATAGAGGCATTAAAAAAGCTTGTAATAGGTATCACAAACTTTCCATTGAAAATTTTGACATTACCTTTGTTCAACGAAATAATAAAGATGAAATAGGAGGCGGCGCTAGTTAGGCTCGGGGTACCGTCTTAAAATTGAAAGACCGATTTAGCGAAATTGGGCTCTCCAAACTGATAGTGATAAGATACATTTCATCCTCAACGCTTCTGACATACCCACGGTATTAAATAATGAATTGCAACTGTAATTGAAAAAAATATTTAACGCTGGTTGAAACGATTCGTAAAAATAGGTTATTTTATATCACGTTTCCACCTGGAAATAGGCATAGACAAGAACGGGTTCACAAGTTTCTATTTCTCTCTGAAATTCTTTGAATATGTAAGGAAAGTAGGTTTCCTATTGGCTGGAATGGAAAAAAAACTATAAATTCCTTATAAAATTGTGACTAATAAAATATGTGCCCTCTAAAACCTAGCCATGCTGTTTCATTTACTAAACCCCTCAGTACAGTACCATCGACATGGACTTGGTGTAAAACAGTCGTACATACTCTTAAACTCAATGTATTCACTTTGTTGTACTTGTGTTCTTTTCCAGATAACGAGAATGAATCCATTATATCGTGAAAAATTTATTGAGGTAATTAACTCCCTATTGGTGATTGTAGTTACTGATTTGCCTTACACTGCAGGTGCGGGCTTATAGCTTATTCTGTGAGAATTTTCGATTGTTGACATCAACCTCTTACTTATAAAGCAACCAGACGCGGCTTGTGGTGGCGGCTAATACAATTCGTCAGCGCAACAACTGTTCGGAAGGCCGCGTCTGTCTGGAAGAAGCTTAAAACTCGTCTTAAGGCCTCGTTTACGGAGACGAGAGGTGTCGTGCGTTGCATCAGACGCGACCCGCACTGAATTCAAACATATGGCGTTGTAGAGTGCGAGAGAGAGAAGAGACTCCACGCCACTCGCGACGCGCGACAATAAGGCCTTAAGAGTCTTTATCCGCTTTCGATTTAATGCAATTGTTAAGCAGTGTTTTGTCTTTTTCTGACTCTTGAACGACAATGGAAGCAACTACATTCGGACGGCCGCCGACCAGTCAAAAACACTCGGGTGCCTACAATATACCTACCACCAGGCTATATCGCTGCCTTTGTTGTATCAATAGCAATAGCCATACGAAAACAAACGATTCTTAGCAATTGCCTAAAGATAGAAGAGGGATGAGTAAGGGAGTGATCCCAATATACTTGTGCGGCATTCGAGAGGTGGTATCAACAATCTAGGTTTTCACAGAATACCTACGCCTTGGCTGCAGTGGGATTGCACTGTGGTTTGATTCTCACTTGTTTCATTAACAGAGTTTGAGTAGATTAGTTAAGCTTGGGTCTCTTAATCAGCACGTAGTACGCTGGGTACTGTCACGTCTACTGTCTTTGCGGAGAAGCGGTCCTTTATTCTGTAATCTGTCTCTTCTCAGCACGGACAGTCGACGTGACAGCATGCAGCGTACTGCATGGTGATACAGGAGACCAAAGCTCCAGCTTGCTTGGGGTGTGGTAATTGCGGTCTCGTTCTGCCATTGTCGGTGATGGTGTAGATACGTTTCATGCCGTCTTACACGGCAATGCCCATGTGCGTAAAGGTGATGTTACTTTGGGTAGTAATGTCTTCTCAAAATTTGTTTGGAAGCTAGTAGACCAATGTAATATTTTCCTTTCATGGCATGGACGTTGTGTAAATATAAATAGGCCTTCGCTTCGAAAATTACTGTAGTTTCTCGAATAAATTTGGAATACCAATGGCATGGGAGTAGGTATACTTTTGACAAAATATTTTCATCTCTTAGGTGATGGTGAAACTAACGAATTCTTCACTTTATGTTAATTATATTTACAGGTTTTGCTGAATGAGCATGGATTTAGTGTCTTTCTGACGTAGAGGTGATTCTAGCTTATAATAAAAAATTAGTATCATTTTCTATAGACACGAGTGATGTATTAATATAGGTAGAAAACACAAACCGTAGTTTATTGCAACCACACTAGAAGTGACGAATGAAGATGCATGAATTTTAGTAGATAATTAATTAAATAACTCATTTCTCTGATTTTATTGACCCTTTGAGATGCCCAAAGTTACTCAGGTCCGCATACCATACAAGTAAGTTATTTTTCATTTTCTACACTCCAACATAAAAATTTTGACACAACACCGATCTCCGTAATTGCGTTGTCTACGTCATCTAGGATCATTGGCACTTGATAAGTAATTATTTATTTACTAAACAGGTAGAACTTAGTTTTAAATCAAAAACATCGTTTTAGCGTCTACTTACTTTATTTACTTGAAGAGTTCTCTTTACATTCTTGTGCAAACTTTTATTAAGCCTAGGATCAACTTACACCGAGACGGTGCGCGCACTTTGATTCAAAATATAACTTTATTTACTACACAAAAAGGTACAAACTTGACATAGTACAACAACTTCCCGCGGAGCGTCGCAAGCGCTTGCGCTAATTTGTATTTTTTACGTAGTTAATTATCGTTGTAATTTAAATTAAACTGCGCGCAGCTTCGCGACGCGTCTCGGTAAGAGCTGACCCAAAGTTACTCACTACTTTTCTTTCACCTTAAATTAGTTATTTACTAGATTTTCCCTCTTTTCTCTCCTAAAATTACACTCAATTATAACGAAATATCCCGAATATATACCCGACCTATTAAGCCCTAACGTGAGAGCTAAATAAACAATAAACATCGCTAATAAGTGTCATTTTTCATTGTCCCAGGTCAGTCGCACGCCGTCTCACAACGGGTGAAGGAGTCGAACCGGAGTCATTCGATTCCGTGACTATTTACTTCAGCGATATAGTCGGGTTTACCGCGATGTCGGCCGAAAGCACGCCGCTACAGGTCGTCAACTTTCTGAACGACCTGTACACGGTATTCGACAGGATTATACGAGGATATGATGTGTACAAGGTGGAGACGATTGGAGATGCCTATATGGTGGTAAGTTCCATGATTTGGGGACCAGCACTATCTTTATAAAGAAAGTTATAAATTCTTTAAACGTACTTACAATAGAGCATAGACTGTAGTCGGATTCATAAAATTTAAATACAAATGGAAATAATATTGTGTGAAATTGTTTCATTCCAAGAGTATGCACTCGTCACTCTTACTAACATGGATATGGACAGCCATACTAATATTATAAATTCGAAAGTAATTCTGTCTGACTGTGATCTTTTGACGACTAAACTTAGGATAGGAGATATCAAGGGGACATTACACTTACATTAGTGACGACCTCAGTGGCGCAGCGGGCGAGAGTCTGCCTGCGACGCAAGAGGTTGCGGGTTCGATCCCCGCCTCGGAACAAATTTGTGTACGATCTGCAGAAATTTGTTCCGTTGGTCTGGGTGTTTTCTATGTATAATAAAAAATATCTATCTATGTAATGTATAATATTACGTATATCAGTTATCTAGTACCCATAACACAAGCTCTGCTTACCTTGGGGCTAGATAATGCTGTGTGAATTGTCCAGCGTTATTTGTCCAGCATTATTTATTTATTTATTAGGCTAATTCTATCCCCAGAAAAATACCTGCGAAGCTGCAAGTGGATGCAAGTTAGTTGTATCTAAAATTTAAAGACTATAATTTTAGGACTTGCTAGACTAAGCCCCACTTGCACAACAATATTTAAATGTCTAATTTTGATTAACTTTGACGTATTTGTATGGTTTGACAACTCACTAATCAAAATTAAGAAAGTTAATTATCGTTGTGCAAGCGGCACTAAGTGTTCTAAAAGTTCTATAAAGTGTAGGAAACTAAGTTGCAGTTATTTTTTCAGGTTTCAGGACTCCCAATCAGAAACAACGACAGGCACGTCGGAGAGATTGCGTCGATGGCGTTAGAATTGCTAAATGCAGTGAAAAGTCACAAGATATCGCATAGACCCAACGAAACACTCAAACTTAGAATAGGAATACACACTGGTAAGATATTAAACTGCGCAGTCCAAGGCTCAGGCTAATACGCCCAGCAATGGCTCGGCAAGGGCTATAACGCCCAGCTGTTGGACAGAGTTAACTCTGGACATTGGTCAAGAGTAGCTAAGCCTTCGTAGGTTGATGAACCCATTCGTTCATTTATGTTTAAACATAAATGAACGAATGGGTTCATCAACCTCAACAGCCTTAAATAGCACTGCTGGATGCAGGCCTCCCCCTGTTTTTTATATCTCATTGGGGTAATGCCCATAATCCCCACGCTGTGCATGCTGATTGGGGATCGCAGATTGGTGGTACATATATACTGCAAGAGGCGCTGCTGCCCGCCCCCCTTTGTATGTCCCTTAGTCGCCTCTTACGACACCCACGGGAAGAGTTGGGGTAGAAGAAGGGATGGGTTAAAAATTGGAAATTAATTGTCTAACATTCATAATTTACGCATTTTATGATTTTCTGTATTGTAACGTAGACCAGAGCCTGTTTAAGCTGTTCAGTGACCATGTTCTCAGTATCTTACAACTAAAATTATGTAAATGAACACTAAGTCATGAATGATTATCGAACCATTACAATTTTAACAGAAATTTTCGTACATAATATGTTCGTCAAATTTAAACGAATGAAGCTGCTAATTGACCGTTTATCTTAATAACACCACCGACGTTGTCAATTTGATCAAACTACAAACATAAACATGAATATAACTTAGTGTATTGCAATTCCAGGCGCCGTAGTAGCTGGTGTTGTCGGCCTAACCATGCCGCGATACTGTCTATTCGGCGACACAGTCAACACAGCGTCCCGCATGGAGAGCAACGGCGAACCTCTGAAGATACACATATCGCCGAGCTGCAAGCAAGCGCTCGACAAACTCGGGGGCTATGTGGTGGAGCCGAGGGGCATGATACCGATCAAAGGAAAGGGACATGTAAGTTGATAGTCTAAGCTACTGTGTTGGAAACTGCTGAAGATACACATCGCCAAGCTGCAAGCAAGTGCTCCACAAACTCGGGGGCTATGTGGTGGAGCCGAGGGGCATGATCAAAGGGAAGGGGCAAGGGAGTTGAAATTCTCGAACGTTAGCTTTCCTACAGAGTTGTGATTGCAAACCGTTAAAGATACACGTATCGCCGAGCTACAAGCAAGCCTGCGCCGTCTGTCTGTCCATCCCTCCGAGACAAATTTTTAACAGAATACATGTTCACGGTTGTCTGGTAGATCGCTCTTGAGCGATAAGACCGCCAATTGTTACATATTTGTTTTTTACTTCTTTTATTTTTGTTTTTTATGTATATTTATGTGTGCAATAAAGCATTTTCTATCTATCTATTTCTGTTATAATAAAACTTACAACGTACCACGACAAACATTAATTTGCAAAGTCCTCAACTCAACAGTTCCCGTCTATCTCATTACTAGGCCAGACAATTAATGCTCAAATAAAGGTACAGAGAGAAATGTTTGGAACACAATGTTGGGCTTCTTAACTTTGTTTGGATTGGTTAGGAGGTGCACATATCAAAAGTCCTCGCCCGTAACCCTTGAGCCGGGGTGAGGTTTGACGGTCCAATTATTGCTGTTACGCTTATATCTCGAAAACTATGCGTCCTAGCGACATGAGCACTCATACAAAAAGAAATTGAATAAATTTGCTACAAGTTTTACTCCGTCAAGTTTTTCGTTATCTTGCATAGTTTTCGAGATATCTGCTCTTAAAAGTCTGTAATTTTGGAAAAAACATTTCAGCCTCACATTTGTTATGGTTAAACAGGTCTCCCTCAATGTCTATAAGTCATTCTTGAAATCGCTGGCCACCATCAAGCTTCATTTGTTGTCTTCCTCCCGCCAAGGGAGCAGTAAACAGCATTCTCTCCGAACATTCCACCATGCCCAGATGTTGCTGGGAAAAGCCTCCTCAGATGTAAGGGTGGAAGATTGAGAACAACTGCCAGGTTCCAGTGCACAGTGAGTTAGCAGCTGCACCGGAAGATATCCTGAAAATGATTTTCTGCCGATGCAAGAAAGACTGTGCAAGCGCGAAGTGTGGCTGAAACATTTCCCTCTGTACCTTTTCTTTGCCTGGACTTTCGTTACCGTGTTTTCTTACTTCTTGACACGGTTGACACCTGATTAGGTATTTGCATCTTCATATAATGTACAATTTCCTATATGCAACGCAGGTGCAAACATTCTGGCTGCTGAGTGCGACAGAGAAGGCTATACAGAAGAGGGCGGTGGAAGGCGAGGAGCGGCCGCTATTTCGTCGGCCCCGAAGAAGCCCAAGGCTCGCTGATTCAAGACATCCATCACTTTCAGGTGTGATAGAACTCTAAGGTTTTTATTCTGATTTTGCGAAGTATAATTATACCGAATGAAATAGGTTGACGAGCGCAGCGAGCGTGCTTATTTGAGTATTCATGGGTGATTTGTTACTCTGGCCATTAGAAATATTTAAAACAAGGTATAATAAATGATGAAGTCAGATGAAGGTTGGCAGGAAGTTAATGTGCATACAGGCCTCCATGTCCCACAGCCATGGGGCATAGACGCCATACCCATGTCTATGTGACACCCTATTTCATACAAGCTATAATATAAGAAATGTTTTAGGTGGCGTCCGACAACGCATAGCGAGCACTGAAGCGGGCATGCGCGGCTCTCGCTGCTCTCTGCCGGCGCCCTGCGCGGCGTCGACACCGCCTTCTCAACGACGCATGCGCACCGATAACACACGGCCTAGGTAACTATACTACATAGCGAGCACTGAAGCGGGCATGCGCGGCTCTCGCTGCTCTCTGCCGGCGCCCTGCGCGGCGTCGACACCGCCTTCTCAACGACGCATGCGCACCGATAACACACGGCCTGAAAATGCGAGTGACCAGTGTAAATGATTAGTAAAATCAGCATGCAAGTGGATGAACTTTACTGTCACTGATTACTAGCACTTGTCACCAGCTATATCTACAGGGGAAACATTGAAGTTTATCCAAACCGGTTCCTGTTGTTTCTTTTCTTTTTAAGTTATTGATAATTATTTTAATCGGGTATGTCTGTTTCTAAATGTTTAAAGAGACTTATTATGCTTGACTTTAAATAATAAAATACACGTAATTACTTACCCTTAGAGAAAACCAAAGCTATATTGTTAAATACAATACAGTTTTAATGATTGCTTAGGTCACCGATGGCAAACGAAGCAAACAGCATTACTGCTCCTTCGAATATAGAGGCACCGCGTTCACGACCGCCCTTATTGTAAGTGCTCGATAGTAACTGTTACTAATCGATGGTGTTTGTGGAAACATGCTTATTGTGATTTTCATGTTCATGAAACATTAATATTAATATAAATGTCCGAGCCGCATATGGCCACAACGGCGGCCAGTCTCAACGGAGGCAAGCCACGTCCGCAGGGTATGGGCTATCAACTCATCAACATGTTATGCTTGCGTGTCGTTTTCAAGAACCAATTTTTTTTCTTGTATGTCAGTCAGTTATTTGCCTTTTACCCCCGTGTGTTTGTCCGGCTTTAGGCAAATAGTTCAAATACCAGTTGAGGATCAGTTGAACTACCTGTAGATTGTTTGCAACAGTCTGCAGTAGGTCAAAGTTTCAATTGTAAATACTCGTAGTTCTAATTTGTTTCTATTATTTGATTGTGTTTATCAATTATTATTATATTGTAATATCTCTAACAAACATCATAACATAATACAAATTCGAAGCACGGTACATCAAGTAAAGGAACTTATCAGCATATTTTTAAAATTAGTATCTAATCCGGTTCCACTGGTTGATTGCACCTTTATCTAAGTATGATCGGCATAGTCCATATATTAACGGATACATTTTATTTCCAGACACGCTCTAAGCTCGATCGCATCATCAACAGCCTGCGAGGGCGAATGCGACTCTCTGGGCTCGATGGCGGGCGCTGCAGGCTTGGCCCTGCGAGGTGCGCGTTCGTTAGACGCCCTCGCAGCCCCGCGTCTAAGACGGGGCCACACCACACGGTCTCTCGACGCTGACCAACCTGTCTCCACCGTTTGCGGCGACCCTGTATTCAACGGAACGATCGTGGGCATCTTTACCGATGACCTACCAAGACGCCAGGAAACCAGTCCGCTCCTCCGCAAAAGCAGCTTATACAACAAGCTCGATAGACCGCGTCGCAAGGTTCATGACGCGTCGTATATAGAATTCTACAAACGCTGGCGTAGCTTGGAGAATGTGGCGGATAATAAGGGGGACAGGAAGCTGCCGCGTTTCGCTATTCGGTCGTGGCTTCTAGGGTTCTTTGGAGGAGCTCCTCGCGGGTCTAGCGCCTCCTTACGTCGCGCTCCGCCCCTGCTAGACCGTGAGTCCGCTGTGTGATGATGTAAAATTATTTTATCTGCTTTGTGATTGAATTTTCTGGCACAGGAGATTGAATACGGCATTTTTAGAGTAAAGTTGCAAAGAATTTCTTATGGTATTTACATAATAACGAATTTGAATGAATCTGAGGTCTATAGGCGTCGTAGTTAAATAGGGATTGCCGCATTACGTCTGCTGTGTCGAGAAGTTAGAGTGGTCCGACACGCGTGAAAAACAAGGCGGATTTTAACTATTTTCTAGGTTCTACAAGTAATTAGATTGCGCGCCTTGTAAGCAAACTAAAACATACGTTCAATCAAATATAGTTTTCGAGTCTATTGACATATTCTTGGTACTAAAACTCTTAATGCCAATAGAATCTAAAACCTTAATTGATTCGTTATTTGTTTTATAACACATTTGGTCGTAAAGGGTCTCTTATTTCATCAATTTCAATACCGTAATGTATCTCATTACGTACTAGTGCGGTAATGTAATGTAAAACGCACGGTATATCACAGTGAAAAAATTCTATGTCTATGGTTTATCAAGATGCTCCGTCTAAAACGAACGGTACTTTTTTAAATCTTAGCAGAGTTTTTATGTCAGAAAAGTGGTCAACCAACATTTTATGAATAGAATTAACTTTAGGAGATAAAATATAATAAATAAACATTTAATTCTTTATTTTAACTAATATTGGACATAAATTACAACCTTATCTGTAACAAAACACAAAAATATTAATTTTACTTTATTAGTAAAACTGGCTGTTTTTATGCCTTAGCATTAAAAAAACGCTGATGCGCGCGCATCGCTAATTTGTGAACAAGTAAAAATTATTCCATTCGCGCTTTTCGCTGTAGGTATTGTTTTTACTTGAAAATGTCATCAAGTAATGATGAATTTAGTAATTCAACACTGCCAGAAGTCTCAGAGGCAGCGAAAAAGGCTACTCTAAGCCTCTTGTCTGAAAAATCGACCAATAGATATTTACAAGCGTATGAAATTCATTCTAAAGTCCGAGTTACATTTATTTCCTCGCAAATATGTTATAAAACGTCGTATGACAAACGTGCGCTTTGATAATTACAGCCTCTGCTTTCTTGTAGCAATATCGTCTCGGCTGTAATTTTCAACTTACCGCACTTGTATCATAATGTACTATTAACGTGGGTTCATAGCGAATGACTTACAATGTGCGCAAAACTTCTTATCTGCTATCTAAATTAGTTGTAGAACCTAAAAAATTGTAAAAACCACGTTTTTTTCACGCGTTGCACCATCTTGTGGTGTGTGCGAACTTCTAAGCTCCCATACAAACATACTTTCTGAATCATTTGGAAACTACGTCCCCAATATTAGTGAAATTTTGCATACATAACCGGATAAGAAATAGCATTGTTTGCACCGTTATAGGTTAAAAGAAAATCAAAATTATCATTAAATGAGAGCAAAAGTAGTAATTGCTTGAAAATTAATTGAAATGAATTTTCGGTCCCATTTAATGATGATTATGTATTTTTAAAAACAAACGGTACAAAAAAATTATGTCTTATCTGATAATGTTTGCAAAATTTCACTGCAAAGTGTAGGTTTCAAGATGAATTGGAAAGTACGCTTCTATGTGAGCTTAGAGATTTTCACCCTCCTTAAGAGAGCTGTATAAACAAAGTCCGTGCAACATTTTTGGATATCAATGCGTCAGTCATTTTCTAAGATTAGGCCAATAATGTTGACATAACAATGTTATCTTCGTAGAGTAGCACTGTATATTAATTACCCTATTATATGTATGTATATGAACCGCTGCTGTAAATAATATGTGTAAGTAAAACGATGTTACCGTCAATTGTGAAATAAGAGTTTAATGTTATTAAATAATTTCTATTGAACGATTGTCTCTTAATAATACTGACGTAGATCACATTAACTTCTACTTAATTAATAAGAAATAGGAAAAAGAATAGGCTTCCTATTTCCTTAACAAAATTATCTAGTGTAGCATAATTTACTGTATGTGCACATTAGTTCGGTTGATCCGGCTCGAAGGACCAACTTTTTTCGAAAGATGGATGAACTGTATGACGCATTTACACAGCGGATCCGTTTTCACAGGACTGTTTTTTTTTCGGATCCTTCGCTACTAGACACAAATCGTTTACTGGGTCCGGAATACTGTCGTGTGTGAACTCAGTTCTACAAGTACATACGGAAATTTTTATCACGGAAAAAAACGGATACTGTAATACAGCATGGGTGCACATGCACCCATGCTGTATATGCATACAGTATCCGTTTTTACGAGCCAGATTCAACCGGCCCAATTCAATATTCCAATAATTGAAGAATTATTGAACTTATTCAATTATATTTAGCATTTGGAATGAAATTCATATTTAGCATTTAGAATGAAATTCATTCTATACAGCAAAATGTGCACATTACCTAATAGTAGAGCTCATTGACTAGGGAACATAATGCATCAGCGGGTAGATAAAATACCGGGCCTTCTTAAAACCATCAAGATATTCGACGCATTTAGACGATTCTCATCTTCCTCGGTAATTCTTCTAAATTCCGCCAGGTGTCATGTAAAAGCAAGCGATGGCGTACGCGCGATCCGTTTGCAATGACAGCTGTCATGTCATTTACTACCGCGTCGCTTCGTAGTTTTCTCTAAGGAGTTCTACTATGCATCAGCAAGTAGTGGTATTCCCGCCCCATCATCAGACGAACAGCCATTGATAACTAGTTTGATATCGCACGGTGGCGCCTCTATAAGCGGCGCGCAAGACGCGGCGGCTGGTGGAAGCGCTAGGCATTCTCTATGCTCTAGCATAGGGCCTTCTGTATGCTCTATGATCGGACAGGACACGCTGGTGTATTCATGGCGGAGATTCGGCGCTTCTAGGTGGTCGCTGCGCTGCGTGGGTGCTAGGCGACCTTCGCCTAAAACCTGTGGAGATAAAAAATCGACTTCAAATTCCTTACACAGTTTTTTGACGACCGATGTGGCGCGGTGGGCGATGGTCTGCCTGCGACGCAGAAGGTTGCGGGTACGATTCCCGCCTCTGGACAAATGCGTGTACGATCTGCAGACATTTGTTCAGGGTGTTCTGGTCGTTTATATATATATATAATAAAAATATATATCCATGTATTGTGTTATATTATGTATATCAGTTATCTAGTACCCATAACACAAGCTCGCTGCTTAGCGTGGGGCTAGATAATGCTGTGTGAATTGTCCAACATTATTTATTTATTTAGTTTTTGGGGACAAATGCTTATCCCTCAGAAATAGTTTCTTATGGGATCATTCTCCATGCAATAAATGGATTTCTTTACCAAATGGGCCGATGGTAATTAAGACAAATACATAAAAAATTAAGATGATTATATCCAAATTAAAATTTACCTCCATAAGATACTCGTCACTTCTATGATGCAGCACGTTATCCGTATGAGATTCTAAATGGTTCCCCGAGGCGAAGCGCAGTTTCTTAGGGGACTCCAGGCTGCAACACCTGTGGAGGCCCCCGACTTGGTTCTTCCAGTTCTTCGTTTTGAGGGAGCTGCGTTGGCCTCGCTTCTCGTTGCTGGGCTGGTCGTCTCTCTGGGCCCGTCGGCGGGCGCGCGCCGCGGAGGCCGCGGGTTCTTCGCCGCGGAGCCAATATGTCATCTGAAAAGAAGTATTTATTTTGCAATGAGAATATAATAAGAGATATCCGAAAACAACGCGTGGAAGCCGCGGACAGAAACAGTTTCTTCGTAGTAGTCTCATAAAGGAACCAGGAAAAGGATAAATGAGACTTATCCCAAACAATTCACTTGTGGAAATTTGTTTTTGAGATCGAGCGATGAGATCTTTATGAGAACAAAACAACGGATCTACCTTATTATGGATAGTATTTCGAAGGAGCAGTTATAATTTTTTTCTCACGCGTGCTTTTAGTCGAGATATTTTTACCAGACAGATTAAAGTAACATATGTACTTACTACCCAAATATGTCCCCATCGTTATGTTCTCATAGTCCTCTATATTTACCCGATTGAAAAAGGCTAGCAAAAAAAACGAACAGCGCAAAAATGGAAATTAGATAAAAATATCCAATTAAAATCGAGACAGGAACTTTTTTCCTTGTTAGGCATATTTTAGACATAATATTATTATAATAATATTCACCTGATCTCGCTTTCCCTTCATAGAAACGATCCCTCTTTCTTCCAATACGTAACCGCCTAACTTGTCTAGGAGAAGCTTACACGTAGAACTGCAGTGGATTTTTAGCGCTGAAAAACAAACATTTCAATTTCAATCCTACTCTAATGTATCGACGGACTATTATTCATTCATTAATGCTTTTGGAATATAGATAGATAAAATTTATAGTAAAACTTACGAGCTCCCGTAGATTCGAATCGACTGGCAGTGTTGACAGTATCACCGAAAAGGCAATATCGAGGCATTTTCAGTCCAACTACTCCTGCGCAAACTGGACCTGCATAAAAATAGGCATTTATCATTGCGAATCGATTCCCTACTTCATCATCAGCCTATATTAGTCCACTGCTGGACATAGGCCTCCCCTAATGAGCGCCATAGCGCCCTGTCTTCAGCTTACCCCATCCAGCTCATGCCAGCAGTCTGTCGCAAATCATCACCCCACCTGGACGGAGGGCGTCCTACACAACGTTTGCCTTGCTGAGTCGCGGTCTCCACTCAAGAACACGTTTACCCCAGCGGTTGTTGGTTCTTCTCGAGATAAATTCTCTACTTGGTGAGTTAAAACTCATATCAATCGGTATCTATCGTATGTCTTTTTTATTACGGGCCTCATAAGAATACAAATAGAATAGAGAGAGTTATGCACGGAGTCTCAGAATTGCGAAGAGCAGGGGCAGGAAACATAGCTTACATAATCGATGGTCGTTGGGGCCATAAAGTAAGCTGAAAACAGGGCGCTATGGCACTAATTAGAGGAGGCCTATGTCCAGCAGTGGACAAATATAGTTTGATGATGATGATGGGGCCATAATGCTCCAGTGGCGACCACGCACCGGAAGAAGTGTCTTCCGGTAGTACATAGTGATGTATGTAGGATGGGAAATTTCGAACCTATGGGTTCGAACCACACAGTTCGAAGGCCTACCTTATGAGGTAGGCCTTCGAACTGTGTGGTGCCGGCTTTGATAATTTTGCATCACCTCAACTCTTCCCGTTGGCGTCATAAGGGGCGACTAAGAACATACACCGGAGGGCGGGCAGCAGCATCTCTTCCAGAAAAGATCTACCACCGACCTGCGATCCCCAAACTACCTACTTGACCAGCATGGGGATTATGGGCCCTACCCCTATGAGATAATTAAGGGAAGGCTTGCGTCCAGCAGTGGACCATTATAGGCTGTTGACTTGATTTGGAGCTAGGCTCTCGATTATCTTCTGAAAGTCGCTGGAAATTGCTACATTTGGACAGTGTGCAGAGCCGGCCATATTGGCTTTTTGGGGAGGCAGGGTACTGCTATGTCCAGCAGTGGAGATTATTTGGCTGAGATAGTGATGATGGATGATGAATGTTACCTGAATGAATGCCAACTCGTAGCAACAGTCGATGCTCAGGTCTGTGCCGTACTCTGAAAGCTCTCGTGGCCGCTAGGAGAGCTAGCGCCATTGAAGCAACTTCACCCGCGTGTATGATGCCATTGCGGATTGGTAGTCCAGATACCTGAAGAAATAGTACATTGTACACCTAGGTGAGAACATGCCTGATTCATATCGAGTGTGTCACTACACCTACGAGGAAAAAAATTGCCAGCACTCAAAAAAAAGCTGTCCCTTGCTTTACGGTCGAATTAAAACGTAAAAAAGACAGCAATATTTTATGAATAACTCGAATAACTTCATACATTTTTAAACGTTCAGAATTTACACCAATTAAGTGTTTATTTTATTAATCAAGCCTCATTTTGTTTTGAAATAAAAAAAAGCAATAAAAATAATTGCCGCAATTAATAATAAATAAGAACAGATAAAATACTTGACCTAAATACATGTAAGTAAATTCATTTGCACATAATTTATTGAGCTAATTTCATCAGTGATTTTCGTCGGCTTCCTCACTAAGCTAGGCCCGTATCGAGGAAGCCAAACTACAATGTTCATGTTTTGTAGACAGGTAAAAGAAAAATAGTTTAAATAGGTAAAGAAAAAGAAGCAAATTGGGACGTAACTTACCACCATGTAAGCATCGCCGATTGTTTCGACTTTATAGACGTCGAAACTCTCCAATATCGAGTCGAAGCACGTGTAGAGATCATTCAAGAAATCTACCACCTAAAACAGACACAGAAATTAAAAAATCAGACATTGACAGAGCCGCCAGGCGTTCGCAGACTTAAAAGGATACCGCAAAACGCTTGAAATTGAGATACTCAGCTTTTGCACAGTGGGTTGACCAGGGCTGATGATGTCTGATTATGTCCCTGTAGATCGTATTCCCAGCTGTGTATCGAAAAATGCTGATGACGATTGTTTACCTGTAGCGGTGTGCTCTCAGCTGACATAGCAGTGAATCCGACGATGTCGCTGAAGTAGATTGTAACGGAATCGTAGCTCTCTGGCATCACTCGCCGGCCGCGCTTCAGTTGGTCGGCCACTGGGGCCGGTAGCATTTCTTCTAGTAAAGCCTCTGAAAAACAAATGCTCGTTAGTTTTGCCTTTCCTCTAAAGGGCACTGACTGGTGTAATGGAGCGTTATGTCCTAGCGAGCGTCTGTTCAAATCCGTATCAAGGCTCGTTGCGAGCGTTGTTTCTTTCCCCGTACCTACTGGCTGGACGGACTCTCGCTGTGTAACCTCATGTGTAACACGTTATATTACGCTCCGTGTCTTCGTTACGCACATCGCAAAGTACAATCAAAATTCAAATTGAGCATATTCCTTTATTTTATAATGATATAGCGTTCCGATCTTTTTTGACGACGTCGCGAACGCTCTACTCTAATCAGCCCGCTAGTCTCATTGCTGGTACCTACGCATTCTACCACGGAGGAAGAATCACCCTTCATAGAAAGATCCAGCAATCACCAAGAAGACGCCTACGGTTCCATTTTCAAAAATAAATTCGAAATAAATGTATGTCCTTTGTAAATGGAGTAACAACGTCGAGTCTTTATTTATGAGGACGAATGTCTTGTACCTACTGGCTGCAGATTTCAGACACAGTCATATTAAAAAGAAAAAAAATCTTTTCATTCTAGGGCGTAAACTCGAGTTTTACGCCCGCTAAGCTACGCTTTAATGACTTTTTGAACAATGAATTGAAAATATATATCCCAACCAGTCTTTTTCTTCTCTTCCTGTAGTTGGTCCGTCCGCTCGTCCACGAGAACTTCCAGGTTGTTCGCGTATTTCTCCATCATCGCTATCATATTGTCAAAGATATTTGGTTTCCTGGAATATAAGTTAAAAATAAATTTAAAAATTTGGAAGCACGACTCGGTCCCTCCTTGTTCATTTTTATCTGCTTTGGATTTTTTTGTCGCGAAATGAAGTGGCAAGACCCTTCAAAATGTACATAGCTAACACCATAAGAGGAATTCGAGGATACTTTTAGCAAAATTATAGGTAGGTAGGTACCAAGTTAAGTTCCTCAACAGCCTATAAAGGTCCACGGCTGGACGCAGGCCTCCCCCTAAAAATCGCCTTATTGGCTTTTATCTCATGGGGGTACCAACTTAATTCATAAAAATAGCTGTAAGCAAATTTATATTCTTAGTAGCTTTCTAATGGCGGCCTGGTTATAACAAACTATTGTCTGTTTGTTTGTACTTACATTCCTTTCCGAAGCGGACGCAGTCTAGTCCGTATCGACTTGAAATCCGGCCTCAAGGCTTCATCCTCGGCCCAGCATTCGCAGCAGCATTCGCGCACGCAGTCAAAACGACCGGATAATGATTCTATAGGCGGCCTGAAAGTATTGATAAATTTAAGAAAGTTTCATTGATTGCCAAGACAGTAAAAAAAAAGAAAAAAAGTAAGTGGTATTGATCGGGTATCAGCTAGTCGCTAGCTGACCCCGCGGTTTCAACCGCGTTAAATTCAAATTTCCCTTTTCTAGGGTTTTTTTTTCTCGTTCAGTAGTTTTTCGTGAATTGAGAACCTGCTCCTTTTTTGAAGACAAAAAGTAGCTTATGTTACTCTCCATCTTTTCAACTAACTCTATGCCGAAAATCAAGTCGATTGGTTGCTTAGTTAGGGCGTGACAGAAGGACAAACAAACAAACACACTTTTCCTAACACAATTTTTAATATTAGTTAGGATTAAGACTGGGAATCGTGAGAAAGTATAGACCAAACAGTGTGAATTCGGGTTGATATGATGATGAAATGAGGTCACTGAGAAGAACTGAATTACTGAGCGGTCTGATTCAAACAATCCGTTTTTGAATGCATCATGCAGCAACGATTTTCTTCAAGTGTGCAGTACATCTAGCATCAGCGGGTGCAGTTCGTACTGACAATATGATACGATGTGACTACGACACCTTCAACTACCTAACTGTAAAGCGCCCAGTCTGGATCGCCATTCGTCTCAACAGCGTCGGCAAAAAACAGTCCTCTTCGAGTGTGCAGTTCATATAGCATCCTTATTTAATTTGATTTAGTGTGACTTTAACACATACCTTACCTGCCAATAAGGCGCTGGGTTTGAGTTCGCCAGTCATCTCAACCGTGTCAGCGCAGGCGTAGCATCGGCACCATACCCTCTTCTTCGAGTGTGCTATTCATATTAGCAACCGCTTTGAGTGTGACACAATATGACTACGATACATACCTACCCGTAAAGCGCCAGGACTAGACTAGATTTTCTCTACAGTTTCGGCGCGTGTCGAGCGTCGGCACCAAATGGTCCTCTTCGAGTGTGCTGTTCATGTAGCACCCTCTTTGAACGTGATACAATGTGACTACGACACATACCTACCTGTAAGGCGCCGGGTCTGGATTCGCTAGTCGTCGCAACAGCGTCGGCGCAGGCGGAGCGTCGGCACCAAACGGTCCTCTTCGAGTGTGCAGTTCATAAAGCACTAATGCGAATGCGTATACGTCTGATTCTGGAGATCCGCGTCGCCATTCGACCGAGGCAGATAGACCTTCTTTGCCCCAGCCGCATGAGCGAAGAAGCTCAGGTGAGAGGTATACGAGATCTGAAAAAAAAACATAACTCAAAAGCTTGTCTTAAAACCTGCGCTGGACCTTCAAAGATTTTTCTAAGTTAATCGAAGGCAATACTGAAAATAACCGGAAATATAAGAATTTCTATTACACTCACATTACACTGATACATGTCTGTGAATACACTTGTTGGCCGCGTGGACCTAAGAGCAGAATACCTGCGCCAGTAAATATGCCTCCTGAAATAGTTTGAGTAGTTGGTCGAAGTCCAGTAGGTAAATAAGCTCCCCTGAAATGTTTAAGTAGATCTTCGAAGACCTATACCTAATTCTAAAGATAACACTCACTTTCAACATGAGTCCTAAACGCAGTAGCCTCCGACGGTGGTAGCTCCCCTCTCCTGAACTCTTTCAGTCCGAAGTCAGCCAGTTTGACGACCCAGCGTGCATCGACCAAACAGTTTGACGGACGAAGCGCGCCGTGGAATTGTAGGGGAGACTCGTGGATGAAAATCATGCCCTGAGTAGACATTCACATGGTTAATATTCCTTCCCTTTCTATTTCTTTTATGGTGATCATCTAATTTAGTATGTTTATTTTTCATGACGTTTTTTATACAAAATATTCAGTGATATTGTAAAATATACCTACATAGGTATATTACAATATCACTGATGATCGTGGTTGAACTACCCTGAAAACACCAGTGTCTACCCAGCACAATGCTGAGTGTAGGCCATATTTGCCATACACCTTGCTTAGCATAAAAATAAGCAACCAAGGTAAATTTAGAGTCGTCGAGGTAAAAGAAAAAATACGCAGGTTTTATTGCTCGTGGCCAGCAGAAAATACAAAAACCACAGAAAATAAGCGATTTTTTGTTACTTTTTTACCTTGGATAAAAGTCTTAAGTCTAGTGTTTTTCTAATTTAAGAGTGCTAGCTAAGGCGTGAATAAATTAAGGATGGATCGATATACAACGCAAATAAAAAAGTATGAATGGCATGGTAAAAATAAAGTTACACAATAAAAGTGTAAATAAATAATTAATACTAAATGAAATGAAATTATTCAGCTTCATCCGTTCTTTCACGGCTCAATAAATTGACGTCATAATTTTAGTACCAATTCAAAATGGACCTTGGAATTTAAGTAATTTGTTATGCAAATAATAATACGAGTCAAAAGTTTTGAAAACGTGCTATTCAAAGCCAGTTCAAACTTCAACGAAACATCCAAAGTAATGCAAAATTGAAATTAATTGCAAATTGTTGAAAAACTTATTTCGTCCGACACGAAACTTCCAAAGCATTTATAAACGTCTGAATGAAATTTCGATTAAAATTTAATTTTATAATCTCGTTTTGGTAATGGCTATTCCAAATTGACGAAATTCTAAAAGTTGGATAAATAATAATTATGTCAGCATTAGTTATGTTGACGATGAACCGATCTTTCGGGAAGGCCATGTTCGTAATTTGGTTGAATTAATGATGATGGCATGATATGTCCAGCAGTGGACTGGTATAGGCTGATGATGAATGATGATGATTCTAAAAAAAATGTAAATGAGATGGGATGAGATGATAATGAAAGTTTCACGGCGCAGTCACATGTAGGGCAGAGCTTTGACAAGATAACTAATTAAACTGTGTAAGGTGCCCATTCCACTTATCCAATATCTTTTTCCAAGATTCCTAAGTACCTAATTTGCGTAGTTATTTTCAAATGAAATTATTTCACATCACACTAATATTAAAAATGCGAAAGTTTAGATGGATGATTGTTACTTCTTCTCAGCAGATCGGGTTAAAAATTTGCATAGGTATAGCTCCATATGCTAAAATAAACCATAGGCTACAATTTAACCAATAAAATTTCAGTTTCCATGGGAAATAATTAACCTAATAAACAACGCGTACGAAGCCGCGGGCAGAAACTAGTATCCAAATCTTTGATCAAATATCAGTGCTGTTAGTAAATTGGATGAAGTCATTCAAGTTCTTTGATCAAATGTACATTGGACAATGAAATTGGATGAGTGGAATGGGCACCGAAGAGCGTAATCGCGATCCTTGACTCGCTGGCATGTACATGCTTTCGTATCACACCAAACAAAGCCAACGACAAACCAAGTTAAAATAAAAACGACATTTGTGTTGATTTGATCAATTTGTGGACAAATCAAATCACTTACCCGAATAATATCACCAACCAAAGATGCGATGAACATATTGTCCAATTTGATGTCATCGTTTTCGAGGATATCCTGAAACAATACAATATATCTGATACGTCGTCGCTCTATTGACATTGAGCTTTATTATAAACTAGTGAATGTCCGGGACTTCATTCGTTTGGGAATTCTTACAAAACCTATTTTAATTTTTTAAATACAAAAAAGCGATATTAGGCAGTCAAAGGAAAATATTTCGGACTTCAACCTAATTACACCATTTATAACATCCTATTTACATTTAACTTGCGGAATTTAGACTTTGAGTCTAAATAGGTTGATTTTAATGGGTATAGTTAAATAGTGAATTAAATACCTCCCTAGTCCGCTCGTATACGATTAAATATCCTTGTAATGTTGTGTATAGGAACACAACACATTAGTAAAGGATCGAAGCGATCTATTCCGAAGGAATAACTAATGAGCCAGACAAGAACAAAACCATTGTATATAGATACTACTATCAATAGGACGAGCGACGTTGGCCGTCTTCCAATATTTACCTTGAGGCTGCCCCTAGTGCAGTATTCTGACAGAGCGCAGACATTGGGCGGCTCTATGCAGGCGCCTACAAAGCCGTTTACGTTGTCGTGTTGTAAATCCCGCATCTGTGGGTAAACATGTGTATACATATAGATATAGAGTCAGTATTCAATAAACTCTAAGCTTACAATTTAGGATAGCGTTAACAATGTCTGTAAGCAAGTTCTAAGCTTGCCAAATAATAAATAAATAAAATAAAAATACAAAACAACTAAACTTACAAAACTACTAATAGAGTCCACAGGTGATCGGAATGCTGGTTTTTATTTCGGTCAACGAATTAGCATTGCCATTCAACGTGGCAATGCTACCAGCATTCTGGGCACTCTGCCTTCTGGTGACGGCTTAGATTTTTAGTAAATAGATGTAAGTGTAAATATTAGTTGTAATTATTTTTTGCTGTTAAATAAATAAATAAAAACAAGATTCGCCAAGTGCGAGTGTAACTCGCGCGCCGAGGGTTTCAAACATTTGCCAATTATTTGGACAATCAATTTTCTGAAATATTTTAAAAAATATGAAACTTACAGAAATTTCAAAAAGTGTTTTGAAATGATCAAAACGATACCTTTCATTTGATACCCCACATGGTTAGGTACCCCTTTTTGAAAAAAAAATCCCCTTTTTTGACCATTTTTCAAAAACTATTATTATTACAGACTTCTCTATATTTTTCCTGTAAAATATAGATCGATATCTACAAACGCCTAATACATTGTACGTGGATCGGTCTGCAATCTTCGGAGATAGGGGGGGGGGAAAGGTAAATTTTTCGACTATTTTTGAAATATTTCAAAAAGTATGAAACTTACAGAAATTTCAAAAAGTGTTTTGAAATGGTCAAAACGATACCTTTCATTTGATACCCCACATAGGTAGGTACCCCCCCTTTTGAAAAAAAATTCCCCCCCTTTTTGACCATTTTTCAAAAACTATTATTATTACAGACTTCTCTATATTTTTCCTGTAAAATATAGATCGATATCTACAAACGCCTAATACATTGTACGTGAATCGGTCTGCAATCTTCGGAGCTAGGGGGGGGGGAATGGTCAATTTTTCGTCTTTTTTTGAAATATTTCAAAAAGTATGAAACTAACAGAAATTTCAAAAAGTGTTTTGAAATGGTCAAAACGATACCTTTCATTTGATACCCCACATAGGTAGGTACCCCCCCTTTTGAAAAAAAAATCCCCCCCTTTTTGACCATTTTTCAAAAAATATTATTATTACAGACTTCTCTATATTTTTCCTGTAAAATATAGATCGATATCTACAAACGCCTAATACATTGTACGTGGATCGGTCTGCAATCTTCGGAGATAGGGGGGGGGGAAAGGTAAATTTTTCGACTATTTTTGAAATATTTCAAAAAGTATGAAACTTACAGAAATTTCAAAAAGTGTTTTGAAATGGTCAAAACGATACCTTTCATTTGATACCCCACATAGGTAGGTACCCCCCCTTTTGAAAAAAAATTCCCCCCCTTTTTGACCATTTTTCAAAAACTATTATTATTACAGACTTCTCTATATTTTTCCTGTAAAATATAGATCGATATCTACAAACGCCTAGTACATTGTACATGGATCGGTCTGCAATCTTCGGAGCTAGGGGGGGGGGAATGGTCAATTTTTCGACTATTTTTGAAATATTTCAAAAAGTATGAAATTCACAGAAATTTCAAAAAGTGTTTTGAAATGGTCAAAACGATACCTTTCATTTGATACCCCACATAGGCAGGTACCCCTCCTTTTGAAAAAAAAATCCCCCCCTTTTTGACCATTTTTCAAAAACTATTATTATTACAGACTTCTCTATATTTTTCCTGTAAAATATAGATCGATGTCTACAAACGCCTAGTACATTGTACATGGATCGGTCTGCAATCTTCGGAGCTAGGGGGGGGGGAATGGTCAATTTTTCGTCTTTTTTTGAAATATTTCAAAAAGTATGAAACTTACAGAAATTTCAAAAAGTGTTTTGAAATGGTCAAAACGATACCTTTCATTTGATATCCCACTTGGGTAGGTACCCCTACTTTTGAAAAAAAAATCCCCTCCTTTTTGACCATTTTTCAAAAATTATTATTATTACCGACTTCTCTATATTTTTCCTGTAAAATATAGATCTACAAACGCCTAGTACATTGTACATGGATCGGTCTGCAATCTTCGGAGCTAGGGGGGGGGGAATGGTCAATTTTTCGTCTTTTTTTGAAATATTTCAAAAAGTATGAAACTTACAGAAATTTCAAAAAGTGTTTTGAAATGGTCAAAACGATACCTTTCATTTGATACCCCACATAGGTAGGTACCCCCCCTTTTGAAAAAAAATTCTCCCCCTTTTTGACCATTTTTCAAAAACTATTATTATTACAGACTTTTTTATATTTTTCCTGTAAAATATAGATCGATATCTACAAACGCCTAATACATTGTACGTGGATCGGTGTGCAATCTTCGGAGATAGGGGGGGGGGTATGGTCAATTTTTCGACTTTTTTTGAAATATTTCAAAAAGTATGAAATTTACAGAAATTTCAAAAAGTGTTTTGAAATGTACAAAACGATACCTTTCATTTGATACCCCATTTGCCTTCCTAGGTCTCTTTTGAAATTTCAACATCAAAATTTGTACTGAAAATATTCATTTTCATTTTTCATTTATTTATATATTTTTTTCTTAAAATCAGTAATGGCGCACGAAATGTATCATTATTTCAAATTTCAAGTTAATAGCTGCAGTAGTTACTGAGATATTCAAGAAAGAGCGGGGACGGACAGAGCGAGACCATAAGGGTTTCAAAACCGATGTTTGAAACCCTAATAAAATAATAAGCCTTTTATTTCTTGCATACAATAATGCTTAGAGACTAACTTAAAAGAAAAAACTTAAAAATATTAATTAGTAAAGCTTAACTAGTTATTTACAGTTTTCTCTTGTACTATGTTTGGCAAGAACCCCTTGCAGGTGAAGGCCTCCTCCAAAGCCGTTCATTTTTCCCTATTTTGGGCTACTTGAAGCCAGTGCGGCGGCCCTGCCGTCTTTTTTATCTCGTCATTCCATCGTGTGTATGGTCTTCCGCTTCTAAGCTTGCCAAATAGCCAGTATTTACAGTAGATAAATCTCAGTAATTTTCTAAGTGATGTTGCTAGTATTAGGGGAAATGTGTGGCGATTTGCGGAGAAGTATGAAGAGGAGACGAGAAGAGACGTTTCAGCGAGGGCGTATCCACTGAAGCTGGAGCGGAGATGTGTGCTGGCTAAAGCGGAGATGTTTGCTTGCTAGAGCGGAACTGAGCTGCGTGCTGAGAACGTTTGCATGTTCATCTTTCGTCTCCTTTGCGTAACGTCGCCAGCTTGCAAGGCACAGCTCACTCGTCCGCTTTGCTCGGCGAGGCACAGCTCCCATCTTTGCTTCAAATCGCGCCATACAAATATGTTCATCTCCGCTTGGTGGTATCCACTGAAGTTGAGTAGAGACGAGATGTGTCAATATTGACGGTCTATTGGTTGTTTAAAACACATCTCTCCTCTCGTTTTCGCTTTGGTCGGTGCCCTTAGGCAAAGGGTTTATTATATCCGTCGATTTCTCCGTCATTTATGAGCCGATTTGGAGTCGTATAGAGGATGATTCCGAGGAAGTCCCATAAAAATTATTCCTGAGAAACTGAACTAATAAGTAATTTAAAAACAAGTAGTAAAGTTAAAAACTGAGGGGTATCGAAATCCTGTTTTAGTTTTTTCAAATAATCAAGGTTGACTCAATTCAGCTTTTATTGTCGCTGACTGTACGTAAATAGTGTCAGTTATTTGTTTTCATAGGTACTTGTCGGTGGTGTGTGTGATGTGATGACTGATGTACTTAATTTATTGACGGTAGGAAAAGGCACCACAAAAAAAATCGTAATATAATATTTTAGGCAAAGAATTCTGCGAGCAATATTTAAAGCACACGTAGGGTTAGCGTGAAGGCACCCCACTCGAAACTAATTGGAAATTCCTTCACACGCGATGTAGGATCGCTTCTCTTACTCCAGGGGAGCATATTGACTTTGCGGGTACCAATATTTGTCAACATCAGATTAATTCGTTCGACATGGGCATGCAGAGCTTAAGATTACCTATGCAAGTTTTAAGTTCCTAAGAACTTCCATTATGAATCTAAGGACTAAGGATTTTTGTTATAGTGCTTACCCGCACTCTGGATATCTCCAAGAAATTAAAAAAGTAGGTACCCAAAAGTAGACCACACCTTCACTTTTCCAAAGATTTTCGATGAAACCGACTGAGACTCGTGGCTGGTGGCGTGGTGGGGCACGGGTTCGAGTCCCGCCGAAGTCGATAATCTAAAGACGACCACTGATGTGCAGCGGCGGGCGAAGGTCAGCCTGCGAGGCAGGAGGTTCGATTCCCGCCTCAGAACAAATGTTTGTACTATTTGCAGATATTTGTTCCGGGTGTTATGGATGCTTTCTAATAATAAATTAAAGAGCCTAGTTCTTGTTGGTGCAAAGATGCAATTTCCCCCTCTTTCCTCTTTTTAATGATTGGAGGAAGCATCCAATCATTAAAAAGATCTAAGTACATATAATAAAAAATATCATCTATGTGCCGTAGTACCCATAACACAAGCTCTACTTAACATAGGGCTAGATAATTATGTGTGAATTGCCTAGCATTAACAAATTATTAATATTAAAAATTATTTAAGCAAGTTCATCTTGGAAATGTAGAGGCGTCGTCTATCTTTCGTAAAGCGTCTACAGATGTAGACTGTAGGTAGACCTCCGCTTTTAAAGCTCTACGCTAATAGACCTACGCTTGTAGAGGGTCTACTTAAGTACTGAACTTTTGGTAGAGGTTCAGGACGTAGATTGTAGAACTTTATAAACTTTCGCGATTTGTTAACATATTTCATGATGATCGTGGTCACGGGGCGACCACTATCGCTGTAACGCGGTTGAAACGTTGGGGAAAAGAAAGCAAAGGATACGCGATAAATACCCGATAAATAATCTTTAATAGATTGTAGAAGACGCACCTAGACCTACGTAGGTGCTCGTAGAAGTTCTTCGCTACTTGCATACGTGACCTAAATCTGTAGAGGGCTTACGCACGTGGACTAGACATTGTAGATGATCTGCGCATGTATACCTTTGGTCATAGAAGTTCTACACGTGTAGACCTACGTACGTACTCGTAGAAGTTCTGCGCTACTTGCGTACGCGACCTAAATCTGTAGAGGGCTTACTCACGTGGACTTACAACTAAATTCTAAAGTCTTAGATGGTCTGCGCATGTATACCTTTGGTCGTAGAAGTCCTACACGTGAAGACCTACGTACGTACTCGTAGAAGTTGAATGCCTTTCATTTGATAAACCAATAGGTAGATAGCCCCCTTTCGATAAAAAATATCCCCCTTTTCGACCATTCTCAATGTTTTTTTTTAAATGGTCATTTTTACAGACTTCTCTATATTTTCCTGTAAAATATAGATCCCTATAATACAAACGCCTAATACATTGTACATGGATCGGTCATCAATCTTCGGAGATAGGAGGGGGGAGAATGGTAAATTTTTCAAGTTTTTTTTGAAATATTTTAAAAAGTATGAAACTTACAGAAATTTCAAAAAGTGTTTTAAAAAGGCCAAGACGATACCTTTCATTTGATATGCCACTTGGGTAGGTACCCCCTTTTGAAAAAAAAATCCCCCTTTTTGACCATTTTCAAAAACTATTATTATTACAGACTTCTCTATATTTTTCCTGTAAAATATAGATCGATATCTACAAACGCCTAATACATTGTACATGGATCGGTCTGCAATCATCGGAGATAGGGGGGAGGGGGGATGGTAAATTTTTCGTCTTTTTTTGAAATATTTCAAGAAGTATAAAACTTACAGATATTTCAAAAAGTATTTTGAAATGGTCAAAACGATACCTTTCATTTGATACCCCACACGGGGAGGTACCCCTCCTTTTGAAAAAAAATTCCCCTCCTTTTTGACCATTTTTCAAAAACTATTATTATTACAGACTTCTCTATATTTTTCTTGTAAAGTATAGATCGATATCTACATAGATAGGGGGGGGGGGGGGAGGGTATGGTCAATTCTTCGACTTTTTTTGAAATTTTTCAAAAAGTATGAATTTTACAGAAATTTCAAAAAAGTGTTTTGAAATGTACAAAACGATACCTTTCATTTGATACCCCATTTGCCTTCCTAGGTCTCTTTTGAAATTTCAACATCAAAATTTGTACTGAAAATATTCATTTTCATTTTTCATTTATTTATATATTTTTTGACAGAGCGAGACCATAAGGGTTTCAAAACCGATGCCTGAAAAGATTTTTTGAAATTGAAATAGAATTGCTAGTGAAGTAGAAACTTTACGAAAATAAACCAACATAATGTTTACAGAAACTCTTCTACCTCTGTAGACGAGTTCTACGCATTGCCTATTGTTTAGTTTGATAATAAATTATTTTAATATTCAATTAATAAATTGCCTATATTTGTACAGGATACTATTATACCCTTGTATCTATTTTTGACTTGTAAATTGGCGTTATAAATAAAGAATTATATTTTGTAGGTATTGAAGACATTCCACGATACTACAAGGACTATTATATTTACTTTTTTTTGCTATTTTCAGTATCTACAATTACACACATATATCGGCTTGGGAAGTGTGAAAGCTCTAGGGAGCTCTAGATTCTGTTATTTGAAGTTGGAGCTCGCAACAGCAGTAAGTTGGCACTTATCCGCACCTGAACAAACTATTCTATTTGCTTTATTCTTGAGAACGTTTGCTTTGCAGCGCTCTCGGGGCTGTCTGGAGATCTCATACGTTGTTTGCAGTTGCAATCATACTTTGACGAACGTATGAAGTTATTTTATGATTTTTGAAGCTATTTTAGAGTGCGAGAAAATTTTGTTGGATTAAATTTTAGACAATTTTCTACACGTAATTGCTTATGAATAGTTTGACGCAAAACTATGCTGTGAAGAAGGTAGACGAAAAAATGTTGCTGGATGAAAAAACTTCTTGAAGAGTCCATAGGTGATCGGAATGCTGACTTCCATTTCAGTCAACGAATCAGCAATGCCATTCAACGTGGCGACGCTGCCAGCCTTCCGGACAGTTTTCTGGTGACGCTTAAATTTTAGGAAATTGATATACCTAAGTGTAATTACTAATTCTAATTTGTTCTTTATTTCTAATTGTAATATCGTAGTCATACGAGGGGTAAAAGTTAATGAGAACACAATTACATATTTTTGTTTAAATCTTTTGACCTTTCTTTGACCACAATCTCACGTCTCACAAACATCTCACAATCTGAAGATGTGACCTTATTCACTATTGTCTTGTAATTGACGGGAAAAACAGCAGCAGGGAGCGTGATCCAAACCCCGGCGGTACGAATGATGAAGGTGGAGGAAAACCGCTTAGCGAGTGGACGGTATATTCACCTACCAAGTAGGAGTGGTAAATGGTAATACGCTCTGCGTCTGCTTGTCTTGGAGTGGAAGGGGGATGGTGACATCTTAGCAAATCCAACCTTTTATACTGAACCAATATCGTATATGTATACTAAAGTCTTACGTGATATCGTGTCCATATTAGTATCACTTATCAAGGTGATATCTTAGCAAATTCAACCTTTTATACTGAACCAATATCGTATACACTAGGTCTTACGTGATTTCGTGTCTATATTAGTATTACTTATGTTATCGTATACATATTAACGTCAGATATGTATATATGGAACAATCTAATCACGTAGGTAGGTATCTAATTTCCATATCTCATAATTTAATTTTATTGCTTACTTTGCCCATGGTATTATTGAGTTTCGTTGTTCCCATTGAATGGGGACAGCGTTAATGGGGACAACGGGAACACATTACGAAACGGTGATCGTTCAGTGAAGCTCGAAATCTAGTTGCATGTTCATAGCGAGTTGTTTTTGAGCGATAAACTGTGAGAATATTTTGATTGCAGACGAGCAAAACCAAAACACCTATTTGGTTTAGCTGTTACATTTCAAGCCGGTTAAGTAAATTGTTTTGGGTATAAACATGACTTGACGGTAAAATATTCCTTCTAAATTGCCTGATCATATATTACAAAGGTAAACAGCTATTTCCTCCAACCGTATGCCGTCAAATGTGGGAAAATGAAGAGATTTGTCCCAGTCAGTGCCTCATATTCTTAAGCTCTATGCTCCACTTATTTAGACGAATGTTACTGTTTGTTTTTATCAGGTAAGTGTAAGTAATGTTGTAGGCATTATTTTTAGGGAGGATGTAACTGTCTCGAAAAGAGATGCAGTTATGAAAAAAATAAGAAAGAATTTAAATTGTAAGACAGAACGTGAGTATTCCAAATTTTACACATGATAAACTTTTTCGCCGGAGATGCGCTGTGTATTCTAAATATTAATATAATGTACCACCTAGTGGAGTAGGTCAAACCTGATTATAAAATATAAAGAAATAATATTAATGCTGGACAATTCACACAGCATCATTAGCCGCAAGCTAAGCAGAGCGTGTGTAATGGGTACTAGATGACTGATGTCCTTAATAGAATACATTACATACATATATTTTTTTCAACAAATATTTGCAAATCATACAAACATTTGTCACAAGGCAGGAATCGAACCCACAACCTAATGCATCGCAGGCGGATTATCTTTTATATAATTTATTTATTATTACCTACCATGAGATAAAAATCTGGGGGAGGCCTGCGTCCAGCAGTGGACCATTATAGGCTGTTGAGGTGGAGTGAGGTTTTTATTCTGATAACCTCTTCTTTCTGTCAACAGAAAGTAAAGCGCAAAAGCACATTACGCTACTCACGGCCAAAAATAGAAGAAAAGAAACAATCCCTTTACCATTCAGTGTATAAACCGAGCTCAAAGTGTCAAAGATATCAAAGCCTACAAATACCGCTTGGCGCGAACAATCCACCCCTGGGTAATCACTGAGTAAATCCAAGTTGTAATATTTCGTTTGTTTTACGCTAATGCTCTTTTCCTTCAGTCTCTCGGTTTATCCGAGTAAACGTTCCGTTATTACATCTGCAAACACGTTTAAGGAATGGAACAGGATTTGTTTGGGATTTGCTTGAGTGATAGATTTGTTTCTTGCCGAGAAAATCCATCGTTTGTTATTAAAACGTTGATAAAAATCAGAGGGTCTGATAAAATGAAAAAACTGTTATTAAGTGGTTGTTAGGCTGCTTTCTTTTGTCCGTACTAAATGGATTCTTCTGGTAATAAAATCTTATTTTTGTCGTACCTACGGGAATTCGGAGAACATAGTACTTAATAAGTAGATACCTATAGGTAATTAATTTAGGGATTCCTGATAATAAACGGGAATTTTATCCCTATATAATAATATAATATAATAGTGTTAAAGTTTTAGGAAGCCAACCTAACGGGATTGGTTTTCTTACAAGCCTAGATGTATTCACAGGTAAAAAACTCAAATTGCATTATTTTATCCCGTAAATCAGTTTCCATGGGATTTAAATAACCTTCAAAAGCCTGCGAAGCCGCGAGCAACAGTTACTATTTCATATTGACGCCAAATGACATACAGGTCGCGGACGTTCACGATATCACTTAAAAGTATCTAAAGATAAAGAATTGAAACCCAAATTTTAATGCACCTTTTTGTGTTGGGTGGTAGCGGTATTGGGTTAATGTGAGCAGAGCTTTAGCCCGCTCACATTCAGAATGATTTCGTCAAATTAGGTGCGACAGTTTTAAAGTAAGTACAGGAGGTAGACTACCTGCCCTACCCTGACGATATCGTCCGACCATCTGTCGAACGACATCGTCGTCGGGGTGGCCGGAAGACTGAAGATGGGGCTCGCACAGGACCGGGTTACAATACAATACAATACAAAACTCTTTATTGTACACCACAAAATAAATCAAGAAACAAACAAAGATATTAAACATAAATGTACAATGGGCAGCCTTATCACTTAGAAGCGATTTCTTCCAGGCAACCTTTAGAATCTAAAGGAATCATTTAAAGTTTAGATGGACTATCTTAATTCTTAATTCTTTATTGCACTAAAAAAAAACATTATTTAAATCTTATAACAAGAAAGGTATCGCAAAGGCGAGCTTAACCCTAAAAAGAGTTCTCTTCCAGCAAACCTTAATGAGAGAGGGAGACATATGTGTACAAGTGGGCAAGAGTGCAAAAGATATAAAGATAGAAAGTACCTACACTAATTGCATAAACTAATACATAAAATAATATAAAAATATATGTAAAATACTATAAATCTGAATAAATACCTAATAAAAATAATAACGATTCTATATTTATAATAAATACATAAAATACTTACACCTACATCGAAGTCATGAAGATAGGTAATGCTCTTTGACTTTACGCTTGAAGATGAAGAGTGAGCGGCTAGCACGAATATGATGTGGGAGAGAGTTCCATAACCTGACCGAGTCGACAGTGAAGGAGCCACCATAGCGGCTGGAAGAGTGTCGAGGAAATTTCAGGAGCAGGGACAATGATGTTCTACAGGATTTATCGCGGGGGTAAAGAAATTCAAACCGCTCACGGAGGTAAGAAGGGGTAAGAGGACTATCTTAACTGGTGTGTAAAAGAGGACGCCTATACCCAGCACTGGGTCCAAACGGGCTGATGGATGATGATTATGATAGGAGTTGTATGGTGACTTACGATTTTGAGCTCCTTCTTGATTTCCCTGTTGATATCGATGTGGTGACGCCTCACTCGTTTCACAGCGAGCAGTCTTCCTCTGTAGAAGGCGACCTCGGTGAATATGGCCGAGTATCTGAAGTCCAGGTCAGGATTGGAGCTGAGAGATACCTGGGTAGAAAAAATAAAACGTGTTAATAAACATTTAGCTGGGCATTAATTATTTGGCGGATATTGAACCTGCAACTTTATCGGGTAGGATAATAATAAATAATGCTGGACCATTCACATAGCAATACAATACATAAATAGATATTTTTTATTATACATTATAAAACGACCAGAACACCCTGAACAAATATATTTATATCGTACACACATTTGTCCCGAGGCAGAAATCGAACCCACAACCTTTAATAATCACAATATGATCCATTCTTTGCAACCCTAGTCATCGGCTGCGTGAGCCTAGCATCGCCGCCGGTGAGCTACCGTTTTTATATATTTTTTACTGGAGTAATATATAATTTATAATATTTTATTATATATATATAATTTATAATATTTTATTATAATTTCTATAGTAAATAAAATATTTTTTAACGAGATATTTACTAAATGAAGTGATACTAATAACTATAATGCATGAAAATGGTTTTATAAAGGTCTTAGTTAGTCACAGACAGCTGCCTATATTACAGACTTTTCAGGCTAGTTTAAGCATCTGCGGCTAATGCATACAAAATACACACAAAATAGTATTGTGGTGTCCTGATGATGTCTCGTGGAGAGACGAAACTAGTTGACGTCTTGCTTTGTTAGATTTCTTTTCATTTTGTAGTTGGTGTGTTTTTTTCTTCTACAACGCTAACTACATTTTGTTAGAGCTTATCGGAGGAGATTTTGCGCAGAATTGTTGCTAAATAATTTCATCTTTATATTTTTTAAGATAGAGTTTTATAATTCTGTAATACCTGTTTAAAGTGTTTGCGTTTGTGAGCTAATAAACTTGGTATCATTCTTTCTTTCTTGCTTATTTATGTTTTCATACGGAAATATCTGACGTGACTGACGTACACTGTAGGTAGGTAACTGTTAGCTAACCGGACAATCACAGCATCGTGTTTCGACTCAAAAGTCCAACGCTGCTCGGATTCTCTTGTTGGTGTTTAATTAAACGTTTGGGATTAACAGTAAATGAGCGTGTTACTCTTTGAGTTACATGAGAACTGAAATTACCGCTGGGACTATAAATGTGCTGTGCATTGTCATCATTAACAGTCCGAATTCTCCCTCTAGTAAAGGTTTCCTTTTGTTCGAAGTTCGACAATCGTTCTATTGTATATTTTAAAACTAGCTGGCGTGGCAAACTTCGTTCTACCTTAGAATGAGATGGCGTTAAATACGAAAAATAAGAAAACGATTAGCTTATTTTTTTCTGACGTCCGTTTTATATAGGGTGTGTCGTAATGTGTGTCCATCCTTTACCTTCGGGTATCACAATGGCTCATAAAATAAAATAAATATACCTATTTAGGGAATACTCCAAAACGTATTGTTATATGTATAACTAGATAAGGTATAATGACATGATAATAGAAAAATATTAAGATTATTAGTTATCTACAGTTTATAAATAAGTTAATTAATTAAATAGAATTTGCACCTGGGGTGGTGTACTACTCTTCCCTTGGGTGTCGTAAGAGGTGACTAAGAGACATACACCGGGGCAGCGCCTCTTGCAGGATAGATAGATCTACCACCGAACTGCGAGCATGCCCAGCGTGGGGATTATGGGCATTACCCCTCATGAAAAAAATCAGGGGTGGACCTGCGTCCAGCAGTGGACCATTATAGGCTGTTGAGGTTGAGGATGGAAAATTTTAACTGCTAAATTATAGCTCGGAGTGGCAACATCTCTGGTGGGACTCTTGGTGTTGCATGGCGCTCTCAGTGTCAGGGTCGAGTATTTTGGTGTCCTGATGATGTCTCGTGGAGAGACGAAACTAGTTGACGTCATTCTTTGATAGATTTCTTTTTATTTTGTAGTTGGTGTGGTTTTTTCTTTTCTACAACGCTAATTATTTTGCGCGGAATTGTTCCTAAATATTTATATCTTTATATTTTGCAATGGATTTCCGCAAAGAAACGCCTCAATCTATTTTTTTTATGCTACATTATAGTTTATAAAAGTAAATGTACCTGACTGGAGCGTACGCCTCCAGTGCTTCCGTTCTTCTCTGTGGCGGTGACGGCGACGTTGTTGGTGGTATTGTTGGTGGTACTCGTGACCGCGCCCACGCTGCTATCTTGCTGGAAAAAATTAGCTCTGACCAATTTGCTTGGAATTCACTAGCATACCTACCCCACAACTTGTACACAAGAGATAGATACATAATTTGATTGTTTGGCAAAATCGAAAACCGACAACAAATTCCTTAGTATACGTAAAAACAGTGTTTTGTTTGGGATTAAAGTCATTCTTATCGGGATAATAATAATAATAAATAATGCTGGACAATTCACACAGCATTATCTAGCCCCAAGCTAAGCAGAGCTTGTGTTATGGATACTGATAACTGATATACATAATAAATAATACAATACATAGATAGATATTTTTTATTATAAATAGAAAACGACCAGAACACCCTGAACAAATGTCTGCAGATCGTACACACATTTGTCCCGAGGCGGGAATCAAACCCGCAACCTTCTGCGTCGCAGGCAGGCCTTCGCCCACCGCGCCACATCGGTCGTCCATAATTCGTTTTTTGAGTTTTGTGTGCCGAAATATTGGAAAACTCAAAAATCGAATCATGGTAAATATCCCTTTATAAATGACTTTATCGTTCATCATGTCAGCCCATATACGTCCACTGCTGGACATAGGCCTCCCCCATACGACGCCACAAAGAGCGGTCCTGAGCCGCCTCCATCCATCGACTCCCTGCGACCGCTACGACGTCGTCGGTCAATCGGAAATTGAAACAAGTGTATTGAATAAAACCTTAATGCTTTGATGCAAACAAAAACAAATAGATAGCAAACTCTTTTCATCAGCTGCCTAAACTACATGAAAGCTTTTGCGAAATAAAAATAGAAAATTATATAGCATCTAAAAAAGATAAGCTCTATATTTTAACTAACACGAAGTACACAATAAAATAAAATAACTGAATAAGCACTAGACTAGACTAAGGCCATTCTCAGAAGACGGGATTCACAAACTATCACTTTATATTGTACCCCCATCCTATGCAACTAGCAGCCATAGAATTAATCTGCGATTCTGCTTACCGATGCGTTTTTAGGGTTTCGGATTAACGGTAGTTCGAGGCGGGTTGGCGTAATATTCAAATTTTGTAGTGATTTTTTCCGCCTTCCAGAAGAAATAAATCTAGTGGTAAAGCAATTTGCCGCAAATTGTAAAGCAATTTAAAACGAACTTTGATACATTTGTATTTTGGAAGCATTTGGAAAAAGGATTTTTGATTTAGTGCCTGCTTATACTGGGTATTTCTATGATATGAAATAAGTTCCCAAAAATTATCGACTTCGGCGGGATTCGAACCCGAGCCCTACCCAATTTCCTATGTAAGTAGAGCTACCGACGCTACAGCCCGTAAGGTCCCAAAGATTTTCGATGGAACCGACTGAGACTTCGTGGCTTAGTTGGTTAGAGCACACCCGTACTGAGGATGGGGCGCGGGTTCGTTTCCCGCCGAAGTTTAAATTTTTTGGAAACTTATTTCATTTCATTTGGAAAAATGTTGATAGATCACAACATCTCTTATGTTCCAAATTCTAAAAATACCACCACCAAACCATCTTAACCCTTATCATATAGCTAATTATCTAGGCTCAGTAACTACCGAAGCGCTGTCAACTTGAAAATATAAGCTTGGGCCTGAATAAGCAGCTTTAGAAATTCTTCTATCTAACTGGATTATTTGAACTTCGGTAGATTTTAAATAGAAAAGAAGGTTTATCATCATAGATCTTATTTCTCGGCACGAACCTTGTGAATAAGCAGTATGATATTCTTTAAGGGCTACGTCAAATTAATTTCACCAGAACTAAATATCTTCCAAACGACTCAACATTTAACTTTGAAGTTTATATGTATATGGTAAAGTACAGGACTTAATCTATCGATTTTATGTTTCGAAACACGATTCCATAAAATTTTCTTGATAGAAAAAAATCGCTATCTATAGTTAGGTAGGTACGTCTAAATTTTTACTAAAATCTTAATTTCTCAATAAATACAGAAGTTAAGGTCTTGAAAATAATCATGAAAATAGAACTAAGTAAAAAACACATTTTATATGTTGAAACAAAGTCCTAATTAATAGATAATAAGCTAAACCTTGATTTTTGGGCTTGGGTTGCTATTATGATATATGTTTTGCTCCTATGAACGCGAAATCCTATCACTACCCTTTTCACAAAATTTGTGTTTGTATAGACCCTTAAAATCCAAAAATCCAAATCAAACCAAGCAAGCATGCATACAACAACATAAATCGTTTACCTACTCAGTTTGTTGGCTTGCTGCTCCTCATCAGGAAGGTGAAGGTCTCTGAAGTCTATCTTCCAGAGAAGAGAGTCCAGCTCTTGTTCGTAACGCCAACCTCTGTATAATGCTAGTGCGGCCAGTGCTAGAAGGACTAGTGTACCGCCTGAGGCGCCGAGTGCCCATGCTCCTATGTGACCTAGAGGATACAATATTACATGGTGAGTTAGTTACGTGCGTGGTACCTACATAACAAAGATATTTAGTGTATGGAACATTTTTAAGAGATGGCACAATCGTCTTTTTTAGGGTTCCGTACCGCAAAAGGAAAAAAGGAACCCTTATAGGATCACTTTGTTGTCCGTCTGTCAACCCTCTTTTCTCAGAAACGCGTGGAGTTATCGAGTTGATATTCACATCGTATACGCAGGCTAGTATTAGTAAACTCTTAGAGCAAACGGCTCTAAGAGGTTGCGGACTTGGGTATTTGATTTTAATTTCAACTCGATACCTCCACGTGTTTCTGAGACAAGAGGGTTGACAGATTGACAGATGGATAGACGGACAACAAAGTGATCCTGTTCAAAGGGTTCCTTTTTTCCTTTTGTATGGAACCCTAAAAATTCACATTTTGCTAGAAATCCGAATTCTTTATGTAATTTTGTGTAAATAAAATGTATGGTGACTCATATTTTTTTAACTTTCATTTAAGGAGTATTAAATTGTCTATACAATTTATTGCATTAACCTAGCATTCTTACTTTCCGAGATTTTTTGGATTCTTTGAGTGACCCGGATTCATTGCTCTCGAGTGTAGTTGAAAAATTAAGAAAGAGAGAGAAGGTAGGTTGTCGCCTAAATTTTTACTAAATTTCAGAAACAATACGCTGTCCCATATTATGGACACAAGGTTCTACATCACTACCTAATTCAGTGTTAGAAATTCTAGACACGTTTATCACAAACTTTCGTACTAAAGCCAACGGCCAGTACCTAACTTTATTTCACTCCAAACCGTAATTAAATCAAAAAGTTTAAAAGTTTTAGTAAGCCAAAAGGTGCTTCATTAGATCCACATCGGGATTTAGCTCGGAACTTCTTTATCCTGAACTTTAATGCTAGATTATAGGAATAAGTACACACGAGTCACCGGTTTCTAACTAGAAGCGCAACGGAAAAGCTGCAGTTAGAATGGTTTTTACTTCGCTTCACGTTCCAAGATCTTTTTACCTTTGAGCTGGACTGGTTTAAGCCGAAAGGAAATTATGAAGTTTGTCCAAGTACTCTGAAAGTTTACCTTATCTTCTAAGACAAGCCAAGCTTTTAAGTCATAAATCGTAAGCTTTTTTCTTACTTCACGATCACGGCGGAATCTAAGTGGTGCCCGCTGTTAATAGGAAACTGTTTTTATTTTTCAGTCCATTTTGTGCAATTCATATTTTTAACAAGATCCGGTTTTGACGGGGACGTAAGAAGCTTTTCATAAAAAGTTGAAGTATATTCATTTTCTTGGATGCCAGATTCCAGTCTTTCAAAAGCGGGGAACACGAAACTATGTCAATGGTGGAGATTTACTAAGTAAATTTGCATTTTATATAGAGTTAAAGCAAACTGAGTCAATTGGATCAAGAGGCTATTCGGTTTAGGGCGACTCAATGTCGGATATTAGCTTTGGTCCCTTTTCCGGTTCAGTTTACTAACATTGTTAAGTTCGAGGAAAGTACCTGCGAACACCTTTTTCAGAAGGCCTCAGTCTCGACCGGATCAAAAATTCCGTAGTTTTGTTAAGACAGATGTTTGTAAATACACAACAAAGTTTTCAAACCATAGGTAGTACGTGTTTTTAAAACATAACAGACTGTATTTTCCATTAACGTCTGGAACTGTAAGGCACTCAGCTTAATCTTGTCGCCAGGCGTTTAGGTACAAGTATGGAGCACTATTTAGTGTTCTGTGGTGTTAGTCGCCAGTCTAAAGCCTTTCTCGTGTTGGGAGAGCTAAGCATTGTTTCGTGTGGGCAGTAATGCGCCCAGCGGGTCGCGTGCGACCGATGGCTGCCACATCGCTTGTCACAGACTCGTTAAGAGCAAGCTTTTACGACCAACCCTTCTTACTTGTACAATTCTTGCACTCAACTGCCTATTTACTTTTTTATAAGCGAACGGGTAAGGAAACGTAATCGTTCAGCCCACTTGCTGCTTGTAACACATGTTGCGCATTAAGCGAAAAGCTTTTTGCACAATAAACATTTTATACGAAAGCCAATATTGATGAACAAAAGGGAATATTTTCGTCGACCTCAATACATTTGTAGCATGTGGTACAGGAAAATATTACACGACATTTTGTTGGGAGTTTGAGATAATTATGTTGAGTGCTTTGGTTGAAATCTGTCAAGATATTGTGGTCAATTTTGTAAAGTATTACGTACTATTTTCTGCCCGCAGTTTCGCACGCGTTGTTTCTATGGATACTATTATAGGTAATTTATTTAAGTTCCTATGTTTGATTCCAGGATTAAATTACCTTTAATCAAATTTCAGCCTGATCCGTTTAGTAGTTTTGTCGTGAAGAGATAACAAACATACATTGCTACATCCAAATTTCCAAATTTATAATATTAGAGTGATGAGGGAGTAGGTACAGTGGTGTGATACTTACTGACACATTTCTCCCCCCGGAAGCCGCAAGGTGGCTCGGACAGCGGCGGCGCTCCCCCCGGCCACTTCAGCTCCCGCAGAAACCTCACTTCCTGTTGATAACAGATTGCTTGAATGTGTGACATGTTGCAAACAAGTCACTGAGTGGTTTGCCGAAGGCACGACTTTGAGAGTAATTGTCGTACGTGCAATTCGAAAAATTTATCAATTTTGTCCGCACTACAGCTTAAAATATTTTTCTGAAACGTTGTCTTCGTTGATGAAATAAATAAAACTGAAACAAAAAGGTAATATGTAATAATATTTTATGTAGTTTTATGATATATTCCTGTAGAAAACACAAGAGTTAGCGCGGGGCTTTAACCCTCGCAGGAAACAGAAAACAGCAAATGAAGCACCATGCGAAATAATTGGAGAAAATTTATATTTTTCCAAAACAATCCCAACCTTATTGGTCACATTTTGATATTATGATTGAGGATTTTTTTTGTAATAAGCGCAGCATTCATTACAAATATTGGATTAGAGTTTAAGAGAAATCTTTAAACAGTGAGGGCAAAATCGGTAAATTTTTTACGGTTTTCCCATAACACAAACACAACTATAAGTACCTAGTTGTAGGATTCTTTAGTAAGAGCCCTTTGCAAATTAATAAATTTGTATGAAAGCCAATATCGATGAACAAAAGGGAATATTTTCGTCGACCTCAATACATTTGCAGCGCAGGTACAGGAATATATTGCTCGATTATTAATTTCTAGCAGTTCGGAAATAACCTAAATTTTACCGTATCGTGTCCTTATTTTATTTTACAAAAACAATATAAAATATCTTAGCCATTAGTTGCAAGAACTTTGTCGTGGCGTGTAATGCAGTTTATCACTTAAAAGAATTGCTACGAGCAACAGCGATAATTCACATGAGGTTGTTGTAGACAAGCTGTTTACTTAGTTTATTACATCGTACCGAACTCTCTTGACTTCAAGTTACGTACTTTATGACTTAGGAGCAAATAATAGAAGCTCTTATGAACACAGGAGATAATCTTTGTTTTAGCAAATTTCGTGTATTTTAAGGGTTAACTTTCATCTTTCAGTGTTACAATATCAGAATTTTATTTTTCTTACGACTTATTATGGAAAGAATTTTATTTGTGTAGGAAGAAAACCCATCACGGATTTTTCCAACAAAAATAAGGTTTGCAGTAAACCCGCTTACACCAGTTATTAATTCGTCAAACTATTATAGTTTTTATAAAATTAAATAGGGTAAGTAGATATTAAGTTATAAGAGATCCGACAAATAATCACTAGGTACTATGTAAATTTATAATTATATCGATTTTGTGGTGTCATGGCTGTCCAAAGCGAATCGATTCTAGGCCAATAAAAAATACGGAGTCCTTTCGCGATTCTGTGTTCTGTGAGTTAAAAAGCTTGGGGTGGACCGCAACCACGGCCGCATGCGGTCCGCGGACCGTCTCGTTAGACAGCCCTGATCTTACTGTTTGAACTTATAATATACCTAATATAATCAACATACAGATAATTTCTCTTATAAATTCCAGAACCCGAAACAAAATTGCGATCTCGAATTGCATATGTCAGTATTTTAAAGTCTATTAGATCTGTTTGAAGTTATAATATAACCCAAGATCCAGATAACTTATCTTACAAATTTCAGAACCCAAAACGAAATTGCGTTCTTTAATTGCATATATCAGCATTTTAAAGCCTATTAGAATTCTATTAGATTTGTATGAAGTTAAAATATAACCTAAGATACAGATAATTTGTCTTACAAATTGCAGAACCCAAAATAAAATTGCGATCTCGAATTGTATATATAGCATTTTAAAGTGTATTATTATTTATTAGCATTCTAGTAGATCTGTTTGAAGTTATAATATAACCCAACATACAGATAATTTCTCTTACAAATTCTAGAACCCAAAACGAAATTGCGTTCTTTGATATTAGAATTCTATTAGAACAAGGAATTTCAGCTACAGGACCTTTAGTTTCAATGTAGCAACGTAGCAAACACTTGGCACCGGCTCGCGTCTTCTTGGCCAAATGTGACGTAAACTCACAGTTAAACGCCATGCATTCTGTACACGTCTGGATTGTGCGTAACTGCGTTCGCGATTCGGGCTATTCCTACAAATTTACGAGTAACAAGATGTCTATAGATATAGTGCTTTAATGCCGGTAGTTTATCTCACTGGATAGCAGAATTTATGGTGACAGTAATTTGCGTTGTACGACTGCAATGCTTCAATTACTTTGGTGTTTATCCTGCAGATTTTGTGCGTGTGTTTTTAGTTATCAAGGCTAAGGTTTTATTAAGGGCATTTTCGGAAATATATCGTAATATTTTTCTTAAGCGAATCCAATATACAAAATATGACCAATAACATATTAAAATACGACCAGTAAGGTTGGAATTGTTTCGGGAAATATAAATATGCTGAAATTATTTTGTTTTTTGGAGTTTTTATTTAAATTATATTGAATCTAACAATAATTATGAAAATCTTTAGGTATATTTTAGTTAGAGGAAAGATTATGATATTTATGTATTAGAGTTAATGTATTTTTATTATATTGGTGTTTTCTGTTTATCTGTGAGGGGTTTTAACTCTCACAGATTTACTCTCATTTTCGTATTCTTTAAAGCGATTTATTATAAAACGACACAAAATATTGTAAGTAAAATTAAATATTTAATCGTGTAGATCAGATATTAGACATATTTTGTAATTAGTTTCAATACTTATTATATTCGTTTTAGGGAAATATTTAAATCGGTGATGACTGATGACGTGCTGATGACAGATTAAGGGTGATTGATACATGTGTACATCATTACTCAATCTGTGGTAGGTCTGGGTCCTAGCACCTATCGCCTACTCTGTATGAAAATGCTGTAGGTAGGATAAGATTAATAATAAAAACAGCTAGATTTCATTTTTGCTACAGATAGCATGAAATTGAGTCAAATTAAATCAAAATTTATTTCCATAAATACAAAAATGTACACTTAGAAAAAGTCCAATTCCTAAATAAAACACTGACACGGTAATAAAGTCATATTTTTTATTTCTGTCACTTCGGTATGTAGACTAAAGTAAAGAAGCGACAAAGAAACCTTTAGCCGTCTAGTTGTTATTTTTCGAGTTGGAGCTAAAGCCGTCCCAAGCTTTTTTATCTTCTAGATAATCAGATATTTTGTAGTAAGCCTTTTTGCACAGAAAGATTTTGACATTCTGTTTGAATTTATTTACTGATCGATTTTGCAATTTACTGCAGAAACTGTACATGTAGAATGCAAGAAACTGTACATAAATTCTAGCGCAGCGTTACATCGTCTAGGATAGAATCTTTAATATAGGATAGATGTACATCTTAGACTATAAGCTTAGCTAATTCAAAGTTTTCAATTATGAAACGCTATCCACGCGCTTGTATTCCACTGAGCACGTCGAAACCCTTCCAATTACAATATATGATGAAATGTTAGGAATTTAATTTAGATAACAAATTCAACTAACATGCTGGGGCTCTCTAGGATATAATACAATTTCTGTTCTACGCTTTTCAATTAAAACGTCAAAGCTGAAATTATAGAGGAGAATATTGAATTCATTGTTATTGTTATCAACAGGCAACACTCAAATAAGAAACAAAAGAGTGTATATTTGATTGGCTTCGGTCTATTTTTGAAATGTTTTGTTGTTTCAATTGAAAACAAAACCAAGCAAAAACAAAACACTGTCGATACCATTTATAATACCAAACATTTCATTAGGTGCTTAACAGTATCATTCCAATAATAACTATCCATGTCATGTCCAATTCTGCCATTAACTCAAATAGCGTCTATTCAATTAACTTCCGATGTTACCATTTTTATATCCAACAGAGTTTTATTAAACGGAGCGGAAACCAATTATGAACGTGTTTGGTTTTATTAAATTTATTTTCAGGGCGGCAGTCGGCAGTCACTTTATGCAAAGAATAGCTGCGACAATTTTAATTTTGAGAAGAATAAACTCAATTTTTCGGTTTACCGAACTGAATTGTGCGACTAAATCTTTTATTTGATGCTATGAGCCAAATTAATTTTTGACAGTTTGTTCTAGGCTGGGCTTTAATAAAAATGGTTGATGAAGTAGCCTAGGTCTGGTGCTCAACTCACAAAACACTGGAAAAGTACATAATAATAAGTTATTTATAGTAAACAAGAATGAGTTTGTGGGCTCCTCAAGTAGATTTGAATTGTGTTTCGAGGGCCAAATGGATATTGTAAAGATTTTTGTTATAGTGCTTACCCGCACTCAGGGTATCACTAAGAAATGAATAAGTTCCCAAAAAATTTCGATTTTGGCGGGATCCGAACCCGCGCCCTACCCTTTCGAGTCGAGTTCGAGTCCCGTCGGAATCGAAATTTTTTGGAAACTATTTCATTTCTTAGAGGATACCTGCTGGCAAGGCTGCAGCCTTATGCAACTTTAGCATCTGAAACCAACGCAAAAGCTAGGAATAGTGTTTCCGCTCGAATTGGCCAGCTAATTGGGTACAATTTGCATCGAACATTGCAGGTATCTGCTATTAACCCTAGAGTCTTACATTGATTTTACCAACATGATTTGCTACAGGGGGTGTTGGAGAACCCCAAAGTTTAACTGTTGTATTTTTTAAAAAATAAATACAGGTTTTAAATCTATGTGTACATTAATATTTATTAGGATCGGACCACAAATTAACCTTAACTTGATGTTCGAAAAAATTTAATGAAGGAATTTTACACATGTTGCGCTTGGTCTTGGACTTGCGGTCTTTATTTTTTGGACAAAATCACAACGTCCCTGGGCATGGTGTCCCATTTAGTAGGAACTTTTATCCTGCATAGGTATTTTGAGATCCCGAAAACCATTACTCTTATATCCCTCCTCAAACAAGGCATTTGCAGGCATTTTTTTAAATGTTTGTTGATAAGTTAAGTTCATATCCCAATTTTTTTTAATAAATGTGGCGGTTGTTTATTTCCGGCTATACTTCAGTTTCTTAGTCTTACTTCTTTTTCAGTTATTCCTATATTGTTGATTTCGCTCGATACAAAAATAAATAAAATTAAAAAAAAAAACACAGCTGGGGTGCTCGATCCGTTCAGTAGTTTTGACGTGTAGAGGTATCAAACATCCATCCAAATATCCAAATTTAAAATTTTTCTTATTGTGATATTAAAGTGAATGACAAAATTTCAAATAGTGATATTAGGGCTTGGACAATATCAATATCATAGAAATGAATAGGGTCGTGGCGGTCGTGACGTAAGAATCGACCCCTTCAACTCAGCCCGTGGGTGGATGTCGTAAGAGGCGACTATGGAAACGTACCAGAAGAATGACAGTAGATTTTATTTGTGTATTTTTCTGGGTAAGGTATTACAGAGTATGATTTTGAAAATATTTAGCGAAAAAAAAGTGTTTGGTATCTTCAGCTCCGGATAGGACATACTTACATGAGTGCTAATAAGTATAAATAGGGCACCGTGACCCCTGATTAAATTTATTTTCTTTTATTTGGAGAACAAACAGTTTTACACACTTTATAAACAAGCTAAATCAAATAATTGATGTGTCCTCGCATATAGAAGCTAAAAGACTGCTTGCTTACACACTTTTTACTGCGAAAGTAATACGAGACGAGACTTGGCATAATTTTAACATTAATGCTTTTGTTTGAATAATACTTACTGGGGACAGCTTGTGTAACACAGCCAGCGGATAGAGACCGGGCGGCTTGCTCGGATCCATTGAAAGCAGCGTGTAGTTACCTTCTGCGTCGCCGTTGTCATCCATGTGTACCCAGTACCTGGACAAATAATATTTTGGTGAGCTGAGGTGAAATCGGTATACAGGGTCGTCTCTTTTTATAGGATCAAACGAAATGTGTTTGGGGATTACTTTCAGCATCAAAAGGATCTGTGTGCTAAGATATTTTCGATTTAGATTTAATTATAATAATCCTGGATAATTCACACAGCATTATCTAGCCCCAAGCTAAGCAGAGCTTGTGTTATTCTTAGCTTGTGTACTAGATAACTGATACACATACCTAATATAATACAATACATAGATAGATTTTTTTATAACATATTGAACACAACGGAAACCGAAACAGCAACCTCCTGCGTCGCAGGCGGACTTTCGCCCAACGCGCCACAGAAGTCGTCAATTTAGAAGTAAGCTTTTGTCCATGATTTTCAAAGAAATCTCCCAGTTTATCAGCATAACATATGACGTAACCGTTATCCCGTAGAAAATCGATTTCTAAAAATATGTCTCAGAGTCAAATTTTTAGGCGACCAGCAGCCTGCCCACAGTGCCAACAATACCAAATTCTAAAAATTGTCTCAGCTTATGCTACGTCTATGAAATGCTCTCCCCTGGACATTAGACGTGCCAAATCACTCCCAGTCTCTAAGAAACTGCTTCATCAGCATTGTAAAATGAATGCTGTCATAGCATTTTATTTCTGTAGGTACTGTTTTTGTGTTTGTTTGGTACACTATAGTATTATCTATCTACCTATCAAATAAAATAATAATTGTTCCATCGTATGTACACTTAATGTCTTTTAAATTATATACCTATGTACATATACTGCGAATCTTAACATTATTTGGTTACGAACAAGTTCTTGGAAAAAGGGAGAACCATAATTGATTGTACACGCCCAGAAAATGAATATTTGTGATTTGAACTAATCGGTTCAAATAGCCATTCTTCAAAAATGTCACTCACCATGGAAGCCAGCGTACCCGGCTTTATGTAATAAATAGTTCGTCAATATGTCGTTCGTCATATCACGTACGACACATGATATCCAATTAACACACCTGTGACGGATAATTGGAAATTAGTCAAAGAGACACCTTCGGAGTTGACTTGAATAACAAAACAACATTCTTGTAACTATGAATATAAAAAAAAAAAAAAAAACGGATGCACCGCCTCACATGATCACAACCATGTCTTGCCGTCAAGCCATATAATAGAGCGAGAAAACAAAAGAGGCGATGTCTTTATAGCCTTTAAAGCATGAGATGACGTCATTCTTTTCTTCTTTTCTCAATCCCATTTTTAAGATCGCACGATATAAGTATGATTAGTTCGCACTAAACAGAGTTTCATAAAATAATAAAACAGCTTCAGTTGAGGTGTTGGTGATCTGAATCCAAGCTCATTAATGTGTGCGACAACTCTTGGTTTTCGAACCCCTGTTAAGTGATTTAAATAAATAATCCTGGCAATTCACACAGCATTATGAAGCCTCAAGCTAAGCAGAGCTTGTGTTATGGGTACTAGATAACTGATATACATAGTATAAAACAATACATAGATAGATATTTTTTATTATACATAGAAAACGACCAGAACACCCTGAACAAATATCTGCAGATCGTACACACATTTATCCCGAGGCGGGAATCGAACCCGCAACCTCCTACGTCGCAGGCAGACCTTAGCCCATGGCGCCACAGAGGTCGTCGATTTAACTTGACACTTCAACCAGCTACCGTTCAATAGCCACGCGGGTTCTCATGGATCTAGAGGAACTATAGAACTCACCCCATAACACTCCTATAGGTGGTGTTCTTCATGTGTTCGACGATGGCTCTGCCGTCGCGCGGGTCTTCCCCCGTGCTGAGCGCCGCGGCCAGTGCTCTAGCGTACACCCACACTGAGTCGTGTAACCATGCGGCCTCTACTGGGATCTGGGTGCAGAAAATTGCCTATATTTTTGAAGAACAGTAAAAGTTCTTTATTCGCAGTTCGAGTATTCGCAATTTTGCTATACGCGGGTAAAGAATTGCGACTCGTTTCCTGTATTCGCGGGCAATATGTCGCTATTAGCGGACCCAGTCGGTACATTGAAATCAAAATCGGTGTCCTCCTTTGAGTACTACTACTGGCACGTGCCGATGCGGTTTTTTTTTTTTTTTTTGAAAGAACAAATATAAAAAGAAAAAATAAATCTTATTGCCACTATGCCTAAAGTTCGTTGTCAAATGCGGCCGCCCCGCCGCCGCCGCCGTCGCTGTATGACGCATGGCGCTATCCTTTATTAAAAGCCGCATTTGCTATGGTCAGTGCGTTATTGTTTCAATTTGTTATTCGTTGTAATATTTTTGATAGAAGTAATGTTAAACCCGCATTCCATTAAACAACACAAGCACTGAAACACTTCCGGTCTACCGGTTCTTAAACCTGTAAACCCTTAATGAAGGTTACGCATGACAAATGAACTGTGTGATTTTTTCCCGATATTTGACCCATCAATGGAGAAAGGTGTTATTTTCAAAAAGAAAATTGCAAACGTCACTGCCGACAATCAATCCGAATTGAATGACTTTTATAAGCGGCAAAATAAGAAAAAACCTAGGCTTGATAATAATTATTAGGTATTGTCAAAAAACGTGTTACGTTATGTGATTGTGTGAGTTTTGGAACGTATCGTCTATATAAGTTTCTCCTAAATTTATATACAAATAACCGTTCCGTATCAACCGTTGCTCGCAAATAAGGAGCTTTACTTGAATAGCGTGAAACCAGAAACAATAAATGTCCTACCCATGCTGCTATCTGGCCTATACGTAAGACTGCCGCTTTGACATATCTTTTACTGCCAGCAGCGCCCCGGCGATTATTGCCAGTTTAGTTGCTTTCGCTATTTTCATTTATATTTTATTGTTTCTATATCTATTGTGGTTAAAGAAATAATAGCATTTTTACTAAGGTTAACTTTTATCCTTTTTAGTACGAGCCTAAACACGTCCGTAGCTGTAAACTCATGACATAAAATGTTATTGACCTATTCTTACAGGTACTCCTAAGTCCTAGTTCTAAAGTTATTCCCCGCAGGCAACTCATGACATGAGCGAGGTCATAAAATGTGTCAGACAGATTTGGCGACTCTGACCGAAGAGCACCAAACTCGCTACTCACGACGGTATCTTTAAAGTCAGGCTCCACGACGTGACTAGGATTTAAGAGGAGCTCTAATATTTTCTAGTACGGGTCATAAAAACTTCACATAAAAACGCTTAATTTATTTGGACACTATAGTTTTTGTTACAGGAAAGGTTAGAACCGTGGGATTCTAATGTTTAACAAGTTCATGGCGTTGGTTTTGTTAAAAGCGTAGGTAAAGTACAAAAAATTGCAATAAAAGCGATAGGTTAGAGATTAATATCTCATTTGTACAACAGTTTACTTCGCCGTAGCTAAAATAATAAAATCCAGAGAGCTTGAGTAAATCTTTGTCTTTGTTTTGGAGCTTAAGATGTGAACGCAAAACTTAAATCAAAGAAAGTTTCCTTTCCCAAAGTTGAGTAAGATAAACTCACTCAAGTGTAAAACCAACTTATTCTAAAGCTTTCTTTCACAAATTTCGAAGTTGTTTTCAGCAATAGTGATAGCTGTACAAATATAAGAGTCAAAATGAACTTTCTAACACCGAACGCTTACAGTAATTATTTTCCGTCGTGAATGCACATTGCGTATGCCAACGTGTCGCGCTCTGTAAATAAATCGAGCGAGCTCTGACATAATAGCGCTCTACCTGCATTGCAACGAGACTTCATTAATTATTTTGTATAGTGCGTGGCGCCTCGGGTCGTGAACCTATCACGCAGTATGCGATCCTATAAGATAAGCATATGCATACCTACCTACGATCTTCTCATTTATTAACGGAAAAAAGACTTTGCATTCTTAAAATCAAGACTAATATTTGGACAAACCATAGACATAGATCTTTTTCAATGGGACAAACGATGACATGAAAAATGAAACTTTAGAACGAGTAGTTTCTGAGATATGACTGATATGATTTTTGACATTATGAGTAATTTTAACGTATGCTGTCGTAGCTTTTAAATATAAAGCTCACAGCGAGCCATAAAAATAAGAAGAAGAAGAAATATAAAGCTTATTTAAATACATTCATATTTTCATGTTTGGAGGTACAGTCACAATTGAAAAAAAAAATTAATAAATAAATACCTAGCCCCAAAAAAAGATGATTTAGATTATTTTAATCACGACACTCCGACTTTCGTGAGCCGTTGGGAATACTTTCCGTAAGACGTCAGGAATGAGCACGTCTCACGTGAGACTTTGGGATAATCCCGTATCTACACATGCTCCTGACTTTTGACTTGCTTAAACAATGCACTAGAACTGAAATGAATTTCTATGACAAAGAGTAACGAGGCTAAACATTACATTATTTAACACTGACGGCTCTCGAATTTTTAGGAAGAAACAAGTCACGTAAGTCACAGAGACAAATGGTCATCGTTTACCAAGTTATTTCTGCCTAGTAAATGTTCCCTAAACAGCTGTGTAGACATTCCAAGGCGACCACATTGAATTTCAAACATTCTTCCAACACAACTCCACACCATTCAACCTAATTTTACTGACTACAATCGCTTTAATAATACATATTCAACTTGAGTTTTATGAGTCAGGGCACAAAAGAAATCCCGTAGCTATTCCCTTGTCGGACCTAATTGGATTTTTGTCATCAGATTACCGCACCCTTGCTTCCCGTCGCTTTACGAAACCCATTCCTAGAGACTGTTTAAGTGAATTACTTTCAGGATCTGCAAGATGGGACTTAATTGTATATAAAATACAGTTTTTAAATGCATAGCGCAGTCCTGAAGATCGTATTTGAGAATTATCCATAAAGACCTCCGTCTTTATAGATAACTCTCAAATACAGAGTTGAAAAAAGAGAGTTATCCAGAAAGACGGAGGTCTTTATGGATAATTCTCAAATACGATCTTCAGGACTGCGCTATGCATTTAAAAACTGTATTTTATAAACACTTAAGTCCCATCTTGCAGTACCTACCTGAAAGATAAAAGAAAAAAATACGACCTTCAAACTTTTTATATTCTTTGGTGATAATTTAAATTTTTTGGTCACTTTAAAAATAACATAAACCTAATGCGCTAAAAAGTTAAATCGAACGTTGGAAAAGAAACCCAAATTCAATATTGAATTTAGAAAATCTGTGTAATCCAATTGGATTAACATTCACAGCCCGCTAGACTTCAAAGTACGCGATAACGAAGCAAAATCTACGTGGCACATTTCCTTTAGGAATTATTTCAGGATCTTTAGGACAGACTGCATTGAGTGAAATGTCGAGTGCATAATGCTGCAATTTCTATTTCTGGCGGCAGTTCTACGCGGGTGTCAGACGTGGGTTTCATTAGAGCTGCAATTAATTCAACGTGGAAAATTATCCTCTCGTTTAAAATGGAAAATGTATTTGGTGACATAATTTTATTCTATTTACCCATTGGGTCAGAAGCGCTGAATGATCAAAATTGCTGAATAAATATAAATAATACTGGACAATTCACACAGCATTATCTAGCCCCAAGCTAAGCAGAGCTTGTGTTATGGGTACTAAATAACTGATATACATAACATAATACAATACATAGATAGATATTTTTTATCATACATAGAAAACGACCAGAACACCCTGAACAAATGTCTGCAGATCGTACACAAATTTGTCCCGAGGCGGAAATCCAACCCGCAACCTCCTGCTTCGCAGGCAGACCTATGCCCACCGCGCCACAGAGGTCGTCTGAATGATTCAACGAAGCTGATGCCGAAATCATCTGTAGGTAGATGTTAATACTAATAGGCCAATGATGCACCATCATCATCAATGATCATGGTGAATCAACGATAATTCATCGTTTTACATTTTTATGGCAACAGCTGGTCCCTGTAGTGATAACTGTTGCCCGCGGCTTCGGACGCACTTTTCAAGTAGCCTATGACCGTCCCTGGGATACCATTTATCCCTGCCAAATTTCATTGTAATCCGTTCAGCCGTTTAGGCTTGAAATGGTAACAGACAGACTGATATACAGTCAGAGTCACATTCGATTTTATGATATAAGTATGAATTCCACATTTTGCATTGTTTGTAGTCTTCTTAGACTATTTAACAAGTTCGTAGTTATTAAAGACTAGCGACCCGTCCCGGCTTCGCACATGTACTATATATTATGCATGTATTATACATATACACCTTCCCCTTGAATCACTCTATCTTTTAAAAAAACCGCATCAAAATCCGTTGCGTAGTTTTAAAGATCTAAGCATACATATAGGGACAGACAGACAGCGTTAAGCGACTTTGTTTTATACTATGTAGTGATTTCATATAAAATTTTAAGGTGAGATTGAAATTTTGCCCAATCTTGGAAGAAGGCCTATAACGCCCAACCTTGAAATGCCTTAAATGGGTATTTTCGAAAACCGAAATTCAAGTACATACCAAAAGCGGTAATCTATTGGGTTTATTACATGCCGACGCAATAACGATATTTGTGTTAACAATTACCTTGATTCGCGTGTTATTTAGAAAGTGGTCTAACAACTTTCAGTCACGACAAAACACTTAGAAAATGGGTAAAGCGTAAAACTTAGCAACTGTGCAGCGAGTGGGTACCCATACCAGAGGTAAATACAATTAATTAGTGTATACGTCTGGTATGTAATAGTATTATGTATAATATATACTATTATACTTATACTATTAACATTTAGCATTAGATTTATATTAGCCATTCTTAACGTGACCTAAGGAGTGATACTTAATATCTTGTCGCTCAGTTCTACACCGACAATGGCATGTAAGGAAAATTAGTCTTAAGTACATCAATATTGACCTGTGTCTAAATCATATTATATTTAGACTTAGATATTCAAATATTGTATTAGTTTGTAAGTCACATACCTACACTTACTAGTGGTTTATTTTCCACTTCTTCTACTAGTAAAAGATTGTAGTGGACAAAATCAATAACACCTTGTTTCTTATTTGATAATAATAACTATTTCTAAACGTGTTTATCGTATAAAATTTGACTTGTCTAAGTGCTTATTTTGTAAACGTTATTGATATTTGACTTGATAAATTAAAAACTGCAACGAAAATGGTTTGATTTATTTTTTGAACAATTGTCGATTAAATGTTATTTAGAAAATAATTTATTATAAAATTTGACCGGGTAAGAATGAATTGCAGTAAAAATTGCGGTTTGACTGAATTAGACTGGTGCCGTGTGGTGCCGTGCCGGCTTTGAATTTGCACCACCCCAACTCTTCCCGTGGGTGTCAAGAACCGCCACCCATGGAACGTTTAGTTTAGTGTCATGTTGCAAAGAGAGCTCTCTGTTTGACATCACAAAAGCAGTAAGTTACCTCAGTAAGCCAACTTAAAAGCAACATAGTTCTAACTAAACAAAATGTACACTTTAGATATCCGGTAAATAATCACTCTAATATTTATAAATGCGAAAGTTTAGATTGATGGATGGATAGATGGATGTTTGTTGCTTAATCTCGAAAAACGACTGAACGGATCTGGATGAAATTTGGCACAGAGATAAATTATAGTCTGGAATAGCACATAGGTTATATTTTATCCCGGGATTCCCACAGGTATGGGAAGTACACGGATGAAACCGCGAGGCACTGCAGTTTTTAATATCATATAATAACATCTTTAATCACTTTCATAATCAGCATTCATACATCCGCGGTTGATTTTGCACCCGCATATCTTCTGGACAGGTATTCTTTCTTTTGACAATTAATAACAGTATGAAGTTAGAGCGGTTAGAGTAATTTATCAGAAATTTCCGCGTGACGTCACACCGGGCGACACTTTTGTGCGACTTGTGACTAGTTAGAGTCTTTGTAATTTTTTGTTTGACAAAAGAAAAATCGTAATATAATAATCTATCTGACGGACCAATTAGATTTTTTTAGGAAAATAGCCAAAATAGGTAAATAAATAAACTTACCACTTTCCCTCCTCCAAACGCCAGCAACGGATTGGTAAAGTTGAAAGGGGGCATCTGCAGTCTCTTATTGACCTCTTTAGCAAAGGCCGGGTAGGAGGGCGAAGGTGACGGTGCTACAGCCAAGTAAGACCTGAATGCTCTAAGAGTTCTGGCTGCCGGTTCTTTTCGTAGAGGACCGGCTAGGTACCTCACGGCTTCCTCTGGCTCGTACTTCTCCACGTCCACTCCTATGGCTGCGTATTCACCTGTCGAAGAATAAGGGGTTGGTGTTGATGGCTAGATAGGTGATGTTTGTGGCATTGCTTGCATGGTGGCGATGATGCCCTTTTAGCCGAATTTCGGCCACGGTGGCGGCCAGTTTCAACGAACACTAGCCAGGTGCGCAGAACATTATTCATAAGTGGCAAACACAATTATTGTTAAGGTATAATGGCCTCATTGGCATCTCGCTTTTTAGGTAACTCGATCAAAAGGGTCTCTATTTCCTCACTTTCATACTCCGAGGCGGCGGTAGACTGATATGACTACGACCGTACGAGAGCCAAATTCCTGATTCTGAACTATTACTGTCAAATTTTCTTACTTGAAAAATCCTCACAACTCAAATCACAATCACTCTTGCATGATATTTATTTATTTTATTTTACTTTATACGGTACGAATACGGTAACACCAATTACATTAAAAGAACAAGTATGAAATATAAAGATATGAAAGCAAATTCACGGCTACGGACACGTTTTAGATACAAAATCAAAGTCACCATGTCACCAGTTTTATTCAGTAAACAACTATTCCATAACTTAACGACGTGAGTGAAGATTTCTTAGGACGTCCCACTAAAAACCGATTAAAACGCAAACATTGAAAAAACAACGTAGTAAAACAAAACGTAGAGCTAAACTTAAATGATCCGGGGTAGAGTCATAATAAACTTTCCCCCATAAAATATGATCGGTTCTCAAACAGCGCCTACAGACTGATCGGATTAATTGCTAATAGGTTTGAGCTTTAAATCACATTAGTTGGGTAGAAACGTGCCTGCGCGCCACAACTTTAACTATGTCCATATCAAACAAACTTTAAAATTGCTGTGTTTTACAATCCTGCGGGATTTTCAGAAATAAAATAGACGTTTATTTTATTCAGGTAACTAAAAAAATGGCCTAGATGTTGGTCATATATTTTTTTTGACCATAATCTGACCTGATGGAAATTGAAGAGGTGGTGTGATGTTTCACGAAGGTCTAGAAGATACCTATTCACTCAGGTCTTGAAAAGACTATTGATATTGCCTTTCGGAAAAAATATGATGTCTGTAGTTATGTATTATTTATTTATTATTATTAATATTAATTATTATTATTATTTTTAATTAATTAATTATTAATGTACCTAACTAAATCAAAGTTACGATTGTCGCAATTTCCATCCTTTTTGTGATGTTTTAAGATTCTTAAAACACTTCGGACAAAAAACACTCCTCTATTTAAAAAAAAAGATATAGTAAAAGAATATCGTGTATTGTCATAATATAAGATATACATAATTTACAAACTCTTGTTTATATTTTGGGATAAATTCTAAACATGCCTTTGGGATTTCTTTTGTATCGAAGAATAAATCTTATTTTAGGAGACGTCGAACGAAAACCTAGCGATAGGAATCTCCATGAAAAATACGAGTTTCTTTTCACGACATAATTTGTTTTACGTATAAAAGTGCTAAGATAAGGAATAAGGACTCATATTTCCAGAGCATAAAAGAAATAAATGCTAAATCTTATTCACACGTACAAATAACGTTACGAGTAATTTATCAAGTTGAATATTTACACATTATTAGCTTCCCTACTTCAGTGCTCAGCAAATATTATGATTGATCTGTTATTCCATTAAACAAATTTCAATACGGCGGCGCTAGAATCACAATAACCTTTTGAAATAGGACTACGTAAACCGAAACTCGAAATATCGGTGAATAGTATCCAGAGAGTTGGTATGTAAAGGAAAATGTATATCGAAATACAGATATCATAGCAGAATGGGCTATATGCATAGATTTTTTCATCGATTGTTTATAATACTTATTTATCGAAAATAACATAACACCTACATTTTTTTTTGGGAACAAACTAAATACAAAACTGCTTTCACTTTCGGGTACTAAAACAGCGTTTTTAGTACCCGAAAGTGTACTAGTACCCTTTTTCGTGACGTTACCGTTCACTTTGTCAACTAAATGATTTAGTTCCTTTAATCGAAATAAAAGTGGAAACAAATAAATGATAACAACCATCATGTTTGTTTTTATGTGTTGTGTCTAATAAATATTTTTCTCTAAAAATATATCCCGCTAAAAGCTTCATGACAATATGGTGAACGGTGACGTCACGTTTAGAAATTTTGCGATTGAGTTTTAAAATAACTATCTAATTTTCAATAACTTAATAAAAACACAGATAAATACAAAACAATTTATGCATATATATTTCTATATCAATAAAGAATACCTACAAATGAAAATAATCAGCTTTTTAAAGTCACATGCTTATACCTTATACCTAAGCCACAACAATATCGAAAATCTATAGACCGAACGCTCACGACCTCGATTAAACGCTATACCAAAAGAGTATGAAATTGAGGGTAGTTTGTAGGTAGTTTTCTATAGATAAGTCCAATAGAGCTTATAACATTCCAACATTGGGGACGTTTGGGACCAAAGCTCAGCCATAAGCTTCTTTTATACTTTAGTTCATTAGAAAAGGATTACGGGTTGGAAAGCTTCGATGTTATTGAGGAAACCAAATGTTAGGGTCTGCTATTTTTCTTTTTCATGGCTGTCATAATGCAGTACATCGACTTTATTTGCGCCCAACTAAACTCATTGTATGGATGTCGATATTATGTAATAGGATAGATGAAATTGAGATTCGATCATTGTGGAATATAATACATATTTAATTGTATATATACGGCTTCCCAAACCTCGTATCCCATCCCAGAATCAATAATAATACATTTTATCGACTCAAAGTAACGAAACGTTGCTTACTAAGTAATCCGCTGTAAATTGAAACGCTCCATTTCACCCAGAATCACGTTTCAATTGTTAGAAACAGAGACATCAATTTATATCTGTTAAAATGAAATGGTGTGAATGGCACTTAGAAGCACCCCGGATAATGGGGTGTTGTCGAGCCAACAAAGGAGCGATCTAGACAAATATATCAGGCAGCTTATGGAAATCATACACGCTTTTTTCTGTCGGAAAGTGTAGAGATCAGGATTATTCAGGATGCATGATTGGTATGAGTGTGCAAAATTGGAATAAGACAAGAGTTGCTATGAACTGGATGGACGTAGAACTTCTATCTCGTTTAGACGTACAAAAAAGAATGATACATTAATTTAATACATAGATAAAAAATTCTTTATTGTAGCACAACACAACCCCAGAACACAAACACAGAACAACAACTGCTACAAGTAGTATTAAGTACCTTCCAGGCAACCTTAGGATGGATTGGACATGTAAGAACAAAAAAGACGATGGCTCCCGAAAAAAATAAAAATAAAAATATTTTTATAAAAGAAAACAATAATACTTACATTACATACTATAATACCTACATAACCATACATAAAGGTATAGGATTATGTTATGTTGTTACATAACATAATGGTAAAGTTGTGTTATGTAATATATAATCATGCTGTAAAATGTTTAAACAACAATAATTCTGAGACTTCGAATATATTTAAAAATAGACTTAAGAATGTACTCATTGAAAAATGTTATTATAGCGTTAATGATTTTCTGCTTGACAAATTTTGATTTTATATACCGATCTATCTACCAATTAAAATGTATGATTAATTTAAAGTTTATTTGATATTTTTTTGTAATGTAATGATTGAATGAAATTTTAGAAGAAAAGACATATCACATTAGTGACAAATCTGCAGTGTGCCCTCTCCTATTTGCACGCCAGTGTGTAGTGGCAAAACATGTAGGTCATTTAATTTAATTTATTACATAATAACACCATGTCAATACTCATGTTTTAAGCAAATAAATTATTCTTATTCTTATTCGTAACAAGATAACATAATCCTTTACCAGCCTATAACCATCGGGTTGAGACGAATCAGTCGGTACATCATTTGTTGAAATCAAACCAGTACTTTCAGTGCTACGTGGGTGGGAACAAAGAAATCGGTTACATACAAACATAGGGTGCCTCATAACCCTCCTCTTTTGGTAGTCGGGTAAAAATGGAAAATGTCAAACGTTTATTTTCCGGCAGGCGATGTCAGCCATTTCCTTTAAAGACAGCAAAATGATGAGGTCGTGTTACTTTGTCGGAGAAATTTGCGAATATTTTAACACTTTTCGTTTGAGTTGAATTTTCTTGTGATTTTTCTTATTTATGCCAAGAGTCTTTTACACGAGTGGCTCATCTTTTCATACAAACGTGGAAGGGTTACTACTACGCTGTTTTATGTTGATCATCCAGAACTAAGGATATTTATCTCGTCATTATCCTATGTTTGATTGTACCTATAGTATATATACCCAAAACCGCTAAAAGAACACATTTGAAAAATACAAGCTCCCAGATATTCGTATTTTAACACTGACTTGAGACACTAACTTTGGGAATAATAAATATTTTACGGAGAAAGAATAAGATTAATTTTTTTAATCATAATATTATAGTATAAGTATCAATAACTTTATCCTATTCGGACATACCTGTACAATAATATTTTTATACAATGCTGGATTTAATAACTTGAACGAAATCTCTAAAATAAAGCCAGTAGTTAGTTATTTATTTTGAAATTATACACTCAATTGTTGTTTTATGTCTATCTATCTATGGTAATACCATGCTTACAGACTTTTAGCACAAGGGTTATGTTTATTACTAATAACATAACCCTTGTGCTAAAAGTCTGTTTACATTTTTTCTTGGTCATTAGAGGAATTATTCATTGTGCATTGCATCCTAGCGCGGGTAGAGTATTTACGTTCGGTGAGATAGCATACATTATGGCCTCGCCTACCGATAAGCTCCTGCCGTAGACTGTTTCCGTTGATGTACTTACCGGAATCTAATAGCTGCATTGCATCCAAAGCCAGCATTAGTCCAATATGGTCGTGGTAGTATCCGACGGTTACATAAACTGAAAAATAATTTAGCTTTAGCACACTATAAAGTCGAGTACTGACCGGCGTAACGGTGTAATGCAACGTGTAACAAAACGAGTATTCGCGCAGTCAGTACGGGGAAACATGGTGCTGGAACATGAAAATCTAACTATAGGCACAAAAATAGAGATATAATATGTTTGAAAAAAATGTGATGTTAACAACATAAATACAAGAAATAAGAACAAACTGCACATCCCATTATAGATTACGAAAGGTAGGGAAATTATTTATGAAAAATTGGGACTTAATAGTTGCACAGTACTCACTTCTAGTATCCTTATAAGTGTCTCTCACAATATCCAGAAAGGGGTTCCGCGTAAAGTTCTCTCTTCTATTCTCATAGTAATAAGGCTGCCTGTACACTTGCACCGTGCGAACTGAGATCTGCTTATCCCGGGCAGCCGCTATGATGGCAAGAGCGAGGCGGGAGAAGTCGTGGTTTGGTGCTTTGAGGTAGATGAAACAGACCTGTGAAGGAAGCTTTTTTGTACTTAGTTTGAAGGGTGTGAGGTTTTCAGCTTAGAAACTTGTAAGTTTTATTTTATGTTTTAAAATAGATGGCGCTGTTGAAATAATAAAGATTATTTTGTATACTACTTACTAAAATACGATATCATTGCCGTATTGCAGTACAGCTGTACGATTACACTAAAAGCAACCAAGCTATGACACTTGGAAGGCCTTTCAATGGCCTTCGTAATTTAGGTACAATTGTATGGATATGGCTATTGAAAATAGCTTTCAAATGTCAATTATAAGATTGGTGGTTTTTTGCTTAATCGCCCAGCACATTACTTATTAAAATAAGATATGCCTTAGACTGTTTTGTGTATAGATTATACGATGATGCTTCTAGACCTAAAGGTCCCGGCTTTACGCACTGATTGGTGTTATGGGACGTATGTACCTACTATTTCTGTACATACTATTAGGTTAGGCAGTTGTTCGTTGTTATCGAAGTTGCCCTTGGTGGTCATCAATAACTGTTTTCGATATACTGGCTAAACTGAATAGAATAAAACTATAAGAGATGCCTTAAAAAAAGCTTATAATAGGTATCACAAACTGAACGTTTGATTTTTGGAATTTCCTTTTAATTAACGTAGTAATAAAATAAAATAGGTGGTTTCGCCACTTTAGCGCAAACCACCGCCATGATCGCGAAATCCCATGAATATCCTATTCACAAAATGGCGTCATATATCGCCCCCTTACGGTATTTAAGTACCTACTTAGATAATGTATGCAAGCAAAATAAAACTTTTAAAACTATCATGGTTATTAACATTGAAGTCATTTAAAACGGGATATTTACCATGATTCTTTAGTTCTTCCGTGATCATGGCGCATGAAACTGTGCCGAAATATTGGAAAACTCAAAAATCATGATAATATCATGGTAAATATCCCGTTTTAAATGACTTTAAAGCAAAATAAATTATGAATCAAGCAGTTAATGAACTATTTTAACAAGATAACACCATGTTGGCGTTTGAGTCCGAGAACAAAGTCCCAGAGGTTTTCGACTTCCACGTAACTTGACCTTGTGGCGCAATTGACATTAGAAATAAAATAAAATGAATGTGTCAATGAAAAAGAATGAAGTCAATGCAAAATATATGGATGTGTGTATGGGACTAGGCATTATTAGTGAGGCAGTAAAATGTAGGGATCAAAGTGCATCTTAGAACCAGACACGGGGCTCTAATTTCAATTGTCTGCATTTTATGACCAAGGACTAGTAAAAGTGCATGCAATAAAATATGGGAAAACGACACCGTTTGACTTAACATTTTCGTAAAGATTGAATAGGAACTCAAGTGCGATTTTTTGGCTATTTTTAAGGTTCCGTACTTAAAAGGTAAAATGGGAGCCTATTACTAAGACTCCGCTGTCAGTCCGTCTATCTGTCTGTCCGTCTGCGTGTGTCACCAGGCGGTATCTCATGAACCGTGATAGTTAGACAGTTGAAATGTACACAAATGATGTATTTTTGTTGTCGCTTTAACAACAAATACTAAAAAACAGAATAAAATAAATATTTAATGAGGCTTCTATATAGCAAACGTGTTTTTTTTTGCCGTTTTTACAGATAATGGTACGGAACCTTATTATAACAACGGTAGATGAAACCCTCTGGGTCGTTTAAAAACAGAGGTATGTACGGAAAATGGTAATAGCTTGCTACCAGTAGCCTAGAGCCAGCGCGAATTTCAAAACCCTCATCAAAATGCGTTCAGTTGTTTTCAACTTTGCATTAGCGTCCGCTAAAACAACTAGTTTCAAACTCCCAACAAAAAGTAAACCTGTGTTGAAAGGGAAGTTAAATAAAATGCAAATGGATATTGTTTACAGGAAATTGAAATTCCTAAGTTAAGCGAAGAGCGTGGAGCAGGTACGAAATGTAAGCAAAAGAACGTAGTGTAAGTAAAGACTCGGGACCAATACTTTAGTGGAGCAAGTTTCTGCTTTGCTATCGCGGACTTTTCGCAAGTTCGAGACTTTTTGACTCAGAACAGAGAATAAATAAGGCTGGACAATTCACACAGCATTATATAGAACCAAACTAAGCTAAGCAGAATTTAAATATCTGGTTCAAAACAATGAATACAAATAATATTCTTTTGAGAAATATGATTTTGCACGAAATAATCGTAGCTATCGGTACTTTTTTGGGATTTTGCGGCTGCAGCTGATTTTACCTACACATCTTTAATCTATACATACAGGCGACTCTAGGGCTAAATAAACGAAACAGTATCTAATTGGGTCAAACATCCAAGTAATTTAAAAGACCCAGTACATTCATTGCAAGTGATTGCAATTAATTTATTATTATTATTTATTTATTTACTGACGACCTCTGTGGCGCAGTGGGCGAACGTTCGCCTGCGATGCAGGAGGTTCCGGGTTCGATTCCCGCCTAAGAACAAATATTTGTACGAACTGCAGGTATTTGTTCCGGGTGTTCTGGTCGTTTTCTATATATAATAAAAAATATATATCTATGTAATATATTACATAGATTGTATTATGTATATCAGTTATCTAGTACCCATAATACAAGCTCTGCTTAGCTTGGGGCTAGATAATGCTGTGTGAATAGTCCAGCATTATTTATTTATTTACTTACATGCATGAAATTGAAATTCCTGAGTACAGCGACAACTGAGCGCGATATGTCAATGTCCGAAGGGCGGGCTCGGGCGAAGGTTGCGTACACTCGTTTGTTGGAACTGGCCACGTCTCGGCAATACTGTTGGATAGAAGAAGTAGGTATTCATGACATTGACAATGGTCTACACAAACTTTCAGTTTTGGCCCAATACCTATTTTAGGCCATTTTTAAGGTTCCGTACTCAAAAGGTAAAATGGGAGCCTATAACTAAGACTCCGCTGTCAGTCTGTCCGTCTGTCACCAGGCGGATCTCATGGTCCGTGATAGTTAGACAGTTGAAATGTTCATAGTGATGTATTTCTGTTGCCGCTATAACCACAAATAGGTACTAAAAAAAAAGTAAAAAATCAATATTAGGGGCTTCCATATAACAAACGTGATTTTTTGCCGTTTTTATAGATAATGGTATGGAACCTTTCGTGGGCGAGTCCGACTCGCACTTGACGATTTATTTAAAATAACTGAACTGTGGTAAAACAAAGAGAATAGTCTGCAGCTTTGGCAATCGCGAACGAAGTCAGTTCAGCTAGTTCATACTAAAATTATGTTATTTTGACTTGCCAACTATTTCAATCTTTAATTTCAGAGCTTTAAATCAAGATTAATATCATATTGGTTAGAATGAACCTTTAGCTAGAACTGATAAATTGTACTTGCAATTATGTTTCTTGCAATTCCATTATAAGTCAAGCTCTCCTATTCCCTTTTCTTAGTATTTATAAATTAGCGTACAACAATCCGATATCTCAGAAAGATTTATAGCAAACAATGTAATTAAAGTACGAATCGCGTAAAAACTTCTCAGATACAAAGACGTACAATAGAAGATAATATCTTCAGAAAAAGGGGCTATAAGTATAAAAACTGATAAGTTCCGACATTTCGGCAAAATATCGGCATCGATAACAGCTATTATTTATTGTTGACAGGCGGCAATATATCACTGCACAGACGTGTTAATGTAATTGCTACTCGCCTAACATCTACAATGGTAACCATGTAACGCATTAGGCGTGAATCTCAATGACAATATCTATGGGGAATTAATGGCCCGTTAAAAGTGGACTTGCAGTGCGAGGTTTCAGCTCTGGCATGTACAAGCCTTCCTTGTCTATGATTGAGGCTGGTGTTCTTCGAAATTATCGGATAATAGAGTATTAAAACAATTTTTTGAAAGTGTTCTCAATTAGGTTCTATCTATATTATCTAATATTCTAATGAACCACTAAAAAAATCGTTGTTGTGTTAAATTTGTTTAGGTAATATTTACATTTTCAAGTTCCAACTTTATTTGTAACTAATACGTATTATTTTGTTGAATAAATGATTTTGTATTTGTATTTTTGTATTTGTAAGTTGCGAGCGTAACTTGACGAAAACGCTAGACGCAGTGGACGCCATACTGTTCTGTGGTCATGACTGGATTTGAGACCTGACCAAATGCGCTAATGTTGCTGATGACAATTGATACTTTTTCTATGAGATAACAGCATTGCGCCTACTATTTCATTGTGTTTAAAAACTGATTAACCTGATTTTCCGATAACATTTTCGAAGAACACCATTTTAAGAATTTTAAAACATTACCTACGTTGTAGGGATGGGATGAAATTACTTTTTTTAGATAGTTTGGCTTTCCAAAAGTTAAGTTTACAAGCTAACCAAGAACTTGATTTCGACTTCACAGGGTTAGGTGGCACAATAAGAAACCTATTTTACTGATTACAATAAATAGTTAAGGTAGGTTAAGTACGTGCTTGGGTTCAAGTTCTATCGAAACCGAATCCATTATTTTTTTACTACGTTCTGTCTGCGGCTTTGCAAGCGTTGTTTCTATGGAAACGTTTGAAGGTGGTTTCTTTCTCACGGGAACTGATTAATAGGATGAAAACTGTGTTTTATTCCAGACCAAAAACTACCTTTAAGCAATCCGTTTAGTAGTTTTGGCGTGAAGAGGTAAAAACAGCAGGTAAGAATATGAGTAATTTTCTCCCTTCGTTACTACTAGGAACGATCGGGAATATTTTTTCCCGATTGTTCCTAGTATATAGGAACGCAGGGGGTAGGGACAATTGGGAATAGGCGCAAATATCCATCCAAACATCCAAACTTTCGCATTTATAATATTTTAAAGGTTGATTCTGTTTGCTCTACGTCAGTTTGTGCTACATTATCAGCCGTGCACTAAAACATTATGCGTGATGATTCACGTATTTTGGGTTAAGTGTAAACTTTCGTATACATGCTCGTAAACATTGTAAATTAGAGGCCACACATGTACTCACTGTCCTCAAATACAAGACGAAAATTAATTCACGATATATTTACTCTATTTATTCTTAGGTTAAGGAAAATATTTAAATGTGGTGCTTCGATGCTAGATAAAAATGCGAAATAGTCTACGTTTTTTTTATGATTTCAGTGTAGGTGAAATTAATTCGGTCTTTTTATGCATATACGCCTGATCTGTCCCCCTGTTAGTCACGAGGGGACAGATAGAACTTTTCAAATAAAAAAAGTTCTATCTTTCCCCTATTTGTAACGGTGGGACAGATAGAACTTTTTTCCCATTTGTCCTAAGGGGGATAGATCAGGGTGACGAATGGGAATAATCCGGCTGTACGGAACTTACTAAAATTTTGCAAGGCAAGCCATCAAGGCAGGCATATCTAAACGAAAACTTTCAAGTCCCTCGACGCACTCATTCATCCGGAGTTCCATGTAGCGGCGTCACGTCCCTGCAGATGTCACCAATACCGGGCAGTGAATACGTTAAATGCCTGCCTTGATGAACTGCCTCGGCTTCATTGCCTGAGGACGGGTGACGACACCGCGGCAGGCCTAGGAGACGCCGACGAGACGATTTTTTAACGATTTCGACGCATTTCAGTTAAATTTGTGGGACCTGGCCAACAACCGCGGTTCTTAGAAAATGGGGAGACCTAGATTTGTCCAGCAGGAGAGACAATATAGGTTAGGAAACAATGATCCTATCACAACATAATAACTATGTAGTACTAACGTAGTACCTATCATGGAGAAGGAAGGCTTTGTCCCGGATAAACGCTTGCGAATCCCCGAGTGGAGACCAGAATCTAAAAGGCACTAAGATTTACCAAAAAATCCCATAAAAATTTAGTTTTAAGTTCTATGGGAAGATTATTAAAATGTTTTATGGCTGTGATGAAAGTGCTCTTATGATACATGTTATTATTTACTTGAGTGATACAAATATTGTATTTATGCTTGGACCTTTGTGAGGAAGCTCGAGCAGATTTCTTTTAAAAAAAATATTGTTTATTACTCTTTACGAAAATACAGATTTCTAGAATATAAATGGAGGTGAGAGAAATGGAGGTGAGTATTTTTTCCTCTTTAAAAACATTTCGGAGCGAATCAGTATTTATAAGTAAGTTATAGATACATCTTAATGATTTCTTTTGCATGACAAAAGTCGTTTGGATATCAATAGAGTTTCCCCAGAAAATGATTCCATAGCTTAACTGAGAATAAACTGAAAACTGAAAATGACAATGTTTCAACAAATTCATTCCAATCGATATTTATGATGCAAATTTTATATGATGTGTCTGCTATTTCTGTATTGTTAGGACACTATGATAATAAGCAGCCATAACTGCATTTAATAATAGTATTAGCAGGTGCTTACACATAAATCTCTATTGTTATCCGAACAATAGATGCATGATATATTGCAAGTGTTGCAACATACTTGCAACTAAGTAATATGTATTATCATACAAAGTAGGCTTCATTGAATGCTTCATTCAAGATCTCATCTACCTACGTTTCTTACTTGCCATTCTTTAGTGTGTAAACAAGTAAATATAGTGATGTGAAAACCATGGTAACAGAACAGACAGACATACAGACAGACACACAGGCAGATAGACGGAAGGAAAGAGTAGTGTTAGTAATAGGGTTCCGTTTTTCCCTTTGTGCACAGAACTCTAAAGAATGACTTCGACTCCGACCCGAACATAGAACCTCCTCCTTTTTTCGAAGTCGTTAAAAACTTAATAAAATACATATTGAACGCGCATTCAATATGTATTGAGCATCCTCAACCTCCTCATCAGCCTGTAATGGTCCACTGCTGGACGAAGGCCTCCCCTGAAATTCACTTTATTGGCTTTTATCTCAGGGGGAGTAATGCCCATAATCTCCACGCTGGGCATGCCGGTTAAGGATCGCAGTTCGGTGGTAGATCTATTCTGCAAGAGGCGCTGCTGTCCGCCCCTCGGTGTATCTATGTACCTTAGTCGCTTCTTACGACAACCACGGGAAGAGTTGGGGTGGTGCAAATCCTAAGCTAACACCACACGGATCACGGTATTCAGCATAGTGAGTTATATTTCGATGCTACTCAAAACCGATACATTTATTTATTATTTTTATAATGACACTTCATTTATTTTAAATCTCGTTAAAAAATACATTTTTTACAATAGAAAATATGATAATCTAAACTATTCTACAGTAAAAAATATATCAAAACGGTAGATCACCGGCTGCGAAGCTAGGCTCAAGCAACCGGTGGCTAGGGCTGCAAAGAGAGGAACTTCCTTCCTTGTTATTATTTGTAGTTATCTTTATTCTACGATCATGACTTACATAGCTGATCATAGGTAGATTGAAGGCAGCTGCCATTCTACCCTCATGGACACACGTTTCTTGGGGTCCGATGAACGCCGACACGTTGGCAGCCCAGAGTGCCGCCACCTGCAGGACATATAACAAACCATTAATTGAAAACATAAATAAATCAGCTCAAAAAAAAAATTGCCCAATAAATTCGATTTCGGCGGGCCTTCCGCGAACGGGAATACTCTAGCCTAATGAGCTATGAATCAAGGAATTTTGGGACTAGGTATTTTATAATTTCTTAGAGATTAGATGCCTCGAGTGCGAAGAAGCACTATAATAATAACGGTTTCCGCATTATCACTCTTTTTAGATTTAGTACTTTTGAAAAATTAGGAGGCATGCCTACAAAATGTACCTGTTCAAACTGTTTTGATACCTTAGTCATCAAAATGGCCTCAGACTACTTACTATCCGATAAGTATATTATTTTACCATGCTTTGAGGTAACAGACAAAAAGGTTAGGTATTTAATACATCGATACGCTTGTAAAAATATTAGCTCGCGGGTATACAGCTCAAAAAGCCACCAGCGAGCTGGGTGGCTTTTTGAGATGGGAATGGATGGCCAAATCCATAACCATGAGTTTTAGAGAAAAGTTGTGAACGGAGTCATGAATAGTTATGACCTCGATGGATAAGAAAACAATTAATCTTTTACTTTTGTAGGAAAACGAACCTATTTGTAAAAACGAATGAATAGAATAGAATAAAACTTTATTTAGCATAAACAAATAAAAACATAGGGAAAGTTTACTATAAAAAAATAATAAAACTTACAATAAACACTACAATATTTTTTAAGAACCCTTGGAATCGGCAAGGCACGCCAAGTTGCGTGTACCTCAAATTTTAATATTGATTCTCTTAACGCTCACTTTTCGTCGACATCCAACATGGATGTGGATGTCAAAAATAGTACCCTCAAATATCTCTATTCCTTGCCTATTCCTGACTATCCTTCGTTTAAAATAAGTCCATTCGCCGCATGTGATGTTAAAAAGAGCATTATGTCAATCTCCTCGAACGCCATGGGTGGTGACAATATCGGTCGTAATATGATCATACCTATTTTGGGTGAGATACTATGATATGTCATCTACTCAACTTCTCTGTTGCCTCTGAGACCGTCCCGGCTGTGTGGAAGGAAGCCTATATCATTCCTTTACCCAAAAAATCTAAACCTTCCTCATTTTCGGATTTCCGGCCTATCTCCAATCTACCTTTCCTTTCAAAGGTCCTTGAACGTCTTGTTCATGGCCAACTTAGTTCCTTCCTTTGTTCTCATAATCTTCTAAATCCTTTCCAGTCCGGTTTTCGGCCCGGTCACAGTACTGCTACCGCACTCGTCAAGATCACTGACGATATTCGATCGGGCATGGAAAACGGACATCTCACTATCCTGACTCTACTCGACTTCAGCAATGCTTTTAACACTGTTGACTTCGATATCCTCCTTGGCATAATGCGCTCTATTAACATATCTCCATCGGCGACTGGCTGGTTTCGCAGTTATCTGCAGGGGCGCCGGCAGCGGATTCGTACTGATGACTCTTTATCGTCGTGGTGCAATACCTGCGCTGGTGTCCCGCAAGGCGGCGTATTATCTCCTCTATTATTTTCATTATTAATAAATTCTATCTCACTTCAATTAACTTCTTCCTACCATCTCTATGCAGACGATCTTCAGATTTACACCCAGGCCCCATTGCAAGAACTGGCTAGTGCGATCCACCGCACGAATAGTGACCTTACGAGTATTCGTGACTGGGGCATGGCCTACGGTCTCCAGATTAACCCAAGCAAAACTCAGGCTATTATTATAGGCAGCTCACGCACTACTGTAAAAATTGATTGGTCCATGCTGCCCAACATTGAATTTAACAGTGTCACGATTCCCCTTAGCAGTAGTGTTAAAAACCTAGGAATTTTAATGGATTGTGACATGACTTGGGCCTCACAAATGGATGCTGTGAGTCGTAAAATGTTTGCTTCCGCTGGCTCGTTGAGAAGACTTCGGAATTTTCTGCCTACTGCCACTAAAATTATCCTCGCTCAATCTCTCATGCTTCCTATCCTTGACTATGCTGACTTCTGCTACCTCGACCTCACTGAGGAGCAACTTAACAAGCTGGAAAGGCTCCAAAACGTCTGTATACGATTCGTTTTTGGGCTTCGCAAATATGACCATATTTTTGAGTTCCGCACAAAGCTCAAGTGGCTCCCTATCCGTCTTCGCCGGGATTCTCACATTATTTCTCTACTGTATAACATTCTTTTCAACCCTCACACTCCACTCTATTTAAAAGAGCGTTTCGAATTTCTTCATTCTTCCCATGCTCATCCTTCTCGCATTCTTCGGTAAGCAGAAAATCTGGTATTGAACATGCCCCTCCACCGAACCACTTTTTATGCCAAATCCTTCTCCATCCAGGCCGTAAAGCTGTGGAATGCACTGCCTGAGTCCTTTAGGAAAGCTGAATCACTACCTGTCTTCAAAGCTCGCGTCAAAGATTCGTCTTATCTATCGAAAAAGTGAACACTGGTAGGTACTTTTATTTATTTATTTTTTGTTCTTGGTATTTATTTATTCCGTATATATTATTCTATATTTTATAAAAATCTACTTCCTAAAGAATAATTGTTAATTATGATTATATAATTATTATTACTTATGTATATGTATGGTACACCCCTGCCTTTCTAAAAATTTTCAAATTTATCTCCATCCAAAGGTTGCCTGGAAGAAATCGCTTCTAAGCGATAAGGCCGCCCATTGTACTTTTATGTTTAAGGTCTATGTCTGTTTGTTGTTTTTTTTGTGGTGTACAATAAAGAGTTTTGTATTGTATTGTATTGTACAATAAATGAATGAAATAATCGAACATAAAAAAAAGAAATGCTAAGATATTTATTAAATTATTATTTAAAATAAAAAAGTAAACTACGTGTAGGTAGAGTCTAATAGTAGAGTAGAATGACCTGCAGGTACTATAGGCACCTGTGATAGGCACAAACGGATTCGGTTGCTGTTAAGGATAGACTTTTGTCAAGAAATGCATTAATGAGAATGACCTTTTTTTAACAGTTCTAAAACTGTTAAAGAACTCTCCCTACTCAGCATAAATGTCAAAATCTACAAAAATTATGTATGTACGTGCATAACTTCTGATCTGCACCAAAGTGGATATTTTATTTGTGTTTGTTATTGTCAGGAATTAGACTTTTTTTTAAATACAAACCTTTTGTATTTAATAGAAAATGTTTAATTGGATCTTTATGTAATTTGGCAGGGAGGTAAATGGTATCTCGGGGACTACCTTGAAAAGCGCATACGAAATCGCACACAGCAGCTGGTTGTAAATAATATTTCGATCTGGTGTGCTTGCCAGTAGCCAGGATACTTAGCCTGTATTTTAATGGGGTTTATTCTCCATAAAGCATCTACTCGTGATAAATTTTGTTAACTTTTATGAAAAAAGTATGTTCTTATTTTTAATAAATTGAGCCTTTCACGGCTTTTCTCTAATTCCATGAGAGTTTCAGATTTGACATTCCATTCCCACCTCAAAAAGTCACCATGATACGTGAAACTTTTAACTAGTTCCCAACTTGAGACAAAAGGACAGAAATATGGCTCAAACTGAAAGTGGAAAAATCCTGCTCATATTTTCCATATCTGAGTTTAATTTCCCGGAAAAAAGTCGCAAAAAAGTTCACATTTCATAATTTTTTACCATACATTTTCATTTAACTGGTTATTTAGCAGTTTTAGTACACTCTAATATTAGCAATCAAAAATCAGCTTCAAATAAATCATGGTAAAAACCCATGTTTTGGTGAGTATCGTCTTTCCGATAAAAATGGCGTTTTAATCGTGTGTATCAAAGCCGACCAAATATTTGCTACGAGTAATTTATTTCCGTAATTCAGAGACTAGTATTTGCTTTGCCAGATCATGTGTGGTAAAAAGTCGTAGAAAATTTCTAAATGTAAAATATGTCATTAAACAGCAAGCGCTGCTTGGTAGTATCTCTATCGATTTTATATTGGCTGCGATAACATTATAAAATACTGGTAGTCAACAATTAAAAGTAATATGTTAATAAAACGGCTAACAGCAACTAAAACAGCCTTTGGAATATCTGAAGTCGCGGACACCCTACGATTAGTAGGTTTATATACAAGTTTTTGACCGGGACCGGGTTGTTTGGGACCGTTTATGTCCATTCCAAGGGAATAACATGCATACAAAACCTATAGGATTCTTCCCGTTGATAAAATATTTTTGATTCTCTTCATTGATAAGCGTTTTTATTTAAATTAATAAGGATTTTATTCAAATTATTTTTTTATTTTTATTAATTTGAATAGTACTTCACCTTTGACTGTATTGTATTTGACTTGAAAAAAATAGATTTTTCCATTCATTTCGAGGGTAGTCCCCGTCTCCAGCAGAAAAATAATAAAATTTTATCGATCCGGTGAGAAACTAGTGGTCCCAGTCGAGGCACGTAGGAGTACGGGAGCAGTGATTTTTAGGGTTCCGTACTTTAAAAGGAAAAAAGGAACCCTTATAGGATCACTTTGTTGTCCGTCTGTCAGTCTGTCAACCCTCTTTACTCAGAAACGAGTGTAGGTAGGTATAGAGTAGAAATTCACATCATATACTCAGGTTCGTAACCTCTAGCACAGACCAGTTTATATTTATATTTTGATATACAGTGGTCTGTGCCTCTAGGAACTCCGACATAAATCAAACTTCTAAGTCAACGCAATCAAAAGTTACGGCCGTTCATGCCCAATTTTTTTGAATTTTCCATGGGAATCACATGCACACAAAACCTAAAGGGTACTTCCAATTGACCTAGACCTAGAATCATGAAATTTGTCAAGAAGCAAGGACTTAGAGCTCAAGTAAAGGAAAAGATCTAAAAACCTTATTTTTATATCCTTTATGTAATTGTGACAAAATCATCATTTTTTGTGAACTGTGCGTCTGGGTTATTTCTTTGTTTTCGAGTACAAGTTTGTACGGAACCCTTGATGCGCGAGTCAAAATCACACTTGACGTTTTATAATTATAATGTATATCCGCACTAGCCATTTATTATATCTTACCTAAAAGCCTAATAGAGTGTTTAGTACTTCAAATAGACTAAGCCGGATGTCCAAATCTTCCAAATTACAGAATATTTAACTTTTTACGGACATGTGTGTGAGTGCTAAAAAGTTGTTATCTTTATTGCTTCGGTAATTGGTCTAGCTTACTCGTTACCTACTTAGTTTTAGTTTTTAGTACCGCTAAAGCATTTTAGCTCATGTACGCCTACCTACTGCAACAATGACGCACATTTCATCAAAATAATTAATAAGCACATCAACGCCTTGACGACAGTGAACGCGGATCCGATTTCCTATTAAGGCTGGTCTTTCGAAAAAATCAACAACTTTGAGGTCCTATTGCTGTTCAAATATGAAATCTAGGATTCTTAGACTCCTACACCTAATATTCCATTTCATTTTGTACAAGAGGGCCAAAGACAGCTTTTGATTAGTTATAGTAAGTTTGATGAAAAAAAAACTAAAATATCTCAATTTTGATACATACTTGCCTTCTTCTTCAAAACAATATGACTTACTGACTTGATTTTTACATTGAAAAGTAAAGCAAAGGCAGCGTAACAGATTCGCCAAAATAAATATTTGATTACTTTAGAAGAAATCTTGATTTTTGCACAAGCGTTCTGCTCGGTCCCGCTCCTATGAACGCGAAATCCTATGCCTATCCTTTTCACAAAATGGCCTGAGAAGAGGAAGGATAACTGTTCAGTCGTTTTTTGCAGGAAATGTTCAGATTCGATAAATGTGTTCGGTTTTAGTATCTAAATAAAAAACAACGAAATTACCAAAAGCATCAAACATATATTACAGAAACCTTTCAAAGTAATATTTAATTAACTGCTTTGAGGGCTTGACGAAATTCTTTATACGCGTCATAAAACTAATATTAACGCCCATTTTCTTACAGAGTGGTAAAAATTTAACGACACAATTTGCACCGAGAGGGTTGGTGCGGTCATCAAATATTGAATTGATATTATTATTCCGTAAGGTATTAAATGAATTGAGCGAATTCCGTAAACCTTATTATGTGTTTTATTGCAAAGGTTTGAAATGTGAAGGCGCTAACCTCTATGTAACAAAACCTAAGATTATAATGGCTATTGTTATATGCGGAATATTTGCAATACATCTTCTGTCTTTTGCCCTTTGTTTTAAATTAAACAAAGGGAAGAAAGGTTCATAGGTATACGTTTCATTTACCTGTGTATAATGTTACATTTACTTACACATGCTTTTATAAATAAATAAATAATGGTGGACAATTCACACAGCGGAGCTTGTGTTATGGTTACTAGATAACTGATATACTTAGGTACTTAATATTAAACAATACATATATAGATAGATATTTTTTTATTAAGTATACATAGAAAACGACCAGAACACCTTGAACAAATATCTGCAGATCGTAAAAACATTTGTCTCGAGGCGGGTATCGAACCCCCAAACTCCTGCGCCGCAGGCGGACCTTTGCCCACCGCGCCACAGAGGTCGTCGAAAAATAATAATAAGTGTATAAATCTTTTCTATACGTCTACATAGCTACATGATGCACTGCCCTGGCCTTCTAGCCGAATTTCTTGGGCACTGGGGCGGCCACCTTCAACGAAGACGTGTATGAAAGTATTTATTTAAGCTCTTTATACTTATATATAAAAAAAAATATTAAAAAAATAGGCTCCGAGCTCGATTTGACTTCGCGCGTGGAGCTCGGAGTGGAAACATCTCTGGTGGGACTCTGCCGGTGTTGCTTGGCGCTCTCAGTGTCAAGGTCGAGTATTGTGGTGTCCTGATGATGTCTCGTGGAGAGACGAAACTAGTTGACGTCTTGCTTTGATAGATTTCTTTTCAATTTGTAGTTGGTGTGGTTTTTCTTCTACAACGCTGACTTCATTTTGTTAGAGCTTATCGGATAAGGATTGGCGTGGAATTGTTACTAAATATTTTTATCTTTATATTTCTCTTTTACATATTATATCAATAGAAGAATTACCGATGATGACGAAATCCAAACAACGCAACGCAACAAAGTTTTTGTTAAACGTGAGCTGATTTCGAATTTATGAGCCAGAGTCATAAAAGCCATCTCTAATGAGGTGTTTGCTCACAGAATCATTAGTAACGCTTATCATTGAGGACACTTGGACGACTATAATGGCTCGAAGCAATTAGCAAACGACTTAGCTCTTTAGAATTATAAAGATGGGAGTTTCAATTCCCTTTAGCCTCTACTCTAAAGGTTAAGGCTGCTATGCACTGAGTTTCCCGAACTCAGCTGATGTCCTCGTCGCCATATGTTTGGCCAAGGCGGCCTGTCTCAATGGAGACTAGAGAGTTGCGCAGGACTTAATATAGTGTACTCGTACAAGTGTGTGCGCCAACACAGCAGGTGCACTTTCTATTACCTCACTCTCATAATCCGATGAGACGGCTGATCGACACGACCAGGGAGAAGTTAGGCACAAGAACCAACGTCGTAAAAAATGCTTTCCGAGGCACGGGGACAACACCACCAATTTCCTGACTTTGGTCTATTTATTACTGTGATTTTTTCTTGCAAGAAAAATCCCCTTAACAACTTGGCCAGGAATCCAGGCTTTGAATCCGGGACCTTGTTATCAGCGGTTGAACTCGGGATCGCAACGAGGTAGAGTAGAACAGAGCCCCGAAAAGGGTAGGCTATAGGTATAATTTTCAAAGTAGACCAATTTTTTTCCCAAATTTTAGGTACAAAAATGAATACAAAATTAATTTATTTACCTACCATCTATTATCATTCAATTTAGTAGGTAATAAAGAATTTTAAACAATAAAAAAAATCTGGAGAAACAAAGCAGTAGATTAAAAACTCTAATGAAATCAAGGTCCTGCTGAGTTCGTTAGCATCAATAAGTCTCATCTTTCTATCTATACGATTTGGATCAGCGCCTCTATCGTGCGGACATGGAACTACATATACTCAAATTCCATACAAAAATGAGACCTCTTAATAATATCGTCAAACCGAGCTTCTAAAACATACCTTAAGTTTTACAAAACTACAATTAGTTGTGGTTTACTTTATTATGATTATAAAAGTGGAATCACTTTAATTTTAAGTATATTCTTATAATAATTATTGTATGTCCGAAAGGACAAAATGTTGAAGAATTTATAGTTCATAAGACCAACTATGTCACACAGTTCACAATAAAGATTCTTATTATTAAAGATATTATAAAACACAGAAGGACTATTAAATGATAAATAACTATTTTATAAACTAGGTGGCGCGGCAAGCTTCATTTAGCCTCTATGGCAGATCACAGATGTACGAAAAATGTATGAGAAAACGATTTTCCACTTAGTTTTCCCCCTCGCTGATGTCCGGGACGGCACCAAACACACAAGCTGTGGTACAAAAAAAATACAAAAAAAATCAAGGATCATTAAAATCGGCACAGCTTTTATTGTATTATGGTGTATCTAACACATTTTTTTTATGTAGAGCCTAGTTATTTTCGGTGCAATTAATAAATAAAAATGCTGGACAATTCACACAGCATTATCTAGCCCTAATGATGTAATTTTCTCCACTTTTCTCTTTCCAATGCGGTATATATATTTTACTTATTTATATAATAGTTACATACTTCGATAAATCTATAAACCTTTTTGTAAAACTTTTTTGCGAGTGTAAATGCAACGCTTTAGTGGAAAGTATGCCGTAACATCAGCTCCAAAGACACGTTCTTGGCAATGCTGATCCAGATTAACTTTCAAAAGCTTTCATTGAATCTTTTTAAGGAAGATGGGTAATAAACGTTTCATAAAATGGTTATGTTATGACGGTAGGTGTACGTTTCGCTATAACATTTTACTGGTTGAGCCGAATATCTTGGCAATCTGAGATTTCAATGGCCTCGTAAGATTCAGATTATTAGTAAAGTTTCTTTCTTCGTTATCAGCTAAATTCTGGCATCAGAATTCGAATACGGTTTATTCCTTTGCTTAGGTGTTGTGTTAACGGCACTGTTTTTTTTATAAGCAATAGACCTTCGTCATCTACATATTCACATCATTATATTTTGTATAGTATATGGTACAGCAGCGCTGTGCGATCATGGAACTACGCAAATCCATAACAGAAATGGAACGTCTTATACTATCGCGGAACCAAACTCAAGGTTCAGTCCTCGTGCCAAAGATGGAGGCATATTTTAAGAACTGCCAGCAGAAATATTTCAAGTGGAACAGTTGGCATCCCTTGAAACTTCAGACCCACGATTTCCATTTCATGCATTAACAAGGATAATACGTCAAGCTACGCACAGAGGGTGGTCACGATATTGCCGACCTAAATCTGCCACCACTTTACAGAGAAAGGTTCCTAATTCGCATGCAAACTCAAAGTGCTACTCCAAAAATAGTGTGTAGCCAATGTTGCCATAGATTGATGTTTTGCAAGTAGAGTGTATTACAGTGGAAATTGGTATTGTGAGTTATGGAATGAACGAAATTTGTACCACTGACCGAAATACGGTTGATGCATCAGTCAGTCCACCCTCTCGCATCGTAAAACTAACTCTATTCTCATACTTCTCTATCATGCAATGCTGTTCATTATGTGAACGAGAGCCAAGTCGATTGAAGTGAAGTGGGTTTAAGCTAATAAGATACTCGGGTGAATAAGGCACGCACACGAGTTGATATGGCGGCCATCGCTAGGTCACTAAGTATAGAGTGGACTGTGGGATGATGAAAATATTCACATCATATTTTAATAATTGATCACCATAGCAAATAATATCCAGGTTTGTGACGAGGTTCAAACCCGAAACTAAAATACTTCATACCGACCACTCTTGCAAGAAGTTCTATGACTAAAATATCAAACATCAAACTGCTTTATTTCCTTTAGACCTTACAGGACTCTTGGACACGTCACAAAAAATCTAATTACATAAGTAAAACTAGGAAATAGAGTGATCACTTTGATTTTTTGTTGACTTGAATCTTTTTAAAGTAAAGTTAAGAAGCGAACAAGAAACCTTTACCTTGTTAGAATGTTAGTTTTCGAGTTGGAGCAAAAGTCGTCCAACGTTTTTTTATCGTCTAGCTAGATAATCTGATATTTTGTAGTAAGACGTTTTAGAAAGGACACGTTTGGCAATTTGATTTCCAATGCAGTCCAAAAGATTTAGATTAACATTCAAAATATGAATAAGAAATAGGCTTAATATTCCAGTTTCTTTAATTTATCATTATCAACAATATAAAATCTAATTAAAAGGATAATAAGGGTAATCATACAAAACTTTTCAAGCCGACTAATACATGAACAAAGGCAATTAACTCCGCTGAAAGCACTCAATTTGCATTGAATTCAAGCACATTATGCACCATTGCACGAATATAATGTGACCGCACTTTTACAAAATTGGGATCGTTCTCAACATAAATTCCATTATTTATTTGCCAGTTTGTTTGTGAATCAATAGTGGAACCATAATGAGCATTTCGTGCGAAAGCAAAAAGTGATGGCTAATTAAAATTTCGGACGCATAGATCTGCCACATTATTTGAGCTTCGACAATCACGAGCGAGGATTTATGTGCTGGCTTAGGCAGTATCCGCATCCTCAATTCGATTCTTCTTTAATTTATTCGCAGGAAACAGTCGTAAATTAGACGCGGGTCTATTTTAAATTTATGCAATTTAGTCTGTCACATTCACACTTTGTTTTCAGAACAGAGTTTATGTTCTTGTGGCTCAGTACGTCTACCATGAGTTGTCATAGTTAGTTCGCCTGACGTTACTACACTAGATACGTAAATACGTAGATGGTATAGTTAACTAACTAACGTAACTACAGTAGTAATAGTACGTTACTATGACACCTGTCAAATTTGTAACTCATGCTACCAAATTCTAAGCAAATGAAGCCCAAACTACAGAGACTGTATAGTTTACTACAATGTGACGTAGGATAGTTCTCTACGTGACTCACACTGCGAATGTTAGTACCCAAGTATCCGCTAGAGGCGCTGTAAAAGTTTTCATACATTTGTTTAACTACAGACGCTAGCGAGTATAGATTGATAAAACTCATGGTAGACGTACAGGCCACCCCAGTAGACACAGTAAAGTTTAACAATAATATGCCTTATATTAATGATAAAATATTCTGCCTCATAGCTAACGTTCGCACACACTTGTGCACTATGATATGTCCTGTGCACCTGCTAGTCTCCGCAAAACATCTATTTTTCAAAAAAATAAACCATCGAGAAAACTGTCACCAATCGTGTTTTTAAAACACGTAATCCAAGATAAAAGTTCGAAGTAACATTTCCCGAAATATGATAGTGGTAGCTTTCACAGATTCTGAGATAAAAAACGATTTTGAATCACAAAACTGCTTATTGTACACTCTTAAGACTGGCTCACCATGGTCGAAATTCTGGTAGGACATCATCATAGCTTACGTAAAATTTGTCATGCTTTGATTACAAAAGCTCATACCTCTTTTTGTGCTATCATTCGACTTCTGTGGCGCGGTGGGCCAAGGTCCGCCTGCGACGCAGGAGGTTGCGGGTTCGGTTCCCGCCTTGGGACAAATATTTGTACGATCTGCAGGTATTTGTTCCGGGTGTTCTAGTCGTTTTCTATGTATAATAAAAAATATATATCTATTTGATTTACTGTATTATGTATATCACTTATCTAGTACCCATAACACAAGCTCTGCTTAGCTTGGGGCTAGATAATGCTGAGTGAATTGTCCAGTATTATTTATTTATTTACGTAGATGTAGGGTTGGTAGGAATAGTCTTGTTATATCTTAGAAACCAATCTTATTTCTACAGACGATCTCAATCACAATAACTTGCGTTATATTAGAAATGAACTGTAGATAAGGAAGCTATAAGTTATTTCCTTTATGATACTTCTACGAATTGAATTTGTGCTCGGAAGCTGTGAAAGAATAATAGGCAACTGGACACCGCGTGAATGCCCTTCGAGTGCGAAGTAATTTTGCAGTCTATTGGAAAAAGTAGCCAAATAGCTTTCAGGAAGCTTTAACGAAAATTTTGCCTACTTGCAGATTCTGAGAGAGATGTTTTAGTTGTTTTTTTGTAAAATGTGTTACTTTGGCGAATTCGTATTTCAAAAGAAAACAAAACAATGCAATTTACTTCGGTGCATTCATTTATACTAGATTAAAAAGACCTCAATGTCTCAACTGTCATATAATCTCTACTAAATGTGAGCTTTTGTAGCTCCTAGGTTGTAATTATTTAAAAACTATAGACACGAGTAGTAGCAAAGGAACTAAAAAGACTAAAAAAGCTCAAGTACCTAGCTAAAACGCCCATTAAAGTGAAGGTAGCTCCATTTATCAGTAAATGTTAACTGAACAAACGGCTGAGCGGCTGATTCGGCTGATTCTAATAGTATTTGGCAGTAACATAGATAGAAAAAGAAATCTTAGCTAGAATACAACATCATACTCCAGGTCTACCAAGCAAGTGACGCTTGGGAACTCCCATCTCAACTCAAAAACCCCAAGGCTTTTATCCCAAGTTACCAGCACATTTCATAAGTTAAGGTTCCGTCATTACTCTAAGCTTGAGTAAGACTTTTCTATGACATTCGCGTTGCTCAAGCATAGATTGATGACTGGGTAAGCTTTTACAATAATGGCCCTAGGATCTGTACTGGATAGCTATCAAATTTCACGCAAATAGAATCAACGGTTGGACAGTTGTGGTAAAGTGACTATTTCACCATCCAGCCAAATCACAAAAAGCTGCCACTAAGATCTTCGTTTGTTTTGATCAACTTACTTATTTTTGATAAACTGTATATAAATTAATTAATGTAGAATTAAGATTTAAAGAAAATTCCGGTCTCGACAGAGCCTACGAATTTACCCCCTTGGAGTCTGTGGTATCTGCCTTTCACAATGAAGGTAGCTACGCTAGGCCCCGCCAGTAATGTGATGTTCGCATAAATAAACGTCAGTTTCCAATAGCCCGTCTTTTACTAAACATTACAGAATCGAGACCCTAGGTCCGTGGGGTACCGAGGCACTCAGGGTTTTCAAAAAATTATCTGATTTTCTGGTCGAAACGACGCGGACGCGTGACCCGAGAGCTGGTGAGTTTCTAGCACAGCGCATCAGCATTGCCATACAGCGGGGGAATGCAGCCAGTGTCTTGGGCACGCTTCCGACTGGTATTGATATGGATTACCTGTACATTGTTTGCAACAGTCTGCAGTTAGCTCAATTGTTTCAATTATAAATACTACTTTTAATTGAATTCTAATATATTTAATTGTAATTTTCTTTCTTAATAAATAGATACATTGATAAAATTCGATCGTTCTATTCATATTGGTAACGTTCTTTGGCCGATTTGGATACAGATGTAAGGTGGATGGTAAGGCAATAACTCTATTTATAAAGTCTTTTACAACATTTTATAGATGACCGCCAAAATCCCACCTACCTGGATAATTTATTACTTTACGTGGTACGCACCTGTCTTATAGAAACTTCTTCTTGGCCATACGTTTCAGCAACTACAAAGTCGAGAGAATGGCCCATCGGTCCCAGCAGCTTTTCATTCACTTCATCTACAGCCATGGAGATCGCTCCTGTTGAAATAATAAGTGCAAATAAATATGATTGATATACGAATCGTTTCTGAGTGGGCCATTTGACTCTATATGTTCCCTATTATCAAAGCTTGCTCGCTCAGTCATGGATCTATGGTTGAGTCAAGCTTTTTATGGCATAAACGTCATTCAAGCAATAGATCTATGACTGAGCCAGTTTTCATAAGACAGGTTATATTTATCAAGCTAGAGTTAGGGCCCAGACTGTGAGATAAAAATTTCGCCGAATGGATGAATTTCGTTAGACAAAAAATATTCAACGCGATACAATTATGATAAATATTTTCATCTCTTAGAATCAGGGCATTGGACTTAAACGGTGTATCTTTTGATAGGTAGTTACTAAATATTTATGCATATTTCTCTGGCTCCGAATATTGATCCCGTTGAAATATAAAGTGTTCTAAATAAATATGATTAATGCAAATTGCTTCTAGGTAAAGTAGGAAAATATTTTTTTCAGTCTACATATCGCTATGAAGAGAATTCAAAGTGCCTATGCGCCTGCCAAGTGCTGGCATGTATTAATCTTTGTGGGCCATTGCGAATCGATCTGGCAGTAAAATAAACAGGGATACCTTTGATCGCTAAAGCAAATAATGATGTGGTCTGTCTTGTATAACATGTGCAATATTGAATCAATTTGAGGGAATTTAAGAACACCGCAGTTAAAATATGCTTTGGTGCACTAAATAATAATAATAATAATAATAATGGGCAGAACCTGCAGTTCACGTAGTGTTACTAATTTACCAAAAACCCTGTATACGAACATACCTAATGCGAGACAGTATTTTCTGCCAGCTATGGCAACTGTGGTATTATGCGTACAAATAGTAGTTATAAAAGTCAGTAGTTTTTCAACGTACTAGCTTTTCATAAAAAGCGTAGGTATGTTTGTTTAGTTTAGACAATCTATGAGCGAACTAGGTCAATACACAATTATGATGGATGCCCCCTCGATTATGATAAGCTTGTCATTACAATGTTATGAATATGAGTTATCAAATGGGTTAGTACGAGTACGTTCAACATCCGTGCTGATAGTTAGAAGGAAACAAACATGTAGGTACCTAGTCATTAATTGCACGCACCTGATAAGACTCTGCCCGGTCTTTGGTAGCTGTAATCTCCTGGGCGTCTCTGTGACCCGGTCAGGTAACCCAGGATAAACTTCTCACCGCATGTTATGGTTACTGTCCCAAGGAACGACCAACTCCAAATATACTGTGAATAAAAGTTACCAATAATTTTTCACTGTGAAACAGATACACATGCATTTATTATCGTTAAAAGTTAAAACTATGTTCATATTTCGGAAACTTTCCGGTGAGCATAAAATGTTTGGCCGCAATAAAAGTCGCTAAAAATGTAGCGTAGAAGATAAAAGGAACACAAAGCAAGTTGGGCTCTAATTTAAAATTTTCACAGCAGCACATCGCTTGGAGAACACGTGCATCCAACATTTTTCCAATATTGTCCGGTCGTAAAGCGCCCGTGAAGAACTTTTGAACGCGAGGCTGAACTAGGTATTCTCCAAAATGTTATGGATAACCCAATTATAAAAGCGAACGACGTAGAGCAGCTTAAAATGCCGAGGTTTCTAGCCGATCATAACGTTCTGATGCATGATATTATTTTGGATTGGAAACCCGAATAAAATATAGGTCATCCATTTATTTTATAGGTGGTTTTTATTGTATCGTCTATCAAAATCGAGATTTCAAGAATAAGAATAGAATTGCAAAAACAAATGTGTTTGTATCTTTGCGTTATTTATAATATGACCTAGCTTCTGTCGGCGGCTTTGCACGCGATTTTTATAAATAAATTTAGACTGTAGACTTTATTCGAGGTCCATGTTTATGTGTGCAAAACTTCAGCTCGATTAACTGAGTAGTTTTGGGATTGTTTCGCACAAACATCTTCAGAACGGCACAAACTTTCACCTTTAGACTTAAGGCGGTACCCCGAGCCAAACTAGCGCCGCCACCTATTTTATCTTATTATTTCGTTGAACAAAGGTAGGTACTTTCAAAATTTTCAATGGGCGAGGAATTTTCAATTGGTGATGCCTACTATAAGCTTTTTTTAATGCCTCTATCATAGTTTTATTTTGGATAGTGAAGGAGGAGATGCAATAATTGAGTTTGGTGGCCACAAAGTGCAACATCGTATCTCCTCCTAAACTATACAAAATAAAAGTATGATAGAGACATTAAAAAAAGCTTATAATAGGTATCACAAACTGCCCATTGAAAATTTTGAAATTACCTTTGTTCAACGAAATAATAAGACAAAATAGGTGGCGGCGCTAGTTTGACTTGGGGTACGGTCTTAATACCTATTAGTAGGATTATTGAATCATACAACTACCAGCAGGGAAAAATATTTAATTTCGTCAAAAAGTCAAATCAGATGATTCTTTAGGACAAGCATTCGTCAGAACATTGCGCAAATGTATCAGTTGAATGCCATGAAACTTGTTTGGCGAGTTGTCAGGTTTACAAGTGCAAAGTGTACCTACCAAAACTGTTAGTTCCACATGGTTCCATACGTGAAAGCATTGAAAAACTTCAATCGACTTTTTATCGGAATTGACGAAACATTAACCATTATCGTAAAATCCCTGTTTGCTGATGGCTCCTGCAGCTGTTAGATACCGTTATTTTAACGTTAAACGTTAAATTTAGCTTCGCATAAAGTGTGAAATTGAACCTGGGATGTCATTCAGGTCCTTGCAGTTTAGTTATGGAATCAAGTAATGTTAGGTAGGTACCTAATAAAATGTTCTAGAAAGTAAGTCTCGTGTAAAAGAAACCAATATTTCGTGGGTTTAAGTTATGGATCTCCTTACTAGGATAGGTACATTTGTGTACGAGAGATTGTCACTCTAAGACGAAACTGAAACTGTTCGGATGTACCTACTTAGGTATGTTTTTTATGTAGGTACCTATGTTCGTCGATTTCTCCGTCAATTATAATAATAGCGAAAGAATATCTCAAATGGGTCTCCATTTGAGATATTCTTTCGCTATTATTATGGCATGATCCCGAGGTGGTCCCATAAAAATTAAAAATTTAAACCCGAGGTAGTAGTTGGTATTTGCCCCGAAAAACATAAAAAATTGTGTTAAATTTACTACCTAGTAGATAGTTTTAAAAACCGACTTCATTTAATTACTAAGGAATTTGAAGTCGATTTTTAGCATAGAATTAGATTTTTTTCACTACTTTCAATCTAAGCCTATGGTTTTTAGTCTTAGACAATTTAACCCGCTGTTTTTTAGTATATTCGTCTTTTGTTTTTCGTCAGTCAAAAATTGGATCATCTCTTCCACCATCTTCTGAAATAGGTAGAATAAAGGGTACACAGTGCACCAGCGCGCGCGACAAATGTCGTGCTTGCTGAAATTTTGCACAAACTCGCTAGACGGGAGGGCTCATCATGCATGTACCTATAGTGTTTTTAAATATAGCACCCGTGGGAGATATTTGTGTAACTATGACCCGGTTAAGTCAGTGGGAATCATAAATAGGATTTAAGCATTTCCTTTTTATATTGCAAAAACAACAATTTTTGTCTAGAAAGCAGATATCAGGTACTTTATGATCTTGAGCTCATTATTCGAAGTAGCACTGACAAATCAGTCGTTGTATTTTACAACTTTATAACCAACTAGCGGTCCGCCCCGGCTTCGCACGGGTAATTATTTTTTCGTCAATTTTCCAATGTTTTAATACTTCCTATCCTAATCCGGACTAAGAGAAAACCAACAAAACAAAAACCATAAAAATCGGTCCCGTCGTTCTTGAGTTATAAATGATGTAACTAACACGACTTTTTTTTTTATTGTAACGAGGAGTGTGTAACAAACTTTACCAGCAGGTATTGCTTATAGAGTTCCTCGCTTGTCATTGATGGATGCTCGGTAGTTTATCTTGGTTTAAGGAACAGAAAGCTAATTGAACTTTGGTGTAAAACTTTAAAATGGGAACACTCTCTAACATAAGCGGCTTGCTAGAGGTTAATTGCGTAGGTACATGGATTCTAGGTACCTACACAAGTTGCGTAGAGACATTATGAAAAATGATCTTGAATTTATTCAATAATACTTTCACCTGCTTTGGAAAAAAGCATCTAGCATCTCTATTCAACCAATTCCACAAAATTATTCGATTCACCATAAAGTCCAGACTCCACCAAAGCGGAGGTGAGCGGACAAGTCCGTGTAGCGGAGACGAGAAGAGACGTTTATCAGCTAGGGTGTCTGCACCGAAGCAGCTGTGCGGAGATGCGTACCTACTGTCTGACTGGAGTGGAGATGTCTGCTGGCTAAAGCAGAGATGTGCGCTGGCTAAAGCGGATGAGCTGCGTGCGGCGAGCGTCGAATGTTCGTTGAGATGAATGCCTAGCGTGGCACAGTTCACTTCACATGCTCCGCTTCGATATTTTTTTTGTTTCTTCGTATACAAATACCTATACAATACAATATAAAACTCTTTATTGTACACCACAAAAAAAAAGTAACAGACATAGACCTTAAACTTAAAAGTACAATGGGCGGCCTTATCGCTTAGAAGCGATTGCTTCCAGGCAACCTTTGGATGAAGATAAATTGAAAAACTTAAGAAAGGTGTACCATACATATACATAATAATATATAATCATAATTAACAATTATTCTATAGGAAGTAGATTTTTTATAAAATATAGAATAATATATACGGAATAAATAAATACCAAGAACAAAAAATTTATAAAAGTAGTACTACCAATGTTCACTTTTTCAAATATATGATACAATATCTGCGATCGGTGGTATCCACTGAACAGAGTCGATATGTGAATAACGTCTTTTTGATTGTTTAAAACATATCCTGTTCTTCGCTCATCTCAGCTCAGCTTTAGTGGAGTCTGGCCCTCACAAAGGTGTTTCCTCTAAGAATGACACAATATCTCCGTGGGGTGTAAGATGGACTACCACATTTCGTCTCCCAAGTCAAACTAACCTGCACGTGGTGCAGTCTGATAAATAACGAATTAGGCTCTGGTGAAAATATCAAACAATCTTCATAATTTCATCTTATATAATTTACAATTATTTTCCATTACTTGACACAAATTCTGCTACAATTCTGCCAGTGGCAGAATTGTGTGGTTGTGACCATATTGCCATAATCATCATCAATATCTCCGTACAAATAGCACCGCACGCATTATCCAGCTTATTATTTCATCTATGGACGATTCTGTGACGACTCCATTGTCATAGTACCTAAAGCTATTGTTTAGCATAATTGGACCCTCGACTTAACTTTAAAAGAGGCCTTATAGTCATCATAGTGTCTGTCGTAGGTACTGACAAATAGTTAAGTGATGTATTACGCTCTACAGACCTTCGATCAATTTTCCTGCGTCCTCCTTGCCTCAGTAATTGCTAAAACGACTAGTATTCGTGTAAGTACGTAATTTTCCGATAAGTACTACGTCAAAGACGTCGATAAGAGTGCGATAGTGCAACGGCATTGACATAGTTGCCGCTTCTCATAACGTCATGGCGTCAACGGCCCGATGATTCTTTATTCTGAGAACTTTGAACTATTGCAAACTAACATAACATACTTATAGAGTTCCGTGAAAAAGATAAACTACACTTATAACGTGATACTAATGATACCAGATGATTCCCGATCGAACAATGGCTGATCTACGAGATTCCGTACCTGATGTTGTAGTCTACTTGTACTAAATGATTTTCTTGTAAATTCTTTAATTATATCCCGGTTGTACAACGTTTGTTTTTCAAGGAAATGATCAAAGCTTTGTCCCGTTCCCAGTAATTACCCGTATCCTAATAAAACCGTGCATAATTTAGTGCGCTAATTTCAAGTAACACCGTTTTTTTATGTTGCTTGGCGTTTAGTTCGTTAGGTAAATTTAGCAAGAAAGTGTTTAAATTTGTATGCATGTCACGAAAACCCGCACTTAGTGTTAGCGATTGTACCCGCATGATCGAAAAACAATGTCTGATCGCTGATCCGATCCCGTTTGCGCTCGCGCAGCCTTCTTGTCGCGTTCGCGCTCGATACATATTAATGCCTTATTTAACATAGATTTAGGGTTTAATTTGGCCGTGTTTTTAAGCTTCAATGGAGTACAATACAATAGAATATAAACGGTTATAATGACATGATTATTCAAATGGATTCATTCATTACTCGTCTGGTAGAGACGTAGAGTTCATAAAATAAGAATTCTTTATCGATCGGACGAAAAGGGAAAGACAACATTTTTCTATCTTTTTCTTTAATCTTCTAATCTTTTATATTTTTAGCGACACATATTATGAAAATACACACACATTTTATGTAGCCAAGCTAAGTCTATATATTAAGCAGTTTAGGACGTTCCAAACATTACTTTTTTGCATTACTGAGAAGTTGTATGCTCGTAGCTCATTTCCATGAGCGTCACGTTGTTGCCTTTGTCAATGCGGTGCCAATAGTGATTGATAGTTATTTAACTGTTATGCCATTTTAGCAGTAAGAGACTGCAAAACTACGCGCTGCGAAATTTTTGTCCAAGAAGCAAAATTTTAAAAAAATCCTTGGGAGCGGTTTTTTCTTCACCAACATACTTTCATTCGATTTGAGCGCTGAATTTTTACTGCTCTTATTTCAAAAGGTGATACTAAAATCATTTAAGGTACAAAATGCTCGTCTATGAAAACTTCTGAGCATTTTGTACCTACTCAGAAATACTAGCTAGGTGAAATGAAATAAGCTAATACTAACTAGGTGGCCGATAGTTAACACTATTGTTAGAAGCTTACACTAAATTGTTAGTCTCACCGCTTATGAATTACTTACACTACGTTTTATCCAAATCAACAAAATATTAAGTCTAAAATACAATGAGAGCACAAGAATATTAAATGACTACAATGTTTTAAACAAGAGTTATAAACTTACCAACATCGCTGCAGAAACCTTCATATTTTCACTTCACTATAAAATTACACTAATTAATAATGAGATGCTGACTCGCCATTTATTTTTTACTCATAATTATAAGGTAATAGTTTCCAAATTACTACTTGTAATTTTTTCCCGCCATAACGAAAAGTTTTCCGCGATCACGGTTGGTGAAAAGCTCCGGTAGACGACGCGTGTTTCGGCGTCCGTCGACGGTTGCGAACTGGCGAAGCCAAGACTTCAACTCTCGCAAAATTGTAAAAAGCAGAACGAAGCAGTGAAGTGTTAAAATGTTATGTGATGACGGAGGTATGTCTGGTCAGTCACTCTCGTCACTCAAGCACTGCTTTCTTATGACTCATCTGACATATCGAGGCTGGTCCGAACCAGCTCCGTATGTTTTAATTGTGTTGTCTTACTGATTTTGAACACCACATGTTTGTTTGACGTATGGTTAAGATTATTGTATGAATAAAATATTTTTAATAAAGTTTTTACATTAGGATATGATTTAACAAATATTTACTATGCTTAATCCTTTTAGAACCTTAATGTAAAGACCATGAAATTATAATACGTTATATGTATCTAAATGTATATATTTTATTTGCTTAATTGCCTGTGTGAATAATTATTTTCGCAAAATATATTATTAACATATCAATCGAAAGCCAACAGACAGAACGAACAAAACGTGTAAGTATGAATGAATAATAAACATTATCGGAGTTCGGTCAAGGAAAACGGGCTTCGTTCATTATAGAAGTTGACATGTAGGCATTACCCGATAATATTATGCAAGAAATGCATAATATATCATGAACGTATTTTATAATGCACCAGGGAGGTGTTAAAAAATCTACAACTGTTTAAAGATTCTTTGACCCAGTTTTTCGCAATTCGCTAGTGAGATAGGCGTTCATCATAATCTCATATTTAAACTACTTTGCATGTTACTTTCGGCTCAAGGGCAATGTATCAGACACACGACTCAAAAACCGACCTGACCTCTAAAATGTACGAAATAGGGTCAACATGTTATCCTACATCCGTCAGGTCAGGTTTACACAGTACTTTTTAATCTGCCGTTATTGTTTACGCTTAAGGCTATAGAAATAATTATTATGATAAATACATTGCTTATGCAAATTTTTATGCTTATCGATTATGTTTAGATGCCTACTTAACTAGTTAGTAGAAATTTTTATCATGTTTTGAATCTAAATTATTTGACGGTCATTACATTTTTTACCAAACGTGATTTAACTATAAGGTATGATAAAATACAAACAACGAGAGATTTGGTTAATAGATAATAATGAAAGCCAATTAATTTCGAGCTTAAATAGAAAAATATCCGGCGATGGTTGTTCATTAATCACCGAGCTATCGCAGTTACCCGGAAATCTGGGAAGACGAAGAATCATTAATAAAAAGTTACGAAATGAACTAAGTTTCAGCATTAAAACAGCATCTGGTACTAATTCATAGCTAATTATCGAATTATCTAAGACCAAACTTTATAAATAAAAGTTTTGTTTGTACTCACAAAAAAACAAACACCTTCTGTAATAAAATATAATAATAATATATTGCTTGATTGAACATTTCGCTTCATTCATAGATAAATCAATACTGATAAAAAACTTTCCTTATGACTACTGCTGTAGGATCTACTGCACTTTCTGAAACAAAAATAAAACTCATAAAATTTCCGTACGAAATTATTCTAAACAGCAATATACTATACTACTATACAATAGCAATATTCTAAACTTACCATTGTGATTTCAGGAAATATAGTGCTGAGATTGAAGTTTGCTCGAGACGTTATCGGAATACTGGACAGTGACCTGTCAACATTGTTTCCCACAGCCTGCATATTGGACGGCATCAAATGACTAGGATTGAAGAATTCTGGTTGATACTGAGAATGCATCTGGTTGGTAACGTAATTCGGGAATGGAAGCTCCTCAACCATTAAGTTCGGATTTCGCTTGTTAGGTTTGTTTTGCCATAGAGAGTGCGGGGGCTCATTCCATTCATCGACGTCGCCAGGCAGTTTCGGTCTTTTACTTTGATACTTTTTGCTGGACTCTTTCTTTGAACATTCCAGTTTGTGCTTTGCTGTGGATTCTCTACGAGAGCTTTTGTAATTGGTAGACATTTTATCAGTTTGAAATATATGCGGATTGTTTCGCATTTTCAGCTCCTCATACTTATGATTCGCAAAGTTGCACTCTGATGGCTGATTGTAATCTATAAATTCACCAGTGAAAGGGCCATTTGCGTAATTACTCGACATTAAATTGCAACTTCCGGGCATAAAGTTGGAATAGAATGTGTTAGACAATGTGTTCGTGGTAGCGTTGTACAAGGACGTGCCAGAAAACTGCTGGGCAGTGTAGCTGTTATCCGAGTAATCTATGATAGACGGGAAGTGTGATACTTGGGCGACGCCGCTGTCTTGCGCTGCATTATACTCATTGTACTTTTGTGGTGGAACCAGGAACTTCGAACTACTTTCTTGTATTTTCTGAGTGCAACTGCCTCCGCGCAACAGTGACTCGGCTGAATAATTATTCTTCTGGGCTTTTATATTCTTGTCAGATTTCACGTTCGTTTTGGGTTTCGTATTTTGTGAAAATTGAACCATGTTTTCATACGAATGGGTCAATTTTGGATTGTTGAAGATGTACGGTTGAGATGGATGGTTTTCAATTCGTGGCGCCGCCATAGATTTTCTGTGACTGTCATTTGAATAGTGTGAAATATTATGTTTACTCACAATCGGTTTCGATGATTCTACTTGTGTGGGTTGATATCGTGAAGGCAAGTTTTCACTGGATCGATTCATTAATTGTGTTACTGAGAAGAAGTTACTGCAGTTCTGAAGATCTTGTTGAGGAATAGTTCTATTTGAAGGGTCCAAGCTTTTCTTTTTATCGTGGGGTCCGAGGGCTAAATCACCAACTAATGTCGGCAAATTAATCGGAGGGGGATCTATGCTAATCTCTGTAGTGCCCAAAGGCCTTGCTGAAGGCCATACTTGAAATTCTTCTTGTGCTGGTTGTGAATGGAAGTTATGCATTGATATTGGAAAATAGTTGTTTGTGTCATTGTGGTCGTTTCTTTTTGTGATGTGGTCCAAATGATTATACGTTATTTTATTTGCGTCTTTCATTTCAGTATGCACTGGATTGTAAGAACTTTGCATGGGCCTAATTTCAGATGTCATCCAATTAATGTGCATTTTGCTTGGCGATTTCTTAGTATATTTTTCATTTATTTGATTTTGAGACAGAGTATTATTAGCGGTCTTCATTCTAGTATCTGCATTTGCTTCTGAATTGGCTTTGACTTCGTAGTTTTTCGGGATATTTGGCTTCACATTAGAAACTCCTTGTAAATTTTCTGTTGTTGTAGGATAATTTTGGTGTTTGGATGGTAAGCTTTTAGGCACATTTGAGTTGTTATAAAATGGTTCTTCCGACCACAAGTTGTGTTGTGTGTAAAAACTAGTGAGGCTGTCGGCAAAGGAGGTGTTGGGCTTACTTGCAACGATATCTTTTTTGCTCGATGTTGAAACCAAAGGAACGTGGAACTCTGGGTTGAAGGGATTGTATGACGTACAAACTGGCGTGGAAGAGGTGACTGTAGTCATGTTGTCTTTTACCAATGTAGAGCTGGATGTACAGCTGACGAAATCGAAACCTTTATGCGACCATCCAAGATCAATATCGTACGTCAACCTCGAGGAGCCAATTTTCATAACATTATTGTCGTCTAGGTTTGTATAATCTGATTTATTCTTTGAAGCGTACTTTTCCATCGCACATGGGTACAAGCCGATTCCATTGAAATCGTGATTTGAAGAAATACTACTTGTGCTGTAAATCGTGCTTTTGACAGTGCTGAACGCATCGTTCTTGTAGAAAATGTTACTGTTGCTTGTTGGATGGCTTACTGAGGGTTTTATAATGTTACTTTCAAAGTCTAATCCAAAAGTGTTATCGGACAACGAGCATGTTGTTGAAATTAACGAAGGCATAGGAAGATTCAAAAACGGATTTTCTGTCACTACCGTGGTGACTTCAGGATCAGGTGGTTTCAGTACATTACTGACATATTTCGGTTGTTCATTTTGCTTATCAGCTGCAGATGATACAATCACTTTAGCTTTCATTTTAACATAACTGTTAGCTTTTATCACCGTTTCGGAAAACGTAGCGGGTGTGGATGATTGCTGCGGTTGTAGATCGTTCCGTTTTTGGAGTATGTCTTTAACATTCGTCATTGCGTTTGAAGTTTCCTCTGCAGGACTATCGGCTCTATTGCCACTGACTAAGGGGAATGACATCAGGAACGCTGCAGTTGGTGAAGCAGCTAAGAATTCTTCCGCTAGCTCTAATCGGGCATTGCCACCATCAACAACATTGTCTAATGTTGTATCAAGTATGTTTGGTATTTTGTTTTCTTTTTCTTTGTTTCCTACTTTCATTTCTTTTTCCAGAACTATGGGATTACTCGTATTTTTAGTTACGTCATCGATTTTAGAAGGATCTTTAACCATAGGAGTAATGTTAGTTGTGGTGATGACTGATTTTGAAACATATTTTTCCGATTCAGGTTTTGTAGCAATGTCTGATTTAATCGCTTTAGGCTCTTCAGCAGTTAAATGATTAGTGGAGGATTCTTCATCATTTTTACTTTTGGCAACACTAGGTGTATCTATAGTTGGTTCTGCAGGCGCTACGGTTACAACACTCTGAGTGGTTACTGCAGATACTGTTTCAGTAACTTTTTCATTATTTTGTTGATTTTCTATATTACCTTTTGCTAGTGTTGCATCCGATTTGGTCTCAATACTTTCATTATTATGAATAATTTCTTTAACGTTTTTAACCGGACTTTTAGATTTCTTTGCCGCCTTTTTAGCATTCGATTTTAACCTGACATTACTTTTTTTTTGTCTGGAGGCGGAGTGTGGACGAGAGTATGCTGATATAGGTAAAATATTGACCATGGTAGTTTTAGTAATATCACCACTATTTTTACTTGCAATAGGAACTGCTTTACTTGTTTGTAAATTATGGTCTACAACTACAAAGGCTGGGGGTATGGAAGGTAGTAGGAAGGGTCTTTGGGGGAACAGGTATGGTGTTGCTGGTAGAACCACAATGGTGTTTTCACTACCTGAAAGAAAAGATAAAAGAAAAGATGAATGTAAGAATGTTAAATCTAATGATGGAATACATATTGCAATCAATAAATTTATCAATTAATAGATATCATAAACAGAATTAACTCTTCAAGACAAGAGTGAATAGATATCTTCTAGACCTTTGTGATACATCGTAGGCCCCATCTTCACTTTCTATCAGGTGAGATTGTCGTCAGACTAAGGCTATAGACTATAAAAAAAAAAGACAAGTCACCTTTCTTATCAAAAACATTGCATCGAGGAACTAATGTTGGAAGTTTTGGCATTTGAGCATTTTGAGTTCCCTTCTTAACTGCTGCTTTGCTCACAGTACTCTGTTTAGGTTTACTTTCCATTGCAACTGATGATTTATTTAGATCCTTTGATGTAGGTTTGTTCAGATTCAACTTTTTCTTCAATAATTTATGCTTGGCACCTGAATAAGCATAAACGTAAACACAATGCTTAAATATTTTACAAATTCATTAATCATTTTTACTTTTCACAGGTGTACTTACTCTTTTTATTATTATTTGCAGTTTCTAAAAAAACCTGAGTTGATGCATCTTTTCTGTGTTTTAAATTTGAATCTTTAAGTGTTTCAAGTTTTACTTGGAGAGCCAAAATTTCAGTCTCTGAAATGAATAAAACATTGCAATTATTGTTCTTATTTTGTAACTAGACCAGGCTTATATTTTGTGCCGTCTGTTATTACTTACTGAGTTGAGTTTTCTCTCGAGAGCTATTCGTGAGGCATATAATAGCTTTCTGTACGATTTCAATTTTCGGATACTTTATATTGTCACCAGTTTTACCCACATCATTCTCACTCAGAGATTCATTTGTTTTGTATATGGCCTTTACAACTTCCCCGAGCTTATTAATTGCATCATTAAATTTGTTTCTTCTTTGTCGCTCCCATTCTCTGCACTGGCTGAAAGAACATCAGAAAATAATTTGAAAATAATTTTATCATGAAGGTAAATAATTATCTGAGTAAGATGCAGCCTCTCCTAAATAGGTATTTTCATCGAGAGATAAAAATATTGGCTGGCTCCCACCCATTAAACCTAATTTTGTGTTGATGTAGAAACACAAAATAATGATGGTTATATCTAGTAGCATCATTTGCAATTGTGCATACCCAAGATGGGGATTAAGGCAGTATAACAGTTATTTAGTTGGCCTACTGTGCATAGCTTGCGTTATACCCATAGCTCTGCTTAGCTTGGGGCTAGATGATGCTGTGTGAATTATCAAGCTATAATAATTATTCTCCCCTAAGAGAAGAACTAGGTCCAGCAATGGACTGGTTAAGGTAACATAATATCACATCAACAGTTCACTCCACACCTAGTTAAAAAATGGAGTAGGGTCTACGCTGCCTACACCCTCCATTTTTGTAAAGGTAGACAATTTAAGCCATAGATGAAGGTGGGCAAGGTACGATTTAGATCGTTGGTTCTCAAATATAATTGTTGTGAGTTTAGGGCTGTGCGATCGGATGATTCTCAAAAAATGCGACATACCTTTGATTCCTTTGCTTGATTGTAGATTCCATTGTATGTTAACATAACTATAATTTGACTATATTTTTAGATTATGCTCTTTAACTTATCTTTTAGGTACTGCCGTTCATTTATTTCACTTGAATTTCAATATTTCGCTACAAAAATAAAACTAGTTTCATTTCATTTTGTCAACAACTATTTGTTCAAATTTGTTGACTTTTGTTTGACTGGATTTCAACTTCTTTCGTTCGTATCAATCAAATCCAGCCATTTGATTGATACGAACAAAACGACAAACAGGAAAGATATGGCTGACAGTGACAGACACCGACCAAAATTTTTCAACAGATGTTTTGGCCAGGATTGCTTGTTACCTTAGAGCATTTATAACTGGAGATCGGTCGGTCATCGTAAGACGTACCCCTCTGCCGGCCATAAGGCGCTCTTGGTCATACGCGTTATACAAAACTACTTCACTCGTTACGTTAACGCGCGGCCATTAGCTGTCGTTTTGTGTCGCGAAGTAGTGCTTAGTGAAAACGGTGAATTGTGTGGTATTCTGGGGTACAAGGCGATGAGAGACATCAAACTTAAGGGAACACGGTTGTTTTGTACCATAATTGGATTTCTTTTATTATTATTTTTGTGATTACAAAACCATTAAACCCACTAGACTGACCAAAACTACCTATGTGATATTCGAAATAGCTGTGCCCGATCAGGATAGAAGCTCCATCACCAAAATCCACCGGTGGATAACCAGCACGCCGCCGGCCGCCAGGAAACCCAGGTTAGCGAAGTAGATTAGGCATAGACAACGGTATTTCCTATAACAAGTAAGTGATATTTTTGTCAATTGGACGTAGTTATGCAAAAAGGAACTAACCCTCAAGATGTTACTTTCGAGATAATTGAGTTTAAAGAATAAAGTTGTGTAGAAATGTCTAGGTAGCTTTTATTACCTTTATTGTTTTACAGTCTTGTGTAGGGTAATGAGGGCTTTATACAGAGCCTAAAAAGTTAAGATTTTTTTGGGCACAAGTAGTTGTTTTTATATTAAATTGCAGTTGGTTCCAATGCAAAATGCAGTTTTTGTTGGTTGGTTCCCTGTTACAAAAAGAAATGAAAGCAAATTATTAGGTTTATTCATGTTTTATTAAAAAAAATGCTTAACTACTAAACAAACTAAATATTGAACACAGCTAAGTAAAGTGGCACAAACAATCTTCTCATTCAGGTACATGCTAAACATGTTTTCTTATGTTTACGTTATTCAAAGTTAAAATAAAGTTAAGTTAAATAGTTTAGGCTTTTTTTAATATCTTTATAAATTCGGATACTGACCGGCGTTGTTATTTACTATATTATATAACGCCGGTTGTATTGTGACATTGTTATATACCATATGCTATGGTTCCATTTAACATATTAAATCAGCTCATTATAGTAAATCACGCAGCATGGTTCTAGATTGTAAAATATGAAATGTCGAAATGTGGGTTAGTTCCCTTGTGACATACTCATATCTTTGCTAAGAACCGTTAGATGGCCAGGATCTTTTTTGAACATATAGAATACATGCTTAGAAACCTCCCTGTGCACTTAACTCCATTTTGACCGAGTTGTGGGTTGGTTCCTTTTTGCATAACTACGTCCAATTGTTTTTGTAATTTTGTATATTTTGATTTTAATGGAATACTAGTTGCGACAGTTTCAAGCGTCTTAGTAGGAGGTGTAGGTGAGTATTGATTTCTTGGTAGAAGGCGAAGTGCGTGTTAGTGTGTAACTCAATAATAATAATAATAATCATTTATTTCAGACCATAGCAAAGTTACAGATCTTATTTTACTTATGCTACAGTCCATAGTAATATATACCTTAAAACTAACATACATAAAACATTAAAAACTTAACTAATGACACGTTTTTCTGTGATAACGGCGACGACGTGTAAATGACGCAATAATGGTGTAACAACCAGTCATTGTATAATTGTTTGTGTCACAGCTTTTTCTTGCGTGTGCGTTTGTAAGGCCATTTAATTTTTCTGCATTAGTATGCATGTTATGTAAATGTGTGCTGTACCGTATTACCTTACCTCCCGCGAAAAACGGCAGAAAGATTTTTTCTCATCAAGAAGTCGAGTCAAGTCATTTCGCGCGATCTTCTTGCTTGACAGATGGAAAAATATGACATTTAACTTTGGCGTTTCACCAAGCGTCATTTTGTTTTTCAACAAAAATCAATATTTTTTTTCTAGGCTAGGGTGTTGCCATAAACTAAGAAGTATACTTGCTTCACGTAGTATTATTATTCTTTGTTCACGTTGCTTGCATTGCGGGGGGGGAATGGAGTTGCTATTTCGCTCCGTTAGTTTAGTTTTGCGTTGACCGTGTGATTCACTGCCATTTATATTCGATTGTGGTTTTCCCCGTGACGAACTGGTTTAACTGCTCGTGGAGGACCTATCTTTATTATTCATAGTGTTATTCTGTTGTAATCGTAAAGTGAAATCTGCTTCAAAATGTCGCTTTACCCCTCTCTGGAAGACATGAAAGTGGATACTATGGCGCGGGCTCAAATGGCACAATATCAGCCCCAGGCTGCGCCATCGCCAATGTACAGCCTTCCCCCAGCAGCACCCAGTGCGCCGAGTGGCCATGTTTATCCCTCCCTTGGAAATTACATGGGGCTCGAGCTGTCTGCAGATGTGATAGCTCAGAACATGCCCGAATATCAAGTACAACCTGTAAGTACCTACCCCCAAAGCTATCAATTTTCTATGCCGCCCTGTGAATACATTGACTAAAGAACTGTGTCTGACCATGGGTGTGTCCACTATCTTAATTGACATAATTAGTTGTATCAATATTCGTGTCATAATTCGAACCATTGTTTTAGCTGCTCAATGAGTCATCTGGCCTAGTAATTGTTGTGAAAGTGTTATAAGATCTCTGTTCCTATATTCCAGGTGCGGTCAAGTGGAGCAGTTGCTAATTTGGTTGCCCCAATTTCATCACAATCCTTGACACTGCAAAAAGCCACTGTAACTCAGGCCATAAGACAAGTTGTCCTATGCAAAGATAAAAATGGCAAGTGCGGTCTGCGCGTGCATTCCATCAACAGCGGCCTATTTGTTTGCTATGTAGCTGCAAACAGCCCTGCGGCTCTAGCTGGATTGAGATTTGGTGACCAAATACTAGAGATCAACAACCGTGCTTGTGCTGGCATGACTATGGAACAAGCGCATTCTCTATTGAAAGCCCTACCAGTCAATGGAATTGTAATGGCTGTCCGGGACAGGTACGTAGAGTTATTGCTTTGACCCCTCAATGACAAATCTGGAAAACAGATCTCTGGCATTGTGTAGTTGGTTTGAATATAAATTTACTCAAACAATAATTTATTCTAATTAGCTGTTCAGTTTATTGCATTTCTTATCTGTATGATAATAGCACTGGCAGGAAAATACCCAGATATGATTGAAATGAGTATTATTTATCAAATTGTTGTTGAAATGTGTTATGAATTATGATGTTGAACTTGTTTAATTTCTACATAATGAAATCGATTGTTATTGCAGGCCTTTTGAGAGGACAGTCACCCTGCATAAAGATTCTCTGGGCCATGTCGGCTTCCAGTTCAAGGGAGGCAACATTATGGGGCTTGTGAAGGATTCCTCAGCAGCACGTAACGGAGTTCTGACTGATCACCAGCTCCTAGAAGTGAACACAGTGAATGTTGTTGGAATGTCTGATAATGAAATCTGCAAAGTTATCGAAGCGAGCCCTTCTGTTGTAAACATCACAATAATTCCCAGCTACATTTATCAGCACATGATTCATAAGTGAGTATATGTTGGTGTTATGATGGATTGATGTTTAAATATTGTATTGTTTGATGTTTGTTTTGATTGTGATATCTTAGTTCCACTTTAAACAAGATGTCTTATGTCTAAACTTTCAATTTCTCTTATTTTCAGGATGCATACTGGCCTCCTGAAGGGATTGGATCGCACACCAGCTGTCTAAACATTTTTTTATCTTTTTTTCTTTTTGCCAAACACGAATTTATATTCTATCATTCACAATTTTTAAAAACCTTCTTTAGATAAAGTTGTTATTCGAAAGCTCTTACATAGTTAGATTTCAAACTTCTGAATGTTGTAGTTTAGTCAAAATAGACTTAAATATTGGTGTTGTTATATTCAAAACTGGATTATAAGGACTTATTTATTAATGTTGCCTTGCTCTTAAAATACTGTCTTTTTTGGCTTTGTCATTTCAACATTAACAAAAGAAGGCACTGTTTAAATATATTTTAAGATCATTTGTTTATTACCATCTGCAAATGAATAGTATTTTGTAATTAGATATATAAATGTTCAGTCAATTATGGCTTCTTACATTTTGTTATCAACCCTGTGTGATTTCATTGTGCACTCGTCCAATAAGTGATAGTTGGCCATAAGTATGTTATGTTTACATATTAGGATTATTTTAGCTGGTAAGCGAGATGTGATTGACAAAGATGGAAGCTCCGTTCACTTGGGGACAGTATTAAGAAACAGACTTTTCTAACAAAAATCACCAAAGAACATGGAAGTATCAATAACACAAGTGTAATGTTTCTTCAGAAATCCTATTGTCTTCAATGTGAATTTGCTAGGCAAGGAAATTTGTGCTGTTTGAGATTAAACTGCTTTATGTGCATTTATTTACAGTAGAAAATTATGCTACCACTTTACGAAAAAAAAAAATGCAATAGAAAGAAACTTATTCTAATAGTTTTAGATAATAATTATAACATTCCTGTGTTATCCCTATACTAGCCATTGTTGTTCAACTATTAAAATATTACCATAATGTTTATAACTGACTAAAATGGTCTCTGTGTAAGATTTTTGGAGAGGTTTTCTATTATTGATGTTACTGTTTTAGTGTAGAACTAGTGTAAACTATAGAAATGTAATTCAATATACTGTATCTCAATATTTTATTAGAAAATAAGAATAAAGCCAAAATATTCGATACAATTTTTTTGTAACATCCCACATTCTATCATCATTCGTCATTCATAAATTAATGAAAACCATCGTTTGTAATATTTCAAAATATTTTTATTTATAACAATGTTTTATTCAAAATCAAGTCAGTATTTGCTACATCAACCTCTTAACTAATAAATAATCACAATTCTTTTTATAATTAATGTAAGAAGACGAGATTATCTATTCTATTCAAGGCCGCCTTACAAGCATTTTAGTACGTAACCTACGTATGTAAGTAACTATTTAATTGTACCCAAGTTAGCCAAAAATCTGATCAAGACGCACCAAAATAGAAAATCACACTTACGTTACTACGTAGCTGCTTTACCTATAGGTACCCAGCTTTTTTTGTCCATGCCAGTAGCCCCAGTAGGTACCTACTAGATAGGTAGATACAATTGCTATTTCAAACATTTCGTTTGGAAATACTTAATGATATTAGTCAATAGAAAGGATTTTTGAAGCTCCAATCAGGTTTGAGAATGATTTTAGGACATGACCACGACTTCGGAATGAAAAAGCTGTCGCCTTCTGAATGTGGGCAGTTTTTCCGGGCGAAGTATTCCATTGGGTAAAGACTCCAAAGTATTCCTGAAAACAAAAACAATTGTTAAATCTAATTTAAACAAAGATCGAATCCGAGCCCTAAGTTTGGTTTGATTATAATATCGAGACGTCGCTCGTCGTAACATGGTATTTTTGTATCCCATACAAAAATGTCGTAACTATGTCCATACCGCGCGATATAGGCGTTGCTGTGTACCAAATCCCAAACGAGATAAAATCGTCAAACCGAACTCAGGATTCAGGTTCCAACAAAGATTCTGAACGTAGGATCTTTGGGTTCCAATAACATGAGAAATTCCCCTCATTTTATGTAAGTAGGTACAAAAAAACAGTGTAACTACACGCATACTACCTAATAAAAACTAACCCGCTACAGTGTATGTAGAGAGTTCGCTTTTAAAAAATGTAGGTAGCTATGTAAAAGGCCTAAGTATATATTTTTCAAGGATCTATTCTATTTATATTAGACTGAATCATAACGCGCTTACCATTCCCAACGAACAATGTGAGCCACATAATTGTATTGAGTGTGTTAGGGAATTTTCTGCCGCTCACGGAGGTGAGTGGCACCATCATAAGGCCGAGTACTCCAAACTCGAACAACAGGACTGGATAAAAGAAGCCGAATGACAAGGATAGTATTATCTCGTGGGCAATGGCCGATACCTGAAAACAAATATTTATGAAACAGGGGTTTAAAGATTTTGACCATAACATCGGTTTACCACCACACTTTTTTTTCGAAATCACGGTGCACAAGTATTTTATAATACTTACTTGAACACGTAGGCTAGCTTACCTACACAAATTAAAAATTTCCTATTAACTAATGTCTTTCTAAAGCGGTTTGCTCGGTTTCTAAGATATGTTTACACCAGGGACGAGGGAAGTGTTTACACATATGAAAAACATCACAGGAGCTATTGAGAGAGTTATTGTCAGTTGTAAATAAGTATAACTCGGCAACCTCATGCAGGACATTATGATTTTCTTCTAGACAAATATATAATTTTCCTTGTGCACCGCGAATATTAAAAAAATAATAGATATTAGGTATAGTTAGTGTAACTATACCTTTATTTACCTAATATCTATTATTTTTTTCACAAATCCGTACCTACTATGGTGATTACGAAATACCCATCCAATTTTCCCTAGGCGGGAATCGAATCCGCAACCTCCTGCGTCGCAAGCGGACCATCGCCCACCGCGCCACAGTGGTCGTCAAAAGCAAAACGACATCAATTTTCAAAAACTCCTACAACTACGCCTTGCACTTTTTTAAGAATTTTTGCCGTAATAAAATTTAAGGCCTCTTATGACAGAACTCTTATTTGAGTTCCGTGTCAAAACGTGTTAAAGCTTATTTTCAGTTTGTTAAATTATGTGCTAAGGTAGTTAACACAATGACAAGTAAATATCTCATCTAATTAGTAGACTAATGTGGGTCGCGAGCTTAGATTAAGACTAATTTGTGCGACTCGACGCCGTGACATCGTATTAGGAAAGAACTCGATAAAAATAATTCGGATTTGGACTATAGGGGTACCTACTTCTTTGGATTTGGAACACGGAAATGGAGGAAATTAGTTGGCGGGCGGTGGCTCGCTTTGCAACCTGATTGGAAACGTCAAACGAAACTGGATTAATCATTCTGTGCAATCGAGAGGAATAGTCTATACTATTCCTATAGACTCGAACAACTAGGTACCTAATGAAAATGGCGGTAGGTAGGGGAGAGATGACAAGTAAACTAAGTTACCCTCCTATATTGGTAGGTAATTACTACACTGTTACAAAATTGGATGCATGTGCTTCAGCTTCTGCGTTCAGTGAGGTTAGTGGTTATTTGACGTAGCCTGCTAAATTATTCTGCTTATGATGACCTGACTGATACTTCCAATAATTTAAGTTGATTTCTCAAAGTTTTAGCAGCCACACTATCGTAGATTTATTGAATTTTGACGCACTATTATTATAAATGCGAAAGTTTGAATGCTTAGAGGTTTGGATGATTATTACCTATTTACGTCAAAACTACAGAGTGCATCGGGTTGCATACGAATAGTTCTAAGCCTGGAATAAAACACATGCTACTGTTTATCCCCTAAAAGCATCATAAAACAGTTTCCATGGGGTAGAAAAAACCTTTTAACGATTTCACAAAAACAACTCTTACGAAGCCGCGGACCGAAACTAGTTTATAATATAACTTCTTTCTGCTCGCGGTAGTAGGTAACTTATATTTTGATTCCAAGCTTAGAGCAAAAATTCAGCCTCATCCGTTCAGATGTTGTGGCTATCCATCCATCTATCCATTTAAACTTTCGCGTTTGCTGTGATACATATCAAAATGAATTGAAGTTTGTTTACAGAACTTACATAGAAGACGACGAGGGTAGCCAGGGTTCGGCCGAGCTTCGGTGCTAGAGGGAAGAAGATGTGGTCTCGTAGCCAGGAGTGCACCACGCGGTTCCACAGCCGGTAGTAGCTCGAGTACCTTGACGCTGTCCACCAATCCTGTCATGAAAATATCTTGAGGTAAGTTACAATTGTTTACAATACTATTTATCCTAGCTAGGACAAAAATCACGAGGCATTGAATGCGTTAAGAAGATGTTCCAATGGCGTATTAAAGATGTTACTAATGCAATAAGAGTTTTGAAAATTGACCTTGTTTGTTCTGTAATTTTTGTCGTGACTGCACGATCTCTCTTTTTATCTAAGCTTTATAAAAATAACATAAATTTGCATTTTCCTTATGAGACTTTATTCATTTTCCAGTTACTATTCCTTGCACCAATTGGGCCCCAAAGATCCATCACTGCAAATCAAAGATTGTTTAGTGCGATGCCCTTCAAGGACCCTGGCCAATCTTATTTAGATCTCCGTGCATTGCCCTTTCAGAAGATCATAAACTCTCATCACTCAAATGTAGGCATTATAACATTTTAACAGGGTCCATTTGTCAGGGAACATGTGAAGGACCTCCGATGCCATGCTCCGAGCAGCTACGAAGGTCTACGCTTTTGCTACGAAATTGCTAAATTTTATGATAAGCAATTTCCTCTCAATTTTTAAATCACGTTTATATTGTAATTAAGAAAGTTTGTATGTTTTTTACTCCTTCACGCCAAAACGGATGAAATTTTGCATAGATGTAAACTTGGAATAAAATTAGTTTCCATGGACAAAAATAAATAATATTCAAACGTACCCATAGAAACTACGCGTGTGAAGCCGCTTACAGAAACTAGTGAAACACCTATTTTATTTTATTACAACGTTGAACAATGGAAATTTCAAATATCCAACGTACAGTATGTGATACCTATTGTAAGCTTTTTTTAACGCTTCTGTAAAAGTTTTAATCTAATATGTATGTTTAGGCAGAATATCGTGTAATAATAATAATAATGCTGTGTGAATTGTCCAGCATTATTATTATTATTATCGTAGTTGCCCATGGTGCATGGCCACTAATTTCTTTTATTTACTGGCTAAACTTAATAGAATAAAACTATTAGAGGCCTTAAAAAAAGCGTATAATAGGTATCACAAACAATACGATGGATTTTTGAAAGTTCCTTTGTTTAACGTAGATAAAATAGGTGGCGGCGCTAGTTTCACGCATACCACCGCCTTAAGGTGGTTTATTTATTTACTTTATTTGGAGAACAAACAGTTATAAACACTATTTATATAAACTTACACTATAACTTTTAACCATTGATGTGTCCTCGCATAAAATAGCATTTTTTTTGACGAATTGTGAATTTTGACAAGTAAGTAAAAATTTAACTTACCTCATAGAATAGTCTATCTCCGAATCTCATCATCTCAGCGAAGGCGTTACACCAGGCATGAAGCACGCAGTAGAACCCACAAAGGAAAGATATTATCCCTGGTAGGATGCACGCAAACATTCCACGGACTATGCTGCTCGCTTCCACCTAAAACACCATTAATCATGAGCTTAAAATTAATAAACCCTTCAAGTTAGGTACCTACCCTCGTGCACAGAAGGTTTCGCATAAAATATTGAAGGGCGACCGCACACGTCAGACTTTTAGTCGGAAGGCCACGCCTTCCGACTATATCAAACCAAAATCGCATTGACCCCGCGTGCGTCCGATTTTTTGGTCAGTCTTTTTCTGAGCTCAGTATTTCTTGATCATCGCGTGTGTCAGACAAAAAATCGGACGTGTGCTGTGTCTCTATGCAGAAATATGAAAACTGCGCCTTCAGACAATCTGATCAGCTATAAACATCGTAAACGCCTCCCGACTCATACTTCCTACTTTTTGTCGCACGACAAAATGACTGACGTGTACTGCCACTCTACTCTAACAAAATGTATGGCATAAACGCCAACGATGGTCGGATCAGAATATCCAGAGACAATTTCATCCGACTATCAGACAAGAAATCGGACGTGTGCAAAAAAATGGCGAAACATCGAGGAAAAATTAAACTACATTATACAGAAACTAACGTACTACTTTGTGGATCTATTTTGTATACTGTAACATTAACCACGGCATACAAGAAGTAGGACTAACATATTTTTGCTCTATGGGTAGGTAAATGTCTATGGTAAATGTACATGTGCTGTGTAATGCAGTGTAAATTGACGTCGATTCCTACGTCCAGCAGTGGAACATTATAGGCTGTTGAGGTGAGGAGGTGAGGGTTACGTTAAAACATCGACATTTTACTGCCGATGCGTTAAAACCTTTTTCTCCGTATTCTCTATATCGATAATTCATAAGTATACCAAGGGAACCTTCAGCTTATTTTTGGAAATAAATGTCCTATATAGACTACTAGCGGTCCGCCCCGGCTTCGCACGGGTAGTTATTTTAGCAATAAAGCTCAAATTGACTACGTTTTAGTTACAAATCATTTGTATGGGAAAAAGAAGGGCTATTTTTAGGGTTTTTCCAGCAATAATTCTAATTTTTCTCGCCGTAAAAACCATCCTTGAACTTCAACGAACATTTTAAAAAAAGATTTGGCCAAATTGGTCCAGGCGTTGTTGAGTTATGCGCTTACCAACACATTTTGCGATTCATTTTTATATTATAGATATATGAATTTTAAAAAAAGATTTGGCCAAATTGGTCCAGGCGTTGTTGAGTTATGCGCTTACCAACACATTTTGCGATTCATTTTTATATTATAGATATAGGATAATATAGTTCATAGATAACAAGCAAAAACTTGATTTTTGCGCTTACGCCATGCGCCACTCTGCTTTATCCCGCCCGTGTTTTGTTTGTCTATGTAATGTATGAACGCGAAATCCTATGCCAATACTTTTCGAAATGGCGTCACAGATCGCCTGTGGAGAGTAGCACATAACTACTGAAATTCCCTCCATTGATAGTTTTCGCTCATCGCTATCCAATTTCCGACTTTATTCTCCGACTTGAAGTACTGAAATCAGGGGTAAGTTTAACACATAATAGTCCTTTTAACCAACTTCGAATGGATGAGCAGTTTAGGCTGTAGGATGTACCTATTTTTTTTTGTTTTTTAACCGATTTAATTTATGAGTCATTGAGAACTTATTTTGTTGATGGGCTAATTTTCTATGCCATCATGCCATTAAGCCAGTGTAAAAATTTCTATCGTAAATTTTAATGTAAAGGAATTCAAAGTCGGTTTAATAGTTTTTTTTCTTCAAAACAATCACTTGTTTTTTGTCTTTTCTACCTTACATACGACGTAACCGGTAAGTAGATAGTTATTTATTTTCTTGTTTTATGCCTGCTTACCAAAATTTATGTTCAACAATATTTGAACATAAAACTAAACTTTGTGCTGATTCTCAATTTGCATAGGCCTTCCGTATTTGCGGTTGCAAACGATAATGGTTTTGCTTCTAATTAAATACAAACAGCACAATTGAAACATTTCAGCAAGTATTAGCATTTCTTAGGCAAGTTTGGAGTCGATTAAACTTTTAACAAAGAGGACACAGATTTACAGGCTTATCGTGATAAATGGCTAAACTAATCTGCCGACAGATCAATCCTTGAAAGAAACTGCGAAAGAAAGCGTGAAATAATGATTCATCAATGCCAAATCTAATTAGCAGGCCCTACCTACAACTGTGTTAGCCACTAGATAGATATAATAAAGAAAAACAAGGATAAAGGAACTATAGATTCAACGTTAAATATTCGTAGGGAATTCTTAGCGAAACAAAAAACATGATTTATACTCAATTTCAATGTTCTGGGATTGAGGTCACTTTTTTCTATACCATCATTCTATACCGTCATTTATAAAGTTAAATTTCAGCGATAACTTTGCCTGCCAAGCTACACGTTGTGGTTATTTTCAAAATAGTTTATGATAATAACCACTTCATTTAACAAACAAATAATGCGTGCTTATTGCTCTGGAACACGCAAAACTAGCATAATGGCTTGAAGAGGATATTACACAAAAGGGAGCTTTGCGCCTCCATTTGGTTTGAATGAGCACCTTGGTATATCGTCGTTATTGTTACACTTACTGCGCCCCGCGGCTTTGCCCGCGTGGCAATTTATGTGTCAAATGGTGAGCAATATGGATATGGAAGATTGAGATTAAGATAAAAAGTAATTTCGTTGTTATGTTTGTCCATGTTATGTAGCATTGTTGTATTAATTAAGGGCTGTGGATTTTGTTTAATAAATAAATACTTAAATATGTTTTTTTGACTTAAAATTTTCGATTGATAATCATACGCCGCGCTCACCGCTAAGGTAACCTCGGTTGGAAGCTGTGGGGAAGGCACGTTTTGAATTGCGATAGAATACTCCGGTTTTTTAATTTTGGAGACCATGGAGCGGACGCGCGTTTTGGGATCTATCTGACGTAGGTAGGTAGTTATTTTGTTCGTTCGATGAGAAAACATAAAGGTTGTTGATATGGCTGTTACCATGTGAATATTTTATTATACATATGTCAGAAATTAATAGCACAACCCTTAGGAGAAGTTTTGTAGAAATAAATTAAAAACGTGATTCATTGAGTACTTACTTTATTTTTTTTTTGTTTAGAATGAATCGGATCAAGGAATAAAAAAAATCTTTAGATACTTTACCACTGTTTATAACCCACACAGATGATAATTTTGGAAAATTAGAATAATGTGTAGAGAACATACTCATTCTACATAATAAATTTCATCTAAATAGGTTCAGTAGTTACAGATATACATGGTAACAAACATTCACACCAACTTTCGCATTTATACTATTATTAGTAGGAAAGGATGTATAGTATATACAAGAGATGGAACGGGACAGTCTTATTGTATTAGACATCGTAAAGCAGGTAACATTAATGTAATTTAGTAGGTATCCAGAGTAATTCAATTAATCTTTCTTCTTCAATTTACCGAAATCTCCTCTTTCACAATACAAGAGAAAATTATTTGACGACCTCAGTGGCGCAGCGGGCGAGAGTCTGCCTGCGACGCAAGAGGTTGCGGGTTCGATCCCCGCCTTGGAACAAATTTGTGTACGATCTGCAGAAATTTGTTCCGTTGGTCTGGGTGTTTTCTATGTATAATAAAAAAAAAAAACTATCTATGTAATGTATAATATTACGTATATCAGTTATCTAGTACCCATAACACAAGCTCTGCTTACCTTGGGGCTAGATAATGCTGTGTGAATTGTCCAGCATTATTTATTATTATTTATTTTTTATTATTAGTTCAGTCGCAATATAAAATCGTAAGAGGACTTTTTAGATTAAGAGGAAAACGGACAGAACTTACACTTTCTTCTTTTCCGTAATCCGACCAATAAGGAAGAATAAACCGCTCCCAAAGGAAAGAGTTGTAGAAAACAATCGCAGCAACTTCTAAGAAATGGCCGATAACCACACCCCACCTGATCTGCTTGGTCCTGGAATCCAAATAAAAGCATGATTTGTAACGCTCTGTGATTTACGAGCCAACCTCACGCGAAATCCAATTTATTATCATTTCGGCTCGGGATGTAAGTTTAAGTAACTATTTTCAACGTTGGTAAACCCATTTCTCAATGTTTTTCGTCGGTAACAGTAATTATGCATAAAACAAATGGAAAAAGATAAAAATCTAGTAGGTGCCTGGGTTTATTTACGATCTCGTTTTGGCTTACTGCTCGCAATAACAGCTTTTTGGGTCAATAGATTCGGTAGTAAAAATAACCAACATTTTATTTTGTTTTATTGTAGCAGATAACAACAGTACCAATTGAATATAAATGCATTTGTTTAGGTAGATTTGGGCTACAAGGTCCAGTAGCAAAACATTACTTTCTGAAACTTAGTCCGTCTTCACATCGAAATTAAACTAAATACCTACTTATTACGACCTCTGTGGCGCGCTGGGCGAAGATCCGCCTGTGACGCAGGAGGTTGCGGGTTCGATTCCCGCCTCGGGTAGGATGGATGTAAGCGGGTTAACTATGAACCTTAGTTGTGTTGGAAGAACACCAACGTTTCATCTTGGTGCTCGGAGGGATGCGGAATGCGCGCTTCTAGCACCGCACTCACCCTGAAGAAGTCCCTCGTTAAGGGATGAAACGTTGGTGTTCTTTTAACACAAATAAGGTTCGTAGTTAACCCGCTTAGATCCGTAATGAATTCGTCAAACTACGATAGTTTTTATAGTAAAATACATTAGTAGTTATAATGACTCATAGATCATCCGTGTGGTGCCGGCTTAGAATTTTCACTACTCTTTCCGTGGGTGCCTTAAAAGGTGACTAAGGGACATACACCGGGGGGCGGGCAGCAGCGCCTCTTGCAGAATAGATCCACCACCGAACTGCGATCCCCAACCCGCATGTCCAGGGTGAGGATGGGCATTACCGAAGGCCTGCGTTCAGCAGTGGACTATTATAGGCTGTTGAGGTTGAGAGCAGCTTTATGCTACAGCATGTCGCTATGTAGCGCTGGGATTCTACATTTCTGGGTACAGGCCTCCTTATCAATGCTATTTCCTCTCCAACCCGCTTCGGTCTGACAAGACTTGAAGTATAAAGTGATTTTTAAATATTTTCAACCTAATCTCACCTTGGATATTGGTCTCTATATAGAAGTGTGGGTGCAAATATAAAGAACATGTATTGTTGGAATGTGGGAAGAGGTAAACCATCCCCGAAACAGCGAGGACCGGAAGCAACACCAGCTGCGTGGATTTTCATAGCCAACCGAAACTGAAACCAATAACGACGACATGTTGTAACGAAGCAATAAAAAAAAAATCTTATACAAATAAGTAGGTACGATTAATAAATAATAATAAAATAGTTTTATTTTCGGAAACATTTATTTATTTATTTTTAAATTTTCGGAAAACTTACAGCTAGAAAAATCACAAATAAAGAAGACTATTTTTAGTAAGCACATGAGAATACATATACCTACTTAAGCTGAGGGCTATTTACAGAGTTTCCACTACTAGCAAAATACATTTATATACTTAACTAGCGGTCCGCCCCGGCTTCGCACGGGTAGTTATTTTAGCAATAAAGCTCAAATTGACTACGTTTTAGTTACAAATCATTTGTATGGGAAAAAGAAGGGCTATTTTTAGGGTTTTTCCAGCAATAATTCTATTTTTTCTCGCCGTAAAAACCATCCTTGAACTTCAACGAACATTTTAAAAAAAGATTTGGCCAAATTGGTCCAGGCGTTGTTGAGTTATGCGCTTACCAACACATTTTGCGATTCATTTTTATATTATAGATATTCAGTAGTAATGGACGACTATAAACAAAAAACATAAATCCAACATGATACACCAAACATGATACAAAGATAAACTAAACTAAAAAAATACATAGACACTTTGCACACACTTAAAATAAAACAAAAAGAAAAGTACCATGACTCAAGCTACCTTTGAGTTGAAGGGTCCGAAAAGAGTTCATCACTTATTAGTCGTTTAAGTTTGATGGTTGACGTTGTGAATAAATCAATATCAATATCTGCACTTGCCAGGTTGTTGAAAGAGGCACTTGCTCTAATGAAAAACGCGTTTTGTCTGTAGTTAGTTTTACAATAGGAGTGTGCAGCAGATTAGGTCTTCTCAATGCGGCCCTGTGAGTGCGTAGTCCAATAAGCTCCAACAACTCCGGACAGTCGACTGTGCCATTAGCTATATTCAGGAGATATACTAAATCAGCGATATTGCGCCGTTCATAGAGCGGAACAAAATGAAATCTACGACATCTAGCCATGTAATCCGGAAGAAAGAGTTTAGCCTTATATTGCAGATACTACCTCATGAACCTCTTCTGTATACGTTCCAGTCGTGAGCAGTATACGTCGTAACGGGGATTCCACACTTGGGACGCATATTCTAAATGGCTACGGACATAGGATTTACCACATCATATAAACTTACATTCTATCGCTGCATTTATATAACTATATAGATAGACTAATATTCTTGTTATAAACGTATTAATTATAATTGGATTACTTATCACAAGGCTTTAGGAAATCGGCAGATTCAGGACCTTTTAAATAAAACGTCAAGTGCGAGTCGGACTCGCGCACCGAGGGTTCCGTAAAACTCAAAAGTTTGTTGTGTGTTCTTGTTTCTTGCCAAATAGCATGATTCTAGTTCAACAGAAAGTGCCTTACAAATTTTGGTCACTAGCAAGATAAAAAAATCTACATATTTCCGGTTTTCGGATTTTCCCTGTAGGTATTTGTGCTATAAGACCTTGCTTCTTGTCAAGTTTCATGATTCTAGGTCAATGGGAAGTACCCTATAGGTTTTGTGTGCATGTGATTCCCTAGGAAATTTCAAAATATTTGGGCATAAACGTCTGTAACTTTTGATTGCGTTGATTTAGAAGTTTGATTTATATTGCGGCTCCAATGGGTTACGAGCCTGAGTATATGGTGTGAATTTCAACTCGATACCTCCACGAGTTTCTGAGAAAAGAGGGTTGACAGACGGACAACAAAGTGATCCTATAAAAGGAAAAAAGGAACTCTCCTTTTTCCCTTTTGAGGTACGGAACCCTAAAAAGTCACACTTCAGTAAGAAATATGTCCTGGACTAGGCATCCAAGACAAAATGACGCATTTATGGATAAACGAGTCAACCAACGCTGCGAACTCGTCTAACTCTCGTTTAACCTTAACAATACATCCCTTGGATGGTCGCTAGGTATACCTGTCAGCGACACAATGCAATAAAAGGTACCTAGGTAGTATGTAACTATGACGCAATTCCTCTTTTAATAGGTCACTCACAACTGTTTCTTTCTGAAACTAGGTTAGATTTTTCAACAGTTAAATTGCCCTGTAGACTAATATTGCATAGACGCTTTGGGTGGTCTATAAATAAATAAATAATGGATAATCCACATAGCCTCATCTAGTATTCTATTCCAAGCTATGCAGAGCTTGTGTTATGGGTGCTAGATTATATTTTTATCATACATAGAAAATACCCAGAACACCCGGAACAAATATTTTCATATCGTACAAATATTTGTCCCAAGGCGGGAATCAAACCCGCAACCTCCTGCATCGCAGGCAGTCCGTCGTCCACCGCGCCACATCGGTATGTCTAACAGTGGACAGTGAGGTTACATACACATAGGCTGATGATGTCTTTGATGTAAATAATAAAAAATAATTTGACGACCTCTGTGCCGCGGTGGGCGAAGGTCTGCCTGCGACGCAGGAGGTTGCGGGTTCGATTACCGCCTCGGAACAAATGTGTGTACGATCTGCAGACATTTGTTCAGGGTGTTCTGGTCGTTTTCTATGTATACCTAATAAAAATATCTGTATATGTATTGTGTTATTATTATGTAATATGTATACCAGTTATCTGTATCCATAATATCTAGTACCCATAACACAAGCTCTGTTTAGCTTGGGGCTAGTTAATGCTGTGTTTGTCCAGCATTATTTATTTATTTAATTATTGACCTCTATGTCGTTGCACTGGAACTACAAAACACCTGGGTGTGAATTATCTTCGGAGTGATTAACGTGGTTAAATTTTAAATTTTAATACTAATAACAAGTTTATTCACAGGTGAACTTAAACTTAATTAAATTCTTTGGTTGAACTTTGTATAATAGAGCTTTCAAAGTCTAAACAAAGTTAGGGGTTCGTTTACCTATCAACTTGTAATAATTCACTAACGAAGGCTTTTGTTTGGTGTCTCGGTATCACCTTTCTCGGACTTTTTTTCACAGCTCATCGTTATTTCAATTTTACAAACCTACCTACTATTTTATGTATGACTAGCGACCTGCCCCGGCTTCGCACGGGTACTATATTATGCATGTATTATACATATAAACCTTCTTCCTGAATCACTCTATCTATTCAAAAAAACCGAATCATAATCCGTTGCGTAGTTTTGAAGATTTAAGCATACATATGGATATAGGGACAGAGAAAGCGACTTTGTTTTATACTATGTAGTGATAGTGAAGCACCTACCAGATTATAGAGAACATAAAATAAATTGAAACAGGTTTTCTAATGAAACTGTGAATCTATTAAAACTTTTATATCGCAAGTGATTGAATTTCGTGCCGTAGTTCAAAAAGGCGCGATCAAGCTTCCTTGGAAAAGTAAATTGTTTCATTGAATAAGTGGACTTGAGAATGTTCTGAAAGCGAAGTGTCGTTACAAGTTTACTGAAAAGTTTTATAAAGTTTTAATTGATTCTTGAATACTTCTTAACTTTTCCAATTGAGAGTGGGGTATTTACATCTAGTAGAAAAAATGGAACAGAGTATTGGCACAAATGAAATAATGTTTCGTCGTGTAATAGGTTGTTGGTATTTTACAGTAGATACTGAAGCTAATGCGTATGTTCATGGACCGAATTCTGCTAACCAATCGCTTTACTATGCCAATGGTATCGTTGCAGAATCGCTCATAGATGAAAGAATCTTTAACGTGCGGTGCTATTTGTACGGAGATATTGATTGATTAGTTTCAATAGCGGGTTAAATTGTCTAAGGTTTCAACCTTAAAACTTTCGTGCGGTGCTATTTGCAGAGAGATATCGATTGATTAGTTTCAACCTTAACACTTTCGTGCGGTGCTATTTGCACGAAGATATTGATTTAGCTTTTTGCTTAGTAGTGCGTTACTCGCACTGGGCAATTTACATAATTAAATTTTCGTGGAAAAATATTGATTCATCATCATCATCATCATCATCAGCCTTTTTCAGTCCACTGCTGGACATAGGCCTCCCCTAATGAGCGCCATAGCGCCCTGTCTTCAGCTTGCCGCATCCAGCATCTGCCAGCAGTGTTTCGCAAATCGTCATCCCACCTGGTCGGAGGGCGTCCTACACTACGTTTGCTGAGTCCGTGTGGAAAAATATTGATTGATTAGTTTCAACCTTAAAACTTTCGTACGGTGCTATTTGCACGGAGATATTGATAAATTAGTTTCAATCTTGATACTTTCGACACGCGTCCCTCCATCTATTATTTCTTTCATTAAAGATAAATGCATAATATCACAACACATACCAACCAGTGTTATGGCGAAGCGATTAATTTAATGGAATTCGACCCCTGTATTTGTTATTGACGAAACAGTAAATTGTAGATTCAAAAAGTATATGACGAGAAGTAATATAATCTTAGTAAATTCCCCAATATTTTGCATGATATGTTATCGGTCACTGAACCATAAAGACATGAAAGTGACGCCGGTAATTGGAATGAATGCCCTAATCCTAAGCTTTGAAACACGAGAAGTATCCTCAGGTTGCGTTACGTCAGCGGCAGGCGTCACCCAGTTATTTACTGCCGGACTGACAAGGGTAGGTGATTTATGTAACATTTCACTTTCAACGCTATTTCATGCCAAACTTTTCAGGCTTCATCGTCATCCTCTGTAATCCAACTTTATTCTCATGAAAACATACTGCCAGAAGAAAGGTGGAATACGTTTTCGGCGGTTGAAGCCTACCAGCCTACAATATAGTAAGCTATTATTACGGTATAGCAATCTGCCACAGACGGTGGATAAGCTATAATATATATTTTTGCACTCTAGCTCTGCGACCATTCTTGCATGTTGCACGTTAATATTGTCTTACTATACCAAAAATATATCGTGCTATATCTGTCGACATATTTTAGTGACGTACATAAAAATATACAATTGATATAGCTGCGTCTGTGGTCACTCGCGCATTACTATAGAAAACATACCGTAATATATCTTGCTATGATTTATATTAATATTATGTTATAGCTACGTCTGTTGTGGGCATAACACTTACCTCGAAGGTCAGTTTGATTTTGGAAGCTTGTTTTTTGAGCCATCATGGTAGTAAAGTAATCCATACTGATGATCGGCCAAGGATGGGAAATTTGAATAACATCCCAGACTCTAATAAATAAAATAATAATAGGGTGCGGGTAAGCACTATTACAAAAATCCTTAGAATCCCAGACTCTATTGGTTTTTCGGCTATTGAACGCGATCCTTAATTCCCCATAGGTTAAATACCTTTCCCCGTTATAGCCGAACATATGTAATCCGTGGCCAAACATAGCTCTTTTTTCCTGAATATTCATTTCAGATTCCATCACATAAATTATAGCGAACGTTGGAAGCGTGTAACGTTGCGCCAACTTGAATTCAAGTTAGACACGAAACTCGAGGCAAGCTGAAAGTTTTCACCTCACAATGTTCTATTTATGCCAGACTAAGTTATAATATAAGTTGGCACGGCTGGAGACGAACATGATAGGTATAAAGACGGAATAGTTACAGCTACAAACTTGAAATACCATAAACTATTAGATAGGTACCTACTGAAGTTCGTTACTTACACTGATATTTATTTAAAATGCGACAGTTTTGGATATTTAGTTGGATGGATGTTTGTAACCTTTTTACGCCAAAACTACTGAACGGATCGGGCTGTATGTGTCAGTCTGTTGAGTTTAGCATACCGTAAGTTGAATTCAAACGTAGGTTATCTTTTCACTCATAAATTAGTTGGGATAAAAAAAACCTTAAAACGTTTCCATAGATAAGGCCCGCGTGCGAAACCGTGGGCATAAAATAGTATCGTCATACCTAATATTCTCAGACTGAATGAATAAATAAATAAATAATGCTGGACAATTCACACAGCATTATATAGCCCCAAGCTAAGCAGAGCTTAAAACGCTAAATCCTGATTCGCCTTTAGTTTCCATATGCCAGATATCTGATCCATATGCGAGCCTCTGCTTCTTCATCATGTATTTTTTTAAATTCTCATTGCTAAAACTTTTTCTACGAAATACAGACTGTTAAAAATGATAAAAAATAATTATTGCTAAATTGCTTAGTTTATCTGTCTACATTGACAGGTAAAGCCAACAATAATAGGCAACATTTTTGTTCTTTGCTATCGCTATCGAAACCAGATAAAACTTCAACGTAGACCCCCGTCGAGATTCCCAATTCTCATGTATCGCTTTGGGAATCACTGGTTTACATTATAATAAACATAGTACTTACTAAAAGGAAATAAAAAAGGAAATAATAATACCAATGCTAATAATGATAATATTGGCTATAAGTAAATGATTAACTCAAGCTTGAGTTCCCGCTAGGCTCAGAATAACAAATATATTTATTATTCTGTGGGCAATTGAGCAACACAACACACCAATCTGCTTAATTTGCTTGACTCACTCATAAGCACACCTATAGTCTCCCTCCCACCTTGCTATTCATTCCTAACTATGTAGCCAGCTACAAACTACCAATCTAGTAGCAACGAGATTGGTAAATTTGCTTAAGGCGCATACCCCACCCTATTTAGTTTAGGCAGAGATACGAAAATAGATTTTGGTGGCCACCAAAGGCAACTTCGTATCTCTGCCTAAACTAAATAGAATAAAATTATTACAGAGGTGATAAAAAAGCTTATGACAGGTATCACAAACTGGAAGATGGATTTTTGAAAATTCCTTTGTTAAACGGATTAATAACATAAAGTAGGTGGTGGTGCTAGTTTGGGTGGGGTATGAGCCTTAACTCGACGTAGGTAACATTCAAAGGGAGATGCGCTCTGACTGCAGAGCAATTAACATTTAACAACCACACCTGGCTCAAGCTTCATCAAGTACTTACAAACCGTTCACCGTTAGGTGCCCATTCCACTCATCCAATATCTTTGTCCAAGTTCTTTGTCCAATATTTGATCAAAGTTCTTGGATGAAGGCCCATTCCACTCATCCAATATCTTTGTCAAAAATTCCTAAGCAATTTGCGTAGTTGGTTTCAAATGAAATTACATCACATCACACTAATATTAAAAATGCGAAAGTTTGGATGGATAGATGGATGATTGTTACTTCTTTACGCGAAAACTTTTTGACAGATCGGGCTTAAAATTTGCATAGGTGTAGCTTTATATGCTGAAATAAACCATAGGCTACAATTTAACCGATAAAATTTCAATTTCCATGGAAAATAATTAACCTGTCTACGTTTTCATAAAAACAACGCGTGCAAAGCCGCAGGTAGAAACAAGTAACTAAATCTTTGATCAAATATCGACGTTGCTAGTAAATTGGATGAAGTCATCCATGTTCTTTGCTCAAACTTACATTGGACAAAGAAATTGGATGAGTGGAATGGGCACCTAAAATGTCCCTGCCGACATGGGAATTGTTCCCAGGCCCAGGACATGGTGAACGGCCTGTAGTTACCATGATGTAAGTATCTATACTATATCATATATATATTATATGTATATTTGTATTGTCGACCTCTGTGGCGCGGTGGGCGAAGGTCTGCCTGTGTCGCTGGTGTGTGCGGGTTCGATTCCCGCCTCGAGACCGATAACTTGTACGATCTACAGACATTTGTTCAGGGTGCTCTGGTCATTTTCTATGTAATAAAAAATATCTGTCTATGTATTGTATTATACATAATGTACTTATTTCACTTATCTAGTACCCATAACACAAGCTCTGCTTAGCTTGGGTCTAGTAATGCTGTGTGAATTATCCAGCATTATTTATTTCTTTTGTATAAATAAATAATACAGGATAATTCACAGCGTTATCTAGCTTGTGTTAGCATGCCGATTCATAAGAAAAATGCTGTAAGTGGTATATTTAAAAAACAATACTCTCGTATGAAACACGGTGACGCAACATAAGTACAGTATGGACACCATGGAGACGCCAGCAGTCGCGCAACCGTGGTGTTTTGAGCTACCAAGCGAGAAACACCAACGAAAACCTATCACCACCAACTGGTGGTAGAGTGAGTGAGACGCCAAATAGCTTTATACAAATACTAGCGGTCCGCCCCGGATCCGCAGGGTAGGTATATTCTATGGCCTATGTTCATCAGAGATAATGTAGGATTCTAATTTTGAAAGATTTTTTCAAATCGGTCCAGTAGTTTCGGAGCCTATCGAGGAACGAGGGAAGTGCGGGACCCGTCCAGCACTAGCACTGGGGACGATGGCGTGATCTTAGTGCAGCACGAGGCGCCGCGCCGCGCCGTCGAGCGAGATAGAATACAAAATATTGCGTGGAGATCATTATATCCACAAAATTTCTTTTATAATTTTGACCTAAAGAAAACGTTATTTTGTTTGTTTAGTCAACTTTTGAAAACTTCATATTATTACTAGTAATTTCGTTTTATGTTTATAATTGTATTAAGAAAAATTCAATTGACAAGCCTTATAGCTCATTAAAGTAATTTTTATCCACAACCCCTAGCTTGAAAATAAATACTTATGACCAAAACACTACAAAACAGTGCATTATAGTTTGGGTAGGGCATACCCTACCACATTAATGTTACTTTTTCGACCTCATGCTTAAAGGATTCATGTGTTTCTAAGTTTCTAAATGTGTGAATCTGATATGCTTTTGGCGCGCCATGACATGACACACCCCGACATAAACATATTTCAAGCTTTGATACTCATAAAAATCACAATTTAACACTTCGTTTCTTTCTTTTTCTAACTGATGAGGGCAATGGGCTGAACTGTAGCAATAAACTACGTAAGCAATCGTCGAATGAATGATTTATAACTAACAAACAACAAATATTATTGCACTGAGCGTGACCCAACGACCCTTATTTTATTACATCACTGGCTAAATAGGTCTTGCTATTAATTGCTTATTTAAAAACGAGGTCAAATTTACAAAGAGGCTTAAAACCGATAGGAATCTGTTTAGGTACCGTTTTACATAACCCCTCAAATTATATACTTTTTCCGTAAGTTCTCCGCTGTTAATGAAGCCTTAGAAAGCTAAAATAAAAGTATTAGAAATGCAGGTGAAAATCAAAGGTTGAAATCATAAACACTTTTCGTTTAGCCCTGCAGTCAGTTCCGGGGTTCACCTAATGGATACAATAGGAAAGTTGGACAGCCCGGGTCCGTAGGTTAGCTTTATTCAGTAGCATGGAAGTTTCTCTTTTGTAACGTGGATAAATCGCATAACATCTACGAGTACCTACAGAGTGCCTGCAGGTTAAACTAAAATTAACTCCGCAACTTTGTACCTGGACCGATAATAGCCGATAATACCCCTAGAGATTTTGAAACTTATCGTTATATATAGGTATATGTTTATACATTCAAAACTACTTAGCCACAGGTCGACGGCCGTACCAGCATGCTTTTCTTTTTAATAAAATGAAATACAAGTGTACAAGGTTGAACGTGAGAAAATGTGCATAGCTACGAGTTTTTACTTTTTCGTAGCTCGTACATTTACATAAATGGGTAGGTATGAATTGAATATTGACGTTTTAGAATAGAAAGCAATAGGATCCGAATTACAATGATGTGAACCCTGTGAACCACAATGAACTCGTCTGCATTGAGATATCGCTGAATGAAGCTATGACGACTTATTTATTCATTTTATGCCTCTGAAGAGTAACTGTCAACTTTTGTTTATCAGCTATTGACTGATACTTTTACTGGGCTAGGTTGTCAATTTAATTTAACTAGTTTTATTAAATACGAGTTACTCATTGCTCTAGGCTATTTTCCATAAATAGGTAGTTATTTGTTTCGTTAGTAAAAATATTAATTTGTGATGTAGGACGCCCTCTAACCAGGTAGGTAGGCTGACGACCTGTAGAAGACTGATGCTGGATGCGGCAAGCCGATGACAGAGCGCTATGGCGCTCATTAGGGAAGGCCTATATCTGGGCTAACATTAAGTTGATGGTGATGATGAGTAAAAATAAAAGTATACTACAGCGTAACGTAAAATAAAATCTCACCATTTCACACGTGACTGCCACTGAAGATCCCAACGCCAGGTGTTCCCTGCCAAGATCCCAAATCGGCAGAGCGAAGAGGACGCAATGTGTGGCTATCAGCCCGAACACGCCAACTATCTGCCACAGGTGACGCGCTCCTGAAAAATATTATAGAAATCAAGGATTAAGGCTGCGACCTATGACGCCATTTTGTGAAAAGGATAAGCATAGGATTTCGCGTTCATAGGGGCGGGACAGAGTAGAGCGGCGTAAGCGCAAAACTGAAGTTTTTGGTTCTTTTATTATCTATTTGCATGAAAAAACTAGAAGATTACTGTATTATACTGTACATCTGGATTTCGAGCGGAAGTGCCAACTACCCAGCTTTACGTCTCACGCGTTCACTACTGTGTGGAGACCAAAGCTGTGGAGGAATACCTAAAAAGAAAAACTGGACTCTCGATGCGCGTCGAGGAGCTGGACTCTCGCCATAATGTGAGCTTCAATTCATTTATGGTCAGAGTTCCAACTCAACATCTCTCGACCTACTTAAGCGCAGAGTTTTGGCCGATGGGTGTCAAGTTCCGACGGTTCACTGGCCGCCTGCAAGGAGACACCGCCGTGCACCGTCGCCAGCTGACACTCTGATTGCGTCATTTACACGTCGTCGCCGTAATCACTAATCAGTAATCACAGAAAAACGTGTCATTAATTAAGTTTTTATGTTATATGTATGTTAGTTTTAAGGTATATATAAGTTAAATAAGATCTGTAACTTTGCTATGGTCTGAAATAAATGATTATTATTTTTTATTTTTTTATTAGTCTGGCTATATAATTCGTGAAAGATTATATGTGGTGTTGTCTTATAATTTCAATAAAAACCGTTTTTTTAAGCGAAATTTGTATATTTTATTATTAGAGAAACCAGTTTCTTTTCATAAATTCTTTTCGATTACTCAGCTTTTACGGGGTTTTTTTCCTACCTATCGTATATTTGTAAATCTAAACATTTACACTCGTTAAAGTGTTTTAAAACAGATATTTTGCTTGTTTCTTGCCTTAATCGCCCTCCTAGGCAAAATGAACTGAAGAGTAGGCCCCAAGACGAAAAATTGTTATATAGCAGTGTCTTTTGTTCTCAAAACAACAAGATAAATATTTCATCAGTTCGTCTAAGATACAGAACAAACACAATATCAGCTTTTCCGTCAAAAAATGGTATTAAGTAGGTATTATAGAATTAAGACGAAGCTCAATGTCGATAACTCCTTGTATTTATCAGTGTCGATAAGAATTCTAAGGTAGACATAAGAGTTCGTTTTAATCTCACTTCGAGGTCGGCTACAAAATTTTCGGTTTACCTAATGGATTACGGAGATAATTTCGTAATTTTAGATAATTCCCAAACAATGACATCTAATTAAAACTTATTGAAAATTTTGAAACGTTTCCGCAGCTGTGGCTAGCTGGAATTTGTTTAAAACTTGTTTTGTTGAACGGTTTAAAATTTAAGTAGTAATAAGGTACTTAGTCAAAGAGAATAATGACAATGTTGTGTCGTCCCAAACGTACGTACTAAACTAACTAAATAGTGAATTCTGGACATTTCACACACTATCATCTAGTAGCCCCAGGATAACCAGAGCTTGTTATGGTTACTTAATAACCGATACACGTACTATACTCATTACATACATAGAAAGATGTATTTTATTATATATAGAAAACGCTCAGAACACTCTGAACACAAACATCTGCAGATTGTACACACATTTTCGATCGAACATCATCATCATCCTATAGAAGTCCACTGGAATCGAACATGCTACAAGCAAATGTTATAAACAACACAGTGAAGTATTCAAACTTAAAGCATGCATAGTTAGAGACAAGGTTGGGTTTACTGATAAGGCTACTCCCGGCATTTATAGAAGTAGGAAATAGACTACAAGATCTTTATGGTGCTAGAGAAGAGTATGTTACTCGTACATGATTCTGCTTTACTTCTGTGTGTGATCAGATCAACTACTCGACAACATCAGCAACACTGCTAAATGTATATAAAGCTGTTTATAGTAGGTACATAAATTGACTTGTCTAAGTGCTTGTTTTGCAAGCCTAACGAGATAAAGTTATCGAGTTTGTGTTTGAAACCCGCAACCTCCTGCCTATATCCTTCAACCGCTGTGCCACAGAGGACGTCTCGTCTATACATTAAAAAGAGGAAGATGAATAGCAAATATTGAAGAATATAAAAATTATTTGCATGAGGAATTTAATATTCATCCATAAAAGTTCCAAGTTCATATTGAATTAGGTTGAGTAATAACAGTACACGTACTTATATGAAAATCGGTGAGCCGGCAAATTGGGAGGCACTTCGAAACGAAGGTACCTACTGTATGAAACAAGTTTGGATATAAACGGAATGAACAGAAAAACATATTCGTACTTTTCTGAGAACAACTTTGGTCCGTATAAGAACATCGACGTTATTAATATAGGAAAGAAAATGAAATGTTTTAGGTAAATAATATTTGGAACGAATAGGTACGTGGCAAACTTAGCTTTCAAGGTAAATACGCTCGCAATGAAAGAGCTTAAGGAATGTAAAGGGCCCTTGCAGTTGTCGAGACTAGCCATCCACTCGTCCATGCGGCCAGTTTCCCTCAGTGGCACTGAACTTCGCCTTCACAAAGCCCCAAGATTCCAATTAAACAGAGTACGTACTGCAAGTTAAGGCCCTCGACTGTGCACGTGAAAATCCAAAGGAATTTATTCTTACTTTTAGAATATTGAACGTTTTCCTCTTTCTCAAAGGCAAAATAAAAGTAGTTTGTAATCGTTTGGTAAAATATTTCAATTATGCTCCAATTTAGAATTCAAGATATTTCAATCATCATTATCAATAAAGACATTATTGAATGAAAACTTAACTGATAACAATAACAGAAAAAAGCAAGGTCCATAATCACTAAAAACTAAAATACAAATTTCAGTAACGCATAACCTAACATGTGCAGTGAAATATGTGTAAATTTGAATTTGAAAACGAGAGTTCATTTACCTAAGTTACTAAAGCTTAAATCAAAAATAGTTTCGAGCTTCTGTGCTTTGCTTCAATAACCTTTAATATTTTCCACTAATATTCCTTGGGTTACGGTTATGGCTATAGTTTTTTGGTGTTTTAGGTAACCCTAGTAAACAAAAAATATCCATAATTTTAAATCGGAGTATAAGTAGGTTTAAACTTTCAAGACTCAAGTGCCTTCTTGCCTTCTTCTAGGCACTATTTTATGTCCCAAGTTCAACATCCGCAAGGACATAGCATGTAGACATTTCGGACTTAATATAATTCCTTAGTTAAATAACCGGACCAAAGATTGTAAATAAAAGATACTTCCAATATTTGAGAAGCCAGACAAACAGTTTTAGAATAAAAGTTTAAAATGAAAGTCTATAAGCGTCCTTTAGCTTTGCCGTGGTCGGGTCTTGATTGAGAATCTTAGAAACATTTTGCGAGTTAGCCTTTCAGAGCAATTGCTCGGTCAGCCAACTCAGTTCAAATAAAACCAACGTCCCCTTTTTATATGCTAGACAACTGCAGAATTTGTTGTTACCAGATAAATTTGGCTCGCTTCCCATTAAGTTCGCTACTGAGCTTTGATACATCGCTGCTGTTCTAACCGAAATCTGCACTCAAAGATTAATGAATGAATGTCGAGAACAGACACTGTTTTTGTGCAAGCTAAAGGAGCATTGTAAGGTTCTACCTGCTACTGTTCTACTGACAGCACCGCCGCCGATAGTACCTATCATTGAGTTACTAATTCTACACAACGCGTATAAAGCAGTTTTATGAGCAGATCTCTACAAGATGATAATTTATATTGATTTCCCGATTTCCCATAAGACACTCGCTCTTACAAGTGTCTTCTACATCTTTAAGGAAATGACAATTTATACTAAGGATGGATTACTATCGAATGCACACCTGTAAGTGATTAGTCGGAAAATAAAAGTAAGCCAAGTATATAAATAAATAATGAAAAATAAATAAATTAAAACAGTTTTATATTTGGATATGTCGTAAGTATCGTCTCAGTTTCTGTAAGTTACAGTCCACGACAAAAGTAACTGAAAATTTTACAATTTTAAAATTCTCTTTAGGCCTCCAAATCTATCCATAAAATCCAATCAGTTTTTAATCACAAGGTATCTCATGTTTCAAGATAAATGAAGGAAGAGACATACATAAATAACGCTCTAGGCTTTGATAATTCATATGAATAGATAGACTATAAATACTCGTAGAAAAAACTAGCATCCAGTTGGACTAGCTGTCGCCCCCACCAACCATCACACGAAAATTGACCTGTTTAGTAATGTTAGTTTTGCAGCGCAACGCTCTGTCTAGACATTAATAATATTCAAAAGCCTATAGGTATAATGTTAAATGATTGTAAGTAGTTAATTACACCAGTGTATTGTACGATAACGCTATCTCTGATAAAGATACGATAATAGGATGCCAAGGCTATCAATAACTTCGAATCACTCAAAACATAAATCCAAAATATACTTAAAAACTAAATTAAAAAAAACTGGATACAAACAGATTCTATGCTACGTCGTCGTAGATATTATTTGCTATCCTAATATGATTACAGACTCAGATCAGACAAGGTTGTATCAAGGCTAAAATCACGGAGTAATCATATAATGTTTCGGTGTGTAACTCCTTGCCTAGTTGCACACCGTTGCAAGTGTGAAACCATTGATGAGTTCGGTCGTTATGCATTGGCATGTGTCGTGCTTTCCGTCATAGCTCAATTAATGTCACCGTCGGGCTTTTGCCAGCGTCAATGTGACTGCTACTCACGAACCACGTGGCCTTATACGAGGTGATGGTTAAAGGTCTAACGATATGACTCTGATTCGTTGGAAGATGGGTTGACCTTTAGTTTGTTACGTGCTACGTGTGTAGATACCCTAGCACCTTCTCATCTTGCAGGGACATCAGTAAGGGCCGGCACTGCAGTAACATCAGCGGAGTCCCTCAAATGATGAAAATACGCTAAATTTAGCCGGCCGTGGTTGAGCCGTTTGGGGTGGAAACCCTAGGTCCCTGGGAACACTAGTAAACTTCTAATGGAGTCCACAGGTGATTGGGATTCTGGCTTTTATTTCGGTCAAAGAACATTTTTGTTTAACAGCATTGCCATTCAACGTGGCAATACTGCACGCATTCTTGGCACTCTGCCTTCTGGTGGCATGACGGCTTAGATTTTTAGGAAGTACATAATTATGTATAGTGTAAGTACTAGTTGTAATTATTTTATTCTGTTATTGTATTTTCCTTTTTAATAAATGTAATATGTGTATAATATGTATTTTATATGCACATTTAAACTAATTTGATATCATTATAAATACATTGAAATAATTTGGGTTAGTATTTTTTGCGTTTTAGAAGGTGTTATAAAAAGGTTTACGATTTGCGGCAAATCATTTACCTTAGCGTTATTCCCTGTAAAATCCAAAAATTAAAAATACCTGCCGCGCAAAGTAAATACATAGATCCATCTTCATATATTAACACATTATATTTTTGTGTCTATTCGATCCCTAACAAATACATGTCAGGCCTAACATGAGCTCACCTTAGTGCACCTTAGTGAATTTGTTTGGATAGGTGGATAGGTCTTAATGTGTTCTTACCAGCATTGGTCCTGAGGAACTTCCCAACCGCTCCATAGATGAGTAGAATGGGGTGGAATACTATAGTCACCAAGAACATGTACAACCAGAGTTTCAAACCGCGTGTCACATTTCCAAAACCGTAGATCACTGTCTGCACACCTATGTTTATTCTGAAAAGTGATAAAATTATGTTCAGCGGTTTTCATTTTACCGTTGTTAAACCATTCATTACGTCCAAATTTAAAAATGATTAATTATTTAAAATCCATGTTAATAATAAGCATTACTATGTACTCGCAAAGAAACAAAAGACAGATTGATCGCTTGGTCGTCTTTTTTTCAACCTCCAAATAAAGTTCTTGGATAAGTTTGTTCTGAAAATTGCGAAGCTTTATTCTCTTCGCTCAAAAGATTCGATCAGCAGGAGGTTGACGAATCGACTCGTAAAATCGGAAACGACTTTAAGAGAAGCTTTATTTCAGTCAGGCAATGACCGTTCCATGCTTATGATTAGAGCCGTTTGCACAGCTTGCGCGTCTAGACCAAATTATCGCTATATTTTACGCCCAAGTCACTGTGCATCCAGTCTTGAACTAAATTAAAACGGGAGACTGTCGTAAAATATGGCCGGGAATATGTCAAATATCAGCTTAAACCTTCTAATCAAGTGGTAACAGGATTTATTATTCAGAAAGAAAATAACAATCAAATAACAAATTTAAATTAAAACTAGTATTTACAATAGAAACAATTAAGCTATCTGCAAACTGTTGCAAACAATCTACAGGTAGCTCAACTGATCCATATCAATACCAGTTGGAAGCGTGCCTAAGACACTGGCTGCATTGCCCCGCTGTATAGCAATGCTGATGCGCTGTGCCAGATACTCACCAGCTCTCGGGTCACGCGTCGCTTCGACCAGACGCTCAGATAATTTTTTGAAAACCCGAACTAACGGTAACCAATTTCATGAATTTTTAAATTGAACCTTTGAAAAAATCTTTACGACCCCCTGGGTTATACTCAACAGACTTACTTATGTGCCAAATTTACAATAGCCATTAGTACTCTTCTGTCACGACTCTTAGCAGGTAGGTAGGTACTCACTACACTGCTGTGTTCAACTGTAAGTACCTTAGGGAACAACAGTTCAACCCATGGTTCAAGTGTCAGTTCATTGCAATTTGTCGACCTGACAGCGGCCGAAAAGCGGCTTCTGCATTGTTAAGCTGTATGGAGCGGACTAGATAGGATGGATTAGATTCGACATTTTATTCCACGTCTTTATGTAGCCTGGTTGGATTACCTTTTAAAAGTAATGTCTTGTTACTGACGCAACCACTTCTAAAACTAACCTCATTGTAGTCCATTTGCATAATTAAGGTTACGCAAGCTTTTGTTTGAAATTGACTAAATAACAAAAATATTTTTTTTTTGTAAATTTAGCTTCTATTTTGTGTACTCACGTTCCAGTTTCGAACAAGTCATATACCACAGTTTCCGAGAGAAGAAGCAATAGTATCACTATAAATATGTGGTAGATGGTTCTTATGTTGGCGGATTCCTTCAGGAGGTTAGTCAATGGAGACTCGCGGATCATAAACTCGGGGTCCTTGTGCTTCCCTTCTGCATGTTTTATTGTCCCATTCTGTATTTTACGAGGTATCCGTGTCGTTTCTCCCATTTTTAGTTCCAACTCTGAAATGTATCCATTTTTAGTTCCAACTCTGAAATGTATTTGTTGCAAAGTATTAGGTACCAAGTAGCAGAATTTTAGCTCAATATTGCTTTTCTTTTAGGTATATATATGCAATAGAAGGCGCTGTTTCTATTGTACAAATTAAAATGTAAGTACCCTGGGTATAATGTCGATGTAAGTACCTAACCTACTTAATATCAACCGGCGAACAGACAAAAACATAGGATACGTATGTAAGTATTACAACACGAGTCAATCAATTAGTTTTTTGTTTTCGTTCATAAGATTATATTATATTTGATAGTGTTTAATACGCAAAAACATAAAACCTTATTCACGTAGGCATGAGTTAAACGAATGTTTTTTGCAATTTTGCAATTCACACAGACCAGCAGAGCGAAAATAAAACTGCTCGGATACCTGATCACATTAGAAATATTTTTAACAAACATAAATACCTTCTAATAGAAATCCAACTGCTTTTGTATAGGTATAAAACTTTTTATTAAATCTAACTCAGTAAACACCACTTATAAATTCATGTTTCATTTAAAGTTCACTAGAAAACAACACAAATAAGAAGCATTGATTCACCACCGCGTGCTGATGTTGACATTCACAAATCGACTGAAGACTGTATTTGTACAAATTTTATTAGAAGTTTATCTTCGTTAGTACTTCCCTTTAAGTACAGACGCACTCACTGTGTCCAGACTATTATCTATCACCTATAATTGTTCACTGATAGAAAGGTCAAACTCCACTAACCTTACATGCACGATAGCTGATCAAAATAGAAGCAGCCCTTTGATTTTTGCACAAACACTGCATCTTTTTTTATGAATTTTGTCGCCGAGCGACCACACCGCCCCATAAAAGTTATCACAAACTAAATGTACCTAATAAAAACTACTTATAAATTCATACTTAATTTTGCATCATTGTAATAAGTTGAATACGTGTGGTAAGTAATATTTAGGTACCTATTCAGTTACACAAAATTTGTTTACATAAACTCTTTACAATGTACCTAGCTGTCGCGCCTATCAACAATAACTAGGTACCAACTGAATAAAATAGGTATCAATTTGATGATGGTTGTAAATAGGTGCATACGTAATCTACGTAGGGATATCTATTTGACAGCCTAATTTATCAGCTATAGCCTAATTTATCAGCTTATCCAACACTAGTAAAACCGATTAGTAAGTCTACAGTGGAAGGATAGACATTTTATGTAGGTACATTTACTTACCTAGATTTGTGGCGTAAGTAAAAATTACTGCTAACAATTTGACTAAACAGTTAAAATCATATTTTTTATAGTTTCATTATTATGCATTACTTTAAAAAAGGTGCAATAATTTTTAGAAAAATAGTTTAGAAAACTATCTGTTATTTATATCAACTTTCTTACAAAAAACACAGTCCATCCGTTTAGTTGGATTCTGGGCTAATTGTTGTACAAACAATCGGTTCTGGAATAATTGCGCGAAAGACAATTGCGCGACTGACATTTGTGCGGAGGATATTTAGAATAATAATATATTCTTTACTTCCAGACACAAGATCCATCAAGTTACAAGGACTTGAATCAAAAAAATACAAAATATTTGCGTTAGAAGACATTAGCGCGAATTGACACTTGCGCGAAAAATCACAAAAATTCTTATAATCTCTCGAACTTAGACGTCGTAGATTATCGCTAGAATATCCTAATCTATCAATATAAATAATAAATTATTTTATAGAAGATCCTCGTAGCACGCGCTGAAATGCTACACCGGACCAGCGAGGCAGCATAAAAGGACTTTATTGTGCGCGCATTTCAACTACAAACTAAGTTAGTAGAACTTATGAGGTGCGATTTTCACTATACGAGTAATAGAAGAAAGCAGATGTTTTTTTGTTTTCAATGTATTGATTTATTTATTTTCCCTTCTCCCCCACCTACCTACACAGTAGAAAAACAATTTAATTGACGACCTCCGTGGCGCGGTGGGCGAAGGTCCGCCTGTGACGCAGGAGGTTCGATTCCCGCCTTGGGACAAATATTTGTACGATCTGCAGGCAAATACCTGCAGATCGTACAAATATTTGTTCCGGGTGTTCTGGTCGTTTTCAATGTAAAATAAAAAATATCTATCTTAGTAATTTATTGTATTATGTATATCAGTTATCTAGTACCCGTAACACAAGCTCTGCTTAGCTTGGGGCTAGATAATGCTGCGTGAATTGTCCAGTATTATTTATTATTTATTTATATTTATTATTATTTAATTTTGTAGACCTTCGCAGCTTCATAGCGCGTGCTACGTACGATGTTACGCCGGAGCGGCGACGACGGCGTAGCCAATGAAACTTCACGCATTCATGTTTATGTTCAGAGCTGGCAGCAGTTTTCTGTGAAAAGGTGTCTGGTCTTCTGGTTTCCTTCATGGCGTTTGGAAATCTAAGGCAGTGGTAGAAGATGAAAGGACTGAAGCTTCTTGTAGGTTTTTGACATCATGGGTATCGTTTTTATCTAACACGAGGGCGTCATTGGTCATTCATGATGAATGCTCAACAGCCTCGTGAGTTAGTCAAAAAAATAAAATGAGTGCGCGAAAATACGCACTCGCGCAAATGTATTCTCAGATGGTCTAAATAAGTGTCTCTCGCGAAATACATTGCAAGATAGACACTTGGTCGTATAACGAAATAATTAATTCTTTTATTTGGAGAAACTAAAACGATCTTCAATAAAATCTTAAAATTTTGACTCACCCACCATACTGCAGAACCTTCTTAATGAATGTCATATCAAAATACAAAGATGAAAATATTTAGTAACAATTCCGCGCAAGACCTTCTCCGATAAGTTCTAACAAAATGTAATCAGCGTCGTAGAAGAAAAAACACACCAACTACAAAATGAAAAGAAATCTATCAAAGCAAGCGCCAAGTCTACGTAGACTTGGCGCGCGGAGCTCGGAGTGGTAACATCTCTGGTGGAACCCTGCCGGAGTTTGCTTAGTGCTCTCAATGTCAAGGTCGAGTATTGTGGTGTCCTGATGATGTCTCGTGGAGAGACGAAACTAGTTGACGTCTTGCTTTGATAGATTTCTTTTCATTTTGTAGTTGGTGTGTTTTTTCTTCTACGACGCTGATTACATTTTGTTAGAACTTATCGGAGAAGGTCTTGCGCGGAATTGTTACTAAATATTTTCATCTTTGTATTTTGCAATGGATTTCCGCAAAGTAACGCCTGAATCTATTTTTTATCTTAGAATGTCATATCAGCAAAGATTCTAGGATCCTACGTTCCGTTGCATATCAGTCATTGGCGTTATTTAAGGCGCATACCCCACCCAAAGTGGCGCGGCCACCTAATTTATCTTATTATTCCGTTTAACAAAGGAAATCTCTCCATAGCACACCTTCTTGTTTAAAAAGTTTTTTAATGCCTCTGTAATAGTTTTATACATTTGAAAATAGATTTTGGTGGCCACCAAGGGCAACTTCGATTCACTGCCTAAACTAAATAGAATAAAACTATAATAGAGGCATAAAAAAAAGCTTATGATAAATATAACAAACTGGAAGATGGATTTTTGAAAATTCCTTTCATGAAGTAGGTGGCGGCGCTAGTTTGGGTGGGGTATGCGCTTTAACATCTTTATAAGAAGGTCGATAGTAAGTAGTTCTTCAATTGAATCGAAGTAAGTAGTTATAAGTTTTTGTAGTACCTAAGTAGTACTTACTGATATTACAAAACGAGCAACGAGGAAAATGAGCTATGTCATTCCTCAAAGGAAAAAAACATTCTAAGCTTTTTGTGAGCTGGCGCCCTGGTGGCAGTTTTATTGGTAAAATAATAGCCAATATTCTCCAAATTATCAATAATGTAATTCGAACATAAGATCATAAGATAATTTAAGCCGGGGCGGACCGCTAGTTTTTTTTTTTTTTTGTTTATACATACTGTTTTGTAGAGCTAAGAATGCAGGGTGCGTTGTATTTGCTCCCTTTCTTACATCCTAGATAGATAGGAATATTACTGACTAAGTTGCAGATTATTTTTCGTTCCATATGTAGACATATTTTTACGTCGCAGTCGTATCCGTAGGTACCGTTTTATAGACGATACGGTTTTACGAGTTCTTTATGTTTGTTTATGTTCATAAATCCCGGAGCAAATAACTTGTTACCAAAAGTATCTGTCAATATCAATACTGTGATACTTAACGACGCTGAGTTGAGAGCGAGATTCTTGTTTATTCAGTACTAGACAACCGAAATACATTACATACATAGATATTTTTATTATACATATAAAACGCCAAGAACATCTGAAACAGATCTGCAGATCGTACAAACATTTGTTTCGGCGGGAATCGTACCAACAACCTCTTGCATAGTAGGCAGACTTTAGCTCACTGCGCCTCTCCAACAAGTTGACAAACCACAGCCGTCTGCCTACAAAATTCATACGATGATGATTCTATCTATTCTGTTTACCTCAAGTAATGTTCAATTTTGGACAAACATGGACAAGGAGAGCTCTAGACAGGGAGGACTGGAAGAGGCTGGGGGAGGCCTCTGCCAAGCGGCAAACAAACTAATAAACTTACTTAAAATTTAAATACTTACTGTTTGAAAAATTGTAAACCAGTTTGAAATAAAGGCTTATATTATTATTATTATTATTTAATGTTCAATTTTGAAACCTCTTCTAAAAACCTAACTTTATGAAAATTGCTTGCTTTTATACAGACGTTGTCCTGCACACTAATATTATAAATTCGAAAGTAACTCAGTCGTCTGTCTGTGTGTTATATTATATAATATAATGCTTTGCTACCAAACGCGATTGTTGTGTCTACAGTGACTGGCCAATGAAAAGATTTTTTTCGTACATGTAGAACACCACTTTTAAACCGGAAATAGTGCGTTAACAAAGAAATGTCCTACACTGATAATTAATAAACTCTACAAAGCTACAAACAACAATGAAAAGACCCGCAGTCTTATGAACCTAGCTACACAGAAAGGTAGGTCCTATCTAGGTAAATTAAAATCCATAAAAAGTTTATGAGCGCGCTTTGTTCTAGACTCGCCTTCGCTGTGAGCTTACTCTCTTTCCCCGTTTTATTAAGAGAACAATAGGTATTATACACACAGTAAAGCCAGCCTTTTCTATCTGGCTGGTATCTACTCGCATAAGAATATGGGAACCCGCTGCAATATCCATCAAACTTCTCAGCTTCGAAGTTACCCCCATCAACGGGTGTAACACGTTTGTGGGCGGCATACAAGCTATAGCAACACAAAATAATAATAAAAACGTTTTTTGAAAAAAAAAATACAGTGAATTACTAGATCTTTGATCCCAAATTATTATAGACCTGAATCTTGGGGACCTCTTTCCTTGGGTTCTTTAAATAATACTAATCAAGCTTACGTTGAATTATATTTCAGTAAAAACAATAGTGTGAAAATATACACTATGTGATGGGTCTCCTGAGCACAGTCTCAAAAGAGTCTGGGCAACAGGAGTGTGCGTGTGAGAACAGTGTAGTGTGCGTGTTTTTGTGACTGGTGGTCTTAGTGGTCTTAGGACAACGGTCTCTTAAGAGTCCAGGCACCAGGCAGGAGCCACCAGTGTGTGTTGTGTATATGTGCGTGTGTAGTGAGAAGATTATGAGTTGAACTCTTAAGAGTCCGGCCAACCAGGAGCTACACAGATGTGTGATGTTATGTTTTGTTATGTATGTGCTGGGTGTTATGTATGGTGTAGGTAACATATATTTTATGATCCATACAGTCTGTTTAAATAAGTTAAAGTAGTGATGCAATAAAACATCAAACTTAAAGTAATTTCAGCGAGGGCATGATATTTGTTTCACAAATATATTGGATCGAGAGAATGATTTGGTTGAAGGTATTAATTCTTTGAGTAAAAGAATCCTATCCTCAACAGCCTATAATGGTCCACTGCTGGACGCAGGCCTCCCTCTGACTTTCTATCTCATAGGGGGTAATGCCCATAATCCCCACGCTGGGCATGCGGGTTCGGGTTGGGGATCGCAAGTAATAGTAAAAGAATACTTACATTTAATACCAGCCGTCCGCCCCTGCTTCGCACAGGTATATTCTATAGCCTATGCTAAAACAAAAACTGAACCGATTTCAAAAATTCTTTAAGCTTACCTGTTTTTAAGCTTACGCGATCTGACCACATAATTATAAATACTATTTAACGGATATTTATCGCGTTTCTTTACCTATTTTTTCCCGACGTTTCGACAGGTTTACACACTGCCGTGGTCACGGGATGAATGTCTTATAAATAATTAACGAGGAGGTTTTATGTTGTATTTTTCAAGCATGTTAATCGATTTCTCCGTCAATCATGGACCGATTTAGAAAGTTCTTTCGTTATTATATGGAGACTAGCAGTGCCTCGCGGTTTCACCCACGTAGTTCCAGTCCCCGTGGGAATTCCAGGAACGGGAACTTTTTTTTTTTTACTAATTCATCAATAAAAATCTTTCCTATAATATTAGTGTAGATTAATCCCGAGATGGTCCCAAAAAAATGTAGTCTCGAGGGATAAGCATTTGTCCAATAAACTTATAAAATAATATAAATATGATAGAATATTAAGTCATGTTTTTTTTTTTCTTAATTGTAAAATTATTTATACCTAGTTACTTTCTTCATTAGCACAGGTGAACAAACATTCCTCAACGGCAAACTCCTACCACTTGTGGACAAAAAATTTAATGAAATAAAAACAATCACAAACAACAACACCTAATTTCTTATTTGATAGTAATAACGTTTATAGTGAACAATTTATATAGCTGTGTATAAAATAAATAAGCCTAAAGAAATAAATTCATGGAAAGTTTGACGTTTTGTCATAATCTAAGAAAAAATTTAATGTTTTTATCTATGTTTGTCTCGGTATTTATTATATGGTTACTTTTTGTACACTTTCTTTTTCGCCTGAAATAAAGTACAAAATAAAAGATAGCTTGGTAACCGAAGTGCAGAATTTCGCTTTACACTCTCGCGAGAATGTCGCCCATAACATCTTCACGTGAGAAAACCACAAGAAACGTGAATGTGGAATCGATTCACATATTGACAAGCGAGAGCAATAGCGCACCATTTACACACTGGTGCTCGGCCTGTTGCAATTTTGCGTGACGAGTGTGTGATTCCACGATTAGGACAACCACGGTCTGAGTTAGCCAACGACGTAAAATTTTCAAAAAGGGGTTGAGGTTTTAATTGGGTAGTTTCAATGATTATTGGCTTCTACTGATTATGGGATCTAAAATTATTCCTCCAAATAAGTTTAATAACGAGTATTCATACTCCAACATGAGTACTTGAAAAAGGTTCCATCCGGGGTCAAAATCAACGAAATGCAGTGAATCGTTGTCGTTGAATACGATTGGAAAGTGTTTATAAAATGTTGGTAACATTTTAGTTCGATTAGAATCCCCTAGCGCTGTTCGAAATCAACGAATTGCAAACACATAAATAGTTCAAAACCAGAAATTCATTCATTTGTAAAAACCAAAACAAGGGAAGTAAAATATAGCTGACGTTTCAGAATTGTATGTCAGCTTCGGTAACTAATAGTTAGTTATGTACCGAAACTAACAAAATAAAAGATTGATAATAACAACAAAGAAATATGTAAAGAAATAGATTTAATAGAAATTTTAGAAAAACGTTTCAATGACCCGAAACTGTAGATATGTACAAAGGGTGAGTTTATAAATACATTCTTATTATGTTATATTGGCATAAATATCTGTGTTCAAAGGTTCGATTAAACTCCAGCGTTATTTTTAAACCTAGTTCCTGGCTGGGACCTTGGTGCAGACAGCGTTGAGACACCGAAGGGGCTCTCGGCACACGGAAAGGGGGGTTGCTCCATGCTCCTTGTCATAGGTCTTGCAAGCAGTACCCTCACCTGAAATTAATTTAAAGTAGATACATTTTCGGGGAGGCCATGATTTTTGTAACTGGACATAATGTGGGCTGTTATGACGATCATGAGTTAACATGATAATCTTGCGTCATTTATTTTATTCTTCAATTCTATAGTCTAAGCAAAATCATCATTATTTTAGATTTGCCTTTTGCAACTGACGACGTGTCAAAAGATGTTGAAAAACAGCGTTCGTAGCTTTGCTACGCTTTCGTAGACCCTCTACACATCCGTAGGCCCGCTACGGTTTCGTAGTAGGCTTACATCCGATTCGACTTCTTTTTGTACGCGTGAAAATTACCGCGCGAATATGTAACGCGACAGGAACCGTTAGTGTTTTTTTATCATTTCAGTATTTTTTTTTAGAAGAATAACACAGATAATCTCATGACCTTAGGTTGCCAAGTCTTGATAACGTTATTTTTTTAGTGAATCAACATTGTATTGCCTACAATGTCACCTGACGGTAAGTGACGATGTATCACAAAGATCTGGAAAACATTCACCGTTCGTCTTGAAGAGACCCAAGGTGTACCTAGTTAGCAGGAAAACAAAAGCCGGTGGCGAGTTCCAATCATAATCGGTATGAATTAGGTGCCCATTCCACTCATCCAATATCTTTGTCCAAGTTCTTTGTCCAATATTTGATTAAAGTTCTTGGATGAATGACCATTCTATTCATCTAACATCTTTGTCCAAGATTCCTAAGTAATTTGCGTAGTTGATTTCAAATGAAATTACATCACATCACCATCGCACATCACACTAATATTAAAAATGCAAAAGTTTGGATGGATAGATAAATAAATAAATAATAAATAAATAATGCTGGACAATTCACACAGCATTATCTAGCCCCAAAGTAAGCAGAGCTTGTGTTATGGGTACTAGATAACTGATATACGTAATATTATACATTACATAGATAGATATTTTTTATTATACATAGAAAACACCCAGACCAACGGAACAAATTTCTGCAGATCGTACACAAATTTGTTCCGAGGCGGGGATCGAACCCGCAAACTCTTGCGTCGCAGGCAGACTCTCGCCCGCTGCGCCACTGAGGTCGTCAATGGAGATGGATAATTGTTACTTCTTTACGCGAAAACTTCTCAAAAGATTCGGCTAAAAATTTGCATAGGTGTAGCTGCATATGCTGAAATAAACCATAGACTACAATTTAACCCATAAAATTTCAGTTTCCATTGGAAGTAATTAACCTGTGACCGTTTTCATAAAAACAACGAGTGCGAAGCCGCGAGCTGAAACTAGTATCAAATCTTTGATATCGGTGTTGCTAGTAAATTGTATGAAGCCAGACTTGGATAGTCTGATCAAATGTACATTGGACGAAGAAATTGGATGAATGGAATGGGCACCTGTGGGAAGATAGAGGAGTTCCGCTTTTGATTCTTACCTAGCAGAGTTACGCAGGCTGGACAGCAGCCGCACATGCCAGCGTGAGCGGGGCTGTATACAGAAGGACTGCGACAGCTGGTCTGAGCTATGGGTGAGACGCATGGGTTCTTGCTGCAGTAGGATCTGCCGCAGATCAGGTCGCCGTACACGGCGGTCATGGCGCACGCCAGAATAAGAAGAACAAGAGTAGTTTTCATTCTAGAAAAAAAAAAACAAAAGGACTTATACTATGTCTGTAATATGTAATGTAGAAGCGTTACAGAACTTTTAAGCATGGTTTGTTAACTCTATGAGATCCGTGGCATTTTTAGCTTATTGTGTATACAATTTCTAAATAAAATGAGATGTGAGAATATAAAAATTAATAGAAAACTCTTTGTTCTGTTAATCTTGCGAGCCTTTGGACACAAAGGAAACAAGATACACTGTTAATAATAAAATAATATTTTAAACATTACTTTTGCAAGCTATGGGAGAGGCAAGGTACGTTACATGATGAGATACATGGATCAATTTTTTTTATCGGATTTGTATTAATGATAATTTATCAAGTGATGAAAAAACAGAGAAGGTTCTCAAGTCGACGCGTATATGTAATTTTTTTTTATTTTTGACCACGCATTACTTTTTACAGAGTAGTCCGATTTTGATGGTTCTCACTATTGCATAGAGAATGATCCAGAGAAATTTATATGGGACTATATAGTTTTTATTCCTGAGGCAATAGTACTATTTATCCCGTAAAACTTAAAAAACAAAAAACCTAATGTGACAGTTCGAGACATAGATAAATACTATTTACCGAAATTTGAAGTCGGTTTATAGTTTTTAAAACAGGCAAAATTATCAGATAATTATCGCGTAGGATATAGGTACATAATGAGAATTTGAAATAAAATGTTTTATTTTTGTTTGAAGTCACTCAACTGTTTCGTTGAATTGAACAAAAAACGAAACTGATTTGAACTTGCAAATTAGCTTTTTTAAGCTAGGCTGATTTCGATTCATTTACTTATACAAAAAATAGGCACCATGAATAAACAAACGCGGTTCCCTTTTTTCTATTTTATAAATTAGTATGTCTTTTTATTTAGCTTGAATGTACACCAACGTAAACTTTCAAGCAAAATAAAAAGTGGAATTCCTAAATAGAATTTAACCTTAAAAAAAAATCTGATTTGGGATATCACGCTCGCGAAAAACCTCACCTACGAGCGAGTTCTCCCTTTTTTACCCGGCTACTTAAAAATAAAAGTAGACATCAGGCCCGAATCAAAAATCAAGAATGGGCCAGTTGTCTACCCCAAAGACGAATACCTACCTACTTCATTACCTACTTTACTCATTATATCATTCCCATATTATCACCCATTATGGGATACCATGTTTAAGCTAATCGTATTTTGCATATTTTTACGTCGAAAATTACTTGTTTTCGTCCTATTTGTTTCTATTATTTAATAAATAACAATATCTTACGCTATGTACAATAAAAAACATCGCTTATATTACCTAGTTACAGAAAAAAAACATTATGTGAAATATACAAAAAAGGTTTCAGATATCATTTTTGGTACGGACAACAACCTAAGTCTTACCAACTTTTGAATGACTGTATTGTTATTGCGCACGCATGAACGTACGAACGCACCAGCTAAAGAGAGATAGCGATATTTGGGCTGATTTACCCACGTGCCTCGAATTAATGTTCCGAGCGGGATTCTCTGGGTTCTTTATGCAATTAAGCTAGGATTATTTTGGGGTATTCTGAATGTACGAGTATTTTGAAAGCCTTTGAAGCCTTTTTAGGGTTTCGAGATCGTTTTCGAAACCCTGGTCCTGGAATTATGGTCTCGCTCTGTCCGTCCCCGCTTTTTCTTGAATATCTCAGTAACTATGTACTGCAGCCATTAATTTGAAATTTGAAATAATGATACATTTCGTGCGCCATTACTGATTTAAAGAAAAAAAAAAAAAAAAAAAAAAAATGGAAATTGAATATTTTCAGTACAAATTGTGATGTTGAAATTTCAAAAGAGACAAATGGTGGCAAATGGAATCAAATGAAAGATTGTTTTGTTCATAAAACAGGTTTTGAAATTTCTGTAGGTTTCATACTTTTTGAAATATTTCAAAAAAGTCGAAAAATTGACCTCCCCCCCCCAGATTTTACAGGAAAAGTATAGAGAAGTCTGTTAAAATAACCATTTTTGAAAAAAAATACATTTTGAAAATGATCGAAAAGGGGGGGGGGGGGTTAATTTTTTTCGAAAGGGGGGCTACCTACTTGTTTTGAGTATCAAAGGAAAGGTATTGACCTTTCCTTTGATACTCAAAACAAGTATTGTTTTGTAAATTCTAAAACAGTTTTCGAAATTTCTGTAAGTTTAATACATTTTAAAATATTGAAATCCGAAAAAAGTAGAAAATTTTACTGTCCATATAATTGGCAAATATTCGAAACCCTCGTCGCCCGAGTTACACTCGCACTTGACTAATCTTGTTTTAGATGCAACCTGGCAAAAATATTTATATCCTTATTTTTTTTTCTCTAACTTATTTGCTCACTTACAAATAAGTTTTTTTTATATAAAATAAAAAGTGTGACTTACTTGATTGTTGGGTGGATTTGTGTAAACTGATTGCCTGTCGCCGAAAGCGTCACGAGAGTTACTAAGAACGCTAGATAACCCCAATAATTACTCTCTGCGCTCTTGTGATTACCTTATACCTAGAATTCTTGATTTTAGGGTACCTTCTCTCTTGCAAGTCAAAAAGCCTTTTCATTGATTCGAAAACTTATGAGTACCTAGTAATATTAAATCCAAATGAAACAAAAAGCACCTAAACCGTGTTTTGAACTGACTTCGAGAAAGGAGGTGTTCGGTGTTTTTTATATAGTCTATAGATCTTAGTTTCTCCACAATCTCACCTAAAGTGAAGATGTGGCCGACGATGTATCACGAAGACGTGATACATCGGCCACATCTTCACTACATACTTATTCACGTGCGAACGAACGTTCACGGCCAAAATTGGGTACGTCAGTCATATAAGGGCTAAACATTCATAAACCCTTAAACTCAGAAATATTGAGTCCAAAGTCCAAGTCACTGTAGCCGAAAACGGCTAGGTGGATATACATATATATTCACTCTTGGTTGGCTGTAGGAGGGGAGGTAGGGTATCTTTGGGTACGTTTGACATACACATATAAAAATGCTTTTTTTATCAAAATTGTATTGTCGAGGCCATTTCAACCATTTTGGCTGGGAAATAATAGAACATATTGCAAAGAACAGTTTAAAAAATGTAATCAGTCTCGAAGTTACAAAAAGATTTCTGAAACATGTCAAAAGTTCCTAAAGCTCCCTACGGTAGGGAGGTTTGGACATTTGTTTATTATACTTAATATTCTATAATTATTAATCAACAAATCGCTAGAATATTACATGTTTCATGTCTAACTCGCAATGATAATCGACTTTTTTTTTTTTTCAATATGATTAACGAAGTTACATTCAGCAGGAAAGTGATTTACACTTAATTAGGATGGTAATATATAGGGTGAGTAATTTTTTCAGGCCCATCTCGGGAAAGTCTGAAAACGTGCGAGCTTTCTCCGGTATTTCGAGTACCGGTATTCCGTAGGACAGTCAGCTATCGAAACATGTTAACAGTAACATACTCGATTATGAAACAAATAAGTTCTACATGTAAAAAATACTTTTTAGATTTTCCTGAAAAGTGACTTATTTTAAAAAAAAACCTTACTTATATATTTGATAAAAATAAATAAATGTATGACGAATACTGAATTCTTAGTTGAATTTTTATGGGCATTTTTGACCCGATAAATCGAAGTTCGCGTCTATTATTGAAATGTAATTCGTTTTGAAGGGTTGGGTTAACATTTCACTGGATGTTTTTATTTAAATCCAAATGTATGGGAAAGCAAAGTTATGTGGTTTAACGCAAATTGTTTATTTTTACCATTTATTGACTGTGATAGATTCTCTGGCCCTCTTAACAATTTCATGGTTGAAAACACAGAGTGCGATATGCGGAATTGCGGATCAGTCTCGCAACGGCGGCGCGCCGTCTGCGTCTGCGTCTGCCGTCAGTGGGTCGCACCGCCGACGCTAGCAGTGATCGTGTTAAGGCGCAATCCACATAACAGTAAAGATTTGAAAAGCCTTCCTTTTCACACAATAAGCCAATACTGGTTTCGCGAGTTTCCCGAATATGGTAGGTATACAACTTATCGTGGGCAATACATCAGGAAGGAATATAATCACCAGACTATACAATCTAAGATTTTTAGACTATGTTACGATTGATAATGACGATGTTGACTGGTCAATGAGAAGTGAGAGAGAGAAGACAACCGCTGGGGTAAACGTGTACTTGAGTGGAGACTGCGACTCGGCAAACGTAGTAGGAGACCCCCGACCAGGTATGATGACGATTTGCGAAAGACTACTGGCAGATGCTGGATGTGGTAAACCGAAGTCAGAGCGCTATTTCGCTCATTATGGGAGGCCTATGTCCAGCAGTGAACTAATATAGAGTAATGATGATGATGAGTTATAAATTAAGGGATTCGAATTCAGTTTTTTAGCCTTTTCAAAACATTCTTATTATTTGGTAATATAATTATTGGTCGTCGTTCAACTCACACTTGGCCGTGTGTTATCATATTGTTGACTGCAATAGTTCACAGAACTTATTATCAGGAAAAGTCAGGAGAATTTGAAATCACAACAACACAACGCGATAAATAACAAGTACCTACCTACCTAAATAAAAAACAATATTTGTACGTGTATATTATGCACGGAGGGCATAAAGCCCGAGACATAAGTACGTCACGGGTCTCATTGAATCCCGAGCGAACCGACTTATTTACTAGAACCCTGATTGCGAAAGGGATATAATCATGCCCAAGACGAAGACACCTTTATGCATGAGAAAAATACTCTACTTCTTACACTTTACGCAAGAAAATAGTAAAACTTTGCTAACGCATTTCGCGGCATTGTTTTTTTTTTCGCCTTCTGAATAGAAATAAGTCGGAACGCAGGATCCTAGGATCTTTGAAATAAGTGTAATGTCGTAGAAAAACTCATTACAAGGATCTTGGTGAAAAAAATCACATATTTTGATTTTTCAGATTTACATTATTCCTTTGGGAGTAATGTTAATAATTCCCAAGGATAAGTTTGAATTTGGAACCTCAAAATATGTATGAAAATCTTGACCAAGGAGACTCGAACCTAAGATCTCATTTGATTTGCTTGAAATATGGCCAAAACTTCACCTTTTTCAACTAACAGCTATATCACTCATTTCCGGTTAGAAACTGGTACATAAGGCATAAAGTGCGTTTTACGACCATAGAGTGTGAAATACCTACGCTTATTGAGTGAGTAGGTATGGAGTGTGAGCCGTTTGTTACATACAAAGAAAGAATAAAAAACAAATTAAAACTAAACCTTATTTACAATTGAAACTGTTGAACTAACTGCAGATTACTACGACTAGCTTAAGCTTCGCAATGCATCGGCATGAACTTGGATAAATCCAAGGTCATCATGAATGGTCACATTGATCCGGGACCGGTCGTCGTCCATGGCCACCTTCTCGAAACTGCATGTTTCCCGAATAGGTACACTTACTTTGGGCAGATTCTGCTGTTGAGTAAAAGCAATTTGGAGAAGGCGGAAAACTAAAGTTTTCATTCTTTGCGTCCTGCCCATCATGATTATACGGATCTGATACGTGGACACTCACGGTAGGTCTGGTCAACGGTTAAAGTCGCCCAGGGAGGAGCTCTATGCTCTATGGAGAGAGCAATGCTCGGAGTTTCTCTGTAGGATAGATTCGTAACGAATACATCCGGTAGAGAACCAAGGTTATGACATAGCTCAAAGGATTAGCAAGCTGAAGTGGCAGTGGGCTGATCATATCTCGAGAAGAACCGACAACCGCTGGGGTAAACGTGTTATTGAGTGGAGACGCAACTCGGCAAACGTAATGTAAGACGCCCTCCAACAGTGTGGGATGACGATTTGCGAAAGACTGCTGGCAGATGCTGGATGCGGCAAGCTGAAGACAGGGCGCTATGGCGCTCATTAGGGGAGGCCTATGTCCAGCAGTAGACTAATATTGACTGATGATGATTATTATGTCTAGCACTAGCAGTGGACTAATTAGGCTGATGGTGATGATGATGAACTGCAGATTGTTGCAAACAGTCTAGATAGCTCAACTAATCCACATAGAAAGCGTTCCATAGACGCTGGCTGCATTGTTCCGCTGTTTTGAAATGGTGATGCGCTTCTCCAAATACTTACCAGCAATAGGAGTCACGTCACAAAATTTTGTAAAAACTATTACTAAGAAATATTGTTCAGTTTTATCATCGCCTACTTTGTAAGTGCCCATATTACTGATTAAATGTTTCTGCCGTTGCCATGTACATAAATTATCTTTTTCTCTACCTACAGTTTAGCTGTACCAAAGATCTTAGGAGCATGCGGTATACAACTATCTTTGAGTTATACTATAAGATAGGGTTGTCTCGTGTGTTGCCGGCTTAGAATTTGCACCACCCTAACTCTTCCCGTAGGTGTCGTAAGAAGTGAATAAAAGACATGCACCAGGGGGCGGGTAGCAGCGCCTCTTGCAGAATAGATCTACCACCGAACTACGATCTCCAATCCGCATGCCCAGCGTGGGGATTATGGGCATTACCCCCCCATCAGATAATATTCAATAAGGCGATTATCAGGGAGGCCTGCATCCAGCAGTGGACCGTTAAAGGCTGTTGAGGGAGGGGGTAGTGTTCCCCCCGAGGGGTTCCCGCCTTGCCGGGGCGGGGGGGCTTAGTAATCGCGGACTGGTCACCCGCGGTGAAGCTAAGAGGAACCCATGGGGCCGTGCCAACGCAGAGGGCGACATGGCCGGCCCCGAGACGGACCGCTCCTCTGGGTTTTGCGCTCTAAGCCCAGTTGGAGTGGTAGTAGGTTGCGGTGCTGTATGGGCGGCACCGTGACTGAGGCGGGCGGCTGTGCTGTATGGGCAGCACGGCCGCAGGGAGGTGGAGGCCGCGGCGGGAGAGGAGTGCCGGTATTGCGGTGCGCCGCTCTCCCTGCCTTCCGCGGCCTTGGCGGGGTCGCCACCGTTCGATGGCGGACGCGGTGGGGTCGCAGGGGAGGAGGAGTGTCGGTATTGCGAGGGCCGCTCTCCCTATCCTCAGCGACCGTGTGGCAGGCGGCGGGGCCACTTGACTGACCCGTCACAGGGGGACCTAGGGCGTCTGGACACGGGGTCGTTCGACGCCCTTTTGGCGGGTAAGGTCCCCGAGGTGGTCGCGGCACGTCACGTGTTTCTGGCGTGTTGCGAAGGGGGGTGCTTCACACCCCCCATTGAGGGGGGGCCCGATATCGGGCAGCCGTGGTGGGTTCGTGGATGAGATAATAAACGTTCCCATGTTCCCACCACAAGCGGCAGAGACGGAAACACCCTGAGGGTTTTAGTGGGTTGGAGTCCCACATAATCGTACTGTCTACCCGTGGCAGTGCGATATGCGTGCGCATTTCCCTCAGGATAATAAAAAAAAAAAAAAAAAAAAAAAAAAAGGGGGTAGGGTTGTCCCAATCAAGGGCCATGGTAACGGGCCCTGCCAAGTCGAGTAGACGATCTCTTCTGGGAGCCTTATTCTCGAACCATTTCAAAGCTTATGCTATGATACAAATAAATTCTAGGTGAAATTTATTTCAGGTACCTACATAACTAACGTAGTTAGCTGACTCTTAGGGAAAAAAGGAGGAAATTCTAATTTTAGAAATGATTTCATGAGTTTTAGGGTTAAAAAAAGAACCCTAAAGATTCTTCCTTGATTTAACTTCTAGCATTCCTACAGTCTTGACGTTTTGAAATGCATGTTCTAACTAGGAAGTAAAAATAGGTAAATTCTAAAACCATGTATTTGAGGATCACGCAGTAAGAGAAGGATTTCGTAATGTTTTTTCTTATTAAATAGTACAACAAAAAAAAAGTGAAAAAAGATACAAACAGTGATGATATCCGAACAAGAAAATTAATGTAAAATTATGCCAAGTCTCGTAATACCTAAAAAGTGTTAATTTTCCAACTTCATAGTCGAAGGTAATCTTAGACAATTTAACCCGCTATAAATAAATAAATAAAATAAATCAATGTAAATAAATAAATAAAATGGCTGACTCGGCTGTTCTCGTGATCTCGACACGTTTTACGCTTCGGAAGTATTACGAGACGAAACTTGACATAATTTTATAGTTATGTTTTTGTTCGGATTCATTTAACCAGAAAAAGACAAATGCACACAATATGTAAAAGTTAAACAGTGCGTTGGCAAAAGTGAATATCAGCATACCTAAGCTGACAAATAATATCTATTAGGATTGTTTTATCGCAATGAGCATTGAGCATATAATATAAAAGCTCTATAATAAGTTTTTTCAATTTTTAAATGATTGGTCAAAACGATTTATTGTTGCAATTGAATATTTTAAAACATTTTCAAATATTTTGAAAAAAAAATACCATCATCCCGTAATCTCCGTAGTTTTAAGAACGATCCATCTGAAATATAGGTACCTACTATTTTTAGGTATTCATTTAATAGCGAAGTCTCTAATCGGTGCCTATAGTACATTTACAAACGTTCGAAACCCTCGGCCGCGAGTTACACTCGCACTTGACAGATCTTGTTTTTTTTTGCTTTAATCCATTAATAAAATCGAAGCCAATATGATCCTAGATGACAGCTCTTAGGATGAGGTCTCGTAATGCGTCTCACGTCTCCCATTAGTCCCACTGCAAGCTGTGGATTAATTACATTAACGAGATCTGAATCCACAGTGAAAGTCCCTATTTCAGGGTTGAACCATACTCATCCGGCCGAAACAGCCACAACTAGCAAATCCTCTCGAATATAAACAATAGAAACAGACTTTTAAAAACTTAAAGAATTACATATATTACAAAAATGCTATTATGACCTACAAGAATGTTTTGAGGTTAAAGGAGGTATTATTCTTAAAATTTATTACATACTTAAAGTCTAGTAATATATTATCTGTGCCTTTGTAATACATAATAAATTATATATAGTTATAACTTCTCTAAGCTAATTCTTTGAAATTGATTTATAGTTTTAAGTTATTTTGTAGCGCCCCAACGGGGTACATGTTTGGTTGTATACTTTTATTAGGTACCTAACATAAACAACATGTCACAACTTATACATATATAGCGGCGATAGATGTGAATTGGTGGAATTTGGGTTACATTAAAACAATCTTTCTCTGTCATCTTTATTGAAAATTTCAGTTCAATTTCAGTTGTGAATAAAATACATAATAATCTATGGGATATAGAGCAGATGTATATTCTTTAAAAATTATAATAATGTGAATTAGAATCTTTTATAAATAATTCTAAATGATTCATCTGCAGTCTGTTATGAATAAATAAAAATAATGGAGTAAATGAGTAAGTGTTTTTATATACTTAATTCTATTATTTGATCGTAATTTTATTTACTTTTTTGGAGTATATTCAATTCACCCAGCATCATCTGGCCTCACAGTAAACAGAATTTGTATTTTTTTTTTGTATTTTGAAATTTGAGATGTTTAACTGACACTTAGACCCGGAACTAATATACTTGCAGAATGCAGATCATAGGTCCTTTCTTATTAACAATTGTCCTGCAGTGGAAATCGAACCTGCAACTTTTTACGTCTCGAGCGCACTTCGTCAACTGCGTCACCGAGGCCCGCCCTGACCTCGCTTTGACCTTAAGTAACCTTTATAGTACGATTCAGGTGGCTAAATATGACTTAGTTGTTTCACGCTTCGGAGAGCCTGAAGCCACAACAAACGTACTGGCAACCCAATCCACCGAATACAAACAAATTACATTAGGGCGATTCAACTGGAGCTGATTACCATACCATTGAAGGACATTGGGAGTTGAAGCCAAAGTTCTAGCCATAATCTGTGGTTCTAGCAAAAATGTAACGTGTAATCAATGAAGTAAAAGGCTTTTTGATAAGATTTAGTGTTAAATACTGTTAAAGTTAACGAATAGGAAGCTCAATTACTTCAGATGGATGCTTAACAAGCTAAAGAAGCGTACGCAATTGCCAATAAATGATTACCCACCCTATCGTTCGTAATCTAAATTATGAAATGTGTAATATGTTCTTGTTTCTTGTATCTAAGTTGTGAACATTATAGTTTTTTAAATAGCCATGTAATTTTTTCCTCTAGCGTCACCACAAGAAACTAATCAGCATAACCAGCCTATGTTAATCTACAATCTTTTGAGTATATGCTTTCCCCAAGGCTGGTCTTTCGAAAAATTAACATTTTCATGATCTGTGAGATCCTACTACTGTTTGAATATGCAATCTAAGATTCTCATACTCCTACCTACACCTAATATTCCATTTCATTCTGTACAAAAGCGCCAAGATTGTTTTTGATTAGTTGCATATCTTCTATAATATAAAAATGAATCGCAAAATGTGTTGGTAAGCGCATAACTCAACAACGCCTGGACCAATTTGGCCAAATCTTTTTTTAAAATGTTCGTTGAAGTTCAAGGATGGTTTTTACGGCGAGAAAAATTAGAATTATTGCTGGAAAAACCCTAAAAATAGCCCTTCTTTTTCCCATACAAATGATTTGTAACTAAAACGTAGTCAATTTGAGCTTTATTGCTAAAATAACTACCCGAGCGAAGCCGGGGCGGACCGCTAGTGTTTGATAAAAAAAAATATCTTAAAATATCTCAATTTTGATACATATTTGCCTTCTTCTTCCAAATAATAAGACTTAGGTACTGACTTGATTTTTATATTGAAAAATAAAGCAATTGTAGCGTAACAGATTTGCCAAAACAAATATTTGATTACTTTAGAAGAAATCTTGATTTTTGCTCACGCGCTCTGCTCTGTTCCGCTCCTATACACGCGAAATCATATGCCTATCCTTATAACATAACTGCCTGGGAAACGATATCCATCTACGAAAGACTGTTGAATGCTGATAGATGCTGGCCGTGACCGCGCCTGAAGACAGGAATCGTTATTCGTCCATCTGAATTGATAGATATTCCACCTGATAATCAAAGGCATCGCCATAAGAATAGAGGTTATTATCTATTCTTATGGCTTCGCCTCAAGTGGAATCTGGTATAAGGTAACGTCGTCGCATCCATCTGACCTTTGGCATATCACTTGCCGATGTCGAGCCCTAATGGACTTTTATGAACCAAATGTAGTTATGTATCTTTGCCTGGCCGCAACTGAGTGCCAATTTGCATATCGTCTTGCCAGGAATATGAACAATAGACTGAAATGTCAACCATGGAATGCATATTAGTGAGAAAATTCAATTTAATAGCGCTCTGAAATGGTTGCTATTTGCGTTGTAGTGGTTTTTAGATTCTGATTCTTTTTCTCTGAATTAATTGCTATGAACATGTGGAGACCACGACTCGGCAAACGTACTGTAGGACACCCTCCAACCAGGTGGGATGACGATTTGCGAAAGACTGCTGGATGCTGGATGAGGCAAGCTGGCGCTATGGCGCTCATTAGGGGAGGCCTATATCCAGCAGTGGACTAATATAGGCTGATGATGATGATGATGATGATGATGATAACCTCAAACGTTTTTTCGGTATAATTAACCCATAGATTACCCGTGTACAGGCTCTGACAGCTTTAAATAGTATAACTTTCACTTCGTCAGAGCAACGAAAGGAAATGTCAATATTTAAATTGCGTGACTCGCTTGATGTTGGGACCATTAAGAGTTAAGTCGCGAATGTTCTCTTGGGTCTTACCGGCGGTCCCAAAGGCAATGTATGTACATTTTTTCACTTTAAGGTTGTGCGATGCAGCGTAGTATCTGCTAACCTGCTGAAGGATCTCCTCGATATATTCCGCAGTCATGTCCAGCAGCACCATGTCGTCCGAGTAGCTGATGTTATTTAATCACACTAATATTATAAATACGAAAGTTTAGATGGATGGATGTTTGTTGTTCAATGTTGGATCTGGATAAAATTTGACACAGAGATAGATTATAGTCTGGAATAGCACATAGACTATATTTTATCCCGGAGTTCCCACGGGGACGAGAACTACGTGGGTGAAACCGCGAGGCGCTACTACTTAATAATAATGTACTTAATATATGATGATGTGATGTCATTATGTTCTATTTTACCATAGAGAACAATACCTGTACTAAGGTTTTTGTATTACAGTGCGTAAGCCTTCGCAATCTGGGTAATCTCTAAGAAATTAAATAAGTTCCAAAAATAATATACACTCGAGAGCAATGAATCCGGGTCACTCAAAGAATCCAAAAAATCTCGGAAAGTAAGAATGCTAGGTTAAGAAAGTTATGTTCTCCGACGAATCAAAATTTATGCTCTACAAGCACGATGGAAGACACAGAGTGTATAGAAGACCAGGGGAAAGATTCAAGCAAGCATGCATCGAAGAAAAAGTAGCCTACGGTGGTGGGTCTGTACTTGTGTGGGCCGGAATTTCCTCTGAAAGTCGCACAGAGCTGGTGATCATAGAAAACGGCTCTTTAACTAGCGTAAGATATGTGGAAGAAATCCTCAACGAACACGTTGGTCCATTTATGGTCAATTTGGGTGAGGATGCTATATTTATGCATGACAATGCCCGACCTCATACAGGTAGGATTGTGAATGACTACCTTCAAGAGATGAACATTACTTGTATGGAGTGGCCAGCGCGCAGCCCGGATATCAACCCGATCGAGCATGCTTGGGACGAGCTAGGGAGATGCGTAAAACAACGAAACCCTCCCCCAATCACGCTTCCTGAGCTCAAAATTGCTCTCACAGAGGAATGGGAGAATATTCCCCAAAATCGTATAAGGAACTTGGTGTACAGCATGCCAAACCGCGTAAACGCAGTAATGGAAGCACGAGGAGGTAATACGAAGTATTGAAATTCAAGAAAATCGTCATAAAGTTCAAAAATTTCATGTTTCCTATTTTTGTTTTAAGGAGAGATCAGCAGTTTTTTTTCTTTATGTAATTTTGTGTAAATAAAATGTATGGTGACTCATATTTTTTTAACTTTCATTTAAGGAGTATTAAATTGTCTATTAAATACATTTTATTGCATTAACCTAGCATTCTTACTTTCCGAGATTTTTTGGATTCTTTGAGTGACCCGGATTCATTGCTCTCGAGTGTATATTGTAAGTGTAAGAAATTAAATAAGTTCCAAAAATAATATATATTGTGCAACAGCGACACCTCACAAACGAACTAAATATAACTTTAGTCTTTCAACAGGTTTGGATAACGGTAACGTTTCTCCTGTAGATGGCGCTAACGGCGCTAGAGCCTTAGATAAGATGTCACGAAGATTTTCGACGAAGCCGACTAAAATTTCGTGGCTTATTTGGTTAGAGCATAGCCGTACTGAGGTTGGGGCGCAGGTTAAAATCCTGCCGAAATCGAAAATATTTCGGACCAATTTAATTTCGTAGAGAATGCCTGTGCTTTTTCTACAACACAGGGAAAGTTTGTATGACCTAAACTTATGAGCCTAGAAGCGAATCCAGTCTCGCCATGACTCACTCCTAACTAACACGTGGATACGCTAATCCTTAAATGCTTTTATCTCACTCTAGCTAGATAAAATGCTAAGCTTATTTAGGACAATAAGCTTATTTTCAACAAACCGGGACGGTGCGGATTTTAGTTTATAATTAATTGCACACATTGCTGCTCACCCACCGCATTCGCCCGCCATTGTTAACATATGTATGTACAAATAAATAAATAATGCTGGACAATACACACAGCATTATCTAGCCCCAAGCTAAGCAGAGCTTGTGTTATGGGTACTAGATAACTGATATACATAATACAATACATTACATAGATCGATATTTTTATTAAACACAGCAAACGACCAGAACACCCGGAGCAAATACCTGCAAATCGTACTTATATTTGTTCCAAGGCGGGAATCGAACCTGCAACCTCCTGCGTTGCAGGCGGACCTTCGCCCACCACAGAGGTCGTCTGAGGGGAGGAGATTTGATATAGGGGAATGCTTTAAACAGTATCTTAAATCTTTTTTAATTTCAGATTTAAGGATTCCTAATAAGGGAAGCAGTAGGAAACGTATGGAAGTACCTATTGTAACGAATCTCGGATTGTTAGATAGGTAGAGATAAATGATCCCAGGGTGAGGAGTGTTAGCGGGTGTTTCAATTTAAATGCGGATTGCATTTATTGCGTTTCTCCTGTAGCTACTGATCCTTATCAATACCAGTCGGAAGCGTGCCCAAGACACTGGTTGCATTTCCCCGCTGTATGGCAAATTGGCAATGCTGATGCGAGAAGAATATTGATATAATTTTTACTTTTTTTTTTTTAAGACTAAATGTTTAAAAGACAATTATTATCTTTATTAATTTTTAATTGGTTCGATTCTCAGGTGAGACAAGAAAATTTTAGAAGACCTTCGAATGCGATTTTGTTTCTTTTTAAAAATAAAGAAATTCATGGGTTTCTTTTCAGTAAAATGAGCTAACTAAAGAATTTATATTAGTTCCTCCTGGGCCCATAGATTTTTCCATCCTGTATAATTATGATGATGCTTATTTATTGAGTTCTACGAAGTCTAATCGTCATTTTCGTTCTGGCACACGTTATTGCTGCACTCCAAAGGTTGACGGCATTCGACTGTGGTCGGGATACCGCGTAGACCAAGACGGCAAGGGCTTCCTTCCTCTGTAATAAATTTAAAACTATATAACTGTATATATAAGTCAAATTGTATTAATTTATGAGTAACTAGCTTATGCCACCCATTTTCCGGGTAAAAGAGTAGTAGAGAGTAAATCTAAGTTTTAAGCCTAAAATTAAGGCAAAATTAAACTTAGATTTACATTAAATTTAAACAAACATCTAAACATAATCCTTTGTCACATTTTATAAAATATTGTATTATAAATAAATATCTAGGTATCTATATAATGTATTGTATTATGTATATCAGTTATCTAGTACCCATAACACATTCTCTGCTTAACTTGGGGCTATATAATGCTGTGTGAATTGTCCAGCATTATTTATTTATTTATACGAAGCTTGATTTAGCAGTAAGGTGTTATTTCGGAGGAGGTATGTAAAAGTAGCTTTCAACAACAGCTACACCTAAGGTTGCCTGGGAGAAATCGCTATCAGTGATTATGAAGCATGTTATTGTACTAATCATGTGTGATTCGACTGAGGTGGGTTATGATTGTTTTATTTTCTCGCAATCGAAGTGAAAACTACAGTATTTAACGTGGGTCAAAACCGTCCTTGATAACTAGGTCTTGTCATCCTCAAACACCAGAAAAACCTCTTATGTTTAATGGGAAGGTTTAGTCCTTAGTAAATCAAACTACTTGAGTTTAATGATGTGTTACCGACTAAAGTACATCAACCGGAGGCGGGCAGCAGCGCTTCTTGTAAAACATTAAATACCACCGAACTGCGATCCTCAACCCGCATGCCAAGCGTGGGGATTATGGTTATTTCCCTCCAGGAGATAAAAGCCAATGAGGCGCTTTTCAGGGGGAAGCCTGCGTCCAGCAGTGGACAAATATAGGCTCTTGAGGAGGTGAGGTGAGGATGTGTTACCTAAAATTTTGACGCAAATTGGGCAGCAACCACAAATTCCACCTCTAGGACGGTACTCCACTGAAGAACTAGAGCAGTTAGCCACGGTGACAGGTGGGTCGCAAGTGACCGACTCACAGAATTTATCGGTGCATACGAAGCCAGATACGTTGACCATAACACACGCTATGGTGAATAGGAGGATAACAGCTTTCATTCTGGAATATAAAAAGGTAATATTATAAACCTTTCAAAACAAAGGAAATTAAAATCAAATTATAGAATTAAATTAAAACTAGTATTTACAATTGAAACAATTGATCTAACTGTAGACTGTTGCAAATAATCTACAGGTACATCTGATCATCGATACCAGTCGGAAGCGTGCCCAAGAAGCAAGAAGAAGCTGCAATGCGCATCGGCCCAATGACATTATAATATAAACTATGTTAAATCTCATTGCCTAAGCCTAATAATAAAAACATGATTACAATTTGCTAGGTGCTCTTAGTCCTTTTAATGAATTGAATGAAAAGTTAAAAATGAAAATCCTACTAATATTATACAGGTGACAGTTTTTCCGACCGTTGTCACAAATTAATTAAAGTTCCGTTGTGAAAAATTTTGTGCATAGACAACACTAGAAATACTTAATGGATCGAACTGAAATTTTGCACACAATAAGTTCTGGACCTGGAATATTACTATATAAAGGCTTCTTCCTAAGCTGGCTAAGCCGCGTCGTAAGCTAGTACTTATAACTATGAACCAAACAAGTGAAATTTTGCACACAATAAGTTCTGGACCTGGAATTGTATACTATATAAAGGCTACTTCCTAAGCTGGCTAAGCCGCGTCGTAAGCTAGTACTATGAATCAAACAAGTACATATTATACGTCAATCCGATTTCGCGGCCATTTTTATCACGTTGTTACACAAGCCACAGAATAAGTAGGTACCATCTGTCTAGCTGGAGTACCTATATTTTATAGGTATATAATATAATACAGGGGAGACGTACTATATTTAGAAAATTAGCGTCGTTTGTTAGTATAAGTACTATCCAAAAAAAAAATGCCAACCTCATCTCTTTATATTTCCACCATAAAAATTGTTCAGATCACGTTGTTCAGATCAGCCAATAATGTCAATTTATTACCATCGACTATAAAGTTGGCAAATTACCTAATAAAGGGTATTTTGTGGTACTTACCTTGTTAGGAATAATTTGGAATAACAATTTTCTCTATTTTCTCCCTAATTAAAAATCACTTACTTTAGGTACCTTCTTGGTCGTTAGGATGATTGGGGTAAACTATTTCTCAACTTTGAATTTGACGTACTATAATAGGTACCTACCTATTTATGAATTATTCTAAGTAAAATATCCTCTTAACAGTACACTAACCTGTCTGAGTTTTGTTATAGTTCTAACAGTTTATAGCATAAATATTTTTGTTTAGCATTTTATTACGGTTATCAATTTGAAGGTCAGACTGATAACCCCATTAAAACCACAGAAATAAATCGAGATAGAAGCAAAATGTGTATGTAATGTACGTAAAGAGGGGCTGGAGAGCCTTTTTTGCTTGCCGCAAACTTAAGTCTGCGTGCGACGTCAGGTTTTAAAAACAAAATGCCTTTTAATTAACTGTTTAAGCACCACCAAAAAAGGTGTAGCTGTTCATGGTGTTATTTCCTTTCATCAGTTAGTACTTGTCCTTAGGGCCCATTTCCACTCATCCAATATCTTTGTCTAAGTTCTTTGTTGTCTAATATGTTTGTCAAAGATTTGATAAAATTTCTTGGATGTATGCCCATTCCACTCACAAAATATCTTTGACCAATGCAAAAATCATTCTGGTCTTGGTCGTGTTGCGAAAATTTAGATAAATAATTAAAGATATTATTAATATTGCCTTGGAAACGTGTTCTTCTTGTTTTTAATGTATTACTATAATGCCTAACTACAGTAACGGCTCTTAAAAATGCTTTCCTACGAAAAACAGCCGGTTTTGCACTTTTTCCGGTTTGTTCTACATTTTCACGAAGACACTTTTACTGGCCAATCAATATAATAAATAATTTATTTTATAGAGACAGAATACCTTTAAAGTATACTAACATAATAGGTTATCCGACTATTGATGTAGGTATAAGGTATATCAAATGTCAAATTATCAAACATTCATACAAAGTGATCGAATAAGGGTTCCTATTTTGCTTGTGAGGTACAGAACCCTAAAAAACTATAATCGTCTAAAGTGTTTATTATGGAGCACGTAGACGAAATTACAGTGAATATTTTATGTAACTAACAAATGACAGTGCTTTTCCGTAGAAGAAACTCTGTGAAAATGAAAATTCAGAGTAAACTTGCAATTTTTTTGTATAAAGTCATGTTTAGTCAATCGTTTTTCTAATCTCACTGAACAAGTTTCTAACAAGAATCATTAACTTTTGATGTTCATCAAAAAATAATAAAAAAACAATGCTTTCTAATTTATTTTCCGTACAGTCAAAACGTGTGACTCACTTCACCTCATTTTTCTTAGCCATTAGATAGTAATACTATATTGTAGTAAACTAACACAGAAAACATTACAGTAATAAAATGCTACGAGTAGACAAAGTACAAAGGTGTTTCCTAAGGGCCTAATGGCAAATCACAGTGATCTTAAGATTAAATGTGAACATCCCTGTAATATATGTGTATCACAAATGAATAAATGAACTTATCGCTGAGATAAGTTCATTTTATTCTCTTCCAAGCAACCCTGGGATGTCCAATCCGACATGTAAGAAACACAAAGACGGTGCTACTTGAAGAAAAAAAGGAAATCAATAATACTTACACTACATACTATAATACCTAAGTACAAAATTATATGTAATCTTACAAGAGTACTATATACTATTCTTAAAGTTGTCTAACTTTACAACGATAGATAATGTTGATGAAGCAGTTTTCTTAAAGATGATTTGGCACGTCTGATGTCCAGGGGGAGAGCATTCCATACAGTTGAACTACTTGTTTATAATTTTACAATGAGTGGTTTGTCGTAGAAAATGGTAATGTGTATTTTGTAGTGTAAAATAAAATGAAATGGGTATTTTAAGCTATTTTAAAAGACTAGCGAACCGCCCGCGATTTCGTTCGCGTGGACTTTAGTTTTACAACCAATACAATCAAATACTGATTTTAAAGTTATCATGTCAAAACACATTAATCCCATTTTTCCTTCTTAGAAAGCTTATTTCCGAAATTTGAGTCAATAATAGACTTCATTTTGGCCACCATTTGGCAAACAAAGTGGTGCTGAGCCGTTTTTAAGGAAAAAACCCCAAGGTCTCACTTTGATTCCTGAGATTTCGTAATGACATTTCAAAAAATTTGGCCAGTATTAAAATACTGGCCAAATTTTATCTTTTTTTATCTTTGTTATTTTAGATAAAGAAAATGAAATTGCGTGGCAACATGAAAACAGATAAACGTTATTTTTAAAAACAGTGCGTCGTCGTTGCGCCGTCATTTTAATAATTTAGATCCACCCTTGAACGAATTTCTAAAAATGGTGCAAACCGCAATTCTGATATAAGAACTTCTCAAGTTGCGTTTTTATGACAGTTTTCAATGAAAATCTGTCAAAAATTCGTCACTTGAGACGTGCTTAAGTCTGAGATGCGTTTGAGTATTCGGGGAAGTCATTCAAACCAACTTCTAAGTACCTACTTTGTCTTACTTTGATTGCTAAAATATAAAGAAATTTTGTTGATCTTTCATACCCCTATTTAGAGTTTTGAACTTTTTTATTTACGTCGAATGAGATTGATAATTATTTATTCAAAACCTAAAAAAGGAACGTATTCAGAACGTGTACGACTTAGGAGTCTTCATCTGTTCAACTAAATTAGGCGCTACTGAATGTATCGCCTCATAGAGTTGTGTGTCCAAAAACTTACGCTATTTTTAGTAATTAGATACTATGCGCCCACCAGTGGACCATTATAAGCTGTTGAAGAGGTGAGACACTATACAGAAAAGACCGAGAAGAAGAAAGGGAAAAGGAAAGGAAAATTAGGTCAGAACACGCGGTCACGCGGTCACGGTGCATTGATTTTATTTATTTGTTAAACATTATAATCTCAGGCGCGGTGCCACATATTTGGCACCGCTTAAGAACTGAACAAATTTTAAAAACATACTATCCGGTTTTTGTACACACTCTATCGATACACTCCAAAGGTGGACGACATTCGCCGGGGGCCGGGGCCCTCCGCATATTGTAGCAACGTTCACCTTCACCTGAAAACAATTAAAAACCTTATTAGATTAGTTAATTGAATATTTAGGGGGAATCGGCAACATGTCCTGGTGGTAAGAGTTTAACTCAGCCATTGTACATATGTCGTAAGAGTCGGCTAAGCCAACCAGCGGAAAAACAGCAGCATTCTGAGTATTTTGAACATCAATTCGTTAGCCAAGCGTAGGTAGTCATTTTGGCAAAACCGCTCTCATTTGAGAGAATTAAGGTTATCGACATAGCTCAAAGGATTAGCAAGATGAAGTGGCAGTGGGCTTGCCATATCTCGAGAAGAACCGACTACCGCTGGGGTAAACGTGTTCTTGAGTGGAAACCGCGACTCGGTAAACGTAGTGTACGACGCCCTACAACCAAGTGGGCTGACGATTTGCGAAAGACTGCTGGCAGATGCTGGATGCGGCAAAATGAAGACAGGTCGCTATGGCGCTCAGTGGGGGAGGCCTATGTCCAGCAGTAGACTAATATAGGCTGATGATGATGATTTTCAGCCGTGGACGTATTTCTTGTTGATGATTTGATGTGACGTGAAGGAGATAAAGATTTACCTAAAACAGCGACGCACTTCGGGCAGCATCCACACATGCTTCCATTAGGGCGGTACTCCCCCCCAGAGCTGGTGCAGCTGGCTACGGTGTCAGTCGAGTGGCAAGAGACTTTGTCGCAGTAGTGAGTGGTGCAAATGTCGCCTTGGATGGCCTATATCACACACTAGCATCAGCACGAAGAGAAGGAGATAAAGATTTACCTAAAATAGCGACGCACATCGGGCAGCAACCACACATGCTACCATTAGGGCGGTACTCTCCCCCAGAGCTGGTGCAGCTGGCTACAGTGTCAGTCGAGTGGCAAGAGACTTTATCGCAGTAGTGAGTGGTGCAAATGTCGCCGTGAATGACAACCATTGCACTCACCAGTGTGAGAAGTAGAAGAACAGATTTCATTCTAGAATTAAACGTACAAGGTAAGCAAAATGTAAAGTAAAGCAAGGAATTTTATCTGAAAAAAATCTCTGACTCTTGTGCTAGATGGGTAGGTACGATCGGGAAATAAAAAGTAGCGGTTGTCAACATTGTGAACGAGCGCGAATTTTTTTCTCAGTCGTCAACAGTGTTGACAACGGGGTGTTACGTTACCGACTGGGAATGACTAAAAACGGCATTTCTGTACTAAAATTGAAATTCACTCTCTGGGTAAATACGATGGATCTTAAATAAACTGAAAATCGACCACATTTTTATGATAGGGGACTATTTCTGACTAATTCTCATCTCAAAAGCAAAAAAAAAGTCGGTCGAAAAGATGATTGTTCGTAACTCCCAAACTAAAGTTCATCAGTTCGTCCGTTTGAGAACTACATAGCCCAGCCACATAAAATAAATAAAATACACAGATACGCAGATGCATTGCAACCCTACCCCTATATTTCCACCGGGGATAAAAAAAAAACAAAACCTACCTGATCGTTTGGATGATTCAAGCAAACTGATCAACACCGAACGAGGTACATCTTTTAAAGGAAGATAAGATAACCTTACAATAATATTATGCTAACCTCTGCCCTAGTCTTTGTATCAATTCCAAACTTATTTGTGTGGTGCGGTTTTTCTCTTCACAAACAATGCTTACAACTCACAGCTTGATGTTTATTTATTGCTGGTAACTTTTACCACTATGATAATGGTAACCGAACACCGCAAAAAAATCGCGGCTCGCTCCGCTCGTAGGAAATCCTGGTGCAATTAGCCAGCAGCCAATAACTTTAGGCGCTTACAAAATAATCACTAAGACAAGTCATATTGTATACCATAAATTATTATAAAATAAGAAATGTGAAGTGTTATTGATTTTCTCTTCACTTATTTTTTTTATATATCTGTATGTTGTTTGTGATGTTTTGGGAAAAATATAAGTACTTAGACAAGTCACATTTTATACTACGAGTAACAACAGCTTTTATCATATTCATTAATTGCAAACATTGTGTACATTAAGGTATTGAGAGTGAAAGTGGACCGGGTTAATAGAAAAATCTTTAGTTAGATTTTTGCAGAAAAATATAATGCAATACTTACCTATAAATTATTTAGTTTTCAGTTACTAAGTACGTTTCAACATTTAACATTTAGTTTTATGTATACTGTTTAATTTGAAGAATAGGGAGCTCAGTTGCTTCAGATGAAAGAGTCCCGTGGCTTGGGCATGGGTTCTTCAATCTATCCCCTCCCCCCAAATAAATTTTTATAATAATAAATTTTGGTTAGTAGTGAACGATATCACCGTTAAGAGGTAGTAGTGAACGACCCGACCGTTAAGGAGGCCCCCAAGACAGGTTTATCCTAGTTCGGGGATCAATGATGTAACAATTTTAAGTCTTAATTCTTTTCAATAACCGTTGGCACTCTGTATAAATCTGCGCAAATAGTGGATGACAAGTTGTAAATATACTTGTAATATTATTTAATATTATTAGGATGGTACGTTACTAGAGAAATACCCAAACCAGTAATCTTGTTATCTCCCAAGAGCCCAAAGATAGTCTGTATAGATTGAATCAGTCGTCCTCTATCACAACTAATGAATTCCTTCCACACACTATCGACGATTGGAGTGTTTGCACGGCACATCGAACCCTAAATCAAACTGGATTTCGTTGAGTACACAAACCCTTGATTCAAAAGCCAAGGCTGGCCGACAGGGCATAGAGCTGAAGTTAAATATGAAAACAAAGTATACTACATTTTCTAATAATTTATTACCTTTCAGATAACCCCGTGGACGTGGAATTAGTTTCACCTAAAAATTAGAGTCGTGTGAGAGCAAACAAAAAAAAACAGTCAAGCCGTTTTTAAGTTTTAGCGAGGCTTACGAACAGCAATAGGTAGGTATAGCAAATGTGACTAAAAAAAAAAAAAATTGTATTCTGTATTAATATAGAAATATATCTGCATATTTATTTTATGTATATTTTGATGTTTTTATTGTGAAATTTAATCATTGAAAAGTAAATAATAAAATGTCTAAAATTCCTAAAATATACAATCACAAAAATTTCCCATAATGATGTCACCGTTCACCGTATTATCATGAAGCTATATGCGGGATATTTTTTGAAAGAAAATTATTTATTAAACGCAATACAGAAACAACAAACATGATGGTCGTTATCATTTATTTGTTTCTAATTTTATTTCGATTGAAAAATTTACGAAGGAACAGAAGCACTTTATTGACAAAATGAACTGTATTTGCTCATGGGGTTGTGCCGCAAAGACACATCTAATAAAGGTAGAGCGAGCTGAGCGCGCCAGCTGAGCTGCCTTAAGTTGCTATTTCTCTTCCTAATATACTCAACTACTGATCTTTATAAAAAATGCGACTTCCTGTCAGTCAAAAAAATATTTGTCTTCAACTGTATAAAGCGATACCACACAGAAATTGTCCCCACTCTATCTCTCTCAAACAATCGATTAGAGAAGTGCCCTGTTCCAAGTTATCGCTGTGAAATTGCCAGGAGGCACTATAAACGACTTGCTCCAACCTTTTACATTATATTTATTACACAAAATCTAGAGTTAAATCCTTCATTAAACAGAAGTTAAAAAGCTGTGTAATCGGCTTAATGGATGATGGACTACGATGGTAGAGCTACTCTTATATATAATCAGCTCAAGTTTGATACATTATAAAAATATAACATACCTATATCTACTTAAAATCAATTGTTCTATACGTACACACTATGTAATAACACGTACCGTTATATTATAATATTTACGGTACGTGTACGCTGGTACCTAAACGCTATATTTAACAAAAAAAAAATTATATTTTATTACCGTATGATGATTATCGTACAGTATAAATTTGTGAATAACGCTAAGGATTATATTTGTACTGTATAGTACACCTATCTTAGGCGAGAGTATCTTAAATAGTTTTGCATAAATATGTATGATCCTTCCTATCTATAGATCTGTATGTTGTACCAAGTACCACCTTATTATTTTAGTAGCTAAGCCTACCTATTTCTAGTTTGAAATATGGGAAGTAGCTGTTCTCCTGTAACACAGCAGCTACATTGTAGTTACTAGCTACCACGGGAGACAGAGGTCTAACTTTATTTATTTATTTATTTTAAAAAAATAATTGTCACAAATATTTTTTAAATGATCGATTTTGATTTTGTTTTTTAATTTGAACAGTGACGTAATATAAAATGGGCAGCGTTTTCACCCGTATCTTTTTGGGAATATTTGAGTAGGTCAGGAGTAGGTATTGATTTTCTTATTTATTTAAAAAATTGTGTTTGTTAAATATAAAATCGCAACATCGCAATGCATGAATGACATTAATCAATGGAATGAAAAGTTAATTTTTAATTTATATTCTACGATAATTAATAGGTAGGCAAGGTACTTATACTTACTTTCACAAGTTTACTTCTTTATCAATAACAACGTTTTAAGTGATGTCGTCGATCTTATTTTTTTATATAAAAAAATGGGTAGCATAGACCGAATGGTTCTCGCCCAACCATTTACGTGGAACGCTTCGTAAGCGCAATCTAGGCTTTGTTCACTTTTAGCAGCGACATCTATGGGTGAATGATGAAACTCGAAGCATAACCTTAGAATCATATCAGTTGGCTAAGTACAGCTATTGTTGTTTAAGGTAGATAAATTAAAATAATAATTGAACTTTTTTTTGGCTACGAGAAATAGGAGATATTTCTCGTATTATTGGAAATTATCAAGGCGTTTTAGTAAGTACTTAAGAAGTTACTCTGTGCCGTTTTTAAGTCTTAGCGATACCACAAAAAGCAAAGTTATTAAAAAGATTTTAGGTTTGAATTTAAGCCTCCTATAAATAGGCTACAATTTATTGTTTTTATATTAAACAAATAATTAATGCTGTACCATTCACACAGCATCATCTAGCCCCAAGCTAAGCTCGTGATAAGGGAAGGTAAAAGACAAATGACATACTTCATACATAATATTACATAAATAGATATTTTTGTTTGACAAAGAAAACACCCAGAACACCCTGGAAACAAATCTACAGATCGTACAAACATTTGTCCCGAGGCTAGAATCGAACCCGCAACATTTAGCGTCGCACCCAGATCATCGTCCGCTGCGCCACAGATATCGTCAATAGTTAGAACCATAGACATATCGTTGAAAATAAAATTCTCAGTAGTAAAAGAACACAATTTTAGATAATGTCTCAGAGAAGCTCAAGGGTGACAACCAGCACCCTCGTCACTTCACCTACAATACAACTTTTCTTTTGGACAGAAATAAATGTCAACAAAATCGATGCTGTCTCAAGAATCCATCTAGAATCCAGCCTAAGTGACAGATCTAATTGGTTGGGCAACCGAATGGGTACCTACACCTCACAAGCGTATTATGTCTGTGATATACTTAAGCTCGCGTTGCAGACTAGGGCCCAATGTACATAAAAAATCTGCTTTTATTGTGAAGAACCTTGCGGACGACGTGTGAGCTTTTGGCGGGACGAGCGAGCCTGCTTTATGGCAAAGACTGGCTACGTCAGTTATGTTAGGAGCGTTGGAAAATAAACATGAAAAAGAAGAATTTGCAAAATAGAGATTTGTTGATTTACTTCGAGTTAGCATTCATTCTTAAAACGGGGTATAGGTATGGGCTCAACAAATCCCATACCCATTTAAACGTCTCTCTCAAATTAAAAGTAGATATTTTATGACTCAATTGAGAAATTTCCAAACGTGACGTTCCTACACCGTATTTTCATGAAGCTTTAGCTAGATATCTTTTTTGAAAGAAATAAAGGAATCAATTATTTGTTAGACAGAACACAAACAACAAACATTATGGTTTTTATTTTTAATATTATTTTGACTGAAGGAACAGAAGCACTTTAACCTGAATGGTGACGTCATAGAAAAAATATCAGCGTTTTTAGAAACGGAATGCAGTTTCATTTTTTTTTAAAATAATTATAAGAATTGTGAGTGTTTTTTTCTATGCATATACCTTATTGTTTGATTAGTTTAAGTTTCATTATATAAAAAAAGCAAAGTATCTTTTCCCGCAGCGGGAATTGAGCTCGCGGTGCATCTCAGGTAGCTCTTCGCTCACTTTTTGTGGCTTACACTGAGACGAGACACGGCGCGATCACTATCATAAAAAAATGGTCGCTCGTCATTTTGCTAAGAAAGTATTATATTAATTTTTGAATAAAGTACTCGCGGCGTAGCGTCGTGTTGCGTCGCGTCTTGGTGTGAGCTGCCCTTAGTCAAAGACAGAATATTAGACAGTAGGCTATTTGTAATTACGTAAGTTTGCTCAAGTGCCGCTGCAGAGTAATTTATTGGTTTTGTATCCAAGTTCCTACCGAAGGACCAACTTCTGCGTTAGTAGTTGCGAAGTCGTTAAATTAATTTTCAGACACGTCTTCCACAGCTAAATTATTTTTGTAGGGAATTGAAGTTAATAACCTCGAAATATTCGCTCTCCTTCTAATGAGGAATGTGGAATCAACTGACGTCTCGATTTTCTTGTGGTGGAATTATGTGTAATAACAAAATTCATAGCAGCTGGATCTATGATCGAATTCTTTGACCGAAAATTGCCAATAATTTAATAGTGTAGTTAGTGCTTTGGGTCAAACTGTAAGCTAACTACTTTAGTTTTCAATAAATAAATAAATGCATCAGCATTTCATGACTATCCATTTTCAGTTATTTTTAAGAACTAAAGAAATGTTTTCTTTGTGTTAAATTGACTTCCGTTTTTTTCAACCTTCAGTATTTTGGGCACTTTCCCTTCAGGAAGCCTTTAATTTTACCTGTCTAAGTACTTACATGTACATACAAAATTTGTGCGTACATATTATTATTGCATGTACCTACATAGTACATCCTGAGGTGAACCCGAGTTCATAATATAAAGCTTTGCGCTTTTGTATACATCCACCTACTCTGTTTTAAAATCTGTTGTTCCTTTCAATAATGGGTTGTTCAGAAACTTTCAATAAAAGCCCGTTTCGGAAACGCGCTCCTGCTACCTAAATTTATTTTTCCCACATTTTATTTTACGCTTTTGCCTATACCGTGTTACATGAACTAGTGTCCAAATAAAAAAGAAATTACCACAATGCAGGCCCATTGGAATGGGTTTTAGTACGTACACTATATTTTTGGCCACTCTTCTCTTTATCTATTTTTTCATGGATATGATTCTAAAAGAGAAAAAAAGCTACGCCTTGAATTGCAACTAACCGCAAAGGATTTTTTTAGTAAAGATTTTTTAATAATTTTTTCTGCCGTCGTCTAGCGTTTTTTCACAACAAATTTCAAAACATACGGATTATAAAGCTGAAGTCATTGGGTGGGATTGGCTGAAAACTTTCACGTTTCGAATAGATATTCTTCAAGCTAAAATTGCAATCGGATACGCCTTGGAGCAAATGTTGAAACTAGCAGATGAATAGGGAGAGTCTTGGCCGTCTAACTTAGGCCCGATATCATTTCAACTTTAGCTGTGTTCAGCCCACGTTGATTTTGTAGCGACGGGAGACTGGGAGTTTTTTATTTCTGCCACTTAATATGTCCATTATCAGATAATTATAGCAAAAGAATTCTACATATCTTATTTCTTATTTTCTGTTTTAAAATTTCCTGTTATGTTCATGTTCATTTCATCTTTGGTACACCCCCTGCCTTGCTCATACTCATGTAATTCTTTTCATCCAAATGTTGCCTGGAAGAGATCGCTTCTAAGCGACAAGGCCGCCCATTGTACTTGTCTCATGTAATGTTTTTTTTTGTAATGTTCTTTTTCTGGTGTACAATAGAGTGTTTCTGTATTGTATTGTAGAGGTTAATTCTAAAATACCTTTGGAGAATTCGACAGTTGAGAAAACAAAAAAATAGGAAATACCCGGAGAACACAAAAAGTAAAGCTAAAGTTTCAATAAAGCTCCGCTCTGGATTACCCAAATAAACCAAAGTATAAAATCGCAGTATAAAAGCAATTTTATTTCCTCACTGCAACATTGTTTCGAGAACGTATTTTCTGGATTGCATTTGAGTACAATTGCAAGTCTGAATCTGTGGAGCAGCAAGATGAATGGACGACCATGTCCAGTGCAACGTATTGCTTGTTCCGTATGAATGCTCGGTATCTTATTTCATGCATGCACGAGGACGTGATAAACATATCAACTACTTGGTTTTCATTTATGTATTTTGTATTCTGTCTAGCGTAAGTTACGATCTTAGAATCGAATTTATAATCAAAATCATCTTTATGAATTATTATAATTCCACTTACGTTATAAATTCGATTCCAGGATCGTAGTAAATGGCTTTTAAATTGTGATAAAGGGGCGCAACGTAATGCAGCTAGCAGCGTTTTGGGGACATTTCCGACTGGTTCTGTTATGGATCAGTTGAGCTTCCTCTATATTGTTTGCAACAATTAGCTGTCACTCATGTATTTTCCATAGTAAATACTAGTTCTATTAAGTTTCCATTGTAATTATATTTGGAAGCTAATTAAATTGACTTCTATCAAATAGCATTCATTATTCTCCTCTAAAAATCGACATTGTCCTCTGCATTACTAAGTCAGCCACCATCAATGCGCGTCTAAAAAATACTTTCTTAGCTACGATATATCTTTGAAGTAGGCTAATAATAGTCTTTGTTAATAAATAAGTACCTATTCATCCACAAATATTAGTTTTTAAAATTGCCCAAATAATAGACTTGAAAATATACTTAATATATAATGACGTAGAGCTTATTTACCCGTGTTAGTAGAATTAGTACGTATAATTATGTACTTAGTGTAGATACTACAAGTCGCTGAGTGGAGACCGATTTCTTCAGTTTTCCTCGCCTGCAAAATAAATATTTTTTGACTTTTTTCCTTTTACTAATTGGTGCCTACTGTCTGCATCTAGTGAGAATTTAACGCAGATGCATTAACCGTCGTAAATCGTTAACTAGTAAACCTAATATATTTCGCATTTCCAGCTAATTTCACGATAGCCACAAACTGTTCAGAATCTAGGTCATTTTCTTAGAAAATTAACGGCAAGCAGCTGCTTCTCTTCGCCGATATATACACGTAGAAAATACCGAGGTATACAAACCGTCTCCCCAGGTATGAATTACTAGGAATGCATGTCATTAGTGAAGGTGTTATTGCGGCAGCAGCTGTTTCTAATGGCCTACATCGTCGTTTCGGGTAATGCCCAAGTAGGTACATAGGTAAGTGTACGACATGATCTACAGCGGTTAGTATGAAATTGATTCTATTTCATAACAGTAGACACCTTAGTTTATCTACTACTAGCGATTCGCCTGGCTTTGCACATGTATAGATAGATATATCGTGTATTGTCCAAAGTAAAGAGCTACTACAAAATTGTTCTTAAAATCTAGTGAGCGGCACAATACAGTGGAGTCGTTAGAAAAGATTACACATAAGTACACAACTCTAAAAACCTTAAGTATTAATAAGAAAAAAGTAATGCCTTTCTTGTGACAACTATTTCAATTTTATTCAATGGTGTTAACCTTAGCCTATATTCTATAGCCTATGTTCATCAGGGATTCCTAATGTAGAATTCTAGGAGTGGAAGATTTTTTTAAATCGGTCCATTAGTTTAGGAGCCTTTTCAATTTAAACAAACAAATCTTAATAATATATAAATAAGTTCCCAAAAAATTTCGACTTCGGCGGACAGAGATTTCGTGGCTTAGTTGGTTAGAGCACACCCGTACGGGTGGGGCGCTTGTTCGAGTCCCTCCGAAGTAGAAAATTTTCGGAAACTTATTTCATTTCTTAAATCTTTCCCCTTTTTAAGAAATGAAATAAGTTCCCAAAAATTTTCTACTTCGGCGGGATCATCAATTATATATCTATACGTATATATCATAAGTATTCATCATTCTCATATCGTAGAGTAAAGCAATAATATCAAAGTAATGATCCGGATACTGATTCTTATCAAAAAGCATCTCCAATTCTTATTGACCTTCTCAATACTTATTTGATTGAGTTATTGTCCTTTCCTTCTAATGCTATATTTAGAATGTATGAAAGGATCCATTCCAAGAAATGGCCCTTTTAAGTTCCCTGTAAAATTAACCTTCTACCTTTACTTTATCTGCTTTTTTAGCTGGATTTGTATTTTGTGAGTGCTTTTTCAGATTTCTGTAGTCAATGACACCTACCTTTTTTATTATTATCTGAATGCCTGAAAGCAGTATGTTGATACCTTTGTCATCAATAAAGACAAATAGATATCTACATATCAGAATTTGAATCCCACAAAATGAGCTGGTCTGCGGGCTGTGATGAGATAAACCGCTATGTCTTCTAATGTAGTAAAAAAGTTAATCTAGACTAATTGACAATAGAAAATAGGTTACGACAGGCTTGTAGCCACCTGTTAGTTACCACTTCATTCTGTCGTTACCGACCCTCAGTAAAACCTAATGTTTGGTACAGTCAGCGTCAAATTGAAATAAGCGTGAAGAGTAGTCAAAATGATCTGAAAAACATAAAAGCAATGTACTTCAAATGATAAATAGATTGATATCATGTATTCATTAAAAATTTCGTTATACACTCGAGAGCAATGAATCCGGGTCACTCAAAGAATCCAAAAAATCTCGGAAAGTAAGAATGCTAGGTTAATGCAATAAATTGTATTTAATAGACAATTTAATACTCCTTAAATGAAAGTTAAAAAAATATGAGTCACCATACATTTTATTTACACAAAATTACATAAAGAAAAAAAACAGCTGATCTCTCCTTAAAACAAAAATAGGAAACATGAAATTTTTGAACTTTATGACGATTTTCTTGAATTTCAATACTTCGTATTACCTCCTCGTGCTTCCATTACTGCGTTTACGCGGTTTGGCATGCTGTACACCAAGTTCCTTATACGATTTTGGGGAATATTCTCCCATTCCTCTGTGAGAGCAGTTTTGAGCTCAGGAAGCGTGATTGGGGGAGGGTTTCGTTGTTTTACGCATCTCCCTAGCTCGTTCCAAGCATGCTCGATCGGGTTGATATCCGGGCTGCGCGCTGGCCACTCCATACAAGTAATGTTCATCTCTTGAAGATAGTCATTCACAATCCTACCTGTATGAGGTCGGGCATTGTCATGCATAAATATAGCATCCTCACCCAAATTGACCATAAATGGACCAACGTGTTCGATGAGGATTTCTTCCACATATCTTACGCTAGTTAAAGAGCCGTTTTCTATGATCACCAGCTCTGTGCGACTTTCAGAGGAAATTCCGGCCCACACAAGTACAGACCCACCACCGTAGGCTACTTTTTCTTCGATGCATGCTTGCTTGAATCTTTCCCCTGGTCTTCTATACACTCTGTGTCTTCCATCGTGCTTGTAGAGCATAAAAATTGTCTATTAAATACAATTTATTGCATTAACCTAGCATTCTTACTTTCCGAGATTTTTTGGATTCTTTGAGTGACCCGGATTCATTGCTCTCGAGTGTATAACTAGGTTAGCAGTGCCATAAAACCTTTGATAGATTCGTCTTAGCACTGGGTTAATAGATTTCGGTTGAGGCATTTACTTGGAGTCAATACGTTATCAAAACGACTCCTTATAGCCTAAATTCAATATCAATTAGTAAAATCCTCTCAAAAAAAACTTATGACTGTTTGATGCTATGTATACGCACAATAGTACGTTATACGATCATACTATACGGATCTAGAATCCACTAACTTTTTGAAATAAGGACAATTATAAAAATATAACAAATGCTGATAACAATAATATGACGAGACAAATATGGTAAAGTTGTCAAAGCCAAAAGTTATTCCGAACTTTGTGATCTACTACAGATACGATTTTCACTATACACTTTCCACCAATATTTTTACTTAGCCAAACTCTTTGTAGATATTTTGTAAACAAATCACCAGACAGTTATGTAACTAAAACTTGCTTGGCATCGAGTTTTCGAAATTTTAATTGTAAGCAATATTTTTTGAAGTAAAGATCTCATGTAATGTAAATAGTTTATGAAAGGACGCGGCAACGAAATGAATTTTAGTATAAATGGGTGGTTTTAAAAAAAAAACTACAAGTAGTTTAGATAACGTATCTGAATTAAAAAAAAAACGAAATTCAAAAACACGTTTTCAGGCTTACAAAATAAGCACTTAGACAAGTCAAATTTTAGACTTTTCGCTTGAAACAGCTTTATAAATAGTAACTTTTAACCAATAAAAATAAGGTATTGTGTGAGTATGTTAAACCCTCGCTAAGCCTTCTCTTTTATTGTAAACGCGGTAACCGCACACCGCCATTCCTATCGCTCGTGTGATCCAGCTGTTGACGGATAATTCATGCCTCTGATTACATCCAGATTGCATTCAACTGTTATGCTGGCTAGTGAGCCATTCATTGTCGTATTGACGTGAATCGAAAGTCAACTGACAGATTAGCCGATGAATATCTATTATCGACAAAATGTCGAATCTACTCACCAATGTGGCGCGGTGGGCGAAGGTCTGCCTGCGACGCAGAAGGTTGCGGGTTCGATTCCCGCCTCGGGACAAATGTGTGTACGATCTGCAGACATTTGTTCAGGGTGTTCTGGTCGTTTTCTATATATAATAAAAATATCTATCTATGTATTTTATTATACATATTATGTATATCAATTATCTAGTACCCATAACACAAGCTCTGCTTAGCTTGGGGCTAGATAATGATGTGTCAATTGTCCAGCATTATTTATTTATTTATTTACTATACATACTTCCAGACTAAAGTCCATGTATGACAAACTACTTATCTGGTCCTGATCAGCTTTTTCCTTTTGCAAACTGAATTAAAAGGTAAATTATGTGAAACTAATAAGCTTTAAGTTTAAGACCCGAATAATACCATATAAGTACGAAATATTTTTTGATAAATTTTATGGCAAATTCCTAAAAAAAGCTGAGAACATAAATATGCAGTTCTTATTTTCTTATAAATTAAGCTAGTGGTAGTGATTCTGTTGGCACGAAACCTAAACTAAACTAGCGTAAAAATGTTTCTGTTCCCTTTTGTTCGATCGTAAAAAGCGAGATGGCAACAATTTTATGATAGTCTAGTTTAGGTTTGTGCTAAGAAAATCACTACCAATGAATAGTGACTCACTCCTTTCACGACTTTTCTCTAATTCTCATGGTTTCGAATCTGGGTATCCAATCCACTCCTATTTTAAAAAGCCACCCTGTATGGACTCCATATACACTACTTAGTTTACGTCATTTGGGAAATAAGTTCCATTCGAATTCCTTGGTATTAAAAATGTTAATTCCTGAACAAAATGTGAAAATTATACCTATACCTGCCTAACAAATAACAGCAGTATCACAAAGTCTACTTATGTATGTATGTACTCGTATGCAGCTGTATGAATCTGTCTATTGTCTAGCCAGATCATTGCTGGTGTCGTATTACATTCTTAGCTCGCAATATATTGGTTTCCTTGTGTTGAGTCTATATTTATCTTACTGCAATGTCGAACTGTTTGATTACCACAATATTGTAACAAGGAAGAGGTTTACGGAATGGTTCATCTGAATAGTGGGACTTCTGATTTATTTTCTGTATATCTGAACTAAAAGATTTACTAATCCTCTATAAATAAGAAAGGTTTGACATAATTCTTCCAAGGATTAACAATTTCTTCGTAAACCCTCAAAATATAAAGCTTTGTAATTTAAATCAGTTTTAAAAGGAAACCGGCAATGGCATACCCACGGCATAACTAATTAAAATGCTTCTACGGGGAGGGCGTTGCCTCTTTACAGCGCTTCCTGAAATTTCTTTGTTGTATTATGCAGTGAAATTCATCGAGATATACCAACGAAAAGGAGATCTAAAATACCTATCCAGCTTCCCAAGTTTTTGGATATTCGTTAATATACGTGCACACCGTTATTTCTGCCTCAAGCTCTAAAGCTTACTTCGAAACGTGTCGCTACGAGAAGGAAACCATTTGTAATATTATGCTACATTTGAAAAACCTTAGCTTATAAATACGCTAATGTTAAAGTAAAGTAACACTACAGGCTCAAGTCAAATCAATTTTTGTATAAAATATGACCTTACTGAGTGAGGGCGTGTGCCTTGTGATGTGTGTAAAACCATTAAATAAAACAGAAGTCGAGTGTCAAAAGTGAAAAAACGCTAATATAATTCAACTAGGTGTTTCATAAATCAGTGGCTCCTAAACCCTGAAATAATATTCCCAAAATGGCAATACAATGTGATTTGCCTTGTAAACGTCCCCACGTCACACTTTATCGATTCCTGGTGCGTTGGAGCTGGTGTGTTTTGTCAGGACTTTAGGAACCTTCTTTCATTGTCTATGTCACACGAAAAAAAATGACAAACGTCTTCCCCTTAGCTGCACCATCTTCGCCACCACTGGTGGCCATCGAGGAAAAAAACTCTGTCTCCACAACTGGTTTCCCTAACCAGAACACTTAATAATGTAAATCATTATAAAGGTTCAGTTAGGTAATAATAGTGTATAACAAAAATATATCTAATGATTATTATGTTTATCTTCTATTATCTGATAAACTTAATACAATAAATTACATAATGTATTGTATTAAGTTTATCAAATGTAATGCATTGTATTAAGTTTATCAGTCATCTAGTACCCATAACACAGCCTCTGCTTAGTTTAGGGCTAGATGATGTTGGGTAGATTGTCCAGCACTATTATTATATCAGTGAATATACAATAAAAGTAAATGACTCTAGTCCCATGGGAGTTGGGGAGGCCTATTGTACATGTGTCGACACACTCGCGCCTTCCCATCTTCCTAGGACTTCCGTGAGGGCTGGTGCGGCGGCAGATTTAGCCGAAGATCTCAAGAGGCGCAAATATGCAGGTCTCGACAGAGCCTACACATTTGCTCCCCTTGGAGTCGAGACCCTAGGTTCGTGGGGTACCGAGGCTCTCCGGGTTTTCAAAAAATTATCTGAGCGTCTGGTCGAAGCGACGCGTGACCCGAGAGCTGGTGAGTATCTGGCACAGCGCATCAGCATTGCTATACAGCGGGGCAATGCAGCCAGTGTCTTAGGCACGCTTCCAACTGGTATTGATATGGATCAGTTGAGCTACCTGTAGATTGTTTGCAACAGTTTGCAGATAGCTTAATTGTTTCTATTGTAAATACTAGTTTTAATTTAAATTTGTTATTTGATTGTTATTTTCTTTCTGAGTAAAGATAATAAAAGTAAATACACAGACAGACACTATATCTGCTGTATCTATTAGTCAATCGTTGCCGTAGGTTATGTTTTTTAACGTTTTATTTTTATTTGTTTTGTGTCGTATGTGTTATCTTCCGTGACGTCACTAAACGGCTCCTTCGGAAGACCAGCGTTGGTTGTAACGTGTTTACAACTAGCTCATGCTGAGACCGAGACCGTTTTGTGACTCTTATCGACAGAAGCTTTGTCCTTTAATTTTAAGTCATGTTTGTTTTAGTTGGTAAGGTTACAAATAAATAAATTCTGTTCTATTCTAAATAAGCATACAGCTGAACATAGAATCTTCTTTTTACAAAGGCGGTTAATAGCGAAAAGTCTAGGTACTTTGAATAAAGACTGTTTTTACAAACTCGCGTGTAGGCTGAAGCAAATTCACAATTTTATTTCACACAAAGGAAATTCTCGCAGTAAACTTTCACGAAAACAAATGTTGTGGTAGGACCGCATCGTAGATAATGGTACAAAAACAAGGTAAATAATTACTGTGTGCGTGCTACGTTTAATTATTCGGAATATATTTGTGAGGGGAAAGGAACCTATCTAAAAGTTTTGCGAATTGCTATTATTATAGTTGCGTTGTCAGAATAGAGCCCGGAGTTATTTGACGATAAATAACAATGGTGGACAATTCACACAGCTTTATCTAGCCCCTAGCTAAGCAGAGCTTATGTTATGGGTATCTACTAGATAACTGATTATTATTATTGATCAATTGTAAATACTAGTTTTATTTTATAATTTAATTATATTATTTGAATGAAATTTTCTTTGTTAATTGGTAACTGATATACATATCACAATACAAAACAAAGATATATTATATTTTATTATAGATAAACAAGATCCGTCAAGTGCGAGTGTAACTCGCGCGCCGAGATTTTCAAACATTTGCCAATTATCTGGACAATCAATCTTCCGTCTTTTTTCGAATGGCAATATTTTGAAAAGTATGAAACCTACAGCAATTTCGAAAACTGTTCTAAAATTTACAAAAAAAAAGGGGAAAAAAATCGAAAGGGGGGCTACCTACCTATTGGGGTATCAAATGAAAGGCATTGGCCTTTCATTTGATACCCCAATAGGTAGGTAGCCCCCCTTTCGATAAAAAATATCCCCCTTTTCGACCATTCTCAGTAAGATTTTTTTTTTCAAAAATGTAATTATAATGAATAAAATTATATGTAAATATAGAGAAGTCTGTATTCTCTATATTTTTCCTGTAAAATATAGATTGTTATCTACAAACGCCTAATACATTGTACGTGGATCGGTCTGCAATCTTCGGAGATAGGGGGGGGGGGAAAGATCAATTTTTCGACTTTATTATTAATATTATATTATTATTTACTTATCAAAATTTTTATTTAATTTAAAATTATTATTAATAAAAATAAAAATTATTTTATTATTAAAATTATTCAAAATTATTATATTATTATTTACAACAATATGATCATTCTAACTGCGTATATCAAATTGCTTTTATGTTTTTCAGATCATTTTGACTACTCTTCACGCTTATTTCAATTTGACGCTTACTGTACTTGTCCTCCGGCTTAAAAGTATTTTTTGTAATCGCTCCTTTCTTGACGGACACCGAACATAGAACCTTCTCTTTTTTGGAAGTCGATTAAAAAGAGCACAGAACGGTAGCGGATCCCAAATGACAAAGCTTATGCTCCTTCTTCGCATTCAAACATTTACAAAACTTTTTCAGTTAAGCACTCTATTTGATCCCAGCCTCTGTTAGATCCACCAATCGTATTGTGTTTGAACAATTTATATCCCTCGAGACCGTAATGTGATTGCCTAAAGACGGACTACATCGTCGATTTTATATTTTCTTAATACGGAGGAAATTAAAACTTGTACAGGTGACGCGTAGATTTTGCTTTCTTTTCCACAACAACAACGGTTAAAACGTTGGGGAAAAGAAAGCAGGCCATGTTCATGATTTTTGAAATGAAAAGTATATTATTTTTTGTTGTGAAAAGTGATCGTGCTTTCTATTATTTGTGATTTATAGCTAGTCTCGCACATTTTTAGCACACATTTTTGTTATTGAATTAATTAAATAAATATTGCTGGACAATTCACACAGCATTATATAGCCATAAGCTAAGCAGAGCTTGTGTTATGGGTGCAAGATAACTGATATACATAATATAATTCAATACATTGATAGATTTTTTTATAATCCACAGAAAACGACCCTGAACAAATGCCTGCAGATCGAACAAACATTTGTCCCGAGGCGGGAATCTAAGCCGCAATATCCTGCGCCGCAGGCAATAAAGGAACTATGCATCTATCTCCCTGGATGGAGTGTTAGTAGCAAACATAAATGTCACCTTCACTCAAGAAAGAAGGTTAGTCACTCGTCAAACCACAAAATAAAATACAAAAATGGGGTACAAGGGAGACTCCAAGATCTTGTCTCCCAAGCCAACCTAACCTGCACGTGGTGTACCCTGCTAGATAACGAACTAGGCTCTGGTGAAAATATCAACATTCTTCATAACTTGAAAACTCATATTTTACTATTATTTTCCATTACTTGACACTGGCAGAAAAGAGTCCAACCAGACTCATATTGCCATTAACAAAGAATCATCGTCATCAAATACAAAAACAGCCTGAAGCCAGTTCTACCAACAGGGATACCCCAACTTCCTATTACAATATAAATTTAAATATGTTACACGGGTGCTTGAATGGCGAGCAAAATTGAATTTTCCGGTAGTGGCATAATCGTTGTGGGGTGTTGTACATAGGTAGATCGAACGAGCGAAGAAAATTCTATTGTAGAGTGCCTGGCTGCGCGTAGATAGTGTCGGATACGATTAAAACCAGCGCTGGTTAACGTGAATTATCACTTGTGTTCGAATAGCATTCGGGTAATATTTATTACTGGTTATTATTTTCAGGGGTGTTTGGCTATTAGGTCATAGCTGTCGTGTGCATGCCGTTTATTTTTGTCTTCTTCCAATAGTGGACAATTTATTTTGTTATTTTAGTGCGTAAGCTCTTGCACTCAGGGTAAGGCTCTATGAAATTAAATAAGTTCGCAAAAAATTATACGTTACACTAATATTCTAAATGCGAAGGTTCAGATGGAAATATAGATGGATGGATGGATGTTTGTTACTCAATCACGCCACAAAGGCAGAACGGATCTGGATGAAATTTGGGACTGAGACGACGTGGAAGTTCTGTGATAAAATATAGTCTATGTCCAGACTATAATCTTAGTCTAGAACAGCACGTTGACATTTTATCCCGGAATTTCCACGGGAATGGGAACAACGCGGATAAAACCGCGAGGCGCTGCTTTCTCAGTTTTCATTTACCTTTCTGGTGCTGATGTACTTAAACATATTTGGAGAAATGTTTATTTTATTTATTATACATATCAAAACAAAATATACCTGTTTTTTATTATTTAGCTTTTCTGTCACCTATAAATAACATTTTGAAAAACGGAAAATTTTGGTGTATCCCCGATGGGTTTGTGTTTGATACGAATTTGACTTTCGACTTGTTTGTTAAAAAGTAATACCGGTAGCCTAGGGTGATACCAAAACTCTATTTATCATAACATTGGAAATTAGAATATTCGCCTTGCCTTGGTCTCTCGAAGAAAGGGGTTTTGTCCTGAAATCCCATTGTAGAAGTAACCGACGATACACTAGAAAAGGGTATGATGATATAGTTCATAAATAAACAAGTTACAAACCGACTCTTCCACTTATTTTGCCTAACAAAATTGTTAACGAACAAAAACAGGCTAACCTTACTATAATGTACAAATTGTACGCTACAGTCTCGAACAATACTGATGCGGGGCACCTCTTAGTTCGAAGAATAAAGGCATGAACAAATAGCAGTTAATATACAGCACGGTCGTCGAGACAGTCACGACCATCGGAAGTAATATTTCGGCGACAATAGGCGAGAGTCGACATCTTGGAGGGCTACAAACTGTTAAGTGGATTAAATGCCTGACAAAGACGGTTTATTACTTACTGCCGTTCTGAGAACACCTACTGCTTCAGGCCATTGTTTGGCTCCATATTGAGTATGTAGACCCCAGACGAAGTCAATTTTGCTAGATTTAGAACAGTTGAGACGGTTTTTGTAGCAGCGAGCTTAAATTAGATCACGTCGCTGACATTGTTCCCTCAGTAAACAAGACTGAATTAAGTGCTCATTATAGGAATGAGGTTTTCGTACAAATCTTTACCTGCAGACTGAGACGGGTAAATATATATATTTCGGAAATAGAGTATAAATACCTATCATCTTTTTCAGTAAAAAAATACTATTTTGTCGACTTCAGGAGGTGTATGTATGTATATTTTAGGTATGTTTTTGTCGTTGAGTTTTCCGTCAATTATAGACGAAAATTCTTTCGGTATTGTATAGAGAATTGGTGTTTTAAAAACTTATTACCTAGGCATTCATATTTAACTCGTCAAGCTTAAAAACAATATAACATTATTAGGTACATAAGACGTCAAGACTAACTACAACAATTTTGCGTCTTGAAACGTATCAAAAACATCATCACATGATAATGTATGGTTTACATGAGAGTCTATGGTTTACATGGCAAAGGGGCGTAAACAAGAGGTCTGTTTAAACGTACTAGTTTCTTTCTTTTGTCATCCATCACTAATCACATCAAATTAAATTAAAGCTGATTAAAGATGTCGCCGCTTGAAAAAATTGATCGCGTTATCGAAGTGTTCCTTCCAAACCCAAAAACCCATTTTCACTATTTAGGAATTCGACGTGTCCAAGACTCCTGTGAGATCTAACTAAAGGAATTAAAGCACTTTATTGTTTGCTGTTTAAAGTAGTATAATAGCTTTTAAAAAAAATGCTAACTTAAGGTTATTACTTAGAAACTCGAAACTGGTAATATAAAGATCCTTGCCCTCTACAATTGTCTTATAAAGTTTATCCTTATTGAAGAACTTCCAAGACTAGAGGGTACAAATCCCGCGCTTTTCTTGCATATAAAAATAATCCGAAACAGTATCAAGTGGCTACAAACGTACCGTCGAACCCTAATAAGATAAGATTGGAAAAGTGTAGCGGCCACAAGAGTAGAGTAACCGAGTATCTTATAGATACTCTGGGTAGTGAGGATTTTGGGAGGTTTGGGGATGACGTCAGAAGGATCTCCAGGGCGGTAGGGGGAGCGGGGGTGCGAGGGGTTGGCAGAGGCGCGCGCCTACAGCCCGGCGGCGGCAGCGGCGGCGCTACGACCGCCAGTTCTCTATCTAACTGTTGCACGCCGAGCGCGGTGGACGCGGACCGCGACAACTCGCTCTACACTCGTAAACAAATTCTACGTCTCGATTTCAGTTTAGGACCATAAGTGAAAACCCAAAAAAAAAACAAAATTAATTTTCTTATAGTGATGTTAAAATAAAAAAGTGGAAGGAATCCGTTCAGTGTGGAACAGGGGTAAACGGCCCGCCAGCCGCCCACGGACTGTAGTACTGTAGTAACCTTCAAAAGCTTCACCAGACTTGCCTAGTGGGTGATGCACCGGGATTCGCAAAATATTGGTACGTAAACAACTTTGCCAATTTAATTAATAAGTACATAAATCCTTACAGGAACACAATTTCGATTAGGTAGGTATATAGTTTCATAGAACCCGAAAAAGGTTTTATACATACGCATAAACTTAACACCAACTATTTGGTTAATTAATTAATTACCTTACCTTAGTTAGATTAATCTGTTATTGCAGAACTAAAAAAGCTTTTGCTGGTCTACTTCAAAAAGGAAGAGAAGACCTTGCACATTTTTTTCCCTCGTAGACGGTTAAAATACCGTGGTTAGCTTTTATTTATATAAATATAATATCTATGTCAGCTAAAAAGTCATCGATCAAAGTAATATCAGAATAATAATAGCGTATTCAAAATACCAAATAAATTAGCTAAAGGAGGCTTCATGTTTGCTACTATACTTTTGACTAAAAATGCATGAAACAAATGAATAAATATTTCTGAAGTCAAATTTGGTATACTTCTAAATTAAAATAATTTATCATCTAATCTAAAGCCTGAGATAACAGCTGGTGATCCCGGGCTGATATAATAAATAGTGATGATGGTGATCGGATTGGCTATTTTTATTTGTGCCAGCTAATATGATAGTATGGTGATCAGATTGGCTAAGTTTATTTGTGCCATGGAACATTAGGTTTTTTGAAATATTAAAACTGTAAACAATTCGTTGGTACTTATATGATAAAAAAAATAAGCAACTGATCCAATCAATCAACAACATATCAGAACATTGGCAACGTATTTTTATTTACTTCGCCGCGTGCATTATTTATAGACAAGTTGTTTACAGAATCATAAAAACCAAACAAGTGAAATAAAACACAACCATCATTGATTAGAAACACATTGCACTTGATATAATGTGTTGTTTTTCTGACAGATAGGTACCTAATAGGATGGTTTCAATTTACGTATTTGCCAGAACTTTTCATTCTCGCGATAAGATAGGATAAAATATGTTTTTGGCATGTAATGATAATCATAAATTGTAATGATTTCCCTAAAAATCATGTCTTTTTCCATTACTTCACTACTTACTGTAGGTAATTTAATTTTTACGTACCTAACCTTTATTTTGGTTAAAAATGTCGTACGGTCAATAAAGCACTTGGACATTCAGTTTAAAAACAGATTTCATTTTGAATAAGTTCATTACATCATCATCATCATATCAGCCGTCCACAGCTGGACATACCTAAAGATCCCCATAATGTTATTGCTGATTTTGGGCTGCCTGCATCCAGCAATTTATATTATAGCAACATTATATTATTCACCTCACCAGCTTATAATGGTCCACTGCTGGACGCAGGCCTACTCCTGATTATCGCCACTTCGTCGCTCCAGCAGTACCTCGGACTAACAATAGACCTTCGGCCACTTGGGCTTGGGAAGGTGGGCGCTCTAGTGGCTTTTACCTCATGGGGGGTAATACCCATAATCCCCACGCCGGGCAGGCGGGTTGTGGATCTCAGTTCAAGCAAGAAGAGCTGCTGCACCGCCGCCGATGTATATCCCTTAGTCGCCTCTTACGACACCCAACGGATGAGTTGGGTTGGTGCAAATTCTAAGCCATATGGCTATTATATTATTAGGTACATTTTATTACGCATTTCCTCCCTTTAGAGACGAGACGCTAGGTCCGTGGGGTACCAGGCTCCCCGGGCTTAAAAAAATTATATGAGTCTTGGGGGCGGTTCTGACTGGTATTGATATGGATCAGTTGAGCTACCTGCAGATTGTTTACATGAGTCTGTTTCAATTGTAAATATATACGAGAGTTCTAATTTATTAATTTATTACATTGTACTTTTTTATATAGAGATTTATTTTTATTTTATTTTAGACAGAGTGACTTTTTATGATGGGAGTGGATTGTCAAGTCCGAAACTATGAGAGTAAGAAAAAAATCGTGAAAGGAGTTATGACTTCGATGATAAAATAAAAACGGCACATTCGTTTTTTTTCTATTTTTATTTTATACCGCCGGTAAAGAATAACATCATTCGAATAATATTACGAAATGATATTTATGTCCATTAACCTACACCATTAGCCTATTTGAAATTCATTTTAATGGTTGGATGTCATATAATATTCATACACACATTATTACTGCCTACGCTTCCACCAAAACAGACAGTTATTGTTGCCACTCGATATAAATAATTGGTTATATTAGGCATTGATTTAAATGGAAGATAAATAATAAAGGTACCTTACCTACGTTTAAGTAGAACGTTATAATGAATCATCATCAGCATTAGTCCACTGCTGGACATAGGCCTCCCGTAATTAGCGCCATAGCGTCATGTCATCAGCTTGCCGCAACCATCTGCCACCAGTCTTTCACAAATCGACGTCCCACCTGGTCGGAGGGTGTCCTACAATACGTTTGCCGAGTAGCGGTCTCCACTCAAGAACACGTTTTCACTAGCGGTTGTCTGTTCTCGAGATATGGCCAGCCCACTGTCACTTCAGCTTGCTAATCCTTTGATCTATATCGATAACCTTGGTTCACTGTCGGATGTATTCGTTGCGAATCCTATAGGTACCTACTCCAGAGGAACTCGAGCAAGAGCATAATGATAGCTCCATAGCTCGCTGGGCGACTTTAAACTGGTGGACCAGCCCTATCGTGAGAGTCTACGTCTCAGATCCGTAGGTCATGGACATGACGGGTAGGATTCTGATTGAAACCTTTGTTTTCCAACATTGAAGACAGAGAAGACGCGACGTAGTTTCCCAAACGCTGCATAAACTAGCTGGATCTTCCTCTTGGTCTCCTTCTCGAAATTGATTTTACCCAACTGCATTTGCCCAAGGTAAGTTATTACGACTGAGCCAAGATTCTTCGCGCACGGCCAACATTGATTTGGATTTTGGTAAACATCATTTTTCTTTGAGGAAAAAAACAGTAAATTCGTTTCATTAGATGCCTACGTAGTTTGATTAGGACGGTCCATTTGACAGATGTTTCAAACAAATCGTGTTCGTTTTGTTTTGGCCTATTATTACCCGACTACCAACGGAGGAGGGTTTTGAAGTTCGTACCCTATGTACATATATATGTTATTTATTTGTAAATTCCTTTGTTTTCACTTGTTTAATGTAACTGTACCAGAATACCAGTAGGTCGAATGTAGACCCTGGAAATGGGCTGGAAAAAATTACACGCAAAAAATGCTTGCATTCCTAAAAAACAGGTCAAGCTGTTAAAAAGAAGATTACAAATTCATGGAAGACTGCCGCCATAGCACGAGTTACATAATAAGGCTCTGGCGACAGCTGCTTGCAACTTCAATTCGTAAATTAATGTGTTCCGTAATACCAAAAATGATGACTGAAAACTTTTTGTATTTTCGACATGGTGTTGTTATTTTGGAACTAGACAGTATAAGCTATGTTCCTTATCAAACAGAACGTAAGGTATTGTTGTTTTTAATATAAAAAAAATAGTACGAAAACATGTCATTTACGACGTAAAGTTACACAAAATTGCATTTTGCATGTTTTTGCTTACATTTCGTTATAGTTGTGTATTATCATTTTGGTAGTACGTTTGTATGGGCAAATCATTATCCGCAGGCCTCTTAAATAAGAATGGAGATGGTATTTTCTCACTGTTTTAAAATTCTACTTTATTGCGTCCGTGTGCTGGAGCACGTACCGGCGGCACAGCCTCACTATTAAATTGAGCGTGAGAATAGTCGCCTCAGGGTACGCCTTTTGCCTTATTTCATTACCTATTTAATCTGTGCTATTGCCTTGTCAAAGATTATCTTTTCAAATTGTAGGTACCCTTTTGTTTGATCGAAAAAATAGAGACGGCAACAATTTTAGGCTAGTTTAGTTAAGACGGTTCCCCGAGGTTGTCGACATAGCTCAAAGGATTAGCAAGCTGAAATGGCAGGGCTGGCCATATTTCGAGAAGAACCGACAACCGCTGGGGTTAACGTGTTCTTGAGTGAGGACCACGACTCGGCAAACTTAGTGTTGGACGCCCTCCGACCCTCTCCGATTCTCTAGTTATCCTCCCTTAAAATCACAAACTAACAAAAGATTTTGTTGTCTCAAGAGGTTCCGACAAAAAACCAAGATTAGAAATGAAACGCAAACCTATTTTCGAGGCCAGTGAGCAAAACCGAAAGTTCTGCGGTTAAAAGGAGAGATAAATATTTGTCCACTCTTTCAACTATCCTATGCAAGTATTTTCATAAATCAAGCTCCGTACTTTCTTCGTAGGTACTTATTATTATTGGGCATTACCCCCCATGAGATAAAAAATCAGGGGGAGGCCTGCGTCCAGCAGAGGACCATTATAGGCTGTTGAGATGAGATGAAGCTCGGTACGAATAAAACTTGAAGTAAATTTCAATGTCTAACCTTCCAATCTCAATTTCTACAATAAAGCATTTTATTGTAGAAGTTCTGGAGCTCGAAATTGATTTTGGTGCAAAGTTGCAACCAGTGTTTGATAAATTGAATCACGAACCAAGGGCGAGGTTACCCAAAAATCAATCTAATTGTTTGGGGAACTAACCGAGCTTGTACAAATTGACTCTTGATTTATGGGACAGCGATTTAAGGCGCATACAGCACCTGAACTAGCGCCACCACCTACTTTATGTTATTATTCTGTTTAACAAAGGAATTTTCAAAAATCCTTCTTCCAGTTTGTGATACCTATCATAAGCTTTTTTTTAATGCCTCTGTAATAGTTTTATTCTATTTAGTTTAGGAAGAGATACGAAAATAGATTTTGGTGGCCACCAAGTGCAACTTCGTATCTCTTCCTAAACTAAATAGAATAAAACTATTACAGAGGCATTAAAAAAAAGCTTATGATAGGTATCACAAACTGGAAGAAGGATTTTTGAAAATTCTTTTGTTAAACGGAATAATAACATAAATTAGGTGGCGGCGCCACTTTGGGTCCGGTATGGGCCTTAATGAAAGGGTAGACAGGAGACAAATTCAGTCACATAGAGACCACCTGAATAGATTTTTATCTATTCTTAGGGTATTACTGCCATTTTGAGGTGTCTCAATTATTATTGATACATATATTATTGATTGACACATTTAATTTTTCAAGTTTCGAGCGTGATTTGACGAAAATGCTGGACGCAGTGGACGCCTTAGGTATCTCTCATAGCTCTGTATCTTATGACGTCAGTTAGCTGTGTAGCTTCATAAACACCTAAACAAATACGCCGATGTTGTTGTCAAAAATTGATACTCAGCCTAATATTTCATGGTGTTAAAAACAGATTATAAAAACTGAACAGTTTAAATTGAGTTTTAAAAATTATTTTGTTTCATGAACTTAAACCTAACATTCACCGACTGCTTTTTGCCAAAGCTATCCCAATAATATTTTTTTATAAGTATTTCTCTTAAAAGTAAAATACCCTAAGTCGGCGCAGTTGTTATACCTAGGTGAAAAGTTTATCCTAACTGTTATGCTGTACATTAAACAAATCAAGACCAACTAGATGTGATTTAAGGTGCTTCGTTAGTTAACGCATTCACTGCCCCACGACGATGCGTCTATCGTGCGAACTGGACGCGACGAACTTAACTTCCATAGAGTGTCAAACCATAACTCAAAGCTAAAGAAGAAGAAGAATACTTCTTCAAGAAGAAGAATAAAAATTTATCTTGTGCTGGTGAATGAAAAAGTCGCTGGCCCAAAATGGTGGCAAATAGCACAGGACAGAGAGAAATGGGCATCATTGGAGGAGGCCTTTACCCAACCTGGGGACCTTGCGTAATAAACCAACCTAATTTAGCAATAGTAAAAGTTAAATATAGATATAACAACAAGTAAACGTTTAAATAGTAACTAAGATGAAATGTAGCATGGTCAAAAAGGTTTTTTTATTTTATTTATTATTCATTAGCTTCCGTTCGTCCATGACAAATATTCAATGACAACTGAACGACGGGTGGCGCGTCGCGTCGGAGGTGATTCGCGCGCACGAAGGACAGGTGATTCGCCGCCTCGCACCGCATCGCATTGAATTCGCGTGTCGATCGCGTCCGCTTTGAATCGCCCACGCAGGACACCGCCTTAGGCAATGAAAGTTTTTGATACAGCGAACTATAGGTACATTTAAATTTAGTACCCTTGTAACCTTGTGAGGTTTGTCTCCGTACTCACATTCGTACAGTCTAAGGCCTATTATGAAAGTATGCTCAATCATCAATATATGCTTGACTAACGCTTTTCTATGTCATAAACGTCACCAAGTATAGATCTATGACTGAGCAAGCTTCCCAAATACGTGCCAAAGTGTAAATAAGCATTAACTAATTTAGGTCTATACAATACTGCTTCAAGATCTATCGTCCTCAACCGGTCCGAGACATCGGCCGTCTCATAGTTGTTGAAACCGAAATGCTTTGATCCTACGAACCCTGTGGAATTTCTCAACGATGAACATCTTCTCCATCGCAGTTTGGGGCTTGTATCGGAGGCAATACAATTTCAGCTACTCAAAGCTTGACAGGCATTTACACCGTGAAATTCCGCTATTTGAAGGAAGTTTTTATCCTTTCCAAAAATATTTACGAAGGATCCGCACAATTAAGGGAAAAACAGAGAATATAAGCACATATAATAATGTTGAAGTCAATAGTCTTTTGGCTTAGGCTTAGCCATGTAGTTATTCTTATCACACTAATATTAAAATGCAAAATTTTGAGTGGATAGATGAATGTATGTTTGTAGCTTCTTCAGACCATTGAAAAGATTGAAAAAATGCATATCCAGACCTGGAATAATTAAAGGTTTCTGTTTTTATCCCATAAAACAGTTTCCATAGGATAGAAATAAACTTTGAACGTTTTCATAGATACAACGCGGAAGCCAGAAACTTCTATTATATCTTTTAGATAGAAACTTAGCCAGAAACTTTATAGATACCTAAATATTTTATCTTTATAGATAGTTAATACTCTATGCATCTCCTTACAAAACAGATAGTAGTTAAGCATTGGGATTTTCGGCCTTATCGCTTAAAGCGATTTCTTCAAGGCTACCAGAAAGCAATAAATCTATACTAATAGTATAAATGCAAAAGTGTGATTGTTTGTTTGCTTGTCCTTCCTTCACGCACATATGGAAAACGATTCCGACCTAGTCCCGTTAAAAATTTTGCTCACGAGCTAAAGGTTTCAAAAAACTTATAAAACAGTGTCTCTCTAAGGGATTTGAAATCAGCTTTTATTTTTTAACAATTAAATTATATTCTCAAATGTTGAAAATTTAAAAACCCTGACTTTGAAATATCATTAAAATTTCAGAAAATCAAGTGATCTCAAGAAATAATATGATTATAAGCTGTCAGAAATCCGTAACTTGAAATAATAACGTAAGTCAAATAATGGCGGCAATAAGAGAGTCAACCGTAATATGATTAGCTGGAATTTAATTTCTTCGGTAAATACTTAAAGATATGAATTTTAATAGTGAAAAATGTTAATCTATAAAATTACTTTGAGTTAAAGTAAATAAATAATAATAAATAATGCTGGACAATTCACACAGCATTATCTAGCCCCAAGGTAAGCAGAGCTTGTGTTATGGGTACTAGATAACTGCATATATACGTAATATTATACATTACATAGATAGATATTTTTTATTATACATAGAAAACACCCAGACCAACGTAACAAATTTCTGCAGATCGTACACAAATTTGTTCCGAGGCGGGGATCGAACCCGCAACCTCTTGCGTCGCTGGCAGACTCTCGCCCGCTGCGCCACTGAGGTCGTCTCGCAGGCAGACTCTCGCCCGCAAAGTAAAAGTAAAAAGTGTTTTATTGACATAATACAATTTGACCCACAACATTTTTAAGTTAAATAAATAAATAATGCTGGACACTTTATTCTGCCTGATGAGGCTAGATGTAGCCCCAAGCCAAACAGATCTTGTTCTATAAGTACTTACTAGGTTACGATATATACAATACATTACATAGATAGGATCTTTTATCATACATAGAAAATACCCGGATTACAGAAACAAATATTTGGAGATCGTACAAACATTTGGCAAACTCAAGGCATCAAACCGGGAATCAAACCCGAAACTTTTTTTTTACTGTGTTTTAGGTACTGTTTACTAACTCATCATCATCATCATCATCATCAGCCTTTTTCAGTCCACAGCTGGACATAGGCCTCCCCTAATGAGCGCCATAGCGCCCTGTCTTCAGCTTGCCGCATCCAGCATCTGCCAGCAGTCTTTCGCAAATAGTCATCCCACCTGGTCGGAGGGCGTCCTACACTACGTTTGCCGAGTCGCGGTCTCCACTCAAGAACACGTTTACCCCAGCGGTTGTCGGTTCTTCTCGAGATATGGCCAGCCCACTGCCACTTCAGCTTGCTAATCCTTTGAGCTATGTCGATAGTACTAAGTAAATAGTTTTTTATATAAATTTATTTACCTACCTTACCTCCTAATTTGTGCCTAATATATTTCTTTTTTCTTTAAACCTCAAGCGTCGCAGGCAAACTTACGCCCACTACGCCAAATAGGTCGTCGTTATTTTTAACGCTCGTCTGCATGGTTTATTGTGGATTTAAGCAAATTTGATTGAATAGGCGTGTTGCCAATGGAACGTAAACTTTGGCCCGTTTGTTTTGTTTCACGACGTAGGTCATTATCAGGTTGATTTTTCACGTGGTAAGTATTGTGTTATTTGCGTGTTATCCGAGTACCCATCCTTCCAGGGGCCGAATAATAGTAATAATGTTGGTTTCGGCCCCACGGACGCTTCCCAAAGGACCGGATCAATATTTGGCCAGAGATCATTATTATTATTATTATATTAATGAGAAACACATAGGTAATATTTATAATAATGCTGGACAATTGACACAACTTTATCTAGCCTCAAGCTAAACTGACCTTGTGTTATGGGTACTAGATAGTTATCTAGTACCCATAACACAAGGTCAGCTTTATTGTATTATGTTATGTTTATCACTTGATAAACGTAACATAATACAATACACAGATAGATATTTATTATTATACCTAGAAAATGACCAGAACACCCTGAAAATATCTTAAGATCGTACAATCAATAGAACCTTATAATATATCAGTTATCTAGTACCCATAACACAAGCTCTGCTTAGCTTGGGGCTAGATAATGCTGTATATAAATTGTCCAGCATTATTTATTATTCATTTATTTATTACATCAAACAATATTATTGCTCCTATATTTTAATAATAACAAGTCTAACCCTTTGACCTGTGCTGTTCTACCATGGTTCATCAACCCAGCACGAGATGGAATGCCTAGGCAAGGCGAGCATTTTCCAAATACGCTGAGAAATAAATTGGCAAATCATACACACATAAATCAGCAATTCATTGAACCACATCTAACTTGTTTCATGGAATAGAAGACAATACAATCCTTTTAGGGATTGTAGTTTGTAGTAAATGCAAGTATATCTTATTTGTTATAGAAGAAATTATTTAATTTTATTTGTATTTTATATGGTTCGGTATTTTAAGTTTTTCCGGCAACTATTAGCGCTTAACTGGCCTTATTATAGGCAATTACAACCATTAAAAATTTCCCTCGTTCCTGCATTAAAACTTTGAAGGTTGGTAAAAACTCATTTGCAGAGTAAAAAAAACGTGCTTCATAAATGCTTCCAATTTTAAAACTTTAAAACACCAAAAAGTCGAGTCTTTATGTAGGTAAGAGTCTTAACTCTACTACTGATCATATCATCTAATCATCGGCATCTAATCAGCCATACAAAAGAAAAAATCAACCTCCTCAACAGCCTAATAGCCCACTGCTGGATTTTTATCTCATGGGGGGTAATGCCCATAATCCTCACGCTGTGCATGCTGGTTGGGAATCGCAGTTCGGTGATAGATCTATTCTTCAAGAGGCGCTGCTGCCCCTCTTGTATGTCCCTTAGTCGCCTCTTACGACACCCACGGAAAGAATTGGGGTGGTGCAAATTCTAAGCCGGCACCACACGGCTAAAAAGAAAAAATAATTTTGGCTTAATTCACCAAATATTATCCGGAATAAGTAATTTTGGCAGTGTCGTATCGCCTCTGAGGCGACTATCCGGACTTTACCCTATAGAGCAGGCTTAGGTGCTCATAATTTCCTGGAGAATCGTAGAGTCGTAGAGATGGCCTACATAGATTAACCTCAGTAAAAGCATACTTCAAGAAAACTAAAATTTTAACCGTGATTGCTTTGTTTATATACAATAGCCTACTAGAAATACATAAGATGAAAGATAAAATACCTAAAAAGATGGACATACATAAATACAACACAAGAAATAAAGAAAAATTGCATGTACCTACAACTAGACTGGTAAAAACACATAAACAGGGCTTAAGCCTAAAGCTTGATTTATATAATAAGTTACCTATAGACATAACTCAACTTCCTTTTCAGGAGTTTAAATCAAAGATAAAGACTTTTTTAGAATGTAATCCATTTTATAGTATTAACGAGTATTTAACATGTTCATTTGCTAGTTTATAATTGTGACACTTTATTGTTTATATATATATTGCATATTATTGTACATACTTATCATCATTATTATCATAAATTATAAAAATTTGTCTTATGATTATTCTTTGTAATGTAGTATATAATTGACATGCCAATATTAGTGATAATGTAATGGTGAATAAATGAAATTTACTAAATTTACTGAAATTTACTGAATTTACTGAAATTTACTGAGTTCTATAGTGGCCATTGTTTAGGTTCATGCATAAACCATACTCGATGCGAGCTTGTGAGGACACCGACGATGAATAATAGATTCACCTACACCAAACGTTCCATTAGAAGGTACCCAAAGCTTTTTATCTCATATGGTGATACCTATGGAAAACTGGTTTTTGCGCGCGGCCTCACGTGGTTGTTTCTATGGAAACGTTATATGGTTATTTCTATGGGAACTGATTTATGGGATACAAAGTACCCTTTTTGTTTTTCAAGGTCTAGACCCACAACCCGCATGCCCAGCGTGGGGATTATGGGCATTACCCCCCACGAGATAAAAAATCAGGGGGAGGCCTGCGTCCAGCAGTGGACCATTATAGGCTGATGAGGTGAGGTGAGACCCACATTTTAGAAAAATGACCGACCTCTCTGTAGTGTTAGCGTGAAGAAGTAACAAACATGCATCTTCCATTCATCCATATGACGACCATAATGACGACCTCTGTGGCGCGGTGGGCGAAGGTCTGCCTGCGACGTAGGAGGTTGCGGTTTCGATTCCCGCCTCGGGACAAATATTGGTACGATCTGCAGACATTTGTTCAGGGTGTTCTGGTCGTTTTCTATGTATAATAAAAAATATCTATCTATTTATGTAATATATTATGTATATCAGTTATCTAGTACCCATCACACAAGCTCTGCTTAGCTTGAGGCTAGATAATGCTGTGTGAATTGTCCAGCATTATTTATTTATTTAACTGCAGGGCATGTAAGGGGATTTTTACATACAATATATGATATTTGTTGTCTAGGGTAGAATAGAGATAAATTATAAGGATTTTTGATATAGTGCTAACCCGCACTCTGGGCATCTCTAAGAAATGAAATAAGTTCCAAAAATTTCTTTTTCTTTTTTTTTTGTCCGAAAGTCGAAAATTTTTGGGAACTTATTTAATTTCTTTGAGATAAATTATTTCACTTTGTCATAGAATGCGTAAATTGTTTGATTTTAATTATTTCAACTTCAATAATGTACGCAATGTATGACGATGCCATGTCATATGTCTATTCTACCTTAGACAACAATCTCCGTGCTAGGGCGGCTGCATACTGTGTAATGTTAGAATTTCCTCAGTATTCTTTGGATTAGTGAAAATAACTGTTTTATTTTCACCATTTGTACTGTAAGCTAGAATTAATTGAGGCACGGTGAATAGTTCGCGGAAGATATTATGACGACCGATGTGGCGCGGTGGGCGAAGGTCTGCCTGCGACGCAGAAGGTTGCGGGTTCGATTCCCGCCTCGGGACAAATGTGTGTACGATGATCTGCAGACATTTGTTCAGGGTGTTCTGGTCGTTTTCTATATATAATAAAAAATATCTATCATGTATTGTATTATATTATGTATATCAATTATCTAGTACCCATAACACAAGCTCTGCTTAGCTTGGGGCTAGATAATGTTGTGTGGATTGTCCAGCATTTTTTTTTTTTTTTATTGTAGTGTTTGCTGGCGTTGTATATTGATGTATCATGTGATGTAAACTGAAATTTATTACTTATACGCCCCAAATTTTGCTATCTTATGTATTTTAATTTTTATTTCTGTATGTCGCCCCGGATGGCGATCCATTGAAAATGAAATGAAAATGAAAAATGGTTTATTCTTTCCATAGGTGGGTATGTTATCCAAACAATAACATGGGTTAGGGTTCTCTTTTAAGCATTATGCTTGTTTTAGAAAACCCCGCTCTTCCTTAACATTTGGTTCAGTACAACATACAGAAATAAAAATACATAAGATAGCTAAATTTAACTCTGTGCTTGGACGAGATGTTTGTTAGATGAAGTTGTGTAGTCAGTTGATCAAGTGTGTGTGTGTGTATGTGTGTGTGTTTATGTGTGAGGTGTGTGTGTGTGAGGTAGTGTGAGTGTAGAGTGCGTGTATGTATTGTGATAGAAACAGAAATCGCTTATACCCAGTCGCCCCGGATGGCGATCCATTAAATATCCATTGAATATTTTACCGTAATCGCACAGGACCTGCCTGAAAATCAGCACCGCTACTAGCTACGGCTTTAAAGATAAAGATAAAAAGATAAAAAAATGTTTATTTGCTTAAACATACTATACAGTTGTAGGTCTTAAATTTAATAAATTTTCCAATTATGTTCTTCTTTAAAATAGGCATGCAAGTATTTTAAATTGTATTGAATTAATAAGGTATAAGCTTATTCATAAAATTTAAGTTATTGTAATTATATATTACTTGTTAAAAGAAGAAAAGATAAGATAATGCCTACAGAGTTGGCACGCTCGAAATTTGCAAAATTCAAACAGTCAAACAATCGAACCATTTGTATAATAATATTAATAAGATTATTAATATTTACCCACTTACAAAGCATGCTTCTAAAAAACTTCTAACAGACTGGCTACTGACTCTTACATACCAGGACACAGAAAACCTACTGGAGATAGTATCGTGATAGTGCACATAAAAACCCCACCTACATACACAAAACACAACACGAGAGTTAATATAGAAACACTGATTAATTTTAGTCATTTATAAAGAATAAGATATGTATGTTGTTACCTATTGAATCTACTTAGTCTATAAGAAGGATTGTAATAATATAAGGCAAGAGCGGAACCCCCTAACACAAGTATTTCTATACTTAAAAGGGGATTTCCAAAGCAATTTACAGATTTGTATAGATTAAGTTAAAGAAATAAACGTTTTTTTTTAAAATCGTCTATTAAAAAGTCATTAATATTATTTATAATGGCATTTATTTACTAATAGATGTTTCAATTTAGCTTTGAACATAATCTCACTAAGATTTAAAATGGACTTCGGTATCTTATTATAAGTTTTAGGTGCCATACAGACTACGCTTTGAAGCTAATAATAATAAATAAATAATGCTGGACACAGCATTATCTAGCCCCAAGCTAAGCAGAACTTGTGTTATGGGTACTAGATAACTGTTATACATAATATAATACAATACATAGATAGATATTTGTTTATTAGGTATATGTATATATAGAAAACGACCAGAACATCCTGAACATGTCTGCAGATCGAACATACATTTGTCCCAATATTTAATTTTTTTCGATAATTATTTTTACTTGACCTATGTTACAAAGTTTAAATAAAACGGGTTTATATTAGATCAGTTACCAGTAAAATAACAAAATCTCTTCCACTCTACTAAAATCGTATTCATGACGCCCAAACGCGTGTTTACGTTTAATTTCCTGAAATGTTTATAAACGATGCAATGTTGTTTATCACATATGATATGGGTTCTAATGTGGTAAAGTCTAGTAAGAAAATATATGCTGATAAAAATTCCGCATAGGTTGCTTTTTAGCATTATGATTTTATGAATAAAAATAATAAGTGCATGCACATTTTTTGAACACAGAAAGTATAATCTAGTCATTACTTTAGTTTTACTGTTTTCAGTATTGTCTTGTTTTATGTAGGTATATCAGTTATCTAGTACTCATAACACAAGCTCTGCTTAACTTGGGGCTAGATAATGCTGTGTGAATTGTCCAGCATTATTTATTTATTTTCTTTTTACAATTACAGTTGAGCTTACTGCAAAGAATAATAATAAACTAAAGAACCTAGCTCTTGTCAGTTCAATGATCATTGAAGAAGTAAAAAAAACAGTTTTTTTACTTCCTTAAGTACGACAGAGAGCAATATTATCCGTTTTGCCTTTTACTCGTAATTTGGTGATGATAATCATCTTTGTATTGTTTTGTGCTTTGTATTGTAGCCATTTTCTGTGCGAGCCCTTTTATCCGGTTAAAAATGCCTCCACATTGTATCTTAAAAACAAAGATATATGTAGAGATTTTTATTATGAATATATCTCTCTAGATATATCTTTATTAACAAAGATATACATATGTAGAGATATATAAATTATGTTAACATTTTCATTTGTGAAAACCAACTGTATGTTTTTGTTTCATGTGACATTATAAATGATTTACTTACTTACTTACATGACAGCCTCTTTCTACTTTAACTGACTCATACAGTTCTTAGTCTTCCCCTTCCTCGTCTTCCATCTAATTTTCCTTCTATTATGTTACTTACGAACTTACTAGTGGAACTTACAAACGTTACTAGCATGTCGTATAAAGATGTCCTATCATTCTCTCTATTCTAAAAACAATATAGATATAATTTTAAATTTTAATTTTACCTATATTTTTTTTTCATAATGGTTCTTGTAAGTAGTTACCTGCAAGATATCGCTTCCAATACACAAGGCCGCCCATTGTACTTTTATTTTTAATATTTACGTCTCTTTTTCTTTTGTTTTATTTTGTGGTGTATAATACACTACTACAATAATAATAGTGTATAATACTACACTTTGTACTACATTACCTACACGAAAGCCAGTATTGATAAGTACAATGTCAGTAAAGTCCATGATGACGATGATGATGATGACGATGCCCCTCCTAGCCGAATTTCGGCTACGGCGGACAGTCAACGGAGACTAGCCAGGTGCACAGGACATATTATAGTGTACAAGTGTATGCCTGAACAAAGGTACGCTCTTTATTCCCTCACTCATAATCCGATGAGAAGTACCTACCACACGGTGTAAAAAGACCTTAATAAGTTATGTTAAATAAATAATACTAGACAATTCACACAGCATTACCTAGCCCCAAGCTAAGCAGCAGAGCTTGTGTTATGGGTACTAGATAACTGATATACATAATAATAACACAATACATAGATAGATTAATTTTTTATGATACATAGAAAACGACCAGAACACCCTGAACAAATGTCTGCAGATCGTACACACAATTGTCCCAAGGCGGGAATCGAACCCACAGACCTTCGCCAACCGCGCCACAGAGGTCGTCTTGGAGTTATTGATTGTAGTAAATTTTAAAATGATACTTTTAGTTTCGTAGAGCAGCGATACATATTCATAATAATGGTGTATTCTAAATGATCCCTGAAACTTTAATGAGGCCATAAACAACTACTTTGATCTCTCTGAAGTCTAAAATAATGATCTACTATAACTAGACCATGTACTAATGGTTTCGTACTTATTTTTAATACTAATAAATCAAAGTAAAGTAAAATAGCGGTGACCGAGACCAGTCAGATAAAAGCTTTTTTCCTAAATCGGTAAATTTGTTGGCCGTATTTTTAATGGGTACTATATTTTTAGTCTCTGTAGAATACTGTTGATACTCAGAAAACTTGGTTAGAAGCTCTGCACACATTAATCCAATACCTCTATATCCCAGCAGAAAGATGTGGGTCAAGTTTGCCTGGAAGAGATCGGTCAGAGCGATAAGGCCGCCCTTTATACTTCCTTTATTCTATTAATTTCTTTTTGTATTGTATTTTGTGTTTGTGTGGTACATTAAAGAATTATCTATCTATCTATTTACAATATAGGCTTCTTATCTTTTGATACATAAAACAGTGATAAAATGACAGCCTACAAGGGTCATATCTAACAAACCAGGTTTTCGGATAAGAAAAAATTTCTTACCGTCCAACTAGGTGGACATCATGGTTGGTCGGTTGGTAATAGACGAAAAATAGTATATATAATGCTGGACAATCACACAAAAAAGAGAAAAAAAGCATAAGAGTGGTCCGCGTGTATTATTTGAAAGCACATCTTTGTGATGTTCTCCAGCACTGCTTTCCAGAGCCCCGAGTCCATTTAACGATATCATCGAGACGTGATTGTAACGTCTCATGATCATTATCATCAGCCTATACCAGTCCACTGCTGGACATAGGCCTCCCCTGATTAGTACCTAACTTCTACAACACATACAAATATATGTATGGGATTTGCGTAGTTCTCTGTCCGCACGAGGCTTTGTACAAAAACCAGTGGAAAAATAAGACGTCACGATAAAGTCTCGCCACTATAAGTGACGAACTCTGTGGCGCGGTGGGCGAAGGTCCGCCTGCGACGCAAGAGGTTGACGGTTCGATTCCCGCCTTGGGACAAATATTTGTACGATCTGCAGGTATTTGTTCCGGGTGTTCTGGTCGTTTACTATATATAATAAAAAAAATATCTATCTATGTAATGTATTGTATTATGTATATCAGTTATCTAGTACCCATACTACAAGCTCTGCTTAACTTGGGGCTAGATAATGCTGTGTGAATTGTCCAGCATTATTTATTTATTTACTATCGTTAAATGGACTTGAGAAGGAGGCCAAGAGGAGGATCGAGCTAGGTTGGGCAGCGTTTGGGAAACTACGTCGAGTCTTCTCGTCATCCATACCGCAATGCTTGAAAACGAAAGTTTTCAATCAGTGCGTCCTACCCGTCATGACCTACGGAGCTGAGACGTGGACACTCACGGTAGGGCTGGTCCACCAGTTTAAAGTCGCTCAGCGAGCTATGGAGAGAGCTATGCTCGGAGTTTCTCTGAAGGATAGGATTCGCAACGAATACATCCGACAGAGAACCAAGGTTATCGACATAGCTCAAAAGATTAGCAAGCTGAAGTGGCAGTGGGCTGGCCATATCTCGAGAAGAACCGACAACCGCTGGGGTAAACGTGTTCTTGAGTGGAGACCGCGACTCGGCAAACGTAGTGTAGGACGCCCTCCGACCAGGTGGGATGACGATTTGCGAATGACTGCTGGCAGATGCTGGATGCGGCAAGCTGAAGACAGGGCGCTATGGCGCTCATTAGGGGAGGCCTATGTCCAGCTGTGGACTGAAAAAGGCTGATGATGATGATGATGATGAAATGGACTTGGGGCTCAAATGTGCGACAAGCTTAAGTCAGAAAACAAAAAGGAACTACGTTATTGTACTTACGGTACTTATCCTCATGCCAAAGCACGTAAAGGCGTATTATCTCTGTTCCTGGTATTTGACATACGTAAGCTTTTGAATCCTACCGCTGACACGCCTCGGTAACGTTTAATAATAAGTTTTGATATTTATTCCCGGAACGGAACAAAATATCTGCCCGCATACGCCGCAGAATCGAGTAAAGAGTACATCAAATTGGATTATTTGCTGTCACTTTATTGGATACCAGTTTCTGCCCGTGGCTTCACACGCATTAATATGGATATGTTATGCATATTACGTTTAAAGGTCTATCCAAAAAAGTAGTGTAGGTATAAGATATTGATTCCTGGCTTATAGCTTTACACATTCAAAATTTCAGCCCGATCCGTTCAGTAGTTACATTACAGTTTAAGTAGTTACATATGACTGTGTATTCTTCTTTTGTCTTGAAAATGTAACATGTATTAATATTAATTTTTGTATTCCTTTGTGCCAATCCGTGCCACCACACTCTACCGAATCAGGTCCTGTCTGAAAACCAGCGCCGCTACTAGTCTCGACTTGTAACGGCATAATGCTGAGACAGGAACCTATTTGGACCCATAAAATACTTTGCTTGTTTGTTTTATATTCTTTGTATGTAACTATATTGTCATAATAATTCAACCAAAATAATTATACCTGTTTTATGTGTGTGTATGTAATGTTGTAATGTATGTATGTATTTCGTGTTATTGGGTACAAATGAATGTATTTTCTTTCTTCTTTCTTTCTTTCTATATACATCTTGGATGGATGTATGTTACTTTTTCACGTCAAAAATTATTATTCTTCCATTCATCTTAACTTTCGCACTTATGATATTAGTGTGATGTAATGTGATAATATCAGTGACCTGCATTTGTTAGGTTCTTCTGAGTGGAAAGATCGAATGGAAGTTTAATAAAATTTAAACATAGTAGGTATAATTCTAACTTAGTAGAATTCAGTTCGGTATTGCCTGTATTATTTTCATTAATTATAAATGAAATGATGATACTTGGTGAGGTTTTAGACTAGGTACATACCCGGTTTTCTAAATCGCGCGTTTAAATAATTACACGTGATATCTACACAAAAAAAATCACTAAATATCATTAAAGGTGATATCGAGTGATTTTTTGATCCACCTTTTCTAGCCTCACGTGATTAATGGACGAGGTTGATCAATCGTTGTTGGAAATAAAGTGGTATTTCATAACTTCATAAAGGACAGTAGTTTTTATGGCTTAGGTACTAAAATTGATGAATGGGTTAGTTATTTTTTATAGATATTATTTTAAAGTCGTGAAAGGAGAAATGAGCTCAATTTATGATAAAATAATAAAACCGGGCAAGTGCGAGTTGACTCGCAAACGAAGGATTCCGTTACCATTATCTATAAAAACGGTAAAAAATTACGTTTGTTGTATGCTCCCTTAAATACTTATTTTATTCTGTCTTTTGGATTTTTTTTTGTTATATAGCGGCCACAGAAATACATCATTTGTGAAAGTTTCAACTGTCTAACTATCACGGTTCATGAGATACAGCCTGGTGACAGACGGACAGACAGACAGACGGAGTCTTACTAATAGCGTCCCGTATTACCCTTTAGATACGAAACCCTAAAACTGCTTACTTTTTTCTTATTTTTTTCGGAATTTTTCATTAAATTTCTCCTAAATTCATCAGGAATCGATGTTTTGTAAAGTAAAAGAATTCCACCAAATTGTAGTAATTCAAACTTTATTCAGAACTCATTTCATACTTAGTAAGTTTAGCGCTGTGTGTTCTACTTTCCAGCACATACAGCATTCATGCTGAGCCGTTTCTATTCATAATTACAATCAGTGATACGTAGTTTTAAGCGACTACTTGTTATGCGTCTATCTTATGATTGTAGTTGTAAATAAATATATTTTCTTTCTTTCTTTTATTCGTGGCAAAGAAAAGCGTTTTGCCTCTTGAAGTATGCAGCTAGTTTGCGAACAATATTTACTTTACGGGAATAAAGTTTTACAAACACAGTATTCCAGCAGGTAAATACAAGTTGGATATGAAGGGTTGGGATAGGTAGAGCTGACGAAATGGTAAACAATAAAAGGGTGGGTAAACCAAACTACACCTTGCCCTGCCCTAGGCCTTACTGTGTCAACACACTGTCCGTATTTTATGAGTTGCGCCCATGTTAAGAAGCTTCTAGAGTTTTGATTAAAGCCAGTTAAAGTAAGTTTTGTGTATAAAAGTTTAGCTTCCGCCGTGGATTCGCTCGCATTTTAACGGGAGTACTATAAAAACAAACGCTTAAAAACAGAATAAAATAAATATTAAAGGGGGACACGGCAATCATGATTTTTTTCCGTTTTTATAGATACGTACGCAACCTTTCGTGGCTCGCACTAGGCCGGTTTTTTTAAATTTTCTTCACTTGGGGTTCAATGTTCGTGATTTCTCCGTCGCTTATGAACCAATAGAGAAGAATCTTTTCTAGAGAATAGTAAATATCTCACAAAACTTACATTATTCCCGAGGGATTTTAAAATATCCCACAAAAACTGAAGTGGGGACCCAAAACCCAGGTTTTTGTCTGTACGAAAAATCCATTTTAAGGCAAGAAAACACTATTTTTTTAATCTTTGTTGATGATTCTCGAAAGTTTAAGATTTTAGTTAGTGCGTTATATAAGTCGAAACACGACTGACTCAACTTGACTCGATAGAAAAAAATCGCAAAGTTTCCTCTAAATTTTCATTTTTACTACGGAAAACCAGTTTCATTGCTAGTTATTTAACATATTTTAATGAAATGTCGTCTAAAATACTTAACTAAACACTTAAGAGCAACATAGTTTTAGTTTTTTGCGAAAGAGTATTATTTTAGAGCAATATCAAATTTATAAATAAAAAGCAGTGAAATTGCGCGCGGGTTGGTTCTTGCCTCCCTTTCTTGCCTTCACCGCGCGGTGTTCGCTTGTCCTTGTCTCGAAAAAGCGCCACCACTTCGACTTAAAAAACGGTTTACTAAAGGATTCGAATTTGTTTTTTTATCAATCAAATAATTGTATCACACAACTTTAAATGTAGGTATATAGGGAATAGAGAGATAACAATAGAGCCGATATGACCTTCACTGATGGGCTTACTCTTCGGATGTCACCACATATTTGAGTTTCGGCAAAGTCAATAGAGTGAGCGATTAGGTGCAAATGTGACTGTGTGGAGTGTCTAGTGAATAGGAAATCACATTCAATTGAAAGATGGTTCTTACCATCTTTCATAATATTCAATGAATGAAATAAATTTTGATTTATCATGAATCTTCTACACAAAATAATATAGGACACAATATTAAACCTAGGTTTTGCTGCTTATTTTGTGCGCAGCAGGGTTTAGGACAAAATATGGCCTATACTCAGCATTGTGCTGGATAGACACTGATGTGTCAACTCAGCGCTGGTTTTCAGTGCATGTGCAAGATATTGTAATTTGTTTAATAATAAATATAATAAGATAACATATGTTGTGATAAAAAAAATGTACTTGTTTCCTGCTCCAATTCAAATATTAGGAGAAATCAATTGGTAAAGGTCTATCATTCTATCCAAAAATAATTATTTATTAGGTAGGAAAAGCCTATGAATCTATCACATGCCAGAGAAGGCAGGTCACGTCAAGACCATCTTTGAGTCTGTTTTGTGACATATTACTCTAAGTATTTCCTAAGCTTATAATTATGCCTTCAGTATCAAAAAGCTTTTTAGGAACGTGGATACTGACAATTTATTTTATTGTTTTGGGTAATTTATTGTAAATGCGTGGTGCCATGCAGAAAACACTTTTATTATTTCTTATAAAATGCTGTTTTGTGTGTGGCTATTGTTAAGTTTTTGTTCTTGCGTTTACTTTTAAATACTTCAAACTGATCCCATTTTTTTTTCGCAAATATGTACATACAGGGAAATATCAATATTTTGTGACGGTTGGTTCGAGCCAGCGTATAGCCCGCACACATCTTTTCTGGGCCATAAAAACTCTATCTCGGTCAGTTGAATTTCCCCAAAATATAATGCCATACTGTATCGTAGATGTCACGTATGCATGAAATGTCGATAATGTTGCATTCACATTGACATTAACTTTTTGAATTTGACTTTTCACACCCAATTTTAGGTTTACCAATCGATCGCGCCGGTAAGCAGGAAAAAACTGGTTATTACGGAAATGCTGCCCTAGTGTGGTTTCAAGTTACAGTCTGTGGTTGAGTAGTCGGGCGCCGACTTGCAATCAACCGTTCTACTCGACTGGGCAAGCCACCAAGTAGGCAAGTCAGAGCAATGATTCGTGCCCAAGGCCTCGGTGAATCCGAATAAGATTACAAACGCACCGACCCTAACCTTTTCAGGTGAACTCACACACACGCAAGATTGTGCGTAAAAATCACATAGGTAGCTTGGGTATTTTGGTAAATCAGCGAAGGGTTAAAAATAAACAGGTCTGGTAATTAACGTAGTAATTGGACGTTATTTCGATATGCTACAATTTGTTTTGAAAACAAGAACAAATGTGTAATTAAGGTTGATACTTTGATCGTGTTTATTACAAGCTAAGCGCTTGATTGTTAATTTTCCTTCATAAATAATGTTTACTGTATAAGCGGCTTTAGGTATGTTCTCATTGGTTGAAGCAATTTAAGCTTACAATTAACACATTTTAAGATAACAATTTCCTGTGAGATTTTCACTGAGTGCGTACTTAAACATTTATTTCATTTATTGATTGAGAAAATAACTTCCTCACTGGTTTTTTTACAAAGCCTTAAGGCGATGATCTCTCTTCAATTTAGGTAATTACTTCACAACCGTACCTGGTTACGAGACTCCGGTTTCGTACGCGGCCGAAGGCAAATTATTGCATAAAACAAAACACTAATCAATACATTTTTGTTTCAATTACAAGCTGTGCCATTTCCATGACTTTTGGCAAGTTTTAGTAAAATATATCTAAACTGTTTTCGTACAGGATATTGAGTAAATAGCGAGTGAAACATACGAGTAAAATAAAATCTTCGATAGAGTAAAAATCGCGTAAAAATTTATGACAGTATTTATTTATTCTATCTTATTTAGGCCTGTCGATGATAATTTGCACATAAAATCGTACTACCAAAATGATTTGTAATTCGAGCATATTTCCACCATAATATGTTGTTTTTTGTCTTCTAATAATGTAAAGTGAGCAAAAATATGCAAAGTGCAATTTTGCATATTTTGACGTCGAAAATTACATGTTTTCGTCCTATTTGTTTTTATCAAAAAAATAATCCTACGTTTTGCTTGATAAGGAACATATTTTACATTATCTAGTTACAGATTAACAACACTAGATCGAAAATATAAAAAGTCTTCAGTCATCATTTTTGTTATTACGGAACAAAAGAATTTACGAATTAAAGTTGCGAGTAGCTGTCGCCGGATCCTTAACTGCGTATTACATTAGAAATATATTTGGTAAAAGGACTCGAAGTAAATATGTTCAAGGTAGGAGGTATGTTATCAAAGCACGGAATACCTTTCTTGTGTACGAAACAAGCAAACCTATCACAGACATTTTGATCCGTCAGCCAGTGAAATATTGACGGAGACGATCCCAGCGATAACATCTACCAGCTTGTTTACATTCCGTCGCTGAACTCTGATAGATTCTACCAACATCAACAATCTACGAAGGAGCTTTGGTTTTAATTCTTTTTGAAGTACATTTTGTCGTATACTTTAGATACCTATTTCACTGTTCTGTGGGTTAGCAATTGTACAGTTTGCTTCAGAGTGCGAAGAAAATCGTATAAAAATATGTTCCCTTTCTAAATAAATAAGATTAACCGATCTCACTCACCAAAAGCAACATAGAACGAACTACTTTAGCCGCTGTCCCACCGCTGCACACGCCTTACACGGCCACGTAGCGCATTTTAGCTGCATGGGTTTGTTTGACACCTAAGGTCTACGTTTTTACTGCAGTACTCACTATAATTATTAAAACTTACACTGCGGCGCAGAGCAGCTGTCCCACGGCTACGCACGGAGAGGCACGTGAGACTAGCTTCGCTTTGCAAAAAAAATTATGTGATAACATACACTGCAACCCACGAACACGCTACGCACGAATACGAGATAAATGACGTCAGTACTAAACGCGTGCCTTGCTCGCATAATATGCGAGCAAGGCACGCGTGGAGCACTGACGTATTATGGTATCCACGCAGCTCAATGCTGTCGACGCTCTGCACGCGGTACACGCGTCCGTAGCTTCACTGCGGGAAGTGCGACATCAAAACTGTGCTGCGCTACAGTTGTACAAAGTCGTAGATTAAATTTCATGTATAGTGTGTATGCTGCAGTGAAAACGTAGAACCACGTTATCAAACCAACGAACCCACACAGCTAAAGCTGCGCCGCGTAACAGCGGCTTCATTCCAAGAACGTTTTACAATGATCTCAGTTGAAAGGTTAAGTTCCATCTCATTATGCTAAGGGTCAACATTTTGTAAAGCACGTTAACTGGGACAACATTAGCCCTCTCCAGACAATTAATTTACTTTACTTGTGGTAGCTCATGAACTGTCATATTTTTACAGAGACACGACTATTTGATTCTTTAACGTAAGAAACGAAGTAATTAAAGACCTCAATGGCAATTTATTCAAACAAAAGTTAAATAACTGGCTCCTCGACAGATGTTTTTATAGTGTTATGGAATATATTAATTTTAAGTAAAATAATTTATTAGACTCATACGCATACCTGCTTGCGGGTTGAATACATTGACTACTACACTCTAGTTATAAGATCTGACATTACCTGTAATAATGTATTCAGCAAATAAACGATTTGATTTGATTTGATAACATTTCTCAATGCGGGCAGAATCAAATGGCAGATCATTTGCCACATCGTCGTCAATTCCTCGTCATATCTCTTCAAGTTGTGGTCAATGGTCTATCGAACAGTTTTGGTCTATTTTCAACTGTTTTGGGCATTGTAGTTATTTGGCAAAATAATACAGGGTCACGTATTATTCTAGATGAAAACAGTGGTCGATGGTGTCCGTATGTGTTGACACATACAATCAGCCAGTTCATTTGCACTAAATACTGGCGAAAACGATTTTCCTACCGTGACGACAACGCCGGATAAAAGAGTTTCCCTTACATCAACATTGTTTTCATGCTATTTTTAGGGTTCCCCGAAGGGTTCGCTAAAACGAAAACCGTGTATGTTCAAAAATACACGGTTAAAATCCGAACGCAACTTGTGAAGTTCACTTAATTATTCACAATGTTGGAATGAACGTTTTATTCAGGTGATCCGTCTAGTTGTAAAAAATGTTTTTTGGCTATTTTCTGACAACTGGCAATCTGGCTTATACAAAGCTTCATTTGTGGAATAATTTTCTCGTGTCCTTATTTCGGCCGACATTTATCATTGTTCCTAATCTTCGTCATTATTTTCCATTCATCTCAGTTATGAGAAATTATGTTTTGTTATGATAGAAACCAAGCTTATTTCGGACGACCTCTGTGGCGCGGTGGGCGAAGGTCTGCCTGGGACGCAGGAGACGTTGTGGTTAGATTCCTGCCTCGGGTTATTTTTTTAGTATTTATGCTAATGAGATAAATAAAAAAATATTTTTCCTTCATATATGTGTGATTTGAACCAAATCACTCGACACATTTATCTTATTTGTTACATTTTACGAAAATACTAAGACTGTTTCTTTTGGAGAAGGGTTGTTTGTCCCTTCTCATCGCGTGATATGAGCAGATAACACGTTTTATTGCACCGTCTTTGGGATGTTTTTGTCATATCGTCATGAAAATAAAAGAATATACGGCCGTAACTTAGTATTTCTGCCAGCTTTTACGGACTCCAATTCCAATGAAACGTAGGTTATGTGTTGCAGGATCAAGAAATCTTTGCACATAAGTAATCTTAAACGGTGCTCTTATATAGGTTTCTCTTTAAGAGGCGAACCTAGCGTGTTTGCTTGTCAAACTAGGACTAGATCTCGTGATTAAAAAATCGAATGACATAAAATTCTATTTAAAAAAAATCGATAGAAAAAAAAACATGAAATTGATCTATTTTGAACATAATTTGGTCGAGATCTTAGGAAACCTGTGGTCTACTGAAATGACTTATTTTGATTCGTAGATTATTACTAATTAGTGATTAGTAATCACTGTGTCCCTTCTGCCTGTTATTTCATAAGTCGTGTAGTTTTCTTGTTACATTTACTCACTTGCGCTGTTCTAAAAACGCATGCTCTGTCCTGCTCCTATGATTGCAAAATCCTGTGCCTATCCTTTTCAGAAAATGGTGCGCATTGCGCCCTCTTAAAAATCATGGTTTGGGGCCACGTAGCACTTCGTAGCACCTCGTAGCACCCCGTAGAAGACTCTTAGTTGTAGCCTTTCGTAGTTCTAGAAAATAACCTAATAATGAATATAACCTTGTACCTAGCTGTCTACATTTTGTTTTTTTATTAAAATTCTCTAGTTTGGGGTAGAAAAGATACTCTATGGAAATTATGTGGCTCGTAGCACTTCGTAGCACCATGTCGAGGACTTTGTAACTTAATCGCCTTTCCTTAGCTCTTTAGCTTTTCGAATCTGTTCATTGAATTCATTCTGAGCAAAATTTTGCTATTCATTAGGTATAACTATTAGGTCAAAATAAAATATCAAATAGTGTAGCTCTGCTTTAAAATATTGACGTCAATATTGACTTTCTACAAAATCAAATAATTCCTTTTGTGCTAGCTTGCGGTGAAAGTGGTAGATTCCGCTCAACAGAGTTATGCAATCTAACCGCTTCAACCAAACTTGCGGTCTATCTGAATCGACTTACTCGAGCACTTGCTTGCACGACTGACCTAGCCAGGCGGGTAGCTTAGTGATCAAGTCTGCGGGTTCGCTAAACTATGAAAAAAATTAATAATTCGTTTAATTCTGACCTCATACTAACATAAAATAAGATTGACTAACATAATACGGACCTAAATTGAATTTTTGTGTTGTCTGAATTAAATGATTTATTATTATGACACTTCATTTATTTTGAATCTCGTTAAAAAATATTTTTTTTTCTATAGAAAATATAATATTATAAAACTATTCTACAGTAAAAAATATATATCAAAACGGTAGATCACCGGCTGCGAAGCTAGGCTCAAGCAACTGGTGACTAGGGCTGCAAAGAGAGTATATTAGTATATCTCTTATTATTATTATTAACATGAAATAATAGAATAGAAAATATTTATTTGCGTCAATCCTTCGCCTTTCCACGAGCTCCCAGATTTTGCTGCTTTTCCGTTTAAAATCTCAAAATGGGACGAATAAGAAATGATTTCAGCATAATGTTTGAGTATCTTGACTCGTCCTTGTCACTTTGGTCCGAATAGTGGAACGAGTCAGAAATAACTCGATTTTTCAATTAGGTCCTAACCAACCTACTAACTGATTACCGCTGTCATCTGCAGAACCTTTTTGTTTCTTGTTTAAATACAAGTTGAGCTGCACCCTCACTATTAAACAGGGTTTAACGAGAATTCAAAACTAGAGGTAGTCACTTTAGATATTCAATTAATATAATGAATATTTTGTGACTCATGTAATGCGTAGACAAAACCATAAACTAAGCATGAAATACGTTTTGTTTTATGCACGGAACTAAGCTTATAAAACAAACGTCATTTTTCATTTCAAATAATTTTCATTTTCATTTCATTTCATTTCAAACGCTTGTGGAAACTGGCCTCGGTAACGTAATGACATGGTATCACATTAATATAAGAATAAAAAAGAATAAGAAAGAATAAGAATAAAACAGTTTGCAGATAGCTTAATTGTTTCTATTGTAAATACAAGTTTTAATTTAAATTTGTTATTTGATTGTTATTTTCTTTCTGAATATAGATTTAGTTATAAGAATAAAATATCTTTATTTGCTCAATTAGACATATACATATTTCTTAAATTAATAATAAAATAATAATAAAATTAATAATAGGTATATTAGGTTTAATAGTACATTGTATACCTAAGCGAGAACGTGTCTGATTTCTATCGAGTGTGTCATTTGGGCCTTAAAACACATGAGGTAGGAATAGAACTTTCTCCCGAGACATATAGTGCTTTATACTACACTTATTCCGTTGTACACATTAAATAGAAAAAGTAAATATTAAGAAATGTAATGATAGTTTAAAAATTAACTTGTTTAACTTGCTCTTACCAGTGAGCGAGGCTTGCTCTTACCAGTGAGCGAGGCTTGCTCTTACCAGTGAGCGAGGCTTGCTCTTACCAGTGAGCGAGGCTCTTTGTAGTGTGCTATTACCCTAAAGTCTGAAAAATATAACCATAATAAAATTTATACTGAAGTGAGTTATTTCATTGTTTGTGTGTGTACCTAATTATTGTTTATTATTGTATTTTAATTTGAAATTTGTAACTGCATTGTAAATTAATCAATGGATCAACTTGGTCTGAAATAAATGATTTATTATTCTTAATCATTTACTGAAATACTGTCGGGTGTGTGAACTCGCCGTGCCGTGCCTTAACCGTGTGGTGACTAAGGGACATACACCGGGGTGTGGGCAGCAGCGCCTCTTGCAGAATTGTTCTACCACCGAACTGTGATCCCCAACCCGCATGCCCAGCGTGGGGATTATGTACATTACACCCCATGAGATAAAAAATCAGGGGAGACCTCCATCCAGAAGTGGACCATACCTACTAGGCTGTTGAGGTGAGGTCAAGGTTGTGAACTCGCTCTTACAACTTCATACCTACATACGTCACCACGGAAAAAACAAATCCTGTTAAGGCGCATACCCCACCCAAAAATCCATCTTCCAGTTTGTGGTACCAATCATAAGCTTTTTTAATGCCTCTGTAATAGTTTTATTCTATTCAGTTAGGCAGAGATACGAAGTTGCCCTTGGTGGCCACCAAATTCTATTTTCGTATCTCTGCTTAAACTAAATAGAATAAAACTATTACAGAGGCATTAAAAAAAAGTTTACGATTGGTACCACAAACTGGAAGATGGATTTTTGAAAATTTCTTAGTTAAATGGAATAATAACATAAAGTAGGTGACAGCGCTAGTTTGGGTCGGTAGTTTGGTCAGCGCTTAAGGCGCATACCTACCCCGTATGCGCCTTAAGCGCATATGCGCGATGATGCTGTGTATTTTTTTTTTATTTAACATAAGCATTTGCCCTTTACATTTTATACATAACACATACTACAAAATACTTATTACGTAAATCTCTAGAGTATCCACCTATTAACGAGCTTGTATGCTATTTTCGTAATAACCGCTAGTAACTACATTCTCCAGACTACTAATTACAAAGATGCGCTCCAAGACAACCCCTAATAGGGTTTCTATAAAGCATATTCATAGGTTCTCTCAACTAAAATTACTTCAAGGTATTACAGTATTTAGCATAATGTTGCTTTAAAGTTTCTTGGCAGTTTCAAGTTGAAGTTGAGAAGAAAATTTTGACTAACATACTTATATTTAACTCTGAGTTAACTCAAAATAAAATTGAATATTTTGATAAAACTCTTATATTTTCGTTTGATCTCGCAACATTTAATCAAACTTTTTAAAATCTAGATTTGGTAAATCTAGTTCATAACAGTAATACTGTATTTTTCTGTATGGATTCTAGTCTATTTTCAAAACGATAAAAAAATTAACCAACAAATTATCCCTTTCAAACAATAGCCTTATATAATATTCTTCTTATTCTTGGCGTTTTTTTTTTACCAAAAATCCTAAATACGATCCTTGAGTTTTCATAGTAAAGCGGTGACAGCAGAACAAAAAGATGGTGACATAAAGATAGATATAATATTGAAAATCGATACAAAAGCCTGTTTAAAATTCCAAGAACGTGACTTTTCGCTGATGCAGGCGAGGGCGCCTGCATCAGCGACAATATCCAGAAAACGACGCGTTGGCAAAATATTGCATATTTTGCGTGGAAATTATGCCACAAAAGTTATTGTGCGGATAAAATTATAAGTAATACATACTGTAAAAAGTACACATTAATAATAAAAAGATGTTTTGGAGAATTAGCATTTAAACAACGGATATATAATAATGCATCTTTATCTACATGAGCGATTTGCGAAAGTTAGTACTTGTTGTAAGTATAATATGCAGTGGCATATTGGTTGTAACCATTAAATTTTAGGTAAATTGTAGAGGTAACAAGTTACTTTTATAACAGTCATTCATGAACAACCACTTATAATATTTTGTGCTATGGTGCGAAAACATTCATTTTTGGAAAGGCAAAATACTTTTTTATGTTATTAAAAACTTTGACTGCAGATGACCAAGACATGGTTACAGAGCTATGAAGAGCGCAGAGGTCGCTTTACCGGTAAGGCGCCTACCTCACCCAAAGTGGCACCGCTACCTAATTTATCTTATTATTCCGTCGTCCAGTTTGTGATACCTATCACAAGCTTTTTTTAATGCCTCTGTAATAGTTTTATTTTATGTAGTTTAGGCTGAGATACGAAAACAGATTTTGGTGACCACTAAAGGCAAAATTCGTATCTCTGCCTAGGTAGCGGCGCTAGTTTGGGTGGGGTATTTGCGCCGTAAGCAGAAGTAGGTTTTTGGACGGATGTATAGTATGCAGAAGCGATTCAGGACCGGTTGCTGTCACCTCCGGGTTAGCTGCGGTCATGGGTCAAGGGGGTCGCCGAGAACGTATCTTGGTCGATGGAGGAAAGTCCTCGTGGGCGGGTCCTCAATGGGATACTCGGGTATCGTAAAGATCAAGGGATTGAAATGATTTGAGGTCGTTTTCCAGCGTTATTAACGCTGGAAATACTCAAGAATACTTTACATTATTATGATAATAAGGACCAATGTTTTCTTCTAGCTCTATAATGGCTACGATGCCAAAGGTTTGAAAAGGCATTTCTGACTTCTCTTTGACTTTCTGTCAGAAACTAAATTATTGGCTGCCTTTGAACTTCGTCTACTCGTAGCATTTATTTCTGTACTGTTTATTTATTTAATAAGGGCAACCAACTAGAGTTAACACAAGAGATCACAAAATTATACGATGGAACTTAAAAACTAGTGCGTAAATTACTATCCTTCGTGTGGTACAATTGAGTAAGTACTGTAAAATAATTGAAAAGAAATGCTTGAAGTTTAAATTGTTGAGTTTCAACTACCCTCAACATGAAATCATGTTGGTAATACATTGAAAAAGTTATGTTCAATAAACATCCTTTAAACGTTGAATTTGAGATCTAAAACCATTGAACTTAGTAATATGACGTGAAGAAGCTTGTAACTGAGCTAAGCGGGCAGTTATGTTTTTAATCAGAAAAAGAAACACGTTGACTTGGGAACTTCCGTAGTAAGTAAAAATTTGATGTCTATAATAAAGGAAAATTCTTTACTTAATTTTTATATATTTAAAATAGAAAAAGCACACACATTACCACATTACCCGTGACATAAGGCTATAATAATATTTAATATTTAGGTAATATTTTTATCCAACCACTGAAAATCAGATAGTTTCCATGACAAGACTGTCCTACGGAATACCGGTACTCGAAATACCGGAGAACGGTATTTAGAAAGATCAGGAAACCGCACAACGAAATACCGAAAGTACAGCAGGCCGCAAAACGGAATACCGAAAGCACACAACTTCGAAAAACTGTAGACCGAACGATCACAATCTCGAATGAACGCTATACCGAAAGATCATGAGATCGAAAGAACGCTATAACGAATTTTTCTTTAGGGTTGTACGTTAGTTTTCTCATACCAACAACAAAAATATTTTGGAAACTTTTCAATTCACTCCGTATTTATTAGTTCCAAAAAATTATAGGCAGCATTGGAGAGTTCCGTTTGTGACCTTGGATCTATCCGAAAGATATACCTACTATACATTTCGTACACTGTTTCGCCTTCATCTTCAAAGTGACCGATAAAAAATTGATCACCTTCAACCTCGGTACAATGTTCCGGAACGGTGAAAACCTGTAATGTTTTGGGTAAAGAACGTAGTCTTTATATACCTGTAATTTACGGCATGAAACAGAAATTTCGCACGAGTAATTACTATGACAGCTTTTGAAACTAAAACTGTCACGTAATGCCATCAGTAGGTACGTGACAGTTTTAGTTTCAAAAGTTGTCATCAAATTTTTAGATTTTGTTCCAACCTTTCATTTGCACCTCCACTGAAAGTGAGTTATATTATTGTCAGGTATTCAAAAAAGGTCAAATAATAGCAAATGAAAAAAGATAACAAATAAAAAAATTTCAATTGAATTGAATTGGTTATGCACACTTACTACGACGAGAAAAAATGGAGCTGTGTGAATTTGTAAAATCAAGAAAAAATAAAGATTTGTTAATATACGGTGGGTACGCAGCCAATAAGAACTACACAGATACTTATAATTGGAACTGCGTCAAAAAAGCAAGTGGTAACTGTGGCGCAACTGCAGTTACAAGAAAGGACGGAGCCAACCATTTTTTAACAAGAGTAAATGCTGTGGAACACTTACATGAACCCGATCATGAATTAAAGCGTGAAAATGATTTGATCAGCTTTTTTATTAGTGACGCCCGTCACTAATAATATAGCTGATGAGAGTTTTGATCGACCGGGGCAGATAATACAAAAACCGATACAGGACTGGCCAACGACCTCAGCTCCCTTCATGCCATCGAAAGACGCCATGCGCATGGTCATTCATAGAGAAAGGGCAAAAAGAGAAACAGCTTTGTCCAAAACATTAAAGGAATTTACCGTACCGGAACATTATACCGAAGTCGAAGGTGATCAATTGTTAATTGGTCACTTTGAAGATGAAAGCGAAACAGTCCGTGTATTCAGTACGAAATGTCTAGTAGGTATATCTTTTGGATAGATCCAAGGTCACAAACGGAACTCTCCAATGCTGCCTATAATTTTTTGGAACTAATAAATACGGAGTGAACTGAAAAGTTTCCAAAATATTTTTGTTGGTCGGTATGAAAAAACTAACGTACAACCCTAAAGAAAATTTCGTTATAGCGTTCTTTCGATCTCATGATCTTTCGGTATAGCGTTCATTCGAGATTGTGATCGTTCGGTCTACAGTTTTTCGAAGTTGTGTGCTTTCGGTATTCCGTTTTGCGGCCTGCTGTACTTTCGGTATTTCGTTATGCGGTTTCCTGATCTTTCTAAATACCGTTCTCCGGTATTTCGAGTACCGGTATTCCGTAGGACAGTCCCATGACAACGTTGTGTTTCCATAATCTTCAAAAGTAAAATAGTAATTTTATAAAAGTCTGTTTTGGTGTTTCTCTGTTTTAAAAATTCAAATTTATTGGTGCAGAAATAACGCAAAAAAGCGTGTTCATTGGATAATCTAGAGCCATTTTCCGTAAGACTGAGCTCGAAAACGTTCAAATGATTTCATTAGCACAATCAAAGCTGAGAATATAGCTATGAAGTTTGAATTTTTTTGCGTAATGCTAATTATTATTAATGCGAAAGTGTGATTGTTTGTTTATTTGTTCTTCCTTCACTCTGTAACTAATAAGCAACCAATCGACTTGATGTTTGGCATAGAGTTAGTTAAAAGCGAGTATAATAGGCTACTTTTTATCCCATAAATCAGTTCCCATGGGGTAGAAAGTAACCTTATACAAAGCAAGCAAAGCCGCAGGCCGCAGTTAGTTTAACAATAAGTATTGAACAAATCTTCGGCCCACTGTAATACAAACTTTACCCCCGCAAAGTTTTCAAAGGTTTGTACCGTAACGTGCGAAATAGGTTGAAGCCATTTCCCCGCAGCGGTTACCGCTATAATGAAATAACGCACCAACCGACAAAGCTGCATTTACCGCACCATCTGTCACCGCTCATCATCCTTCCATCCATCCATAAATTAAATGATCTAAGCGGTGCGTGGTTTAAACATGCACGGACACACGCGTATAAGGTAAAATTTCAACGTTGCTATTGAACGAGTTCACGTTGAAAATGAACGCGTTCAATATAAGATTAACTCAGTTTGGCGAGTTCAGCTAATTTTACTGACAGTAAGTTGGTCCGTTTCAAGCGCCTAACAGAGTTTTAGAGCTGTGATATCACACAATAGGTATTACGAATTTGAACTCAAGCTGAACTTAGGTTAAATTTTAACGATTGTAAGAGCTGTCAAATGTGAACTCGGTCAAGCTGAGCTTTAGGTTCTGTTGAACTAAGTTTTGGCCGTGATCGGTGAAATTGGATCTGAGGCGCCTTTCATTCTGCTGGTTTCATAATGAAAGAAGCCTAAGTAGCGGAACTAGAATTGGCGCGATCGTCGTTTATTTAACTTACGCACTATAATACAAAAACCTTAGAATTTAGCAACGGCAACACCTATCGTCAAACGAACTAAATGTAACTTTAGTCTTTGAACAGGTTTGGATAAATGTTTCCCCTGTAGATGGAGCCAACGGCGCTAAATACGTAAGAGGTTCCAAAGGTGTTATTGATTTCATCCATCAGTGTAGAAGTTAGGGCTGTTTTAGCCGCCCTTTTAGCTTTTAAAGTACACGTCACGATATCGGATCACGCCGTTTCCCGACCCTCCACGCCGCTCCACGCCGCCTAGCCCGCTCTAATTGCGATATTAAACGACCCAAGGATTCCGTCAGCAATTCTAACCGTAATGCGCTACGGGCCGCTGCATTTCATAATCTCAATTAAAAATATTGTGTTTGTATCTTGCTGCTGAATATAAAAGGGATAATGAATACTAAAGCGCGTTAATGGGAATTATTGTGCAAACTACGTGGATTCTACAGTAATACAGTTGTTAAATTGTATCTATTCAATGCTGGGTAAACCTAGTTAAAACAGAATGACTGTGTGACCTTCTCTCTACATAAACTAGTGTTAGAGAGATATATATTTGTTCGTTCAATGCTAGAATCTAAATTTTCCTATTCATCATCATCATCAGCCTATATTAGTCCACTTCTGGACATAGGCCTCTCCTTACTCCAAATCCTCTCCTCCTCCAAATTTTCCTATTGCTGGCCAAAATGTCAAAGGGACTAAAGTTATTTTTGACAATTAAAGACCAGCTAGCTAGGGAATACGGAATACGAGTTATTCCTGACTCGTTCCACTTGGGTCCGAATCCAATGGGACGAGTCAAGAAACTCAAATTTAAAGGTTGGCAAAAGTACTTTCGATCGCACACTTTTAATGTAAGAAGCATTTGCTTGAATCGTTGTACCCGCTAAAGCCACGCAGACCCCTAGAGCAACATTCCATTGCCAAGCGTTGTAGCAAGAAATACTATTTTTCACAGCACGTACCAAGTTTCGTTTTTACACTTTAACTCCGGAAAACAAACAAAGGCGAAAAAGGCTATAAATTTATTGCCTCGGTGTGGGGTCGCTCCGCTAAGTGGATTTTTGCGTTCAAGCCGTTGACTGTTCGAAACTGATAAAATAGAGGAAAGGATAACTGAGTTTTAAAAGAAACAAAAACATCGACCCGGACGTCCATCGAATATTCCAAAGGGAATAAAAACGTTGTTCTGAAAAGTTGGCATATCTGCATTGGGTCGGAGTTTCTCTGAATGAAGAAGATCGTGCCAATCGCATGGGTGGTCGTTATTTCTATTCCAGTGTTATTTATTGCGTGTTTCGGCAATAAAACTGCGATATCAATAACAATAATTCCAAGTGATTGGCAAATAAATACGGAGTGGCCCTGGAGAACCAGCTAAATTAAATGATTAACTCAATTATTTATTCAATGTCCAGCTGAGATGAAAAAGATTGCGAGCGTGACTACTGCCATGAAATAAATATTAATCTGCAAAAATATTTATGGCAAATCAGCGTATTTTTCTGAGTATGTAGGTACTAAAAGAAACTCCTGGTACTCCCTGTAGTAATATGTCCCGCTGGGAGAAAATGGAGTAGTGAGTGGTTTAGGAGAATTACCTAGTCCGAAGGTAATTCATAGACTGCCGAAAATATTATGGTTCATTTATTTTATGAGGAGATCTCTGCGTGAAACTCGATGGCTCCATGATTGTAGCTGATTCATTTACGATTATGATACAAATAAAAAGCTAGTAGGTACCTATAGTTTAGAAAGCTTTTCGTATGATAAGGTTTTGATTAAATTATAGAAGAAAATAAAATAAGGACGATAAGGCTTTCTATAATTTCCTAGCGGTCCGCCATATTCCATAGCCTATGTTCATCAGAAAAAAATTTAGATTCTAACGGTGAAAGAATTTTTCAATACGTTTCCATTCGTTACGGAGCCCTACGGAGCCAAACAAACGTACAAACAAACAAATCTTTTCTCTTATATTATAATTTTAACACGTTAACCAACGTAATCAAGTTTTAGGCTTAATGCCGAAGGCATTTTCTACCTGGTGGGTTATCGTTGCAAACGGCGTGCTTTAATCAGATAATTAGTCCAATTACTGTGATTTTGCGCTTCGTTGGCTTTTCCTGTAAAACCTAGTTTAATATTTCATCTATTTATTTAAATTATTCCAAGATTATAAATAGATTATATATATAAATGACCGGAACTACATTTTAAATTGATCAACAAACTCTTTTTATAACAAACTTCTGCTTGATAGCATCAAACGAGCTTACTGAATCATCTTCGCTTCATAAAATAAACAATGAGCTTCCGACGTAGTTCATGTGGGTACCTACATAATTGCCGTTTGAAGTTCACTTCCACTAATAACAGCATAAATAATTTCTACATCAAACGACACAAAACAGAAATCAATCAATCGCTATACACAATTTTAATCATAACGTGTGAACTTTTGATTTTTGATAATATTTTAATGTTCATCTCTTAAGTAGATGGCGTTGTTAAAAGTAAAATGACAACGTCCTGAAATTAATGCGGTGAGCAATTTATTAGGAAAATTCGTTAAATATGAAATGCTTGTCCATGCAGAGTTGAATGGATCGTCAGAATTTATTTGTTTCAACTTGAGTTCGGTTTCGATCGAAGGTTTGGTTGTCATTGAAACAATCGTAAACGTTTGTATTTACGAGTAAACGTCATTGCAATAACGTACTTACAAACTCCTGTCTGCAATCAATACTTGAAATAGCATTGCACATTGGGCTTAAAAGCAGGAAATAAAGTTGTAGAACTTTTCATTTTGATCTTGTAAGTATCGGAATTGTTCGCAAGGAAGCAATTAATCCTGCCTTGAGAAAAAGATCAAAGGTCATCGAAAACCGAAGATTTTGAACCCTAAGATTATGTTTCGACGTATGACTAATTAATCCTGCCTTGAAAAAAGACCAAAGGTCATCGAACCGAAGATTTTGAAGCCTAAGATAATTTTCGGATGTTTACATAGCTAATAGGTGAACTCAATCAGGGAAAGCGTCGTACATACTCTTTGTATTTTCCACAGTGTTGTTATTCTGTCACAAGACAACATAAGCTATGCTCCGTATCAACAAAACGTAAGATATTGTTGTTTTCAATACGAAACAAATAGGACGAAGTGATGTATATTATGACGTTAAAAATGTAAAAAATGCGATTCTTTACATTTCTTTTTAGGTGAGTATTTTGAAAAATAAAAACATTCAGGAACCTAGATATAATAAGAAACTACGAAACATAATATGGTGGAAATATGCTCGACAAATATAATCAACAAATATAACTTTAGTATGAAATTTGTATGGGTTTGGTATTCATCCGACGCTGGCCCCTTAATACCGAATAATACCATCTTTTCTGTAATAAAGCTTTTATTGTAATTATTAATATTAATAGTTGTGTCAGTTTCTAAATAGTTAAAAAACATTTTTATCATTGACGACGTAGCGTAGGTAGGTACTAAGTGCATTTGAGGAAGCTAACCATTACTCATGGCAGATATTAATAATTAGGTAAGTAGCTCACATCTTGGCGAGAACGGTTCAGAATATGTATGTTTAGGTCTCCACTTCATGGTAATTTAATCCGAGCTCTTGAGTTAATGCGTTGCGTAGTTGGTGGTAGCGGTAATGTTGAAGGTACCCACAATCTAGCTCCGTAGATAAGATGTGACTGAGCGAAAGTGTAATAGCACATTCGAGTGTTGGCCTAGATATGGCGAGCCTTGACGTCTTTGGGTTTTTACAAGTAGTTTCATCTCATCCAATATCAGTGAATGGTGTACCTACGGACCATAATATCGTACGAAAAGTAAAATTAAAGAAAACCGGTCCTGGGACGCTATTCCCTATGACCAAAGAGATTCCTTGCCCAAATCGTGCTACATCACAACGTGTTTTTAACACGAACGTGATCGTATCGCGCCTTAGGAGTGAAATCAAAAAATGGTATTTATTCTGTATGCGACAAGATTAGTTGTCTATGGCCCGTTTATTGTGTTTCGCATGTTTCTTAATCTTCATCCAATTTATTCGGAAAATATCGGTTTTATTAAATATTATTTTTTGTTTCCAATTTTCAACTTAATTAATAAATATCTTGAATTATAACCTTGCATAATCATAACTTACAATATTATAGTGTGAAAATTTAGAACCCAAATATTAATGAATTGTTTTATGAATTTTATCATTCAATGGTGTTCTTAGGTGTGTAACACGTTTGGATTGGTCATAGGGAATAGGGCCCCTGGACTGATGATGATTTTTATAGGGATTTTTACGCTTTTTCCCAACATAAATCCTATTACTAAGCGTAATGTCTGTCTATCCGTTACGAAAATCAAGTAGAAAATTCTTATTTATTTATATTTATAAGTTAGTCAGGGGAAACTCAAGGGTTAGAGGTGGAGTGATAAGATATAATCGATTCTTAAGTCCATATAACAGTGTGCAGTTTATGGTGCATACTCTACCCAAACTAGCGCCGCCACCTACTTTATCTAATTATTCCATTTAACAAAGGAAATTTCAAAAAATCATCGTACTGTTTGTGATACTTATTATAAGCTTTTTTTAGCGAATCAAAAATAGATTTTGATGGCCACCAAGGGCAACTTCGATTCACTGCCTAAACTAAAAGAATAAAATTATTACAGATTCATTAAAAAAGCTTATAATATATCACAAACTGACTTTACTGTTCCTTCGTTAACAGTAATAATAAGATAAAGTGGGTGGCGGCGCTAGTTTAGTGGGGTATGCTTAATAGATGTATTTGCTTTCTGAGCGGATTTTCACTTCGCCAAATCAGCATAACCATTTTGTCATCGTACAAGTAGGTACCTTTTAGGTATATGTATGAAGTGTATCCAATCAGCCTCAATGAGGTTATTTCATGAACAAATTGGAAACATAATCACGAACTACCTATCGAATTCCAAAGCTTTCGATTTGGGACTTTGAATTAAATATGTACCTACCTACAATTACACATATATATATATATGTATATATTATCTATATCAATGCTAATAGTATAAAGAGGTAAAGTTTGTCAGTTTGTGAAGTTGCAGGGAATAATCTCTGGATGTACAGAACCGATTTTTATAATTCTTTTACCTTATGAATGCCCCGTTATTTATGAGTGTCATAGGCTATAATATAATTATTATATAATATAATATTACATAATATATATTAATATACTAGTAGTTCTACGAACAGTAGACTTCGTGAGTACTTACTTAACTTTTTCTACTAATAAAAAATTAATAATCTTCTAAATAAAATCTCATCAATCAGAGGAGTTCAGTAGCATTAGCGCCTTCTATAAAATTGATTTCTTACCTGCGCAAACTGCAAGCATATGAAAACGAAGTTTTAAGGGGGCGCTGTACGGTAAATGCTCGCATGCTAATAATTTCATTTTGCAGAGCGGTCCGCCCCGGATTTGCACGGGTACATTCTATAGTCTATAATCATTAGAGATAATGTCGGATTCTAATGGTGAAAGAATTTTTCTAATCGGTCCAGTAATTTTGGAGCCTATTAAATTCAAACAAACAAATATTTCTTCTTTATATATAATATTAGTATAGAATCAAATAAATGTTACGTTATAGAAATATTTGTTATTCGGGTCTCCTGTAAACTTGAGGTCCGTTAACGTCGTAACGTTTGAAATTTCCACCGTTGAAATGTTGACGACAATTTCTGAGCGAATCCACGATAACTTTCATCCCACTTGAACAACACAGATTAGCATGTCTCAAGTCGCGATTATTTGACAGTTTTCAATAAAAACCTGTCAAAAAATCGTTACTTGAGATGTGCTTGAATCTGGTTGTGAGTATTCGGCGGGCCGCCAGGCGGTCTTTATGCTAATAACGGGCTCTTTTACAGATGGCTGCTTACAGATATTTACGCAAGTCATATTATTATCAAGCTAATATTTTGTTGGCGACGTCGGAGATGAACTAGCAAAATTTCTGGAATTGATTTTCATTTAGCTAGTTCAACAAAATATTACATACGGGCAACTCAGTTTGTTTATTGTCGCTGAAACAAACTGAATGTTTCATTATCATCATCCGACCTAGGCTCCACCCACTACTTCAAAGGCCTACAAACTTTTAAACTGAATAATTATTATTAAACAATTAAGTATACTATTTTTATAAAACTATGAACCGATAAAAAAGCTGTAACTCCTAAATCAACCGTACACTGTTATTTTACGTTTTACGGGACAAATAATAATCCCTAAATCCCTACAGCCAATTTGGTTATTAACTGATTCGTAATCCGCTACGTAAAAACAATTTTCTTCACTGTTTTATAATCAGTTACTAAGTAATCCCCAGGAAGCAAATGATGAAACCACCTTCGGATTATTCTATTATCAAAAGCGAAAGGATAATCCAAATTGGATTATTTTCAAATTCTCAGAAGATATCCATCTTCCATCAGAATTGATTACCGCCTATAATAATGAAGTCGGTTGATAAACAAATATTGAAGGAGGGATCCCTGAATGCTGAGGCTTATAATTTATCGAGGTGAATGTAATGAAGAATATATGAATTGAATTGGATGGAATGAATGTCTTTTTAAGTATCATTTGTATTTACTCAACTTTATAAGACTGGAAGTTATAAGTTATCAAGTCATGTTGTACAAATTGAGCACAACAGTTTCATCAATAAAACACATATTGTAAAGATATAGATACAATGTAATGATATTCGTTTTATTGATATTTACAATGATTTACATAATTTAATAAAATTACTTTTCCATTTCGTAAAAAAGGTTTTCAATAAATAGCTACATATAAATTCATTTAATGCGATATTTAATCGCATATAAGCTTGGCTTTCAAAGAAATCTTTAATTTCAAAATTGACAATGTCTGTGATGTTTTGAGTAGTTTATTATTTGTGGCAAATATTGATGTATTCGTTTAAAACTTTTATAAGTCTTACAAACACTTACTCGTGGTTTATTTTCCACTTCTTTTACTAGTGGGTGGACAGAATTAATAACACCTTAATTCTTATTGATAATAATTACTATTTGTAACCCTGTTTTAGTATAAAATTTTACTTGTAACTTGTGCTTATTTTTTAAACCTAAAGAAGTTAAAGTTATTGAATTGAATATTTAAAAATATTATATTATATTTAATTCATTTATTTAACGTTATAATAAATAAAAACTGAAAAAAATTAAATGTAAATTGAATTTAAATTTAAAATGAATAATTCTAGTAGATTATAATGATAGGTATAAGTACTTGAAGAATTTTCAAAGTCATTGTCTCTGAACCGTAATTCCGATTCGAGAGAGGGTAAAAATGTGGAGCCATTGATATTTACGAGTTCCGTTCCGAACTCGAATAGTTTGCAGTACATTTGCCAGTTTTAAACTTTCTAGGTCTCAAGTAAGAGAGATGTTCGAAACTTTGACTTTCTGATATCCTGACCAGGAAACGGTATTGATATTCTCGTGTAAAGAGTTCATAACTGCGCAATGAAGCATTCATCTGTAAGATAGATATTAATAATAATAATAACTTGATTTGATTACTTACATAAGGATTCAAGGATCTACCCATCAATATACTGAAACCAAAGTTACATGCATGGTTACTTGACTGCTGCTTTTACTCGCTTAGTGAATATTTTGACCACTGTAAAAAAAACTGACCTGAATTTGAAACTGCTTGGAAATTACATGTACCTACTTAATTAACTTGTTTGGAAAAAAATTGGTAAGCTCGTTTTTTTTTTGTTTAAGTAACAGCGCCTCGCGGTTTTACCCGCGTAGTTCCCGTGGGAATTCCGAGACAAAATATAGCCTATGTGCTATTCCAGACTATAATCTATCTCTGTGCCCATTTCATCCAGATCCGTTCAGCCGTTCTGGCGTGATTGAGCACCAAACATCCATCTATCCATACTTCCATTTATCTATTCATCCATCTAAACTTTCGCATACCTTCATCATAGAATCATAACGTAGAACACAATGACCTTAGGTATATCTCTATTAAAACCTTTTTTTATATGCACATATGTTTCTTGCAATTAAATATATGACTATGACTATATGCGTAACTGTAATCAAGTTACAGAGAACTATATAATATAAGTAAACAAGTCATTCGATCAATGCTCTGCGATTATATTACCTACTCGAGATCGCAGAATATGCCAGCCGCATTCTCAGTGCTAAATCAAATGTAGATTATATTATATCAAATAACATTAATTGATGTGTCATTATGTGATGTCTATAGTCTATTTCAATTTAACTATATTGTATTTTTTTTGTGGTTTTGTATTGTAAAGTTTAATGTTAAAATTAGTGTATTATTAGTATAATTTTTCTGTGTATGTCTGATTTTTATTATTGTTTTATGGACTTTGTATGTGTAACTACTTACTGTGTCTGAAATAAATGTGATTTTATTTATTTTTTATTAATCGGTATGATAGATTAGGTTTCGGTTACAATACCTATACTACAATTCGTGACGTCATGAATGGAGCTAAAGTTCAGTTTTCATTTTACTGAAGCCAAATAAGAAGCAACGTTTTTTCAATAGAAAAACTGGGGCCGAATTTTCAGCATTTTTCAGTGGTTTTTGTTTTGGTTTTTTAAAGGGCAAGGTATACGCTTCTACAACAAAATTCCTAGTGAGTTGCAAATTCTATCAGTAAATAAATTCAAACAAATTGTAAAAACCTTTCTGTGCAAAAATGATTATTACAAAATATCAGATTATCTAGAAGATAAAAAAGCTTGGGACGGGTTTTGCTCCAACTCGAAAAATAACAAATATAGCAAAGAAGCGACGAAGAAACCTTTAGCCTGTTAGTTGTTATTTTTGTCGAGTTATGCTACATACCGAAGCGACCGAAATCAAAAATATCACTTTATTTCCGTGTCAATGTTTTGTTTTAAGAATTTGACCCTTTCTAAGAACAAACGGTTCTTAGCAGCACAACGATAATTAACTGGCTTAATTTTGATTAGTGAGTTGTCAAACCATACAAATACGTCAAAGTTAATCAAATTTAGGCTTTTAAATATTGTTGTGCAAGTGGGGCTAAGTGTACATTTTTGTATTTATGGAAATAAAGACTTTTTGATTTATTTTTTGGTTATTTATTTATTTTAGGGAAGCCATCAGCACACTATACTTTGATGACCTCTGTGGCGCGGTGGGCGAAGGTCCACCAGCGACGATGGAGGTTGCGGGTTCGATTCCCGCCTTGGGACAAATGTTTCTACGATCTGCAGATATTTGTTCCGGTCGGTGATGGTTGTTCTGGTCGTTTTCTATGTATAATAAAAAATAGATATGTATATATTATGTATAACAGTTAAGAAGTACCCATAACAAAAGCTCCGCTTAGCTCGGGGCTAGGTAATGCTGTGTGAATTGTCCAGCATTATTTATTTATTATTTACATAATTGGCTTGAAACGCACTGCAGTCAGCACAAAAATCTGCATTGAAATATAGAATTTAACTCGTAACATGTAAATGAATTTTATATTGACGGCAAGAGATGACAGACAGCTCGCGATACACTCGTTTGAAGCTTGTGGAAAACCATTTTGCCACTCTAAAATGTATCTTAAAATATCTAGTTTAAGTTCATATTTGTATCCATGTTTTAGTGCTGGGAAGCATTAGATTTATGAGTTCAGAGCTTTATACATTACTAGCAGCGCCCCGCGGTTTCACCCGTCTGGTACCCGTTCCCGACGAATTCTGGGATAAAACATAGCCTATGTGCTATTCCAGACTATAATCTATCTCTATGCCAAATTTCATCCAGATCCGTTCAACCGTTCTGACGTGATTGAGCAACAAACATCCATCTATCCATTAGTAAACTCCCATGAAATTGACCGAATCCCACTCATATAAAGGAACGCAATCAGCTTATACCATAATTATTCTTAGAAATAAAATAACTTACATTATATATAGTACGTATGTTATGTTCTGTTTCTATCAAATATCCTGCTGTCCATCGTAAATGCACCCATAAACACGATTGCACCGGAGACCAGCAGTCTAGTAATAATGATCCAAGCAAGAAACGTTCTGAAATGTAGTCTTTTAAAATGTAGCCTCCAATTATAAAGCATGCACCATTTTAGAGTGGCATGAGCTCAAACGACGGCTATAAAGTTGCTTATTCTAATTTGAACGAAGTTCGTCGCTTTCATAAAACTCGTCCATTGAATCCGAAAGTGCCCTTGGTATAAACATAGGATGCGATAGTATCTAAAGCATCTAAGACTGTGGGATACTGATGCAAGTTTTAAGTTCTTATGGTTCTTATGAACCGCAACTTATAAAATGTTTTTTACACTTCAATTACCATGCTTATTCTCAAGATCTTAACTTGTGTAGGTATTTATTGAGTAATTAAGGTTTTAGTAAAAATTAAGCAGTACCTACCTGCGATTTTTTTCTGTCCATAAACTGTTATGCCTGTTTTTGAAATGAGCAATGAGTATGTCCTGAACTTTCGTAATCATCATATCAGCTCATACACGTCCACTGCTGGACATAAGCCTCCCTGAACTTAAACCATATAAAACCATATTTAACCATATAAAAATTTCAAAGTTGAATATTCTGTAGTTTGGAAGATTGGACCTATAGGTCCTTAATAAAAAATTAAGTACTTAAGGACATCTGTCTTACACAACATCATATCTAATAATATGTTATGTACTCATGCGTATGACAGATTGCTTATTATTGAAGGTATACGTTATTGTGAAGTAAGGAGGTACTTTTGAAGGCACGCGGATTATGTTTTTTTCCATACAAACGTACTGCCGTAATGATTTGTAGTTCGAGTATATTTCTATTTCCACCATATCATGTTATTTTTCGTATTCGAATAGTATTTATCTAGGTCCCTGGTTGTTTTTTTCTTAATAATACAGGCCTATAATGAAATGTAAGCAAACATATGCAAAATGCTATTTTACATAAGTTAACGTCAAAAATGACATGATTTCATCTTATTTATTTTGTATTAAAAACAACAATATCTTACGCTATGTTGGTAAAGAACATAGCTTACATTGTCTCGTTACAGAATAACAACACAATGTCGATACATAAAGTTTTCGGTCATCATTTTTGGTATTACGAAACACAATAATTTACGAATGGATAAGTTGCGAGCAGCTGTCGCCGAATCCTATTAGCATTAAAAAGACTCTAAAGGCCTTTTCGTATAGATATCATAGTATATTCTATGATCCCTAGGTACCCATATATAGACTCAAGCTAGAAGGTTAAACAGTTTTATCAGTGGTCCAAGTCCCAATGACCACAATTTACTTGTTTGTCCCTGCAATCAAACCTTGACCTACCCCCTAACCTACGACGAAGAAAATCATAGCTGTATTTGATCGACAAATCGTTTTCCATTTGACCTGTCTGCATCTCACATGCCAAGTCGTCCTGCCCTTGGCAATGGCAATCAATAGGTATAAATAATCGAAGGAATAGACTCGTATATCTATCGAGCCGAAATACTCTCATGTACTGATCCAGGATAGATACAATTCATCAGCAGAAATAAATAAATTATACTTTATCTAGCCCCAAGCTTAACAGAGCTTGAGTTATGGGTACCTACTAGATTACTGATATACTTAAAATAGTACATTACATAGATAGTTTTTTTTATAACTCGAAAACGACCAGATCATCCAGAACAAATACCTGCAGATCGTTCAAATTTTTGTTCCAAGGCGGAAATCGGACTCGTAACCTCCTGCGTCACAGGCGAACCTTCACCCACCGCGCCACAGAAGTCGTCAGAGAGCGACGTACGAAGGTGCATAATTCCGAACATTCTGAAAGCATGTTCGATGAACTTTGTACAGTTGAGGTTTTTTGTAGTCCAGTGGGAACTGACCCATATGCTAGGCTGATTTAAAGGTCACAGGTTCAGTGTGACGCAGTGAGCTTACATCAATCTTTACAAAACTTAATTTAACCGGCACGTTTTTCGGTAGCCTTTTAGGAAGCAATTCGTAAAGAACGGCTGTATACCTTTTTTACTCTATACTATTTACTTACGAAGTGCTTCGTGTGACGAGGTCATTTGGTATCAAAGCGCTTCGTAGCATAAATGGATTGAACTTTTTCAGACCCTATTGAAAGGATAAGAATATATTTATTGTAAAATTGTGTAAAACATCCATATGAAAGGTCTTATAGCATAATTTGGTAACAACAATTTTATCAATTTCGGACATACAATATTTAAACATTGATTCTAGCTCTTTGATTCAAATCGCTGATTTGAGTTTGAAGTCGTTTTTAGTCGTCTTAAGAAATTTGGCTGGTTTGTATGTGTTCCAAAAACCTAGTTCACAATGCCTGAAATTAAATGACCTTGACATTCTAGGTAATTAAGAAAATCGAAAACCAGCTGTGAAACTACAATGCACAAGTATTTGTATTATTTTTATTGTTTCAGTTCGGAGCGGCCATAAACAACCCGAGCGATGATGGACCGGACTTTGAGCTCTCTCTTCCCAAATTACGCAATGAATAGTAAGTAAACTATAGAGGTAGAAAAGATTGAAAGAAATCTTAACAAAAGTTCTTATGCCAGTTATACTTTCCAGAATGCTCAACTCTTAATCTATCGATATACCTAAAATAATATAATAAAAATAAATAAATAAGACGCACAATGACGACCTCTGTATGGCAAATAATGCAAAAAATTCTGTCTGTAGTTATGTAGCAACGTCAGGACATTATTTATATTTACTGAAGCTGACACAATTTGCTTTGTTTTCAGCAATTAATTGCTTAACTTTGCTCTGTCTACATAGAGTTGTTCAATCGTAAGATTATTTATTGAGTCTATTCGCTGTAGCAAAATCCACTAGGAAAGTTTCTTCATCTTATGCCATAACAAAAACTTTTCGCATGACGTTTTTTCTGTGTCTGGAGAACTCATTCATGTTTCGCGAAATGAACAAATATGTAGACGTATAATCAAATGGAAAAATAACTTGAGAGTTGAGAACACTTATGCAATCTAAGAGCCGTCGTCGTTGAGTCTGGTTATACCAAATATAAAAAGTTCTAAAACAATCGTACTGTATTATGTTTGACCTGAATCAATAACAAATATTAGCCTTCTATAGTGCCAGCGAGTAAGCTGTAGTGCTTGCAAGAGCCAGTCACCTTCTTGCGATATGAGAGCCGAGATGGCACGACCACCACGAAAAAAAAAACAATTTAATTCTACTTCATTCCTCTCTTTCGCTGCAGGTTGGTAGGTTAGGTAGTCTGTACTACCTAAAAGAGCTAACAGATGAAAGACTCCTAAGGCCTGTGTACTGCACACAAAAACACACCATTGCCTCCACTCGACTCCAGAAGGCGCTAAACTTTCGATGAGTAGGAACACTAATTTCACCTGAATGTTACGAATGATCAGTCGATTCGGAGAGTGCGCTCGATTTCGTTCCGACGTATTGGGGAAAGATCTTTGGTTTATTTATTTACGTCGTATTATTTCGACATTTTCTGGGGTCGACCTTTAGAGTTGGTGTGGTTTATCTATTTCTGTGGTTTTTACTGTGCATACGGGGTCTTGGAGTCATCATCTGTTAAACTCTTTTAAGCAGTAACTGTACTTTTTAGTACGCATAGAAGAATACTAGCTCTCGTGCTCGGACAATACTAGACTAATCAACAATGGATTTTCAAGATGTGTTAGGAGATTGGTATGTTTGCAGTCGTATCAGGAACTCTGTGGCTGGCGTAGTGATAAATATTGAAATGCGGAAACTTTCTTACTCCTGGCTCAGCGACCCAAAGTGGATCTGAGCCTTCGACTCAAACTTCTCCAGGCATCTCGGGTCTGGTCTCGACGTGTCCTATAGCGCTCTTGAACTAGCTATGATTGCTTGTGTGAAAATGTCTTATTCAAATATAAGTTTGTTTAACTTTCTTCTCTTCTCGCTGTTCTATTTATGTATGGGGAGATGACTACCTCTCGCGTGAGGACTATACCAAGAATGGATTTCAAAGATACGTTAAGAAATTGGCATTCTATTCACAGTTGGCGTGGAGTCCCGGTGAGAGGGATGGCGGGCGCGGACGACGATGATCCGGTGGACTGGGAGGCGTTGTACCGGCTGCCTCACAACCTTACCAGCAACGGCACGGAATGGGACAGCCTGTGGAATGTCACGATGGTCCCCAACGCCACCTGGTGGGACTCGGCCGCGCCCTTCGACACGCCGGCCGCGCTCGTCCGCGCCGCCGCCAAGGCCGTCGTGCTTGGCTTACTCATACTCGCTACTGTAGTTGGTAAGCATCCGGGGCATAAAATACTATTTAGTAAGAAATTATTGAGGAAATAATGGGAAGTGCCCTATCCTAATACACCTCACACTATAGCATACTTAGTCCAAAAAATTGCAATGATCAGAGACAAAACAACTGAGACCACAGAGATAATAACAGTCGTTGGACAATTAATGAAATTAGACTCTGGCTCTGGTACGGAGCTTATATCTTCGGGATTTAAAGTTTTTTGGTATTATAGACCTTTGTTTAACCATAATCTCACTTGATCGAAAGTGAAGATGTGGTCGACGATGTATCACGAAGGTCTAGAATCTAGAAGATACCTATCCACACTCGTCTTGAGACACCCAGGTTGCTTCAGCTTCTAGTGATTATTTTGTAAGCTTAAAGAAATAAACGTTATTGATAGGTATTTGATTCCACTGAACTCTGCAAGTAATTATATTCAAAATAGTTCAGGAAAAATACGTATAACATAAAAATACAGAATCATGAGTGAGACCTATGTTACGCAAAGCAAGCGTTTGTTAACGCCATTACCCAAAGGAGCTTGATCTAGATACCTACATACTTGTAATATTGTAAATCGTGTAGGCGTATCGGTAGCACGCCACTAACACAGAAGTTGACACCTTTCAGCAGAATTTAACGACTCCGTCCCCTGATAATGACATGGGAGTTCCGTATGCTTCACGCTGCCAATCTCGAATATGAATAGCCCCATTCAGAAAACTCGTTCGTGCCTTGCATAACTTCGATTCATGCAACTTTGTTCCCGAATAGCTCACTGGATATAAAATTTCCATTATCCCCGAGAAGCGAGTGGATATTGCCAGCTTAGCTATCCGGTCCATCTATTACATACAGTCTCGTAATAGCATACATTTTATCCAGCCGATCGTTCGGCTACTAACGTGCTAACGTTCAGCGTGAACGAACCATATTTTAGTCTACTTGCGGCAATTTCTTTCACGTTTTCCCTCATACGGTTTTATTGATGGACATGTAAGGGTCAGTAAAATCGTTATTGTGGGTATAGGTTTCAGTAAAATGGTGTGATAACGCCAACATCCAAAGCATGTTTCTGAATAACAAATGTTTACCTTCTTATTTTAGAGTATTGGCTACTATACTATGCTCAAATTTTGTTTATTTGCAGGTAATGTATTCGTGATAGCAGCAATATTATTGGAGCGACACTTGCGCAGTGCCGCCAACCACTTGATCCTGTCGCTGGCAGTGGCAGACTTGCTCGTGGCATGTCTGGTGATGCCCCTGGGGGCTGTGTACGAGGTGGCTCAGCGCTGGACGCTGGGGCCGCAGCTCTGCGATATGTGGACCTCTGGCGATGTGCTGTGCTGCACCGCCTCTATTCTGCATCTTGTCGCTATAGCTCTTGATAGGTACGTACATAAAAAAAAGGCTGGAAAATTCACACAGCATTATCTAGCCTCAAGCTAAGCAGAGCTTGTGCTTTGGTCGGTACTAGATAACTAATATACAATACAATACATATAAATATAGATATTTTGATAATACATATAAAACGATCAGAACACCCTCATCAAATATCTGCAATCTGCGGATCGTGCTAACATTAGTCCCGAGACGGGAATCGTACCTGCAACCTCCTGTGTCGCAGGAGGACCTTCGTCCACAGTGGTCGTCATTTATAATCATTTGCTGCCGAGTGCCAGTTTCAAAGAACTATTTGGTCATAATTAAATTTCTTTGTTGGCAGATATCGCGCAGTGACGAACATTGACTACATCCATGCGCGAACACCCCGCAGGTCGGCGCTTATGATCGTGTGTGTGTGGACAGTGAGCATCGGTGTGTGCATAGCACCGCAGTTGGGCTGGAAAGACCCCGACTGGAACCGCCGCGTCTCCGAGGACTTGCGTTGTGTCGTGAGCCAGGACATAGGCTACCAAATATTTGCGACGGCGTCGTCGTTTTACGTGCCAGTATTAATAATTCTGATTCTCTACTGGAGGATCTATCAGACCGCAAGGAAAAGAATACGACGGCGAAGAGGAGCGACGGCACGCGGTGGGCCGCCGCCAGTGCCGGCCGGCGGGGCGCTTGTGGCGGCCGGCGGCAGCGGCGGCATCGCGGCCGCCGTCGTCGCCGTCATCGGCCGCCCGCTGCCGACCATCTCCGAGGGAACTACCACGACGGGTTTCACGAACGTCTCATCCAACAACACGAGCCCAGAGAAGCAATCCTGCGCGAACGGGCTCGAGGCGGATCCCCCGACGACGGGCTACGGAGCCGTCGCTGCCGCCTACTACCCGACTCTTGTGAGACGGAAACCAAAAGAAGCGGCCGACTCGAAACGCGAGAGGAAAGCCGCGAAAACTTTAGCAATAATAACCGGGGCGTTCGTTGCGTGCTGGCTGCCGTTCTTCGTGCTGGCGATCCTGGTGCCGACATGCGATTGCGAGGTGTCGCCGGTGCTGATGTCGCTATCGCTGTGGCTGGGCTACTTCAACTCGACGCTGAACCCGATCATCTACACGGTGTTCAGCCCCGAGTTCCGGCACGCCTTCCAGCGCCTCCTGTGCGGACGTCGCCGCCGACGCCGCGCCCCGCCCCCGTAGTGCCCTTACCCGATCCCTGACTGACCCTGTCTAGTTCATCATTACCTTTGTGTTGGTTACCTTGTTACATTTTCAGAGATATATTTACACCCTTTTATTTTTTGTACGTAATTAATGTTAATAACGGAACCTATCTAGTTAATAAATCACAAATTCTCTTTATTAGAACCTAACGTATTTTAATTAATGCAGTACCTTCCTAATGTTACGTAGGTATCTATGTATGTATATTCCAATCCCAGCATACAAGATATTAATTAACATAATGTGTCCACAGTATGTATCGTACCTACCATCATATTATATTAAATTGAAAACCCTCTTCATTTCGACCATTCTAATCAGAATAAGGAAATCACATAAATTCAAGGCAATCTATCTTTCTCTTTTATAAATTCTCCTTCATAAATTAGTCAGTACTTCTTATATTATTAAGCTCTCAATTTCCTGAAAACCTACAAAAATATTCACTCGAACATCCTCTTGAGACTGAAGTTGTAAAAGGATACTAAGTAAAGACTTTTGGCTGAACGCCGGAGGTACCTCCGGCTTTTAGACAAAAGTCATTTCTGTATGACATGAATTCCCTGAAGTGTAAGAGATCGAGCTTTGGACTGTTTTGACTATAACCACCAACTATGTAAACCTATGTAAGGTAAGGTACCTCAACTCGAAATAAAAACAAATGTTATAAAAATCTGTTCCAAGCTGATCACATTTTTGGGGTAGCAGCTACTTTAGGGCCCAGATACAATAACGTCGAGCACCCCTTACGAATCAGAAATTGATAGACACGATTGTGATCTACCAATTGAAAGTTGCTGAGCATCAAAATACTTTGGATTTAAAACTATCTACGCAACGGAAACTTCTCAAGATAGTTTGTTGTTTTTTTTCTGGGTACGTAAGTATTAATGTGTTTTTATTTGCCTATTAGATATAGGCAAATTTAATAAACATCAATGCTGTGAGAGGGCTGAATACATAAATAAAATATGCAGGACAATTTACACAGCATCATAAACTCCAAGCTAAGCAGAGCTTGTGTTATGGGTACCTACTAGATAACTGATTAGGTATACTTATTACAATCCTACTTACGTAAATAGATAGGTAAATAAATAAATAATGCTGGACAATTTACACAGCATTACCTAGCCCCAAGCTAAGCAAAGCTTGTGTTATGGGTACTAGATAACTGATATACATTATATAATACAATACATAGATAGATATTTTTTATTTTACATAGAAAACGACCAGAACACCCTGAACAAATGTCTGCAGATCGTACACACATTTGTCCCGAGGCAGGAATCGAACCCGCAACCTTCTGCGTCGCAGGCAGACCTTCGCCCACCGCGCCACATCGGTCGTCATAGGTACTTTTATTGACTGTCTATTTGGTCTAACGTGCAACCGTTGATAATGAACCCCGTGTTCAACTCCCGGGTCGGTCCAGAGTTGTTATTGGGCCATTTGGGCTATTTTTTATATCAAAATTCACAGAAACACCCCGGAGAGTCAGGAAGTTGGCAGTGTTACACCCCCGGGCCTCGAAAAGCACTTTAATCCGTTCTGTGCCTGACCTCTCCAGGAGTGTCGGTAAGCCGTCCCATCAGATTCTGAGAGTGAGGGAATAGAGTAAGAAAGAAAAGAAGGGAATAGGGAAGAGAGAAATTTACCTTGCGCACACACTTGAGCACTAAAATATGTCCTGCAGAATTGGCTGTCTAGTATTCATTGAGACATCCGCCCCGTCGCTGAGATTCGGCTAGTAAAACATAATCGGCGACCTCTGTGGCGCGGTGGGCGAAGGTCTGCCTGCGACGCAGGAGGTTGCGGGTTCGATTTCCGCCTCGGGACAAATGTGTGTACGATCTGCTGCAAAAAGCAAAAAGTTCAGGGTGTTCTGGTCGTTTTCTATGTATAATAAAAAAATGTCTATCTGTTTATTGTATTATGTATATCATTAAAATAAAATAAATTAAAATAAATAATGCTGGACAATTCACACAGCATTATCTAGCCCCAAGGTAAGCAGAGCTTGTGTTATGGGTACTAGATAACTGATATACGTAATATTATACATTACATAGATAGATATTTTTTATTATACATAGAAAACACCCAGACCAACGGAACAAATTTCTGCAGATCGTACACAAATTTGTTCCGAGGCGGGGATCGAACCCGCAACCTCTTGCGTCGCAGGCAGACTCTCGCCCGCTGCGCCACTGAGGTCGTCAATATCAGTTATCTAGTACCCACAAACAAATATTTGTACGATCTGCAGGTATTTGTTCCGGGTGTTCTGGTCGTTTTCTAAGTATAATAAAAAAAATATCTATCTATGTATTGTATTGTATTATTATGTATATCAGTTATAATAATAATAATATTGATAATATAGCTAAATCTATCTATGTATTGTATTATATTATGTATATCAGTTATCTAGTACCCATAACACAAGCTCTGCTTAGCTTGGGGCTAGATAATGCTGTGTGAATTGTCCAGCATTATTTATTTATTTATTATCATCGTTTAGTGATGGATGATAATGATATAGTACCAGCCAAGTCTTGTGAGCAATACGCCGTTTAACAATCATATTTAGATTTAATCTCGTCTCTATGAAGATAGAGACGACCTTTTTCACAAAGCTTTAGATTTTTCATCAGCCCTCAAAACGATCTGTAGGTATTAACCGTAAACTGAAGCGTAACGACGGAAAAAAGTGGAAAGCCCATATTTTTAATACACCATTACATTCGTCTTGTCCTATCTTTATACGTTGTGGTCGAACAATAACGTTTTTATTATTATTGCTAAGGATATCAGCTAAGTCGTATAACCTTTTCATTGAGGAATAAACGGCCCTCTTCATAAGGACTCTATTAAAAACATTATTTTTACTCATTATTATAGGTACTTACCGGCAAGAAACGGTTATTTATTTTAAATGAATTAGGTCTGTGTTCACCAAACGATAATCAGACAATTAGGCAGATTCATCGGTTAACTTTGATGTTTGATGTATGAAAATGTGTGTCATAAACGTCAAAACAACTGTTTAAAATTTAACCATCTGTTGGCGAACTCGGATCTTAGATAAGTACAAATAATTAATTAAGCAAGAGCTAAACCTCCTAGTACATATTCTTCAAAATATTGTATAAGATTATCATGTAGGTAGGTACTTTGTGAACGAAATAAAAAAACATTTGTTATTTGTAAATGAATTAGGTATAATATACCTACATACATCGAAAAAACTCAATAAGAAAATTAATTAAGGTGGGTGTATAGGCCAACAGCCTTGAGGATTCGGGCGGAGTCAAAATTTTTCCCCGCGCCAACCGCATACCCCCGCTACATTTTTACGCACGCAGACCGTGGCCTTCGTTCATGGCAAGCGGTCGCGCATCGCGATGTCGAAATAAGGACTTACCTACTGCTACATCATAATATGCTAAAACAATTCTACCTATTATTAGATATTGGTGTTAGGTGTGCCGGTTTCTCGCGTAGGTAGGTGCCACTTGAGAACACTACACTATAGAATTTTACTCAGCTTGTAATATCAACAGAGGTTCCTATTTTGCACAGATTTTATATACCTATGTATACAAAAATATAAATAAAGATGGATAATAATAATAATGCTGGACAATTCACACAGCATTATCTAGCCCCAAGGTAAGCAGAGCTTGTGTTATGGGTACTAGATAACTGATATTATACGTAATATTATACATTACATAGATAGATATTTTTTATTATACATAGAAAACACCCAGACCAACGGAACAAATTTCTGCAGATCGTACACAAATTAGTTCCGAGGCGGGGATCGAACCCGCAACCTCTTGCGTCGCAGGCAGACTCTCGCCCGCTGCGCCACTGAGGTCGTCGTCGATTACCATTGACTCACTGATTGACATAATTGTTCTCCTTGATGGTGGATGGGGAGGTATACTTTATATTTTGCGGAAACGTGTAGAGGGGGACCTCGGGAAATTTCCGACTTTTTCAGATTTGCTCCCCCATCTGCCCCCCCCCCCCACATGGTGTCTCGGAAACTGAACGAGGTGTATATTAAGGGGGCAAATAGTATTTATCAAAGTAAAAATTATGAACCCCATCCCCCATCCAAAAAATCTAATATGGTATAGGTAAAAATTAAAAATAAATAGTGAAGTGACATAATCGATATATTCCCGTTGTCCTCTTTGACGCTGTCCCGTTATGAGGACAACGGGAAGTCAAAATTTCCTTCCCGTTGTCCCCATGGACGTTTTCTCGTCATGGGGACAGCAGGAAGTCATAAATTTCCTTACCGTTGTCCCCATTGACGGTTTCCCGTTATGGGCCAAAGAGAACTAATAAAATATCCTTATTTTTATCTCCATTGATGTAAGCATAGTTTATATACATACAAATGAAATAATTGATATAAGCGTAGTTAGAGTTTAACCAAATGACAAAAAATCGATTTAAAAAGCTACACAGATTACAAAACCTCACTGTAATTTTTTTGGATCATATAAACAACATTGTATATTTACATAACAACATAACAATAAATAATTTATATCACACAATCAGCATTGACGACCTCAGTGGCGCAGCGGGCGAGAGTCTGTCTGCGACGCAAGAGGTTGCGGGTTCGATCCCCGCCTCTGAACAAATTTGTGTACGATCTGCAGAAATTTGTTCCGTTGGTCTGGGTGTTTTCTATGTAATTATAATAAAAAATATCTATCTATGTAATGTATAATATTACGTATATCAGTTATCTAGTACCCATAACACAAGCTCTGCTTACCTTGGGGCTAGATAATGCTGTGTGAATTGTCCATCATTATTATTGCTAGATTTATAGGTATGTATAAATTAATTATTGTGATGTTATGGTTAAAAACAAGTAGGTATTACTTACATAGTTAACACCGCACCGATAAGTAAAATCCCATTTTTTTTTAATTTCCTTATATTTTTGAGTAAATAATACAGAAAAGATATTATTTGTATCTAGTACATATAAAAAGATAAATAAAAAAACTCACAAAGCTAAAGAACTTATAAAAACACAACTACATTATTAATTATATCACAGAATCAACATAATACCTAAATGAAAACACTTATTATGCATAAATAATTTTAAAAAAAATATTGTGTCGCCATTAAGCCAATGAGAACTTTGTTAAAACAATGGTATCTGTACGCTTTTATTCCACCGCCGGCGCATCCTTTTTAAGGACATTTTGAAATAATTAACTACATTAATAATATGTAGTAGAGATGTAACGAATATTCGCATCCGCATTCGCATTCGCGAATATTCGCAGGATTTTCAATATTCGCATTCGCATTCGCCAAAATCTATGCGAATATTTGGCGAATGTTGATGGGGCAAAACTTATCTAGTATATTTAAAACAAGATTCGCCAAGTGCGAGTGTAACTCGCGCGCCGAGGGTTTCAAACATTTGCCAATTATTTGGACAATCAATTTTCTGAAATATTTTAAAAAGTATGAAACTTACAGAAATTTCAAAAAGTGTTTTGAAATGGTCAAAACGATACCTTTCATTTGATACCCCACATGGGTAGGTACCCCTTTTTGAAAAAAAATCCCCTTTTTTGACCATTTTTCAAAAACTATTATTATTACAGACTTTTCTATATTTTTCCTGTAAAATATAGATTGATAATATCTACAAACGCCTAATACATTGTACATGGATTGGTCATCAATCTTCGGAGCTAGGGGGGGGAGAATGGTCAATTTTCCGTCTTTTTTTGAAATATTTCAAAAAGTATGAAACATACAGAAATTTTAAAAAGTGTTTTGAAATGTACAAAACGATACCTTTCATTTGAAACCACATTTGCTTTCCTAGGTCTCTTTTGAAATTTCAACATCAAAATTTGTACTGAAAATATTCATTTTCATTTTTTTCTTAAAATCAGTAATGGCGCACGAAATGTATCATTATTTCAAATTTCAAGTTAATAGCTGCAGTAGTTACTGAGATATTCAAGAAAGAGCGGGGACGGACAGAGCGAGACCATAAGGGTTTCAAAACCGATCTTTGAAACCCTAAAAACTGTTCTCTTTTACATGCGGAATTATAAAAAAAAACTCTGCACTGCACTCGTAAATAGGGATGATGACAGTAACAAAAAGCATCAAGTTAGGCCACAGAAATGATGACTTCAGACTGGCCTTTACTTTATCTGCTTGTTTTCCTATTGGTACCACGGGTCAAGTCTGTCTGAAGTCACCGGCTAGAAGAAATGTAATGCCATCCATAAAACGATTAGGATTGTCTCGTAGGTCCTGTAAACTCCTATTTAGTGCCTCTATTCCTCCTTTGTGAGCCATATTGAACTCATACCAAATAATTATTTTAGCATCACGAATCACCTTTGCCACATCGCTTTGTTTTGATGTTGCAAATTGCCGACTCACAATGATTCAGATTATAGGGTAATTTGAAAGCATAGTGAGAAAAATATTATTTTTCTCACTCTGCTTTCAAATTACCCCTGATGGTGTATTATATATATACACAAAAGCGTTGAAAATGCATCTGCACGCAAGTTTTGATATAGATGCATCGGTATATTGAATCCTAAATTGAGAATTTTAAAGTTAGGCCACAGAAATGACGACTTCAGACTGGCCTTTACTTTATCTGCTCGTTTTCCTATTGGTACCACGGGTCAAGTCTGTCTGAAGTCACCGGCTAGAAGAAATGTAACGCCATCCATAAAACAATTAGGATTGTCTCGTAGGTCCTGTAAACTCCTATTTAGTGCCTCTATTCCTCCTTTGTGAGCCATAGTGAACTCATATCATACCAAATAATTATTTTAGCATCACGAATCACCTTTGCCACATCGCTTTGTTTTGATGTTGCAAATTTCCGACTCACAATGATTCAGATTATAGGGTAATTTGAAAGCATATTGAGAAAAATATTATTTTTCTCACTATGCTTTCAAATTTCCAAAAATCCGTTCTTAGCGGATGCCTACGTCATAAAAGAAACCTCCATGCAAAATTTCAGACTCATAGCTCTTCTAGTTCCTGAGATTACTTGATAAGTTAGTAATTGGCCTGACTTTGAGTCCACCCACACCCCGGACCTTTAGGGTGTGAATTTCAAAAAACACTGAAACACGTATCTGTTTCTATACGCTCCAAATTTTGACGGCCCAAAAGTTACGGTTCTGCAGTTATTATAAAAATGATTATTGACCCCATTTTAACCACCTTAGAATAAGAATTATCAAAAATCCGTTCTTAGCGTGCCTACGTCCTAAAAGGAATCTCCATGCAAAATTTCAGCTTCGTAGCTCTTGTAGTTTCAGAGATTTCTTGATATGTCACCCTGTTTTCTCTTCTCCTTAATATAATTATATAGATTATACCAGTACAAATTCCTTTTAACATCACTCGATGTAACTATTTCATTGAGTTTCACTGTCCACGTTAACAGGTAAACCGTCAATGGGGACAACAGGCATACATTTTAGTTATTTTATCGAGTTCCGATGTCCCCATTAACAGGTAAACCGTCAATGGGGACAACGGGCATAAATTTTAATTAACTTTCGTTGTCCCCATTATTGGGGACGGAGTCAGTGGGGACAACGGGAATACATCCGAAATGTATCTTTTTTGATTTGATGGGTGAGTTCTTTTAGGGATTGATTCATTATGGAAGAATTAGTGTTCTGCATGTAGCAACATCATTTCGGGTTATGATTATGACCTAAGCCTATAATCAAGTGTTGATGTATGTTGTATGTGTTATGCCTGGTGTTGTGCATCGAATCTGAAGTCGACAGATTTGGTAACGAAACCAAAAAAGTAAGGTTGGTAATGTTCTGCTCGGTTGTTTATCGTTAGAATGGGGGGCCCGGAGAAGGAAGGTCGTCGGCGGAGTGACGTAGTCCGACTCTGCGGTCATCGACCTTAGCGCGTACACTGTACTTACTGTCTGTAGGTACTGCCCAGCCCACTAGTAGGTACCCAGACATATTATACACTAGCCAATATTGATGTAGAATGTTTGTAGGTACACAAACGGCCCCTAAAATTCACTTTGTTGCCGCGTCTTTTTACACGAAATTTACAACATTCGACTTTCTAAAATTTGCTAGTAAGTAGGAAGGTAGGTAGGTAGAATATAGGTACTTATTCGATTTATTTTTTATTTTTATACATAGGTACTTCTATGAACGAAAGATGATATGAGAGACTTACGGGGCGATAAAACTCCTAAAATACGACTAAATAATAAATATAGACAAGAAACATTTATAATAATCATTTAGAATTAGATGTAAGTAAGTGTAGATATTAGTTTTATACGTGTACCTATATACGTACTAGTTGTAATTGTTCTACGTAATAAATATTTCACAATTTACGGCAAGCTCACGCAAATATCACCCTTTTATTCGTGGCATGGCATGGTCATCTTTTTTCAAATCTATAAACGCTATATTTTTATGTCACGTTACTAGAAAATAATTATAATATTTTAGTAAGATCACGAGCAGCATAGGTCCGTCGTCCAGGAAAGCCTGAGCGGCACTGACGGCTCGTCCCTCGCACCGCGCAAGGGCCCCGCAGATACTCGGAACTTAAAGTCGTAAGCGCCAAATACATTTCTTCTAATTAAAAGAAAACTGTTCTAGTAATCAAAAAATTATTTTGGCGAATCTGTTACCCTTCTTTTGCTTTATTTTTCAATATAAAAATCAAGTCAGTAATTCATATTGATTCGGAGGAGAAGGAAAATTTGTGTCAAAATTGAGATATTTTAGATGTTTTTTTTCTTCAAACACATGCAAATAATCAAAAATCTATCTTGGCGCTTTTGTACAGAATGAAATGTAATATTAGGTGTAGGAGTCTAAGAATCCTAGGTTTCATATTTGAAGAGGAGTAGGATCTCAAATATCATGAAAATGTTGATTTTTTCGAAAGACCGGCCTTAATAGTAATTATAGGACTTCAGTTGAAGGCCAATATAAATTATCAAAATCTGAAATAAATCGATTTATATCAACTTTTGCGTCAATTGCCAGCACTCCAACCATAATGGTTATTCATCACAATGGGTAGTCATTCGAAACTTCTCGTTTTATTGCCGTGAATAAATCAACTTTTATCAAATAAAACGAAGCCCGTTCAAACACAGACTTTTTGTTTAGGTATCTATATCTATTAGGTATCGTTGCGAAAGATAGAATATAATAGGTAAGCCTATGGTATGGATGCACCCCCTGTCAATATCCCGTCAAAATATTTATAAAAACTTGTTGTACACTCATAAAAATATCAAAACTTCCCTAAAAATAGCGATATACATAATTATTAATACTAGAAATAAACACAAACTCGCTGTGCCCACAACCAGGCTTCACAATGTTAATGTATATATAAGCTTCCTACACCAAAACTCTTAGTGAGTTGGAAAATCTATCAGTAAATATATCCTAACATATTGCCAAAACCTTTCTATGCAAAAAGGCTTTCTACAAAATATCAGATTATCTAGAAGATAAAAAAGTTTGGGACAGGTTTTATTTCAACTCGAAAGATAATAACTAACAGGCTTCGTCGCTTCTTTACTTTAGTCTACATTCCGAAGAGACAAAAATAAAATATTACCTTATTTCCGTGTCCGTGTTTTATTTTAAGAATTTGTAGTTTTCTAAGTGTACCTTTTTGTATTTGTGAAAATAAAGCATTTTTGATTGATTAAAACTTTGAAAACTATCATGGTTATTAACATGAAAGTCATTTATAACGGGATATTTACCATGATTCGATTTTTGAGTTTTCCAATATTTCGGCACAGTTCGCGCCATCAAAACTCAAAAATCGAATCATGGTAAATATCCCGTTACAAATGACTTTAATTTTTGATTGATTGATTGGACCCAAAGATCCTAGGATCCTACGTTCCTAGAATCTTTGATTGGACCTTATTGACACTGAATAACTGCTTATATACAGGGTTTACCAAGGCCACAACGAAAACAAGGGGACGTGGTGCAGTACTTCAAAACGAAACCAATAAAAACCGCTGGCCGAAAAAACAATTGTAGCCGGAGGTATTATTTTTAAAGATTTAAATTTGTTTTACTAGCCAGCAATGTACACGTAGGTTGGTAGAGTGCGGCCTCTGTCGCTATCCGCGCTCGCTCGGATAAAATGCAATCAATGCTGGTTCGCATTGTGTTTTTAATTTTTGCTCATTTAAATTAGATAATTAGGTAGATATATTCTTATAGTCTGGGTATGTCAGTACCTAGAAAAAGAATAATAAGGACGTTGAGGGGTCAACATATTTTAGCAGATTTTTTTTCGCTTAATATTGTGAAAATCATGGTCTCATTGTCTCCCAAATTTTTCGGTAGTAGTCTTGACACACCCTGCATAGATTCAAACAATAACTTGTACTTCGGCACTTTTTCTACAAAAATTAAGACACAAGAAAGGTAGTAGGTAGTTCGTATGAGTATAACTTAATCACAAAGCCCAAGTGCTAGATTCCAATAATTATAAAAGATCTAATAACACACTCTTCTAAAGATACAATCAGCTGATTCTGTAGACACTGTAGACTCTACAGTGTCAGATACAGATAGCTCTACAATGGTAGTGATTCTGTTAGCACAAAACCTAAACTAAACAGCCTAAAGCCGTCTCTTTTTTTTCAATTTTTTTTTAAATTTAGATTAGGTTTTGTACTAACAGAATCACTACCATTGTAGAGCTATTGAAAGCTCCACAGTTTCCTAAAAAATCATAATAAAATAGGTCGCATAACTACAATGATCATACGACATACGCAAATTAATAATAACTGAGATTTTACGAAAAAGGTCAAGCTAGGTGGGAACCTATTTGTGTTCTAAGCATCTGGCTCATACTGATAACGTTGAGCGTACCTACACGTTAGTTTAGCTAAATCCGACATGAAAACACAAATGTTTTTGTTGCCTTAAAAGCCTCGCTCAGCTGAGCTGGTTCAGCAAATGTAACAGAATTAAGAGCCATTAATTCTATAAGCCCGGTTCACAATAAAAGCTTCTATTCGCCATACGTAATCCGTTTCGGCAGTGCCGTCTCACGATAGGCCTAAAACTGTGCAATATGAGCCACACAAACGTAGCTTAGGCACGTGTGTTGTTGGCACGTATAGGTATTATATTATATATATATATTTCGTATTGAGCATCATCATCAGCCTATATTCCACTGCTGGACATAATATGCATCCCCTAATAAGCGCCATAGAACCCTGTCTTCAAATTGCCGCATCCAGCATCTGCCGGTAGTATTTCGCAGGACGTCATCTCACCTGACCGGAGGGTGTCTTAAAAAAGTTTGTCGAGTCGCGGTTTCCACTTCATAATAATTTTACCCGTATTTAGTATAGGTATCTGCTACTAATACTACTAAGGTATACATAAATGAACATAACAAATACCAAATGCTGGACAATTCACACAGCATCATCTAACCCCAAGTTAAGCAGAGCTTTGAGCTAGATGATACAAAAGTAAGTAGTAAATCGGTATATTTGGGGAAGGATTATGTCCAGCGGTGGACTGCTTAAGCCTGGTACCTATAATGATGACGAAGAAGTAAATAGCTAGAACTGGATTATGTCAACTAGTGATTTATCAAAGGATCACAAAATGTACTCGAACGTAACATGCTATGACCCCAATTTATATTAAAACCTTCGTCTAGGGAACTACGTGAAGCAAAGTAATTTTGATTGCACATCATGGCTCAATATAAGTGGATCGTTCTAAGAAGCTGATAGCATGATGCAGATATTATTATGATGTTTTGATTTATGAAACAGTTTACAACATAGGTAGTTTCTATACCCAGGGCTTCACATGCGCTACATCTATCCGTATGAAAAGTAACTAAACTATAATTTCTAATTTATGTTCTTCGTATGACCAAATTATTTTGTGTGTCTCATCTAAAACATTTCTCTCCTTCCCACCAAACCTTAGTATTTTATACACGAGGCGTGGCTGTGTTTTTAGGTGTTTCTATGTAACTATAGCAATTTCGATAAATGAGGTATCAAAGACTGGACTGGTCTCCTTTATAAATAAATAAATAATGCTGGAAAATTCACACAGCATTATCTAGCCCCAAGCTAAGCAGAGCTATGGTCATGGTTCCTAACAAAATTTTGTAAACTTTCGGTCTCTTATTTAATAAAAAGAAAACGAATACCGAGTCGGTTTTTTTATAGTTTTCAGTTAATCTCTTGAGTCATCGGACTAGCGTCGACAGGCCAGCATCGGACGATTCGCACTTACTGCATCAAACAGATTTGAGTAATCTGTTTGGTTTGCCATAGAAGTACCTACGTCCACTGATCCTCACCGTGTGGTGAGGATCAGTGGATCAGTGGAGTAGACGCAGATGTGTCTACTCCGTTGCAATGCCGGCGATTAGTTTAATACGAATGATGTCATTTGGATTACTGATCAGAGGAGGCACTTGCACGCCCGCGCCCTCCGCCTTTCCTCCCCTTGTGCGCTCCGCGCCGCATCGCCGGGTTGTCATTCTCCCTCGTAAAAAAATTATAAGCTTGCTACGAAAATCCGGATTTAGATGTTGAAAATCTGTTTGCAATAGGCGGTCGCATCGGCAATCCGGTTGCTGTGCACCCTGCATTAGTTTCAAAAATCCGTCTGATGCGATTAACGCGGAGTATCCGATGCCGGCTTGTCGACGCTAGCCTTAAGATAACATAGCAATAAATTTTTTCACGTTTATTTATTCAAAAATAAAGTGGTTATATATATAGCCTATAATCTAAGCCAAAGCACTAACTACATTATTACGACCATAGATTAGGTAGGACTCATCATTTATTAAAAGTACGTTAAAAAAAATTATGAAAAACATTACATGAAAAATAAAGTAGAAATTAAATTTAAATAAACAAATAATGAAATTAGTATTTCCGGTGAAGGTAAGTTGTAGTTAAAATTTTGGTACATGCGTCAAACTACAATATCCACGGAAACGCCTGGAAACCATAAATCTTGGATAAACTTAACTCCGAAACTTCGTCGATAAACAAAAGCCGCTGACTCCGCTCTGCTTTCAACCCAGTACTGAGTGCTATTTGCTTAGTAAGTAATTGTTTCTTTATTGAAGTTTCTACCGTTATAAATTATTAACTTATATGAGCAGCTCGTGCCTTCTAATTCTAACAGATTTCATTATTATATGACCTTCTTGTGGTCCGTGGAAAGTCGTATACAGACTTGTGTTTGTAACAAGAATGTTGTGAGTGGACAATGGCGCTAAATATATAAAAACTTTACCACTGCTATAATACAGGCTCAAAAAGATGCATAGCAAAATATGGCTTTTTTATACCACCAAGGTGGCAAACAAGAATCATCGTTTTTCATCTTAAGGGGCCATTTTGTGAAAAGGATAGACATAGGATTTCGCTTTCATAGGAGCGGAACAGAGCAGAACGCGTCTGCAAAAATCACGTGCATAAATCAAGATTTCTTCTAATTAAAAGATAACGGTTCAAGTAATAAATATTTATTTTGGCGAATCTGTTACCCTGCCTTTGTTTTATTTTGCAATATAAAAACTATTTTTCAATATAAAAATATTTGATACTACATATTTTTCATCAAACTTACTTCACAAAACATCAACCCCAATCTAAGCTGAGCTTGGGGCTAGACGATGGAATAGTTAATAATAAATCGGTAGATTTGGGGAAAGGTTATGTCCAGCGGTGGACGTCTTACGATGGCCCCACCATGATGTCCTAATGAGATAAAATAAAATATAAAAAGAATGTATATTTAATAAGAGTAATATTATATATGTATGTATAAAATATACCACGCCTCAGTACCTTGAACCGCCAAAATTTTTACAAAATAAGAAAAATTCCAAAGTTGCCGCTTTTGGGATTTTCACGCCAATAAGTAGGTTTATTACGATTTGATGCTAGCGGGCATGGTTCTTTTAACTTTAATTTTAGACTAACTGCTTTGCATGATTGGATGGGAAGGGAATCCCCAAACTCTCATCAACTCCAGGGTTTGTTATGCAAAAAGTTAAACTTTTTTGAATTCGGTGTTCTAACTACGAGTTTTTCTGAATTTGGCGTTGTATCAAAAGGGAATTAATACAGGGCGCAAACTGTCCCGTATAAATTTATGATCAACAACCGTGCGGAGCATTCGCGCTGTAAAATTTTGCTGAGAAATACATTTCATGACCCAATATTTATGGTTCGACTCGACACTTCAAGGTTGATTTACTAGGCGGAAGATAAGTACGGAAATTCGGGTCTGTAAGGGATGATGTAGTATAATACTGTAATATACGGACAAAGCAGATTGTACAAAACGACACAACTCGCTTACTAACAAACTTTTAGTTTTTTAACTTGTTACAAAATTTTCTAGCTCAACATTTTCAATGTCCGCAAGAAAGCTGTTTTAAGAACTACAACATAAGTGCCGAAAACTATACCAATATAATATCGTTTTGAAAAATTGTTTTCTAACCTAGCTATGAAATTCATTAGGCCAATTTCAGTCTGCGAATTTACCCAACAACTTGAAGCCTTATAATTTTTTGTAATCAAAGTTACGAAACAAATTGGTCAAAACATCTAACTGGGGCATCCAACTTTCCGCTCCATTTGAAAAGGGGGGCGGTACCGTCCTTGTTGCTAGAAATGAGAAACTGCCTGCGTATATCACTATGACGTGATGTTATCGCATCGAAGGGTGTATTTGTACACGCATTTTTCTTGGAAATTCAAAATTACTCTTATCATAGACAAACAAATCTTCTCATCATCAGCCTATATTAGTCCACGGCTGGACATAGGCCTCCCCAAACGGGCGCCATAGCTTGCCTCATCCACCATCTGCCATCAGTCTTTCGCAAATCGTCGTCCCACTTGGTCGGACGGCGTCCAACACATTTGTGGAGTCGCGCTCTCCGCTCAAGAACACGTTTACCCCAGCAGTTATAGATAACGAAAATTTAGACAAGTACCGACTATTTATCTAAATTCTCGTTATCTGTTGGCGGTTTCTTGCCAAGCTTTTCTGTTATCGAAAACATGATAACGTGCAACATGCAACGATGGCCGCAGAGCTAATATATAAGTGCAAAAATATATACTATAGCCACCGTCTATGGCAGCTTGCTATACCTTAATATATAGCTTACTATATTTATTACAGCTCCGTCTGTTGCGGGCTTTATGATCCGAACTAAACCAAAATGACAAGTGACGAGGCGAAATAAGCGCTAAGTGCATTTCCACGCTAGGGTAACCACCGAGATCCCCCGGTAAGCAAGTTTTCCCGTAGATCTTTATTTACTTCAGATGTAAACAGGTCCTACGTACCGAAACTGGCTTATTACGGAGCACTCAGTATTAATCCGTTTACGATATAAAGTAAGTACCTCTAAGAACAAAAAGGTAAAGCCGCATATAACAACAGCGCTAATAATTCATAGATGTAAAGGTTTTAGATACCTAGATCTTAGAGTAAATAATATATCATAATGCTACGTAGAACAAGGTAATATTTAAATAAATGATGGTATTGATTCTGTTGGCACAAAACCTAAACTAAATTAGCGTAAAAATGTTGCTGTCGCATTTCTTTCAATCGAAAAAAAAGAGACGGCAACAATTTTAGGCTAGTTTAGTTTAGGTTTTGTGCCAACAGAATCACTAACGATGTCTTATTATAAGAGGATCAATGTTTGCGGATTGCGGCGTGGGGCTCACGAGATGACTGAAGTGCATTTTGAAATAGTATTTGTTCTGAATTAGTATTTATAGGTACAGTCAGCGTCAAATTGAAATAAGCGTGAAGAGTAGTCAAAATGATCTGAAAAACATAAAAGCAATTTGATATACGCAATTCGAATGATCATATTGTTGTAAGCACCCAAGGTGTTCAAAACATCTCAATACTCATTGTTTCATATTTATATGAGCAGTCAGAGTGATCAAAATTATCTTAGCAAACAAAGCTTTCAAAGTTATCTATAAATGATCTAGCCAGTACGACAGGCGGAATAATATTGGCACAAAACTTCATAGAATAACCCACTTATGCGCACGAAAACCATTATTTGCTCTTCATTTGTTTTGACATGAATATGTGAAATGTACCAAATGCTTTGTGACAATATTGCGTAAAACCAACTATAGCCCGAATATTGCTACCCGTGAAAACCTTCGATAAGCTTTCTGGTATCTATCAATTTCTAACTCTGTGTATAAAAATTTCTGGTATTCCATCAAATAAAGAAATAAATATTGTGATACCTCTTTATCGAACCGAATCCTTGTTTATGTAGAGATGCAATCAAGGAATAGTCAAAGATCTATAAAAAAAAATAATGCTTTATAAATATATAGTATATTATACTAACTTTCTTGATAATAATAGAATTTAAGGTCTATTGATTTTGTTTTAACAATAATTAAAACAATAAAAAATAAAGTATTTGGTAGGTACAGCTGTGGTAACAAAACAGCGTGAGCAACTAGGAAACAAGAAATTTAAAAGTTTTGATTCAAAATAAATTGGACCGGGAATTCAAAACTTTTATAAAATTGGCAAAACACAGTATCCCAGTGAACTAAATTATTTTCTTAAAACAAAGCTTTGACAAAGTTGTAAAGTAGATACAGAAGAACTACCAATTTAATGTCCAAGACGAAAGCTATTGATGTAGAGCTGCAGTAAATTCTGGCAAACTGCCATTATGGGTCTGGAACTATTTTACAACATTTGTGAGATAAAACTTGCAGCTTGCCCAGTAACGTGATAACAAATTACAGTCTTTTACTCAACATCGATGGACCATTAAAACTAAAGTACCCACTGAAGATACTTTGCGACTTTTTTCTAGATAGACAATGCCAATTCTGTTTTTATTAGTTGCGCCGTTTTAGTACATAGTTAAATAACAAAAAACTCACAGTAATAGTGAAATGAAATTTATATTTTACGGGGTTATCTTGTTAACGAAAATATAAAATTTAAAGGTTTATTTAACAAAGGCAAAAAGTATTTGGCAGATGTTGGATGAGGCAAGCTGAAGACAGGGCGCTATGGCGCTCATTAGAGGAGGCCTATATCCAGCAGTGGACTAATTTAGGCTGATGATGATGATGATGAAATAGTATTTATGTCCTATCCTCATAATAACCGTCTAACTCAATTATAGAGATTAAAAACCCCTATTCGCTGATCCCTTAATACACGAGATAAACCCTAATAGCCTAATTAATCAGCAGGCCGAGCAGGCACATTATTGCACGTTATAAGAGTAATTAAACTATTACAAAATCTAAAGTGGTCCTAATTAAGCCACGGAATTAAAAAGACATATCTCTGATATCCTAACGGCACTAATGGAGCTCATTAGGGGAGGCCTATGGACAGCAGTGGACTAGTAGGTATTTATTTATGTATTTTATCGTATTTTGTTCTCCAAATATGATAAAATAAATAAATACAGTTGTAAACTCTATTTATATAAACTTACACGATAACTTTAACCATTAATGTGTAATCCATATAATAGCTAAACAAGATCCGCCAAGTGCGAGTGTAACTCGCGCGCCGAGGGTTTCAAACATTTGCCAATAATTTGGACAATCAATTTTCTGAAATATTTTAAAAAGTACGAAACTTACAGAAATTTCAAAATGTGTTTTAAAAATGCCAAAACGATACCTTTCATTTGATACCCCACATGGGGAGGTACCCTCCCTTTTGAAAAAAAAATCCCCTCCTTTTTGACCATTTTTCAAAAACTATTATTATTACAGACTTCTCTATATTTTTCCTGTAAAATATAGATCGATATCTGCAAACGCCTTATACATTGTACATGGATCGGTCTGCAATCTTCGGAGATAGGGAGGGGGAATGGTCAATTTTTCGACTTTTTTTGAAATATTTCAAAAAGTATGAAACTTACAGAAATTTCAAAAAATGTTTTGAAATGTACAAAATGATACCTTTCATTTGATACCCCATTTGCCTTCCTAAGTCTCTTTTGAAATTTCAACATCAAAATTTGTACTGAAATTATTCATTTTCATTTTTCATTTATTTATATATTTTTTCTTGAAATCAGTAATGGCGCACGAAATGTATCATTATTTTAAATTTCAAGTTAATAGCTGCAGTAGTTACTGAGATATTCAAGAAAGAGCGGGGACGGACAGAGCGAGACCATATAAGGGTTTCAAAACTGATGTTTGAAACCCTAAAAACTGTTTGAAGAAAAATGGAGGCACAGCTCTCTCTTGGTAACAATAGTAATTAAAATTATGGTAGTACCTATAGTCGACGACCTATAGACGACCTCAGTGGCGCAGCGGGCGAGAGTCTGCCTGCGACGCAAGAGGTTGCGGGTTCGATCCCCCCCCGCCTCGGAACAAATTTGTGTACGATCTGCAGAAATTTGTTCCGTTGGTCTGGGTGTTTTCTATGTATAATAAAAAATATCTATCTATGTAATGTATAATTTACATATATCAGTTATCTAGTACCCATAACACAAGCTCTGCTTACCTTGGGGCTAGATAATGCTGTGTGAATTGTCCAGCATTATTTATTTATTTATTATTTATAGGCTGATGATGATGATGACGATATCCTAACTGTGGGAGTTTCTAGGATGATATCTCGCTTGTCTGAAATTTAGAAGCGGACGTCGAATGTACCAACATTTTGAGCTTTGGTTCGTGTTTTGGTACGCATGAACTTCGCAGATACTATGAACGCAAGCAGATAATAAAAACATTATTGCTTGTTTTTATCAACTGTACCAGTTAATATTGGATTTTTATCTTTTATCAGTCGAATAACGATTACCTACATATTTTTATCGGTCACCCCCTAAAGTGACCTCGTTGTACTTGCAAAAAAGTTGCGTTGTGATTGGAAAGCGGGCGGTTTATCAAAATGTACGGGTTGTACGTATTACCTTACGAAAAGGTACTTCCATTGATTTCGAGTCCTTCTTTCCATTTCGTGCCTTGTATCGCTTCTACCAGATCGAGAGAAACTATTGTACTAAGTGGGTATTATATTATGTATTTTTTATTTATTTGATACTGATATTTCGGACATTAGAATGGTCAATAAACTTAAAATAAATTTAAAATGTAGGTGTCCTTCTTTGTAGGAGAGTATTAAAGTAGGTAAATAAGGTTTGTCGGAAACAGCCCTTTCGTAAGTAAGCGAGAGTAGCTACAACTTGAGTTGTCTGGCCGTCCTTCGCAAATGCGGATGTAAAGAACTACAGCAAGATTCCAGTATCGACAGATTATAATAGTGTTATCAGCGAAGTTAATTGTATGAAGAAATAAAACGCAATCGCGCCAGCTCAGTTACCTACCTATATTGTATGTAAATATCTAGGTAGATAGGTGTCTACCAAATCACCAAAATTGATAAGTACCTAGCAATCAATAATAATAGTGCGTACGCGACTAGAGACATACACCGGGCAGCAGCGCGTCTTGCTGAACTGCGATCCCCAATCCGCATGCCCAGCGTTGGGATTATGGGCACTACCCCATGAGATAAAAAAGCCAAGGGGAGGCCTGCGTCCAGCAGTGGACTATTATAGGCTGTTGAGGTTGAGGTAGCAAAGGCTTTATCGAATAGAACAGACAATGCTCTGTTAGCTCCATAGGTACTATATCTAGGTAGTTGCTAGTTACAAAGCTTGTGCTGCCTAGTAGGTATGCTACAGTTCTAGTCCCCACTTAATATGGATGAAAGCTCAACTTGTAATTATTCCAGCGTTTGCTCTATTATAGTTGAGTTCATTAGAACGATTGTGCTGGCGATTTCGCATTCAGTTTGAGTCGAATTCGTTTAGAAATCAAATATAGGTAATCACATCTCATCCCGCATGCGAATCGGTAACCACCTATCTGCCTACATTTTCACCAACGAAAACAAAAAGAGGAGGTTCTCAGTTCAGTTGTATGTTTTTTATACATATATGCAACATGGGGTTCTATAAAAAGGGTCTTAGGGTCGGCAACGATTCTGATGTTACAAGCGTTCAGCCCTGTTCTTGAGTGGAGACCGCGAATCGGCAAATGTAGTGTAGGACGCCCTCCGACCAGGTGGGATGACGATTTGCGAAAGACTGCTGGCAGATGCTGGATGCGGCAAGCTGAAGACAGGGCGCTATGGCGCTCATTAGGGGAGGCCTATGTCCAGCTGTGGACCAGAATAGGCCGATGATGAAGCGTTCAGCCCATAGGCTGCGGAAACCGCTTTCCATCAAGTGGGGCACACGCCTGTTTGCCCTTGGACCCCCAAGGGCAATAAAAAGATATTCGATATCGATGAAAAATTCGGTGATACAGTCAACTGAAGCAGCTGACACAAGCAAGAAGCGGTTACAACACTATATCTACCTCAATAACATCTAAAACTGGACACCCTAACTTTAGAACAAACAGAGCTTTACCCTTAACATTACGAGGACAGCAAGTAAAAGTGATATATTTTAGATTTTTATTAGTTCAGCAACAGGTAAGCCGTGATTGATCACCGCACCGGAAGTAATGTGCAGGGAGCATTCATTAATCACAGACGGTCGGACGTCGACGGCCGACACGACACACTCCGCTGTCCGACAAGGTCAATGCAATGGTAAAAGGCCAAACCTATATGCTACTATATGTCTGGAAAGTCTGGAATGTGACGTGTGTGAAGTGTTAGGAACAGAGAATTATTTGTATATTAGGGAAAAGTTTATGTCGATGAAGAGAGTTTTGGTAATGAAAGACTTGACGGGATGGACTGCCCGACATATGCCAAGCAATTAGTTTTTAAGTTCCTTGTACTTTCTAAGAGTTTTGATGGTAATAAACGGTTTACATCATTTTAATTACAATTACACGTGCCTTGTGGTTTTTTTCACCACCCTAACTCTTCCCGTGGGTGTCGTAGGAGGCGAGTAAGGGACACACAACAGGGGGCGGGCAGCAGCGCCTCTTGCAGATGAATCTACCACCGAACTGCGATCGGCCTATTACGGCCATTACCCCCCATCAGATAAAAGCCAATATTGGCGCTTATCAGGGGGAGGCCTCAAGATTGAGAGAATTACACTTTAATATTTTTTGGGACATTATAAAATTTCGTACAGAACTTTAGTAACATCATCGCATTAGATAGTCCATCGCCGCAGGTGCGCACTACTGAAAACTGTTGTAAGGACACGTGTACATGTTACTGATAGAGATGTTGAAATTGTGATTAAAAGAATGAAGTCGTAAATTACCTGAGCACGGTGGTCTCGGTAGAGAGCACCTTCAGTATCCGGGCACTTGCCTTGCTTTTTAACCTGAGCTTTGGACAATCATATCTGCCCGTTGATCTTATTCAGACTGCTGTCGTGCCGGTTATTAAAAACAGGACGGAGACGCCTCTGACAAATCCAATTATAACCGATTTGGCTGGCGACTATTAGTACTAAAGTGTAAGACGGATTGCTTGATAAACATTTTAAAACACGCTTGCATTTGAATGACGCGCAGTTCGGATTCAAACCCAGGCTGTCGACAGAATAGGTAAGTCGGCAAATTTTTTGTATATCCAGCACACTATACTAATACACTACAAAAAAAACACATGTCTACGCTTGTTTCTTGGACTTGTCTAAGGCTTAGTTTAATATAACATCCTACGGAAAAAATGTTTTATGACACAACCCTCCCAAACCATTTGCTAATTGTTTCTAAATAGTGGTATAGGAATACCAAAGAAATGTGTTTTGCTGGGCGGGCTAGTATTCTGAGGAGTATACACTCAGAGGTGGGGTAAGACAGGGGAGGATAACATCTCCAAAGCTCTTTAACCTCTACATAAATCGTTTAATTGAGGAGCTCAACAGAACTAATGTCGGATGCTCAATTAACGGTACTACAGTTAACAATATAAGCTATGCAGACGACATGGTTCTGTTGAGTCCCTCAATAAGTGCTCTCAGACGACTAGTGAATATCTGTGAAGAGTACACAGAGGCTCATGGGCTTAATAAAGTACAGCGGCGAAAAAAGAGAGGGTATGCAGTTAAGAGTGCGCCTAATGCAAAAAACAAGCAAATTGTGTATTTTAAACCCTTACATCTATGGTAACGAACTTAAATATTCTAATTAAAAAAATACGATAGGTAGGGGAAAAACCCATAGAAGTCGAGTAATCGAATAGAATTTTGAAAAATAGACTGGTTTCTTTACAAAAAATTATACAATAATCGCTTTTTAAAAAACTGTTTAAATTGAAATGCTCTAAAGTATCAGCGACAACACCATATTATTTTTTACGAATCACATAGCCAGACTACTGTTGTATTTAAGTAATCGTGTAGTTTTTCTATTGAATGCTTAAATTTTGAATCATTAATAGAAAAGAAGCAAAAACTTGATTTTTGCACTGACATTGCTTTACTCTGTCCCGCTCCTATGAACGCGAAATCCTATGCCTATCCTTTTCACAATTTTTTGCATTAGGCCCGCTCTTAAGAGTTTAGGCACTAAAACATATGCTGTGCCTCTTGGCCTGCTTACAGGCACTCCCCTAGTTTGGGTAAAATAGTTGAAGTACTTGGACCACTGGGTCACTGATGACCTGAATGGCGGCCCTGATATTGAGAGGGAACATAAAGCTCTATCAGTCGGATGCAATGTCTTGGCCTGTAGGTTTGCACGTTGTTCTAACTCAGTCAAGATGACATAGTCTATGACATTTTGTCAAAAAAATTATACGTGCAGCCTATAGATCCGATATTAGGTACGCAAAGGGCCTACAGTACATTACGGGTCTAGTTCAATAACGGGTTCAGGATGCTGATGGGCTCGCCGCGGTTCTTTAACGCATCAGGAATGTTAGGGATGCACGTGTTGATGACATGAACTCAATTGTTCGCAATAGGATCGCGTCCTTGATGCGCCAGCACTCAAAGTTTACCCTTAAACTGGTAGTTTTAGTTTCAATTCTGGCATCATGAGTCACTGGGTTGTAAATTCAACATCGGCCTCTCCCCCACTAGTAATATAACTGATGACACTTTAAATTTAATTTGTTTATTATATTAACATCTTTGTGACATCGTAATTGAAATTATTACATTGATTGCTGACTAACTGCTCTCAAGTTTAATAATGATACCCGAAAACCATATTTAATACTTTCATTGCCCTTGACGCGCATCTTTATGTTCCAGCTGGTAGAGCTTGCCACCAACCAGCCGGCGACGCGCCTGTACGGGTCGCACCGTAGAAGTAGGGTAGAGAATGGTTTAAACTTGAAAGGTGCAACGTGTTTAAACTGAAAAGGAAGAAGCAAAACAGACATAGTTTCATTCACTTTACCTATAGTAAAAAAAAAACTTTTTGGGTCCTCACTGTTGGTATCGCAGCTATTATGGCAATCTACGCGATTATCGCTTGTTGTGAAACATGCAAGCGTGGCACGATTTCTTTACGAGCGCAAAGTTTTCGGCACCATAACTTTTAAACAGCCAGCGGCTTGGCCATGCAACCAATTTCTTGACCAGATAAATTGCTTTCCATGGCACTATGATAACTATAATCATACCACAAAACACTGCAAAAACGCAAACACAAAATCGCAACGGGAAGAACAAAAAAGCAGATGTTTCTGTATCTATAGCAACTGTTTTTTTGGAAACACAAAACTTGCGTTGATTAATGGTACTTGGCAAGATAGTGTGAATTCACGGGAGACATCAGGGTAGCCTTATCTATCTTGAGGGTGAATAAAAACTTTATTTTCACACCGTAAAAGTCTGCGGAAATCTTTTTCCTTCTCAACAAAAGCGTAGTTTATGTTGTGTGTGCCATGAGTAACCTACTTACTAAGTTTATATCAAAATGAAATAGTTTTTCTTCATATTTGTTTGAATTCACCCTCGCAACCAAGCCGACAGTGTTTTCCAATAATATAATGGCCCAAAAGCAGCTTACCCGGAGAACATTATACATATAAATACATACATACATATAATGTGAACTACATTATGCTGCCAATCCTTTTCGAAAGTAGGTAAGGCTCTTTTCACCTTGGAACTGGGGCACCTCAAGTAGTCCTCAGTACAGAACGCAGGCAAAGCGGCTATTTAAGGTAAAGACTTTAAGCTAGCTTAGCTTTGGGTGTCCAATATTCTTTCTTTTTTCTTTAAATATTATTTGATTATACGTTGACATTTTAATGTTTGTACCAACCTTACTTTGTTTATAATTATTTATTAACAAAGAAAATTACAATCAATAGAATAAAATTAAATTAAAAATAGTATTTACAATTGAAACAATTAGGCTAACTTCAGGCTATTGCAAACAATTTACAGGTATTATTAGAAAGAAAGAAAGAAATTTATTCATAGCCACACACATGTTGAAAAAGGGATAAAAAAATATACATATTAATGAATAACATGAACCTTTGGGATTAGAATTTTAAACATATTATCATTATCTATTATTTATTATCTTAATTAACACTCTTGTTCAACATTACTCAACAAAATCATAGCAGAAAACACATACAACCAGAAATTCTAGAAAGCCTGTCGGAAAATCTCGTAAAAAAATTCAGCTTACGCAAACTTTCCTAGGAACCGACGTCTTACGTTGCCCCAACTAGTAAAAACAAGAACCGTAAAAAGCTACCCGCGCCCGCGAACGCTCCGTCAGATAAAGTTCACTGTAAAATCCGCCCTAGCCTCGCCGTATGGTTCCGCCCTAGCCTCGCCGGTTGGTTCCGCCCTAGCCTCGCTACTGAAGGAACTACTCGTCAACAATTCATATCCAGCACAGCGCCCGCTGAAACGATTTAATTGCGAAATAGCTTACTTGGTCTTTTGCTTACATTTGAATTTCCTTTGTTTTTCCAATCTCAGGAATATTGCATTCAGCCAATTTGAATGCTGCAGTTATTTTTAATTATTGAATCTGAAAAAAGAGTTAGAGGTCGAATTTTTTTATTATATTATCTTACGCATTTTTTTATTAGAGAGGAAGGTTGTAGGTTTTAAGGATAAAGTTCATACTCATAAAATTTTTGACAATTAATTATTAATTTGTTTTTTTAATAATTTATCGTAATGAGGCCGCTCACGAGACACACTCTTGCATTACGACTACAATTGACGTATACACACAATGCTTACATAACTAATAATTTATAACATTATTTATTTAATATTCTGAAAGGTGTTTTGCTTCTCATAGATTAAAGCAAAATCGGATATAGGCTATAGGTGATAGGTTGGTTATTACTTATTACTAATTACTTGGTTCCTTCTGATAGTTTTTTTTCATCGCTTGTGTAGTTTTCTTGTAAATAAGCAAAAACTCAATTTTTTCACAGTCGATGACTGGCTTTGATATGTTTTTTCATTTTGTAGTTGGTGTGATTTTTTACTTCTACAAAAAGGTTGTGTGTTTACATCAATTTCTGGGAGGGCGGGCGTTGTGCCCGGGCTCATTTTGTTGGATTTTATCAGAGACGGTTATGCGCCGAATTGTTACTAAAGATTTTCCTCTTCATATTTTAAAATGCATGCTAAGTCACCCCAAGCCAAGGTGTTTGCTGAACGATATTAAGAAGCAACATCCATTAGTTAATGGACGCAGGTTAATGGCGGCAAAGGGCACTTTGTATGGCAGCTCAGAACCTTTCAAGAACATTCGTTTATTGTGTTTATCTAAGCAGGGTAGTGTAGTGACTCAAAAGTTTGTCCATGCTTAGTTCGGATTCCATATTTAAAATGTTGAGCAAATAGTCAACCTCATTTTTAATTCTTTGCATTTTAAAATTTATCTTTTAAATCTCCGGTTAAATATATATTACTAGCGGTCTGTCCCAGCTTCGCACGGATAAATTCTATAGCAGGAAGAATTTTTCAAATCGGTCCAGTAGTTTTTAAGTTTATTCGTTACACACAAAAATACAAATCTTTCCTCTTTATAATATTAATGTAAATAATGACGAACAATGAAGCGCATCAGGCGAAAAAACAACCGTTTGCGACGCAGGAGGTTGTTGGTTCGATTCCCGCCTTGGTACAAATGGTGGTACCACAGATATCAGAAATGGTGGTACGATCTGCAAATTTTTGATCCAGGGGCATATTATTGTCTATTTACTGCATAATATTATATTAGCTTATAAGTTATCAGAACAGCATTATTTATTAAATAGGTACTTCTATATAGGTACTACTTTAGGTACCTAAATTTCAAATTATAGGGTCGTGATTTAGACCTAACTTATTAATTGTGTTTGGGTGCAAAATACTTCAAAAGTGATCGATACCACTCTCAGAATAAAGAATATCTTATTCCATTTATCCATTTAACTTACTCAAAGTCAATTTTCAATACCTTCTTAATATTCCAGAAAACATAACGTGAAACTTGGAGACGTCTATAATCATTAAAAGAGATGGAACCGAAGAGGTTCTGGATTTTGTTTTAAAAGTTCTCGGCTGTCATTTCAGATCGGAAATTATAAACGTGATACAATAAAAGCTTGGCAGTTGGTAAGTATAGAAAACTTGATAGGAGATAAAATTCTCGATGTTAGGTAAAGTATAAAGATATTGTTATGTACATAGAATAAACATAACTGCCAATTAGTTAGATGTTAATAATGTATCAATGAAAATATAGGCTTAGAATTTTCACCAACTCTTCCTGTGGGTGTCGTAAGAGGCGACTAAGGTACATACACCGGTGGGCGGGCAGCAGCGCCTCTTGCAGAATGAATCTACCACCGAATTGTGATCCCCAAGCCCATCGTGAGAATTATGGGTATTATCTGGCGATTATCAGGGGTAGGCCTGCGTCCAGCAGTGAACCTTTATAGGCTGTTGAGGTGAGGAGGAAAATATCTACCCGAACTCATCATCCGCAACCTGATTTTATCCACGGCTGGGTCCGCTCGACCTCCCGTAGTTTGTGCTATCTACCACCGTCCTGGTGCCATCCATCACAGTCCGTGCTAGGCGCCTCCATTGAAGGGTCAATGAAGGTAAAATTCCGGAATGTAACTTATTACAAAGTACACGCGTTTCAAATAGCTCATGTCCGGGATACCATTTGCCTTTCTGCCAAATTTAATTAACGCATTCACTGCCCAGTGTCGTTGGTGCGACCCGCAGGGGCTCACTGCCGCCGCCACACAGAGCTCCGGATCAAGGAGTCCGTGGTGGGCCATCAAAGTGTTAGTATATCGCATTCACTGCCGTAGTGCGATCCCAGGGGCATAAATTTTTCTCAATCATCTTTATCAAATATGCTTTGATAAAAATTCATAGGTTTTTTATTGGTTACAAGGCAGATACTATTTTATTTTCAGAAACAAACAGAAACAGTTTCAATTGCAACAATAATTGTTCAAATTACCATCTCTTTTCATAGTTTAAAAAAAACTCAAAACTATCAATCACTAGATTTTTGTTGTTGTCATCACCATACTAAATAGAAGAATACGCAGGGAACCTTTGGCTAATTTTTGCATATTTTTTTAACGATATGATTATTTATTATGTATTCTTAGAAGAAACAAAAGGCTTCATCCAGCCATATAATTGTATGTATGTAATTCTATCCCATGGGAACTGATTTATGGGATAAAAAGTAGCCTAGTATGTAATAGAGTCCACAGGTGATCGGAATGCTGGTTTTTATTTCGGTCAACGAATTAGCATTGCCATTCAACGTGGCAATGCTGCCAGCATTCTGGGCACTCTGCCTTCTGGTGACGGCTTAGATTTTTAGTAAATAGATGTAAGTGTAAATATTAGTTGTAATTATTTTTTATTGACATGGTGTTATGCCTAGTATGATACTCTCCATCCTTATAACTAACTTTATCCAAAAATCAAGTCGATTGGTTTCTTAGTTAGGGCGTGAAGTAAGGACAAACAAAGAAAAAACAAACAATCACACTATCGCATTTACAATATTAGTATGACTAGTATAATAGACATAGATTATTAGATAAAATCAATATACAGGATGTTCGGCAGACCGTGTGTCATATGGTAACTGGGGGTAGGTGGAACCAATTACAATAGCTCGGCGGCTTTTTTAACCCTGAAAAGTCGCTCGTTGTATAATATTATATTATTATATCTATCTAATTAAATATGGAATAATAATAAGTCCTTGAAGAACGGATAATTATTTTCATTATAAGAATCTTTAAAATAAACCTTGTGATTAATTTCCAACCTCGACTTGAAACGTCGCCAAACAAAACTGACATGAGTGTAATTAAATTCAAAGTCAGGAACGCACGAAACACTTTGAAACTATTCAAATCAACGCATAAGTGATTCCGTCCGGGCATAATATAAATAATGTATGAGATGGGGTACAATTTCTGAAATAATTATGTAAAACGTACGAACAATAGAACCTTACCTCCTTTAGGTTAGGGATCAATCTAAAAAGCAATCTCGCGCCGTCTTTTTGACTACGTAATCATGACGAAACAAAAATGATTACCTACGTACCTGCCCAAGAAGGAGGTCGAGGAGCTATCAATCGATCCAAATTTGAATCCTACCTTTCTTTTAAAATTAACGAAGTCTTTACGTGCAAAGGTAAGTACAGGGTGGCTTTAATAACCCATCATTCTTTTATAAATTAACTTTTTCTAATAACTGTTTCTTTGAATAACCCTTTGATCCTTTGTATAAGATTAGCGGTAGTTGGCAGCTTAGTAAATTTATTTTACTATCGGAATATTGAATAGGCTAAAATTTAATTGGATCGCCGAGCGTTTTCAATTTTGCATAGTAGATTAATCCAGCTGTTATAACTCCGAGCACACACAGCATAAACGAATTATTTTAATTAAAAATGTCTCCTAAAAGATACCTTAGTTCAGAATTTTTAGATATATTTTTATGTAATCTAGGGATCTTTTTATGTAAACCACACCTTTGGGTGCGTGTAATGCAAAAATACTAATTGAAAGAAAATAAGGGTAATACAAAGTTGCTTACCCCGCAGTAAAGACACGGAGCGTGTAAAATATTATAAGAGCAAAATGAGCCGAAATTCAAGTTAAACCTTGTTGAAATCAAATTACAACCCCACATCACACCCTGATTTAGATGGACGTACATGTAATTTAATTTACGAGCTGTCCTAAACCCCACGAACGTTTTATGCAAATTTACGCAAAACATGAAATTTTTAATTACGTTATCATATTATTCAGCGAATAAGTTTGGTTTTGATTAACCTGTATTATTCTAATTTAAATTTATAAGGCATCTGTTACTGATGTTCTGATGATTTAATTATCTTTTTGAAGAACACAGCCTTACATTCTTAAGGTTAAGGTTAGACGTGGGTCCGCGCTATATTAAAAAAATTCTGTGTGTTTCCATGAGTTTATAGAAAATGGTTTACGATTAATGGCAAATAATTTTACCGCTAGTTTTATTGCTTGTGGAAAGAAGATGAAACTAAAAACCACAAAAAAAATGGCTGAAACTCGTCGAATCACCTTAATGAAGAACAGAACATTCACGTAATATTTATTTACATAATTACATTAAATTGACGTTTTTGACAGAAGTTAACCGATGACGCTGCTAATTGTCCGATTACCTTTTGATTATCGGTGAAAACCAACCTTACAATATGCATAGATAAATTATTACGTCCATGCTATACGGCATTCAATGCCCAGCCTCTGCAGCGTGAACTACGCTTCGCTTCGCCGCTTCTATGCCTCTAAAAATATATAATAAGATCTTAAAAATTGCATTCTACTATCAGAATTTCTTTCTGTGGTATGTTACGTGAGCAAATTCTCGGGCAGGGGTGAATAATAGGCAGACGTGCTCAACGTTTCATCTCATCCTCACTTCTGCAAGATTAATACAAATGTTAGCTTATTACCAACCTTAATAAAACTGAATGTAGGTACAATGAAGGAAACTGGCAGTTCGCAGGTCATGCTTTTTACTTAGCGAGGAATGCTATTTTTAACAATTTACTTGCGAAAGTAAATACGGAAAAAGCTGCACAACCTACACGCTTTCAACAGCAAAATGATTTTAATTAATGAGGCAAATGAGACAAGGAAAAAAAAAGAAAAAAATAAGAGTTAAAGGGCCTATTACAACCTCAAACTTTTGTGAAAAAGATAGACATAGGATTTCGCGTTCATAAGAGTGAGAAAAGGCATAGCAACCAAAGCCCAATACTCAAGTTTTAGGAAAGCTGTGCTTATTTCACCCAGGTGCACTAAGTCTACCCTGCGTAGCACGGGGAATTAATTCTACCGGACCTTAATTAGGACTTTATTTGAAAAAAACTTGAACATAAAATGTTTTTATAATTAGTTAAATTATCATGCTTATTTTCAAAATCTTAACTTCTGTATATATTGAGAAATTAAGGTTTTAGTAAAAATTTTGACTTTATTTCTACTTCTACTAAATTTAGAACTGCGATTTTTTCTATCGAGAAAATTTTATAGAATCATGTTTTCGAAACATAAGATCGATAGAGTAAGTCCTGAACTTTATGTTACAAAATGTTTATGTTTAAATATTTAGTAGTTGGAAGATATTTAAATCTAATAGAGTTGATTTGAGGTAGTATAAGCCCTGGCCACAAGCCGTATGGTTACTTCCTATAAGCGAAAAACGAATGATGAACGATATCACTTTGATCCGAGAAAAGTGACATCGTCCATCATGTGATATTACAACATATAACATATACAGCCTACAACGTTGACATCGACACATTTACTCGACGCTTGCGGAAACAATAAGAACTTGACATCAATTATTGGCATGGGGTACAAGGGAGACTCCAAGATCTTGTCTCCCAAGCCAACCTAACCTGCACGTGGTGTACCCTGCTAGATAACGAACTAGGCTCTGGTGAAAATATCAACATTCTTCATAACTTGATAACTCATATTTTACTATTATTTTCCATTACTTGACACTGGCAGAAAAGAGTCCAACCAGACTTATATTGCCATTAACTAAGAATCATCATCAATTATTGGCATCAAGCTGTATTGGCCATATGTCCAAGTCCAATAAAGCAAATTGATGCAGGTATCAAATCGATACAATAACTACTTAATTGTCGACTTCTGTGGCGCGGTGGGCGAAGGTCTGCCTGCAACGCAGAAGGTTACGGGTTCGATTCCCGCCTCGGGACAAATATTTGTACGATCTTCAGGCATTTGTTAAGGGTATTCTGGTGGTTTTCTATGTATAGTAAAAATATCTATGTATTGTATTGTAATTATGTATTGTATTATCTATGTATTATATTATACCTTAGTAGTAGTAACATAGCTTTAAGGTTTTTGTGTATAGTAGTTTTAAGGTGAGTAAAAATATTTTCTATTTCTATGTATATCAGTTATCTAGTACCTACCCATAACACAAGCCCTGCTTAGCTTGGGGCTAAATAATGCTGTGTGAATTTTTTAGCATTATTCATTTTTTATTTATTTAATTGTGGACTAGTTGCATCGTTTTGTACAGTTCTGACTACTTTGTTCACATTCCTTCAATACAAACCAGAGCACAAGTAATTATAGTTACCGACCTAGATGTTTGGCATTTTGTTCAAAATAGTTATGAGTTGTCCAGTTCACTTTTGGATAGGGATACAACTCATCCGAATCAAAAACCAAGAGAATTTTGACTCGGATGTTTTGTACCCATAACGAAAAGTGAAGTGGATAACTCATCCGCGGATGGGTTTTTTCGCTGGCGAGTTTTACCCTTACCCGTCGTTATAGGTACCTAAGCCTAAGTAAATTACAAAAGCGCTACTAACTCCAGTTTGGCATCTAAAATAACAACATGGAACCCCAACAAACAAATTATCCTCCTATCTCATCTGCCCAAGTAAGGAAATAAGATTGCATGATAGCATCACACGGAACGGCAAAACAAAGCACCCTTTATAAAAGCTTTACCAGCTTTCTGTGACCCAAAAAAATAAACTCATGGCAATGTGTTTTGTTAACATTATTTTGACAATGATTTATAAGCTGGGTCTTACTCAGATTTGAAGTAGATTCAGCACAACATTAAGGGGGCGATATGACGCCATTTTGTGAATAGGATAGGCATAGGATTTCGCGTATAAAGGAGCGGGATAAAGCAGAGCGGCGTAAGCTCAAAAATCAAAAATCAGGTAGTACCTAAGACATTTGTTTGCAAAAAGAAGGTGCCGCCCTGGGTATTTTTCTATTTAATATGATGATAAAACTAAAAAAACTTGTGATTGATAGTTTAGGAGAAAATGTTTAAAAACTAAGAAAACAGATGGTACTTTGCTCAAATATTTCTGGTATTTTTTTTTATTTTCGAAAAGAAGATCTACCTTGTATCCCATAGATTGTTAGGTATTTTTTCAAAGCTTTATCGATAAAGATGACGGAGAAAAATTGTTTTAATGTAACCCGGACTTGCCCATTTCACATCTATCGACGCCTTACGAAAACTCGCTGAGTCATCTATCCATGCATAGGTAAAACTTGTGTTATAGAAAAGCGTTACTCAGGATATCTTAGGTATAGATAGATCGATGAGTTTTGTGACGTCAAATATAAACTTACAAGTAGTTTGAGTAGTTAGTCCGTAAAGCCAACATGTGGCTCTGACGGAAGACCAGCGTTGGTTGCTAGCTTGCTAGTCATCCAACACATGCTGAGGCAGAGCCATTTTGTTACTGGGCCTACACTACGAGTATGTATTTCAATCTAAGTTTATTATGTATTTTAGTCGTAAGTTTAGTATGTGTAAGTCTTTTAACAAATAAATTCATATTCTATTCTATTCTAGTTTATTTTTCACTTCTTCAAACAAAAACTACAACAAACTCGAAAAAATTGAAGTGAATAAATCAATAACATCTTATTTGATGATAATTCTCATCTATATAAAAAGCTGTTTATGGTATAAAGTTTGACTTGTCTAAGTGCTTATTTTGTACTACTACTTTACTACTTTTTTCTTTAGAGAAACAAATTATAGATTTTTATTCTGACTTATTCATTTCATGATATCAGCCCAAACACGTCCACTGCTGGACATAGGCCTCCCCATACGACGCCACAAAGTGCGGTCCTGAGCCGCCTCCATCCATCAATTCTCTGCGACGGCTACGATGTCGTCGGTGCATCGAGTTGATGTTTAGTTTTAGTTTCCGACAGTCCGTTTCTCGTTGCATCGCGGCCACCACTGGAAAACCTTTTACTCCCCAGCAGAGGTTATCAGTTCTGCGAGCTATATGATCTGCCCTACCACTCCATATACTTCTTATACATTTAGCTAATTCTAAATAACAGCCGTTGAAAGTAGACCGAAATGAACACTTTTAACTAGAAAACAGTAATCTGAAACAGGTACTATTTGAAGCCGTTCTTGTGAAGAAGCTTCTACTTACTTTACGCTGTGTCCGGCCAGGACATGCCGTATAGTTGGCACATTATGAGAGTCCACGAGAAGTCAGCCCTCGCAGTGATGAGCTCGTAAAAAGAAAAGCACATTGCGTTAAGTTTTAATAAACAGGTTGCTTTTCTCTCTAAACTGTGAGTCCTTACTCTGGACTTATGCAATTTTGTCTCTGTGGGATGGAAAAAACAGGTCACTATAATGCACGACAATTTATTGTACGGCCGAATAATGTACACCCTGATAATTAGTGTCAAAACCTATCAAAACCTAATAAAATTGTAAGCCATGACACGGATTATCATGGTGTACATTATTCGGCCGTACAATAAATTATCGTACATTATAGTGACCCGAAAAACGGACCGACGGAAATTGATTTTTTTAGCAAAAAAAACCCATACGTAAAAATCTAAATTATCAAAACTCCTTGACTGCTTGGTGTATTTAAAATATTGCGTCTTAATAATTTTTGGTATACTAGCTACTGCCCACGGCTTCGCACGAGCTTCTCAAGTAGCCCTATGTCCGTCCCCAGGATACCATTTACCTCCCTGCCATTCAGCCGTTTAGGGGCGTTATCCTGCTAAACTAATCTGTGTTAACTATGACAATGAAAATGGGATGAACGTAAGGTTTATAATAAGAGCCCTGATGATTTAAAGGTGTGTGGAGAAACCAAGATTGGGTTAGTTGTCATTAGACGTGAAGAGGTAACAGTCAAATTTATAATATGATCGCATGATGAATGAATGAAGGTTTAGCTTTTTGTTTTATAGTGCGTTCCTCGCACTGGGCAAATTTTCGTGGAAAAGATCGAAAGATTCTCACAAATAATTTGGGTAAAACAGGGCGCAGACGCCAGTATAGAGTCTGTGGGTAAAAGAGCTTTATTATTACTATACATACCTACTTAGTATCCAACATCATGTAACCAGTTACCTATGTAAAGTTATTATATTGATAAGACTTTTTATCATTTTATTACTGATAGGTCGGGATATAATCAGATAATCTTGATTTATTGCAGAGCTTGCATACATCGCCCCATCAGCATAGGATTACCGCGAAATATATGTTCATACCTGTTCATAAATCACAAATAGCTGAGTAGAGTAAAATCGAAAAATTTCATTTCATCCTACGTAGGAATCTTACAAAAATGCACACTCATCCATTGAACTATTTTTACTCAGTGCACTCATATTGGAATTTTGTAAAAGATTGTAAAAGCTCGACAAAGTTCACAAAAAATACGACATTTTAAACGATGATCACCAAACATCAGTTACATCATCATCATAGCTTATATTAGTCCACTGTTGGACATAGGCCTCCCCTAATGAGCGCCATAGCGCCCTGTCTTCAGCTTGCCGCATCCAGCATCTGCCAGCAGTCTTTCGCAAATCGTCATCCCACCTGGTCGGAGGGAGTACACTACGTTTGCCGAGTCGCGGTCTCCACTCAAGAACACGTTTACCCCAGCAGTTGTCGGTTCTTCTCGAGATATGGCCAGCCCACTGCCACTTCAGCTTGCTAATCCATTGAGCTATGTCGATAACCTTGGTTCTCTGTCGGATGTATTCGTTGAATCAATTACATTGTAAATAACTTTAAAGGTGCTATCGCACTGAGCGGAACTGCACTACAACGGAACTGCGCGACACGGCGCAGCCAATTATTCTTTTATGGAATCCTATGAGACTAATCGCACTACGCGTCAGCGGAACTGCGCGACTTTTCTAGTGGATTAGCTGTTCTAATTAATTGACCTGCAGTGCCGCGGCGTGCAGTTAAGCTGTCGCGTAGTCCGTTTGCACTCAGTCCCACGAAATATTATACAGATGGTAAAAAAATTATGTATGGATGGATGTTTGTTACTTCACGTCAAAACTACTAAACGGATCTGGCTGAAATATTACATAGAAGTAGATAAATGGAATAACACATGGGTTTCTGTTTATCCCATTGGTAAAAGGGATAGGAATAAACGTAAAATGTTTAAATTTTAACTATCTATACTAATAGGTATCATAAATACAAAAGTGTGTTTGTTTGTCCTTCCTTCACGCCCTAACTAAGCAACCAATCGACTTGATTTATGGCATAGAGTTAGTAAAAGGATGGCGAGTAACATAGGCTACTTTTCGTCCTGGTAAAACATCAAATTCCCATGGGAGACTTTCGGGAATATTCGTATTTTATACGAACATTCGTTCTCCCTTCACGCTCTAACAAAACTACCAATCGACTTAAGTTTTGGCATAGCGACAGATGAAAGGACATGAAGTAACGTAGGCTCCTTTAGGTTCTGGAAAAACGTCCTGAAATTCCCAAGTGACAGTTACAGAATATTCGAATTTTCACGAAAAACTATAGAGCGGGAAAACAGACCTTTTAAACTCCCTAGAAATGTGAAATTCGGATTTAACACGGGTGTAACCGCGGGGAACAGCTAGTAGAAAAATAATTCAATCTTTGTAGAATGAAGTATAAACACCCTGTATACCACGAAACATGTGTACTAAGCCGAAAGGGGGGTGATTCTGAACCTCGAAAAAATCAACTTTTGTGTTGTAATAATGTCATGATATAAACTTTTTTCGCTGAAAAAAAAACAAGCAAAAAATCGTGCATTCCTAATCCTAACTAATATTATAAATGCGAAAGTGTGTTTGTTTGTCTTTCCTTCAGGCCCTAACTAAGGAACCAATCGTCTTGATTTTTGGAATA